>OX346264.1:7101462-8542712 GCA_947049275.1 Epinotia bilunana | reverse complement strand
ATACAGAATACAACAATACAATACATTGAACATGCGAGCGCAGCGAACAAAATCCTCCCGTTTCAGCTTGGGGAAAAAATGCTTTCGTATGTATGTCCGGCTGGTTCTCTTCTTTTGTGAGCAGGTTCGATAATTAGGTACACTAAATAATTTCGAAAAGTTATTTGGTCGAAAGCATATCGATACCATAGTTCATAATCGTATAATTACAGGGAAAAAGTGGTGTAATTAGTATGATAGTGCTCAAATCTTAAAGTTAAAATTTCAGCGAAAAAAAAATGTAATTAGTACGACTGTGAACTCCGAACGTACTTACTTGCTAACAGATCTATTATATTCTAGATAGAAGTCTTATAATTAACTAGCTTCCGCCCGCGACTTCGTCCGCGTGGACCCGGGATAAAAAACTATCCTATATTTTAATCCAGGCTATAAACTATCTTCGTGCAAAACTTCATTCAAATCGGTTCAGCCGTTTGAGCGTGATTGAGTTACAAACATCCAAACATCTCAACTTTCGCATTTATAATATTAGTAGGATAGTAGGATTACAACACCCCTATCGGGGTCACTAGGCACTAATTGGACTTTAATCGACCGGGGAACATGCTGATGTGACAAAGCCATCCAGGATTTCGCGTAGTACGGGAGAAATCCTAGAGATGGCGCCGTCAACCAGTTCACGTGTTGACATCATACCTTTCCGATTTTTTTTTCAGTACAAGCGTGCCGATTTGCTCGTTAATCCACCAGTACCTTTATATTTGATGTGTCCATTACAATAATTGATTAACTTTTTATTCACCTCTATTGCTACGAATTAAGATTACAGGTAATGTGTCACTAGGGCGTTTACCTTAATTACGTTAGTTCGGATAACTTTCAAAAATGCATCAAAAACGCTATATTACTAGACCGCACTTTAGTTTTATTATGCTCGTTGAGCCTTGTTCTCAAAGACAGTAAAAGCATTATCAACACATGAATGGTGCATATTCAAAATGTAGGTATTATTATTTGAAAAGAAAGAAGGCAAAAGATATGACTAAAATCCCATTCAAATATCTCACAAAATTACGAAGTTGCTTGTTAGAGAGAAAAAACGCTAGCAGAACGTGACGTCACGATCCTCTAGCGTCATAGTAAAAGATAATCGTTTCATATGAAAGCGCGTTTTGCGGAAAAGGGACAGAACATACCCCCTTTTAAAACTATATGTTTGTGATTATATAATATGACCTCTTGTGTTACTTCTCCATTTGACTACATTTATAATACTTTTTCAAGAAAATACATCAGTATGATTGATTATTTTATTTAGTGTCTACACTCCTATCGTATATTCGTGGTAAAGTAGCTCTGAAATAAATTAATTTTATCCTGCAGGTTGGCCGCAATGGCACTTTTACAAGTCAAATTCTAACAGCGTTTCTTAAAAAGATCACCTTTGAGAAGAGACGTCGAAACAAACTCAACAGAACAGTTAATGATTTTCTGCCAAAATTAAGCTTATTATAATGATAGCACTTATCTACTTAAAATAAGAATGACTTATTTATTTTACTTAGAATAAGAACCTAAAACTGAATATGAATATAAAGAAAAGTACTAAAAGATGTCCGAAACTGAATTTTGATTTGACACCTTGCATTCTTTTCGTATTGTAATACCCCCCTTATACTAGACGACGCCTAATTATTTACCTATTTCTTTAGCTGCCTAGCTAGACTACCTAGACAACCTAGATATTCTAATTAGAATATTCCAATAAGAAAATGCAAATGAATAACTGAGAGTGAGAACTAAACTATTTCCAAATTCTAATTGTATGTAGTAATAGTTAATATCTTGAGTTGGATCAGTAAATTGGCCAAATGATCGTTAGTGTGTACGTAGAACCCCAAGTTATGTCCGGAAATAGTAAACCGAAATCCTTTTCACATGAAGAGATGGAGTCATTTGTCTACCTAATCGAATTAAAATAAATACCTATAAAATATAGTACATTACTGCAGAGGCCGTGAAGTAAGGGACGAGATTGGGGTAGACGGATACAACGAGTCCAGCAATCCCTGTTCCGGCCGAGGATTGTATAGTGCTTTTCTCAAACGATGTGAGGAAATATAAAAATAAAAATAATTACAATCGGAACGAAAGATCAGAAAACACTTGTGTAATTTGCCCGTTTGCCGCCTTTTTTATTTTTTAAACATGCCATTTGAAGAAGCCGTTCGAGCACCATGTTTAACCGCACATAAGTATAGTACCTACCATAGATTTTGTTTTTTTTTATGTCGCAAGTATGCTTACAGAGTAGTGGTGGTTGGCAGTACCCCAAACTGCCTAGACTGTAACATAGTAGAAGATGTGCAACACGTGCTAACGGAATGTGTCCGGAGCGCGGCCCGGCGACTCGGTCCAATCTCTGGTGATGTAGGTACATGTAACAGTGCCCTGGCTTCACCGACATCTGACGATGCCAGGGAGCTACTGAGCATTTATCTTGACACAATTCGGACCAGTAGTTCGTAAATTTGTACTTACTGTATAAGTCTGTTTTACGGGGGTGGCATAGCATTAATGCTAAAACCCCCAGGAAAAATAAAGAAAAAAAAAAAAAAAAAAAGGCCAAGAAGTAATGTAGGGAGCCTTAAACAATAAACTTCATGTCTTTATTTCGTTATATTAACGCATATATTTCCGAGCATGTTTGAAAAAATATTTTTTGGTTCTATACACCTTTTAAAATACGTAGTGAATAAATATAAGAATAAATATTAAAACCCATCAAAACAGTATCACCAGGATAACAAACGAGTAGTCAGCTTCCTAATCTGCATTATGATATATCTTCAAAAACTTGTTATTTTACTGCCGTAACTTTGTCCAAAGCTTAGCGCAAAGTTGAGAGATGAAATGTGACTTCTTTTGTAATTCTCTTGAATGCACTTGCAAGGACACCATCTAACTGACGTAGGCCCGTTTTATTGAACAAAAGCCGTACACCGACATATACAGGGTGGAAAGTTAAAACGGGGCAGTAAGCGCAGCTGCTAGATCCCTTGCCGCCACGCAAAAATGTCACTGGGATTTCATTCCTAACTTTTTAAGTGATGACAATCTACATTCACAGATTTTTGAAAAAGGTACAGTCAGCGAGAAAATCATCAATTTTGTATTTCCAAGGAAGTTCAATTAGATCGACATCAATCATGCCAAAAAAATCTATATTGAAGTAAAATGTATTCCAAATATTATGTTATCAACTTATCATAGATTAATAAGATTTGTTTCATTTTTATGGATATAGAATTAGTATCCATACAATACTAATAGTATTAATGCGATGCGGTGTATCTCTCTGTCTGTTACCTACACACATTTAACAACCACCAACGCTTAAACCGCTGAACCGATTTAAATTAAATTTTGTGTAGAGATAGTTTGAGTCCCGGGGAAGGAAATAGGATAGTTATTATCGCGGCAATCATCCCCAAAGGGGCTGAAATGGGGGGGTTTAAGTTTGTATGGAGCTACGACAGTCAAGCGTGTGGCTTTTTCGAGGCCCAATGCCCCAAGCGCGTAAGGATTTTAGATGAAAAAAACGTATGTTGATCACCGTTAGAAAAAATTATATCGTGCTCGTTGGTTATAATTATGTTGTACATATTATACACCATTCGATACCAGACAAAATTGTCTATTCATTTGTTTGCTGCTGTTTCATTATCGTAAAATAAAGAAATTAATTTAGATTTTCATTTGTTTTCTGTCACTCGATGAAACAAAAAGCTTTATGACACCAAACCCTATCTCATATTTATTACCTAGGTATTGGACTACTGCATGGCTATCATGAGGCATGCGGACTTTTCTCGCACTATCCGTCTCTCTCTTTTTCACACTTAGAACGAGAGGTATAGTGCGAGAAAAATCGAGAGTATGTCGCGACCGTCTCATGATAGACGTGCAGACTTGAGCGTAACACAGTATTCCTCACTTGTCGGTATACATTCAGTATTACATTTACGAATATGATGAGCAGAGCGGTACGGTGCGCTTGCAGTACTGCATTCGTACCGCCCCGCTTCCGTGACAAAATACTGTATTCGTCCCACCAATAATTTTGTCTCCACAGCCAAACTACCGATGTAGTTTTGTGGAGCAATGTACCTTACTATTCATGTCTAATTTTAGTTTTTAATAAATAAAAAATAAATAAAAATAATAAAGGTTACGTAACGGTCCCATCAGTGGCATTACACTTTATACAATAGTGTTTCTAACGTAATCTAGTAGAATGCAAAGTTGTTTATCGGTTTGAAGAATCTTTATTCTCATAAGAATTACATAAATTCACTTACATGAGAATATTTGTATATTACTAATTAATTAATTAAGCGTGCAGTATTTCAGTTACATAATTAGGTAGTAAATAGTTAGAATATTTACTTATTGTAAGAGTTACACAAAAGAGGGTATATATAAGTTGGATTTAGTTGCTAAGGTCATTGTCGAACCACTACTTATTAAGCGGCCGGCCGGCCGTACTACCGCTGTAACCCAAAAGGGCGTAAGTGCCAGGCGTCCATTTGGCTCTACTCCACGAAAATTATCATAGGAACGTTGTGTTACTTTTATCATCATCGTCATATCAGCCGAAAGACGTCCACTGCTGAACATAGGCGCAAGACCGGTCACTTTGGCACTCTTTGGGGAGCTCAAAGAGTGCCAAAATGACCGGTCCTGCGCCACCCGCATCCAGCGGACTTCCGCGACTTTTACCAGGGCATCAGTCCACCTTGTGGACTGGTGGGTATTTTTTCAAATGTTTATAAAATAAAGGAACCTACTGATGAACGTTTTTTTAAAATCGGGGTAGCAGTCCCGGCCATTACTCCCTATTATACAAATAAATATTATTATCGTTATTCTTTATTCTACCTGTTTGTTGAGAGTATAAAACTAATTTCACATTGTGTCGGTTATTATAATTCGATTTATATTTTTTTCAGCAGCAACGTGATAGTCCTGATAAGTAGACCATGACGTGTGCATTTTTAAAATGATGGCTAGCACTTAGTGCAATGAGATGTCGAACTATATATTGATCCGGTTTTATTTATAACACACTAGATGAAATGGTGAGATAAAGAACGATACCACCATTTTAACAGTTCGTTCGTGACTTGGTCAGGGAGAACGTGTCACCAGTCTGCGCGATGTTGGAGCCCTCCGTGTGCGACCTGGCCTCTCTGATGCGCACGCGGCTGCTGTGCGGGCTGTACAACTCCCGCTCCGTGTCCCCACGCTGGCGGCGCCTCGCTCAAGCCTACTGTCTGACCATTGCCTTTTTTACATCACTCTACATCTACTTCACACACAGCTTCTGGAACTTTGGGCTTACAGTGTTTATGCTACCGTCGTTTGTCCTTTACTACATTTCTATCTTTGTCTCTCTCTGGACTGGAGACGAATACATCTACAAATTCTTCAATCGGAGCAAATTGACTGATGTCACATTGGACTCGACGAAGATTTTCAGCCACTTACAAAAACAAGTGAAACATATAAATTACTACATTGTCGCGTATTTTGTTTTTGTTTTAGGATTTGTGTTGTCTTCATTGTTGTACAGACCCAATACAGGATTCTTTTTGTTTGTCATTCCCTCTTTTGTTTTAGACTTGTTTGTAGCATTTGCATGGTCAACAAATCTCCTAATTATGGCGTTGTTTGACGCCCGCATATTGGTGCTGAAGAGGAGGCTGCAGAGATACGGGTTCCGGGCCATAGGCCGTGCGCAGCCGCAGCCGTATTGCCAGATCTATGAAGAAATCATACAGAAGCTCGATGCAATTGACAATCCGCTTAAAGTTTTAGTGAGTATTTCAACTAAACCAAAAATTCTTCTTTGATGCGCTGATTATGTAGATCTTTGGGAATCCTTTAGACTTGTGATTTTAAAATTGACGCTCATTTCAGTTATTCTTCGATCTGATTTGCAACTGCAGCAAGTTTATAGGCACAGTTGCTTATTTCGTCTCCACTGTTCAATGGCAGGTAAGATGACCTGACGTAGGTGCATGAATTGGGTAAATATTATAAACTTAATTCCTTGTAGAGAGAGTACTTAAGGGGTCATAAACTATGCATTTCTCATAGAAACAAGTACTAGAAGTTTCCCATTTAGTTTGTTCAATGAGGCAAAATGTATGTTTAAAGAAGTTAGATGATGATGGTTTATTTTTCAAATGCTTGTGAGGTTTTAACAAGATGCCTAACGTTTGTGACCTTCGTCGACTCAAAAGAGAAGTGTTGTACGTAGTCGGTCCCAAAGTTCTGTCACAAATGAAAATAATGATAAAAACTAAAGTAGCAATAAATGTTTAATAAATTATATACCGATTTAAAGTACATTTAATAAAGAATTAAAATTAATGAAAATTATTCAAAATGACCTCCTTTGTTTTTAATACAGGCCCTTAATCGGTGCGGCCAGTCGTCTATCGCAGCACGCACCATTTTCATATCTATCTCAGTGACTGCTTTTCTTAAAGATGACTTTAGGCTCTCCAAATTTTTATGTGGTTTAGCACAGACCTTCCCCTCTAAGACCTGCCAAATTTTATAGTCCAAAGGATTAAGGCCCGGACTAGAGGAAGGCCAATCTTCGTGTCTTATAAAGTCGATTTTTTGACGGTCAAACCAGGCTTGAGTGGTTTTGGCTTTGTGTGCTGGCGCAGAATCCTGCTGGAACACAAAATTATGTCCCGAAAATAGCGTGTTGGGCAGATCTTTGACAACCTTATCCAAAACTGTCTCTTGGTATACTTTCGCACTGATTTTGACACCTTTTTCGCAAAAATGAACCTCAGTTGGCCCGTAATAAGATACACCCAACCAGACCATCACTGATGATGCATGATGCTCATGTTGCAGCCGCGGAACTCTTTTTCCTGCTTCTTCAGAGCTCCTAGCGTACACTCTATCATTCTGTTTATTGTACTTCTCTTCAATATCGAAAATCTTTTCGTCTGTAAAGAGGATATCACGGTGTCGATTTTTCGCGTACCGCTTTAACAACTTCCGGGATCTTTTAAGCCTTATTGTTTTTAGACGGGCATTAAGTAAGTGCCCACGCTTTTTTTTGTATGCTCGTAGACTAAGATCTTCGTTTAAAACCTTTTTGACGGTTTTTCTACTGACACCCATCTGCAAAGCCATCAATTTCTGTTTTCGGACAGGATTTCTTGCTATGCGCGCCTTGATCGCTTTGATTACTGCTGGTGTTCGTACGGAGCGAGGCCGGCCAATTCTTTTCTTGTCCTCAACACTGGAGACTTCATTGTACCTATCAATAGTACGGTACACAAACCTAAGCGTTATTTTTAAATTTTTGAGCAACTTGAAAATGGTACTTGGCGAGTGCCCACAGCGGTGCAATGCTAAAACAGCTATTCGGTTTTCTTTCAATGTCCACTCCATCGTGAGAAATTGCAACGAATGACTGTTTTTTATTTTAAAATAATTGTCAAACATTCAAAAATGGAATGCAATAAAATTTTCTTAAAATCATCTTCTAAATTTAAAAATAATATGCCAGTGACAGAACTTTGGGACCGACTAGGTACAGTTGAGATTATTTAATGTCTTTGTTTTAATGAAACTAATAAAACACTGTCAATTTATAGAATCCCAATGGTATTGAGGCGTTGACATTGTGGTTTGTCGGCGGATTAACAATCTGCAAACGATTGGTTTGTTCGTTTGGACATGTCGCGTATCTGGAGTCGGCCGCCGCACACTGCAGTGACATGGCGATCTTCACAGTGACGGAGCTCATCAAAATCCCTTGTTAGTAACAATTGGGTATCCTTATGTTTGGTTGGCAATTCAATATTATGGTACGACGACAGGTGGCCATGGAAATTCAGTGGTTAACCAACATAACACCGTTGAGTTTGAGCTCGTTAGAATCGTCTCAATAAATGGCAGTTAAAGCTTGTACCAAAAATTATTTTTTTGTCATATATAGTTATTAAAATGTATATAACGGTGTCGGGATGCGGATAGATCTATATCTAGGCAATTAAGAAATCAATGGAAGTGATTTTTTCTCGAGCGAATCATATAAAAAAATACATTTTGGACATCTTTGATCCATTGATGGTTAGGAATAACAATGATAGGACTCAAACTTAAGGCTCCACATTCGAAATTTTCGTGAAAATGAGTTGTTTTGTAACCGTTTTATACATTATAACGTAACATTTTTGCAGTCGGAAAAATATATCATAATCTGCAAGATATGCAACGGGTCATAGTTTTCGTAGAAATCCATTTTAACAATAAAAATGAGAGAAAAAGAAATCTAAAGTCACTCCTATTTTTTCACTTGTAACCATTTTACTGCTCCATTTTTTATCATAATAATATGAAATTTTATAACTTTCTTCATAAAATAATAAACAAGGGCCTCATTTTCTTACTTTCTTTATTTTCTTAAAAATGTATCTCGTTTTCTGAAATATTCCGCCAAAGTTCCTACGCCTCCCCGTTTTCGTCCATACGGTCAGTGCGGGACAAGACACGTTGCATGACGGACCTGTGTCAATTTGCGCTGCGCCGAAATTTTTAAATATTTGTGGAAATTGTGGACTATATTTGTTGCATAGAGTGGACAATCCGTTTTGTGATTCGTATAGTAGGTAACTAATAAACATTTGCGTATAGTTTAGTTTTTAGTGACAGATCATTTTGTTGCATAGAGTGGACAATCTATTTCGTGGTTTGTAAAGTAGTAGGTACTATAGACAAGACAGCTGACTGACCATCCGTGCACTTTATGTGCATTGTAATAAGGTTCTTGTATAAATACAGGATGGTCAGTTAACTGTGTTGGCGTATGTACCTAATTAACATTTACGTAGGTTTTAGATTTTGTTTTTAGTTCAAGATGGGAAATAATAATAATAATAAATTATTTATTTCAGGCCAGTTTGCCCATAGATTGTTAGTAACATACAAACTTACGATACTAGAGTCAGTACGTCTTAGCTTAGGTCTCACAAATTTTTCAATAATTATTTTGGGTCTTTGGGGTTAAATAAGCGCAGGAGGAAAATACGTAATATCAAGAAATTTTACAAGAGAAGAGGAAAAAGAATACACAAGTAAATACCTATTCTATCAAAGTATTAAATATCTAAACAGTATCAAAATTGGGAAATCGCTAAAACCAGACATTTTATTAGTAAATATATTTACAATATCTATTGCTTAGGAGCATGAACAATTATAGAAACAATATTGTTTTATCTGCTCGTATTAATGACTGTCAAGTGTTAATAGAATAAGTTCTAATAAAAATAGTGGGTTGGCAAATATTGTAAGTACCTACCTATGGGTTGCATGCCAACTCCAAGTTCGATACAGAGTTATTATTTGATATGAAACACAGTATGGTTAACGTACAACTAATCTATAAGTATATTCGCTCCTTGAAAAACATAGTGTCATTACGAGAAAAACGTGTTTTTTGAGTACAGGGTCTCAAAGTTTTTAAAATCTTGAACCGTCTGAAACTGCCGTATTCGTAATAAAAATAACATTGTTTTGTTAGTTTTTGTTAGATTAGTGACTAAGCTTGTTACATATAACAGTAATTTGTGGTATTTTTATTTTACTATTATGATAATCGAATTTAAAGAAAATTGTAATGTCATTATTCCATTTTTTTTGCTTAGTGTCACATAAGGTTCCCTTAACTTTGATTTAATTTCTGGAAAAATTACACTATATCCGGTTATTTAAAAGAACGTACCGTATATTTGAATGAAAAATCGCAAATTCAACATTTTTATATCAATGTCAATCAACGTTTATTAAAGTAGATGACTTCTAGTCTTAAAAACGAACAAATTAGTCTTATATTCCCACAAAAAAAATCTCTTAAAACAAGACTCTTAGAATCCTCTTGGCTTTTTGGCCCTACTTCTTAATAATAAAAACATTACTAAAGTAAATCTACTTAAAAGACTTTCAGTTTTCAAAATGTCAAGATAATTACCCATTACATTAACTTTTTTATTAATTCACATGAGATATCTTATCACGTATAAAATCACACGAGGTTACATCTCAGACTTACTCACAAAGAGTTAAATGTGTGTCAAGAAATAACACCGGTAATCTTGGGTCGAACCTCATTGCCCTCTCAAAAAAAGATGGTAGCGTACGCCCTATCGCTGTAAGGTCGACTTTACGGCGATTATCGGCTAAAGTCTGCGTCCGGGTAACACGGAAAAAATTACAAAACCTTTTTGAACCCGTTCAGGTTGGCTTCGGTACACGCGGTGGCTGCGAGGCGGTGGTTCATGCCGTACGCATCTTCGTACAGAACGACGCATGCGAGGTACTTTTAAAATTAGATGTACAGAATGCCTTTAATTCGGTTCAAATTCAAATTCAAAATATTTATTAAGCAAATAGCACTTTAACAAGTCAAAATGTCTATCCGTAGACTCAAGATAGTATGAGTACATTATTCATAATAGAATTAACTACATCAGAGTTTACATGTCAAATACAATAAGAGAAAGAAAATACAATCTTGTTTCTTAGAGATGTATAAGGTCTCCAAGTGTCAAAATTAAAATAATTATATTTAAATCTCATAGGTACCTAATAGGTTAATAGGGACACCCTGCTGAACGAAATTAAAATAACCTTTGCGGAAATGTATAACTTTCTACTACAGTGTTATCACTGGCCATCCAAACTAATGCACAAAAGACAATGAGATCCTTTCGGCAGTGGGTTGTCAGCAGGGTGATCCCCTCGGTCCTGCTATATTTAGTTTGGCAATTAATTCAATAATTCACAGTCTAAATTCAAAATTAAACGTGTGGTACTTTAATGACGGCACTCTGGGTGGCGATTCGCGGACAGTCTTAGCAGATTTATCCCAAATTAAAAATAAATTTAGACATATTGGGGTGGAAACATTCAGAATTTTAATAACATCGCACCAAAAATCAAAACTATATCCAAAGACTGTCTGTCTGCATCTTCTCGGAGCACTCATCTTCAATGAAGCCAGCCCTCCTTTTTCGAAATTTAATGACTATTCAAACCGCCTTCTCAAAATTAGCAGTCATTCTGCTCTGTCTATTTTAAAATTTTGTTTACTCGTTGCAAAATTCACTTACCTGCTCCGTTGTTGTCCCATTTGGAAATACCCCCATCTACTTCGACCTATCGACCTACTTTTAAAATCCCAAATTGAATCTATTTTGAATGAACGATTTAGAGAGGAGGCGTGGACCCAAGCCACCTTACCGATAAGGTATGGTGGCTTGGGTACCCGTAAAATTTCAAGTGTTGCTCTGCCGGCATTCTTGGCCTCAATTCATAGCACCTCCGATCTCACAATCTTCAAGCCTCTCCGGCTACAAACTGCGAGATAGCGTGCCTGTTTGAGGCCTCGAATGCCTGGGTAGCTGCACCGAATCAAATTTTTCCGTCCCGACCTAAAATACAAAGGGCCTGGGATACCATAGCACCAGTTTCCACCCTAAACTCACTTCTAGACAACGCGACAGGCAGGGACCGAGCGACGCTTCTCGCATCATCTAGGCCAGAGTCAGGTCACTGGCTTCACGCCTATCTTTGCCCAACACCGGCACCTTTATCGACCCAGAGACGCTTCGCATAGCCGCCCGTCTCCGGCTTGGAGTTGCTCTCTGTGCCGACCTCAGCTGTGCTTCTCGTGGATCTTATGTAGATAGCCTCGGCCACCACGGGCTCGCCTGCTCTTCGGACGCCGGCCGCCTGTCTCATCATGCCGCCCTTAACGACATTCTGAGAAGGGCGCTCGTCAGTGCCGGCGTTCCCGCCCCTCTGGAGCCCCAAATAGTGCGGAACGATGGCAAGCGCCCTTACGGGATGTCGTTGATTCCCTGGAAGATGGGCCGTGCGTTGGTGTGGGACGCCACTTGCGCCGACACACTAGCTGCGTCCTACCTCCCATCGACCAGCAGGCGTGCTGGCGCCGCGGCGGACGCTCGGGAGCGTCAAAAGGTAGCCAAGTACAGCTGTCTCGGCGCCCAATACGAATTAATCGCTTTCGGCGTCAAGACACTTTGTTCGTGGGGCAGGGGCGCTCAGATGCTCCACAGGAGCTTGGCAAACAGCTGAGGGCGGCTACAGGCGACCCTCGCACGGGCAGTTTTCTTGCGCAGAGAATTGCAATCGCAATCCAGCGCGGGAACACTGCTTGCGTGTGTGTGTCCCCACCATAAATACCTATCAGAAATTAAATTGAAACAAAAAGATATTAGTACCTAAACATTTTCAAATTTTACTCGCTATTTTCAAGTACGTCTCCTTAATAAGAACACTTTCAACAAATAATATGTAAGTTTTTATAAAAATTACGACGGAAAAATGATATTAAATGCAATGTGTCTAGTAGGTAATCAATTTTCAACTGTTTTGTAATTGTATTCATCACACACAGTGACATTACACAATAAGTGACATTAATTAATCAAACAGTTTTAAGCGGCCTTTTTTATTAGTAATGGCATTAAGCTCAAAACAGCAGTTTTCATTTCATTAGAGTCAGTGTAGTGATAGTAAATTAAATTAGCAAAATTGACACTAAACAGGTAATGACGATTGACCCGAGTAAACTCCTTTCGGCTTATTAAAACCACAATGTCATTTAAAGAAAAATTACGGTATAGCTTTATTTTTAACCTGCATTAAGCCTTATAGTTTTAAGCAATATCGTCATTACAGATATACCGTCATTTTACCCATTTCAAAAAGTTTAAAAGTGCTAAAGTAGAAGTGTCATTAAAGCGAAAAGTACATTATTGCTTTAAATTGAGTCCCGATATTGACACCACATCATAAGTATAAAGTGACATTGTACGGATAGATACAATATTCCGTAAGAAAATTGTGGTACTTACCATTTAATCTCACAGAACCCCGTCACTAAGCAAAAAATGACAACCTTCTTCGAATAATCGACTGTATTTCGGTCTACATCCCGGGAACTAATACGAACATGACATTGTTCCATTAAGGCACGCACCTATTTCCACTATTTGCCATAACGACATTAGCACCCTCTGTCGCTTCTAAAAGAACTAGAGCGATAGGTGTCTTCGTATTGCGTGCGTTACGATTAGACGAGCTAAATGGCGTTGCTAACTCGAAAACGTCATCTTTTGCGTAGTGACACTATGTTTTTCAAGGAGCGATATATTTACCCGAGGCCGATTTCTGTACAGTCAGCATAATATAGTAAGTAGCAGCCAAGTTAGCCAAATATATCGGAACGTACATTCATCGAAATAGTCTTTGTTACTATAAGTAGGAGTAAGGAATGTGTTACGATATATTTGGCTACTTTGGATGCTACTAACCCTTGTTGTTGTTGTGGCCCTTTTGTGACAAACAGTGTTCGGCCTATTTGTGTAATTTTTGTTACCTACGTGTTTGTCACAAATAAATGCTTTTCTTTCTTTCTTTCTTTTCTTTTTTTCTAACTATCTGATGCTGACTGTACACGCCATCATCATCAAATCAAGGAAGTAGAACGTAATAAATATACCGAAAATTTGTTTAAAACTTAACAACCTTACACTTACACAAAAGGTAACGGACAGACAGACACACTTTCGCATTTATAATATTAGTATGGAGTATGGATATGGAAGTATGGATAGTATGGATTATATGTCTTTCCCGCTCACGGGACAATGATGTCCCGGACCTTTGGGAGGCGTGCGTGGAGCTCTGAGCCAACACATAGAGGCCCTTTTGACAATTTAATGAAATGCAAGGAGTACACCAAGCGGATGCTGTCTCTGCCCGTGTCATGGGACGCACACAGAAACAGCACCCGCTGGGGTGTAAGAGTCTATTGCTAGTTGATGGAATCTAAATAAAAAGGGGTTATTGGGTGAAAATGATGGACTAGTAGCTGGGCTATTGGATGAAACATCGGACGCCTGCCCAATAAAACTGTTTCACATTTTATCTCTGGCAGACGGTGACTCGCTAACTGCTAAATGGGCCCTTATTAATAGCGACATTAAAAAATGGCCTAAGGGCAACAGTAGGTATGGATTATTATTATTACCTTTATATTTTTTCGCACTATCCGTCTCTCTCTTATTAGAATATTTAGTAACGGAGGTATAGTGCGAGAAAAATCGAAAGTATGTCGCGGCCGTCTAGTGCTAGGCGTGCTGAGGGCCTACCGCGAAACGAAACCGAACTTCGTTCGTGTATCTCCCTCTCTGTCGCGCTTGCTAGTTCGAGCGACAATGAGAGTTATTCGAACGAATTTCGTTTTCACTAGCACGGCTAGCACGAGACGGCCGCGACATACTCTCGATTTTTCTCACACTATACCTCTCTTTCCTAATGTTCTAATAAGAGAGAGACCGATAGTGTGCGAAAAATCGAGTGTATGTCGCGGCCGTCTCGTGCTAGCCGTGCTGACGGAACTGCACTAATCGTAAGTAAATAGTATTATAATAGTAGGGATATAATTTTTGAACTTAATCAATTATGTAATTTATGTATGACAAATATCACGTTTCAATTAAGCATGACGAATGTCACCCACCCACATCCGCCCTTGTATTGGTAACGATGCGCGATGACGCGTCTGTAACTTAATATATGTAACGCTTAATAAACGACGGCGGGTTGTGCGACTTGCGCGGGGAGAGGGTCGAGGCTCCGCCCATACGCTCAAGGACTTTAGCGGGTATATAAGCCTTAAATGTAGGAAGGACCAGTGCCTCAGTTAGGCTACCATCCCATCTCTCGGCGACCTCGTTTTGCATAGCTATCACACGGATAGACTATCCATTTTCTTCTCATTACGAGTAGCTTAGAAAGAGAAAGATGGTCGAAGTCACCGCGACACAACTTTCGGGCCGTCCTCATATGATAGCCGGGCAGGAGAATGTGGCGGCTGGCACGCACCCTACTGCGGAGCTCCCCGCTTGCTTTACTGTCTTAGGATGTTACTTAGGAGTAATTTAGTCATTTCGACTTTGTGCGATGAATCATATCTGCGATAACGAAACGAAGTCGTCTATTGAAGATCTAGTCTCATTGAGATGAAGTCCCGAAGCGATTTCGGCTTAATGCGCAGTGGCCCATTTGCAATGCAGCAGCTACGCAGATGTGGTCATTTTGCGATGTAGGATTACTACTGCTAACACAATAGGGGTATAGACTCAAAATGTATTATTACTTCAAAAAAAATATGCCTAGAATGACGAAAATCCTATTCAAATATCTGAATAAATTACAAAGTAACAAGCATTTTAGTGTTTCTTGTTAGAGAGAGAAAACGCTAGCATAACTTGACGTCACATTCCTCGAGCGTCATAGTAAATCGACGGTCCCAGTTAAAAGAGTCGGATCTGCAAAATTGAGATTTTTGCTTTTCAGCGGCTTAGGTCGTAAAAAACTCTAAATTTTAAAACTACATTCACAGATTTTCGTTGTTCTCAATACTTTTCGTAAAAACCAAGATAGAAATGTCGGATCTAAGAACGGATGACATTTAAAAACGTCGGTTGTGACAGTTCCGACATTTTTACGGGACATACAGTGAGTACAAACTGTCGGATATGACACATTCTACTAATTTACACGGAAAAGTGTATTGTTGTGTTTTTTGTTGTGTATTTTATGTAATTTACAGCCTGTTAAGTTATCAAGTAAATTTTTGTTACATAAGAGTTTCCGTGCAACAATGTCAGTTCTGCCAGTTACGACATTTTTTAAGTACCTTTTTTGTCGGATATGGTACATCCGATATATTAATGTATACAATTTCCAGACAAAAATGACGTATGTGGCACTACTGACAAATGATGCTTAAGCTATTCCGGTTAAAAAAGTAATATAGGTTATTGTCATTTTTTTTTAAATGGCTTAAAAAGTACATGTATGCTCAACGGCTAGTAATAAACAACATATTAATAAGCAAACACGGAATTTGATAACGATATTCCATTAATTAACAATTTCTCCTACACATTTTTTTTTTCAAAAACTGACTGCTTCTGAAAAGTTGCTGTTTTGCAGATCCGACTCGTTTAATTGGGATCGTCGAAATGACAATCGTTTCATATGAAAGTGCGTTTTGTGAAAAAAGCTACAGAACATACTCCTTCTTAAAACTTTGCACACTTATAACGTTGTGATTATTTAACCTCTTGCGTTGCTTTAATCTCCAATTTGTTACATTCTTAATCCTATTTCAAGAAAATACACAACTGAATATCTAAATAGGTCTACTAAGTGAACTTCTTTTATCAATATTTTGTGACACTACATCATGGCGTTTAGTAATTTTCATTTAAAAAATAAACCTGTGGTTTTTTTATTTATTTCATGCATTTTCTTTTTATTAATTGATTGAGAAAAGCATGAAGGTAAAGTATAGCTTTCTCGGCGTGAAAAGGGACTGCCAGCCAAGTAGACAGCCAAGCCTAGTGGGGCCGAATAGTGACTCTTTTTCCCCTGCCTCTACAGAGTACTGTACTTGGAATAATAGTAGGGGTAGCAGGGCATAGCGGGGTAGCTTAAGTTTTTTTAGTTTCAAATTACAATTATTGGACAATTTTGTGTCGTTTTAGCGAATAAAAAGTTTGATGTCAGCCAGCTTGTAACATGGTAAAATGGCGGTTATTCATGTTTTGCTCTGACGGTACGCAGCGGCATTAGCGCAGCTTAGGGGGGTATTATTTTAGGTTATTGATAGCAGTGTATCATTTATTATTCATTAAGTAATTGTCATTATAATTTTCTTATTTTGTTTGCTCGTGTAATTGTGTATGAGTAGTGTGACCACTTTGTTTAAGAATCTTATACTAGTGATACCTATTACCTATACCTGTGAAATCCTGTAATTGGCTTTTTTGTTAATATTCATGTTGGTTCTTCTTTAAAAAAAATCACGTAAGAATCGGCGTAGGGGTGAAAATCTGGGAAAAGTTCTTCAACGGCTTCGTGATTACAGCTGTGGAGGAGTGACAGCGCATGCGCGAGTTCCTGGGCGCACTGGAGCATCGCGGCGCGCGATACCACTTGATGCGCGCGCTGCCTCTCAACGCGCGCCTCATGCTGAGCGTGCTCGGCTTTTGCACCGCGCAGATCATCGTCATTATCACCATGGTGACGTCAAATAAATTTAAGGATTTGTTTACAATGTAATAAACTTTTCGACGCCAACGACGCATATATTCGCACCGCAGGTTCAACGCCAACGACTGAGATATGATCAATATGCGTCAAGGAGCTCAGCCGATAGCAACCTTCTTGCTTTGGCATAAGGTTTAATTCCGCATGTAACATACCAGACTTCATCTGCTTTGTTTTAAATATATGTAAACATAATTTAAAAAATTATAATATTTTCATCAGTTTTAATTATAGCCTAAATAAATCAAATGATTTGTGATTGCCAACCTTTAGTCAAGACTGACTGTATTTATTAAATACTAGCTTCCGCCCGCGACTTCGTCCGCGTGGACCCGTGATAAAAACTATCCTATATTTTAATCCAGGATATAAACTATCTTCGTGCAAAATTTCATTAAAATCGGTTCAACCGTTTAAGCGTGATTAAGTAACAAACATCCAAACATCTAAACTTTCGCATTTATAATATTAAAAGTAGGATCTTGGAGAGGAGTATATATTATGAACTCTTATAGATGATCAAACGAACTTCTCGAGCGAAGTTCGATCATTATTATTTATTATATAAGTCGTTTCATTCGAAGATATACATATTATTATTATTTATTATTGTTGTTGTATTGTGGGCATTTATATGCCGCTTCGACCAGTAAGTGATCTATTGTGGCAGCCCTTTGTTTTAGATCTCACCGTTAAGGTCCGTTGCCTCTAGGAAATTCCAGATTCTTTGGGCGGTGATATGTTGTACCTCTTCTGGGTGCACGATGTGCCGCCCTAGGTAGGTACTTCTTTTGTGCATGAGAATATGCATTGCTGTTTCTTCTGTCTCCTGGCAGAACCTGCACGTTGCGTCCTGCATGCCCATTTGAAACAGGTGCTTGTTTAATTTGCAATTTCCTATGAGAATTCTCTTCACTGCGTAGGTTTTGTGCCTTCTGAGTTGTAATAGCTCTTTAGACAGTTTATTATTTGTACCCTTTGATTAAGGCTTTAGCATGTTTTGGTCCTTTGGCGAACTTCCATAGCTTTATTGCCTATGATTTTTCTGTGTTGTTAAGTAGAGAATATGCTCTCCGTTTTGTAATACCACAGAACGGTTCTGGGCCGACCAGGGTTGTGTCTGCGCCCTTCCTTGCAAGTTCATCCGCTTTTTCATTTCTTACTAGGACGGAATGTTCTGGTACCCATCTAAGTATGACTTGGTTGGTACAAGCCAGGGTGTTTAAATTGTTTTTACAGTTCTGGACTAGTTTAGAGTAGGACTCTAGGGATTCTAGCGCCAGCAGAGCAGCTTGGCTGTCTGAGTTGATGTAGATGTGTTGGTTTCTTAGGTTTCTTTCAAGATTGATCTCTACGAATTTATTTATTGCGAAGAGTTCAGCCTGATAGATTGAGGCCTCTTTCCTCATGCTGACGCTAGCTTTGAGCTTTGGCCTCTCACCGTAGATACCACATCTAACATTATCACCTTTTTAGATCCATCTGTATGTCAAACGTGGCTTCCCTCATTGAAGTCCATTTGGTCGTTTTGTCGTTTATCCATTTGTCTCTCGGAGGTATTTTCAGTGTATACAGTTCGATGAATTTGCATTCCACGTAAGTATCGTCAGTGGGCATGTTTAGTTTTTGTTATCAAAAACAAGGGCCTTAAGTTTGATAAGCGCCATGTTGACTTTGTTAGTGTGCATATCCTTTAGAAGCACTGCTTCGCCTCTGTTTGTGCACTTGCAGATAGAGTGGCGTTAGATCGAGCAGTGCATCCAAGGCTGCCCCCGGTGTTGAGCATAAAGCTCCTTTTGTTGTTAAGCAAGCTGTACTGTGTAGACTGCTTAACTTTGTGATGGCTGTCTTTTGGTTGGCTTTGTTGCGCCAGACTGCAGAGGCGTATGTGATTACAGGCCTCACTACCGCTGTGTAAAGCCACATAGCAATTTTGGATCTTATGCCCCATCTTGCTCCTGCTATTCGACAGCAAGTCCACATGGCCATTTTTGCCTTTTGTATTATGCTATTCAAATGAGCATTCCAAGTTAGCCTTTGGTCAAAAGTAACTCCTAGGTACTTGACCTCATTTGAGTATGATATTTCCTCTCCATTCAGTTTTAGTTTGGCGGCCTTGTCTAGTCTCCTTTTTTTGTAAAAGGCACTAGTACTGTTTTGCTCGCATTGATGGACAGGGCATTCTCTTTGCTTTATTTTACTTTAATTTAATTCAATTAACTAAGGAATAATTAATGTCATTTATTTTGTTTTAATTTTTATTTTTTAATTCTGAGAATTTGGGTTTGTTGACATTTAGGTTTTAATAATATTTCACCTGTTGACATTAACGATTTTATATTTTTTTACAATATCAAATTTTAATTTTAATTGTATGATTTTATTTTATGTTTAATGATGCGCCGGTCCTGTTCTCTTTCCCTTCATTAATAATTTGATTGTACCTACTACTAACATTAATTAATTTAAGTCTGTACCTACTAACAACTATATGGGCCACGGCCTGAAATAAACGTTTATTTAATTTAATTTAATTTGCACCATTCATTTATGGTGCAAAGAGAGCTCCTAGCCATGGTGCTCCTTTCACCCCCATAGGGGACTCAAACTATCTATACCAATTTTCATCTAAATCAGTTTAGTGGTCTGTGGTAACAGACAGATAGACACACACAGTCATTTTCGCATTTACAGAATGGATAATTTTAAAGGTTCATCATCTACTACAAAATAGTCCAATTCCAAAATGGAGGCCATAAGGCGTTAAAATGTTTGCGAAACGCAATGTCACAGCTTAAATTAGAAAGTACACTTAAAAGCGTTTACAGCTCGTAAAAGTTAATTTGGCATTCATTTCGGTGGAATTAGACCGGCTTTATTACCAAAATAAAATGTCAGGAGGTCGAATTGTCCTGTTTATGGCCTATCCTGGTACAGAGGAAAGTTTGTAAGAATGCTTACATTCTATAAAGACTTAGGATCATACAGAGATGTAGGTATCTAAGTTTATATGATTTCATGCAATCAAATTTTTATGCACAGAACATTTTGCTATTGACTACAAGAAAGAGGACTTTTGTTTTATTCCATCTGTATGAGCCGTTTATGTTTAATAATGCCGAACGTACTTGAAATCCAAAAAATCAGTTTTTGTATTTTATCTCATAACTAGAAACACTAAAGATTTTTTTCGTCATGGGTTTCCCGTATCTACTTTATCAACTTACATTCATATAATCATGCCTATTTCCTGGAGGGTTAGCCATATATGACGGATTCACAGTTGGTACGATCTAGACAAACCTTTCTTGCTTCATTTACTTTGATTACATTCTTCATACATGCTCGTCGGTTTTGGGTACCTACTCTTGAAAAAGTTCGACGAGGTCGTCCCCTTCTAACTGTACCATCCAGTTTACCCTTATACACTTTTTGTTAATCTTCTTTCATGCCCAAACCATCTTAGCATGCCTTTCTAAATTGTCGTCACTACATTTTTAGTCACTCCACAAATCTCTTATCACATTTTTTTTTATTCTATCCCTAACTTTATTAACGTACTTATTAAAAATGAAATTGATTCATGTGGTCTTACGCAATTATATATTCATAACATAACTTCATTACCACTTGAGTAAGATTAACGTGTTATTTTTATAAGGTATTTTAGAAATTGTGGTTATATTCAGCCAGCGTTTTTTTGTATTTTCGGAGTAGCTGTTTCTTTATAAGTTAAGTTAAAAAAGGTTGACGGCGTAGTTTGCAAGCTATTTTTTATTATTATTCTGGAGTTCTATGTCTAATTTTGATGCCTGCTTTTGTTCAGGTATTCGAAATACATACATGTATAGTAGTGAATGCTTTTTGTACATTAAGATATTTTTTTACGATAAAGACTATAAGGTAAACAAGTCAACCCTCACATCAGTTTTAAAATTTTATTTATATGATGTATACCTACATTTTTCATGTATGAATTCTTTGTAATAAAAGTCCAATAAAACTACCTGGATACAATAGTATTATTTGGAAATATATACATTATACATAAGTATGTATATTAAAATAACATTTTTTTCATCTTAATAAGAATTAGCAAGCTAATTGTGAATCCTTATCATAGACTTCGGTCCGTCTCATTTAATAAAAATAAATAGAATAGAATAGAATAGAATAGAAAACGTTTATTCGTGACACATACAAAACAATAACAAAAGTGAACACAGAAACAAAAACAACAGGTATGCCACGAAAAGGCCCCGACTCAGCATGGTGCAGGCCTGTTGGCCAGCGCTGGTCTTCCGTCGAAGCCTTTAAGTGAGTGGGTGGGAGGGCAACACAAACAGTATACATCGCAAACATGAAAACGGAAATAAATATATATATATATATATATATATATAAAACAAAAAAAAAATATAAACATAGAATCAAAAAGACGATCGGTTGACAGTTGCGCGACATCAGCTGTGAACGCGACCATAACTCGCTCTGTCAATGTCACAGCCATAGACAGCGCGAGCCGGGCGACGCCAGGAACAGCAATGTCAACCGAATGCACAGTTTGTGAGTTTGATCATAGTAACATACAAATACAAGCTTAAAAATAAACTAATAATAAACACAACAAGCATAAATTAGTTAACAAAGTTTTTCGCAAATATATTGGGCTATTTTAAAACCTGGCAGTCTTATGAGGACTGATATTTTCAACCATATGTACACTAATTTGTTTCATCTCAGAGAAAATCAAATGTCACAGTTTCACATGAGCCGTTTCTCGCTACATTAATAATACGAGGTTCGTTTTTAGGGTTCCGTACCCAAAGGGTAAAAACGGGACCCTATTACCAAGACTTCGCTGTCCGTCCGTTTGTCTGTCACCAGACTGTGTGTATCTCAAGAACAGCGATAGCTAGACAGTCGAAATTTTCACAGATGATGTATTTCTGTTGCCGCTATAACAACAATTATTAAAAACAAAATAAAATAAATATTTAAGGGGGCTCCCATACAACAAACGCGTTTTTTTGCCGTTTTTTTATAGATAATGGTACGGAACCCTCCGTGCGTGAGTCCGACACGCACTTGGCTGGTTTTTTATACTCATGCCACGGCTTTCAACCAACGGAATTCAAACAAAGTTAAAATCTACCTCAAATATATGCTCAGTAAAACATCATCATAACATCCGATAAAACACGTTTCGCAAAACCAGGCACGAGAAAAAACCGCTCTTCCAAAAGCTTCGATTAAAGCACAAAAGACCTGACCTCCTTATAGTCGCAACCTGACTTACTACCTTCTCTTATTAAGGTGCGGAATTTTCGCTTGAATTTACAGCCGAGTTCATGTCGACATCGTCGGAAATACCGGCAAAAGAAGAAAGTAGTAATGGTGCATAATCTCATGGGTGACTCATGGCCTTTTGATTTTGGGCGGTTGGTTAGAAAGATGTGTATCGAAAATTAGTTTTGGCAATGGGATAGGTACGTTGTTTACAGTGTGTGTTCACAACGTAACATGGGAACAGCTTACGCAATTTTTTTGGTTTTAAACTAAGCTTCCACGCGTGCCAAGATTACGTGCCTGAAAGAGTGTTTCCCAAAAGTCCAGCAATATTTGAGTGATAAAGAATGCCCACTTTTTTTTAAGAATACTGTTTATTTTGTTATTAAATCATAAAGTACACAATATTGTTGTTTGTTTGTGTTGGTTGTCTTTAGCTATAAGACCGCCTGTTGTTAAGCTCTATTTTTAAGTTTTTATGTCCTGTATTTGATTCATGTTTTGAGATGTGCAATAAAGAGTAGGTATTTGTATTGTATTGTATTGTCTATACTATTGGTAATACAGCATTATGCATGGAGTGGCACATGGCTTGTTTAGGACGCAGGCAATCTTTTGTTAAAAGCCATGAACATTGTATCATTTATATTATTTATTATTGTTGTTGTATTGCGGGCCTTTATATGCCGCTTCGACCAGCAAGTGATCTATTGTGGCAGCCCTTTGTTTTAGATTTCACCGTTAAGGCCCGTCGCCTCTAGGAATTTCCAGATTCTTTGGGCGGTGATATGTTGTACCTTTTCTAGGTGCACGATGTGCCGTTCTAGGTAGATACTCCTTTTGTAACTGATTGTTCCGCAGGAGCAGAGAATACATTGTATCATAACAAGTTTTTGAAGCAGCACAGAATGTCGTTGAAATAATGCGATAATGTAAGTGTCAGACCCGGTCACGTGAAAATCCTACCTACGCAATAAACTCAGTGACAAACTATCGTGGACGTGAACTAACGTTAGAATGACTATAGATGTAAGTGAAGGTACATACCTACGTCAAAAAACTATTTCGACATTGGACTCTGTACTTTTTCCGCAAGTCGTAAATGGTTATTGTGCCAGCTAACTCCTAAAAGATCTTCCTGGTACAAGATTCACGGAGTGTCATTTTTGTGGAAGGTCTTCGAGCCCATTTAAGCACACCTTTTTTTAAGTACTTAAATGGCAATTTATTTTCATCTAAAACATGTTAAGTAAACGTTTAAAATTCTATTAAACGCCTTCAGATCAAGCTCAAGTTTATTCTAGGGTATTAAATTGCGAGCAATGTCGATTCCTAGTAAATTAGATTCATTACTGCTGAGCCGGTCTCGCACTAACGACTAGCGTTGCGTTTTTTTTGTAACGTAGCTTTCATCATAGAATAATAATGTTATCTGCAGATGGTCTTCTGTCTTACAAAACCGATGTTTGACAGCTAGCAAACTCAAATCATGGCCTCTCTTCGTAGATAGAGTGAGAGTCCAAACGAATCCCGAAAAGGGATAGAGATACATTAAACTGACTAAATTGAGAAGGATCAGAAGACTTTAGTCGAATTATATGCATGGCGTCAGTTTCAGTACAATATTTTGACAACGGTGACAAACAAGCTGGTGACAAACATAAAAAGCCTAACTATACGCGCTGAGGGACAGGAAATTTGATATTTTATCTCGTTCCCACTTGTAATATTGTCATTACTTACGTCTTTGTCACACGTGTGTGTATGTGTGAGTGAGTCCCTTCTATATTTTCTCTATGCCTCTCTTTGTTTTAGACAGGGACGTCTCAAGCTTGCGTGTCATGGTCGTGACATAACGTAGGCCGCAATACGAAGAGAGTCACTTTACACGTGCCTCCAATGGTATCAACCACGTTTGGGTTACACCGGCACAGATAACACAAGCGCTTGCTATCTCGCGCGCCATATAGACGCGTCTCGTTCTAATTAGAACACGATCTTTTCTTTAAGATTATTCATCATCCTCCTAGTGTTTTCCCCGGTTTAGCCCTGTCGTCGCTTACCATCAGGTAAGACTAAGGGTCAATCACTGGACAGTCTTTCATATAAAAAAGGAGCCCGGGTTCTGCTTTGGCATCTATCTAAAAGACAGTTGCAACTTGCATATCTGACTTTCTAACCCAATGGGAAAACTAATACCAAAAGAGCGAGTGCCGGATTTCGAAAACACGACCCAGTAGGGGCGTTTCACTCCGTGGTTTCGTCGGGCCGCTACTAGTCGCGATGATGTCGCGCGCTGCTACAGAACGCACGCGTTCGCGCTTTATGTCACTCGATTGTCAATGCAACTTTAAACAGGGGATTTGTCAACAGTGAACCTTCTGTACGTAGTACTATTATTTATTCTGTGCTTCCAGATTGAAAGCCACGTGCCTTACCGTTCGGCTACAGTGGCTTCTAGTGGCTTTTATTTAAAACTATTAAGGATGGGAAGATTGAAAGAACAAGAGGCAGGGAAAGTAAACCCTTTACACCCGACTCGATACAATCGTACTGGTTTATTACAGTGAATTATATTTTTTATGAGAATTGACATTAAAGTTCATTTTTTGTAAAGGGTAAAGAAAATGACAGACGACCGACACGGCTGGCGATCGCTCTAAAAAGAGACACTCTTTAGTTACAGAAGATGAAAGAGAGGAGTCTTGTGCTAGCCGTGCTGAAGATTTTTTTAGTTTTTTTCATTTAGAAGCCTTCATTACTACTGTCGATGCCAGCTCCAGCAGGCCTCTAAACTAAGATCTACATCCAGTTAACTTTAACAAACAAAAAGCCAAGGCGCATTAACGTTTTCCACATTTCCTTTGCATTTTACTACATGATCTTTTCCCGAGAAAAAAAAAACCAAATCGCTGTATGTGGGCCGATAAAATTCGAGGAGTTTCGTGGATTCCTCAATAATCTTAGAATCACTTTTGGAACTTTATTAGTTGCTATGCAACGGAATCATATCAGAATCAGTGACGTACTTTTATAGTTTTGAGTACTTCATTGAGGAGCTTCATAAGTCATCTGATGTCTTCATCACCAGTTCTACTTCACCAAATTGTATAGTTAGAGAGTTATATTAGAAAATACCGAAATTCCTACACGCGTGCCCAATATATTTGAGAAGTTCCCTCAATTCCTCATGGTTCCCATAACCAACAACAACGGGAACAACCGGTTCATAAAAATGAGGGAGTTTTGAGGTAGTGCTATCTCAATTGATAAAAAAAGTGTAATAAAAAAATTAGTTTAACCAATTATAACAAAAAAAAAACCGGCCAAGAGCGTGTCGGGCCACGCTCAGTGTAGGGTTCCGTAGCCCGTTCCGTGAACCGAATGTATGAGCAAGAGAGTTCAAATTCCCAAATCAAATCGACCATGTATTATAGACAGACACAATACAAGCAATACTTTATTCTTAGCGAACAATTTTATTATTAGAAAACAAACGACCAAAGACTACTAAGACAATTCGGTCACGACAAATTTTCGACCCAATGTATGGGCGCACCTGCTCCGACTCCATTAAATCAGGAAAAATCTTAACAGCGCCATGTACAATGTGAGCGTTCCGCGTAAGCGACAACTATCGGCAAATTGAGAATTGATGGAAGATGATTTTTATGGGATATTTTTTTATTGCGTGAACCGATTTTCACCGTTTTTTTACTTTATTTGAAAGCACGTCATTTCATTGTGATTTTGTAGAAATTACAGGTACCTACAACAAACACCTGCTTATACGGTTAAATTACAAACTTAGTTCAGAAATTATTTTGTAATTTTTTTTTTAACTATTCAACCTATCAAGTACAAAATAATTTTCCTAGAAAGTTTTTATAGTTCTACTTTTGAGATTTTTTTCATATTTTTAAAACTTATGGTTCAAAAGTTAGAGGGGGGGGACACATTTTTTTTTACTTCTGGGGCGATTATCTCCGAAAATATTAACATTATCATAAAATGATTTTAGCAAACCCCTATTCATTTTTAAATACCTATCCAACAATATATCACACGTTAGGGTTGAAATGAAAAAAAAACACTCCCCACGTTACGTATAGGGGAGGTACCCTAATAAAAATAAAAAAAATACTTTTTAAATTACCACTTTGTTGGCGTGATTGATATACATATTAGTACCAAATTTCAGTTTTCTAGTGCTAACGGTTACTCAGATTATCCGCGGACGGACGGACAGACAAAGCGAAACTATAAGGGTTCCTAGTCGACTACGGAACCCTAAAAATACGAACAACCGAATTGAGAACCTTCTCCTTTTTACAAGCTTTTATTTACTTTCACCTGTCCCGTTGTCTATCTGTCTGTCTGTCTGTCTGTAATCAAATCTTGCAAGTTAAATTTGACCCACTTCCCGTTGACCGATTGAGCTGAAATTTTGGGTATGAGTATAGTTTGGATGACAATTCAATATTATGGTACCATCGAGCTGATCTGATGATGGAGACGAAAGGTGGCCATGGGAATTCAGTACTTAACTGACGTAACCCCGTTTGAGTTTGGGCTCGTTAGAATCGTCTCAATGAGTAGTTGATGATGGTATACAGAAAAGTACAGTCGGCGATAAAAGCTTGTACCAGAGTTTTTTTACAGAATCTTATGCCTATATGTATTCATTTAAGTATTTATTCATGTATAGTATGTTTATATCGTCGCCTAGTACCCATAGTACCTTTGCTTAGTTTGGGACTTTAACTTAGGTCGACAAGTGTGAGATTGTCCCCAAATTTTCATTTATTTATACAGGGTGTAACAAAAATGGGGTGTGAACCGATCAAAGGCATAACAGGTATCGTGTTCTGATAAGAAAAAACTAAAATATTTTTTTGACGCGATTGTTTTTTACATTTGTATGGAGCAAGTCGCCCCATACAAATTCAGTTTATTCTTATCAGTACACGATGCATGTTATGCCCTTGATAGGTTCGCACCCCATTTATGTTACACCCTGTATAGAATAAACTGCGTTTACTTGAACCCACGCTTAACATTAATAATCTATAATACATTAAGGTGCTTCTTTCCATAATGTAAAACTTCTGAAAGTGCTTTCACTCAGAATTAAAACGCAAGTAAGTTTAAGTTATACATACACAAAGTTCACGTATAAGAAGTAATTTAAAGTGTATTAAGATACGAATCAGTGGTTCCTTAACCGTCCATCGTGACGAGGAAGTTTTGAACTTAAGGGAATGCCCTGTTCAATAAATACTGTAAAAACCTTGTTCGAAAACAGAAGCGTTGGTATTATTAATCATAAATAAATATAATGAAAGGAAGTTTACACAAACATATTTCACCAAAAAGTGAATTCAACAAGGCGTGTGTGTGTGTGTGTACAAGACGAAGTAAATATAAATACTTGAAAATATAGAAAATGGCGAAATCGAGTTTACTTCTACTTACTTTTCATAGTATTTAATCTATTTATGTTAAGTTTTCACTTTATGTTAACTTAAACAATATTTTGTATTATAATATTTTAGGGTTCCGTACCTCAAAAGTAAAAAAAAACGGAAGCCTTATAGGACCTATATAGGCACTTTGTTCTCCGTCTGTCTGTCTGTCAAGACTCTTTGTCTCGGGAACGCGTGGAAGTATCGAGTTTAAATTAAAAACATATAGGTACCTACTCAGTCCATTCTCTGTAGTCTACAGTCCATTGAAGCTGTGAAAAAATCAATCTGGTATGACCGTTTATGCCGTATATTTCGACACTCTCAAGGGAATCAAAATGGGGGTAAGTACCGTATAGGGTAAGTAGTTGAATAGGGTACTTTCCGTTGACCTAGAACTATGAAATTGGGCAAGTAATATGGTCTTATCTTATACTACAAGCTCAGGGAAAAATCTGAAAATTATTCATATGTAATTTAATACGGAACCCTTGGTGGGCGACTCCGACTCGCACTTGTCCGGTTTTTTTTATTTCATACTCAGTTTATACAATGTGTTTCACCCTTTTTCACCAAAACAAATAATAATTTAATGTGATAAAGAAAGCCAACCAAATTATAACACCATTTTCGCGTCAATAGGTTTGTTAGACTATTTATAATGACAGGTATAAGCGAATGAATATTGTAAGAACTTCCTATAACGCCTACAAAGCAATTACGTAACACATAATCAACCATTTCTATCACTACTAATAAGCCTAATAACGTAATAACCAATAGGAGGATAAAATAACTTTATCCATTTCTTTCATTTCCTTCAGGGCCTAATGCGTTTCCTAATATACCTCCCAATCAGATCCGTATTGTACGGTGAGCAAAACAGTTTGTGTGTAGCCTGTACATAAATTACCTCCTGCATTTTTTGTTAACGTTGGGGAAATGCATTAACGCATCCCGTCGGGTCGGGGACCAGGCTGGGTATGAAGGACTTATCGCGGTAGATCGATCGCGTAGCGATCTTGGGCTACCGTATAAAACCCCAACATGTGCCGACTCTGCCTTGTAGAGGAACGCCGCGGGATCACGTTCGGCATTCGACCGCGTGACCGTTAAATAATGTTTTTTTCAGCAAGGCACATCACAATTGAAGGTGTTCGGGATTCATCGGAAACGATCCCCTCCGCTCGGCGGACAGCGTCCAGCGAACACACCTCATAGAGCTCTGACGCGCACGCACGTTACTATTAAAGCTGATTAATATTCAATATAAAAATTCAATTAAATCAATCATCAATACCTACATTATTTTATTGGAATAACATCTACCATAAAATTGGTCCTTCGAACCGGATGTCATGCCTAAGGATTTGGGACCTAACCAGGATCTTCTGCAACAGCATTAAGACATTAAAGAAGAGGATCTCTTTATGGAAGTCCAGAATCGGTGAATTGACAGTGTGAACTAGTGACTACAAGCAATAAACAACAAGAATTATAAGCGAGCGAGCGGTCAGAGTGAGTCCGATCCATTTTGTTTGCCCTTTAACTTTGTTAGTGACTTTGTGCCCAAACTACTGCCTTTTTATAATTATTTTGCATATGAATGTGTAGCTTACACCCGCCTTTAGCGAATCCAACAATAAACCGCATTAAGGATTAGCGCCTTTCTATAATATTTCAAGTTAAAATCTTTAAATAATAACTAGGCATCTAATGGACGTCAACAAGTAGCAAGCAGCCGGGCGCTGCATAGCGATAGTGATAACGGAGACAAAAGGCAGCGAGTACCCATTTTACTGTTAGTCGTGCTTAATATATACCCGTTTTTTCAATCTATTTATGAACTACTTTATGCTGGAATAATTATTACATTATTATCGTGTTTTGTCTTTATGAATTCGCCTTTTCTTTCAATCGTAAATATTGAAATGCAAATGGGTATCATCCTTGTTTAATTATTAAATTGTATTATATTTATTGTTTTGTTTAATTCGACTGGTGCGAATTAAGACAAATAGAATATTATTATTTATACGAGCCATAGCTATTTTAATTCCGTATTGATTGGTATTTTAAATATAATTGAAGTATTTACTGCTACTATAAACAGTAGCGGTAGTAAATAATTGCTAATACTTATTGTCATTGTTCTAGAAACATTTTATTGTTGATTTTAACTGTTTGCACATATCATGGACGATCTTGTGAAAAAACGGGGAACTTACAAAGGTCGTTTGACCAAATTTCAAACGTACGTAGATACTTTTAGAGGTGTTGTATGTTGCAGTGAAATTGACATTTTGGAATTAAAGCTACGTATGTCTAACATTGAAGCGATGTTTACGGAGTTCGAGGAAGTTCAGACTAGTATCGAGTGTTTGGTCGTCTCGGAGGACGACGCCCAGGTACATGCGACACAAAGGTCAGAGTTTGAATCTAAATATTTTGCTACACTGGCTAGGGCCCAAGAGGTATGTAATGCATACAGAAGCACTAAGAGGTCAAGTAAACATACTCATAATGCTTCTGAAACGTACTACTCTTCGGCCAGCGAGAATGAGGACATTGTGTCGGTGAAACAGGCACCTAAATTCGCTACGACTGCTACCAGTGTTAAGTTACCTACTATCCAAATACCTAAATATAGTGGTGATTACGAGGGCTGGCTTGAATTCCGTGATGTTTTCACGTCTCTTATCCATTCAAACAAAACCATAGGAGACATACAAAAGTTCCATTATTTACGGGCTTCCCTGGAAGGGGGCGCTGCTCAAATCATTCGCGCTTTAGAGTTTTCTGCGTCCAACTATACTTTAGCGTGGAAGTCTTTATGCGATCGGTTTGACAATACAAGGTTGTTAGTCCAAAATCATGTTAAGGCAATTTTTGATGAAGAGGCGATAAAAAAGGAATCCGCTTCATCTATACGTAAGGTTTTAGATTCATGCAACAAAAATATACGTGCGTTACAAATTCTAGGCGAACCAGTAGAGAGTTGGGATACCTTAATTATATACATTATATCCTCAAAATTGGATGCTCGCACACTTCGTGAATGGGAGGAGCACAAAGTTACACACCAAAAACTTACATTACAAATATTCACAAAATTCCTTAAAAATAGGGCAGATGTGTTAGAAACTATCGAACTAAGTAATAACACAAACAACAAGAACGAGTCATTGTCGAAGCCTGCTTATAGACATGTTCGTGGCTTAGCTACAGTCTTGCAGCCTACTTACAAGAAATACAAATGTCCTCTTTGTAAATCTGAGCATCCACTATACTTATGCCATCAATTCGCACAAATGAGCATAGATGCTAGGGAACAATTCGTAGGGCAAATGAAATTATGCAGCAATTGTCTCAGAGCAGGTCATTATTTACGCGTTTGTAGACTGGGTCCATGCCGGCAATGCGGCACCAAACACAACACTTTGTTGCATAGGGACTCGAACTATAGCAGTGCGGCACCGAACACGGCAGCACCGAGCACATCGGCTCTGCTGGTGTCCGCTGCGCCTGCGGCAGTCCAGCCTGCCTCAAGCTCCGCGAATGACATTATCAGAAACATGTCAGCGACAAACAAACAATCATGTCAGATTCTGCTTGCCACAGCATTAGTCCGAATTTTGGACGTACATAACAGACCTCATGAAGTTAGGGCCATTCTAGACTCGGGCAGTCAGGCCTCCTTCATGACAGAATCGCTTCTTGAAACATTAGGTCTGCCACACCAGAATACAACATCCAAAGTTGCAGGCATTAATAACCAGGTTTCGACAGTGAACAAACGATGCAATGCTATAATACAGTCCAGAATCAATTCATTCAATACAGACATTACGTTTTTAGTGTTGCCAAACATAACTTCAACTCATAATGAAGTCTTTAATGTGAGCACATTAAATATTCCAGCTGGCATTCAGCTTGCAGACCCAGAATACTTTAATCCGTCAAGTTACGACATACTACTTGGCGCAGACATATTTTGGGACTTAATATGCGCAAACAAAATATCATTAGGCAAAGATAGTCCAGTGTTGCAAGAAACTAAATTCGGATACATAGTCTCCGGGCGCACCGGGCAGCCAACTTCAAACAAGATTTCATGCAATTTTACAAAATTTCATGAAATTCAAGATCAATTAGCCAAGTTCTGGGAAATTGAGGAGGTTCCAACCATTAAGGAGAATGCGTATACTACCGAGGAAGAGTTGTGCCAACAACACTTTAAACAAAACATGTCACGTAAACAAGACGGTAGATTCTCAGTAGGAATTCCTTTAAAAAACGATGAGACTGAACTTGGTCATTCATTCGAACGTGCGAAGTCGTGTTTTCTAGCATTAGAACGGCGGTTGACAAATCGCCCTGCAATAAAGGAAATGTACGTTGATTTCATGAAGGAATATTTGTCATTAGGTCATATGACTTTAAGTGACATACACAAACCTCACGAAAATTCATATTTTTTGCCACATCATTTTGTGTTGCGTGATAGTACCACGACTAAGTTAAGAGTCGTATTTAATGGAAGCGCTCCTACTAGCTCCGGCCTGTCCTTGAACGACCTTCAGATGGTAGGGCCGACGATACAAAGCGACTTGTTCTCCATCCTCTTGCGATTTCGGCAACATCGATTTGTGATGGCAGGTGACATCGAAAAGATGTACAGACAAGTGCTCATTCATGAAAATCAACGACATCTTCAACAAATAATTTGGCGAGACGACCCCTCAAAGCCCCTTCAGACCTATTCATTGAAAACTGTTACATATGGCACAGCCTCGGCACCGTTTTTGTCTGTTCGTTGCCTTAAGCAAATTGCGGACGAATGTGACAACGAAGCGGTGCGCAAGGCCATTAGTGACGATTGTTATGTTGACGATTTATTGACGGGGCAAGAAACAGCTGAGAGTCTATTGGAACTTCGTGCTCTGATTTCGAAAGAACTATCATCGGGTTGTTTTAATTTAAGAAAATTTCGATCAAATTTACCAACTTGCAGCGATGGTTCGGATAGCTTCATTAGTTCGGCAATCGTTGATTTAAGTGAGCACGAACAGTCCAAGACTCTGGGCCTGAAATGGTCGCCGTCAAACGATGTGCTACAATTTGACATTAAGACTGATCCCAATCCAGATGTCACAAAGAGAGCGATCTTATCCACCATTTCCCAAATCTTTGATCCACTCGGTCTACTCAGCATTTTCGTTATTGTCGGGAAAATCATTTTGCAAAAACTTTGGTTGCAGAAACTGGATTGGGACAGTCCGCTGCCCTCAGACATTGTCAAATCATGGCTCAAATTTGTCACCAATTTAAGTGGCTTGCAAACACTCAAAATACCACGACACGTTGTGTGCGCGAATCCAATCAGCATACAAATGCATGCATTTTGTGATTCGTCTAAGGATGCTTACGGTGCCTGTGTCTACGTTAGGTCTGAATCATTTGACAATACACGGGTTCGTCTCTTGTGCTCAAAAGCGCGTGTAGCACCTATCAAGGCTGTAACGATCCCGCGTCTTGAACTTTGCGGAGCACTGGTTGCTGCTAAGCTCTTGGAAAAGGTCATGCAAACCACTCGTCTACGTGTAGACAGTTGTTTTCTTTGGACAGATTCGTCTGTCGTTTTAGGTTGGCTCAAAACGCCACCAAATAAGTTAAAGCCATTCGTCAAAAATAGGGTAGCGGACATCCAAGAAATTACCAAGTCATGGTTCTGGCGACATGTTCCTACCGCAAGCAACCCTGCTGATCTGTTGAGTAGGGGCATTAATGGTACTCAGTGTGATAAACTGGAATTTTGGTTCAATGGACCCAAGTTCTTGCTAGAACATGAACACTTGTGGCCTTACAAAGCCTTTGATCAAAACCAATCAGAACTGCCTGAAGTGCGAACGAACGTAGCAGCTACCTCTACAGATCAAAATGAGTTGTTTCCATTCTCACGTTTCTCAAACCTCAGTAGACTTAAGAATACTATGGCATATGTACTACGTTTCATTGCCAACTGCCAAAACAAAACTAAAACTCAAGGTCCTCTCTCTCTATCTGAAAAACAATCGGCGCTCAATTATTTAGTGAAATTGTCGCAAAAGGAATCATTTGAAGAGTATGCTATTTTGATCAAAGGGAAGGCTTTGCCCCCCAAAAACAAATTGCTGTCATTAAGCCCCTTTATTGACGACAAGGGTTCCATTAGAGTCGGAGGTAGGATCAAAAACGGTAACTTCACGTTCGAAAAGAAGCATCCACTTCTCCTTATGTCTAAACATATTTTAACTAAACTAATATTTCGCTTCGAGCATTTGCGTTTAATGCACTCGGGACCTCAATTGCTTCTGTCTTCAATTAGAGAAGAATTTTGGCCAATCGGTGGTCGTAATCTATCTCGATCAACTGTACACAGCTGCCAACGCTGCTTTCGTCTAAACGCACAAACAGCTCGTCCGATGATGGGCAACTTACCTGAGCAGCGCCTTCATCCAGGGTACCCATTTCAGACGACAGGAATGGATTACGCGGGACCTTTATTAGCACTCAATAAAAGAGGTCGTGGCAGCAGGACAGAAAAGGTCTACATCGTTATATTTATCTGTTTCACCACTAAATGCGTTCACCTCGAGCTAGTAAGCTCACTATGTAAAGATTCTTTCCTTGCAACGTTGCGTCGCTTCATTGCTAGGCGTTCTAAGCCTACAACATTATTCTCGGATAACGGAACCCAGTTCGTGGGTGCACGGAACGAACTTTTTAAGTTCCTCAATGACAACGCAAGTTCAATCATTACTGAAATGTCAAATGAACACATTGACTTTAAGTTCATACCAGCATATGCCGCGCACATGGCCGGCTTATGGGAAGCCAACATTAAATGCATCAAATCCCATTTGCATCGCGTGTTAGGGAATGCTCACTTAGTTTTTGAGGATCTTTATACTGTTTTGGTCCAAATAGAGGCTATCTTAAACTCACGTCCCCTGACACCACTCTCGACTGACCCACATGACATGACAGCACTTTCCCCAGGGCACTTCTTGGTAGGACGACCGATGACAGCTTTGCCAACACCGACGCTAGTCGATATCAACCAGAACCGGCTCACACGTTTTGAAAGACTAGAACAGCTGCGCCAACACTTTTGGGCCAGGTGGCACAAAGAATACATCGCTGAACTTCAACAACGCACTAAATGGCGCACTTCAAAGGGTCAGACACTACAAAAGGGAGCACTAGTACTCATTAAGGAAGAAGGACTTCCGCCAATGAAATGGCGATTGGGCCGCATCACCGAAATATATCCAGGAACTGACGGAATCGCCAGAGTCGCAGATATTAACACCACAAGAGGAGTGATACGCCGAGGCTTTAATCGTATCTGCCCGTTGCCAGCCATTGAAGTCGACGAGTTGAAAGACAACCCTTTCAACGCCCGGGGGCATGTTCGGGATTCATCGGAAACGATCCCCTCCGCTCGGCGGACAGCGTCCAGCGAACACACCGCATAGAGCTCTGACGCGCACGCACGTTACTATTAAAGCTGATTAATATTCAATATAAAAATTCAATTAAATCAATCATCAATACCTACATTATTTTATTGGAATAACATCTACCAGAAGGTACAGTATAAGGTGGGAACTTGATTCCCTTCGGCCAAAATTCTTCCTTAGTGAAGGTCGGTAGATGGTCTGTTGGAACTCTGACCACAAAGGAATTAAAATTCACGCCATAACGAGACTCCAACCTCACTTTGTAATAGTATCGCGTCTGTTTTTGCTTGATTGAGTAACAATCATCTAAACTTTGATGTTTATGATAATAGTTTCTATATAAGTGGGATAGACCTACAACAATTAAAAAAATATATGTATACCAAATTTTAGGCACGGCGGCCTGGGAATCCGGCAGGTTGTCAGTGTAGCCCTCCCAGCGTTCTTGGCCTCGTTCCACAGCACGCAGGAACTCGCCAGCAAAATTTTTAGCCCAGCTGGCAACAATGCCGCGATTGCCTGTTCGAGCGAGGCCATAAGCGCGTGGGAGCAGGCCTGCCCAGATGATTCGCTTCTGGTTTCCCCGAAATCTCAAAAGCAGTGGGACGATCAATCTACTCATAAAGACCTCATCACCTCCACCCAAAGCACAGCAGAGCGTGCTCGTCTCCTTGCCGTAACGGAGCCGGAGGCAGGGCTCTGGCTTCACACTTTGCCGTCTCCAAACCTTGGCACTCTCCTCGACAAACCAACTTTAACTTTGGCAACCTGTCTGCGACTAGTCTCCAAAACTAATGAGCCGCACTGCTGCCGCTGTGGCGCCAACGTCGACTCCCTAGGTCACCACGGCTTGTCTTGCTTTCGATGCGGCTCATTGAAACAATCGGCGACCAGAGGGCTAGCAGCTATTTTGACCAAACGATTAGCCTAGCAATCCAAAGAGGCAACGCTGCCAGCCTTCTGGGCACTATAGCCTATGACGGGGACCTGGGAGGCATTTACTTTTAATAGGTTTAGTAGTTATATTTCGTTATCAATATTTTTGTTACTTAGGTTTATACCTTAGTCGTTTTTATATTTTTATACGAAACAAATACGGAGCGACAAACAAATATAGCATCCAGCAATGACCCTGCGGAAGCTGTGTGGCCCACCCTACGTGAGTCCTGGTAATGCGTTAAAGTGGGGCATTACGTACCTAACTCCGATTCCCTGTTTGCAAAGAACATTGATCGCACTGATTTATTTGCGAAATGGTGTGATTATGTGTAAGTCAATGATGATTGATGATTAATATGAAGAAACGGCTGCTGCGAAACATAAACTCTAGTTGTATAATTATCCTTTCTATTGGTAAATATATTTGCATTTACATTCTCGAAAACGGGGCTAACGATGAAATTTGGAATGTAGGGGTTTATGGGGGCTAATAATTGATCGAGCTCGTTTTCTCCGTATGTTATCTACTTTCACCCGAGCAGTGTTACCCAGGGACTCTCACTTAAACATATGATATAAATTACGTCTATTCAATGAGTAACGTCAAAAAAAAGTAATTATAAATTACTTAGCATCATGGACCTATGATACTCAGGACAGGCTATACGTCATGCCCCAACGAGGGACGGAAAAGCTCCTATGCAGCTAAATTAAGAACTGGTCTTAAAATGGCTGAATGACTTGCCATAAACAACCTACTCAATTTGGACGGGTAATGGTTTATGTGCCACAACTTCATACTAAGGTGGATGTCAAACTGCGCCGCATCTCCGGACGGAGATGCGGAGCTCGTTGTATGCAAGTGCCTTAGTTTGTATATAAATTCCGTGTGGTACGACACACTGCACCGCACCTCCGTCCGGCGAAATTTGTTTGCAGCTCCGCACTTCCGTCCGGAGATGCGGCGCAGTGTGATGTCACCGCCTTAATCAGTTGTGGCAAATAAAAACATGGAACTATGAGAAGGGCAACGAATGATATTTCCCTTTCTGTCACACTTCGAGATTTGTATGCTACTAGCTCACTCGCACGTGGTATTTTTATTACCATAGCTTGTCCTGAATATCATAGGTCCATGCCTAGCATATATTTTCTCATGCTTCCACTGGTTATATTCTGTAATTTGGTAAGGATAATATGTAGATTCGATTGAGGGAGACGAGAGAATTGTAGACTAAGTAGTGCATCATCATCATCTATTTAAGAGCTAGGCTCTTGTCGGTGGAGTAACCGCCACAGATTTTTGTCCTCTGCTAGCCTCTTCACGTCTTCATATGACTCGACAGCCACTTTCTCTTTTATTTGGCTGGTGTATGTCTGGGCCTTCCTCTACCTCTCCTTCCTTCGATCTTGCCCTCCAAGATGTTTAAAATAAAGCTGTCGTGCCGTGTTAGATGTCCGATCATTTTGCTTCTTCTGTTTTTTATTGTTTTTAGCAAGCATCGGCTCTCTCCTACCATCGTCAAAACCTCTTCGTGTGTCTTCCTTTCTGTCCAGCTTATTATTTCCATCCTCCGGCACCACCACATTTCGAAGGCTTCGAGCCTTTCTCTGTCCTTTTGCGTCAGCGTCCATGTCTCACTCCCGTAACAATGCAAGACTCCAGATATATACTTTGATTAGACGTAGTGCACGACAGTAAAATTGCAACTAATAATTGGTATTGAATTGACATGCGGAATTTAAGTTTCAAATTGACGATCTGCTTACACAAAATTTTCTAAAGATAGTTCGACCTCATCTTGAAGCGCGGCTGTATGTGCTCGTGCGCTTGTAAAAGTACTGATACATTTGACCATTCACTTGTAATGAGCATTCTATAGTGAAAAAGCCTCCAATATTTGACGGCTGTTATCCCAGTACAATTTATGTCATCTGTTCAGGACACCCGTGAATCAGACATTTATATAGCCTATATATGTATATAGGCTATATAAATGTCTGATTCACGGGGGAAAGCCATCCTAAGATGGTAACTATGTAGTTACCATCTTAGGATGGCTTTCCCGAGTGCGTAGGTCTGCCTATGTCAGACGAATCGTCTTTACGATAACAACATCTTTATAAAACGAATAGGTTTAGTTTAGCGAACACTGATACACCATATCTTAGTTAGTAAGTTCGCGATCTTAGGTCACATACATTCCATCGGAATGTGAGAGATGCAACCTGTAGTAAGAACAGACTCCGTCCACCAGACACTGGATGCCGGCCGTACAGACAATCGATTTTTGGGCCAAGTTGAAGCATAGAACTTCGTTCGCTTCGCTCACAAGTTCGATGGCAGCGATTCCATTACCGACCTCTTCTCGATTGAATACAGATATCTCTGCATTGACGTACAATATTTCACATTATCGGACTTGGCAAGATTCTTTTCATGGCTTTCGCATGCAAAACCATTATTTCCAATGTAAGGCTGGTGTTCACGACTTACCAACAACACGGTTCGAGAAAGCAGCAGGTCGATAATGTAACGCATTGTACGCGCGTCAGGTAGATCTCACGCTGTGTGTGTGGGAAAATAACAGTTGAATATAATCAGTGTGAGTCCGGGACACTGGTAAGTACCAGAGATCGTACAAATCTCAATAAATACAATACAACAATACAATACAAATACTCTTTATTGCACACCTCACACAAACAAAGCAGTCAAAAAGAAAAACAATACAATAACATGTAGGTAGAGGTAGACAACAGGCGGTCTTATCGCTGAAGAGCGATCTCTTCCAGTCAATAAATGTTATAGAGAGGGTTATGTCATTTGTTGCCTTTCCCATGGATCCCCTTTTTATTGCTCCTAATATACTTGATATGACTGTTTAAATTTTTTTTTATTTTAATTTTAAAACAAGTTCTTAATTTAGCTCCATAAGCGTCTTTTCGTGCTCAAGATCGAACATACTGGATATCGAGATGTTCCCTTGTCTAGCAGTGGTACACTGCAGGCTCCCAATTAACGTTGAAATTATTTTATGTGACCGACTTTTTATAAAACTGTCATTGAAATTGGTATTCTTCTGTTGCTTTTTGAATGGACGAGAGTTGATTTTGATGCAATTCGGCAAATAATCTCAAATAAACAATAGTTGACACGAATCTCAAGGTCAAGGTATACTAGGGACGGTGAGTTGAAACAGTATGTAAACAGCACTGCAACATGCAGAAATAATCGTATTTCAATATAACACTCATAGTGGTGTACGGTCTTATGAAAGAACTTCAAGCTGGTCTCACCGATACACGTAGAAACCGTATGGCATATTAAATCTTTCCTTTTCATTTTATAACGTTACTTTGTGGGCCGGCAAAATGGCGCACATGACTCAAGAAAAAGTGCAACAAGTACATTACTACAGAGGCCGGGAAGTAAGAGGTTGCCGCCCTGGTACACATAGACGGCCAAGCGTAGCGAGGCCGGCAACCCCTTTTACGCCGAGGTATGGTATAGTGCTTTTCTCATGCAAAGAAATAAATTTAAAAAAAACTCCAAAAAAACTAAAAGTAAACGACAACAAAATAAAACTATATTTCAGCTATTTCTTCGTCGGTGTTTTCGTTCAAACTCACATTAAATAACAAAATAAACAACGAACAATAAATCAAATAATAGAATTACAGAATGAAAAATAATCTCTTTTAATATGTTTAAAAAAGTACCTACGCGGTTTGAGTACATATTTTTACGGCTAATATTTAGATGAAATAATTTAGTAGTGTATTTGTATAGTAGAATTTGCAATTTAAAATTATTGGAATTTGTTTATAATGTGTTATTTGTTATGTAATTGCCGAATATATATAAATAAAACTGCATAATATAGCAAACATCGTTTATTGTTTTTCTTTTAATAATCGTGGTGGCAGAATGTCATAATGAACCAAAAAGCAAATATTGCTTATAATGGTTTTTTGGCTGAACGCCGTGATATGAATAATTCATTGATGTGACATCGTCAAAAAAAATATGGAATGGAAATTAAAAAAGAACATCTTGCCTCCAATTTTGCATGAAATTTCATTATATGTCTCGTCTCGCACCTGAAACGTGATACTTCGCTGCCTATTATAAGGAACGTAACGTCAATATTTCATTGCATGTTTGAGAAAAGAATATTAAGATGTGAGGCGATCTGATCTTTTCTTGCTTCTTGTGCTGAATTATGCTAGCCACATAAAATAGTCAACTATTTCGACTGTCCCAATTAAAAGAGTCGGATCTGTAAAATTGAGATTTTTGTTTTACAGCGGCTCAGGTCGTAAAAAACTTTAAAACTACATTCACAGATTTTCGTTTTTCTCAATACTTTTCGTAAAAAGCAAGATAAAAACGTTGGATTTAAGAACGGATGACTTTTAAAAAGTCGGTTGTGACCGTTCCGACATTTTTATGGGACATACAGTGAGTATAAACTGTTGGATATGTCACATTCTACTTTTTTACACGGAAAAGTATAGCGTGTTTTTTGTTGTGTATTTTATGTAATTTACAGCCTGTTGAGTTATCAAGTAAATTTTCTCTGTATTAAATTGTTACATAAGTTTCCGTGCAACAATGTCAGTTCTGCCAGTTACGACAATTTTGGAGTACCTTTTTTGTCGGATGTGGTACATCCGATATATTAATGTATACAATTTCCAGACAAAAATGTCATTCTGACAAATTATGAATAAGCTATTCCGGTTTAAAAAGTAATAATAATATGAGATTTTTGTATTTTTTTGGAAAAATGGCTGAAAAAGTACATGTATGCTCAATAAACAACTTACTAATAAGCAAACATTCGAAGTTTGATAACGATATTCCATTAATTAACAATTTCCCCCATACATTTTTTTTTTCAAAAACTGACGGCTTCTGAAAAGTAGCTGTTTTGCAGATCCGACCCTTTTAATTAGGATCGTCGATTTATGTTTCCAATGAGAGTAGTTTTCGGGTGGACTAAACGAATGAACGAAGCTCATGACTAGTACAAGACGCTGCAAAATTATTACAGCCCAGACACTTTGCCACTTAGCACGTTAAAATAATGCCCGATAATGTTAGTGTTAACATCCCCAACATTAAACCTATCCTGTATGAAACTGATGAAGCTTGCTGAAACAGAAGATCTATTATTGTGAAACTCGTGTTTATTTCAAACTGTGGGAGTTTGCCTTAATGGGTGAAAGTTTTAGACATAAGCATGACAGTTTGACTTTGACGAGGCTCTTTCATACCTCGCAACTTTATATTCCGATAATGGGTTGAATTTCTGAAGTAAAGGCTTTGTTGGTTTATCTGCGCAACTGGGTACAACTTACTTATATTTTACTTGATGTTTTTGTGGAAACACAGTTGCAAATCGTTCTCACAACGCTGTACATTTCTTCCCCTTGGCGTCTCCACTTCTTGTAAATCAACTCCAGAAAAAATACGGTTTTGAAAAACTATATAATAGTATTTTTTAATTGATTTATCTTGAATATTATAATTGAGCTTTCTCTCAAAAAAAAATTCTTTTCAGAAAATTATAAGTTTTGTTATGAGTTGTTTTTGTTTTCTTATTTTTATTTTGTGTGTCACCTACAATTTGTGCCGTTTTGGCTATAGCTGTTAAGGTGCAAATTTAGTGTAATAAAAAAATAAATAAAAAAATTGTAGAGCAAATATAATTAAACCAAAATAAAGACAAAACTATTTATTATATTTTTTTCTGATTTTTCAGAAGCTAGTTAATTTATATTTATTTTGATGTCTGAAGTTTTGTCGGATTCTGTCGCTGGGTAACTATTTAATTGATAATTATTATCAGTTACACAGAAAAAATAAGCTATTATACATTATTTCCAAAATTGTTTTTTTTCCATACAAGTTGTCAGTTCATGGACTGGACTATTCATACATTTTGAGTCAGCATTTATTTTCATCATGGTCACCACAACAGGATAACCTTGTATCTAAGAACAGTTGCGACAACATATTCGCACATCTTTATAAGACTTGAAAAGGAAGCAACTAAAATATGTATGAAACAAAAAATAAACGAAATTTAATCCCATTCCTCACCTCCAGGAAAAAAAGTAAAATAGGTACGTATGCAAATACAAAAGTGACCTATTATCGCATTTTTTTACCTATTAAAGGAGCTGTGCAGACCGACCAATCAATTAATTTTGAATAGAGCCCAAATTGTGGTATCAACTACGACTTAAAAGCTCCGACGAAAGCCCACCAATCAAGTTTTCTCAATAAATGTGCACGATAAAATATTTACGATGTCTGCCATTATAGCTTTTTACTAATTTACTGTCAACGAGCTTATGTTTAGGGATCTGTACCTCAAAAGGAATCCTTATAGAATAACTTCGTTGTCCTTCTGTCTGTCTGTCCAAACCCATCCCTATTCACAGGAGTTTCATCTAAGTGACCAACGTAGTTTTGCCCTTACCTATGACCATTGCCGAGAAGAATGCCGTAAACTGTAAATATGTACCAACACTCAATTTATTTTTAAAGTAACAGTAACATTCACTACAATTTATTCCGTATAACATAGTTTTTTATGTTCAAATATTGTACGGCAGTCATATTTAGGCTGCAACTGTAATATTTCTGTCCTATATAATTACACCGCAAAAACTTTTTTGAGTATAACGAAACGGTGGGCCAAGTGTTGTCGCACTGGCCGGCGATAAAGAAAAATGTATAATTTTCACGGCCGTGTTTTGTTTTCTCCTGTCAAAAACTGTTCACTAGCTTTCGCATTCGTTTGAGCAAACCTATTTTATAACATATAAATCTTAATGATTTATATTGTGCAGTTCTCGAGATTACCTGCTCGTAAATAGTGTATATAGTTCATGCATACAAGGGCTGCTACTTATGCAGGTGTGTTTTGTGGATACAAAACACACCTGCATAAGTGGCATAGGTTCTGTGTTCTGTATATATTTTTTGTTAAACCCAATCCAAGCCTCATTTAGCCGTCACTGGTCTAAACCTTATGAGGCGCGGATGGGTTTGACCCTGTAATAACAAAAAGGGATTGCTTCCAGCCCTTTATGCCTGGTCAATCTACAAACCGCTCCTATTGAGCGCTGCTCGGCTGCTGCACATACTTTCGTCTGCGCCGCTTCCTTCAAGCTACTTGAAGGTGTGCTCTAGACCTGCCCAGCCCAGCGGGACCTCCGAGGTTATCTAAAACCTGCGGCTATCACCTTCCAGACTACGAACGTGTCTACTATTCAGGCCAGCGATTTTTGGCTAGTACAATGCTCCGAACTGACTGACTCATTCACCCATTCTGTAGATACTTTCACTTCATTTTATTATTATAGTTTATTGTATATAAATTATTAGTTTTATTTCTTACCCGCCGGCTAGCTGGGCCACAGTGTCACCCGCTCCAAGCTAAAAAGCCTCTCACAGACTGGCGCGGCCTGGCCGCGGCGGTCATTAGTAAACTAGCCATTAGCTGTCAAATTTACTATTGACCACCGACGCAGGCCGCGCCAGTCGTGTTAGCTTAATGAAAGTTTTGTAGCTACCACGGTACACGCAATAAATGCCAAAAATCATCAAATGACATCTACAGATAAAGAAAGAAGAAGATATTACACAACACCATCTTATAGTACATTACGTACCTAGGGCGGTGAATTCGTGAATGGCCCAGATCGCAGGTGTTTGTGGCCCGAACCGAAGGTGAGGGCCATAAATATGCGATCTGGGGCTTTACGAATTACCGCCCGTGGTGAGTACACAATTTTACGTCTTCACCTGGCCACAATGCGAGTTTTACCGTACGCGCAGCGTGCAGTAAAACTCCCATTATGGCCAGGTGTGACGTAAAATATATTTCTCAATATAAAGCGATTAATTTGGTATTGTGTAGTAGTTCCGATGGTCAAGCCATGTGAGCCTACAAAGAGAAAGAAAGGCCAGCGCCTGTTACACCTTAAAAAATCTATTCAAAATGTATCTTCGGTACTTAAGACAGTTTATTTTGCATATTTTGGTAGCTTAATAAGATACGCACGGACTGATTAGCTATGGGTCAATAAAACATTTGATGAAAAGTGACCTCCCACTGTCACTCTTGCGGATACTCATGGACATGGCATACTTCCAGTCCAGAGGTCGGCGGGGGTGAGCTGTTTTCAGATTTTGCATAACATTGACATACCTTGTCATCGAATGGTAAATGCCCCATGTGTAATTATTAACTATCGAAATGATTTTATTTAGGCTGCCTTTCTGCTACGAGCTTTACGTCGCCATCAAAACAAATGAATTTTATAAGAATCTACGGAATGTGATTAATCTATTTTGCACAGCTTTCCGCTCAAGTGGGAAAACAGTTTCAACTATTATTACTTACCTAAAGCAAACTTCCTTAGATAGTAGTAATGCATTTTCATTTTATGTTTAATCATATAGATTTTGTCTTCTTTTAATATTTTTTTATGGATACACCTTATCCATATAAATATCTACAAGATACAACTAACAACTACATGACATTAATGACGTAAAAATAGCTCACCCCCGCCGACCTCTGGTAATCACGAAAAGTTTTTTACGTCACACCTGGCCATAATGCGAGTTTTAGTGCACGCTGCGCGTAAGGTAAAACTCGCATTGAGCCAGATGAAGACGTAAAATTGTGTACTTACCACGGGCGGTAATTCGTAGTCCCAAATCGCATATTTATGGCCCGGACCGAACAAACAACTGCGGTCTGGTACATTCACGAATTCACCGCCCTAGATACGTAATGTACTTTAACGCCCGTTAGGTAGATCCAACTGTCATTTTTCCATTTAGATCTACGTGATCGACTTGCTCAATTGCTTATCTACGGTGCACAGACCCAGACATGACGAGCTAGACTCCTTTTTAAAAGAATGGCCAGAGACTGCTAAAAACCGAGAGGGTTGAAAAAAGAGGGGGGAGGCCTTTGCCCAGCAGTGAGACACCACATGCTCATAATCATAATACGATACGGCCTTCAGATTTGGGGAATAGTCTTCATGTGAACCGTGTTCTCAAACTATAAATAAGGCTCTTAGGCATGTCGAAACAGCAAAGCCTCCCAAACACTGCCGTCCACTATATGTAAAAGATAGAATGCTGACCGTAATATCGCTTTGCGTATATTTAGTAGGTACAGTCAACAGCAAATATAGATGATCATTTTAGTACTTTGTCACACTCAATGTAACTACTGCGACAGTGACAAGGTACTAAAATGATCATCTACTTTTGCTGTTGACTATACTTATGCAGTTTTGTTTACAAAAATAAGTGCTGCTGGTCAATCATGTAACGCATTGTACGTGCAGTACGTTGTCGTCATCGTACGTTGCAGTTTCTGATTTTGTATTGACACGGATTCGGATGGCATTACTTTTTCAGTTTAATTTTTTTCACTCTGACTGGAATTTAGAGCTCTACCGATATCAAAAATTCTTTCAAGGTTGATCTAAATGTCACTTTGTATATGGAAACATTAGTTAGATTGTCCTAACGCGCGTCGAAACGTGATTGATTACCCCTCAGTTTTGCATTAAGGTACTATCGACAAAATTGAATCCTGACCCACCATGGAACCTTGTTACAATTAACTGACATATTAACGTCATATGATCTTACGTATGTTCGTTCATTGTAACAAGGTTCTATAGTGGGTCATGATTCAGTTGCTTCGATAGTACTAGTAACAGTAGACCACGATTTTTGACTTGCGTGTTTAGAAATAAGCTAAAATAGTATTGGGAAACAGAAAAATATTTCGCCAATAACACTTCGTCTTCCCGAACCACCGATAAAACTATCCTATATTTTAATTCAAGCTATAATTATCTCCGTGCAATTTCATCCAAATCGGTTCAGCCGTTTAAGCGTGATTTCGCAACAAAAATCCAAACTTTCGCATTTATAATATTAGTAGGATTATTGGTTTTCATTTTCAATAAATTTATTTACACATGTTTTGTGCAAACGTGACGTGCTTGCGTTTAAATATTTAAAACTGTAACTGTAACTGTAACTTAAAACTGTCTTGAATTATTAGCCTTGTATGTCTTATTAGCCTTGGAAAACTTCATACACAAAAATACTCTTAAAGGTATAAAATATAAGTAGGTATGAAGACATACCATCGACATCAGCCCATATATACCTCCCACAGCAAGGCACATTCCTCATATACGCGTATATATTATACTTTCATCGTTAAATCATTACGATGTTTTATCCTTGTTTTGGTTTAGAGGCTGTCTAAATATTTCAATTATTTTGACGGCGTTAATCCTCGTAATAATAAAATTCGTTTAAATTTTCGGAGGCGTCGATGTAAATTCTTTAGCTGAAATTAAAGATGCTTATAATTTACCGTGTTAAAATATTCGTTTTAAAAGGCACATTAATTTTCAAATAAATATTTTGAAAATTTGGTAGCTACGAGTACCAACCTCAGTGCCAGCACTTTTACTGAATCAAATCTCTTCTCTTAAATCTTTTTATATTTCTTTTTCAATGTTTATTATGAACTGTTTGTTGTACTTAAATTTATTTGGAAAGTTATCTAGGTTAATACAATATTATAAAACGCTTATTTGCGTCCTAATATAACACACCTGTGTTATATGATGTACAGTTTGTAAGTATAGTTAATTAACGGAGATCTTTAAATTAACCATCTCCTTCATTCAATTAATTAACGGAAATTCCGACTTCATACTTTTTCTAAGATTTCATATGCCAGCATGTACAGCCAAGTAAATTGACAAGTAGGTAAGTGTAAATGACTCTTCACAGTTTATTTAAGTTTAAGTTAGTCAGTGGCTACAAGTTTAAAAAAATACCTGGTTGCACTCCGGGAGTGCCGGCAGAAGTGAAAACTCAATGACATTGTAACAGTTTTTCGATCAGGTCACGTGTCCGTCTTACGGTCACGTGCCCTGTTTCGAATCTCATCTTACGAATCTTACGGTGACGTGACCTGTGGCGAGTTTAACAATTTTTACAAACATATAGTACAAGCTTTGCTTAGTTTGGGACTAGGTCGATTTGTGTAACATTGTCCCCTAAAATTAATTAATTTATTTATTTATTTATATTAATTTACTTAAGAAGCAGAAAGAACAGTAATAACAGATAATTATATTTTAATTTCACATTTTTTTCATGAATCCTCATCAAAATATTGTGTCAAACCTTTAAAGGCTTCAAAGGTTTATGGTATTCCTATCATTGATCTCCATGTAAAATTATTTGACTTCCGAAAACCGACAAAAGTGACATGAAAAGTTAGATGCCACGTTTGACCCGCCCCACAGACAACTGAGGTGGATATGACAGCTTGGCGTTGTCAAACTGTCGCTTCCGTGTTTTCCGTGTAAATTCAGCCTTTAAAACTTTTGCCAGGCCCAAAAGTGGTCCTTGTTTCTGATTTTGTATTAACACGGATTCGGATGGCATTACTTTTTCAGTTTAAATTTTGACTGGAATTTAGAGCTCAACCGATATCAAAAAATCTTTCAAGGGCGTATAATTATAATGGGCTTACGTATTATTTTATTAGATTCTAAAATTAATTGTATTAAAATGTGACATTCGTTAAGTATCTCATTCTTCTCAGCCTAACAAGATGTTTAACTATTCTTCGTTACCACACACATATTTACCGTTGCACGAACTCAAATCCCAGGATGTCTAGTTTCGAAGGCAAATATTACTCCAACTAATGTAACAGAGTCATTAGATTAGATGACATGTACGATATTCAATTGGGGTGAAGCAATTATCCCTTAACACTTAAAACCCGTACAGATCCATTTTTGATTGTTTCACTAATTTCTGCCCTAACCTACTTGGAGTAAGGTTGTGTTTCATGTAACCATTACATGTGAGTTCGCTGAAGTAACTTTTACGAATCAATCCCCAATTTACGCTTTCATTCGTAAAATATCGTATTTCAGCTGCATTCAGTAAAGAGAAACTGAAATCTGAGCTTAATTACTACCTCTCATGGAAGGGCGGAGGCAGGTCCAGGGGCAAGGAAAATTTGCGACCGGTCGCTACTTGCGCTGGGTCTGTCTCTATGGTAGCGGCCTGTCCGGCGGCTAACATGGTAGATGGCCTCGGGGGGAGCTCACAGTTGCTAAGATCCTCGAGGCAAAACTGATTGGGTTCCTTCACGAGGTTACCGCCTGTTAGCTGCCTGGTTCTACCGTTAGAAACAGGCAGAACGGAAACAATCAGTTGAGCCTATACTTGTATATCCCAACCCATCCTATCCCGTTAATCCCGTCTAATCAGCCGTAAGCGATGACGTGGCATGTCGCAGCGGGCTTTCCATCCACAAAGAAGGATGGTTAGCGGTAAAATGCCACCCGCGTGTTTGTGCCGTGCGCGGGGACCCGTACGGGTGGAGAGGGAGATCCTGGAAGCTGAGTCGACCAGCGGTCGGGATAGTTACTGCTGGGAGACAACACTCTTCTTTGGCTCAGGATTCACCTCACACGGGCGGTCATGGCCTAGCCAGCCATGATCAATCGGCTGTCGTGTCCAGTCTGATGGCCACGGGCGAGTGTCCTGGGGTATGGGGTCTGTAGTCGGCGGAGCACGGGTTACGAGTCGTCTGAGGAGATGACGAGTAGCTCGGCACCGTGCGGACTCACAGACAACATACTCTCGGGGCGCTATGTCAGTTTGGTAGCCCTGATGCGCTAACGCATCCCCAGGGTGTGGGCTCCGTGGTGGGTGGGGAGCCAAACTGATGAAGCAAGGTCAAAGGTCACATGGATACCATAAAACCCGAGACGACGGTAGGAGGGAAAGCCGTACCCGCAAGGGATGAGGCCAAGGCGCATAGCGCAAATGCTGTACCGGCGGCACGCACTTCTGTCCCAGACAGGGGAGCGAGAGCGGGTAACAGCCGAGCAAGGGGGTCCGCAAGGACGCAGAAGGCGCGAGGCGCATTTTCAGGCAGAGGCCATGGTGGAGCGGTCCAAACCGGAGGCACCGTTCGAACTTTTCCCCACGGGTCGAAAAGCGGACACACCCAGCAGGTCCCCGCAAGGAGACCGGCTGGCGCAGGTGCCGGAGGGGAGGTCAGCGGAACTGTGGTCATCTGCAACAGGCCGGCCGGTCCTCTTCCGAATCCTGCTGACGATCCGGGCGCTGTTGATAGCGTGTCCGCACCCCAGAGCGCGGATGCGTGGTCCGGTGGAGGAGCCGTCAGTAGCAGGAGGCAGAAGAGGCGAGACAACGCCAAGGCGAGGGCTCAGACACTGAGCGAGGGCACCTCCCAGGATGCACCCACTTCGGGGCCAGGGACGGCGCAAAAGAAGAGGCATCTGGGAGCCAGTGGCGACTCTTCTCTGCTTGTCAGCGACTCCAAGCGAGTGAAAGTTGCAGCTTCGTTCGCTGAAGTGGCTGCAAGCGAGAGGATGGCCATCGTCCCGGAGGCCTTTCCGGCCGAGAAGATCGGGTTGGGGCATCTGGGCGCCATCCAGGGGCTCATTCTGGAGCTTTTGGTTGACGCTCCGGATCCCCTACCCCGAGTCACTCTCGGTAACGTAGTGGCGGGCGCTCTCCACGTCAATTGCCAAGGGAGAGAGTCCGTCACATGGCTCAGGTCAGCAATCGGAAGCGAGGAGATTGCTGGCCTGCGCCTGAGGGTCATGGACGCCAAGGATCTTCCCAAACCTGTCAAAATGGCATGGAAAACGAAGATAGTTGGCGGCCATGACGTTAAGTTGCTTCTCCGTGTGTTGCAGAGGTACAATCCTGCGCTACACACGGAGGAGTGGAAGGTGGTAGACACCTTGACATCGGACGCGAACACCAGGCGCATCATATTGATGGACCGGGTGTCGGCCGACGTTATCAAGGCCGCGGGCTACCACCTACACACGGGTGTCGACCTGAGCTCCTTCAAGCTCCTAGAGGACGCGGAGGAGAGGGCGCTTGAGGGGGCTGGGGAAGGCACTCGTGCGGGGACGGGCGCGGGGGGTCCGACGCCGGGGGAGGGCGCGGGGGTTCCGCAATCTGGGGAGGCCGAGGAGGGCACACCTCCGGTAGGCAATGTGCCTGGCACCAACGGGGAGGCTGAGGGGGCTGAGGTAGCCAAGGGGGAAGGGCAGTCAGAGGTGGAGGACGGGAACAGGGCGGGCTCCGGGTACGGACTTGCTGAATCCCGCAGGGCCCGAGAGTCATCACCGTTATCGGTGATCGGCTCAGAGGACCTGCGGGGATTGGCGGAGCTGTACCTGGGGGCCTCCATGTCTCCCATGTCCTGTGACGAGGCTGTCCAGGAGGAGGCTGCCGACCTCAGCAAGCCCAAATTATAAAAGCGCCAATGGCGGGTCTAAGGTGTGTACAAATTAATTTACAACACAACAAGGCGGCCACTGCCCTTCTGGCAAGGCAGCTAAAATGCGATAAATTCGATATTGCTCTTATTCAAGAACCATATATATATAAAAGTGAAATAAGAGGTTTAGGCGGAACGGGAGGAACAATTGTTCACCTGTGTCCAGATAATAACAATAATATGAGGACATGTATATATGTCAAAAATGGCATCAACGCTATGCCTTTACATGATTTCTGTTGCAGGGATCTCACCACGGTGATGATCCTAAACAAGGGGGAGGGTAAGGAGCTTATACTATCATCAGCCTACCTCCCCTACGAGGCAACGGATCCCATCACACAACAACTGCGGGATCTCGTTGCATACGGCAGCCGGGCGAACACCAACCTGATCATCGGCTGCGACGCGAACGCTCATCATGTCATCTGGGGTAGCTCAGATGTCAACAGGAGAGGAGAGAAGGTACTGGATTTCCTGGTAAGCTCTTCTCTACAAATACTGAATAAAGGCAATGAACCTACCTTCGTCAACTCTAGGCGGGGGGAGGTTATTGATTTAACGTTGGCTACTAACAACACTAGCAACAAAATCAACTCATGGCACGTATCTGATGACATATCCCTTTCGGACCACAGATACATTTGCTTTAGGTACCAAACTAAAATAAAAACGAATACGGTACGTAAACGGAATCCTAGGAACACGGACTGGTCGGCCTTTAGAAATGATCTCAAAGTGGACCTAGGAGACCCAAAAGGTAAGCTAAACTCTATTATTGACATAGAATTCGAAGCGGACAAAATAGTACAAGCCGTATACACGGCCTTCACTAATAACTGCCCGGAAAAGAAAACCCTGGCTAAAAAGTTACCATGGTGGACCCCAGAGATAGTCAAGCTCAGGAGGGAAACCAGGGCAATATTTAATGACGCAAAGTCATCCAATGACTTCGGGTACTATGCACAAAAACTCACAGAACTCAGCAAGGCTGTGAGGAAAGCCAAAAGGAGAGCATGGAGGAATCACTGCGATCAGATTGAGTCAATACCGGAAGGAATGAGACTAACAAAGGCATTAGCAACCACAAAGTCGGTACCGCTCACATCCATCAGGGACAATGACGGTAGAATGACGAAAACGGGGCTGGAGACCCTTAAGATAATGTGTAACACACACTTCCCAGGCTCAGTAATACACGACAGCGTAACAGACGACGGTGCAATTAGTGCGTTGGAACAAACCACAAGTACAACGAGACACAATTGGGACACGTCTAAAAAGGTAGTAGATCATAAAAAGATAAAGTGGGCACTTTCAACATTTCAACCTTTCAAAGCCCCGGGGCCAGATGGAATCTACCCCATTCTACTACAAGAAGGCGCTAATGTACTAATCCCGCACCTTAGCAGATTGTACAGGGCGTGCTTGGCCTTCGCACACGTACCGCGTGTGTGGAGGATGGTAAAAGTAACCTATCTACCCAAACCAGGTAAGGCGGATTACAGTGAAGCCAAATCGTATAGGCCGATAAGTCTATCGTCGTTTTTCCTCAAAACACTGGAGAAATTGGTAGATAGACACATAAGGGATGGCCCATTAAGGAGACATCCGCTGCACGAACTGCAATGTGCATACCAGCCAGGGAAGTCAACGGAAACCGCACTCCACCTGGTAACAACCAAGGCTGAGCAGGCTATAGAGAATAAAGAACTATGTCTGGCAGCTTTCTTAGACGTGGAGGGAGCGTTTGATCGCACCACGTATAAAGCTATCAGCGAAGCAGCTGCAAAACATGGTGTAGAGCCGACCATTTGTAAATGGATAGGCAACATGCTAAATGGCAGACTAATAAAGTCATCTCTCTTGGGGGATGAGATAACGGCCACGGCCACAAAGGGATGTCCGCAAGGTGGGGTACTCTCACCAACTCTCTGGAGTTTGGTGGTGAACTCACTCCTGGTGGAACTCAATAAAGGTCCCACCCACACGGTAGGATATGCTGATGATTTAGTAATACTGGTGAGTGGGAAGTTCCCAGGCACGGTATCAGAAATCATGAACAAGGCACTGAAGACAGTGGAGAGATGGTGCGACCGGCACCAATTATCCATTAATCCAGGCAAAACTGTAGTAATACCCTTTACTAGGAAAAGGACCCTTCGCGGCGTACAGCAGTTAAAACTGTACGGGAGGGTACTAGAACTGTCCAACGATGTGAAATATCTAGGTGTCACTCTGGATAAGGAACTGAATTGGAAGAAGCATACAGATCTCACCATTACAAAGGCACTCAGGGTATTTGGAATGTGTAGATCAGCGTATGGCAAAACATGGGGACTGAACCCAAAGGTACTGAAGTGGATCTATACCATGATGGTGAGGCCCATATTATTGTACGGTAGCCTGGTGTGGTGGCCAAGGACTTTAATGAGCACATGCAGAGATGCCCTGACCAAAGTACAGAGATCGGCATGCATGGCTATAACAGGGGCGTTTCGAACCACGCCTACAGCGGCGCTAGAAGTCCTACTGGACCTACCGCCACTTCACATGGTGATTAAGTCAGAGGCGCGCAAATCGCTCTATAGACTAAGAACTCTTGGACTGTGGAGTGACAGCAAGCCAAAGACTAAGCACACAAACATGGAGACTGACAGTCTCTTAGACAGAATAACAAACATGGGATGTGACAAAATGCTACCCAAGTATGTATTCCATAGGAACTACACAACAAAAGTTCCATCCAGGGCCGAATGGGCCGAAGGTCTAGAACCACCGAGGTCTGGTGTCGAAGACAGTATATGGTACACGGACGGATCTAAAATGGGATCCGGTACGGGAGCAGGCATTTATGCGATTGACTACAGTAGTAGTGTAAGCATGGGTAGTTTGGCAACCGTCTTCCAGGCGGAGACATACGCCATAATTGCCTGTGCACAGGAGAATATAGACAGGCAAACCAGAGGGCAGACCATCTATATCCTCAGCGACAGTCAAGCGGCCCTTAAAGCGCTTACGGCGCCGAAAGTGGATTCTAGACTAGTCTATAATGGCGTCCAGGCACTGAACAAGCTTGGGAAGCACAATAAGGTGCAACTAGTTTGGATACCGGGGCACGAGGGCTACATCGGCAACGAAAGAGCGGATGAGCTTGCAAGAGGGGGGTCTACAAATCACTTTGTAGGTCCAGAACCATTTGTGGGACTCTCGCAGAGAACCATAACTTCGGCCTTTAAAGCCTACGCCAAAACCAAACACCAACACGAGTGGAGGAATGAGGCGGGCTTAAGGCACTCTAAGCTCTTCATAGAAGGAGTGGACTCGGGCTGGACTAACAAGCTCTGGAAATCCAGCAGGAAGCAACTCAGAATCATATCTGGGGTGTTCACAGGTCACTTCGGAGTCAAGGATCTCTTGGCCAAGATGGGACTGTCGGACAGCTTAGTCTGTAGAATGTGTGGCGAGGAGGATGAGACCATGGAACACTTACTGTGTGAATGTCATGCCCTTGCCAGACAAAGAATGAATTACTTTGGTAGCGACTATCCGCAACCAAGGGAGTTCAAGGTGCTCCCGCTGAGCTGCATCATCCGCTTTGTGGAAACGATGGAGCGAGCTTGGGAGTAGGCATAAAGGAGAGGGCAAATGCACAAAAGATCCCGCTGGGTCGAAGTGCATCCGAAAGGGCCCTCACCTAGATAAGATAAGATAAGATAAGACCTCTCATGGAAACAGGTCTGTCAGCTTTTATAAGACTGAAAAAGAGCAACATAAAATGCAACTTATGAATGTTGTAATCAATAACTCTCAATTTGGGGTGCACCATACAATTTTGTGAAATAATATCTCTGGAAAATTTTAATATTCCACCACGCTTGAACGTTTGGGCGCGGCTATAGACAGCCAAAGGCGTTTTTTTGAATTGGGGAATAAAAAACGCCTAATATTTGAAATGAATTCTGCTTTTTATCGGTCGATTTTGATATATATATACAGCATCAAAATCGACCGATAAAAAGCATCTGATAAGTTAATAGCAAATACAAATGGTTTTTTAAATAGTTGTGATTGGTGGATTTAATACGTTAACACTTTCGCAACCAAGAACCCGCCTAGCGGGCGCCTACGGCGTAGTCGCTTTCCGCTACATACGAGGAAAACCACAGAATCGGCTACGAGCGTAGCGCGTATATTCAATAGTATAAAATCCTTTTCATACATTAAACAGTTGACTGTAGGTCGTGCCCTTATTTGATTTAACGGCATCCACAGTAGCAAACATGTACATACCTGTTTACGGTTCATGTAGGAAGCAGTCAATGTAACCTTACAATGTTAAAATATTAGCAACCCATTAACAATATGAGGATTGCTTGTGTTAGCACACGTGTGGTATATAGCAAAAATATAAAATAAATGGTTTATTAACACTCACTGCCAAAAACGGGTTCGTGGCAATGAAAGTGTTAACTCTTTCATGGCGAGTGGCTCACATGAGTCATACCTTTACGTGCGATTTACGTTACAGAGCGGAAAAACGATGATACGCACTTCGGCGTAGCGCACATAGATTTGCTTGGCCTGGAATGGGTTAATTTAACCAGCGGAAATCTGGTCCTATGAATAGCAGCTTAAGCTCAGCCATAAAATATCATACACCATTTGACTTGAAGCCATTAAAGGTTCCGAAGAAAAACGTTTTACAGGCAATATCGTAAAAACTTCACCCTGATCTTGGCTTAATCGGTGCTAAAATATGACCTAAATACGTTGCTTCGAAATTAACGCTATTGAACATAACGTTTTCATATCCCCTAAAATTTGTATAATCACGATATTTTGGTAAGTAGACGTCTAGCCAGAATTACTTACTAACCAATGAACCTTTGGCTACCATAGTTTTATTTCAATTATTAATTCATTTTATTTTTAATTGCAGATGCAGTCTATTTCCCTTGCTTTGTTCTTGACATTATGTTTCTAAACATATACCATTCATAAATAACCTTTATCTTACCACGTACATTCTATTATTATCAAACTAGTATATTCAGCCTCTGTACTCAACAACATTAGTTTACTTGACTGATACATCATTTTAAAAATACAGTGTCTAACCAACTTCTTCATGCAAGGTGTAAGTAACATATCAGCTCATTTACGTAAAGCCAGCATATAGCTTACCATGTTCTGTATGTTTATATCAAAACAAAGCATAACCATTTAGATCAAATGAGAGACAGACACGTGTTACAGTGATAGTATCAAGTTGAACACTACATGGGTTGATGATGCTCAAGAAGGAATTTTTAAATCATGTTATATTTATTAATGTGCTGTTACTAGGGGTAATAAAATTTAAGTTGGAATGGAGAAGAGTTTTCCGATTTCGAATTACAGCAGTTGCACGACTGGTAATTCTTATAAGGAGTGATTTTGACTCACTGCAATATTGATGATAGACTGCTCATAAGGATCAGAGGGTGTTCTGCCTTTTCGCAGAACTTTTTTTGGCCGAATTTCATTTGCCAACTAACGTTTCGCCGACGATTCACTTTGACAATTAACGATTACCAAAATTTTATATGACAACTTTTTAATTCGCAGAATTATTATATAGCGGCTTATTATAACGCCTTTACACTTTTGGCAGACTCATCATTTGTCAAATCTTTCACTTGGTCGAACAACTCTTGGACGAATAACGTTTAGTTGATGCAACAGTTCCCTTTTCATACATTAGGCAAGATACAAATAAGAAAAGATACTAGCATATTCTATGGTTGGAAATATTTAATTTATAAATAGAAATGTGATAACAGGGATTTTACAAAATTCATACAATTCTAAACAAACTAACTAGGGATGATAACAAGTAATAATTTTACATCAACAACAGAAACGAACCGCTCAAGTTTTTCAAAGAACAACGGCAACAGGAACAGCAGGGACTTAGTGGCAAAACCGATTCGGATCGCGGATAGGTTAGAAGACGAAAGTCGAAGCTCGAAAGTCTTCGAGGTTATTTTTTTTATAAAAGAGCGGAATTACTTGTTCGCAACACAAATATTGTAATTTTTATCCTACGATGATATAAGTACCTACCTACATACTTTGTCATAAAAATAAGTGAGCGGTTGCGCTTACCCACGATGTTACTAAAATTATATCACGTTGTTGCTAAACGAAACGGTACTCAATAAAACATTTGGTAAATAATAAACAACCAAATGTACGTTATGCCAACTAAAACATTATACAACATGAAAGTAGGCGTTTTGAAAAATTACATTATAAAACACAGACCACATGTTGAGTTGGTAACTGTTAAGCTGGCAAATAAAACAAATAAATTTGATAACTTGGGAAATGAACATTCGGCGAAATAAAATAACGCGAAACGTGAGTTGGGAAGTGATAATCGGCCATACAATTTTCGGCGATAAATAAGAGAACCTCAGTATGTCACATTCACCAATTATCATCACAACTCTAGTAACGAGAGTAGACGGGCTACACTCAAACTCCTGTCGACGGCTCGTTTGTATTAGCTCGTTTTTGAACCTGGAGCAAATTGCATCTGTCGTCTGTTTATTTATATTATTTTATCCTTACTTATCGTCCTTCTAGCGTTATTCCCGTGTATGCCGCTAAAGGTGCCCTGGGTCCGCTTTGACACCTTATCTTAAGATTTGGGATAGGCACTAGTTTGTTTTATCCATATTTTCCATACTAATACTATAAAAACGAAAGTGCGTTGTGTTTGTTAACCCTTCGTGCTTAAACCGCTGAACCGATTCAGAATTTGGTATAGAGTTAGTTGGAAATCATCCCCTAAGGTGGTGAAATGGGGGTTAAAGTTTAGAACTAAAAGGTTGAGACTAACTCCTGCCCGCTAAAGACTGTTTTTCTAAAAAAAAAAAAAAAACATTGTTCTCAATTCACGTCAATAGCAGTGGATTGCAGTTAAAATTGTAATCGCAATACCGTATCTCCGCTCAATTCTATCTAGGCATAACAGGGCTTACTTGGAATCGTGTTAACGTATAAGGCACGTATTGCGGATACTCCCCGCGTACTAAGTAGGTAAAAATCAGTCTACGCTCGGGTTAAGGCCGTGATATCAAATTCCAGAACATTTTTCATAGTAAGGACGAGGTTAGAATGGGCATTTCGAATTTTTGTTAACGTCTTTACCCTTCAGCATGGCGTGGGTGCCCCGTGCCGATATAAGTTGAGGCAATGGCAATCACATATCTATAGTAATTTCGAAGGTTAATTTCAACAAAAGAGTAAATTCTGTAAAAAGGAAAGAAACGGCTTAGTATAACGACTTTTTAAGCCACTCCGCCGGTAGGAAATTGGCAAACAAACAAAAAAACAAACTACTAGTACTAAAATTGTACTAAAAATGTAAGTGAAGTACATAGTCGTATACATTTAAGAGTCCGCAGTAAGCTCGATTCTCCATACAAACGTAGTTACGCTCTCATTTTAAAACTACGTGTTTGATTGTAACGAAACTTTGCATATACAATGAAATGCCAAAGTAAAAAAATACAGCGATTTTAAGTCTTTCATACGAAACTAGTTTCTGCTGTATTTCGTTTGTTTTATAATCTGGAACCATATAAACTCAGACATAGATATACCTCACGTCATTGTATATGCAGTCTCGTCACAATCAAACACGTAGTTTTAAAATGAGAGCGTAACTACGTTTGTATGGGAAGGTGAAATTCGGCCGAGCTTACTGCGGACTCTTCAATACTGCTTCCAGCTTTCATTTTGTCATTATCTGTCGCTATCCGTTAGGATAATAACACTTAAACATAGAAAGCATTACGCATCGATCTGCTAACTGGACATAGTATTAGGTTACTTACTTTTGGTTTTTCAGAACCCGAGTGACAGGTTTGAATTAATTAGGATCTCATTTGCCCGCACATTAACCACGGTATTCTTTTTTGAACATCAAAAATATGCTTTTTTACTTTATTGCTCTTTTGGCTGAACGCGTGAAACAAAATACGGGGATGAAAATCTCAACAACACTTACAAAGATTCACGCCACCAAAGGCGACTTGACGGCTATCGTTTAAACTCGTTTATACCTAGTTGTGAATCCAAGGCCGCTTACCATACAAAAACGTTAATAACATCTAACATTGTGAAGTTTTCTTCATATTATGTACTATATGATTAGATTTTCTAAATACTGTAAATTGAACTTGTATACCTTATTGAGTTGGATAAGGTAAAAAAAGAATATTAAAAAAATTTTTTTAGATATTTTGTGTACAGAAATATATGTTTTGACATCTGACAAAATAACAAAATATAAGTAGTCAAGATTCTTTAATTTCGTTTTCTGAAAAGTCATATGAATTTCAGAAAAAGTATCTTCAATAGAAGCTTGTAAATGCTGAACACATTTTCAGTGTATTTGTATGTATCAGCGGTATTTGGCTTTGCAGTCTTTAACAGCCTTAAGTACGGTATAATGTGCAGATGAAATATTTAAGATAAAACCGTTTGATGGCCCCCTAAATTAAGGGCTCCTTTTACTTGTTAAATTATAATTTTATTATACTTACTGCCAAAGCTCAGCTTTTGAACATTAAGATTTTACTTGCAATATTTATTTAATATGTACATTAACTTTTATTATTTCATTATTTTATCTAATTATTTGTATTTATTTAGTGATTTTCCATTTCCTTGTTCTCACTACTTAATCTTGCACCAAACAAACGTTTTTTTTAGTTTAGGGGTAGACTGATAGAGATCGCCATATGGCATTAAGAGCGTGCAAACATTTCGTTACAACTCGACAAAGTCGCGATCGCCTGCGAGCGGCTATGATTAGCAACCCACACTACGATGTTTACAGTGTGCGTGCGGTTCGAGTGCTGCCGTGCTGTTGGACCGACCCTTCTTGATCATTGTTATACTTTCACTTTATAGTGAAGTAGGAAATAAAAATCAGTTTTAGTTGTAGTTTTAAATGTTTTTATTTTATTAAACTTACGCACTTATTTACTTACCATAAAACTAGTGCCTATGCCAAATCTTGGGATTAGGTGTCAAAGCGGAGCCTGAGCTCCTTTAGGGCACAACCGGGAATAACGCTAGGGGATGATGATGACGCACTTATTTTCTTATGTCATACGGTATAGTTTTGTATGGAGACTCGACTGACTCTGACAGTGTTTAAATTACAAACACAAGCCGTACGAATATTGGTCAAATCCGAGCCACTTGTGTAGTTTAGCAGAGAGGTATTTAAAAAAAAATTGAATTATGACCGTGCCAAGTCAATATATTTACGAAAACATTATGTACGTAAGGAAAAACCAAGCGCTATTTCGAAGAGGTTGTGACATTCATGATAGAAATACTAGGAATAAATTTAAATTATTAGCAGTTTCAACTAGATTAAGTAGAGTTTCAAATTCGTTTGTCGGTCTCTGTACACGCTACTACAATAAACTACCTACGAAATTTTGACTATGTCAGAAAATAAATTTAAGGCAATTGTAAAGCAAACGCTGGAAAAAAGAGCCTATTATAGACTCAGCGAATACTTAGACGATAAAGACATATGGGCAAAGGCCATCGTTATACCGAAGCAGACTGTAAATATATAATATTGTTTAACCCCTGACCTTCAAAAAGTGTTCTCTAAGAATTTATTTTGAATAAATGATTTTGACTTTGACTTTTAGTGAATGTATTTTATTTTTGATGTAAAATAAAATAATCATGTTATTTTCTAAAATAAATAAATGAATCTATATATATTTTAAGTTTCTTCTAGGTAAGTATGTCCCTAATTGACATTGACCTACTTTCCTCCCATCAACCGTTTCATTTCTTTCAATATTAATTTTGGCTCCATCTTCTCCTTCCAAAACCAGTCATCTTTATTTATTTTTGCAGTCTTACAGCTGGAACTCTTCTTCTTTCCACACCGAACTGGCATTACATATGGCAACATATATTCCAAAAGAGCTCTTTGGAGTTCCTTGATTGTCTTGTGCAATATCCTTTGTTTTTGCAGTATCACATAATATCATTATCATCATCATGTCAGCCGAAAGACTCCTGGCGAAGAATTTGGTCCTCATCCATATTCGACGGTTTTTCTCTTTTTTTTCTGTCTGAAAATAAAGTTCATCTTTACCACAAAAAGTAATTACCAAAAACATTGATTTCCCTTGAAAAGTACATTTTCTAAGTTTCATAAACGTAGGTTAGATATAACGTTTTCCCACTCAAACTTCCAACCCCTTTTTCAGCATTCTATGGGTGGAATTTTCTAAAACAGTGAAACATGATATGTTCTTTTATATCTTTTGAAGAGTATATTCCCAGTTATATGATCGTAAGTTTAAAAAACAAAGTTTTTTAATTCAGAATTCCACCCCCCGTCTCATCCCCTATAAATTTAGCCTTACCCCTAGTACAAATCATAAAAGAAACCTCTATGCCAAATTTCAGCTTTCTATGTATAAAGGTTTGGGCGCGGCGCGCGCCGCAGGCTAAGATGATGATGATGACGAATTTTATAAAATGATTACTAACTCGAAAATATTTCATACAATCGTTACATAACCCCTAGGCAAGTGCGGTATAAACATAAATAATATGAATAATATTGGTGACTTAACTTTTAACTTGTCTGGCCGTACGTAGTATTATTGGATTTTTTCATCCCAAATAATGTTCGTTTATTACCCATTTATATAAAAAAGTTATATCACTTTAGTGCTTTGTAAAACAATTAAATAAATAAACTTACTTAACATGTAAAATTACTTACCAAGTATCAATCAGTAGCGGACGCACTACAGCTAGTCAGGCGCGTATCGGGTACGCTCGGTCACCGACTTTTGGGCAGCGACGAGAGCGATACGTCCGTTCTTTGGGAAGGCCCGGCGCGTAATGAATTGAACAACGTTTTCGCTCGCGGCTATATAGTGGTTTTTAAACAATGGGCTAAATTAACTGGGTCACCCAAAAGCGTAAAAAAAATCACGTAATATTAAACAAGTCCTGTAGTTTTATATTAAAATGTTTGATTTCCAAAACATCATCAAATACGTGAATAAAAAAATGTTTTAACTAACCGATTTTAGACATTATGTAGTGCTATTTTTTAATAGGAAAAACCAATATTTTAGAACTAGTGCGATTGGCATGTACTAATAGACTATATATTCCATTGTAAAAGGCAAACATCGATACATTTTCGAAAGTTTAAAATGGAAATATTCTACCTGAAAGATAGCTCTGACGCGTATTTTTGCAAAACACTCCGACGATAACCTGGTTGTTTTATATAAACGTTCATATAAATAGAATTATAGCAATGGTGTGGTCTAGAATAAGAGTTTGCCTATACAAAACAGTAGTTTACTTTAACAATGCAATCATTTGAACGAAACTATGGCCTTTGAAAAAGCCTTACGTTAGCTAAAATACGAACTTTTTGTTTGCACGCTCTTAAGTGCATCATGTGTACACCTTTTTGTGCAATAAAATATAATGAAGAAATAAATTTAAATGTTAACTGCTTAAAAAGTAAGCAGCTTAAAAAGTACATCTTTACATGTTAATGTGAATTAGTTATCCAAGGTGTAACAAAAAATGTACCTGTTTTACAAAATTAGATAGAGGTAAATAATGTTCTCTCGCTCAATATAGAAGTAACTCTACTAAAAACCGCAGAAAAAAACGCCAAATATGTCATCTCTTCACTTGGATATTCAGAGACTAGAGCGCCAAATCTGTATACCTAATAAGTATTTAAAATTTGTGGATATCTACACTCTATCTCTTCACTGGCAAAAATAATTAGTTCCTTAAGCATATACAATTATTAAAAGCCAGTTTTAACTTAAAACGCAAACTAATCCCTTATTAAACGACCAGCTAAGTAGCAGTAGGATAAGTTCTTCCTAAAGACTAGCTCACATGGATTTATTTAATACCAGGTTTATACTATGGCCCGACTTTTTAATTCATTGCGTGTGATCCCAACTCACCAAAGTGCATTCCGCGTCTCGACCGCGCAAATAACAGATTGATAATACGCTTGCCGCGCCGCAACGCGCAATATCGTTGCCTGGCCGTTAAGCTGGCCATTCACGACCGCTCCAACACGCCCAAAGGAGCGTCGCGAGCGCCGCGTCGTCAAAATCGATCCACTGATGTATGAAGAGTCGAAAAGTGCTTTGATTCTCATTTTTAAACGAGATGCTAGAATATCTTGAAACTTTGTATACACAGTGGGACCCGCCATATCTAGGTCTGTTGTTATAAATTAAAATAGGAAAAAATTAAGTGAGTAGAACATTTTTCATACAAGCTCTATGATCACTTTCTTTTTTCTGTTATAGTTTATAGTAACAGAAACTAGTTTCTGCTCGTTTATGCCATTATGTGTAAAAAAAACATGTTATTCAAGTATTCTGTTTTAAACTACGTTTGTATAGAGAGTCGACTTGCGTCAAGCGCGCTGGGAAAGTGCCTTGAGATGCCCTAAGGTCCTTTGGATATGAAGGCGGACACCAACGCGCCATCCGTAAAAATATTACCAATATTCAAATTCAACGTTGATAACACGCCAGCGCACCAAGAAAATTAGAAGCGATGTGAATTCGTCCGCGCGTCTCTCGGGTAAATCCGAACAAAAAATATTTCTATTCATTTCTCTCAAACTGCTGCTCACTTGCTGTCATTTGCTCACAAGGTGAATTGATGACCTGGTGAAGGTCGTGTGAATCCGCTAAAGGCGGGTGCGCAGGACCGGTTATTGTGCCACTCTTTGAGGGATGCCGTTGTCCAGCAGTAGACGACTTTCGGCTGATAATTATGATGACGATAATGATGATTTGTCTTAAGGCCGAATAGCACGTCAGTGAACGGCTAGCTTTAACCAACGTGGAACGCAATGAGGTAACACGGAGGAGATTCATTCCGCTAAAATCTGGATCAACCCAAGTAAAGAAATTACGTAGCTTATTGAAAACTAGAGACAGCTCGCATTAGAATTAGGACAGTTCCACATTTGACGGGACGAATAGCTAGCATAGCACGCTACTACTACATTTCTCTTTGCCTCTGGATCTAGTCCAAGATTTGAAATATAATACACGTACAAAATAAGGTGTGAAAATAAACAAACATGGTAAAAGTAAACACCTTGAAGAAGTAAAAACGTCAAAACACTTTAGCGCAACTGCACTAAAGTTTTAGTGCTCAAATTTACTGCAGACAGAATACACCAACCAGCCGGAAATGAAACTGTCCCGTTGAGACCTTCGCATGTATAGTTTCAACACAGAGATAATGTATGAGTAGACACTGCATGTACGAATACAGCAGCCTTAATATCTGCCATAACAAAACGGGGATAAATATTTGACACGTCTAGCCCCATTATTGTGGAAGATATTTACGCTGTTGAGTTTACCGAGCGTAGCTCCTACGCATTTTTGAGTGAATAACTGCTAATGAGCAAAGACTTTGTCACTACGATGTATAAACTTGTTCTTGTCGCCAATTTTATTTTATATCTCAATTATTGTGTATTTACTCATTAAAACACAGAATTTGAGCGCGTTTTAAAACAATTTCTCATTCAAATTAGAAACAAAGCCCACCACAAATTAAATTTAATGTGATATGCATATGTAAGTATATTTTTGTCCTACTCTTCTAGATCTTTCGCGCGAGGATTGTAGGCGTTTGCATGGTCTTCCTAGAGATAATAATATGTCTGTGAGTTTTATTGTCAAGTGCGAAAGTTTTTACTGTCCAGTTGAGTATTACTGTTGGGTCAGCAATTTGTATTTGTTCTTGCTAATATTCGCGTCCAGAGATTTAACAATCTACACATGACGATATGGTAAAGACGACGTGATGTGAGCTTACTGTTTTATTGTTTACGTCTTTAATTTGCTAATTAATAGATTTGTGGATTAAAGGGTCTCAATATATTCAGTGTTTCACGTCATACAATTTTAATGTGAAACATTGCGCTCGTTAATGCGTTGAGTCGGCGGAGAAACAGATTAAAATATGATAGAGGTTAAAAGCGATGAACAACAGACAGCTCTACTCCTAATATTATATGATATTTTTCGCAACATTTTTTACGTCACACTTGGACGTTAAGTACCAATCACCGCACGCTACGCATGCGGGAAATGCCACTTCCTGGCCAGGGAGACGTATAATGTTGGTAATAACAAAAGTCTCTGATCGCATATTTTCAAAACGTCAACGTTTATAGTAACTTAGAGTTTTGCTGTTTAAAAAATAATAACTTTTTTACAAAAAATTAAACCGCCGAACAAAAACTGAAAATCAAAAAATAATAAACCTTTTTTTAGTTGGTTTAATAACTAAGTTCTTAAACTATTGTAAGTATACCTAAGTATATATTTTTGTAATTATTTTGAGTTTTTAATTAACCTTAATAAATAAGTTCTTAAATGAATCTAAGTATACCTAAGTAATTTTGAGTCGGCGCCAAACAAGCATCACGTCGTTGCGAGTGGTCGTGCGGAGAGCGCATTTTTTGGAAAGTTAATGTTTAGCTCTGGAGATTTCACGTTGCATTGTTAATTTGATTTGGTGTAACTTGTACTTGTTTGGAGTAATCTTTGTTCATTGTTTGTCGCCGACTCAAAATTCCTTGGGTACACTTAGATTAGTTTAAGTTAGTTATTAAGGTTAATTAAAAACTCAAAATAATTACAAAAATACATAATTAGGTATACTTACAATAGTTTAAGAACTTAGTTATTAAACTAAATAAAAAAGGTTTATTATTTTTTCATTTTCAGTTTTTTTTCGGCGGTTTAATTTTTTTGTTAAATAGTTTTTATTTTTCAATTTTCTGTGGCTTACTGTAGTTAATTACTAGTTACATGCAAATAAGGTATTACACAAACCTCACGATTAACGAGCTTTAGCAGAAATGCAGAGACTGAGAGGTCTACACACAAGAGACTGACAGGTCTAAAGCTCATTCATCGTGAGGTTTTTACACGACAACACAACACAACACAACACAAAACACACACACACACACACACTCACACACACACACACGCACGCACACACGCACACACATGCGTGGTCATACATTTCAATCAGTAAGTGAACAATCAATCATCCCCTGTTTTCCTACCCTTAGGGTTGAAATTTTTATTTCAAATTTATGTGGAACCAACTTCTAATAAAAAAAGAATGATCAAAATTGAACTACTCTGTAAAAAACTATGCGTGGTCATACATAAAAAAAAATACGCGTTGACTTGAGAAGCTCCTCCGTTTTTTTCGTCGGTTAAAAATTACTTGTTACAGAAACAGTCGGTTCACTTTTCATAAGATCACAGTTGAAGCCCGACAAAGCTAATGTGGGCCGATACAAATCCCAATATGTCATTATGGCAACCCTTTCTAACAAAAGGGTAGTTTTGTGAGGACATTTTTGTGAAGGACGCATCAGAGATTTTTACTTAGTTCCGTGATACACGGAACAAAATACTTGAATCAAATAATACATTATTAGGAAAAATTTATGTCGAAGACAGAGATTTCTTCCGAAATTCAAACCATCTCATAACATCCACGAAAATAATCTTTACACACAGTGAAAAAAATCTTACATAAACCGCACCAAATATACTAGTGGCTTTGCGAGATGTAGAACTCCCGAGCCTGTCATTAAAACATTTTCTTATTAGTTTTGAAAAACCTAATCGACAAAAAAAATACTTTATAATTATTGTAGCTGCGCACAAAATTTCACAAGAATCGGTTAAAAAACCTGTAGAGGAGAACAGCCAGATAGCAGGACATCCGGACATAACGCATTTCGGCTCAAGCTGGAGCAGACAACTTCGTTAATAGTATAGATCTATTCTATGTTAACTTCTTATTAGACTCATACGGCCGTATTCATAAACGTTCTACAAGCCTATTTTAACTAAAGTGCCGTTAAAATTCGTTTGTCCTTATCTGTCACGTTGACATTTGTGTTCGTAAGAAAGGGACAAAGCACATTTTATTTAGCAGAGGCATTTTAAGTTTTAAGAATAATGGGGTTAGGCTGTGGCAGAATAACAGCGTTGCAAGTTGTATGCTTCGCAAAATAGCAACACATGCTAAGTCTCAGCCTTTTCTCTATCGCACACTTTGCTGGACCCGTTGTGCAATGTGCACACCTCTTTGTACCTCTTAGCTTAGCATTTGTCTACTTTTATGTTATTATTAATCCTGGTATGTAAATGGTTTTTCTTTCTTTCTTTCTCTGGTTACCTTACTCATTACCACAAACACAGCAACAAATTCTTACAGAACAATTAGTTGTGTTGTATTGCTGCAGTCTTCGGGAAGTATTTCCGCAGTTGGACGGTTTTAAATAAAAGCTTAAAAGGATTCCGGTGTGCCTTATATAAGTTCATAATTGTACATTAAATCAATATTATTATTATTTTACAAATACAGATGTTAGCAACGAATTCACATTGCAATTCACGTGTTTTTTATTCTTTAAATTGCTACCATTAAAACTACACATCACTCCCTGAAGGACCCTATACATCCATTCTTTCATACAATAGTAATTGAGTTAAGGCACTTTTCCTTTTGTAAGCAGCCCTTGGAATTGAATAGGGCAAAACCTTATAATACGTGGGTGGAAGTAAATATGTTGAAGAAGCCTTTATTCGAACTAAGTAATGGTTCAATCATGTATTGCTCCAAACTGAATTACGGATTTACCTCTCATAGACATAACAGTTCTCTGTCGGCTATCGTGTTTAGTACTTTTATTAGAAACATATGTATCAGGTGCCAGAAAAAGATAATTTTAATTTGGATTATGTAAAGAAGTATCATTGCGGTAAAGGAAAGATCGTGAGGGAATAGGTCAAATCCCGAGAAGGTCGAGTTTTCCCTCTGTTTTAGAAGGTCAGATGGCGCTTTCGTAAAATTAGTGCCTATGCCAATTCATGGGATTAGTTGCTAAGGCAGACCCTGGGCCACTTAAGGGTACCTACAACCGTGAAAAACGCTATACATAGAGGTAGGTAAATAAGGACGAAGCCCGGCGCGGAGCGTAACTCGACCTCACGCCGAAAAGCCCTGCTAATAGGGTAAATTAATGTTATTATGGGGCAAGTTCGATTTATTGTACTCCAAATGTTTTTTTTTAATTGAGCTAGTGTTGGGTGACCTCGAACAAATTGTCGTAAATGTGGACACGCTGGACAAAAGCACCATTTTTTTTTCAGGCACTTGTTAGGTCCATAGCTTTAAGTTTTTGATGAGAACCGTAATGTGTAGACACTTGAAAGGACCATGCGTCAAAATGGTCCTGAAACCAACACTGCACTGAGAGTTATGTCATTGAAAGGTCTTTAAATCTTGTTTATTTCATTCTATAGCACAAAGTCGAATTCAATTGCAGAACGAAGATATTCGTATTTTAGCCACAGTGAGTAAGTACCTACGAGCTATGAAAAAACGCATTCGGAGAATATTCATATTTAATATCCTGGAGGCAGTGGCGTGCCTAGGGTTTCAGAATAGGGCAAGGCGGGACATACGTTTTTGTAATTTCCTCGGATAATTGGCGCAATGAAGATGTCTCAATTAGCTGTTTACCAAAATTACTAAAAGAAATCACAGCGTTCATATGCTTTTGGGAATTAATGGCGCCAGCTGTTATTTAAATCGTCATATCCAGATGTATTCCAAACGTTTGTCGTTTGAAAAGAATATACAACACCAGCAATATAACTTATTAGAGTAAGAACAACCAACAATCCAATGAGTTTTGTACACCGATCTATTAAACTGAGAAGTACACAAATCATAGGCGTAGGTTTTGGCGAAGAAATTAGTTGTTTCTTCTGAGCAAAATTTAAAGTATTTACTTTCCTTCGCTAAGCAAAACTTGTACACACTTTAAATAATCACAACCAGAAGGCACTGTCAATCCGATTAAACCACAACACAGCAAATAAAATTCTTAATAACCGCACTGACCGCTCAAACAAACAACAAACAAAAGTAATTCCAAATTGAAATTGCAACTATTAACAATGAAGTGATGTCGGCCGTCAACACGCGCACGCGCGAATTTCAAATTTTACTAGACTTGTGTACAACTTCATACGCATGTCCGGCTTAAAATCTCGTACTATTTGCTATATGAACCTATAAATAGTTATATCTCATTATGAGGCAGTCTTGATGGGTAAGAAAGAGATACAGATAGCTAGAATAGAAGCCCGCTTGCAAGCCAACGCGTGCGAGCGAGATGACTAGCTGTGTCTCCAGCGAGGTCGGCTCGCGTCATCGCAGCGATAGTGCTGCCAAACAGCCGCGCCGAGGCGGTGCGCGGTCGAATTTTGTACCAGGATGTTGTTAATTTGAAAAATGTAATGAGAGCGCGAAGCGCGCATCGAAATAGTTCGTGCTCTCGTTACCTTTAATTTTTGATCCAGATTAGATATGGAAGGCAAGCCCGGCTTTTGGGCTTGTATGGCAGTACCGCCACTGCCTGGAGGGTAAGTAGTTATGACAAAATGTACTAATGATGAAGGCACATCGAGCGTGGCATTCATTGAGTTTGGTTAATTTTTTATTAATAAAACTATTAATTAGCTACAAAAAACATGTTTATTTGACACACTAACCTTGCCTTAAAAATAAAAACACTGAGAGAACCCGTTTCCTCATAGAGCCTATTCACTTTAACTTAAATATGAATATCAGAATATCAGTTCTGCAATGTAATTCAACTCGGTGCCCACAGAACGAATTGATGTAGATTTAAAGACCTATTTAATGATCTAAGTTTCAGCTTTGTTGGATTCAGGACCAGGCTCCATACAAAGTTGCCCATGGTCCTTTCCGCAGATTATGTATTACTATATATAGCCTCTATAATAACAAATAATAAAAATATAATTCAAAATTGCCGCCATAAAAATAATTAATGATGGCCGATGGAGGAATTGGTTCTTATCAAAATCTTAAAGCTTCGACCTAACAAGGACCTGAAAAAAATTGGTGCTTTTGTCCAGCGTGTTCACATTATCACCTGAAACTGCCCTAGTAATTTCTCTTACGTCACACCTGCCTATAAGGCGGTCATTATTGCCCGTGATGCGTACATTAAATCCCACTTCCTATCCGAAGGAGATGTAAACTGTTGTATACACCACGGGTGGTAGTAAAGAAAGCTTCGCTTTTGCCTACGGCTCAGGCGTCAAGTATCTGCCATTTCAGACAGTCTTTGTTTTACTACCCTAAGTGAATAATGTACCATTACAACCAAACCGATATAGCCCTCCGAATCGCTAAACTTAAGTGGCAGTGGGCGGGGCACATGGCACGTAGAACCGATGGTCGTTGGGGATTAAAGGTTCTCGAGTGGTGACCACGTACCGGAAGGCGCGGCGTGGGTAGGCAAGGTGGACTGAAGACGATGCGGGTGGCGCAGAGCCGGTCACTTCGGCACTCTTTGGGGGAGGCTTATGTCCAGCAGTCGACGTCTTTCTGCTGATATAATGATGATGATGACCAACCATGACCTTCCTTAAACCAAGTTTGTTACGGTATTATTGGATGTCAATCTAGTCAAACACAATATTTGTAGGGTGCTAGCGAAGTAATGAAACTTCCAAACAATGTTAATTTGCTTATGTGAAACTGTGAACCATTTAAAGAGAGTTTACGAACGGCGGCCTCCATACAAAGCATAAACAGACCTACCTACCTTATGTAAAAAAAAACAGCTAGATAATTAAATCAATTCTGATTATTAGTGAGATTGGTTCATCAAATACGTACTACTAATGCACCAAAGCCATTCACTTGTTACTTTTATAAGTAAACTAGCTTCCGCCCGCGACTTCGTCCGCGTGGACCCGGGATAAAAATTATCCTATATGTTAATCCAGGCTATAAACTATCTTCGTGCAAAATTTCATTCAAATCGGTTCAGCCGTTTAAGCGTGATTAAGTAACAAACATCCAAACATCCAAACATCTAAACTTTCGCATTTATAATATATTAGCTTTCGCCCGCGACTTCGTCTGCGTGGACCCGGGATAAAACTATCCTATATTTGAATCCAGGTTATAAACTATCTTCGTGCAAAATTTCATCTAAATCGGTTGAGCCGTTTAAGCGTGATTGAGTAACAAACATCCAAACATCTAAACATCCAAACATCTAAACATCCAAACATCTAAACATCCAAACATCTGAACATCCAAACATCCAAACTTTCGCATTTATAATATTATTAGGATAAGTAAATAAGTAAATAAGTAAATTGTCGTGTCGAAATTGGGTCCCAAGGCAACATAAGTAAATTCAACTAAACCAAAATTGCGGCGATTGGTTCAAAAATAGTTTTTATTCAACATTACAAAATAGTTGTCTATATATTCATGAGTTTCTTTGAAAAATGCCTGCCAGAAGGATTTAAAAAAACAATGTGTACCTAATTAGTGAAACAAGTTAATTTTCACATCATTTTTATGCTTAATTTTCGGCACAAAACGAACACTGAGTTAACAAGTCACGCTAATTGGGTACACATTTAAAAAAATTACCAGGTATATCGACACAGAAAAAACTATTCTATTTGAGCCATTTTATCCCTCTCAATTAACTTAAAATTAGTTTGTGTGACCCATCGGCACAAATCAATTCCAATTCTATATTCAAAACGAACAACTGTTGTTTATGGCTCGATTTAGTCGCTAATCCGATCAACCTTATTAAATTCAGCATTCAATACCGAAACTTAATTATAGACCTTGACTTGATTGCCTCGAAAATACGATTTAAGAGGGTCCTGTGTAATTAATACAACAACTTAACTTGATTTAACTTCACTTCTAAAGTCCTTAATTTATCAAAACATATACCTAACTGGAGAGCGGGGTTTAAATGATAAGTTACTAGATCGTTGTACAAGATACAAGCTTACTGGGACACACTTAATTAATGAAATGGTCGAGTGTTTCATGACTAGCTGACTTTGAGTTTACTTTGATAGGTTAGTACCTATAGTAAGATAGATAAGACATTTTTGATTGACACAATAACCATCCAAGTCCGATTTTTGGTCGTGGAAAATCGATGGGTGCAGTTTAACTTCGTTGTCTTTGAAGTTTTTAACCGACTATATTGAAAAAGAAGATTCTCGATTCGCTGTATTTTTGTTTTGTTTTACTTTATAGTCGTATTTTTGACGGATTTCTCGCGTACGTTACAATTTGCGTTAAATACGTTCAAGTCGAATTTGAATACGAAAACTTTGTGGCATATTGAGTCCTGAATATAGAAAATAATCGGGAACCTCCTTGACTCCTTTAAAAGCCGTTTTGACGTTTACATGATGTACGCGGAATCACGCGCGGGCTCCGAAATAAATGTCTGGGGGTGTGGAAGTTACTGGTCACCGGTAACGATATGTAAATTATGACATTCGTCAAATCACATAGTTGCAAGTTAATTAATTAATTGTTAATAAGTTAATTAAACGCTTATTAGGTTGAAGGCTAAGAACTTGTTTTAAAATTGTTTTATATAATTTCTCGTCTTAATTAAGACTTACTTTAGCTTTAAGTTAGTGGTCAGAGAATGCAAACTAGCGGTCTCGCTGAGTCTCAAACCGTTACAATTCACAGACTGCCAGTATTGTACTCATACCGCCTTTGTTAACTGTGTTGTTGAATTATTTTATTTTTATCACTACATAGCATAAAACAAAGTCACTTCCCGCTGTCTGTCCCTATGTATGCTTAGATCTTTAAAACTACGCAACGGATTTTGATGCGGTTTTTTTTAATTGATAGAGTGATTCAAGAGGAAGGTTCATATATATAATTTAGTACCGAAAACCGGACCCGAATACGATACCGTGCGAGGCCGGATCGGGTCGCTAGTTTTATTATATTTTTTTATAACCGGGATTAATACTAAGATGAGAGAGAACAGATTATGTGGGTCATCATGTCCCATAGGCTTAAGCTAGCACCTAGCAGTGTGCGAGGACGCAAGTCTGACACAACGCGCAAATGAAATAATGATGAAATTAATTTTTTGTTGCAAAATGGGCTAGGTCGTTGGAATCTTTCAACGGACAAATGCATTTTTTTTTAATTGCTCACAAAATAAAAACTTAAAACTACTACAAAAATGTCGCCAAACTGCGGAGCAGTTTGTTGGCGAATGGGTTAAGCACACTCATTCTTTATTTTATCTACTGTTAGTACATATTACTATTATGCTAAAACTAGGGTTAAACTGTTTAATTGTATAACTTGTTAAATAATGGATAATGGTTATCGTTGTGTGACGTCATGGAAAACGCCACAGCCGCCGCCGCGACAGAGCGGCGCCGACGCGGGGGACAGACGAGCGGGGCAGAGCAGCGCACGGCACCGCGGCCCACCGCACCGCCACCCGCCGGCCAGTATATAAGCGCCGCGCGCCCGTCAGACTGGAGGAGTTTGGCTAGCGGCTTGCCGTGTGCCCAACTCTCTCCCCTCGCCCTCCCTACCTTCCCGCCTCTGGCCGCTTGGAGACCCCGAGTGCACTGCCGTGGCTTCCCGACTTCTGGCTGCTTGGCCACCGAGCACCGCCGAAGTCTTCCGCTCCCCTCGCCCCTCTCAGGCCGCCTGGTTTCCGGGCGTATTGCCGGAGGAGTGACTTGGTTAGGATCCGCGTTATCCCTGGCCGCTTGGAGACCCCGAGTGCACTGCCGGGAGAACGAACCCGTCCCGTGATACTCCTGGCCGCTTGGAGACCCCGAGTGCACTGCCGTTGTACCACGATCCCGCCGTTCCCGTCTTTACCGACCCGAATCGTACTAGTTCGGCAAACCGTGCCCCGTACCGCGAGTGATAGTGACCGTGTAGGACCGTGTAGGGATTATCTGTATTTAATAAAAGGGCATCAAGACCCAGTGTTAACTATTAATCCCACCGCTGTTATTATTCACCCCTGCTCCTGCTAGGCCTCCTTGACCGTCTGAGTTAACTAGGAAACCCTCGATAGCCCCTCAGGCTGAGGGATATGTGTGTGTGGCTAAACCGCCCAACGTAATAACTCATACAGGAGTCTCGTAGTTCATTAGGAGACAGGAGACAGGGAAAATCTAATCTTTTTTTACTTTTACGATTTAAACTCCGAATTACCGTTACCGACGTGTAGATTACGCGACGCTTCCCGCCCGCCCGTTAAACAATCCCGCGTCGCACCAGAAACCGATAGGTCTCTGCCGACAGATGCAGACGGCCTGGATATACCAGCTGCACAAGCCAGACCTCACGAAGGAAGCAGAGAGCAGAGGCATAAGTACAGAGGGCCTAACGGTGGTCCAGATCCGTAAACTGCTCGTAGAGTCCGTCAAAACCGCCGAGGTATTCAAGACACCAGAGAAACCCACATCCAGAGCCATGGAAGACGACCAGGATAGAGGTAAGACGGACAAGCTCAATAAGGCGATCCGAGAGTGGAACCTATCCTACAGGACGACGGATAACCCCGTAGAGTTCGTCGAAAGGCTGGAGGAACTGATCGCAGCCAGCGGCGTAGACGAGGAAGACGTTCTGCCCGCACTACCCCGTATCCTGCAAGGGAAAGCCTTGTTGTGGTACAGGAACAATGCCGAATCCTGGAAGTCGTGGGGTGAGTTTCTGCAGCTCTTCAAACTTTGTTATTTTCCGTATAACTACGAGGACGACCTCATAGTTAGAATCATAGCTAGAAAGCAAGACTGCGGAGAGAGCTTCGTAGATTATTTAAACGACCTGCAAACGCTCATGCGTAGACATGGGAACCTGACCGAGACTGAAAAACTCCACCGAATTCACGAAAATATGCAAAGAGAATACAAATTGTACATAAAGAAAAACGACTATATGGACCTAAACGGGTTACTAAGATTAGCCGCCGAGTACGAGGGGATTATCGCCCCGTCAGATGACAAGATAGCCCCAGACCGAGGATATATCCCACAGACAACGGGCACATATCCGACACAGCAGCATGGTAGACCGCCAGGATATTGGGGACAGCCGCAAGTACCGAGACACGAAGAGAGGGACAGGAATGAGTGTCAACCCCGAGAACGTGCGATAGGCAGAGACGAGACCAGGAAGAGAGAGTTCCTGGGAGCCGCCGGAGATCACGGTCGGGAAGACAACCGACGATACGAGAACGTCACGATATCTGGAAAGGAATGGGTCTGCTTGATAGACACAGGCTCAACAAACACCTATGTCAACAAAGACGTGTATGAAACGTGCAAAGCCCAGGGGGTAATAGAAAAACAAATCCAGAGGGGCGTCGTGCTGGCGGACGGCACCCCAACAACCGTCAACACAACCATACTGGTTGACATGCACATCAAAGGCGCCACAATAAAACACTGGGTGAGGGTTCTTCCAACCGCGGCGGAAACAATAATCGGCATGGATGTACTCAGAAGGGCCGGAATGGCCATAACATGGGCAGGGGACACCGACACACTTACAACCAATCAAAATGTCCATGAACAGGACGTGCTACCGTTACCCGAGGAGATAGGGAAGGAGAAAGTCAGCGAGAGGATTCCAGACAATCCGAGAGACGTCCACAGCAAACAACCACCGGCCGAACAGGCGTTATCACCCGAGAAGTGTGCCAGGAATAATAAGATACCCCAAGCAATGCTCAAACGGCAATTTCAGCTTTGCGAGCAAAGCCCAAAACGGAATACGTGGATCGAGCACAAAATTAAATTACAGCATAGTAAGTCGATAAAACAGAGACGTTATCCCAGCAACCCGAAACAACGAGAAATAATAAACGTCCGTGAGAAAGACTTGCCGGAGCAAAGGGTGATTGAGAAGTCAAATGGCACATATAGCTCGCCAGTCGTTCTCGCCAGGAAAGACAAAGGTCAGTACCGGATTTGCATCAATCACACAAAAATAACCGAGGCGTCAGAGGAAGACGCATACCCGCTCCCGCAAATAGACGAATTACGTTGGAAACAGAATGGTTATTATTATAATCAACCGAAAAAGAAAAAAGTAAAAAATAAACACGCACCAAATAAGCGCATCCGATCCAAAATTAAAACCCGAGAAATAGATAAGCGCAAAACCCGACCGACACGCGCATAACAACAGCGAGCGGCCGTTGAAATATTATAAGACGAGTCGAGTGCGCAGACGGCGGCACAAGCGGGAACACGCCGTGCGTGCGCGCAGATAGGGCGCATAATAGATTAACCGATCAAACCAAGATGAACGTAAACAATAAATGAAACACCACGCGACCGACTCACGTTAGACAATGGCCACGCGGAATTGAACCGCACCGTCTAGGTCATAAGGACGGAAATATTGTTTTTGTTTCTTAATTTATATTTATATTTTTGTGATTAGGAATACTGTCCCATTTTTATTATTGTAACTACCGGAAGGGAACATATCCAGTTACCACAGGACTAACGGTGATTTTTCCCCAGGTAAAAATCTCCAAAACGGGGGAGGAAGTGTGACGTCATGGAAAACGCCACAGCCGCCGCCGCGACAGAGCGGCGCCGACGCGGGGGACAGACGAGCGGGGCAGAGCAGCGCACGGCACCGCGCCCCACCGCACCGCCACCCGCCGGCCAGTATATAAGCGCCGCGCGCCCGTCAGACCGGAGGAGATCATTCCGGTTACGGCAGCGGTCGAGTGAGGTCGTGCTTGTCAGTGCGCTCTTGCCCTATTGTTGTTGTAGCCCGAATATCATCGACTACCTGCTCGCTCTTATCGCTCCCCCGCGAGGTGATTATCGCAATTACCACGTGGAAGCATCGGGTGTGTTAGTTAAGACTTTCTTAAGTCTCCAGTCGACCCGCGTGTCTCTGCCCCTCTGGAAATCCACGCTCGTAGTGGTCGCAGTCTTTCGAGGCTGTGGGCTAGACACTCTCAGTGGCTACCCGTTAGTTAAGACTTTCTCAAGTCAGACCCGGGTCTCTGTCCCTTAGAAAGACCACGCTCGCAGTGGCTGCACAGTGACGGACCCTAACGGTGCCAACGAAGTCGCTGTGTGGGGTGGATACCACCACGAAGCCCAGTACTGCGATCAGTCCGACTCTTTCCCTTCGTGTTAGGACACATAGTTGACATTGACACGGCGGACAAGTGGACAAGACTCGACACCGACATCAGGATAGCCTTCGGTACCCATTAGGCGTAGGGAAAGTTTAGCGGCGACCGACCTAGTAGGATGGAGTTGCAAGACAGGATCGCGGGGATGGAGGAAGCCATGCGGGCAATGCAGGCCGAAATCGACCGCCTCGCCGCTGAGAATCAACGGCTCAAGTTGGCTCTCAACGGCGAGGACTCAGACACGGCCCATGCGGCTCCCATGCGATCTCCCACCCCAGCAATCGCTGAATCGCAATACCAGGCCCATCCGGCCACTCCGGCGGCCATTCTGACCGCCCAGGCCCCTAAGGCCACCATGGGACCGCCACCGCCACCGCCGCCGGCGGCAGTTGCGATCCCCTTGTCCCCGTCCCAGGCCCCTAAGGCCAAACCGCCCAAGCAGGGCAAAAATAAGGCAGTAAAGGCAGCCGCGTCTGCCCCAGTAAACCCTCCGGCCCCTCAGGCCCTCCCCGCAGCGGAGTCATATGTGAGGCATTCGCGTTCTCGCTCCCTCAGCGGGCGACCCTCCTTGCGAGAGGAACGCGCCAGGGAAAACGTGCGCTGCCGAAGTCTCCGAGGGCTCATTCGCCGGCGAAGAAAGCCCTTCGGACTCCCGCCGCCCCCGCGCCTTCTGCGCAGGCCCCTCAGGCCAATAGTGCCGCTCTGGCAACGGACGGCGGGTCTTCGGCCCCCAGCTCGACTCCGATAGGAAACCCGGACAAGCCGGACTCATGTGTCCTGATCGACACACATAGGTACCACACTGCCATGGCCATAGCCAGCCAGCGTGGCATCCGTGTGGTCGGTTCGGAGATTTTGAAGCCGCCCTTGGAAGGGATGCGCATCACGGTCCAGGGACCCGAAGACTACCGTGCTCTGACCCGCCTCTTCGACGAGCTGTCGATGGCCTACAACCGGAGGCTGACCGTCGAAGAGAAGGGTTATAGGGCCATCCTCCGGGGCATCCACAAGGATATCCCAGAGGACGAGGTAGCTGCGGACCTCAAGCGCAAGGGGATCGCCGTCAGGGAGGTTCATCGCCTCTACAACAAGCTAAAAGGGAAGTACGATATCGTACTAATAGTCACCGACCCGGACCAGCGCAAAGTAGTCCACTCCCTTAAGGAGGTCCTTAAGATGGCTGTGAGGGTGGAGACTCCTAACAAGAGGACCCACCTCTCACAATGTCACAATTGCCAGAGGTTCGGCCACGGCGCTCGTGGCTGTCACTCTCCCCCCCGTTGCGTCAAGTGCGCTGGGGATCACGCAACTCGCGATTGCGAACGCCCAAAGGGATGCAAGGACCCGAACGGCATACGGTGCTGCAACTGTTTGGGTCGCAGGCTCCCCCATGGGCATACTGCCAATTATGGGGGTTGCCCTTGCCGCCCAAAGAGTCGCGACAACGGAAAGAAGTCGAAGTCCTCGCCTCCCTCTGGGCGGAAGCAAAGCGCGGGCCGTGCTGCTCCCCATAGCACTCCGCAACACTTCCCCGCCCTTCCGGCAGTAGGGCTAGGTGCCCCTAGGAACCCGCCGCCTTCTGCGGCCGTAGGTCCCCACCCGGTGCCTTCTGCACCCCAATCCCAGGCGGGTCCCTCTGCATGGGGGCCCGCCGCCAGTCAAGCGGGCCGGCCCGCTATAGATCCCCTCTATGCGCTTATGCAGGTAATTCAGGTACTCCCACCGGAGGTGGCGAGCGGCCTGACTGCCCGCATATTTGCAACGACGACGCAGTATCTCGCCGCACCAAGCGGCAGCCAGGTTCACGGTGCCTACTAGTATGGATAGTACATCCCAGAAGCTTAAACCTGCTTCGATTACCATTGGCATTTACAATGCCAATGGCTTGAGAGGTATGAAGGACGAGGTGATGAACTTCCTTCGCGATCACTCAGTAGATCTACTCCTGGTCCAAGAGACCTTTTATCGTCCCAGCATTAGAGCCTTTCGCGTCCCTGGATACGCTCAGATTAGAGATGATAGGCAAGATGGTAGGCCATTCGGGGGCACGCTCATTTTCTACAAACGTAACTTGCATTGCATAAGACTCAATCCCCCGCCCCTGACAAATATGGAAGTGTCGGTCTGTCGCATCTCGATGGAGGGTCACCCCCCGATATCGATTGCTTCAACCTACCTTTCACCTCAACGAGACTTACTTTTGACTGACCTCAACTCTTTAGCCTCCCTAGGTCCTTCGGTCATCGTGGCCGGGGACCTAAATAGTAAACATACTAACTGGGGTTGCGTAGCAACCAATCCCAACGGCAATCGGCTTCATCACCTTTTGATCGATAGCCTCCCTTTCGATCTCCTCGCTCCCTTAGAACCGACTCACTTCCCTCATAACGTAGATCACCGACCTACTCGACATAGCACTGCTAAAGAACGTAGCGTTAACTCTGCGTTCTATAGAAGTGATACACGAACTAGACTCGGATCATAGGCCAGTCCTTTTGAGACTAGGTCCTCACCCCAATAGTACTCCTCGAACCAGGACACTCGTGGACTGGGACAAGGTGCAAACAGGTCTCTTACAGACAGATCCCCCCGCTTAGAGACATCCCAGACAATATAACTACAACCGAACAGACAGACCAAGCGATCGATTCTTTCACCAACTACCTCAACGCTGTACGAAGCGAGGCCTCAAGGGAGGTGTCGGCGGAGGACATCCAACACCGACCCCTACCTAGGGAACTGAGAGAGCTGGTAACAAGGAAAAATCGCGCCATCCGTACCTATTCAAATCACCCTTCTGCCGAAAATCGGCAAATCCTGAGGGACTTGTCTAACGAGTCCAAACAGAGAATTGCCGAATTTCGGGAGAACTCGTTCAGGGATCTGATGGGGGAGATAACGCCTAGTCATCTGGCTTACTGGAAACTAGCGAGATCTCTCAAATCCGATGCCTGTTGGACTATCCCTCTCTTGGATCGACCGGATCACTCAACCCCCGCGTTCGAGGACAGTGAGAAAGCCGAATGCCTTGCGAGTAGCCTAGAGTCCCAATGTTCGCCCAACCTCCTTCACACCGACGAAGCCCATATTAGAAGGGTCGATTCCGAGGTGGACAGGAGATCGCGTCTCCCCGTAACTTCACCCATTTTACCGGTGTCGGTTAAGGAAGTCAGTGACCATGTCAGGCGTCTCCGTATTAGGAAGGCTCCGGGTGCGGATGGTGTATCCAATCGCATCCTGAGACTTCTCCCCGAAACCCTCCTCCTCCTTTTGGTTGGCATCTTCAATGCCGCGCTGACCAATGCTCACTTTCCAGCCGCGTGGAAATGTGCAACGGTCATAGGGATAGCGAAGCCTGGTAAACCCCGGACCTCGCCTGCCTCTTATAGGCCGATCAGCTTACTTAGCTCCCTTGGAAAGCTATATGAGCGGATCCTACTCACGAGAATTCTCAGATTTACGGCTGAGAATAACCTCCTCATCGACGAGCAGTTCGGCTTTAGATCCGGACACTCATGCGTCCAACAGGTGCACCGCGTCACGGAGCACGTGTTGGACGGTTTCTCTCGATTCCAGGGGCTCAAGACCGGTGCGATCTTTCTCGACGTGGCGAAAGCCTTCGATAAGGTCTGGCATAACGGGCTGGTATACAAGTTATACCAGCTCGGTATACCGGACAGACTCGTACTCACCATACGAGATTTTCTCAGTGATCGAAGCTTTCGATACCGACTGGAGGGAACGTACTCGGACCCACACCCCATCCGGGCCGGAGTCCCGCAAGGCTCCGTGCTCTCTCCCACTCTCTACTCGTTGTTCACGAACGACATTCCCAGGCACCCTAAGGTGCAACTGGGGTTGTTTGCGGACGACACCGCGCTCTTTACGACCCATTGTAAGTACGCTACTATTCGGCGATACCTCCAAGAGGCAATCACCGACCTAGGTCGTTGGTTTAATCTTTGGCGTATCGAAGTCAACCCGGAAAAAAGCACTGCAATAGTCTTCCACCCGTCTGACTGCGTTAGTACAGAAAGACGGGTGGCTCCGATCCAGATGTTTGACCGACCCATCCCCTGGGTCAACGAGGCCAAATATCTTGGAGTGACCCTCGACAGGAGACTGACTTTCCGTAGCCACATCCGCAGGGTTCGCAACCGCGCGTTGTTCGTACTAGGAAGGCTTGGGCCGATGATCAACAAGTTTAGTAAAATGTCACTTAGGAATAAGCTGACACTCTACAAGACTTGTGTTCGTCCAATCATGACATATGCTAGTGTAGCATTTGCTCACGTGCCTATGTCATCGCTCAAGCCGCTTCAGGTCATTCAGAATCGTTTTCTCCGTAGGGCGACTGGTGCCCCGTGGTACCAATCGAACCTCAGCCTGCACCACGACATGGGGATTAGCACCATGTATGGTTTCTTTAAGCAGGCTGCCAGACGTTATTTTGACAACGCTCCCCACCATAGGAATCCGTTAGTTAGGAAGGCTGCTGATTACGTTCCCATCCCTCCCCCCTCTGTCGTTACTCGGCGCTCACTGATTAGGGGCCGCACGGTTCGGCGTCCTAGGCACACAATCACGGACCCGGACGACGAAATCACAGCGTCCATCGAAAGATGGAACGCTGCGCTTTCGGCGTCCAACACATCGCGTACACTTCGGCGTTCCCGCCGGCGGGGACGTCCACCGCGAGATCGCGACAACACAGACACATACAGTCCCTATTCGTCCCGGTACCGCCGCATACCGGGTAGAGTCAGTCCGACCCAAGTCGGGCCTAGCTGAGTTTCTTGCTGGACTCTTCTCAGCTAGGCTAGGTTTTAGCGAACCAGCGATAAAACTCCCAGTAGTTCGACACCACTCACACCCCAGATTCGGTTGATACCGTTCAACCAATCTCACTGGAGCGCAAACTCGTAGAGTATTCCAGTGCACAAACTTTCCCGCGTGGTCGTGCCGGAGGCTCCCCCTGGATTTTCCCCAGGCTACCCTCCAACCACGCAATTCGACCGCTATATTGGGTTCGTCCTATTATAGCAACAGTCAGGTTCAAAAAAAAAAAAAAAAAAAAAAAACAGATCGGAGGAGTTTGGCTAGCGGCTTGCCGTGTGCCCAACTTTCTCCCCTCGCCCTCCCTACCTTCCCGCCTCTGGCCGCTTGGAGACCCCGAGTGCACTGCCGTGGCTTCCCGACTTCTGGCTGCTTGGCCACCGCCGAAGTCTTCCGCTCCCCTCGCCCCTCACGCCTGGTTTCCGGGCGTATTGCCGGAGGAGTGAGTTGGTTAGGATCCGCGTTATCCCTGGCCGCTTGGAGACCCCGAGTGCACTGCCGGGAGAACGAACCCGTCCCGTGATACTCCTGGCCGCTTGGAGACCCCGAGTGCACTGCCGTTGTACCACGATCCCGCCGTTCCCGTCTTTACCGACCCGAATCGTACTAGTTCGGCAAACCGTGCCCCGTACCGCGAGTGATAGTGACCGTGTAGGACCGTGTAGGGATTATCTGTATTTAATAAAAGGGCATCAAGACCCAGTGTTAACTATTAATCCGACCGCTGTTATTATTCACCCCTGCTCCTGCTAGGCCTCCTTGACCGTCTGAGTTAACTAGGAAACCCTCGATAGCCCCTCAGGCTGAGGGATATGTGTGTGTGGCTAAACCCGCACATCACAAAACTAAACATACATCATTTAAAAGTATCAGGTTTTTTACAATAGTTCTCAATCAACAATTCCTTAAGTTTTTTCTTAAATATTGGTTTTGAAAAAAGTTATCTTCTGAGGGTATGTTATTGAATATTCGTGGTATTATGTAATGTCTCGTCCTTTGGCCATAATAGTGTTATTATTATGGCCAAATATACTCTCGGCTCATCATATTTTTTACGTGCTGAGATTCTCAGACTCCGGTTGTAAGTTTTGATAGTCTTAAACACAACGGATTGTTATTGATCAACAGCTAGTAAGTATTTAAATTTTTCGTAGATAGGTAATACATTACATTTCTGAAATAGCTGATTATAGTGTTTATTACATTTTTCTTTAGTCTGCATAAGATAGGACTTCGGCAGAGCATCGGATTCACGACTGTACCTTTCAGCGGGATTACATTGTGATTTCATCTACTGCGACCACAACGCTGGCTCGTACCAATGAGCTTTTCGAAACTTACGTAGGTACGGAATATTTACCGTTAGCTTAGCGGTGAAGTAAAACATCGTTGGAAAAGCGGTCTAATCAATAAAGTCTAGTTTTCCCTCCAGGTTGGAATGTCAGAAGTCGCTTTCGTAAAACTAGTAGCTATGCCAAGTCTTGGGAGTGGGTGTCAAAGTGGACCCCGGGCTCTTGTAGAGCACAACTGGGAATAAAGCTAGTAGGAAGATGACAGAGTAGGACAGGTACAGGTTTATTATTGCTTGCTGCGTCTCGTCTCAGCAATTACTATTTACTTTGAAATAATACCCTTTATGCCATGCTGCATTGCTGGTTCTTCCTCGTTCAGCTGCAGCTGAAGCGAGCCTCCAGTCATATTTCAATTTCTTTGCTAAAATAATGACTTAGGATCTGTGGTAAACGGTAACATTCATACATACATACATTCACGCCTTTATTCCCAAAAGGGGTAGGCAGAGCACATGAAACTTATGCTCCAGCGCCACTTTTAGCATAACTGTGGGTATAAAAGATCGACAAAATGTGATATTGCAGTGATAGGTTGCTAGCCCATCGCCCACAGCACACTTCAACCCTGCTCCCTTAGTCGACTTTTACGACACCCACGGGAAGAACAGGGGTGGTGAAATTCTAATCCGACACCACACGGGCAATAGAAATAAATTAGTAAAAGCAGAAGCAAACAAAAGGTAAATCTGTGGTGTATAGTTACTACCTGAAACAAGTTTCTGTCAATAAAATCATTTTTGGTACAAGCTTTTATTGCCGACTGTAATTTTTTGTATACCATCATCAACTCATTGAGACTATTCTAACGAGCCCAAACTCAACGGGTTTACGTCGGTTAAGTACTGAATTCCCATGGCCACCTTCTGTCTCCATCATCAGATCAGCTCGATGGTACCATAATATTGAATTGTCATCCAAACTATACTTGTACCCAAAATTTCAGCTCAATCGGTCACCGGGAAGTGGGTTAAATTTTACTTGCAAGATTTGATTACCGACAGACAGACAACGGGACAGGTGAAACTAAATAAAAGCTTGTAATAAATTTAATTTTCACTGCTACCTCTAGCATTTGTGCAAAGCGCAGTTTAATTTCAATATTACAGCTCTAAATAGAGATGCAACTACAATAAGGAATGTACGAGAATAACCATTACTTCCAGCGGCAACGGCTTTCTATGTAGGAATTTAATAAAATATGAAATCCCCACAAACTGACGGCATCGCAGCTCTATAAGAGAAGTAATTACATTTAAATTCTTGGGGCTCCATATTGCCACTAATCATTTTCCATTCATATGCACTACGAAGATGCCCATGAGAAAGCGTAAAAACAACGATTCTGATATCATTTTAATACGTCAAAGATCAGTGGCGTACACACAGGTATTTCTAGTATAGGTATCAGCATACTTTTATAAATAACCAGCTTCGGCCCGCGACTCCGTCCGCTTGTCACTCTTTATATCGTAGGTCCATAAAAACTTTCATCTCCCATTTGACCCCTTTGAGTATTTTTTTCCGGGATAAAAACTATCCTATTTCCTTCCCCGAGATTCCAATTATCTCCATACCCAATTTCATCTCAATCGCTTTTGTAGTTTAAGCGTGAAGAGGTCACAGACAGAAAGGCACACTATCGCATTTATAATATTACTAGCTTCTGCCCGCGACTCCGTCCGCGTGGAACTCGTTTATACAGACTCGATACAAACTTTCATCCCCCATCTCACCCCCTCAGGAGGTGATTTCCGGGATAAAAACTATCCTATGTCCTTCCCCGGGATTCAAACTATCTCCATACCAAATTTCATCTCAATCGGTTCAGCGGTTTAAGCGTAAAGAGGTAACAGACAGACAGACACACTTTCGAATTTATAATATTAGTATGGATACCTATATGATACCTATAGTATTACTAACAGCCCACGCGAAGAATGTCAAGTTTATTTCCATCCCGAATATGCATTTCATGCACTAGTGAAATAATCGTTAAAATCGGATGAGTATAGTTCCGGGGAATTCACCCCCACATACAAACTTACAAAGTTCTTCTCCTTCATCGTATTTAGGCTCTTGTCGGTGGTGTAATTTCCAAATAATTCTGCATTCCGCCTTTCATTTTATTTCTCTATAAGATGAAGCGTTTATTTTCTTTTATTTGCTCCATGTTAGATATCCTCAAGAAGAAGAATATTCATATTCTTCATGCAATCATGGTAGGTACTTTACATTAATATTTATTTAACAACGTTCATTATCATTTTGGTTGTTAAAGAGAAGTTTGGCTTGACAACATAAAAAGTCTGAGGACTGACAGCCAGTCTTCCCATTCTTTACTGAACAAGGGAGGATCAAAGAAATGTTGTAAATATTCGTACAATCATTATTTACATTTCTTTTATCCTCATTAGTAAGTTGCTTGGAAACGACTAAGATTGAGTAACAACCTTGTTACAATGAGGATACTCAGTACTACGGTAGCCCTTTAAGCCGAACTTGAAACACAAGCTTGCGTGGTTCCTTGCACATACGCAAAGAGTGGCCGTTGACTCTACAGTGCTCACAAAATTGCTTAGTAGAATTAACTATATTTATAAAATTACTATTTACAGATTTATATACAAAATCCTTTGTTAAAGAAGATAAAATATTTGTTGCATGCTCCTTAAAGTTCTTTAAGCGATCAAGACGTATATTTTTTAAGTTCTCAATAGTTTCAATGGCCGCCTGAATTACCATACAATCGTACTCAGGATGAATATTTCTAAACAAGATCTTTAATTTGTCAGCCTCCGACATAGTGTAGCTAAGCTTGGCAAGTAGACCACACCTAATGGCGAAGTACGCTACAACCGACTCATCCCGGCCTTACGCCATCCGTACGGTCCTGAATTTCACGCAGCAACTTATAATCATAATCAACTACACCTAAACCATCAGACAATTTTACTTTTAAGCGTTCCCAAGAGGTAAAACTATCCCTGTAAGCACGAAACCAGTAAAGTGCGGCTTCCGTGAACAAATCATAGGAATGTGGTAATAATATTCTAGAGGGTAAGGTTCTAGATATCGCGAACTCCTCAACTTTATGCACAAAATTACGTGGACAACCTTTACCCGAATATGTAAATTTGTGTAACATGTAAATTTGTGTAACTTACTAGTTATCCCTTGTCAATCAATTTACCTTCAGTACATCCTTCAGACCTCGCGGTTAAATAGGTAGACGAGGTATTGCTGGTACTGAAATTTTTCAAATCTTTTGTAAGAACCACGTTGGCATTCCTCAGCATCCGAAACCTAAAAGCGCTGAAGGTGCATTTAAATATGTACAAGAAACGAGTTGATTCTATCTACAAGTTTGGAATCGCTGGAACTTTCATAAATAACGATTTTATCCTCAACGAAGGAAAGTGACTTTTCAGAGCCAACTAAATCGTCAGCTACTGAAAACGTAGAGGGCAAATCTTCGGTCACATATTTACCCAGCAAACTAGTCAACTGTTGCCGCAGCTCTACAACCGAACCGAGAAGCTTTATGTGTCGAATAATCATCTTGTAATTAAGTTGGGAAAATATGTGCAGAACACAAATTTAAATACAAAACATAACTGCATAAGTGGCAGCCCTTATATTTGTTTCTGAGTCATGGATGTTTTTCTATGTATTTAAGTATTTATATCTATTATATATATCGTCGTCTAGTACCCATAACACAAGCCTTACTGAGCTTAGTATGGGACTAAGTCGATTTGTGTAAGATTGTCCCCTTATACTATACTACTACTATACTACTATATGCATGAACTATATCAACTATTTACGAGCAGAGGTAATCTCGAGAACTGTACAGAATTAAAATCATTAACTTTTATGTTAATTAATTACACATAAAATCAAAATCATCATCATCATAATATCAGCCGAAAGACGTCCACTGCTGGACATAGGCCTCCCCCAAAGAGTGCCACAATGACCGGTCCTGCGCCACCCGCATCCAGCGGACTCCCGCGACCAGGTCTTCCGTCCACCTTGTGGGGGGCCTACCCACGCTGCGCCTTCCGGTACGTGGTCGCCACTCGAGAACCTTTCCGCCCCAACGGCCATCGGTTCTACGTGCAATGTGCCCCGCCCACTGCCACTTAAGTTTAGCGATTCGGAGGGCTATATCGGTTACCTTGGTCCTGCTGCGGATAGCCTCATTTCTGATGCGATCGCGCAGAGAAACTCCCAACATAGCCCTCTCCATTGCCCTTTGGGTGACTTTGATTGAGCCTTCTTATGAGGCCCATAGTAAGCGACCACGTTTCCGTGCCATACGTCATCACTGGCAACACACACTGGTCAAAGACTCTCGTCTTGAGACACTGCGGAATATTGGACGAAAAGATGAGCCGTAGCCTCCCGAATGCTGCCCAGCCGAGTCGGATTCGACGATTGACCTCACATAAAATAGTTTTTTTTAAATTAATGAGTAAGCTAGTGAAAAGTTCTGGCAAGAGATAACAAAACACGGCAGTGAAAATTGAAATTATTTTCTTTATCACCAGCCAATGCGCTAGCGGCCGCCGAGCTAAGGTTTTGCCGCCTTACACAGTAGTATACAGGATGAAATTTAATTCGTGATACAAAATAGCAGAATGTGAATCTATCCATGATTCTGGACGACTTTTACTATGGGATCAACTTTGTATTATGCCAAAAAAAACTGCCGTTCATACATTATCGTCAGTCGGTCATCTTCCTTGGCCCCATTAACACAAGAGTTGGGCCCCATTGACCAACTCTGTGTTATGTCAAAAAAGTCTAGCTATTTCATACACTTTGCTCGTAAAAATGTCTCAGAATCATGGATAGAGACACATTATGCTATTTTGTATCACGAATTGAATTTCACCTTGTATATACCTAGTCACATTTTAAGGATATTCGTGTAATTTACTACATTCAATAGAAATATTAAATGGATACTTACATTGTATGAAATTTCAATACAAAGGGAATTCTTCTTTTGTCGGGTAATGGGTTTTTGCAATAAATTAGTAACTCTTCCACTATCCTGTGTAAGAAAAAAATTATGATGACTATAATTTCAAAAACAATTCCTAGATAAACTGCACTCTGCGCAACAAGATCGGAAAAAGTGGTGCAAAAGTGCAAATCGTATACTAAAAAGCCAAGTTGAAATGTCATCACCATCGTCATATCAGCCGAAAGACGTCCACTGCTAGACTTAGGCCTCCCCCAAAGAGTACCTTGCGCCACCCGCATCCAGCGGACTCACGCCGCGACGTTTGCCAGGTCATCAGACCTTGTGGGTGCTCTGGTCTTATCTACGCTGCGAAAACACGCTTTTAGTTGAAAAGTTCTTTCACCTAATCAAAAATGCTTATCCGATTTTAAGAAATCTTCCACTTGAGTGTAACATGGTTTTTCTGGATGGTTATAGGTTATATTTTATCCCGCGGGTTTGTCTGTGTTCTTTGAAATACGTGGGCTGAGCCGCGCGGACAATAAGTTGTTTATTCATTCGTTAATAAGGTCGTACCCATGGAGTTAGAAACCACTTGTAAGTGGTTTCTAAGTGGTTACAAACTGTAGTTTGTAACCGCAGACCAAGCAACCACCAATCAGGCATTGCACAATTTGGAATTCAAAACTTTGTTCTCAATTCTATATAACTTACATTTTGAAGGGCTTGGGGCAATTGGTGTTGAATTAGTAATATTCACAAGTGTGTTTCGCACTAAAGTAAAATTATAGTTATGTTATCATCGTTATCATTCTCCTAGCAAATTTTCCGGCTGTATCCTAAAGGAGTCCAGGGTCCACTTGGGCACCGTTTGACGAAAGCGACTGCCATCTCACCTTCCAACTCAGAGGGAAATCATTATTAGAATTAGACCGGCTTTCTCACGATATTTTCCTTCAGCGAAAATACACTGTTAAAATATCAAATGATATCTCGTACCTAGATAAGTTTTTTGAAAATACCCAGTAGTCGGAGCGGGGTTCGATTCAAACCCAAAGGACAGTCCAACTGTCAATTTTTATATTGACATTTAGATTAGATCTACCTAACCTACGTACAATGCGTTACTTGATCGACCTGCTGATTGGAAGTCACGCGTCTTACCCTTCGGCTTCAGCGACAGTATTATAATTGTATGGTATGGTCCTTATCTGAAAAAGCTGCAGCAGGAACCAGCGCGCAGGCTTGCCTGCATATGGTGCATATATCAACAATGAGAAATCACATTTAATTTCATTTTAAAATGAGACTAAAAGAAAAATACTTATTTTTTATATATGAAATTGGTGAGTTATTGCGCTTTTAATGATACAGTAGTGGTTCAAGCATGGAGCTGTTAAACGGTGGTCGTGGGTTTCAATCCCGGCTCATACCAATGAGTTTTTCGGAACATCTTTTGATATTTACCGTAAATGAAATTCAAAGGTGTATGTGAAGTCCCTAACCACTGGGCCAGTGGATGTGAGGGAGTGGGCAGAAGTCTCCACCTTCTGCCCACTCCCTCTCATCCACGAGAGCAGGCTTGTGCCCAGCAGTGGGTATGTATAGGCCAAAGAAGATTACGACAAATATACATACCTACTATTAATATAAATCTAAAAGTAACTCTATCCGCTTGTCTTCCGTTACCTTAATAAGGTTAAACTACCTACTAAACAAATCAACATGAAATTTTGCGTGCAGAAAGTGCTAATGGTAGAACAAAGGCTAGTTTGTTTTTGAAATTCCATCCTGGTCATTAATGGCGTATACGCCATAATAATATTTTATAATAACATAAGCCTATAACACGTATGTAGAATGTAGACATGTAATTTTTTATTATCAATAAAGTATGAGTGTGAGTATGAGTGTGGGTAACTTTTCCTGAATTGCTTTGAACAATTTGAACAGGATGTTCATGTATTAACTCAAAATAAATAAAACACAAGAACAAAAGCCTAGCAACAAAACTGTTGTAACTAATAAAAAGTTATTTTCATGGGAACCTACTAGTTACGAGAAATATTTTTAACTTAATATTTCATGTACACTATAATACAATACAAGACTAATAATATAATTTACTTTAAAAACAAAGTTTCAACCGTCTTCAAGTGCCTATTACTATTAAATTTAATTAATTAATTTTATTCCGCAAGTAGGCCGGCTATAGGATCCCATGATCAGATCCCGACCATGGGGTCGGGATCTGATTTATGGTATGGCATGGCCATGGGGCGATAGGACCACCTAGGAAGGAAACCCGTTCTAACAAATAAATAACTTTTCAAATCGGTACTGGCGTTTTGGAGTAATCGGGGAACATACATGAAAAATTGGGACGAATTGAGAACCTCCTCCTTTTTTGGAGTCGGTTAAAAAGAAGCAGTCATGTTAAATATGAAATATGAATATCTTTTTTTTGCGATCCCTGAGAAAAGTTGTTTTTAAGTTAATGAGGTTTAAGATCTAGACGTGTGATATGACAAGTTATTACGTGCACTCATTCTGGCATATAAGAATTGGCGTGTGTGGAAGCAAGTGTTGTAAATATAAGCTGACTAAACAAATTAGATATCCAGCACGGATAAAATCAATATATGTAATATTTAATTTGTCTTTTGAACTTGGTTTTATTAAACGACTGATTAGTTGTTAGTGCGAGTCCATTCTAAAGCTACTCGCACTTGCAGTAAATGTACTAGTCACTAATCAAAGTCTACACTGCCCATAAGTTCAGCTTCAGCTGAACGAGGAAGAACCATCACTGCAGCATGGCATTATAGGTACCTACCATTATACGGTAAATAAGAATCGCTGACACGCAGTCGCAGCAGTAATAATATACCTATATCTATAAAATAAACTAATTTTTATGGATATTCCACGTGGAGAATAATATTATAGTCCGCCCGTGGGAAGGAAATATCTTACTTCCTGCCCTCGGGAGACGACAACTTTTACGTGTGTGTGTGGGTACACACCAACAGCGATATTAAAGGAAACCGGGTATTTTGTTTACCGTTGGCGATCCCTGATCTGCCCTAGTTGGGTAATGACGACGGTATAAATATAAAAATACATGGAAAAATACGGTTACTCAATAAAAATCCGCTTTAGCACTGCGCGTACCTATTTTTCATTGCATGTTTCAGTTGCATTAGATATATTTATTATTCTACACTTGTGATAAATCTCTGTATTAAAAAAACCAGCCAGTATCAAACTAAGCATTGTTCTGTCACGAATGATCTCAGTTTCCCATGAACGGAAAAACCCGAAACTTTTTTTTTATTAGTAAGTACCTTGTTAATCTAGCTTCCGCTTGGGATAGTTTTTATCCGATTGCGACGATTAAGTATAATTAATTTTCCAAAATATTTGACCTATTTTTTTTTCATTTCTTCTTGAAATCCTCGCTGCCAAATACGGCGAAATGGCGGGCCTAGCCTTAACTAACCAATTAATAATTTAAACGTCAAAAGTCTGACTATCTTCTCTCTCTGTTTTTTTTTTAAATGGCATGGCATCGCGCTGTTCTCGCGTTCAGCCAAAAAGCCTATTTGAGTTTCTGCAACATTACACGCTGAGTATTTGTCAAGATACTGGTTTGTCAGTATTGGTATTTAAGTATCAGCTATAAACAGTATGTATTAAATCAGTATAGAACGGGCCCATTATAAACATTAATTATCAATCGCGTCAGTATGAAGGCGGTATTATAACTTCGTAGACACAGAAATTGACCGACATATAGAAAAATATTATTGTGCCTTTGTATACATTTTACTCTCCAATAAATAAATAAACAGAGTAATTATGACAAAGTCGCGTTATGGTTGTAGAACTTAGTGGTTAGGTATAGTTTGGAAAATATAAATTGGCCGTCTGATATCTAATTAAAAAGAGTTCTTAACCCCTGAACGGATTTAGATGAAATTTTTCGTACAAATAATTTGAGACACTTCGAAGGATATAGGATAGTTTTTATCTCCGAAATCATCCATTAAGATGGTAGAACTTTATTTGGGTCGGTGATAATTAAGGTTCCGCAAGACGGTAACAAGTTCTACGCGGAGTTTGTTAAATAAAAAACAAAAAGTGTGTTAAAAATATGTAGAAAAGAAGCTCAATATAAACTTTAATGCAGCCCATGCCCTACCTGTGGGATCTATTGCCACAAACATTTACTAAACTTGTATCCTCTTATTCATAGAACTTAAAATTCCTTTGATAAATAAAATGTGTTTGGTCCCTTTCTTATGGATTTAAATCAGTGACAAATAAGACTAACTATAACGGCATTTTAGATAAAATAGGTTTGTTAAACGTTCTACTTGATAGGTTAAATTAGAACTACATGTTTCCTACGTCCAAGAGAAGAAATGCATTAATTCCCACCACATTAGCATGCAAACAAAGTCGCAGGTACAGCTAGTTTAAACTCAATTGCACAAAACAAAATAATGTACAAATGGTGGACTTGATGCCAAATCGCATTCTCTACCAGTCTACCAGAGGGCCAAACAGAGACACTTAAAATTGAGATACACATATACTGATTTTCAAATCGATTACAAAAAGGCGGTTCATAAGTCGGTCAGTTGTGTAGGTATGTATATTACTGTTTTGTATTACACTTGTTGTCACAGAGTATTTTTAATATTATGGTGGTTTAGAGTTTGCCAATTTAAGATACCTACCTAAATATTTACTTGAAATTCAAGGTCGTTTTGCAGTCTCAATCAATTAAGCCTAGTCTAATCCGGGTCGCGAAATTAGCATACAAATGAACGAGTTTAGAGTCGAGATTCTTGATCACGCTTATTGCCAGGCAGGAATTTCTTAGGGAATGCCAATCGGTTTCATAAATACCACTTTTCACTGCGTTTCTTCTTAGTGAGGTGTTTTATTGATAAGCACTAATACTTTGACTTGGTTACCTGGTAAAGGTCGCGGGAGTCCGCTTGGTGCGGGTGCCACAGGATCGGTCATTGTGGCACTCCTTGGAGGACGTCTTTCGGCTGATATGATGATGACAAAAAAGCACCCATTCCAATGACATACTCGTGTAGTAAAGAATAGAGTAACTAGCACTATGTTTACATTCAATCATGTCAATGTAAATGGCCCGTGTTTTTCGAGTTACAATAGCACCACCCCCTTTCTTTCTGTTGGTGTCGTAAGAGTCGACTAAGGGAACAAGGTTGAAGTGTGTTGTGGGCTATGGGCTAGCAACCTGTCACTGCGTTATCATATTTTGTCGATCTTTTATAACCACATTTATGCTAAAAGTGGCACTGGAACACAAGTTTCATGTGCCCTGCTTACCCCTTTTAGGGATAAAGGCGTGTATGTATGTAATTTTGCGATACGGTTTTCTATCCTTCAAACTTTATGAAACCGTGTTACCATTTTGTCGCAATTTAAAGTTGCGAACTAGCAAAAATACTAAAATGATAACAAATTATAAACCATGTCAGTAAATAGTTGAATGAGCGAGCGAAACGAAAAAAAATCTCCGTTTCAGCATTTTGACTCAAAATTATTTCGATAGTCGGATGTCCGACTGTCCAGCTGTTCGGCTGTTCTCTTCTACAGGTCGCATTTTTCAACCGATACTAATTGAAGTTTTGTGAGCAGTTTGCATAATTATGTAGTTTTTTTTTACCAATTCAGTTTTTGAAATAAAATATATAAAAGAGAGATTCGCGAGTTTTACAGCTAACAGAGACTAGTTAATGTAGTTACTGAGTCCCAAATTGTTTACATATTAATTTAAATGTCAAGCTTAAAATTATCCGCCAAATCGGTATCATGTTAGAACTACCCACCGGAAACAAAAACGGTTTCGGTTTTCCCAGAATTCGCAGTCACTAGTATTTATTCAAATATCTTTGTTATCCCCTTGTTATCTTCGGAAAGGAATTTACACTTTATTGGCCGTTAAAAGCTTACCTTATTCTTGTTAAATATGCGTTTACTTGAACTAATTTGAATTTGTAAAATGGTTTTACCCCCTAACGTGAATGTTAGCGTGAACTTTCAAAGAAGTGTTTCTCGTACCTAATAACTGGCGAGCAGCACCGTACTGTGTAATATTACACAAACCATTTGGAGCCACATTTGACCCCCTCATAACTCAAAAACTATTTCACAGAGACATGTCACATTTGGCACATATATTGCGACTTGCAAGATACACATCTGCTTCAAATTTCACGAACACACCTCAAACGGTTATTTAGATATTAACGTCCAAAATCGTAATTTTTATTAGATCAAAACTCAGACAAAAACTCTAACCCAGTTCCAGATGACCTTGAATGTTCAAATTTGGCATTCAGATAGGTAGTTGGGTGAAAACAAAGGAATAAATCAGAGACTTGTAAATTTTTATTATTTTACTTAAATTTTTCAATTAATTGATTCTATTAACACTTAACTTACTTATAGCGCCTTTAATGTAATGTAATGTAATTAAATGTATGAATCAGCAATCAATATTGATAACACCCGGTCTTTATGTGGATTTTAAGTTCTTTCTACTAATAATTTATGTACAAAAAGTAATGATATCCTATGAAAAAAAAAGTAAAATGAGAGCCACGTTCAATTGATTGTTGACTTCAATGACAAAAGAAGTGAGATCTAAATGGGTGCCGAGTTCAATGGTCAGTCCTGTTTATTTATTTATAACAACTTAAAATATCATTTCTTCTTATAACTTGGGATAGTATATAAAAGCCTAAGGTCTGACTTATATTATAAGTATATAAGCACAAGCAGTAATACGCTTATGGACAGCTGCGTATAAAGATGAGTTGAACTATAGTTGATCTAAAGTTGAGTTTGAATAGAGGATCCCAAATCTCAAAGGATGATTTGATGTCAGAGAGACAAACGAGTTGTTTCACTAAACTTTTAAAAGGAGTAAAGCAGACTTTATTTTAAGCTACATACATATGGTTAGGTTACATAAAAACATTTTATATTACTAAGGCTGATTATTGTAATTTATTTTGTAATTTCCTGTTTGTAAAGTTAAAGTTACAAAAACACGGCATTGTAATAAATGGATGACTAAGGGTTTGAGAAATGCCTTAAAGACCAAACGACATTTAAGATATAGATATTACAAAGACAAGACTATTGAGAATAAGCTAAAATATAATAGATACAATAAACTGCTAAAAAAATGCGTGTTAACATCTAGAAAGTTCGAAAATAAGGCAATATTGTATAATGCTAAGAATATCTCAAAAACAAGTTGGGAGGTCATAAATAAAGATGCAGGCAAAATAAATAAGAGAAATAAAATGATTGATAAAATTATATGTAATAATCAAACCATGTATAAACCAATAGATATTGCAAATGTATTTAACGATTTCTTTATCAAGAACTATAACTTTAATAATAATGTTAATCAATATGACTATTCTCTTCAATTCAAAAATTCAAACATGTTTATATTTCCCATTGACCCAATCGAAGTAGTTAATATAATAAAAAAACTGAGTAATACTCGTTCGGTTGGCTATGATGATATCCCTACTCATATAGTGAAGTCAACAAGTGACATTATTGCCCCTGTACTTTCGCACTTAATCAACATGACCTTCCAACAGGGAGTGTTTCCTGACAAGTTAAAGATTTCTATTGTAAAGCCAATTTTTAAAGCAGGGGACAAAAAATTTCCCGGAAACTATAGGCCTATCACGCTCGTACCAATATTTGCTAAAATTCTGGAGAAAGCTATGTACACAAGGCTAATGTCTTTTATTAAAGCAAACGAAATAATAAGTGACCACCAGAATGGCTTCCAAAAAGGTAAATCAACCTCATTGGCCACATTTAATTTAATAAGCAAGATAGTTGATAACGTAGATAAAGGTCGTAAAACTGTTGCCATTTTCTTTGACATGAGCAAGGCATTTGACCATGTATCACATAAGTTACTTCTAAAAAAATGCGAGACCTATGGCATGAGAGGACTAGCGTACTCGTGGCTGGAGAGCTATCTCAGCAATCGACGCCAAATAGTTGAAGTAGTAGGCTCAGGCACTGAAAAAACGCAACAGAATTATAGATCAAACGTGTTATATAATAGAGTAGGGGTACCACAAGGGACTATTCTTGGACCAATATTGTTCTTATTATATATTAACGATTTGCCTTTAGTTACAAATCACAGTTGTACCCTATTTGCGGACGACATCTCTATAGTTATCTCTGACATGAAAAAGCAAAATTATGAGAATGTTATTAATAATGCTACTGCTGACATAATTAAATGGTTAAATTATAACAATCTACAAGTTAATGTTGACAAAACTAAGTACATCCAATTTATTAATAGCAGGGGTAAGAAGGAGAAGCTAAATGTAGTACATAATGGACAGACTCTAGTAGAAAGTGATACAACTACGTTTCTAGGATTTGCTCTTGATGATCGATGTACTTGGAAGATGCATGTGGAAAAAGTTTGCTCTAAAATTAATAGATTTGTATATGTTTTATGGAGATTGACACGTATAACTGATATGAAAACCGCTTTAATGGCATATCATGCTTTTGTGGTATCTAATTTAAGGTATGGTATTTTGATTTGGGGAAATTCGTCACATGTGAGTCGAACCCTGATAGCACAAAAGCAATGCATTAGAGCAATATGCAACATACCTCGAAGAACATCTTGTAAAAGTTACTTTGTTGAACTGAAGTTATTAACAGTGCACTCAATTTATATTTACGAGGTTTGTCTATTTGTTAAACAGCGCCCCGATATGTTCATCACGAAAAGAGATATAACGTGTTTTAATACTAGATATCCTGACAGGCTAGTACTCCCTAATATGCGTACAGTCATGAGAAGTAAAAGTTGTTACGCAATGTGCATTAAAATATTTAACCGGCTGCCTGATGAGCTTAAAAAACTACCAATCACGACATTTAAAAAAAAACTGTTCTCTTTTCTGGTTGAAAAGTGTTACTACACATTGAATGACTTTTTATGTAATAATTAATAAGAATTTTTCATAATTAAAACGACTTTGTATATTTATTAATTAATGTTCTTAATCTTCATTTTAATTTAATTGAAATTTGCATGGCTTTTTAAAGTCTAAATGTGTACGGCTCTATAATTTATCATTGTAACACCATATGTATACCACATTTAATGGCAAATAAATATTTCTATTTCTATTTCTATTTCTATTTCTATTATAATACTTACTATTGAAAGAGTACTCAATAGTTGTAAAGAAGTTTTTTTTACATTATGAATGATTGGTTTATTAGTATTTTTAAAGCAAACCTATATTATTTAAACCAGCCCTCTTTTTATGCCATCAAACTTGCCAAAATATTTAATATTTAATGTACGCGGTAACGTAATACCAATCCGGCCGGATCCGGCCGGATTGCAATCCCTATGTCCGACTAAATATTCGTAGGAAGATAGAATAGAATAGAATAGAATACAATAGAATAGAAAAACTTTATTCAACATCACATGACAATTCTAGTTACACCTTAAAAGTAGACTTAACATCTAAAATTTAAAATTAATCCTACAGTTATCCTTATGTGATGTTAAAAAGGGGCTTGCCTCAGCATAATGTTACAGTAGTAAGGCCACTGCAACGCTGGTTTTCAGGCAGACCCTGGTAACTATATTAATCCATTTTACATTGCTCGCTGTTTGTCGGGAACGAAATGTCTCAGTTTGTGTGCGCGCCTGTGTGTGAGTGTGAGTGTGAGTGTGTGCGTATTTGTATGAGAATATTAATTAAAGAATTAATTAGCAATATTGGACAAATCACAATATGTATGTATGTATGTAAGCACTTTATTGTACACAATAACAGGTTAAAGAATATACATGTCACACAATAGATCAAAGGACAAAGGCGAACTTATCCCTATAAGGGATCTCTTCCAGCTAACCTTTGAGCAATTGAGAGGAAGGTAGGTAGACCGACATAGGCAAACTTATACCGTGTACAAAAACACAGAGAAAATGAAAACAAAACCTAATAGGTATTAATTCTAGACAAATAAGAATATGCCAATACATAATACAATACCATGTCATGTGTGTTGTGTAAAGCGAAACAAGCACGTATAGACATAAGTTATGTCTATACATGTTTGTATAACCCCAAGAGGGAGGAAATGAGTGATTCTAGACTATTTACGTTGCTGTATTTGATTTATCATTTCAAATTGGAATCATTGTGATAATTATCGGGCGCTCTTGTCCCGACTCGAGATTTAAGACGCGTGGCAAAGCGCGCGCAAACGATACACAATGGTTTCCGATTCGACATGTGAAGTTGAATACATTCCCTGGGATCGAGTACGCTCAACAGTAGGCTTAATTGCAGGTAGGAATGTGTTCATAGCAAGTCGGTTGGCATATTTGGTTAATTAGTAGTACTATGATCGTTAGTACTTTGATCCGCCGGCCTGTCGGCGTGGGAAAAGTAAATGAACATACATCGACGATATAGGAAAATTTTACTTATATGCCGAGGCTTTCAATAGGTGGTATAAGGAAGTTTTCCAACTAGCCTACCAAATCCGACCGTCTGGATCCACGTTTGCACGAGTGTCATTTTAGAAAAAAAAGTCCTTGCAAAAATTTCAGTTGTGGTATAAGTTTATACGGCTGACTGTCCTTTTTTGACAGACATCTATTCCTTGACAGGGTACCAATGAGTCCAACACAACAAGTTTATCCTGTGTAGTTTACGAATAGCTCTGAGGGGTAATCAGGTAATGTTTTGAACGCGCGTCAGGTAGATCCGACTGTCATTTTTCCGTATAAAAATGGACATTTAGATCTATCTACCGTACGGTACAAGGTAGCCGATCTAGCCTTCCGAATCGCTAAACTTAAGTGGCAGTGGGCGGGGCACATAGCACGTAGAACCGATGGCCGTTGGGGCGGAAAGGCGGAATGGCGATCACGTACCGGGAGGCGCGGCGTGGGTAGGCCCCCCACAAGGTGGACCGATGACCTGGTTAAGGTTGCTGGAGTCCGCTAGATGCGGGTGGAGCAGGACCGGTCACTTTGGCACTCTTTGGGGGAGGCCTATGTCCAGCAGTGGACGTCTTTCGGCTGATATGATGACCGTACGGTACAATGCGTTACAAGATTGACCAGCTGGACTGTCTTTATCATCAGATCAACTTTATCTTATTATTGTATTGTCTTCTAAATCTAATAAAAGTCAGGATACTTATTTGGTCATGCCACATTTCAACTCAATGGAATACCGGCAGACAGAAGCGGCTTGAAGTATGAATAACCTACTTAGATTTACAGGGTAAACTGACCAGTTTGTTACAAAATTTTACTTCTCGAGCGATGTTTGCAAAAACTTATTTTAACTTGCAATGATTCAGTTCTCAGACAACTTTCTCGTTGAATCTCAACTTTGAATTAAATTCTTGGATAACTTCAGTTAACACGTTACCCCGGAGATATGAATTATTAATGTAAGAAAATTGAATTTCAAATGACAAAATTTTAAGTGAATATTAGCTCTAAGTTTTTATTTAACAAATACCTAGTAGTTTCAAACCATTGGATGCATTCTCTGGTTTGATATAAAATCAACCTTTTGGATGTCGTTTCAAACCGATAAAACGTTTTGAAGTGAGTGTAAATCCATTTGCAGGCTATCATTATTCATTACGCTGTATTACCAGTCGAACTCATAAGTACCACTGACCACCTTGATACCTTGTCACTTTCTCCCGTTACCTTTTATAGCCAGTTTTAACATGACGTTAAAGCGCCATGATACAAAAGAGTTCAGCCCCTTGAAGGCCCCTTGTGAGTGTACATAATTATACATACATACATTCACACTTTAATTCCCAAAAGGGAATTCCCAAAAGGGGTAGGCAGAGCACATGAAACACATGTTCCAGCGCCACTTTTAACACAGATGTGGATATAAAATATCGACTAAATGTGATATCGTAGTTATAGGTTGCTAGGCCATCGCCCAAAACACACTTCAACCCTGCTCCCTTAGTTGACTTTTACGACACCCACGGGAAGAAAGGGGGTGGTGAAATTCTAACCGTGTCTGGTTACACAAGGGGACATAATTATATAGTGAATTTTAGCAACAGAGTGGAGCACAACTAAAGTTGAAGCGTCAATAGGCTATGTTAGTTACTCAGGCAAGCTTGTTTAGCCCCATCTATATCAAAAAATCAAAAATGGCTCTGACGTATTTCACCTTAAATTAGGACGACGCACAGTGTGCTTTTCGACCCAAAAAAATGACATTCTCTTTCTATGACAATCCGTAATCGGAGATACTATTTCCACTTTCTGTATTGACATTTTGAATATTATTTAATTTTTATTTCTTATTATTGACGATCGTGATAAGGATTCTTATAATTTTGACATTGTATGCGAATCTATATTGTAATTTTTATCTCGAAATAAATAAATCTAATCTAATCCATTAGACTAATATATTGCTTGTATTATTCATTTGTACATTACATAATATATTCATGACGCAGATTCCAGAGATTATACTTTAGTCAAGACAACGGATAATGCCTAGACATCTCGTTACAATGGCAATATTTTACAGATGACAAGCCTTAAACATGAGGGCACTACAGGTATTGCTATGTAAATACATAGCAATATCTGTGCATGACGAGAACAACAAATCGAATTAATTTTCAAAAAAAATAAATTCATAATGTGTAATTATTCATTACATAAAACAATGCCACGTTAAACGATCAACTGGCTATAGTTTTTTTTTTGTATTAATTTTCCTTTTCCATTCGGAAAAAGGTCACACAAACTTCGAAAATTCTATCTGAAAAAATATTGAATATCGGCACAGGGGACATCTTGTCGCGCATTTGTAATGATACAAGCAATACATTTGTATAAAAAGATATTGTAATTTTTTTGGTCGAAAGCACACTGTGCGACGTTACGACTAACACGGTTAGTATTCAGTAAGTTCAAAATGGCTCCCAAAGTCCCAAGTCGATCGGAATAAAGGGATCATAGTTGCAATCGTAAACGGACAGGTTGATCTTGGTGGTGCCAGTGTTTCTCTAAATGTAATGGCTGGTTAATAATGCCTTGTATGACATTTCCGAACTCTGTGACTACTAACATTTTAATATATTCTTCCTAATTCTAAATATGACTTTATTACCAATTTTATTACATTTGACATGTGTATACATTTTTGAAATAATTTAACTCTTACAACATAAATAAATTAGAATTAATTAAATTAAATCTAATATTAACCTTTTGACGTTTAATGTATTTGTGCATTATAAATAAATGAGTATGAGTATGAGTATGATGAGTTTAACACAGTTTTTTTTTCTATACGGTTGACTATCGTTGTTACTGCGTCTTAGAGAAATAGTTTATATTAAAAGGTAGCTCACTATTAGAAAGTGGTTCTTTGTTTTCATTTCATTTTGTGGACTATGTTTCTTGAAATATTTAGTTTTTAAGTTTTCTATCGGAGTAATCTGGTTTCAGCGACAATTAATCCATTACAATAGTGATAAATAACTTGAAAAAAAAACTGTTGCACTGTTTCACCTGTCTTCCACTAAATTGCTCATAGGTTGGCTGGACGAGATCTCTTATACGAATAAGTTCGCCTTTACGTACGTATATCATTGTATTATGCTATAACCTGTTATTGTTTACAATAAGGTGTTTCCATAAATACAATATCTTTCACGTCGTCTATATTGTAGTTTGAGAATCTGTTGCTGAGGTTTTACGTCGAAAGTTTTATGGCGACTAGGTGTCAAACATTCCGAGGTTATGGCCTAATTGGAAGAGTACTTAAAGCCGGACTTACGACCCAGAAGGTTTATTTAAGTCGACGTATTGATATCGTATTGGTTTGACATTTTTTGCGTGCAGCCGATTAGCCTAGGCCCGCCTAGAAGCTAACGGTGGAAATATAGCGGGGGAAAATATAACAATTCGCTACTTGTCAATTTTTTTATGGTGCATTTTGAACCAGTTTTCGGAGTGGGTCAAATATTTGTATGGGACTAGCTCAAATTAGAGTACGTAAAAAAAAGGGTCAACGGCGGACCCTTGCTGGCGAAATGGCTCATACAAATTGCCATAGTTTTATGGCGTCACACCATTACCTTCGTACTAACCTTTGTATGGCAAATAACGCAAATTGCTGTTTTGGTCATGTAAACCAGTCAGTTCAAAGTTTGTTCTACATTTTTTTTCTTAACGTATAACGACTCTAGTGGTTCAAAATGCTCTTGGCCGATAGGTACATATTTTTTCGAGACTTACAGTCGAATCTTTTTATGACTATATATTATTTTTTGTAATTGACACTTTATTGTAATATTGTATGGTTTATATAAAGTTTCCACAATATGTTAAAATATATAACAAAGCGACGGCAACGTTATAAATTATAACATGTGGAAAGTAGCCAATACAGCGCCAATCTCGATACACGTGCGTCAATAGCCCTATGAGCGTTTTTCGCTACATATGGAGTTTAAGCTGCTACGGACGACTGTTAACGATATTCCAAACATATGTTCCGGCACATTGATTGGAATTTGAATTGTCAACCTTGGACGATACAGTTGCGTTTTGCTTTTTTTTGTTATCTTGATATTCCAACCCAGATTCTCAATACGCCAACTCAGATATTCTCAAGTATACGAGATAACGAGACTCTTTATTCGTCGCATCCTCATGACGTCATGACTAAACGTCGGGACCACTCGGTTTTCAGCCATCCGGATAGACGTCTGCAAGTTTCGTTTGCAGATTTTCTTCACTACATCGGTCCTAGAGGTCGATCTTCCTCGGCTCCATTTTCCTTCCACTGGTCCCACAACTCTTCACTCTCCTAGCGTCATTGCCGGTTGTGCTCCAACCCAACTGACCTTCAAACCCAGAGGGAAAATTAGACCTTATAGGGATTAGACCGGTTTCCTCACGATGTTTTCTTCCAAATTTTCCGTACATAAGTTTCGAAAAACTCATTGGTTGTGAAACGAACCCCCCCAGAATTACCTTTTACCCCTCCTAAGAAAAGCATCTCCCTTCGACTCTACTCTAACACCCCAACATGAAGCTAAACTTGACTTAACCCCACAACGGAATGCTCTAACAAAACCCTAGTCCCCATTGTCCCAAAGAACCCTAACATGATCTATCAAGTTATTTCTAAATGGCCTCAAAGAATGTGTTTGTGATCGTCTAGAAGATGGCTAGAAACCCACGCTGCCCATAATAAACCAGATTCTTTTTAGATTATGAATTCAACTGGAGTTTAAACTAAGCTAAGGTTAATATATGCCATGTAAGAATGCCTACAAAGGATATAAGTTTATAAAAGGATTTAAAGTGGAACCCGTTGTATTGAATATGGCTTATGTAGTATGAATGAGGTTTTAAAATGGATAAGAATAAATTATAAATATTTTGGTTTTATAAAAGCCCCGACCCATGGGCTTAGTAATGGTACACTGTCCAAATACTAACTCCACTTGTTCATTCACCTCAAGAGAGACAAGGTTTCTCTTTATACCATTCCTTATTTACTATAAATTATATTCACTAGGGAGATTTTTAGCTGTATTTATATACAGTAAATAGTGAAGTTGCTTAATCTTAATTTTACACTTGAATTAATGGTTAAGTCTATAATGCCTTTTAATGACATTATATAAAGAGATCCGCTCTTGTTAAATGGAATGTAGAGCAACTCTTTATGACTCCATGTTTCTCTATCGGGCAGGATGGGGTAAGAACAGACCTAATTATGATCAACTGATGGTAAATAGACCGTTCTGTGGCCTTCTTTTATTTAATATGGACCTTTTAAATGGTCATTTTGACAATATAATAAGTGTACTTTACTTTAGAGTTCTTTTACTCATCATCAGAGATTTGTCTCATAATCACTACTCATCACTCTTCATAAAGAGCCATAAGAATGTCGATGTCTGTTATAAGACTCTTACTCAAGCGTTCGAATATGTGAAATAATCTGTATTCCAAGTATAACAGATTTACCTCTTAGCATTACGTTTCGCTAGCTAAAATATTGAACCCTTAGGCAAAAATGTCGTTATAATAATTCCCTTAATTAACAATATAAATTTAATGCAAGACTTGACTCGAATGATAAAGATATAACTCTAAAGATTAATTCATCTTAAAGGATTTTGTTCTACTATCACAATCCTACGACCTGAATGATCGCCTATGCTCTTTAAAGGTACTTCCAACTGATATAATTTAACTTTGAACTTTTTCTTAAAAATGATACTGCAATAGAGATCTGAAACACTGCAATATTGAAACCCACCCTTAAATGCAGATATAATTTGATAACCATAGGCATTGAACTTTCAAATCACTACAAAACCAGCTAAGGAGCTTGTCTAATTCAAACAAGATTGGCTTAAGTTTTCCTTTTAGATTGAACTTTAGCCCACAAAGAATTCCCATCACTATTATGCATTCGAAATATTAGTACATTAAATACATAAAATTATAAATTAGGTATAGATATAGATTATGTAGGTAACTAGGTCAAAACATTGACCTATACAGCAGGGCGTAACTCCATTAGTTTGTAAGTAAAAGAGTCAAAACAAGAATGAGATCTTAAAAGCATAATTCAATTCCAACTGGTAAAATCAATAAGTACGTCAAATTATATGGGAATGAAAAATGTTAGAAGTAGAATACAGGAAAAGTTATAAGTTAAAAGTTTAAATTTCCTGTAATAAAATGACACATAAAGCTTAGATAAAGACAATAATAATCCCGGAGATCAGGCACAAAGCCTACATGCACTAAGGTTTGTAATGTTCCGTATCGTCCGCGATTTTTGTACTTATATTAATTTATTCGATAATCCGTTCCTGAAACTCCGTCACAAAGATATACGCTTATCATCTAAATACGCGGGAAAACACAATATCCGTCATCCGTAAATAAACCATCTTTTCCTTGGGAAAAACACAACATAAATCACTATAAATCGAAGTACCAGTCTCTAAAGGAACACAACACATATATAAATACAAGAAAGTATTTACACAACCAACTTTGCCATTTGCTTAAATATATCATAATATGTTTCCCCTAGCTCATAGCAAAACGAGTTTATGTATGCTTTAAAGGACATCAGTTACAGTTTTATTACTCTAGTAGGAGAGATAAACTCTAATCTAAATTTCAACTAACATCTGTCTGTTAACGCGTAATTTGAAAATCACTTACCCTGCCGCTACCAGCTTCCGCGTACGTATTTGAAAGATACTATGTCAATCTGACTTAAATTAGTATACTAAACTGCCCTAGATCTAGATATACGTCTATATACCTATGTCAATCTGACTGAAAATCACTTCAACACAAATAACACTCCTGAAATACACTCCCTGCTTTGTTGGCAGTGTTAACTTACACAAAGGTAACTTCCGAAGAACTATATTTACTCGAAACTAGGACACGAATTTCCGAAATCTACAATTAATTCGTTCTAAGGAGCTTCCTTTGCTACTGGCAAGAAGTGTATACATAGAAATATGATTAGTATTAATAAAATAATGATTCTATTTCTATTCTATGTGTTCAATTATTATTTAACAGTTAATAACATTCAATGAATAAGCTTTTGGCTTAATTTATTGCTTATTTGCCTGGTATCTAAGAATCAGGATTCGAACCATACATTCTCTGTTTAAAATTCAACTCTATTTATCCAAAGCTTTCAATTAAAAAGGAAATTATTATCTCACTAATATTCAAACACAGTTATCCATTAACTGAAACATCAACTAAACTTCCAGGGCTTAAGTTAAAGCAAAGGACTCACCTAGTTATAGTCGTCGCCTACACCGCCTCCTCCACGTCTGGACTCCAGGTACAGCCTCGCTCAAGCCTCCACACCAGGCCTAGCACACCGGCATCCGAAGTTATAGCGCCTACTCTCCTCAGTTCCTCACACACACCCGTCACCCCACTCCACTTCCAATGGAACGCACTGCTTCTATCTCTAATGTAGCTCTAATTGATATTCAAGGAAATTAATCAAAACCAGAAAGCCAAACCGCATCCCCGACCGACAGCGATTTGACCTATTCACTCTCAAATTCCAAACCGAACTCACTCCCCAACCGACAGCGATTCAACCTAACTCAATGAAATTCTGAAAATGAATGACCCCCAACCGACAGTGATTCGACCTATTTACTCTGAAAATCCAAACCGAACTAACTCCACCATCCGATGTCCTCCCCTTTTATAGACGCCCAAAATTTCCGCCTTTTTTGAAAAAAGAACATCTTCAATCCAAGCAATATCTTTATGCTGTTTATTGTGTTCATTAGGGTGCTTGACCCCTTCTCGTCTGCACGCTCCGGGCGCCTCCATCCTCCGTATCCTCTAGCTCCCTCGCTCCAAGCATGCGTGACAAAGAAAAAGATATTCGCTCGAATAATAGAACAGTTTCATGATATCAACTCTTTTTCAATTAAGTTTATTATCTTTATATTGGAATAAAGTCTTTAGCACAGTTTTGTATACATAATATAAGTTTATGTATATGAGGTCTCTAATAAATAAAACAAACTTAATCTATTCAATCTTTCCTTTAATAAACATACACTCAGTAACACTCCAATCCTCTAGTAATATAGTCAGTAAGCTTCCGAATAATTGCAAAATCTATTAATTCCTCGTCAATCGATTTTGATCTCTGTAACCTAGACAATAAGGTCTCTTTTTGATGTAATTTTTCTTAATCTATAAGCAATATAAATATTGATATTCTTGTAATGATAACTAGTTTACTACATACATAAATATGAATGAAAACAACGTAGTTGGATTCGTTTCAGTTGGAGCCGGGATTCAAACCCACGACCGCCGCTTGACAGCCACATGCTTGAACTCTAGGCTACCGTAGCTGTTAACCACGTCCCGCAACTAGATTGGTAGGAGATCAGGATCACTTCATACTAAGTATAAGTACAAGCAATGATTCAAACTCAAGACCTTCGTTTGGGAATCGCATCTGCATAAAGCTCATGGCTAAGCTAAGAGTGCACCCAGAAGAGGTACAACATATCACCGCCCAAAGAAATTGGAATTTCCTGAAAGCAACGGGTCTTAACGGTGAACTCCAAAAAAGGCTTGCCACAATAGATCGCAATGATAGTAAGCTAAGAGTGTTAACTGAGTAAATATAATTCCAATATCATAAACATAAATACGTTAAGTCAAATGTTAGAAAAGCTGTAAACGTGGGGTCCAAAGGCACGTACACGCTGTAAAAATAGACGTGGGTTTGAAAAGTTTCTCGTAAATGTAATAGCGGTGATTTTGTACTTGGTTGTATTTATTTTTTACTGGCTTTTTATTTTGTTTATTTGTAAAGTAATCTAGTAACCTTAAAAGTTAAAAAAAATATTTTTTGATATTTTATTGAGCTATCATTTAATTATAAAATTGTCTACGTTAATTCCACTGAAAATCGCGAGCTACTTATAATGTAAATATGTAAATGTGAGGGGGGGGGCTTGCCGAAAGTATGCCTTGTCCGTCTGTTTCTAAGCGTTCGTTCGCCGGGCGGCCAGTAATAGCCGTGTCAATTTCTTCACAAGAATATACCGATACGGAATAAATCAAATAATGCATAATAATAATAGTATAAAAAAGGCTTGTCTAGGTAGATAACTACCCCTTAAAACTTTTCGGTATTTATCGATTGTAGTCATTTTATACACCGTCGAATTAATGAACGAACCTCAATAAGAACACCAACGGGAACTACAATAACAACATTACATACAAAACATAAAATCATTATAAAAACCTAACCTGCATCCTAATGCAGCCGACAGCGAGGCGGGGCCTAAGCTACCGGCGGTCAGGGCGACAGACAGGAACCTCCCAACTATCCGCGCAGTATCCAGGAGTACCGCCTTCTGTATCTGACCCTTTATCCCGCCATCTAGCGAGAGTAAAGGACGCCAGGTGTCAGGAGGTTATAATTGTTTTTAATATAACTATTGTTTTTGTCGAAGTGCGAGATGCAGCCATTATCCATATATTTTTTTATAAAACTAGGTTATTACCATACTTAACTATTGTTTTTAGTCAAACTGCGAAGTGCGACCAGCTTGGCTACAGTTTCAGTTGGTATCGTGGGTCACGTACGGTGCTGTCTGAAAATCAGCGCTGTAGGTGTCTGTCTGACACCTTGGCATAATGCTGAAATAGCGACCGATTCGTTGCCGCGAAGACACACACATTATGTGTCAATTGTATTGTATCTGTACTCCCTTTGTCTCTGTGTGTCTTTTATGTACCTAGTGAATAAATGTCTTCTTTCTTTCTTTTTCTTTCTTTCTATCGGTTATACAACACCTACTCGATAAAGATCAACTACCACTCACCATTATTTTACTTTTTCATTTCTTATCTAATCTAACTTTTGTGATTTGTCTCTCTTTTCAATATTATGATAATTTCAGCGCCTAAATATTATTATGATAATCTCAAAGGTATCTTGTCATTTTGCTCTTCGACTTTAAAGGCTTTTTATATATTACAATATACTATTTATTTACAACGAGACCGAGGCTATTTGTTAGTTTACAACGACACTCATTAATTTCACGTGCTACTAGGCAGTAAGTACTAAATAGTTTACAAAAATGTACCAATTAATAATAATAATTAATAATAATATACGAGTATACTTACTTTCAATTTGACTTTTTTTACAATTTTTTTTGCAGTGTTTTATGAACTTTATTACTAATTTTAATGACGAGTGTTTTGTTAATCTTATGATTACTTAATTTCTAAAGATTTTTATTAGAAAAGGATAATAAATTTAACAAAATAGAAAAATTAAATGCACATGAGATTCTCAAATAGTTAGGTACTCTTTTAAATAAAACCTTAACATCCTTTATTATTCTTATTTTTTATTATTAATTCTTGCCCTTACCGAGATTTGATACTAGTTTTGAAGCCAGTGTCACTACCAATTATTAGGCTGAAGTAACTACACGGAACTGAAATTAAACACTGATCAAAACCGAAGATTGTTCACATTTTTGGGTTACAAGGAACAAGAATCCCTTATAATTTCGCCATTTCCGTCCGTCTTCTTTCTGTTCAACTAATACCACCCTTTTCCATGCCCACATTTCAAATGCGTTTAGTCTCTCTCTATCACGCTGGGTTAGAGTCCACATCTCGCTTCCGTACAACGCTATGCTCCAGATGTAGGTCTACTTATTAAGATTTTTCAAGTTAGTTGTTAACTATGGAACCCTAAAAAGACGCTTAATTTTTTTTTGTAATCTTCTTTTTCTGAAGAAACGTGCAAATTACAGACACGTGCAAATTAATGAAGATTGTAAATTATGTTCACCCCGCTGGCACTAATCAGCCATGACCGATCTGGAAATCCTTAAATAGATTGCGTTCCGGTCGGTCACAGTAAGGAGAAATTACTGCATAGGGTGCCCTAAGTAGGGGACGGTACCCCAAACGATAGAGCACGAGCAGCGAGCCCGCACGCCTGCTCCAAGCAACACCATCAAGACGCGACAGAGAGGGCGATAAGCGCACAGTCTGAAACCATCGACACAAGAAGAAGACAAGCACGTGAGAATTATTTTATCACCACCCCAAACGATATCTGCACTTAGAATTGATTGACAGTATCTCTCTATCAAACGTTGATATAATCGCGATTACTTTTCATGATTTTCCGAATTTCCAACCTGCCAAAAGATGTTCACTGCGTCAGACGATAACATCGACACTATTCTGCCTAATACAGCTCTTATTTAGATAAATAGAACCCCAGTTATCACTGATTTACTGATTGAGTTTCTACAGATTACGTTGGTTACGTTGTTTACGAATCATACCTTTAGGAAAACAATCAGTCAACGTGTAACGCCTTGCGCAGTATCTCGCGCAAGAAGTTAAAGTAACCAGCGCAGATTGTAGTTCGATAGGTACTTAACTATACAGGTTAAGTATTTGTTATTTTTATACTCATAATTTTAATTCTTATGAGAACATAAGTGAAAAAAGTTATAAAATGCAGGAATCTAAGAAACCAAGTAAGTATCGATAATGATTACAATAGTAGGAATTATTTTATATTTCCGACTGGTCAGTAATCAGAATATTTATTCCTTCAAATTGGTTCATTATATTTGTTGTATGAAACCCTGTAGGGTACTGCAATATAACTAAAACTTAGTACGGTAACTTACAACAGTTTAAGGCTATCTCTTAATTACAAATTCCTACAAATTCTTTCATCTTTAAATCGAATCGAAAAATCTAGGTAGGTAGTAACAATCGGAAAGATCAAGGACTAATATAATGACCGCCAATAGTTAAACGTAGATTCATTAACTTTCCCGCTTATCGTAGTTGGTTAGGTAGGTAGGTACGCTCATAGTAGATGCACTCATATTTTTCATCTATGCAGGCTTCTCTTCTAACATAGAAAATACAAATACATATTTTGGAATGCTAATTACGACGAATTTGTTGTCTGTGATAAAAATGGCTTACTAGGCCTTTTTTAAACGCGTATATTTATTAGACTATTGCAATAGTACAATAATTTGTGGGTTCCAATCATTGTATGTACTGGTCATAGAGGTTAGTTCATTACCTAAATAAAAATCATTTACTTTAAAAACAAAGTTTTAACCAACTTTAATTCAGTACTCTGCCAAGCCACATGAACATTTCCACATTTCCTTTCCACTTTACCACATGAACATTAATTTTTACAGAAAAAACCAAATGGCTGTATGTGGGCCGATAATATTTGAAGAGTTCCGTCGATTCATCAAGAAACGTGATTCTGAGACCTATGGCACTGCATTAGTTGCTATTTCAACGGATTTATATCAAAATCATACTTTTATAGATTTAAGTAAATCATTGGGGAGTTCCAGAAGATATCTGTTGTTTTCATCATCAGTTCCACTTCACCACATTTGTGATTTCCGAGTGTATATACACGAGTTATAATAGTAAATGCCTAATATATTTGAGGAGTCCCTCAATTCCTCATGGATTCCATCATCCAACTGATTTTTGAAAACAATGGGATCAATCTGGAAGCATATACTTACAAACAAAACAGAATTGTACGAATGGGCTCATATATGATAGAGTTCTGAGGTAACAAACATTAAAAACAATGAGATGCATCGGGGTAACCTCAAAAATGGGGCTAAGTCGATAATCACAAAAATGTACTAAAACTAAAAACCATTTAAACTCTGGCAGCACTTGCCAAGACGCCATGTTTATCTTCCCCCCTCCCCCATAACAGAATAGAAAACCAAGAAAGAAAATGAACTATAAATATATTTTTTATGACCGGCTCCCATATCTGGTCCAAAGGTGCCTGCATATATAAATACTGGCTGCATTGCCCCGCTGAACTGCCACTGATATTTTGTTGGACGTAAGAGCCAGAACGAGGGTCGCAGCCCTTGTCTCTTAGACGCCGATCCTGCTCCCTGCCTCCTGCCTTCCGAACACCAAGGACCAGCCGTCTCGATTATTTGAATAGTTATAACATTTTTTAAATTCCTTTATTTTTTCAATTCATTACTTTTCATAAAAGTCGTACTGTAATAGGACATTGTGTAGTATTTCTATCTTTTTCCCTTAACCAATGAATGTAAAAAAATGCTCATTGCCAGCTTAACAATTTATAAATGCGTTATCGACTGATAACTGAACCTTGGCAAATTAATGGCTTACATTTCGTACTACATACAAGGAAAAAAATATGATTTAGTTTATAATAAATCATTAACCACAGAAGTTGAGTGTAGTGAAATAAACGTATTATCTTTGTTCAATTTCATATTTCAGTGTCAATAAAATATCCTAATTGGCTACACTAGGTAGTTAGTTTATCTAAAGATGAAGTTTGATAAATATAGGATGCAACTGAAAATTATTCGAAGTGTCAAAAAATTCACAACGGTGTTTGTAGCGTTTGGAAAATACAATCCATTACCCAGAGGTAAACTATTTATATTATCGAAGGGATTTATTAAAGTCTAATAGATTTTTCTTTATCGCGCGCAATCGCTGTTAAGCCCTGACACATTATGGTGGATTTAATTAGACCTAACAAATGAGTGGAGACCTTACGATTAATGGTGAAATTGTAAAAATAATGACACTTAAAGCCAGAATGCGGTTAGTTCACAAATGGACGCGAGCAGACGCAATCAATAGCGCAACTAAATTCAGTAGCAGAGCATTTGCAGGAAATTTTGTACTTCCAATCAAGTATGTACGTCATGCTATTAATTTTCCCATTCTGTTACTATTTTTTGCGAGAAAGATAGGGTACGTAACAGAGAAAAAACGCGCACCAGAGAGACGTATAAGAAAAACACTTCATTAATAATAATAGAGAAGATGCAATACTTTCATTTTTGCTTTCATTTGAAAGAATTGCATGTAGAATAGACCACGAAAGTATAAAAAATTCGCTATAATTTATAGTAAAAAATGCAGAAAATTTAAACTTTCGCAGTTAAACGGATCTACAGTTCCTGTGTCGTTACTCATGTGTGTCCCTCGTTATATTTGTTTGTCCTTGGTTCGTCCCTAGATGTCATAGAGTTGCTAAAGTTTTGACTTCTGACATATTTTTTACAGTAAATCTAAGCACTATGACATTGTATAAAATACAAAGTATCACTGTAATTTGTACAACATACTGTAGAAGTTAAGTTCCTTTAATTTCTACGCTTGAATACTCCGCACTTTCAACAAAATAATTCACGACCATGTCAACAGTAACTTTTGGAAGGTTTCTGGAGTGCTTTAGTGAAGCCTACTTCCATTTTTATTGGAAAATTGCATTTTTTTTAATGAAGCAATGTTTGCCTATACAATTATAACCTTTATTTTGGTTGTCATAACAGGAGTGACCTCACCAGACGCTGATTGGTAGATTAAAACATGTTCCATTTTACATTACTTCAAATCGTAATTATTGTTTGAAATTAGTATTAAACTAAAGTAAAAACGTTTCAGTCGCTATTATTTTACGTTTTTTTTCAACATTTTGGTCACAAAGTAATGGTAATAATAGTACATTGTTGTAAAGGCTAGAAAGTAGGCAATAGAAGGACGAGTGGGTTCGAGGTCCGAGCCGCTAGGTGAGGACCTCGAAGGAGACAAGTCCATCTCGGGCGGCGGCGGGGGCGGGGGAGCTGTGATTGGGGAATCGCTGTTCATACTGTCCAACAATAACAACCACTACGACAATGAAACATTGTAGTAGTGGTGATGGTGGTTCAGGTGCTACAGCTTTTGCCTATTTTCCAGCTTGGTTTTAGACCATCTATTGCCACATTTCCGAACAGTGGCGTGAAAATATTATACTTCCCTAACTCGCTGTGACCGAAATCGGTCAGAACAACATCATCATCATCATCAATATTATAATAATAAAATATTGAATTTTGGCTACAAAATAGGAAAATTATAAGCGTACTATATCGATACAAACTATTTTAGAAATCGGTATTCAACTACGCTAACGATCATTTGATATTTTTTTAATTATTAAAGTTGGCCGAATTGCATCAACTCAAAAATCATCAACATTCAAAAAGCAACTCTACTGTTTCTAATGAGTAATTACAGTTTTATGATAAATTGGCCACATTATAATCTCAACCATACAACGTGTGTTCACAGAAGCTGCGCTTGGAATCAGACACGTACAATGCGTTATGCTGTTCTTTGCTATGATCCTGGCCTTCAGTATGAGGGTCAACATGAGTATGGCTATAGTAGCCATGACAGACTCTTTAGCAGAAAACGTAAGTGCACATCATTGAACATCATAATTTCCATCATTGTCTTGCCCTGATCCCATTTACTTAGAAAAGGAGATGCTGCGTCGACCGCAGGATCTCCTTTTCTACAAATTTCCTTTTCTGTCACTCGTCACTTACTTCCTTTCTCTTGTCCATTCAGCATTTCCTTGGCCTACCTCGTCTTTTCCATCTCCTAGTTCATATCTAACTCCTTTGGTCACATGACTGTCATCCCTCCGCATTACATGCCCATATCACGCAAAGCGATGGGATCTCAATTTGTCGATGTTAGGTAGATATTTTAAATTTTTTCCGTAGATAAATTATACGGACTATCTAAAGCTAGTCACTCCACATGGGTTAAACGATCTATTGTGATGACGGAACCGTGAAGTAACCCATTCAATTTGCGTGACGTCACCAGAATGGAGTAATACCATTGGTTATGTTATTATAACCGCCATTATTAACGGAGTAACTAAACATGATCGATTATGTTTTTGAAATACTTACAGCATTGAGGTAAACGCGGAATGATAGATACTGAACGCTAACATTTTCCTTCAGGAAATATTACCTATTAACAAATATTATTATAGTCATTACGGACAAAGATTAGGCCATGTTTTATGGATAAACGGAGCGTTTTTAATTAGCCTGGCGAGACACGTGCTTCTGTGTTAGTATGGACTGTACACACTACTAGGCAACTAATTAAGGGTCCCCAGGACGCTCGACTTTCCATACAAACGTAGTTTGAATCTCATTTTAAAATGACTCGCTCTTGTTCAAAAACACGGCTTTATAGATAATAGTTGTCTGATAGAGGCACCTAGGGTTCTCTTCGATATAACGCATCGATTTGATATTTCTCTTTCGTACTTGCTTCCGCGCGCGCCGAGCCCAATTCCATGGTCTCCGGTTATTGCCGCACGCCACTTACGGCGTCACGTTCTAAATAAATAAATGTAGCAGCACTTCCATACAACTTAACGCTGAACGCGGCGTGCGGAGTCGACCGGAGGAGCCGACTGGAGGACCAAATTAAATTGAACACGTCATTCCAAAACACGCTGACTCATAATCGTGTTTTTCGAACAACTTCAAAGCGTGTTGTAATCGGAATTTAAGCATGGTACAGTCAACGGCACGAATATGTATACACCACAGTCTCAAAAATATGTAGGCAGACCTTATTTCTGCAACAATAAGGTTATTTATGCAACTTTGAGTGAATACATATTGGTGCCCTTGACTGTACAAAATAAATTCAATCCTAAAATAACAGCAGTACGGTTCATTTTTGGGAAACATCTTATTTCCATACTTTATATTTCTTCTATAGTTTGTTGTTTAGAATAGATATATAATCTACTACATACAATATAATGGGTGACTATGACTATCTAAAGTTTAGATTTCCTTGTTGATGACTTATAAATAACTAAGGGGAAATCCCAACATGTGATAAAAGTGTATTATGCCATGATAGAATCTACGTCACGTTGCTATATCTATAATACGTTCTCGATGGACAGTTACATGGGAATGAATTTTTCTGTACATTCGGTCTGTTGCAAAAATTTAAAGAGCAATAATCGATTATTAAACTATACAACATATTACAAATATGTCTATAAAACTACTAAAATGACTAAAACTAACTTAAACTATGGGGCCTATTACACTATATTTACATATATCCCCTAGATTAATACCACTTGGTAGGGTGCCCATAAGGCTGGCTGCGTTACCTCGCTGAATGGCAATGCCAATTCGTTGAGCGAAGAACAAGCCAGCCCTAATGGTCACCTGTGGAGCGGATGAGCATTTTGGTAATTTGATGAAATAATTGATTCACTTTTTCTATTGTAAAACTGGATGAGTACCGACCGTTCCGATACTTTAAAGACCTAAGGATCTCAAGTCGTTAACTTTATGAACAGATATATATATTTTGTGTTGTTTAGTAGATATGTGTATACCATATTTTTCTTCTTGCCGAGTACTTTATCTTAGTTGGTCCTTCCCTACGAAGCTGGACGGTGGACGTTTCAATTTTTTTTTTAATAATGTTAATTATCGTCAAGTACAAGTTTTGTTAATTTCAGGACTAGTTCGATTTGTGTAAGATTATCCTCAAAATATTCATAAATTTTAACATTTTAAACTCTCACGCTTCATTAGTTCATACACATATTATTTAAAAAGTACTTCCAACGAATCGAAACGCGCGAGTAATGGACATTGTTGGGGGGTTACATTTTGCCTATGCATATGTCTCATTGACTCAATGATTTAAAACCACGGCTGCTGCAACCCATTACGAAACGTCAGAATTATCAGATTTAAGCGACGAAACACCGTGGCTCAGTTGCGTCGTCAAGTCCGGTGTAGAATTCGGTAGTTTAGTATAGGCCTCCGAAACACGACACCCTTAGGCCAAAAGTCAGCACACGCGATGGTTTCCTGTAGCGGCCGCAGAACGCGCACCACAAGCTAATAAATGTATTATTAATGTCCTCTTCCAGACATTCAATTGGAGTATGCAGATCCAGAGCATTATCCTCTCCTCTTTCTTCTGGGGCTACGTGATTCTCCAGGTCCCTGGAGGTCTCCTAGCCGATAAGGTCGGCGGTAATGCCCTGGTCATCGTTAGCATTGCATGCAACTCCCTCGTCTCTCTTGTTCTACCGACGGCCGCAACATACGTAAGTTCTAGATACTAGTCATAGTGTTCGCCGAGATAATTCATAGAAATGTATTTTTAATACATTTCGAACTTAATACTAGGTTCGGGCGCAGTGCCATTGATGCAGAATTACTTGAGAGATTGTCATGTTAACTATAAGAAAAAACTAGGTTAATTTTAAAGTTACGTTAATATAACCTATTGTGGGTCAATTTATTCTAAAATTAAAGTATGGTATGGTTATCGTGTTAATAACGGTCGTAGCACACCACACCATATCTCTGTTCGCGGTACCACTGACGTCCACTAATGCAGGAGTTCGAGCTCCACTGCGAAGGATATGCCAGGTGTACAACAAGTCTCTGACCTCTGTCGAGATTTTTAATAATACGCGCGCCAGTTTTAAACTTCAAATCAGTTGAATATAAGTTTAATACTTAATATTTATATTATTAAGTGTTTAGCCTCTGACTGTACTTTTATTGGATGCTGTACTATTAGTTTGCCCATTATTTGCTGCACACAGTTAGCTAAATAATACAATATTTCATACGCGTGTTTATAGATATATAATAGATTATAAATATATGTAAGACGTATTTAAGCTGTTCTTAGTTTTGTTCCGATGGCGTTGTCACTACATTAGAAATTGTGTATAAACCTCGTAGTGGGAATGCCTTAGGGAACAGATTTTAAATATCTGAGTATAACTTCTTTTCCTTTGTAAATATCTGTATATTTCTATTTCTGTTTTTTCCCCAATAAAGAAAAGTGAAGTGAAAAGTAGCGTGCTATGAAAGTTAACACGGATCTTTTAGGGCGATCAACCACTAGTCATAAATTGGTATAACTTTCGGTTAGATCGAAGTTTGTTGTAGATATATAAAAATAAGGTTATTCGAACATTCATTATGAATGTGACCTTTGATCGTAAACTTACTATGTATAAAATATGTGTCTATCTACGTGTTTACGATCTATATAAATACTTAGTGTCTCATCCGATGTTTGTATGGCTAGGAAACTGAACTTATCCCTCATATAAAGATGTTGTTATCATAAAGACGATTCGTCGGACATAAATAATCTTAGGTAGTTAGGAAAGCTATTATATAGGGTCGTGAATGTCTAAATGACGGCTGCCTTAAGAGTCCGCAGTAAGCTCGATTCTCCATACAAACGTAGTTACGATCTCATTTTAAAACTACGTGTTAGATTGTAACGAAACTTTGCATGCACAATGACATGAGGTATATCCAGGTCTGTAATTAGTTTATGTAGCTTCAGATACCATAGTTAAAAAATACAGCGAATTTAAGTTTTTCATACATAACTTGTTTTTGCTGTATTTCGTTTGTTTTACGACGACCGCTTTAGCCTAGTTGGTAGTGAACTAGTGACCCTGCCTACGAAGCAAGAGGTCCTGGGTTCGAATCCCGGTAAGGGCATATAATTGTGTGATGAGCACGAACAATTGTTCCTGAGTCATGGCATGGATGTTTTCTTTGTATTTAAGTATTTATTTATCTATTTAAGTATGTTTATCGTCGTCTAGTACCCATAGTACAAGCTTTGCTTAGTTTGGGACTAGGTCGATTTGTGTCAGATATTTATTTATTTATTTATAAACTGGAACCATATAAACTAATTACAGACATAGATAAACCTCATGTTATTGTATATGCAAAGTTTCGTCACAATCCAACACTTAGTTTTAAAATGAGAGCGTAACTACATTTGTATGGGAAGGTGAAATTCGGCCAAGCTTACTGCGGACTCTTAAACACATAGGCATGTTTCGAAAATAAGATATCCCTGAAAAGTTATCAGAGGGATGATAATATAACTTTTCGAAAGTAATATGGTTAGGACAACTCAACTGTCATCTTCCCATACAAAACCGACCAAGTGCGTGTCAGACCACGCGCAGTGTAGGGTTCCGTAGTTGCCCGTCTGTCTTTGTTACATCGACACGCGCGCAACTAAACGTCGCGGTTGCGGTTGCGTCGCCCGAATTAGTACGAAAGGTGGCCTTTCGTTCACGCAGTTTTTTTTAACTCATTTTTTTGAACAAGCTATACAACGATAAACCCACCCCGTTTAGCGCATAAATCCAGTTTGCTGGCACCAAACTTGTTTCACAACTCACGCTATTTGGGTACACCAATTTTGATAATGCCGCAATAACGAGAGCCCGTCGTCTGGTTTTTTAAATGATTGAATATTTTGCCGAGATAACTCTTATCGATTGACGTGCTACACATGTTGATATACGTCCAAAAAAGACTTAGTAACATGAATAGAGCGCCACCCTAAACATTGGTTTTAGTAATGTTACTAAACAGCTGATGTAGCTTTCAAAATACATCTCAAATGCCTGTGACATTGACATCTTTTTGGTACCCAGTTGATTAAAGTTTGTAAACGCGGATGTTTATTTCAGGGCGGTTGGAAAGCTGTTTGCGGCTGCCGTGTGCTGCAAGGTTTGACACAAGGGTTCATCTACCCTTCCATGCACAATTTAATTGGGAAATGGGTTCCGTTGGAGGAGAAGAGTCGGTTAAGCACATTTATTTATGCAGGTAACTGACAACAATGACAGCCAAAAGACGACTGTCTTCACCAAGAATTACCAAAATAATTTATCGCTTCCCGCTCCTTCAAATTCCTGAAAATCCCGAAGGGAATTTAAAAAAAAATAGGTATACTATAGTACACTGCAGTCAAAAAAAATATGATGGACAAATAGTTCCAATAGTCTTAAATTTCAAATTCAAGACTATTGGATTTCACACCTTTGATTTGCATTGATAAATTGTTGTTTTGTTTGTTGTCATAAACATTTTGGAACAGGAGTATTTTTTTTTTCGTCTTTGTACCTACGACCCAACCAACAAAGTAAACATAAAAACCCAACATACAAGGCAAAAATCTGAATTAACATCAATGAAAAAAACTTGTATAACAATACTGACATCAAGATAAGTGATTAGAATCGCGTTGTAGCTCGTAAAATGTTTATGCCCCGCGGTAAACAGCAAAGTCGTAATATCAAATTAGAACGCGTGGTGACAAAATGAAAATTGACTGCTGTAATATTTATGCGATCAGCTTTTATGTGTGCTCTTTGTTCATCTTCTGATTGGAAAAAATGGGAAGAATAGATTTACGGGCTAATGGTACTTAAATACCTTACCGATGGCCGTTGGTCGGAAAGGTTCACGAGTAGCGAACACGTACCGGAAGCCGCGGCGTGGGTTGGCCCCCAACAAGGTGGATTGAATGACCTGGTACAGGCCGCGGGAGTCCGCTGAATGCGGGTGGCGCAGGACCGGTCACATTAGCACTCTTTGGGGGAGGCCTATGTCCAGCAGTGGACGTCTTTCGGCTGATATAATGATGATAATGTTAAGTGTACTTAAATCCTTACAGAATACTCTTCATGTCGTAAGCGCCTTTGTTTTTTGGGTTCCACTTCACTTATACCCTTTTATCAATTTTGTACTTTGTATCATATTCATAACTTAATTTTTAAGCATCGGATCATTTCGAACAAATTTGATAATATCTTAGATTAGAAGTCAACTCAACGTAAAAATAAACTTTGTCGTTATAATATTTTTATGTAATTATGTTGCCAGTGGCACTTTCCGTTACGCTACTTTATTTTCTTGTTTGGGTCAGCAAGCAAATCACGTTCCAAGAATGAACTAAGCTCCTCTCATAGTTGAGTAACTTATTGCATGATTTTTGATTTTAGGTGCCCAATTAGGAACAGCAATTGAACTGATGTCCGCTGGCTTCTTAGCCGACTACTGGGGTTGGAGTTCCATCTTCTACTTCGTTGGTAGTTGTGGAGTTGTTTGGACGGTCATCTACATCTTCATTGGTGCAGATTCCCCTCAGACCTCGAAGTTGATTACTGAAGAAGAGAAGCTGTATATACAAACTTCGTTGGGTCATGTCGGAGGTAAAAAGGTAATACTGACATAAAAGACAGTTGATAAAACTCCTACTTTCAGATGCATTAGTTAACGAATGGTTGGTTAACTGTGCTTAATCAGTGCTTAATGAATTGCAAAGCGAAGACAAAAAGGTAGTTCCTGTTCATGTAAACATTGCAGATTAACATGACAAAAGAAAAACTGTTTTTTATCACAATATCTGTCTCATTCTCTGTACCCGATTTAATATTAACGTGTACTGAATTACTGATTCAGACCATCATGATGTGAAATGCTTTAACTTTCAAATGCCTTTCAATGGTACATATTTAAGATTTGACCACAGCCCTCATACACCTATACCTATAACCAAGCTGGACAACTTCATTGCGTACCGTGTGACCGCATATTTAAAGCACAGTTTAGGTTTGCGAGTCATATTAAAGCGTTGCATAATCCAAATATAAATAACTGACGGAGTCTCTGTCGCCAGACACGGCGAGGAGGACTATTTAAATATATATATTACAAGCTTTAGTTTCACCTGTCCTGTTGTCTGTCTGTCTGTTGTCAAATCTTGCAAGTTAAATTTTACCCTTTTGGGTATAAGTATAGTTTGGTTGACAATTCAATATTATAGTACCATTGAGCTTATCTGATGACGGAGACAGAAGGTGGCCAAGGGAATTCATACTTAACCGACGTAACCCCGTTGAGTTTGAGCTCGTTAGAATCGTCTCAATGAGTAGTTGATGATGGTATACAGAAAAGTACAGTCGGCAATAAAAGCTTGTAAGTACCAAAAATGAAATTTTTGACAGAAACTTGTTTATTATTATGTTGCAGTCATTTGCTATGCCATGGAAGGCACTGTTCACATCAATACCCTTCATCAGTCTGATCATCGTACACTGCGCCCAAAACTGGGGCTTCTGGACCCTGATGACTGAAACACCATCATATATGAGCCAAGTACTCGGAGTCAATATCAAAGCGGTACGTATTTCTTGAAGTCATGTTTTTTTTTCACGTCATGTTGAGGAACTGTCAGTTTCAGTCAAGTAATACTGAATGAATAAGGTGTGGCCACCAATCAAATGATATCAGCAACGGCAAGAGTGTGCCATGTACTAGAGCAAGATGCCGCATTCCAATCTCTCCCTCTACTTTTCGTGCACTGCTATTGCTGTCGCCACTGCTCGCCGAGTCTCGAACACCAACGGCGAGTAGCTTGCATATCGGTGTTTTATCGGATACATTTTGGACACTGTGCGCAGGAACTGAATAACTTAATAGTTCCACCTTTCTCGTTCCATCACCGAACGACCAGGCATCGGGGAAGGAAATGCATCCTTATGTTCCCAACTTACCATTTATTCCCAAGAAGCGATTTGCCTCGTCTTTCTTAATGCAAACAGTTAAGGAATGGAATTCGCTCCCTTCATCTATATTTCCTGAGAACTAAGATCTAGGTGCCTTAAAAAAAGCTACATGTTAGGCTCTGTCGTCGTTTACCATCAGGTGAGACTAGGGTCAATCACTTTTTATAAAAAAAAGTCTTTGAATTGTCGTAATGCCATCCTAAAGTAATAGCCGCAATCGAATAACACTGATCCGGTCATAATTTCGCATTGGCAACCAGGGATTGAGCAAGGTCGAAATAGGTGAAAACCCCGGGTGTTAACATTCCTATTAGCTTTTTGAACGCCATCTACTTATCTTATAATCTTGAGGTGATGTTTCGTTTTGGAAGTAACTGTTTCTGAACACTTGATTAACTATAACTGTACTTTTGATGTCATTATTTTTCTCTTTGTTTTCAGAATGGCGTATTGTCAGCCACTCCTTACATCGTAATGTACATTCTCAGTTTTCCCGTTGGCTTTACTTCGGATTACGCCCTGGCTAAGGGCTGGGTCAGCACCACAGCTGCAAGGAAAATTAGCAACAGTATTGGTAATTTGATAATTTACGATGTTATTGCTTATTAAAATTACTATACAGATTTATATGACACCAGTACCGATTTAGAATCTATCCAGATGTCTTTTCCAATTTGATATTCCACGTGTTGCGCGTATACGAGTTGTGCTGGCTGACATTTTGGTTCGACAAGAAGACGTGGTGGCGCGAAACACGTGTCAAGTATTGTTGTTGTGAACAAAATGCATTTGTTAAGATTTGCCAATAGACTACATTACATTGAAAGGTCAAATAAAAAAAAATGTGTTAAATGTTCATTTTTGATTTAGCTAATCACGATTTCTTTATTAGAAAAGGTTAGAAAGAATAGTTTTATGTAGGTCCGTTCATTAAACCCTACAGAATTTAGTCGAGTCCTATAAACCTACATTTAAATTTTAACATCGCAACCATCACGTCTGGTTGTCTGTGCCTCTGGTCACAAAACCACCCACCGCAATATTGACAGTTTTGACACGTAAAATTGGAAATAAGAGAATCGTTTCTACCAGATTTAATGAATTAAGACAACTCGTTTTTTGTTGGTAGGTTTCTTTGGACCTGCATTATTTTTGGTTGGACTAGCATATGTGCCTGCTGGTAACATAGGACTATCGGTTAGTCTGCTGTCTGCCGTGGTGGGACTCAACGCGGGACATTATACTGGATTCATGGTAAGGCCGTTTTCAAACAGCTAAAAACTGTTGCACATGTGGTGTCGGGTTAGAATATCACCACCCCCTTTCTTCCCGTGGGTGTCGTAAAAGTGGACTAAGAGAGCAGGGTTGAAGTGTGTTGTGGGCGATGGGCTAGCCACCCATCACTGCAATATCACATTTTGTCGATCTTTTTAAAGGGTAAACTCTTGCTTGCCAGAATTTCATTTGCCCGAATTTTATCTGCCATAATAATCAACTGCCATAATGTTGTTTTCTATAATTTCATATGCCATACTCATTTAGATAGACTCATAATGATTTTTATAATAAACTTAATAATTATAAACTTATATTGTATAAATAATAATATAATAAATAATAAAGAACAATATACAGATAAAATTGTTTTTTTGAAAGCAATCGCCGCAAATATTACGTTAATATAAATTGTACGTTTACATATGTGCAAGAAATTATATCGGCTGTCAATGTATGCGCTGAATTACAACATGTAAATTTGATTGTCAATAAATCATCTATTATGTCGATTATTTCCGCAACTTTTTTTTTTCATGTACCTAGCTTATTAAGCGATTTCGGCCCGCCAAGGAGTCGACGAAGCCCCGCTTCGCGGGGCTCCTATTTCCTCTCTAAGGAACACAAGACACCTAACACTCCTCCTCGCTTCGCTCGTCGTCGTACTTATCCCGACTCTGGGACTGTATTTCTATTTTGATAGCAAGTTGAATGTGGTGTGGAAGATACCTGACAGTTTATAAATAAAACCAGGTAAAGTTTAAAATAAATATTATATAATTTTTTATTACTAATTTGTCGTTGTTAAAAAATAAATAAGATATAAAATTTTATTATTTAAAATCGTTATATTTTAAAAATAAATGAAAATTTACATTAGTAATTACAGATATTTATTATGATTGACATTATTAACATGAATGATTCAGTGTTACGATAGTTATGCGCAAAGACAAGTTATAAGTAATGATCATTATGATATAAAATTATATAACATACATTTTCGGACTTCCAATAATCGAAGTCACAATTTTATGTGAACTTTGGCGCACCCAAAGTTACTATTGCAGTGTATAATTTTTTTTAAAAAAACCTCGAATATATCCGCGATCCGAGTCGGTTTTGCCACTAAGTCCCTGAGATTAACCAATGCCAAGATAGTGGTGTACCGTAGGCAGTAGGGAACAGGGGCTTAGGGGCAAAACCGACTCGGATCGCGGATAGGTTAGAAGACGGAAGCGGGAGCTTCGCTCCCGCTTTCGTCTTCGAGGGTTTTTTTTATAAAAGAGCTGAAAAACGAATAATATCGTATCGAACATTCACAACATTCTAACAGCTCGCAGAAATGTAGTTTTTGTTATGGCACACGAATATTCTGTTAAGTAAAACTATTGCATTTAAGATTATGGCAAGTAAAGTTTCTGGCATACAACATTGTGGAAAATAACATTAAGTCAAATGAATATTATGGAAAACGAAACATTCGGGCAAATGAAATTCGGGCAGACGAAGTTCGGGCAAATGAGTATTATAGAAAATGACCGTCTGGCAAACAGTAGACAACCCTTTTTTATACCCACATTTATGCTAAAGGTGGCGCTGGAACATAAGTTTCATGTGCTCTGCCTACCCCTTTTGGTAATAAAGGCGTGAATGTATGTATGTATGTATGTAAAAACCGTTTTATTAATAGTTGGGCATTTTTAATGCCCAGTCGCGACAGTGGCAAAAAGACTGGCCCGCCTAGTGGAAAGCGGGGGTGCGCCAAAGTTCACATAAAATTGCGACTTCGATTATTGGAAGTCCGAAAATGTTTGTTATATAATTTTATATCATAATGATCATTACTTATAACTTGTCTTTGCGCATAACTATCGTAACACTGAATCATTCATGTTAATAATGTCAATCATAATAAATATCTGTAATACTAATCTTAATTTTCATTTATTTTTAAAATATAACGATTTTAAATAATAAAATTTTAAATCATATTTATTTATTAACAACGACAAATTAGTAATAAAAATTTATATAATATTTATTTTAAACATTACCTGGTTTTATTTATAAACTGTCAGGTATCTTCCACACCACATTCAACTTGCTATCAAAATAGAAATACAGTCCCAGAGTCGGGATAGGTACGACGACGAGCGAAGCGAGGAGGAGTGTTAGGTGTCTTGTGTTCCTCAGAGCGGAAATAGGAGCCCCGCGAAGCGAGGCTTCATCGACTCCTTGGCGGGCCGAAATCGCTTAATAAGCTAGGTACATGAAAAAAAAAAAGTTGCGGAAATAATCGACATAATAGATGATTTATTGACAATCAAATTTACATGTTGTAATTCAGCGCATACATTGACAGCCGATATAATTTCTTGCACATATGTAAACGTACAATTTATATTAACGTAATATTTGCGGCGATACTTCATATACTTATATACTTTATATGTTATGCTGTCAAATACTTATACAATATAAGTTTATTATAAAAATCATTATGAGTCGTGATGAATAGTTGGAAATGACATTATGTTGTTAAAAAATCTGCCTAAAGATAATTATGAATTATGATTATTATAAAAGGAGTTCAACTTTGCCTCTAGGTCCTTCAAGAGAGATATTGCTAAAGCGAAGTCCTTGCACATTGGTAGGATTGGCGAGAAATTAGAGCGCCTTCCTTCGGGAACTCGTGCGTTCTGGTCTCTTGCCAAAGCTATCCAGGGGAATTTCTGTACGCCATCTTTTCCACCTTTGCACATAGGTAACGATTCCTTGGCCCACGACGCTAAAGACAAAGCCGATTTTCTTGGCAAACTCTTTGCGTCCAACTCGACTTTGGATGACGGGGGAAACGCGCCGCCGATCATCCCGCGGTGTGAGAGTTCTATGCCGGATGTCCGGTTCTGCCAAACCTCAGTGCGTAGAGCTCTTCTTTCCCTCGACATTCATAAGTCGAGTGGGCCTGATGGAATCCCCGCGATTGTGCTAAAGATGTGTGCTCCTGAATTAACACCGGTCCTAACGCAACTTTTTCGGCTCTCATATTCTTCTGGCGTAGTCCCGACTTCGTGGAAGTCAGCTTTGGTGCACCCGATCCCTAAAAAAGGCGACCGCTCAAATCCGTCCAACTACAGGCCAATAGCTATAACCTCCCTTTTCTCCAAGATAATGGAGGCCATTATCAATCGCCAGCTGCTTCGGTACCTAGAGGACCACCAGCTGCTCTGTGACCGACAGTACGGTTTCCGTGGGGGTCGCTCGGCTGGTGATCTTCTAGTTTACCTGACACATCGGTGGGCGCAGGCAATCGAGACAAAGGGTGAGGCATTGGCAGTTAGTTTGGACATAGCGAAGGCCTTTGATCGAGTTTGGCACAAAGCACTTCTAGCAAAACTTTCATCCTATGGGCTCCCAGAGAAATTATGCGAGTGGGTCAGCAGCTTTTTAGCAGACAGAAGCATAAAAGTCGTAGTCGACGGTGAATGCTCTGACTCCATGTCTGTAAATGCTGGTGTCCCCCAAGGCTATGTGCTATCACCCACGCTGTTCCTCCTGCATATTAATGACATGTTGCAAATCAGCGGCATTCATTGTTATGCGGATGATAGTACGGGTGATGCCTTTTACACCGGCCGTGCCAATATTTCTCGGGAAAACGTCATTGAGAGTCGAAACAAACTTGTGTCTGAAATTGAGTCTTCCCTAAAAGAAGTCTCAGAATGGGGCCGACAATCTAGTCCGTTTTAACCCCACGAAGACACAAGTTTGTGCATTCACCGCAAAAAAGTTAGCGTTTCCGGCATCTCCACGATTTGAGAGCACTCCCCTAGCAGCCACAGCCAGCATCGGAATCCTTGGCGTCGACATTTCGAAAGAAGTCCAGTTCCGCGGCCACTTGGAGGGTAAGGCCAAATTAGCCTCGATGAAGCTCGGTGTGCTCAACAGATCGAGACAGTATTTCACGCCGGCTCACCGCCTACAGCTCTATAAGGCGCAGGTCCGTCCACATATGGAATACTGTTGTCATCTGTGGGCAGGGGCTCCTCAGTACCAACTCCTCCCTCTAGACCGCATTCAACGGAGAGCGATTCGAATTGTCGGCTGCCAGCGTGTTTCCGATCGGCTTGATCCCTTAGCACTGCGTAGAGATGTAGCCTCGCTTTGCATTTTCTACCGCATGTACAATGGGGAGTGTTCCGATGAATTGTTCGGATTAATCCCCGCCGCTTCCTTCCGCCATCGCCCTACGCGACAGCTTTTCCATTCTCACCACGTAGATGGTTGGCAGTCCTCAACTGTGCGTTTCTCCCGAAACTTTCTACCTCGCACAGCCAAACTCTGGAATGAACTGTCGCCTGCGGTATATCCGGACCGTTATAACCTTCAAGCCTTCAAGAAAAGAGCGTACTCCCATCTTAAAGGCCGGCAACGCACCTACAACTCTTCTGGTGTTGTAAGTGTCCATGGGCGTCGATTATCGCTTACCATCAGGTGATTCGACTGCTCGTTTGCCTCCTATATCATTAAAAAAAAAAAAAAATGAGCAATGATGTTGGTAATATAAATGTATATACAACAAATTTGTAGGCAAAAAAAATATGATAAATGATTACTATGATCAAAAAGCGTTATTATGAAAAATAATATGACAAGTAATGTTATGTGAGCCAATATGGACCCGGAAAGCGGTCATCGTAAGTTGGACGTCTGCAACTCCAGTGGTGTCACATGCTCCCTTTAAAATGCATAAAACTCTTTTCCTGAAGTATGAAGTATGGAGATACTGTAGTCTCAAGGAAAACTTCAGTAGGGAAGCTCATTCCGAAATCGGAGAGTTTGAGGTTGAGTTTTTATTACAAGGATACGAGTATAATAAAAATATAATAAAAAGCAGCTTTTGCACTGAGGCTCTGTTTTTGTCAATAATAGGAATAAAAATAAAATAATACTCAAAATGTCAATACAGAAAGTAAAATAGTATCTCCGAAAACGGATTGTCATTTAACAACTAATTGACACTTACTATTAAAAAACAAAAATAAACTACCTATGTCAATTTACGCGTTACGATTTTGAAGTTGAGTATAATAATATTCAACCGATAGGTGCTCAAAATACTAGTTAGTAGGCCCGGGGATTTCCCTTAGAAAGCTCCATGCCGCGAGGAACTCTTCTTAGGCGTCCAGTTGAACGAAGGTGTAATTTACTTGTTTACATTCACACGCGCAAACTGGGAGATGTTTTTTCTTACAAATAAAAGAAGCTCGAACAAATGTTCTTACCATAGAGGGAAGGGGAAAACCTAGAGGTTAAACCGGTCGTCAAATGGGATGGTCAGTATAGCGTGAGGCTATGCCCCATCTGATGCGTTCTCTTGCTCTGCCAAGTCGCTGAACTTTATTTGTTTTGTTATTTCAGTTGGTGCATCTGGATATGGCGCCTAACTTCGCGGGCACCATGCTTGGTATCACGAACGCCATCGCAAACGTCATCTCGATTATCGCTCCGCTCGCTGCCGGAGCTATTATCAAAGACGAGGTGGGTACTTATTAGTAATGGAAAATGAAGGAGAAATCTTGAAATTATTATGTAGTCTACTACATAATCTAGTTTTATCTCTTTCTCCGATACCCAAAGGTTGTCTGGAAGAGATCGCTCTTCAGCGATAAGACCGCCTGTTGTCTACCTCTACCTACATGTTATTGTATTGTTTTTCTTTTTAACTGCTTTGTTTGTGTGAGGTGTGCAATAAAGAGTATTTGTATTGTATTGTAGTTTGTCGAGTATGATAAATGTTCGTGTGAGACACTATTATTATATGAAGGTATCCGTTTAGGTTATTTAACACAAAGTCCAGCCTTTTGTTTTATTTAATTAGCTGGTATTTATTTTATTTTCAAATTAAAACGGACAGATTCAAATGTGACGATATTGTTTGCCAAATTAAACATAATATTATAGCTTCTTGAACGTCCTTCAATTAGATAACAATTTTACATAAAATCAACCCGTAAAATATTTCTGCTAAAAAAATCGTGCAATAAGCTAGATTCCTACGTTTTTAAGATATAATTTGAACCAGTTGTTAGAGAGGAACAAATGTTTGTATGAGCGTAGGTAAAACTAAAGGTGAAAATGCGGAGAAATCGGCTTTTCCCAGACATGAGACCTAGCTGGATCGATTTCTCGCCCCCGTAAATCGCATATTCCAAATATCAACGAATTCGTTAGAGCCGTTTCCGAGAACGTGATTGCAAATATACAGGGTGTTTTTTTAACCGTCTTAGAGCCGAAGCCCAGTTAATGTATACATTACAAAAAACTTAAAAAAGGTTTTTTTAATGTATTCATGTTTTTTTTTGTTAATTTTTTTTTAATCAATCCATCAAGATTTTTCAAAATTAATTACCTTTTATTACTAAAAACTTAACAATTTTTTTAACGAATGTTTTGGATACTTAAAGTGAGCTTCGGCCCTAAGACGGTTAAAAAAAACACGTTGTATATTATATATATGTACATACTGGGTCATTTCGGGGTCATGATCCGGAATGATTAAAAGCGAAAAAGATGATAATGTTGAACCATGGGACCAACCACGAACTCGCAAAAAAATAACAGCCAATTAAGAGTTTTCACAGTTAACTCTTAATTAGCTGTTATTTTTTTGTCAAATTCGGCTCCGGTATCGTGTATGTTTGCTACTATCATGGTATTACATTCTGAACGTGTGATGTTGTTTCAGACGGACGCCGCGGAATGGCGGAAGGTATTCTACCTGGCCTGCTTAATTTACATTGTGGGCAACACCTTGTTCCTTATTTTTGGAACCAGTAATCGGCAATCATGGAACGAACTCCAGCGTGGAAAGGAGGTTGAAAATACAGGTAAGTCATAAGCCTGGGATCTACTTGGGGACAAATTTCCCGCGCCGTGTGTTACCAGGCAGCAACGGGACTAGCACAACTGACGCTGCGACGCGACGCGAGACGGGGCAAATCTACCCTCCTCTTTCTACTTTGCACAGTGCGAGTGAGACAGGAGTCGCTGAGTCGCGTGCAGCTCGACTTGGCAGCAAGTTGTGCTAGACGTAGGTACTGGGAACATCGCGCAACGAGATTTCGTAGCTCCTCGAGTGAAGTGCAGCAATGTTGCGCCACTTCTTTCAACATCGCTACCGACTCGTGTGACGGAATATTTACCCCTGCTCGATCCTTGGCTTTATTATATTACTTTTAGGGGGTACATGCCGCCAAATTAAGTCTTACTTTTCGAACTTTCACACAAATTATAGAGTCGAAAACTGATAGCAGACATTTTTAAAGCAAAAGAAATTCAAAATCTCTGCTGCTGGAATTGGATCAAGTTTTAAAGTTTAATGAAAATTGGTTAGAAGTTTTGAATAGAAGTTATTTTAAATATCCTACAGGGGCCAAATTATTTCAAGGTCCATATTCTAGTTGAGACTGTTTACTTATAGGTACCTACAATTTATTTTTATGATAGGTAATTTTGATTGTGCTTTTTCAGATTATGAGGCGGAAAAAACGAAGTCCGAAAAGGTAATATGAGGAAAGTACTTTCATAGACTTAATTAGTATAATCTAATTTATTTGTACGTGTTATTTAATTGAATGTTGAATTTGTTATCAATGTTTTAAATTATTAGACGAGATTTGTTTATTTCTTTTGAATATGTTTTATTTTAAATGCCATTTAAAAAAGCATGGGTTTCGCTAAAAGATCATATCACAAAACAGATCATAAGTGTAGTATGTATATGAATAAAAATAATAATATGAACACAAATAATATTAATACAAAGCTAAATAAATTTTTCACCGAAATGTGTTTTTTTTTGTTGTAAATTGAAATCCCATAAAAAACATTCCATGTAAAAAAGAGGCCAAGTCTCGAAACTCTTGAGATATTTCGTAGAGCCAAGTCTCAGGCACTCTTATTAATCTTTATTTCCTGCATTTATGGATTTATGTATACCTAAATCGATGTAGTATTGTGTGATTGCCAAGTCACAAAATTTTATTTAGCAAGCAAACAAAGATTAATAGGAAGCTACAGCCTACGAAATACCGTAAGCAGACTAAGCTGGCTCTACGAAATATCTCACAACTTTTTACGGTGGAAGAGTTTCGAGACTTGGCCTCTTTTTTACATGGAATGTTTTTTATGGGATCTCACTTCTTTTTGTACGTTATTGTGTTATCAATACATATGCAGTCCCATTCTTGCTTTTTCATGTTTTGACTCATTCACTGCAAATATAACGTTGTAAGCCTATATGTTTATATGGGATTACAAAGTAATTTATGCAGTTGGTGTATCTAGAAAGCTGGAGTGGAATTGCAATTTTTTTTGTCTTGATTTATTTATACACTAATCACTAATTGTATTCTAAATTTGAAGCTTCTATATTTGCTAGAAGTGCCTTAGGCTTTTGATGATCGGTGAGTCAGTGAGTGACAAAATTAAGAAACTTTGACTAGTTATAATTCTTAAACCACTGGTTCAAATTGGATGAAATTTGAAATATATTGTGGTTATACAATGCGTGCTTGGTTACTGAAAATTCAGGCTTCTAGTTAAATCTACAACGAAGTTATAGGGGGGTCGAAAATGGCCTGAACTGCTTCGAGAAAAGGAGGGTACGGCCGCGCCGCTCGCTGTTTTGCTCGACTTGGCGGGGGCACTGCCGTGCCCCCAGATGTTAATTGCTGAACTTGTCTTCTGAACTTGCATCTGTCAAGCTCTCAGAGAAGACATAAACTTAAGGTGAATCATGCCCAGATCGACGTGTGGACTTCTCAAGCTTCTTAGTCGCGTAACCTATTAATAGCTTCACTATTGAAGTTTAGCAAGGCCATCACAGGATCTATATCCATCTCTTTCTAATTAGTACGCTTGGAAAGAGACGAATAGTCTATCTCGCCGCGACACAGGTCGCGGGCTTTCCTGTGATTGCTGAGCTGTAGTAGTAAAACTACGGTCGAACTCGGAAGGGGCGGAACATCTTTTTACAGTCGTGGAATGAAAACGTTCGTCACTTTCGGATCTTAACATCTGTAAAGTACACGACGACGCCTGGCTTCCACCTGAAACAGAAAATATAATAAATAAATAATTATAGATGTAGGTACTTACCTGGTCTGTTAACCCGCTACTGCCGTGTCTGTAACGAAATGTAAATGTGTGAATAAACGCTCGTGTACGGGCGCGAGTCTGTGTGCGTCGCCTAGCCTTGTCTCAGACAGTGACCCTTTGACCGCCAACCAAAGCACATGTACTCGCTCCTTAAGCACAAGCTACCAAAAATGGCTGTTTTACTCACCGAAGTCCTTACCTGTCCTGCGCCTGCTTCTGTCAGCTACAACATCATTAAAATAACGTCTAAAAGTGATGAAGCTTTTCCACCCTCGGATTTAGCATGTCACATTAACGCCATGTTTAAACTGCCATACGAAGCAGTCAAACAGGTAAAACCTTTAGACAGTCCCAGTCTGTGGCATCACTCAAAGAAAAGCTGAAAAAGTTGTGGCTCTCCAATAACTTGTGATTTAATTGGATACTATTTGTATATTTTGTATATATATTGATTGATTGTATTATATATATATATATATATATATGTAAGTATTTATTTATAGTATAAGTATAATATTTTATTTTTATAGTAAGATCATTTACTCGTCAGTACTGTAGGTACGTAGTATATGAATATTAACGAAATAAATTTATTTATTGCGTGCGGACTATAAAAACACCGATTCAAATTCAATGCAATTTCTTCATGGAAAACCAAAGGTCCCGAATTCGTCTTAATTAACCATAAGTGCCCGTGACTTGCCAAAATTAACTCAATTACAAGGGTGTTCCTCAATTATTCATCGCTAAGCCTTAATTTGGTTCATATCCACATACCAATCCCATTTTAATACACTCGCTAATTCTAACAGATTACCTCGTTGCGAGTAGAAGCGAGTAACGCGAGATAGATTGAAATGTGATTGGGTTCGGAAGCTATCGATGAAAATAGGCCTCCTGCCCAGAATTACAGGTTGAATCCTAGTGGGCCAATAAGGACGCATTAATTATTCTTGTTGCGACTGACAGGGCATCTCAATGGTCGCGACTAGAGCCCTTGATTAAGGCCTTGAGTAAACGTTTGCTACGTTCTTGTAGATCTTGCTTAGTGCGGTGCGAGTTTCAGCGACTTGGAATGAAAGCTTTATAGGTATTCATAACGTTCGATAACCTCTGTTGACTAGAATTTTTGTTGTTATTTTTTCATGAACATTAATGTCAAAGCGATAGATTGAGACAAATTAATTTTGAAGCTGGGGCCTTAATCACACTGGCACGGCCTGCGGCGGCGTCAGTGTGATTCAGGGCAGACGGTATTTTGGCAAAAATATGTTCGATGAACGATTATGAATAACGCCATAAAACTTTACTCGCTGGCTCTGTGTGGTAAACAGGAGCTTGATTGATGTTTTTTTGACGTTTGATCTGTGATTCTGCTTTTGTTAAGTAGGTACATTTATTGGTTGAAATTAGCTTTTAGCATTTTGTATGGTAACTTATCTTTACTAAACGGGACGTAATCACGTGTAATTAAATTTTACCTCTTTGAATTAAATAGAACATAATCCATACGCGATTAAGGTAATGTGTGAAAATTGTAAGTTTCTATTAGTATTTTTCAAATATGTATATAAACAACCGAGTTCATAATCCACCGCATACCTATAATTTACGTTGGCAAGGGTCCCATCGCTGTGTCCTGACGGTGTCACTACGAATGTCACTATCACATGACATGAGAAGTCTTAAATTGCTATCACAAATTGCCTAGGTATACTATCCAACAATATCGCGTGTAGTAACACCACACCCCAACATCGCTGTAAAGGTGAGGTTACAATGATAAGACGTCCCCCTAATGGGTTTACTTGGAAACGCACTTATGTTTACACCCTTATTAAATGAAGCTCCGAACACTTTACCCGCACAAGTTCGAATCCTCTCCGAAGCGCCATGTAAGTAAAGGAAACAACGGATCGGCCATAATGAATTTATTGTCTCTGTTACTCTCGCTGAAACCTATCTCCTATCCCTTTCATTCCTCTATCCCTTTCTTTCTTAGGTCACGCTCTCATACTGTCTCTTTCTGACACAATTACGTTTCGTTTTACAATTATTTAATGTTTGCACCTTACAAAATGATATTCATCTTACTTCCAACTCTTAAACTGCATTTTTCTCTCCGACTTAACTACTAACTACTACGACTCATTCAAAAAGTTAAATAACAAAATAATAAATTGTCTCAAATAACACATAAAGTTCAATGGAGCAAAGTTTGCTTATTCTAAAAAATCTAAGTAAAAAAAATACAACGTCTCATTTTTACTGCTCGAGTTGTTTATAAGCTCGGTGCGAGACGAGGATCGCCAAGCGAACTGCTCACGCAATACATGAATGCTCCTAAGCAACGCCTTAATGATGAAGACCGCTTTAGCTTACATGGTAGTGACCGTCTACGAAGCTGGAGGTCCTGGGTTCGAATCATATTTATTGGAAAACCAGCTCACAAAACAGGTTAGCATCAGATTTATTAGTGACTAAGTTCCGCCCGCAACTTCATCTATGTGGACCCGGGAGAAACTCTGTCCTATATTTTGATCCATGCTATGAACTATCTTCGTGAAAAATGTGATCCAAATCAGTTGAGCCGTTTAAGCGTGATTCAGTAACAAACATCTAAACATCCAAACTTTCGCCATTATAATATTAGTAGGATTATTTGTGTGATGAGCACGAATATTTGATCCTGAATATTTGGTCATGGATGCTTACTATTTATTTATTTACATATGTCGGCGGCCGATCGTAAAATCGGCTAGATCACGAAATGCCTAGCCCGTTACCTACGGGTGTCAACCAGAGTTGCCAGTAAGGCAACACCGCTGCAGTACTGGTGTCAAGGTTGATCGAAGTAATGGTCATGTTCAATATTTTTTTAAGTCAAAACGCAACCTTGTGTCTTGGTAATAGCGGTGACATTATGCATTGGGATTAGTATAGATGCAAAGAAAAAAATATCATAATGTTTCGGTAGATGGCTCTGACATAAACATATTTTTAAAATTACCGCATTTTTACTGTCAACTGGGGTTGACACCCGTACTGCAGGAGTGCAAATAATTGAGCTCAATATGGCGGACAATAGTGTTGTTTTAAATTTCATCGACTTGTTGTGAGAGCACGGCGCGGGAGTGTTATTATTAGTGTTTTTTACCGTTTTTGGTTCATAAATTATACCTTAGTGCACACTCGTACTCACTACAGAATCTAATAAAGGTATTTACAGTAATTATGGTACCAGTTTCCAGCACGCGTGCGGGAAAGAGCACTTTCCGTGCATATTTCGAAACTTGAAAAAGCCATATGAACTGTAATACGTTGTACCTACAATACACGTGCGAACAGGTAATTTCCTATTTTCTGCACTTGTATCGTGAAAAACTATTCGTAGTAAATTATTGCTCGATTTTTCCCTTAGTCGATGGTATACTAGGTTATCGATATATCGACAACTGTTTCGATAGACGCACATCACTATTTTCCATAACTCATAAATTGTTTTTATGCAACGTTTTAAGTGATTGATATTTATGAAAGAAAGAAAGAAAGAAAGAAAACATTTCGCTCCTTGAAAAACATAGTGTCATTACGAGAAAAACGTGTTTTTTGAGTACAGGGTCTCAAAGTTCTAAAAATCTTGAACCGTCTAAAACTGCCGAGTTCGTAATAAAAATAACATTGTATTGTTAGTTTTTGTTAGGTTTGTGACTAAGCTTGTTACATATAACAGTAATTTGTGGTATTTTTATTTTACTGTTATGATAATCGAATTTAAAGAAAATTGTAATGTCATTATTCCATTTTTTTTTGCTTAATGTCACATAAGGTCCCCTTAACTTTGATTTAATTTCTGGAAAAATGACACTATATCCGGTTATTTCAATGAACTTACCGTTTAATTGAATGAAGAATCGCTAATAAAACATTTTTATATCAATGTTAATCAACGTTTATTAAAGTTAATGACTTTTAGTCTCAAAAACGAACAAATTACTCTTATATTCTCTCAAAAACATCTCTTAAAACCAGACTCTTAGAATCGTCTTGGCTTTTTGGCCCTACTTCTTAACAATAAAAAAATTGCTAAAGTAAATCAACTTAAACGACTTTCAGTCTTCAAAATGTCAAGATAATTACCACTTACAATAACTTTTTTATTAATTCACATGAGTTATCTTATCACGTAACTATACCCAAAGACTGTCTGCATCTTCTCGGAGCACCCATCTTCAACGAAGCCAGCCCTCCTCTTTGGAGTAAATCTATTTCGAAATTTAGTGCCCATTCAAACCGCCTTCTCAAAATTAGTAGTCATTCTGCTCTGTCTATTTTGAAATTTTGTTTACTCGTTCCAAAATTCAATTACCTGGTCCGTTGTTGTTACATTTGGAAATACCCCCATCTACTTCGACCTATCGACCTACTTTTAAAATCCCAAATTGAATCTATTTTGAATATCCGATTTAGCAAGCAGGCGTGGACCTAAGCCGCCAAGTATGGTGGCTTGGGTACCCGTAAAATTTCAAGTGTTGCTCTGCCGGCATTCTTGGCCTCAATTCATAGCACCTCCGATCTCACATTCTTCAAGCCTCTCCGGCTACAAACTGCGAGATTGCGTGCCTTGTTGAGGCCTCGAATGCCTGGGTAGCTGAACCGAATCAAAAATTTCCGTCCCGACCTAAGATACAGAGGGCCTGGGATACCATAGCACCAGTTTCCACCCTAAACTCACTTCTAGACAACGCGACAGGCAGGGACCGAGCGACGCTTCTCGCATCATCAAGGCCAGAGTCAGGTCACTGGCTCCACGCCTATCTTCGCCTAACACCGGCACCTTTATCGACCCAGAGACGCTTCGCATAGCCACCGGTCTCCGGCTTGGAGTGGCTCTCTGTGTCGACCACAGCTGTGTTTCTTGTGGATCTTAAGTAGATAGCCTCGGCCACCACGGGCTCGCCTGCTCTTCGGGCGCCGGCCACCTCTCTCGTCATGCCGCCCTTAACGACATTCTGAGAAGGGCGCTCGGCAGTGCCGGCGTTCCCGCTCCTCTGGAGCCCCAAATAGTGCGGAACGATGGCAAGCATCCTGACGGGATGTCGTTGATTCCCTGGAAGATGGGCCGTGCGTTGGTGTGGGACGCCACTTGCGCCGACACACTAGCTGCGTCCTACCTCCCATCGATCAGCAGGCGTGCTGGCGCCGCGGCGGACACTCGGGAGCGTCAAAAGGTAGGCTCGGCACCCAATACGAATTCATCGCTTTCGGCGTCGAGACACTAGGTTCGTGGGGCAGGGGCACTCATAGCTCCACAGGAGCTTGGCAAACGGGTGAGGGAGGCAACGGGCGACCCTTGCATGGGCAGCTTTCTCGCGCAGAGCATGGCAATCGCAATCCAGCGCGGGAACGCTGCTTGCGTGTGCGTGTCCCCACCATAAATACCTATCAGAAATAAAATTTAAACAAAAGATATTAGTAAACATTTTCAAATTTTACTCGCTATTTTCAAGTACGTTTCTTTTCTAAGAACACTTTCAATAAATAAATAGTTTTTTATAAAAATTATGACGGAAAAATTATATTAGTCTAGTAGGTAATCAATCTTCAACTGCTTTGTAATTGTATTCATCACACACAGTGACATTAAACAATAAGTGAAATTACTTAATCAAACAGTTTTAAGCGGCCTCTTTTAGTAGTAATGGCATTAAGCTCAAAATAGCAGTTTTCACTTCATTATAGTCAACAGTGTAGTTATAGTAAATTAAACTAGCAGAATTGACACTAAACAGATTATGACGTTTGAGCTGAGTAAACTCCTTTCGGCTTATTAAAACGAAAATGTCATTTAAAGATAAAATACAGTATAGCGTTATTTTTAACCTGCATTAAGCCTTAGAGTTTTAAGCAATATCGTCATTACAGATATACCGTCATTTTACTCATTCCAAAAAGTTTAAAAGTGCTAAAGTAAAAGTGTCATTAAAGCGAAAAGTACATTACTGCTTAAAATTGAGTCCCGATATTGATACCAAATTATAAGTACAAAGTGACATTTTACGGATAGATACAATATTTCGTAAGAAAATTGTCGTACTTACCATTTAACCTCACGGAACTCCGTCACTAAGCAAAAAATGACAACCTTCTTCAAAGAATCGGCTGTATTTCGGTCTACATCCCGGGATCTAATACGAACATGACATTGTTCCATTAAGGCACGCACCTATTCCCACTATTTGCCATAACGACATTAGCGCCCTCTGTCGCTTCTAAAAGAACTAGAGCGATAGGTGTCTTCGTATTGCGTGCGTTACGATTAGACGAGCTAAATGGCGTTGCTAACTCGAAAACGTCATCTTTTGCGTAGTGACACTATGTTTTTCGAGGAGCGATTTATTCGTGGACAAAACAATGGGTATAAAATACAAAACACAGTAACGTAAAAGTAGCAGGGTCCACGAAAAGGCCCCGACTCAGCATGGTGCTAACCTAGGAGGCCAGCGCTGGTCTTCCGTCGGAACCTTTACATGAGTTACCTCCTGGAAGGCAACACAAAACAAATACCTACGCTAAACATATTTTAAAGAATACATAGGTATCTTAAGTAAAAATAAGCAGTATGCATTATTTGTATACCTAATTATCGTTCTTTAAGTGTTTATTTGTGTTAAATATACTATAAACTAATGTTTTTAAACATAAACTAGTGAAATCCACGAGTAGTAACTTAAAAATCTTCAATATCTTCGTGACTTATATATTGGTTGATATCAGAAAAAAATGTTATTTATTGATTAAACACATTATACTTACTGTGCGTGTGAAATTTCAAGTGTGTAGCTGTAATACTTCAAAAGTTATGTGGGGTCGGAATCGACTTCCATATGAATTAATTAATAAGTACATAAATATAAATAATTAAATGATTAAAAATAATAATTTCAATTACCTATATACATTTTATATAGTTATACGTAGGTATAACTCATATTAAGATTATATAGCATATAAAAATCATGTACAATCTAAAACTTAAAATTCTAGTAATATTTAATAAACACTCGGACAAAGCGACCGAGTTTGTTATTAGATATTCAGCGCGGGACCGGTCTGGCGGCCGGCCGCCGAAGAGGCGATGCATTTGTCCAGCGCTCGCGCGCATAGTAACTAATTGACCTCGACGCGAAACGCACGCGCCTCTTATGTAAACGCTGCTTACTTGTTCGCATACATATTTAAATCATCTAGTGCTTAAGACTTTCTTTCCGCTTTCGCTTACACTCCTTCTATATTGACTGCTTGTGTATTGTGCTAACTGTTTCTTCTGTGTGCCGTTATAGACAATAAATAGTGTGTGCTTTTGGACATTGGATTGCTTATTATTACCTGCATCCACCTCCGACTACCGGCCGCTACGGACATAGTTAAGGCAAGCATAAAATACTGCACAATACCTACATTGGTGACCCCCGGGAACACGAAAGATGAGCGATAACGAGGAAAGCACGGGCGCTCGTGCGAACAAAGAAAAGAGCGGAGTACAAAATGGCGGCGCTACAACGGAAATTTACCGAGTTGGCGTCAGAGTTCTAGTATTTTGGCCTGAGAAGCCGGCAATATGGTTCGCCCAAATGGAAAGCCAGTTTAGCATCTCCAATATAACCACGGACGCGACCAAATTTAACTACATTGTCGCGCAGCTTGAGTCGCAATACGCTGCCGAAGTGGAGGATATTATAGTCTCGCCACCAGCTACCGACAAGTACAAAAAGCTGAAGGAAGAGCTGATTAAACGTTTGTCAGTTTCAAGGCAGAAGAAAGTAAAACAGCTACTGAGCCAGGAAGAATTAGGAGATAGAAAACCCTCCCAGTTTCTTCGCCACCTACGTAACCTGGCTGGGCCAAATATTCCTGACGAGTTCTTGTTATCAATCTGGACATCGCGCCTTCCAAACAACGTGCAGTTTATTATCGCGTCGAAGCCCAATGATTCACTTGAAGAACTCGCCGACCTGGCTGACCGTGTGTACGATGTAGCCAGTCCGCAAGTCGCCGCAACATCCACATCAGAACCACAAATGGCTACCCTTATGCGCCAAGTTAGTGAGTTGACCAGGGAGATGAAGGAGCTAAAAACCCATCTTAACAGTGGTAGGTCGTCGCGATCTAAAACTCGCTCATCCAGCCGGCCACGCAACCGTTCCAGCTCACAAAGGTCTCAGTCCAGTTACCGAAAGTACCCCGAATGCTGGTACCACGCGAAGTTCGGCGAGCGGGCAAGTAAATGTGTAAAACCTTGCGACTATCACGCGGGAAACGAACAGGGCAGTCGTTAATGGCGACCACTGATTGCCCTAGCACTGGTCGCTTATTCGTCACAGACCAGACGTCGAAGATACAGTTTCTCGTTGACACTGGAAGCGATCTCTGTGTCTTCCCAAGGTCAGCGCTCAAAAATCGACGACAACAAACCAGCTACCAGTTGTGTGCAGCAAACGGCTCAACAATAAACACGTACGGCTACTTGCACTTAGTACTGAACCTAGGCTTGCGCCGCGACTTCGCTTGGCGATTTATCGTCGCGGACGTTACTAAGGCGATTATCGGCGTGGATTTTCTGTCGTTCTACAACCTCGTCGTAGACTGCAGAAGCAAGCAGCTGATTGACAAAACGACTAGTCTATGTGCCGTGGGTTTGCCTGCGTGTTCGTCGGACGAAATTTCTTCAGTCAAAGTATTGTCGGGTGAGTCAGACTATCATCACATACTACTAGAATACCCCGACATTACTCGCCCATCCGGCGTTCATCGGGTTCCGAAGCATAACGTTCTCCACTATATCAGAACAACTCCAGGGCCCCCTGTGTCTTGCACTCCTCGACGGTTGGCCCCGGACAAATTAAAAATAGCTAAGGACGAATTCTCAGCAATGCTTCAGAACGGAACTGCTCGACCGTCAGAATCACCTTGGTCGTCGCCGCTACACCTAGCCCCAAAGAAGAACAATGGCTGGCGTCCTTGTGGTGACTACCGAATGCTTAATGCGAGAACTATCCCGGACAAATATCCCATCCGTCATATTCATGACTTTTCTCATGATGTTTCTGGTTGCCAGGTTTTCTCCACGATCGACCTTGAGAAGGCGTACCACCAGATCCCCGTGAATCCAGAGGACATCCAGAAGACCTCTATCACCACTCCATTCGGCTTATACGAATTTCCGTATATGACGTTCGGACTTCGGAACGCCGGCCAGACCTTCCAGCGGTTTGTGGATGAGATGGTAAGGGGACTGGATTTTTGCTATGCCTATTTGGACGACTTTTTGGTGTACTCAAAGGACGAAACAACACACAAAGAGCACCTGCGCCAGCTGTTCGCCAAATTTGAAGAGTATGGGATGGTGATCAACACCTCCAAATGTGTCTTCGGGGTCTCAGAGGTCACTTTTCTGGGATACTGCATTTCAGCCGAGGGCACCAAGCCACTGCCAGCCAAGGTCGAGGCCATCAAAGACTTCCCAGCACCCAAGAACGTGAGAGAGCTGCGCAGATTCCTGGGAATGCTTAACTTCTACCGCAGATTCATTCCAGGTGCAGCGACGTTTCAAGCTCCACTTAATGCACTGCTGACCGGCTCGGTGAAGGGTTCTCACCCTATCACCTTTGAGGCTGAAGAAAACGAGGCGTTCATTCGTTGTAAGGACAGCTTGTGTCAGGCTACGCTGCTAGCGCATCCAAATAGCCAAGCTAAGCTGGCCATAGTTACAGACGCTTCAGATACTGCCATGGGTGCCGCACTGCAACAATGCGTTGACGGAGAATGGCAACCTCTTGCATTCTTCTCCACAAAACTAAGCCCTACGCAACGTAGGTACTCACCATATGACCGCGAGCTTCTTGCTATTTATGAAGCTATCAAGTACTTCAGGCACATGGTCGAGGCCCGAGTCTTCATAATTTACACAGACCACAAGCCAATCTGTTACGCATTCAACTCTCGCAAAGATAACTGCTCTCCAAGACAATTCAGGTATCTCGACTACATAGGTCAATTCACCACCGACATCCGACATATTTCAGGTAAGGACAATGTGGTGGCAGATACCTTGTCACGCATAGATGAGATCACACAGCCCATCGACTTGGAGAGGCTAGCGCAATCCCAGCTGGAAGATCCAGAGCTACAAGAACTCTTACACAGTGATACTCCACTACACCTGAAGAAGCTCAAGTTGCCAGGTACGCAGGCTGAACTATACTGCGACGATGGCAACCGCACACTCAGGCCCTATGTCACAAAGGAGTTGCGCAACCAGGTATTCCAGAGCTTGCACTCCCTTAGCTACCCAGGTGCCAATGCCTCGATAAAGCTCGTCACGGATCGTTATGTGTGGCCAGGCATGAAGAAAGATTGCCGTGAGTGGACTCGTACCTGTCTACCATGTCAGAAGGCTAAAGTCAGTCGACACGTTTCTGCACCACTGGGCACCTATAGATTACCAAGAGCAAGATTCATGCATATACACCATAGACCTTATAGGCCCCATGCCAGTGTCTCAGGGATTTAAGTATTGCCTCACAGCCGTCGATCGTTACACACGTTGGCCTGAGGTAGTACCACTACAGGAGATAACGGCAGAGGCCGTAGCTAGAGGACTTCTGCATGGTTGGATTTCTCGATTTGGTTGCCCCAATGACATCGTGACTGATCGTGGCAGACAGTTCGAGAGCAGTCTATTCAAGCATCTGTCTGAGCTAGCTGGATTCCAACATCGACGCACTACTGCCTACCACCCAGCTTGCAACGGTCTCGTAGAACGTTTCCACAGGCAGTTGAAGGCCGCCATTACTTGTCACGCAACCAGCAACTGGGTAGACTCATTGCCCTTAGTTCTACTTGGGATACGCAGTGCGTATAAGGAAGATCTCAATGCCTCGACTGCAGAACTCGTCTACGGAGAGCCATTAAGATTACCGGGAGAGTTCATACATGGCAGAGCACCAGATGACACTATGATGGACGTGACTGATTATATCGCACGACTGCGCAAGTTTGCCCATAGTCTTACTCCTGTGCCAGCATCGCGTCATACCAGCAATAGGAAAGTATTCATTTATAAGGACCTTCAAACAGCCAATCACGTACTGCTCAGAGACGATACCAGCCACCCACCACTACAACCAGCATATACTGGTCCATACGAAGTCGTGAAACGAGGTGGCAAAGTGTTTACATTAAGAGTGAATGGTAAATGTGTCACAGTGTCCATAGATCGTATTAAACCAGCATACATAGTGGCTGATGCAGCAAATGTTCCAAATCCTATCCCACAGTTTCAAACTTCTCCGGAGACTGGGAACAGCGGCAATACTATAACAAAAACCAAATCGGGACGCACAGTGCGTGTTCCAGATTATTATTAATCACTATCGCCCTGGACGGTCTCTGGAGGGGGGTGATGTGGGGTCGGAATCGACTTCCATATGAATTAATTAATAAGTACATAAATATAAATAATTAAATGATTAAAAATAATAATTTCAATTACCTATATACATTTTATATAGTTATACGTAGGTATAACTCATATTAAGATTATATAGCATATAAAAATCATGTACAATCTAAAACTTAAAATTCTAGTAATATTTAATAAACACTCGGACAAAGCGACCGAGTTTGTTATTAGATATTCAGCGCGGGACCGGTCTGGCGGCCGGCCGCCGAAGAGGCGATGCATTTGTCCAGCGCTCGCGCGCATAGTAACTAATTGACCTCGACGCGAAACGCACGCGCCTCTTATGTAAACGCTGCTTACTTGTTCGCATACATATTTAAATCATCTAGTGCTTAAGACTTTCTTTCCGCTTTCGCTTACACTCCTTCTATATTGACTGCTTGTGTATTGTGCTAACTGTTTCTTCTGTGTGCCGTTATAGACAATAAATAGTGTGTGCTTTTGGACATTGGATTGCTTATTATTACCTGCATCCACCTCCGACTACCGGCCGCTACGGACATAGTTAAGGCAAGCATAAAATACTGCACAATACCTACAGTTACAAGTAAGTGAAATTATGCCTAACCGCTGACTCTCACCAAAACATGCCCGTATTGAGAGGTGCCGGAGCGATTTAAGGCCCCGTAGGTAAAGGGCTAGGCATATCGTGAAATGCCGCCATTTCATGATTTGGCTGAGTGACATCCGCCATATCATTCAAAATTCACCATTTAGCGATTCGCCTAGTGACGTTTGGGCAGATCATGAACTTCTTAGGCATACCTTGCCACCACTTTGTAAACGTTAGATGGTGACTAGGTGCAGGGAAGAAGAGTGTAAGAGAAAACACAGCAGGTAAGTATGCGAAAATAAAGATAGCGACCGCGAGGGAGATAGCGGCTACCCGTGACAGTGGTTATTTAGCAACTGCCCGCTCGGGTTTGACATAGGTGCATGCTACATGCATATATGTTTCTATATAACTAGGTAGATACTACAGGTGTCGCTCGCGCTCACTATTAATATATAGGTATATAGCTTTATTTATATAAGAAGAAATAGGTAGGCACAACATTACATGAAGTTTGTAAATTAGGTATGTATGTATGTGGCAGGTATATTAGTTTTAGAATATAGTTTTAAGGTCTTTTTTCAGAACCGAGAGGCATCACCAGCGTCTGCAGTTTACGACCTCCCCCCTAGTGCTGCGTCGGCAGTACTCACACCGGTAGGCGTAAAATGCGAGCGGCCGGTCTCACCAACACGCTTGATTTTGTTCTAACATGGACTGCTTGCACTCTGCCGTCCTTGCCGGGGCACACTTCTTGCACCACTCCGCGAGCCCAATGGTTTCTGGGGGCATTTGGGTCGACGATAAGCATGACATATCATGAAACGCTGGCATTTTATGATTTGGCTAAGCCAGTGACGTTTAGGCTGATCATAAAATTCCTAAGCATATCATGAAACGCCGCCATATCGTTCAATACTCACCGTTATACGTAAGTAGGGTGTCCAAAATTGAAGTAGGTACATGAAAAAAAAAAGGAGTGCTGACTGAATCTCCAGCGAGTCGACGCGGGGTGTCTATTTCTGGTCTGATGGACACAAATGAACCCTAACCTAACCGGCCTAAGACAGAGTTCGCTTATGACAGCCATTTTTGTCCACCCTGATTATTGGCTCGCAACAAAAACGGCTGCCATCGCATACGCAGCGCCACCAGTGGCCAAAAAATAAACTATTTTACGATGTGCCCGGTATATAGCTAGGAATATCGACGAATGCGTTGCTCTAATCGGTCTGCCGTATTGTTTATCAGGCACATCGTGATAAGCCTAGCCAACTTTTAGGCATACTTATCATGAAACGGCGGCATTTCACGATATGCCTAGGAATTTCGAGATCAGGCGGATTTTACGATCGGCCGCCAACATATAGATAAGTATGTATATTGTCACCTAGTACCTATATTACATGCTTTGCTTAGTTTGCGACTATATGGGTGAGATTATTTTCAAATGTTTTTGTTTTATAATATTGTGATTGGGCGACTAATTCCCTGTGCGGAGCCGTTAGGTGTTGGCTCTTAGGCAACTGTAGAAATGCTCATGCCTGTGTATCACTAAGCAACACCATGATTGGGGTGACTTCAGACGCCGGGCAAGCGCAGCCGATCGCTCCGCCTGTGACGTTGCCGTGTGTGCAGCTTAAAACGACACAAACACTTCACGCAACTGAAAATAAATATCGCGTTAACGATTTAAAAGGGAATTTTACTATCTTGGTAAACATACTTGAATGATTACAATCTCTCGAACAGTCACCGGTAACTAATACCAACTAAGGCCGTGGATAATTGTAAGTTACGTCCGTTAAAATATCTGTGAGGCGAGTGTATGAGAAGTCTGAGAGTTCTCTACGAGACGACAGCTGCCGGTACCGTTTTTATTCATTTGGTTATAATCAAAATCATCATTTGACTCGGGCTACAACTAATCTCACAGACTAACAAACATAAACTTCTAATAGACTTAATTTAGGAGAGATAACGGTGCGGCTCCGCGGGCATTAAGTATTAATGGAGGGTTGTAAGAGAAGAGGTAGAGCAAGAAAAAGGTGGATAGACTGCGTAAGAGACGATATGAATAGGAAGGAAGTGTGTGATGAATTGACGGGTGATAGAGAGGTATATGTAGAAGAAAAAAACATGCTGCACCGACTCCAAGTAAATGGGATATGAACAAACGAATGATGAATGATGTGGCTTCGCTGCGTCGTCAGCTCCGATGCAGGTTGGGCAGGTTATCCCGGAGACCCTTTGGCCAGAAGTTACGCAATAATCCTCCTCCTGCATCGGCCGTGGCATACGCACCACAAACAAGCAGAAGTGCACGTAGTGGCGCGATCGCAGCTGGAACACCCTTAACATGTAGTTGTTAGTTGCGCAATAGGCAATAACGCCTAGAAATGCACATTATCTCTTCATCAGCCGTAGCAGCCGATGACATGATGATATTAACATTTATCAGCCTGTAAAGTGTTGTTGATGCAACTCGCCTTAAGTGATGTAAGTAATATTATGAATTGTTTTATCTTGTCAAACGTGCATTTCATCAATACAGATAGCGTAAATCTACACGTCAAGATAATGCATTGACGACAAAACGCCCTATAATAAGATTGTTATTTCAAATATAAGGCCTTGTTTATGGGCAAGCGGGTGTCGGTTCGTGCACGTGTCGGAACACGTAGACTCGAACATATGGCGTAGTCTAAAAGAGCTTATAATACACGCGTGCACTTGCCTGCCAGCCTGACACCCGAAGTCTCGCACCCCAGAACGCCCTAAGCACAGCCTTAGCTAATGACAAGTTTACTATTGACCGCCGCGGCCGGGCCGCGCCAGGCTGTAAGAGGCTTAACGATAAAGAGAGACAGTGGATGAAGGAATTGTGATCAGTAGAACCATTTACAGACATGGTGAAGAAATTTTGTCTATAGGCCATGTGAAATCCAAACTTCAGTCAATCATTTCATTTACTACTTTAACAGTGAAAAACATTGCTCACTATCTATACAGGTATAGTTGAAATTTTCAAACTAAGCTCATGAATGGCCATTGCACTGAGCTCATGAATGCCTTTGTTTCCGGTCCGAACATGACGCGCGCGTACCAAATTTGCAAAAAAAAATTAGCCCCACATAAAATGTTCATTGTATAATGAACTCTATCGTCTTATTCAATAGATTCAAAATGGACTAAAAGATAACAAAAACCCGCTCCCAGCGAACCAGGTACAAGGCGCTATGGTAATTTGGAATCTATTGTTATAAGTGTGTTAAGGGGCCCCTTAACTGCGTTTTTATGGACTTGTGTCAGCTATATACTCTAGTTTACTTACTTACTGACTCTAAATTAAAATCTGTCGTAAAATAGACACTTATTTCAAAAGCATAATATTCAAGATATCTGGCTTTTTTCGCCGGTTTTTCTGGAAGTAGATGTTTTCTTTCCTAACCGGTGGTAGTTTATCGACATTTATAGGTGCATCTAATATTAGAATAAAAAGCACCTAAATTGAAGACTAAATAAATAACTTTGACTTTGACTCTATAAGGCTTGTTCACGAAAAAAAGTAGCCACTGTTGTATAATTCAGGTTTTCAATATGAAATTTCATTTTTTTAAGAATTTAACTTTAAAGAAGGACTCCGTCCTTTCCTGTTGAGTGGCTTTATAGATATTTATGTCAGCTGCTATTCATTTTTGGGATTACTTTCGAAATTTCTAGATTTTAATTTTAGATTTTGTAATTTTCACGTTTGCGTCATACAGGTTTTTTTTTTACTCAAATAGAATATCGACCCTATAATGTTCTGCTAATCTCTGCCCTGACTATTAATCACCGAATGCAGGTCATAAATGCTTTTAAATCATGCTAGAAGTACACACATCTCTATGCAATCATTTTAGTTTTAAACCTTAACTGGCATTATGTAGGATTTCACAACTTTTAAGGAAAAAAATATGGATTTTAGATTCTTTCACATAAAAAAGAATACTCAATTGGCATCCTAATTGTGGTTTGAACCACCTAGACCTACTGGGTGACAGTGGTGACTTAGTTTTCGATGGCTACTTTTTTTCGTGAACAAGTCTTATACTTATTTCATACAAAAGTTTAAGACGCAATCTAAGGATCGCCAGTAGGCTAAATTGCCCCATAGCGATGCACTGGGATACGATCTATCTCATTAGATCCATCAATCAGATCCACTGTGTATCTACTGAGAATTTTTTTTACCGCTAGATACATTCGTATTTACAATGGATCTACAGCCTCCATGTACAATTGTTGCCTCGGTTTGTTTTAGTATAGTGCTAGATTTATGAAATTGTAATACAAGTTGTAACAAAAATGTGGTATGAACCGATTAAGGGCTTAACAGGTATCGTGTTCTGATAAGAATAAACAGAAAAAAAAAATTTGACGCGATTTTTTTTACATTTCTATGGAGCTTGTCGCCCCAGTCGGCCAACGCTCCATACTAAGGTAAAAAAAAATTGCGTCAAAAAATTATTTTTTTCTGTTTTCTTATCAAACCACGATACCTGTTAAGCCCTTGATCGGTTCATACCACATTTTTGTTACACCCTGTATAATTCGTTAATTTGGATATTGTTATTTTTAAAGTGGCTGACATTTTTTTAATTTAATTTACTCTAGCTTATTTTTACTACTAACATATTATTTAATTATTTTGAGAAATGTACACTAACACATGATGGATCCTTAGTTATCTGCAATAAATGATGAATAATAATAATAAGGAAAGAAACGAAGGGAATCGTGAGCAGTTTTAGGATTGTTCAAGTATCAATCCTATTGTTTAAATACGGCTGAAAAAAACACTCGAAAACTAATCCCTGTCATTACGGCACATTAGTTATAATGCAAATCGTGTTTATCTTTTATAATGTTATTTATAAATGTTAAGTTAATTTATATTTGCCAAGAGTGCCGAGGATCGAGTGTGTGATGTTTCATATTATAACTTCTTTGCATAATATCCTCCAAAATAATGCCCAGTAGGGTGGCATCACTCATGCGGAGGGTACGGGGTAGTACAAACAGCATCCTGAAATCGCTTGCTGAACGGGTAGACTGCCCGGTAATGCGGTACTAGGAAAAGGCGATGCGTGCCCCCTCACTCCGTTATTAACTTTATTAGCTGTTGTTTCTAACTTAACTTTGCTTCTAACACTAGTTTTATAAGTTTTAATTTTACTAACTAATTATGGATTCAACAGTTTTCTTACTTTTATACTGCGTGGAACGGAACGATGGACTTTCCCGCAAGAGGGGGATTATTAAGCGCTAGTACGTCACATTTTCCAGATAAACTTTTTTTTTTGACGCGATTTTTTTTTTACATTTGTATAGAGCTCGTCGCTCCAGTCGGCCAACGCTCCATACAAAGGTAAAAAAAAATCGCGTTAAAAAAAATGTTTATCTGGAAAATGTGACGTACTAGCGCTCAATAATCCCCCTCTTGCGGGAAAGTCCATCGTTCCGTTCCACCTTGTATAACAAATCATCCCAGAAAAAGTAAATAAAAAGTAAGCACGAAGTAGACAAATTAAAAAATATTACTTGAATCAAGAAATATGTTAGGAAGACCGTCAATATCTTGAATTAAGATGATACCCTAGAATGAATACGAAATTGGCTCAAGATAATTTCGTATCATTAGAAATAATAAACCATCTTCCTATTTAAATTCTTGGTTCAAGAATACTTACCTCACGTCAAGCATTATATGTTTTCTGTGATAGGTATAATCTATCTTTACAGACTGACACACTGTCAACTTACCGATACATCATCGAACCCGCACCAACTAATGGGAAATTGGCCTAAACTACTCAAATTATCCTCTGTCAAGGGATATATAATGTATTTCGGAGACGAACTGCTTCAACGCCGAGTGAACTATGTTTCCATTATCGCTTATCTTTGGAGTTCATTAATGTGTCCAATGAACATGCTAAATTCACGTTATTAGTGTATCGATTAGACACATTAACTGGATAATTCACCACTCATTTACAGTTGATACGACCGACAGCCACGTCAGTTCAGTCACGAGCATGACCCTATAATATCTTCCAGAGAAATGCGGGCAAAACTATCTGACACGTCCTAACGGCCCTATAGTTATAGCAATGACGCTTAGTTTGAATTTCCAAAAGGCAACCGGCTGACTCGCGGTACAAATACCGCGGAAATTTGAGGGTGACAAAATAAAATGTCGCCAGGTATTCGATTAGAAACAACAGCATTCCATTCCAACAGCGTAAACACTTTCAGGCAACCACTGTTGTAATCGGCTGCCTCGCAACAAAAAAATTGGCTCAGTTCGGCTTGCACAGGGCGGTTCCACAACAGTTCGGGAGCTCAAATAGCGCGAGCCATCCGGATGCCTCTTCGATACTGCAAGAACTACGCGTCATTGCTGTGAATAGAGCGGCCCTAGTAATACAGTAGTGTCAGATATTTGTGCGCACTTCGTTATGGTAGATATTGATGCTGGTAACTGCACAATGTTGCTTTTGAATCTCGCGGGCTCCTTAAACCAGGAATCATCATAAATGTCTTAAAATTTGACCTGAGGCCACTTTTGAATTTCGTGGGGTAGAATCGGTATGCGGTAGTTTGAACTTTAGCGAAGGCTTACTTAATATAGCCCAGATTTATTTACTTCTTGGAAATTGTCAGCGTGGCATTTCTGCAGTAGCTTTACTTGGTAGTGCATTTGCATACTGGGGCGGTACGCATGCAGTACTGCATTGGTACCGCCTGCTTCTACCGTGCCAACCATGAAAGACTCATTGAATAGTGATTTTAGCGCAGTATATAATCTGTACGGACTTGAATGACAGCTGACTCTCAGTCAGTATAGATTAAGGTCCCTATTATTTTTTCGAAATTCGGAACCCTAATAAATGATATCAAAATTATGTCATTCACCAAGCCAGTTTACTCATACCATGCCAACTCCGTACCGTTAAATTCGTAAGTGGCCTTAAGTATTATCAAAACCCTGTTGGCTATGCAGGGGGCATTACAGTAAAAACTTGTTATACGAAGAATAAGAGTATGATAATGCCCCAACTGATGTCAGTATCGTCGCAGATGCGATATAGCAGCAGTCAGTAACGCACGCATGTGATATGATCAATATTAAATAGCTCCGGAGCATTTGTTCAATATGGGTGTGTGTGTAGAAAATGTGAGACCTAGTGAGTAATTTAATATGCTATTTCATTTATTTTATTGATAAAACGTAACAAACCTCCGTTAACTGAAATGTGACTCATAAACACAAATGTCAAAAAGACAAACGGATTTTACCGGCATTTTAGCTAAAATAGGTTTCATTAAAGTTTATGAATAAGCAATAACTTTTAAAGGAAACAAGAAAAGGAACAGGGTTGAAGCGTGTTGTGAGCGATGGGCTAGCAACCTATCACTTCGATATGACAGTTTTTCGATCCTTTATGCTAAATCCCACTTTTTAGAGCCTTTATCTCATAACATAGTCATAAAGTAAAATTTTGATGATCTTTCAAGTTTTATTATTAGGTGTTTTCGTCCTAAAAAAACACAGTCAAGTGCGAGTCGGACTCGCGCACGAAGGGTTCCGTACCATTATCTATAAAAACAGTAAATAAAAAAGTTTGTTGTATGGGAGGCCCCCTTAAATATGTATTTTATTTTGTTTTTAGTATTTGTTGTTATAGCGGCAACAGAAATACATCATCTGTGAAAATTTCAACTGTCTAGCTATCGCGGTTCTTGAGGTACAGCCTGGTGGCAGACAGACAGACGGACAGCGAAGTCTTAGTAATAGGGTCCCGTTTTTACCCTTCGGGTACGGAACCCTAAATATGCTCCATAAATATGTTCATTATTTTGCCTGTGTTTTACCAATTCTTGCTTGGGCAGTCGAGCGTGACATTTATACTCAATAAATATTAAGAAAAAACTTATAAACAACTTGTAACCACACGACCTTGGACTAAGTGGAGCGTCGCAAATAAAAACTAGGAATATAAAAACACTTCAAATCTGTCTGTGCAACATAACGAAACTGGCCTAGTGACCTAAGCATATTAAAATTATTAAAGTTCTCAAATTATGATACAATTATATCGATTTTAAGGACCTTTTATATAAAAAAACCAAGTGGACATTTGACTGCCAGCATCTCCTGATGATGCCTCGTAGAAAGGCGAAACACGTGTCGAGGTTTTGTCTTTATTGGTGGTGGTTTGCTGTAATTATTTGCGTGTTTGCACGTGCGAAAGGAGAATGGGCGCATTAACCGCATGCAAAAATACGCAAATAGCTGCACCTCATTCTCGCTAATAGACCTGCACGTCTATCATGCGACGGCCGCGACATACTACTCTCGATTGTTCTCGCACTATATCTCTTGTTCTAAGTGTTCTAATAAGAAAGAGTTAGATAGTGCGAGAAAAATCGAGTGAGCTCGCGCGCCGTCGCATGACAGCCGTGCTGCACTATTGTTAGTGGAATAGCAAAGGAATATTGTTCTCGCCACTTATTTGGCACTATTAAAATATTGTACGCTCTTAAAAGGTATGGAGTTTATGCTATGATTCGCTTTGTCTTAATATGTTACAATAGTTAATTAATGTCAATAGGTAGGTAATGCATGAACTAATTTTTGAATGTGCTCAAGTTTTGTTTGGTCCAAATGGCATTGTATTTATCTACATTAAGAGTCCGCAGTAAGCTCGGCCGAATTTCACCTTCCCATACAAACGTAGTTACGCTCTCATTTTAAAAGTACGTGTTGGATTCTGACGACACTTTGCATATACAATGAAATGAGGTACATCTATGTCTGTAATTAGTTTATATGGTTCCAGTTTATAAAACAAACGAAATAAAGCAAAAACAACTTTTGTATGAAAAACTTAAATTTTCTGTATTTTTTTTACTATGGTATCTGAAGCTACATAAACTAATTACAGACATAGATATACCTCATGTCATTGGACATGCAAATTTTCGTTTCACCCCAACACGTAGTTTTAAAATGAGAGCGTAACAACGTTTGTATGGAGAATCGAGCTTACTGCGGACTCTTAATTTGATATATAAAGTTTTAAAACATCCCCGACATAACTCTAACCAACAGACCAAAGAACCATCTCGTCAAAGTAGAGTCGTCACCCTAGGAGGGCGTTACTCCCGGTTGTGCTCTAGATGAGCCCGGGGTCAGCTTTGACTCCTAATCCCAAGATGTGGCATAGGCTAGTTTTACGAAAGCGACTGCCATCTGAACTTTCAACCCAGAGATAAAACTAGACCTTATTGGGATTAGACCGGTTTCCTCTCGAAGTTTTCTTCACCAAAAAGCTAACGGTAAATATTTCGTACATAAGTTCCGAAATACTCATTGGTACGAGCCGGGATTTGATGCCACGATCGCCGCTTGACAGCCGTATGCCTGAACCACTAGGCTACGGTAGCTTCTAGCTCGGCAAACAAGACTACTGATATAGAAACAGCAGTCAATTCATCCGTTTGGGAGACACACACATAAACACACACAACATATGTTAAAGTAATAAATTCCTTCGTTTGCGTCGGTTAACAACAGAGCAAATATACAATCATAACATACGGTCCGCATACAGAATCTCAATGGGTCGAATGCCATCTATAAGGGGCAAATAAGATAATACTCACGTTTACGTATTAAAACATAGCACGTAAACAAAAGTCGATTAACATGTATGGAGACGTACACGTGGCCTAAAGAAATCGTGGCCAATCGCCTTGCTTATCCAGAAACGTGGCCTAAAGAAATGTAAATAGTTACTATTATTAGACATTTCTTTAGACCACTTTTCTGGATGAGAAAGGCGATTGGCGGTGCGGAGTGATTGTTGGAAAACGCGGTAACACAAAAATGGTTACGGCGTTGCGGAGTGTTTACTTTTAGTTTTGACTTCTCGCCTCTTGAATCGACAAAAGCTAAACAAGGGCTAAGACTTTCTAGGCTCTGTGAGCTGTAGAACTTGCAAGTCTTACCCCCCGTTCCCACTATATGTCGTCTTTCAGGACGATTTTTTATCGTGTGTCGTCGCCTCATACAAATTGGTGTCCGACAAGTGTGAACAGCTTCATATAAAATGTTCTGCCACTACGACACACGATAAAAATCGTCCCGACAGACGACGTAGTGGGAACCAGGGCTCACTTAACAAAATTATTTGTTTATAAATTAGCTGTACGATAAAGTGACAAGAAACTTCAATATTAAAGAAGGTCCCCACAAAATTTCACGAGAATCGGTTGAGAAGTGCAACCTGCAGAGGAAAACAGCCGGCCAGACACCGGATACCGGACAGACAAACGATTTTCGGCCCTAGCTGAAGCATATAACTTCGTCTCGTTCTCCTTCGTTCGGAAAGTATTGTGGTTAAGATATGGTTTATAGACAGGCTGTGCATTCAACGACATTAGACGTGTGCTGTCTTGCGAGTATGAAAACGCTCACGCCTGTACGTACATACAGATGCCTAAAAAACGGTTTACGAATGTATAACCAAAAAAATATTAGCAAATTATCGTTTGACAAAAAACGCTTCATCAAATAATTACTTGACAAACGTGTTATTGCGCAAAAGATTCATTTTACAAACGTTTACTTTGCAAACACTCAATTAGCAATAAGTACATAACGTCAAATGTTTTCAATAATAAAGTGTCAATTGTACATTTTTCATTACACCAAATAATATGTTTGGCAATTTTATACACTTACTAAAATATCACACACACAGTAAAAGTAGGTATTTAAAAAAATCGGTTCGTTTCTGTTTAAGTAATATTACTTGCCTACTGACTTTATCTAAAGTAGAATATGTAATAGTTGAGAATTTGACACATTTTAAGCAACTTTTCCTTTTAACAAAAGAAACACATGCCAAATAATACATTAGTGCAAACATTTTTAGACCAATAGTAGTTTTAACAGGTAAATTAGTTGCTAAAATTTAATTTGTCCTGACGATCAGTTATGTAAATGTAAATTTTCCTGTTGATTATTTTTTGGTCAAATCAGTCATTTTGTAGAAAGTAGAGTTGTAAAAAAAATTATTGTCGAAACACAATTTTGATAAGCGTTAGTTGTTAAGTGTATTTACTTTCGACGCCAGCCTCGCTGCTTCCGCTAGACGCTTCGGGTCTGTATGATGTACGGCCCAATAATCCGCATCCACGTATCTCTCTCTACATGCATATATTAGAAAGAGACAGATATATAGTGGTCGCGGATTATTGGGCCGTGCACTATTCGGTCCCGTACCCGTCGCTTATCAATCTACGCGGCCCTACCTATATTGATTATAAAATGAATATTCAGGCTGTATCTTGATATGACACGTTTAACCTAACAGATCGCTTCTCACGAAATTCTCATGATAATGCAGTAGTTAAAACCAATTAATAAAGGCCAAGCTATATTAAATCGTAATTCAATGTCACACATCCTGCAAGTCATAACACTCGTAACTGTTCCCATTTTATCTACCTTACCGTCCACTAAATTGTCTAGGTATCGTCCTGGCAGCAGCCATATTTCTTCTTCCTAACGACTGTTTGCTGCGGGTTTAACTCGTATCGCAGGTAATTTTCGTAAACGCAGAAAAGTTGACATTGAATTTATTACGTACTGGTGAACCGTACTCGCTCCCATAGTTCAACCCAGGCTTCATTTATTTTGTAACTACACTTAATAATATTTGTCGTTTGATAAAAACAGCATCAGTTGAGGTGTGCTAAACGTCGAAATCACATGGCGATGCGAAGTGAATCGCCAAATTGAACTCCGGTGATTTCGTTTTTCTAAAATGTTAGAATTGTTGGCATTTTGCGTATTCGCTAAAATTATAATTTGGGCGATTATAATAATCAGACGATGAACGGTACAATGATGGTGACGAACATAAGAATGAAATGATTAAATAACATTATTGAACGGTAATAGTGACATTGTTTGTTTTCGGATAAACACTAGATAATACTAGACCTTCCTACAAAATTTTGCAACCCAATTAAAAACACGCTCTCGTTTATGAATAAAAGCAAAAACAGCGTAGTTCGAGTTTCACTGTGAAGGCATATCTATAGTCAAACCCTAACTAACAAGTAACAGTGTGTTTATTATTGTTTTCGTCTTTTTTCAGTAATTATCCAATAATTAATAACATGAATAACGATTTTTTCGTCGGGTGTTAAAACCACATTAATTTTTATTACCGTCCGTTAAAAACGAAGGGTGAATAGGATGTTAAACGTGTGTACTGTGTACCTACATGTGTGTGAGCCGTCATTTTTGAAAATTTTAATCTTCGGTCTTTGTAGGTTTGAATGTAGGGGAGAATCTCCGAAAATAATCAGCTTATTTTAAAAATTCTTTCAGTATTTATGTCACTGTAAAAGCCTTTGTGAAAGATTTGCCGGTAAAAACTAACATTTACCAACATGGGTTGGTAAAAGTCCGAAATGATTTGTAATCATCGTTCATTTCGAGCTTTTACCACTACTGTTCACATGGTAGGTTAATCTTAAGTTTACCACACTGAGGCGGTAAGAGCCAAAAATAAAGGCGTTGTCTCTTACGCAAGGTCAAGAGACTTTTATAGATACTTAAATACATCTTAAGTAAGTATTACTAAAAAATATTCGGTTCTGGCGCTGTGCCGGCCGCTGCCGCGACACGCTCACTTCGCCCGCTCGACTCGCTCGCTGTATGGTCGCAGTTCTACCTAACAATACCTAACTGAGACCTCTCTTAAAGTAGAATAGATAGGTGGGTACGGAGACATGGGTGGTCGACGGCGTGGCAAAATGGGTAGCGGGGGGCGGAGAATGCCCGTGAGTAAGAGACGAAGCGTCTTTGTTTTCCGGACCTTGTAAAAGTCCGGAATGAATGATTAGTACATTTTAGATTTTGCCCATAAATCCCAGGATTTACAGCACTTCAGGCTTTTAAAATAAATAAATATTTTTTGGCTTTTAGAGTGCCATATATAACTCTTTAGGGTAATAAGTACTTTATAAAATAATACAAGCCTAACTATGGACATCCTGACTATACGCTAACAAAACAATAACAAAACTACTTACATATTTACAAATTCTGTAGGGTAAACACAGCGAACGAAATTGTTTTTCGTTCGCTGTGTAAACATAAGATAAAGCTTTTTAATATGTGGCTCTGGCTGGCTTCATTCTAACACGCGGGTAAGTCCTCGTGGGTAGTTAGTTGATATAATAAATGAGTATCGTTTTCAGAGGGTCTGGGTGCCCGCCATGCCCAAACGGCGTTGCTGTTCCTGGCGATGCTGCTGGCATTCACAATGCGTGTCAACATGAGCATGGCCATAGTCAGCATGACTGATAAAAACAATGACCAGGTAAGTGACACATATCACCATAACTAATTTGTATTTTTCTTGCATGTCTCTGTTTTATGTCTGTCGTACTACGCAAAATTTTAAGGCTTTAAGATCTTTTTTTGTGGCTGGACTCATACCGGTATGTAATGTGCCTTAAGCCTTCTAAAGAACATACTATGTATTTATCTAAAACATTAATTATAGTTTTAATACAGGAAAAACCCCATTTTTTAATTATTTTAACCCCAACAATGTTTTTCTTCGTTTTATACCTTTATACATTCACGACTCTGTGATTGACTCTATAACCAAATACTTACTCATAGTCTTAGAGTTTGTGGAAAATAGGGGAAATAGAGAAAAGCTTTCTCATGGGTTATATCCGTACACGGCGGGAATAAGAAGAGATGTAAAATGGAAGAAAAGTAAAGTTTATGTAATCTGTACATAAGTTCAAATTTCTTCCAGTTTTCCTGCCGACTTGTCAACTTATTCCCGCCATGTACGGATATTTACTATTAGTTCCCAGTTTTGAAAAAGATTATACACGCTTTTAGGGCCTGTTTACATATTAATTAGTATGTAATATATATATATATATATATATAGTCCTCCTTGTCGTATCCAACGACGGCGACCCTTACAGTTTTCTCTGATGAGCGTATATGGCTCTCGAAGCCGAACTTAATCTTAAATGTTCGGTCACATTGTGGTTGTGCAGTCTGGCCCTGGTGATTGTAAACATAATATGTACAGGATGGTCTGGGTCGAGTCTTCCGTAAATGGCGCTTTTGCTCCGGGTGTGAATGATTAGTGATTAGTACGAGTTAAAAGCTACGCGCACTTGCACCGAAATGCATGAACTATTAATATACTAATGACTATAATCAAAGTGTAAAACAGCCCATTAGTTCAAATCGGAAAGGTAAAGAGATCGTTAGGGTTCATCATAATATCTTTCGGAACGAGTAATGAATATTGACGAAATGTATGTGTAACTTCTATCTGTACGAAATACCGACATATACACTCTGTGTACCTTCTATACTTGATGGATAAATTGTATGTCGGAAATTCCATTCGCCATCTCAAGAGGACCTCTGCGTCATTAGATATATAATTATTTAACAGTAAATATGATTCAATATTAACGCACTTAACATTAATTTCTGCTCGTTTTCAAAGTTCTGATCTATTATGGAATGTTTGATATTTTAACCTTTAGCATTGAGAATAACGATAAGATATTCTAACATAATGAGATCGTTTCCACTTCTCAGCATCCATTCACATCCTCCTAGAATTATTTATGTAAAAACATTTCGATTCCGAATTTGAATCTTTGTATCAAGCTTGAGCTGCTGCCGCGAATGCCGAAAACTGCAGAACCTTCTGTAAGTACGTAGTACTATTATTTATTCTGTGCTAGAACAGGACTATAATCGCGAATATCTTTAGAATATCTAAGGCTCTATCGCACTTGTTTAATTCGAGAGATGACTGGGATATGACAGTCACTATATCCCAATTGTATAAATAATAGCGCTACGTATAGAAGGTTCTTTGTTTAGGTATGCCGGACGAGACTAAAAATGGCCATCCCTTAAATAGAACGCGTGCGTGCCGTAGCAGCGTTAACATACCGGCCGGGCCCGGTATGTACCTACTTCTAGCGGCGTGACGAAATGACGAAGTGAGCCCCTTCCGGGCTCCAGTTTGTATTCCACCGGGAATACAAGGACTTAACCTCACACTTAAACGTTAAACGTCAAAACAATATGTTCTTATCTCTAAAAATAATATAATCCGGTTTGGTCGAAATTACAGTTCGCCTAATAAAGTTCTGTTTCTTATTTTTGACAAAAGTCACCTATTAATCCATCAGGGGGCTATCACAACTGACGCCGCGACGCGATGCGTGACTAGAAACTCTATCCTTCTGTTTCTAAATCCTTCACTTTCATTTGTTTTGCAAGCGACGCACAAACACAGACCCCCCGATTGATTGACAATGACATATTTGTGCATTCATTAAATGCTTCACTCAGAAAAATCTACGACGAAAAATGTACGATTCAGTCGTAAATAATGACTGCGAGATAATAAATTAAGTTAGTGTTATCAAACTGTTATCAGGGGGGCTCGACTGGTTCAGGTCAAATGAATTATTTATAGAACATAAACAAAATATACATAATAGGAGCAAAGTTTATAATGATGGAATGAGTATGTGTACTAACTACTATTGCAAACGGTGCGAAGGCTTAATAACTTGATAGCCAGATTTTTAACACATATATATTTGAGAAAAGTTACTTTGGACATATTTTACACTAGTAAGAGCTATGGTAAAAGGAACTCAAAATGTGTATACCGTCTCAAAATTTTACAAGCTTTCGAATGATACCCCAGACGTTCCTTGCAATCCAAAAAAAATTGCGAAACCCCTTATTACCTCTCCAACTGCCCCCTTTATTGGGGTTTACACCTTTTTGACTTTATTTATGTAATCAGGCCATAAATATCTATATCTGTACCAAATTTCAGATTCCTATGTCAAACGGTCTTCGAGAAAACTGGCTGTGACAGACGGACAGCCTCCGAGTGATCGCATAAGTGTTCCGTTGGTTGGACCAATTTTGGTACGGAACACTTAAACGAATAATGTCAAAATTGCAGCCTGCCTGCGGTTACCCGCCGAATTGCACTTCTTTTGTTTTTACTAGGTTTTATTTAGTTTCACGTGTAATGAAATCTTGCAAGTTTTTGACCCACGTCCCGGTGACCGATTGAGTTGTAGGGTATAAGTATAATTTGGATGACAATTCAATATTTTGTTACCATCGAGCTGATCTGATGACGGGGACAGAAGGTGGCCTTGGGAATACAGTACTTAAACGAAGTAACCCCGTTGAGTTTGGGCTCGTTAGTATCCTCTCAATGAGTAGAGTGAGTGAGTAGTAGTTGATTCAGAACAGTACAGTCAGCAATAAAAGCTGGTATCAAAAATTCAATTTATGACAGAAACTTATTTATCTGTTACCACCCAGTGGCCGCATACAGCCAGCACCAAAAAGGTTACATCCGAATATATTATAACAAGGAGGCGGGGCTCATAAATATTTTTGTGGTGGTAAACAAAGCATTTTAAGTATCATCCTAAAAATCGGGTAAGGTATGTTTGTAATTTATTGATTTCTGACAGCAACAAGGGTTATGGTGACATCTCTAGTAGACACCCTTTTTTGGGTCACGCAAGGTCCCAGTCAGTGTACGAAAAACAACTGACGGAACTGAGGAGGCAATAAAATCTACCCTTCTCTATAATATGTACGGTGAAAGTGAGACAGCGATCGTGGAGGCTCGCGCGACATCTTAACAGCAAGATGTGGTGGTAGTCCACCAGAATTCCCCCTAAATTTTGGTAGGACTCGGCAACAAACAAAGTTTCATTGATGTACATAATTTGCCGCCAAACTGTCATATCGAGTCTTACTTTACCTGTCAAGTAAGTGATAACCAAACTCAAATGGACCCATACTACCTGACGACGGTAGGTGGACCAAAACGTTAACGGATTGGTGGCCACTTACAAGAAAAGATGCGTCAGTTGTCCACCAGCTCGATGGGTTGATGACGTAAAAAAGACCGCGGGTCATTTCTGGATGGGACTGGCACGGGACTGGGATATGTGGCGTACTCGAAGAAAGGCTCATGCTCAGCAGTGGGCTATTACAGGCTGATAATGATGATGATGGCACGGGCGTTTTTCGTTGGGCCCACCCAGTATACGCTTTCTTCTTTGCTCAATCGTCTCCCGTCCTCTCCAGATGGCCGAGCCAGCGAAGTCACGATGCCTTGACTTCGTCAATTATGTTCGTCATGGCGATCGGTTCTTCTAGCTTACTATTTTTCATCTGCTGCCCATTCCCGTCTTCCTTCCTGATTGGTCCTACAATCTTACGCCAGATTTTCATCGCTGCCACTAAGAGCTTGTTCTCTTCCTTCTTTTTTTGATTGGCCTAATAACTGTCTTGTAGACACGAATCTGGGTATCCCTGCTGATCAGCTTGGACACTAGAACTCTATGGAGCGCTGCCGAACATCTTAGGGCATTTTGGACTCGAACTTCAATCGCCTGCTCTCATCGGTTGGTATCTGAAACTGTGCAACCTAGTTACTTGAAGCTATCTACGCCTTTATATAGTTCAGGGTTTTCTGGCTTTCGTGTCCTTATTATACCTCTTCATTATACGCGATACTTTGTTTTCTGTTGGTTAATGCTGAGACCAATATTTTCTCCCTTCAGTTCGACAACCCTTGCCATGGATTCTAAGTCTCGTTTGTTCATATAAAGACAGTTAGTAAGACATAATACAATATAAGTAGTCAATATTGTCACCGGTTGTCCGCGATCTTTAAATATCTACCCATTGAGTTCAAGCGCTGGCAAGTGCTCGATACGTCAGGATTTATTTGATACGCGATAAAATACGGTCAAATCATTTTATTTAATCAATAGGCACATACGTACTTTATATTCTACTTAGAAGTTGAGTAGAATCTAATTCTAATACTCGAATAGCAGATCTCTTTTATACAACTTTAGGTAGCGAATAATATATGTAACCAAATCAAATGCTAATAATCAAAACAAAGATAAAGTTATATAAACAAACATACACAGTTAAACTTCTTTAGCTACGACAAGTATACTGTATAAATAAATACGTGTTAAGATAGTGTGTAATTATGTACATATTAAATTGTAATCAAAAGTCGAATGGAAGATTTTGCGACGATAAACCTAATTGGATTGACCTGGAGCAAGCTGACAATTTCGCATACAAATATGATACAAAGAGTTGATTCAAGCCATCTTCATATTTACGTTATTATGCTAAATTTTTGAGTCGCAAACTAGGTGATGAAAGAAACGAGCAAACTTTTCGGTGTCTTTCACTAAAGTGTTCTGGTAAACTTTTAATTGAATGTGATCATTAATGCAGTCCTCGTTAGAAAGTATGAATTTAAGCACAAAATTTTTGAAAACCCAGAACGAAACTAGTCTTCTAAAATCTAAAGATCGTACGTTGTAATCAGTAACGATAGAGGAAGCTCATAGTTGGCGCAGCATGGGAATTGAGTCCACTTTATAGTAAACGAAAACCATGATCAATAACTCCACCACTGGCTGTGTAGCTGTGTGGTGCTGTGTTACTGCTGGTCGATTACGTAAAGCACTGTACGTGCGTTAAGTAGATCTAAATGGCACTTTTTGTATGGGGAAATGAAAGTTGAATTGTCCTTACGATCGTTCGAAAAGTTACGTGTTTACCCCTCTGATGGTGAACAAGGTTTATATCTTAAAACTATGGTCATTGTTGAGAGTGACAGCCACGGGCGGGCAGTAGATACACTCATTTACCACAATTGTGGTATACGATAAACGTTGCGGCATGTAACTATGACTGTATCCTCCACCTCGAGTTTGCCTGTACTGTTTGGAAACCTTACCATGCAATTCATATTGGAAGATTAGAAAGGATACAAAAAAAATGACAGTGCTCCTGATTACAGAACTGTTCACACATATAATAACTATAAGGACTCACTGAGTTATTATCATAAACTCCAAATGCTCAGTGGCCGTCGTGATTGCATAGACATGTTATTTATAATTCTACGTAGCAAAATGGATGTCCCCTCGCTATTGCATCAAATCTGCTTTAAAATCCCTCGTAGCAATCCGCGCCAATGTAGAAAAAAAGTTTTTATAGGGCGTGCATACAAACTATTTGACGAAAGCGAAAAACTTAAAGATTCAGATTTGTTTAACTGTTGTATTACATCCCCAAAACGTGTTTTCAGATAACTAAACAAAGATGATTGTATAGCGTTAGATATACCTCTGATGTATTGTGTCTACACTGTTCTTTCGTATTTTGGCTAGTTAAACTCTGCATTTTCACTTTTTAAAACACATTAATGAAACTCTAGGTCTAAATTTAAGGTACTATGTTTTAAATATTTTTTGTAAACGACTGTTTGTTTCTTAAACTAAATAAATAAATCTTATACTATTAAACGAGCAATAGTTTTTCCTCGCTGAATTGCAATGCTGATGCGTTGCGCGAGAAAGCCCCCAGCTTTTAGGTCACCAGTTACGTCAACCAGACGTTTCACGATTTCCGCAAATAACTTTTGCGCACTGGGACCCCAGGGACCGAGCCCTACCCAATGGTACAAAGTTTTACTCTCTGCCGAGGCCTCTATATTTAATGCGTTTCAGATTTTCGGCATTTTCCGCCGCTGCACCCGCTTTAGAAGTAGGCCTTTGGAGATGGGACGGTGCCAGTGTGTCTACAGGATTGTAATTATATCGTCGATATCTGGATCGGTTTTCAAGATGTTTCAATTAAATCATCAGACAGTAAATTACTGTATACCACAAACATTAAACTGAACCACAAACACTTACATATACTGAACTATTATTTTACATCCTTATACACTTGGAACGTTTGCAGTAGCCGATACCGGATTAAATTATTAATCAATTTCTGAAGTTTTCACTCTCAGGAACAAACAAAGGTTGTGGACAAGATCTCTCGGGACCTAAGCAAGTTCAGACGTGTTTCATAAGGTTAAACGTTGCTTCCAAACCCCGCAAACTCTAATCTCTTGAGAATTTAAAACAAGTGCAGAATATTTTGAGCACGTCCGTATTATTACTTCTTAGTGGCGTGCAATTTCTAGAAATGATAATATTGATTTAAACATCCAAGATTTTAACACATAGTATAGGATAGGCCCCATCACTTCGGGGTCTGTTCCTATATTTACTACGTAAACGAGACTTAACCACGTAACCAGCAGTATGTCTTTTGTTAAACTGTGCTTTTTATATACCCAAAAGCATGTGCATGATGACATAATCGTACAAATAAAAAACTAAAGGCGATTTTTAATAAAATGACACTAAGATGAATTAACTGAGAAGATTGTTAGAAGTGACCTTAAGTTAAACTACCAACAGCAATATTTCACCAAAACCACTGCCACCTAAGGGGACGTTGCATAACTAATGCTTTGAACTAACAGCTGCTTGAACTAAACATATTAGCAACATTGCTTAAGCTGTGAAGAGTAGCTGAAATAAGTTTGCAAGTTTAATTCTACAGAATGTACATCTTAGTAACACGCTCCCTTTGAATGGTCCCTGGACAATCCTCCATGAAGTTTAATTCTCCCAGTTACTTTTAAACTGAGATTGTTAAATTGTGGTCTAAAGTTACTTTAAGCTTTAATGTCAGCTAATTATCTAGACATAAATTTAAACCGAATCAAGTCTAAATCAGAACATGTAAATCCATGTAGAAAACACAACATCTCAATTAGATGACTCGAAAATTATAGAATTTATAAAAAAAAATGTTGGGTGTATAATGATAGGTAGCATCAATCGTAGACCAGTGGGCGTAGCATGGTTGCCATTTTATCACTTATCGTTGTGGTAAAGACGCCCATCACGCTGTGCATCTGACAAGCATACTTGCGTATATGCGAGTATATGCGAGTGCGAGAGTGACGGATGCCTTATCCATAACGATAAGTGTTATAATTTACTTTAAAAACAAAGTTTTAACCGACTTCAATTTAGTACTCCGCCAAGCCACGAGAACATTTCCACATTTCTTTTCCAATTTACCACATGTACTGATTTCCGAGAGCAAATGCGTTGATTATTAGAGAAAAGAACCCAATCGCTGTATGTGGGCCGATAATATTTGAGGACTTCCGTCGATTCCACAAGGATCACCTTTGGCACTTCATTAGTTGCTATTTCAACGGAATCTTATCAGAATCTGTGATATACTTTTGTACTTTTATGTACATAATTGAGGAATTCCATAAGTCATCTGTGGTCTTCATCATCAATTCCACTCCACCAAATTTATGATTTCGGGGTGTAAATACACGAGTTATAATAGAATATACCAAAATCACTACACGCGTGCCTAATATAATTGAGGAGTTCCCTCAATTCCTCATGGATCCCATCATCGAATTGAATTTTTGAAAAAAATGGGATCCACCTGGAAGCATATACTTACAAATAAATAAAAAATTACGAATCGGCTCATCAATGACGGAGTTCTGAGGTAACAAACATTGAAAAAAAAAATACAACCGAATTGAGAACCTTTTCCTTTTTTTTGAAGTCGGTTAAAAATAGCAACCGTGCTACGCCCACTGTAAACGATAAATATTGCGCCGGCAGCTGTCGTTTTATATATATATATATATATATATATATAAAATGTACAAAATAACGAAGGTAGCTTACTATTACCGACGGTTTGATCCAGCAGGTCGATCACGTCACGCATTGTACGCAGATTAGGTACATCTTAATGTCATTTTTTACATGTAAAAATGACAGTTGGAATGTCCCAATGAGCGTTCGGAACGTTACGTGACTACCCCTCTGGCTCTTGGACCGCGGATTGTACGGGAACACGGCAAGTGTCCGGTCGGGATGTCCTTGATCCCCTGCACGGCTATCACGCGACGGCGCGCGAGCTCTCTCGATTTTTCTCGCACTGTCCGTCTCTCTCTTATAAGAACACTTAGAGCAAGAGGTATAGTGCGATAAAAATTGAGAATATGTCGCGGCCGTCCCATGATAGACGTGCTGGCGGACGGGCCGAGCACTGACGTGAGACGTGTCTTGCACTGATTCGTTGGCAGCGTCCTACTTGCCAGTCACGTCCAAACTAGCCGGGGCAGCGGCGAATGCTCGAGAGCGATTTAAGGTCGAAGATTATAGTATGGCTGTCTCGACGCCCAGTACGATTTTGTCGCATTCAGCGTCGAGACACTCTTGGAGAAAAAGCGCGCGTGAGGAGATCTGTAAGCGGGACGACGTAAACCTCAAGGGACACAACATTCCCACGCTGAATAGCAATCCCTATTCTTTGAGCGAGAAAGCTGCCTGTGTCAGGGCACAAGGGCAAAGTTGATACGTTTATATAATTGTATATTTCTTATTTTAATTTAAGTAGTTTTAAAGTTTTAAATATTTATTATTTGTTAAAATAATTCATTTATTAAAATTGTCTGTTGTTAATTTAGAAATGCTTTTAGTTGAATTAAGTAAGTCATAGTTCATTATTAGTTTGTTTTTCCTAAATTATATCCTACTAATATTATAAATGCGAAAGTTTGGATGTTTAGATGTTTAGATGTTTTACTCAATCACGCTTAAGCGGCTTAACCGATTTGGATGAAATTTTGCACGAAGATAGTTTATAGCCCGACTTAAAATATAGGATAGTTTTTATCCGGGGTCCACGCAGACGAAGTCGCAGGCGGAAGCTAGTTACTAATAAAGCAAAAAAAAATTGGTTTCAAGGGAACTAAGTAATCTACGAAGGGGTTATCTACGTAATGGACGAATACAAAAAATGGTTTTGCCTGCAGCGTTCTCAGCTGCATTCTCACCCAAACCCCTGCCGCTTCCCCCGAGTCTATTTTATTTCAACATTCATTTATTTCCAGTATTTTGACTGGACCCACGGGCAGCAGTCAGTGATCCTATCCTCCTTCTTCTGGGGTTACGTGATACTACAGATCCCCGCCGGAGAGCTAGCCAGCAAATTTGGCGGTAAAATGCTATTGGCTACGGCCATTAGTGTTAATTCTGCGCTGTCGCTCATGATACCTATTGGAGCCTCTTATGTAAGTAATCTTTCAATTGGTCTTCATCTTACACTTCTGCACTCAATTATATTCGGTCGTTTCTCATGCTCGTTAACCATGTGTATTTTATGTGTGTATACTGCTTAAAGTAAGCGGATTCGGAAAAGAATCAGATCGATTTTACCAAGATATGTGGGTGCAAAGGTCAGTCATTTAAAATTTCGGTATCGTGAACCGACTCGGATGGCGGATAGGTTAGAAGATAGAGCAGCAGAGCTCCCGCCGACATCTGCATGTCTGTCTGCTGCTCTGCTCTGCCAAAAAATGTACTTAATCAATAAAAGATGCTTATTTTTATGTATACTTTAAAGTTCTTATCAGAAAAATTGTATTTTTTTTCCTAAAATCGCCCCCCCCCCTTTGCTATACTCTGCTATACGCGATTGGACTGGGGCGAAAATAGTAATAATATAAGAAAAAATTTTTTTTTGCTGCGAGGCTGCCGATTGTTCAAACAGCCGCTGTTTTCAATAAAGTGCTGTTTCAATCGAATCCCTGGCGACATATATTTTAACCCCCCCCCCCCCCCTCCATCCAATCCAATTTGGCTCAGTTCCGGTTCCACAATGCTTCAGGAGCTCAAATACCGCGAGCTATCCGGTTGCCTCTTGAACACTGAAACTATACGCGTCCGTGCTTTAACTAAAATGGCAGAAACTGTATCTCAATGTTCTCCAAATTGTTTTTACTTCCAGTATTGTTACAGGGTGGCTGGCAAATGGTATGCGGGTTCAGAATCCTGCAGGGGCTGACGCAGGCTTTCGTCTATCCATCCATGCATCATCTGGTTTCTCAGTGGATACCGCTCGAGGAGAAGGGTCTGCTGGCAACAATTATTTACGCAGGTATGATTAAATAAATAAATAAATATAAGGGGACAATCTTAAACAAACCAAACTAGCCACATAGTAATCTCAATAAGGTTTGCGTTATGCCTTCCGAATCGCTAAACTTAAGTGGCAGTGGGCGGGGCACATAGCACGTAGAACCGATGGCCGTTGGGGCGGAAAGGTTTTTGAGTGGCGACCACTCACCGGAAGGCGCGGCGTGGGTAGACCCCCCACAAGGTGGACTGATGACCTGGTAAAGGTTGCTGGAGTCCGCTGGATGCGGGTGGCGCAGGACTGATCACTTTGGCACTCATTGGGCTCCCCCAATAGGCCTCCGCCTATGTCCAGCAGTGGAGGTCTTTCGGCTGATATAAATACTTAATTACATAGAAAACATCCAAGACTCACAAACAAATCGTCATGCTCATCATACGAATATTTACCCTTACCGGGACTTGAATCCAGGACCTCCAGCTTCGAAGGACGCGTGACTACCCACTAGGCTAATCGGTCGTTATTTGCTTCGTCTATTTCACTGACAAGAGCTCGTAAATTATTATGATAATTACTTATCAACCGTAGCACGGACATGCAATTTGAAGGGATGAAAGCGACAAATTTTTAGGTTGAGCTAGCAAGTGAAAGTCGAATGGACGATATGTATAAGAAGGAAGTTATTGACGAGATAATGGGAGAAAGAGACATGCTGCGCTAATTCCGAGTAAAAGGAGCACGTGCTATTATTAACTCTACCAGTTATCGCTAATTCCCTAGAATCGAATGAAGGTGACTCATTGATAGTCGCAATATTAAGAATGGGTAATTGATAATTGTAGTGAAAATAAATAGTTTTGTCATTAGCAACAGATAAACATGGATTCATAGATTTATTCCCAAAAGGGCTAACCCTTTTGGGGATAAATCTACATTTGGAACATAAGTTTCATGTGCTCTGCCTAAGCAGAGCACATGAAACTTATGTTCCAATGTGGATATACTTAAAAGATCGGCAAAATGTAATATCGCAGTGATAGGTTGCTAGTCCATCGCCCACAACACACTTCAACCCTGCTCCCGCAGTCCACTTTTTCGACACCCGCGGGTAGAAAGGGGGACTACAGATAAACATTACGAAAATACTCGGAAAGTATCAATCTTTCATTTATATTTGCCATTTTAAGAATTTTAAGTTCATAAAAACGAATAATAAAGGCGTTGTTCGATTGTGACGTCACAAGGAAGTAATCTCTACTAATTCCATACGAATGGAGCGTTTTCGACGTTCCATAAAAAGAAGCTGATTTGAGTTTAGTCCGGTATTTGACTAAAGTCATAAACTTGAAGTTTCTAATTTTAATTTTAATCACCGTTTTCGTCACGCAACAGTCGATTGTGAGCTACACAATAGTGAGCACACTGCAAATATAATACACCTACGTTCCGCATTCCTTTCCACGCGCTCCAGGTACTTAGTCATGCAAAGCGTATTAAAGTGCGAAACAGATGCGACAGTAACCAACCGAAAAGTCATTTGTTGATTAATGTAAACATATTACGGCGAATAGAGCACACACACACGCCAAAAGATTCTCGGCCACACACGTCTTAGGTTTGTGAATTTATTTTTAGGTGGCCAACTGGGTATTGCCCTGCAACTCATAGCGGCTGGTTTCCTGGCAACGTATTGGGGCTGGCCCTCAATTTTCTACGTAAATGGGACTTTGGGGGCATTATGGACACTTCTCTATTTGCTATTCGGTTCCCATTCCCCAGAACATTCGAAGATCATTTCGCAAGAAGAGCTAACGTACATTCAAAAATCTTTGGGAAGAGATGGAGCGCACCAGGTGAGATAAATATTTTAATAAAATTCTATAAATCATTTTAAATTTAGTTGAATCAACTTAAGTATCTTTTTAAAACCGCGATTTTATAGCTTGAAGTTAAATCCACCAAAAGTGGTGTTTTCTTGTTCTTTACAGCCACTTTAGAATGGGGCATTTTTTATTATTTGTTGTAACTATGAGAGCCTTGGTTCAGGCATCAGGAAATCGGGAGTTCGAACACCGGCTCGTACAGTCAAGGGCACCAACATGTATACACCACAGTCTCAAAAATATGTAGGCAGACCTTATTCCTGCAACATTAAGGTTGTAGTATACATGTTTATGAAATTTTGATTGAATACATATTGGTGCCCATGACTGTACCAATAAGTTTTTGGGAACTTATGTACGGAATATTTACCTTTAGCTTTTCGGTGAAGGAAAAAATCGTGAGGAAACCGGTCTAATCCCAATAAGGTCTAGTTTTCCCTTTATGTCGGAAGGTCAGATGGCAGTCGCTTTCGTAAAACTAGTGCCTATGCCCTAAGTTTGCAGGTGTCAAAACGGACCCCGGGCTCGTTTAGGGCATAATCGGAAATGACGGTAGGAGGATAATAATGTTGTAATATTTTTCAAAGAAACTATTTCATGTTGTTTCTTGGCTAACGGGACATCGCAACAACAAGAAATTGATAATTATAAACTGAGACAGGAGGGCAGATTCTTCTTGAACAAGAATTTGGAGGAAATAAATATAACTCAACCAAGCGTTGATTGGCAAATCTACCAGCATTATGTTTTCAAATATATTTTATCCTTTTGAATTTAATCTAATATTAACCTTTACACGTTTAATATATATGTGCATTATAAATAAATGAGTATGAGTATGAGTATGAAATGTACCCTATTCGAGGTGTCTCAAAATTAATAAATAGTTGGCATTTTAATTATATGTTCTCTATTAAGTTAGTGATTAATTTCGTTGCATCGCAGTTCTCTTTACAGACAGAGATAGAAGAAACAAGTCCTTAAAATGTTATTTTTTAAATATGTGCGTTTTTACAGAATTTCCCGACCCCATGGCTAAAAATCATGACATCACTTCCCTTCTGGGCGATTATAGTAGCTCACTGTGGGCAAAACTGGGGATTCTTCACGTTGATGACTGAAATGCCCACGTACATGGCCAAGGTGTTGGGAGTCGACTTGAAAAGCGTAAGTATCGTCATCAAACTTGTACACAGAAAGGAATGGTCTAATCTAGTTAAATAGGAATAGAATGCATTCCGAAACACACTAACTAATTGGAATGCGCTCGACTATCTGTGCGTCATTTAGCGCCTGAGACCAATCGCATCTAATCTCACTAAATTAATTGTTACGAGTAACTTTAAGAAATTGAGCACTAGTTTTTTGATAGGTATTTTCTAAGATATTGCGGCGATTTGACAATTCTTCCTTTTAAACATGAAAGCCGCCTTGCAGAAGACCACAGCCATAATAACACTACTCTGTAGTAGTGTTGTGTTCCTGGTGGTGAGCAAGGTCGCCAGAGCTCCCGAGGATGCGTTGTGTTGAGAGCGAGGGAATTTATTCCTTCAGCTGTCGACACGGCGAATCCTCAAACATTTCAAGGGTCGGCAACAATGTTACTCCTTTGGAGTTGCATGCGTCTATAGGCTGCGGTGTCCGCTTACCATCAGGCGGGCCGTGCGCTTGTTTGCCACCGTCGTTGTATAAACATATATATACATACAAACAACTGTGGTGTGTGTATTGTGACTATATTGCTGCAAAAAGTTGTTAGGTAGCTCTTAACCTAAACAATTCCTATTAATCATAGTTTTCAACCAACCACTTACCACAAAATGAGAAGTTTCTAGAAAATATTTATTAACTACTTGGGAGCAAGCTGATTGAATGATCTCGTTATTTCATAAACTGTAATGAATCAACCAATCTCCTTAAATGTTATAAGCACTATTTACGATATTAATATACGGAGACTTTTGCTCTGGGAAAACACAGGCTTGTGTTGGATCGGTGGAAATCGATCGCCATATTTGATTTAGTAACAACATGAACAGTTCGATTCACGAGAGCTGGCGCGGAAAATATATGAAACAGTCATTAATTTCATAGACATTACGCGCCAGCTCTTGTGAATCGACCCGGTATGTATATTGTTGATTTTCGCAACGTTCTATGTCTTGCATGTAAAAATAAGACTACCCTTATATAATTTCCGATAAATCACCATTAACCAATAAGTCTAATGAATGACATTGACAACTGAGCGATAACGCCGTACTTTGACTGCAATTCATGACCATTTGCGGACCTTAATGAGCACTGAAAGCCCAATGAGAGATTAGTTGGTCAATGCTCTCAAAGCTGAAAGGGGTTGGTGGAAATTGTATCGATTCACCTTTGAATTTGGCATACGACAGTATATTTCTCACTAACTGGTTTCAATTATTGAATATTTTAATTTCTCGATTCGTACTTTATTCGCAGGTTCTTAGATACATACATTACATACATTCACGCCTTTATTCCCAAAAGGGGTAGGCAGAGCACATGAAACTTATGTTCCAGCGCCAGTTTTAGCATAAATGTGGGTATAAAAATATCGACAAAATGTGATATTGCAGTGATAGGTTGCTAGCCCATCGCCCACAACACACTTCAACCCACCAGGGTTGAAGTGTGTTGTGGGCGCCCTTAGTCGACTTTTACGACACCCACGGGAAGAAAGGGGGTGGTGAAATTCTAACCCGACACCACACGGGTCGCAAGTTCTTGACTGTAAATAAATAAGTGTTTAAATACTTAGTAAGGGACAATCTTACAACAATGAAACTAGTCCCATAGTAAGCTCGATAAGGCTTGTGTTATGGGTACTAGAGGAAGGTATATTTAATAGATATAAGGTAAAAGTCCGAGTGTCTCAAGACGAGAGTCTTTGACCAGTGTGTGTTGCCAGTGTTGACATATGGCACTGAAACCTGGTCGCTTACTATGGGCCTCATAAGAAGGCTCAAAGTCACCCAAAGGGCTATGGAGAGGGCTATGTTGGGAGTTTCTCTGCGTGATCGCATCAGAAATGAGGCTATCCGCAGCAGAACCAAGGTAGCCGACATAGCCTTCCGAATCGCTAAACTTAAGTGACAGTGGGCGGGGCATATAGCACGTAGAACCGATGGCCGTTGGGGCGGAAAGGTTCTCGAGTGGTGACCACGTACCGGAAGGCGCGGCGTGGGTAGGCCCCCCACAAGGTGGACTGATGACCTGGTAAAGGTTGCTAGAGTCCGCTGGATGCGGGTGTCGCAGGACCCGTCATTTTGGCTCTCTTTGGGCTCCCCCAATCTATATCCAGCACGGCCTATGTCCAGCAGTGGACGTCTTTCGGCTGATATGATGTTGATGATGATGATGAAAAGTCCGAGTGCTCGACACAGTACTAGTATATGGCAAGGGCACATGTCAAAGCAATATGGGTTTAATTCGGACTAAGAGGATTTTTCTACATTCAAATTTAAGCCATGTCGAGTACTCGGACGTTTACCTTAAATACTTAGAAAACATCTAAGACTCAGAAACAAATATTCATGCTCATCACGCAAATATTTGTCATTACCGGGATCCGAACCCAGGACCTTCAGCTTCATAGGCAGCGCCACTACCCACTAGGCTAACCGATCGTCAAAATATATAATTAGAGACCACAAAAGCAAACCAGATATACCAAAATTACCGACTGCTGTTGGAAACTAGGTTTGCTGGGATTTGCCAAGTACAAATACATTTTGATTAGGATTTCGCCCAAATACGAAATATCAGTTAATACCTAAAATTTAATAATGATGCACCAGAAGGTAAATGTTAAAGGTTGAATATTATGACGGCAGTAAGTATGGACTATTTGCAATGGCAGTCAGAACTTAATAACCAAAGTTTAACTACTGGTCACGGTAGACAGTGGTCTGTGTTTACAATATTTACATACATCATAATTTGGTGAATGCCCGCTCGAATTAGGAGCAGCCCAACTGGGGAAGTACCTCCGCCTTGCAGAAGACCACTGTAGCCATAATAACAACACTAATACTTGCTCTGTAGTAGTGTTGTGTTCCTGGTGGTGAGCAAGGTCGCCAGAGCTCCCGAGGATGCGTTGTGTTGAGAGCGTGGGAATTTGTTCCTTCCCTGCTGTCGACACGGCGAATCCTCAACCATATCAAGGGTCGGCAACTCCCATGTTACTCCTTTGAAGTTGCATACGTCTATAGGCTGCGGTGTCCGCTTACCATCAGGCGAGCCGTACGCTTGTTTACCACCGTCGTATAAACAAAAAAAAACATAGCTATAAGCTGGACACGCCTCTAAAATCGTTCGAATTCTATTCATATTCATCTTGTTTCCCGGCTTCTATATTAATCAACTATTTTATTTACAGAATGGCATGTTATCTTCTCTTCCATACCTGGCTATGTACCTCCTCAGTTTCCCTATGGGAGCCATGACGGATATCATCATCAGGAAAAAGTGGCTCTGTGTCACTAATACAAGAAAACTTTTTAATTCTATAGGTATGATGCAACTCTTTATTAATAATTTACTTTAAAAACAAAGTTTGAACCGACTTCAATTTAGTACTCCGCCAAGCCACGAAAACATGTCCACATTTTTTTTCCAATATACCACATGAACTGATTACCGAGAGCAAATGCGTTGATTATTAGAGAAAAAAACCGAATCGCTGTATGTGGGCTGATAATATTTGAGGACTTCAAGGACATAATTGAGGAATTCCATAAGTCATCTGTGGTCTTCATCATCAATTCCACTCCACCAAATTTATGATTTCCGGGTGTAAATACACGAGTTATAATAGAAAATACCAAAATCACTACACGCGTGCCTAATATAATTGAGGGGAACTCCTCAATTCCTCATGGATCCCATCATCCAACTGAATTTTTGAAAAAATGGGACCCACCTGAAAGCATATACTTACCAACAAAAAAAAATACAAATCGGCTCATCAATGACGGATTTCTCAGGTAACAAACATTGAATAAAAAAGATAACATTTTTTATGAAGTCGGCTAAAAATGCGAATTGAGTGACCTTTATAGTACTATTATATGAACCTGCGTTATAATTTGCTACAGGCTTTTTGAAATATTTATGTTGCGTTATTGAATGTGAAAGCATTATTTGTGAGTACAAGAGACATAATGGTACATTTAAGTATCGAATCAGAGTCCCAAATTTAAAAAAAAACTGTATGTGTACGAAGGGGTACTTTACTGACACGGGTTCTGAATCGTGAATGAGTTAAGTTAGCAAAATAGCATAAATTGCACTCAATCGATGCGGATATACGGAGAAATATCATACAAGAGAAGTATAAAAATAATGATATTGTCTTAGTTTTATCGCACGTTAAAATCACGCAATTTTGATAAAATTACATAACAGTTAGACGCAATATAAAATAAGAAATGGTAGTTTGAATGACAAATATAGAAGGAGATCATTGCAACTTAATGGCTAACTCTTAATAGTAAACGCGCCGAGAATATGGATTTTGACGTCATAGTCTATGCCCGTTTAAAATAAAGCGTTTTGGTGGGTGTAATGTGCAGATTTCAAATGCCTTTAACATCAGAAAAAAAAACGTAAGAAAGTTTTAATGCTACAGTTGATATTCCTCTGGATTGTACTTTTGATTTTCGTAATGAAAGAAACGATGCATATACACTATAATATTGTCTTCACTTTGCTAAGACGGATTACATCTAATGATACTTTTGTAGTATAGTGTGTGTCGGTGTAAAAGTACGGCAGGCCAATTGGGTATATTTTTGAATAGATATCCATGATAATACCCATGATAATGAGACTGTTTGTGGCCAGCCGATCTTTGCTGACAATTAGGTTTCATTCATTAGGTTAGGCGGAAGTGTCCAAATAACCATGAGTAGATTACGCGCATATTGTAGTATCCTTTGAGCTACTGCAATGTAAGTTTCCTGTTCTAATAACGTAGGTACATACAGGTCATGACCATTTAGAATACGATTTTAGCGAAAGAGGGCTTACTCTTACGTGGTCTGAATATTATGCCAAATAAACGTTTTCACCCGAACTCGAATGCTATTCTAAGCGTTCATGGAATGTATACGTAGTTGTTTTGCTTAGGAAATCAATGTCTACTTCAAAATCGCAGTAAACATTTTATCTTTACTCGCTTGAAAGTATATAATTTATATTTTCTGTAGTTACTAATAGCTAATTCAACTTTTACGAGATTGCACGCTTGCATACTGAGAGAAATAAACGAGTGTTCAAACTCAGTCATGTTGATTTGATGGTTTTTTTCAATTAGGACCCTGTTCTGTGAAGTAGAAGGTTGAATTTGGATTAAAATCAAAGGAAATATGAGGTCTTTTGAAATGTGCAACAGAGTTACTATTCAAGTTCAAACAGTGGCTAATTAAGGTTTTTATAAACTAGAAAAAAAGCTAATCCAGTCAAAATTGGTTTTTACTTTATCCTGGATCCGTTGCAGGTACCTACCCAAATTGCTTCAGTTGCTAGAGTAACTCGTATTTTTGCAATATTGAGAGATAAAGATAGAATATAATTGTCCCTGTCAGTCTTCATGATTGAATTTCACCTGGCCAGTGAGAATACTTTTTTACGTTAGAAAGAATTTATTTATATATTCTCCCATAATTGGGAGAATTTATATACGAGTTTTTCCGGTATTAAGTTTTTTTTTTCCACGTATATTTACTTTAATTACAAACCGAACACAATATCTTTCTTATTGTCATAGTATATGTCGGTTTATGGAAACGTGCTGGTTACATATTATTATTCAATGTCGAGTATAATGCTGCAGCGGGGTGTCAGGCAAGGGGATGTTATTTCCCCAAAACTGTTCACCGCTGCACTGGAGGACGTTTCCAAGACTGGACTAAGCATCAACGTCAACGGCGAGTACATCACTTACCTTCGGTTTGCTGATGATATAGTAGTCTTGGTTGAGACCATGGAGGACTTAAGTAAACCTCGATGACCTCAGTAAAGCCTCCGAGCGAGTTGGTCTAAGGATGAACATGGATAAGACAAAGATCATGTCAAACATCCATGTAGTACCAACTTCCATTTCAATCGGACAGTTTACGCTAGAAGTTATAGACGATTATATATACCTAGGACAAACTATCCGGCTAGGTAGGTCCAACTTTGAAAAAGAGGTCAATCGTCGAATCCGACTCGGCTGGGCAGCATTCAGGAGGCTACGGCACATCTTTTCATCCAATATTCCGCAGTGTCTCAAGACGAGACAGCTGTCTTTGACCAGTATGTGTTGCCAATGGTGACGTATGGCACGGAAATGTGATCTCTTACTATAGGTCTCATAAGAAGGCTCAAAGTCACCCAAAGGGCAATGGAGAGGGCTATAATTGGATTTTCTCTGCGCGATCGCATCAGAAATGAGGCTATCCGCAGCAGAACCGAGGTAACCGATATAGCCCTCCGAATCGCTAAACATAAGTGGCAGGGGGCGGGACACATTGCACGTAGAACCGATGGCTATTGGGACGGAAAGGTTCTCAAGTGGCGACCACGTACCGGTGGGCGCAGCGTGGGTAGGTCCCCCACAAGGTGGACTGATGACCAGGTAAAGGTCGCGGGAGTCTGCTGGATGCGAGTGGCGCACGACCGGTCATTATGGCACTCTTTGGGGGAGGCCTATGTTCACCAGTGAACGTCTTTCGGATGATTTGATCAAAATCTTTTTTTTTGAGTTAGTCCTTTAACGAAAAATATTACATAGACAGGGCAAGAGCAGGCTGCAAGAAATTGGTCGTTTGAAATCTTGACTACATTACGAAATTCAAATTTATTATTGGCGAGAACTACATATTTGCGGCGTTTGCCTTGGGGACCGGAAAAAGCTAAGCTATATGCTAATCCGGTCCTCTGATAACCGGCTGGTTTGCTCGTTCCTCGCACAGCGTATTGTCATTACCATTCAGCAAGGCGAAGCAGCCAGTTTTACAGGCACTCTGCCTAGTCGCAGTGATTTGAGGGAAATATGTATATATAGTTGAGGTTCACATTGTTTAAGTTAGGTTTAGTTAGTTTGTAAGTACTTTTCTTTCCGTTTCTTTTCTTTTTTAGACGAATCAAGTTTATATAGAAAAGGTAATGAGATAGTGATTAAACTTCTCAGGGACAAAATTTTCAGTTAATAATAATGATAAGCAGAGTTTAATGATTGTTATATTTTCGTCATTTTTTTTATTGTAGCTAAGTCCAGGCTTTAAATGTTCCCATTTCCTTAACTAAAATTCGCGAACAGAATATTTAAGTAATATAATCTCGTGCCCTTATTCATAATCATCATTATCATGAGCCTTTAGCATCTATAAAATATGATTTAAGCAGCGTCCATAAAAGTGCGCCACTTGGGTATGCCTTGTCAGGCCAATACGAGAGCGCGACAGTGACGCCATGTAAATGTCATACACAGCGCTGTTGGAGGCGCATCAGTGCGTTGGTGCCTCGATGCTCGTTTGTGGGACAAGAGGCCAAACCAGGCGATATTGGTAAGGTAGGGCACAGCGAAAAGTCATCCCGCTCGAATTTGGAGCAGCCCAACTGGGGAAGTACCTCCGCCTTGCAGAAGACCACAGCCATAATAACACTACTACTTTCCCTGTAGTAGTGTTGTGTTCCTGGTGGTGAGCAAGGTCGCCAGAGCTCCCGAGGATGCGTTGTGTTGAGAGCAAGGGAATTTGTTCCTTCAGCTGTCGACACGGCGAATCCTCAAACATATCAAGGGTCGGCAACGCCCATGTCCTTTGGAAATGCATGCGTCTATAGGCTGCGGTGTCCGCTTACCATCAGGCGGGTCGTACGCTTGTTTGCCAACGTCGTTGTATAAAAATATATCGTGTAGTCACGCCTTCATAAAGTGTCTTTCTCCAAAGGTCTTGGCACTGAGATTGCTTTTCCCATTCATGGGATCGATATTGGAGGACAGCATTGTCGCTTAGCGTAATATACAGTTCATTAATAGAGAAGTTTGCCAACTTTGATTCATGAGATGATTTATTTCAGGTTTATGGGGTCCAGCTGTTGCTCTCATCGGGTTGTCTTATTCGCCCGCTGGCAATATGGTCGCGGCTGTTGCCATGCTAACGGTAGCTGTTGGCATCAATGCTGGCCAGTACACTGGATATATGGTTAGTAGCTTCTGCCCGCGACTCCGTTGACGTGAAACTCGTTTATATCGTAGGGGATAAAAACTATCCTATGTCTTTCCCGGGGATTCGAACTACATCTGTACCAAATTTCATCATATCGGTTCAGAGGTTTAAGCGGAACAGGTAACAGATAGACAGATAGACACACTTTCGCATTTATAATATAGCTTCTGCCCGTGACTCCGCCCGCGTGACACTCGTTTATATCGTAGCTCCGTACAAACTTTCATTTTCCATTTAGACCTCTTAAGGGATGATATCCGGTATGAAAACTGTCATATGTCCTTTCCGGGACTCAAACTATCTCTATAGCATCTAAATCAACACACAGACATACAGACAGACAGGAAGACCCCTGTAGCAGATATCTTCCGTGATATGTCAAGGGCTTTCGAACCTACTGATCACACCATTCTTTTGGAAAAATGCAACACTATGGCATCAGAGGTATAGCATTAGAATGGATTAAAATCTATCTATAAAATCGGAGCCAGTGTGTGGAAATTAGTAAGTTTAATAAATTATATTGACTTCTAAATAGAATATGTATTAAAACGAAAACGGGTGTTACCTATTCATCGAAAATTAGACAAATTAACTATGGCGTAACCACAAGGAAGTGTTTTAGGTCCTTTATTGTTTATTATTTATATAAATGACTTACCACAAGCCATAGAAAACCCAATAGTCCTCTTTGCAGATGATAGCACTATACTTTTTGCGTCTAAAGATACAGAATCGTACGAGGATGACATTAATGCGACATTAAAAATTGTAATTGAATGGCTTACTAATATTATTATTAAGAATAAATTTAGTGAAGACTAATATCATGTTATTTAAACAAAGATCGAATAATGTACATAATTTAAACATATCCCACAAAGGACAGCAAAATGACGAAACTGATGTGACAATTTTTTTAGGATTAAGTGTAGATAATAAGTTGCCATGGCGAAATCAAATTGACATTATATGTAAGAAGTTGAATCAATTTTCGTATGTTTTGTATAATTTAAGAAAAATTGTCAATGAATCAGTAGTTCTAATAGCCTACCAAGCTTATGTAACTTCGACAATGAGGTACGGCATTATCTTTTGGGCAAATTCTGTTGATAGAGAATTAGCTTTCAGAGAACAGAAGGGATGTATTCGCTCATTATGTGGCATCCAACAATTAGACAGCTGTAAGCCCTATTTTCAGAGATTGCGAATATTGACTTCCCTGTCTTGACGTGTTTGAGGTTGCAATGTTTGCTAGATTGAATCTATATTTATTTCAAACTTTTACGAGTACGCGCCTTAAGTATAGAATTAATGGAACATTATCAAAAACTGCTCTATATCGGAAAAGCATACTTGTAATGGCTCCTAAAATTTACAATAAGGTACCGAAAGGCATTGTAAAAGTAGAAAATACGGGTCTTTAAACTAAAATTATTTGATCAACTTGTAAAAAAAGCTTACTACACAACAAATGAGTATTTGTTAGACTGTAATTAATGGAATAGAACTATGTTCGTCCATTAATTACTGCTAAAATTTGTATGCCTAACGGCCCAGCATAGTGGTTCTAAAAACTATTATTTAAGATCCTTATGTACTTAGTTACTTATCTATGTTGTACAAATAAATCATTTTCATTTTCATTTTTTCTGAATATCTAACAGCTTTTTATTACTTTTATTGGTTTTTTGTTTCACGTAGCTGATCTTTTTTTTCAGTTGGTCCACATTGACTTGGCACCCAACTTTAGTGCCAATCTGATGGGCATCACGAATTGTTTGGCCAATATCGTATCCATCATTGCGCCCCTTGTTTGCGGGGTTATCGTTAAAGACGAGGTATGTATATTAACATTCTGCACCCGTAAAGGATGGCTGGTAGAAAATGCCATATGGCATTAAGTTCATCCTAAGTTTTTGTAACTTGTTACTGTGCCATAATGATTTGACAGAAAATACGGTATATGACAAAATTTTGTCACGACAAAAAAGCTCCGTTAGTATGGGATTTGTATAGATAACTTGCTTGTGACTTTGTGACATCACAATCAATCTACATCCTTATTGTTAGTTCTTATGAATTTAAAAATCTTAAAATAGGATTCTGGAGATCTTTCATTACAGATTGAGACTTTCCGAGTAATTTCGTAATGTTGCAAATGAAAAAAAAATATTTATTTTCACTGTTTTTTTTTGCCTACTATTATTTATCGGTCGTTTTGATAGTGCACTTCCATTGCTTTTCGATGAGGGTTGTTTCTGAACCTACCTGTACGACAAAATAATTGTAACTTCAAAAGTCGTCATCATCATCATCATCATCAGCCAAGAAAGGCTATACACGAGCCGTAATATGTGGCTATACACAAGCCGTAATATGTAGCTATACACAAGCCGTAATATGTGGCAATACACAAGCGCCAACGATGGGCTCAGAACTGATTTCATTAATATAACGTGTAGTTATATCTTGGTTATTTAGTCACGTTTTATTATCCAATTTCAGACTGACCCTCTAGAATGGCGAAAAGTATTCTTCATAGCATCAGGAGTGTATTTTGCCACAAATTTGTTCTTCGTACTCTTCAGTACTTCGGAAAGGCAGCCATGGAACGAACCCGCGGACAAAGATATTGGTAAAATTTCATTTTTTTGCATTGTATATCAAGAACATTCTGTATAATATAAAACCAATGACAATTAATCATTGGCAATTTTAAGAAAAGTTTAAGAAAGCTGAAGTTGAAGCTTAATTTGACCGAACAGAAAAAAGACTTCATTTGAGATCCAAGGAGGATGAGGTATAATTTTTAAATTTTATTTTCACAATTGGCATACGAGAAATGTAGGTTCGCATCCACCCCTGACTACCCAACATTGAACTTGCAACTTTCTGCAGGTTTGCCTACTGAACTCATTCCATGCTTCGCTTTACCTACTACTACCGCACGTCCTATTTACAAGAGTTACGGTGCTATTGAGAGATGATAGTCAGGTAGGATAACAGGTTAACACAGACAAGCAGGCCATTCACGACTTCTTCACCTAGCCGAATAGACCAACGCCGCGCTAATATGAATGTGAAAACTGGTGCCCTTAAAGTTACCTGGTCTGGCCCATTCAACAGACACAACACTCCCAACCAAATGAACGCATCCATGGTCCTCCTAGCATTATTCCCGGGGTCAGTCAGTCGGCAGTATTTTTACGAAAGACACTGCGATCTGACCTTCCTACCCAGGAAAAACTAGACCTTATTGGGATTAGACCGGTTTCCTCACGATGTTATCCTTCACCGAAAAGCTAATGGTAAGTATTCCGTACATAAGTTCCGAAAAACTCATTGGACAGCCGCATGCCTGAACCACTAGTCTACCGTAGCTTACTGAAACTGTTGCCCTTAAAGTTACTTGGTGTGGCCCATTGGATATCTAAGCGTAACACGACGCCTCACCAGGCCAACCATTGGACGCATCCATTTGAGACTAAAACGCGCGCTAGTGAAAGTTGAAACAACACCCAACCACTAGCAAATGACAGCTTAGTGACGCGCCCGTGAATGTAGTCAAAATTTTATTGCACTAATTGAATTTAGCCGTACCGGACTTTGTCACTTTTATTACTTAATGTCGCTAGGTACTTTTGGGCTGGTTGATCACAAACCGATCAACGTTAAAATATAGTACTGACAGCTGTCATTCCAAAGAAACTTGTCTGGTTTACCATAAAATCTGATTTTAACGAACACCGCTTACGCGCTTAACAGACGGTTTGGTACAACCCACCCTTATTCGCCCCACCTCAACCTTAAAATCTGCGCCCATAAGTCCATTATATCCGCTAGTGTAGAAAGAGTTTTTGAATTATGAATCTTTGAACTATGCTCTATCGCGACATCCAACTTTTGTTCTATGGGTCATTATTTTGCGTTAACTTATGGTGTCACGCTAATAATTCGTTTTTTTTGATATGACATTAATAATACTTATTCTTTCGTCATATGAATAAAAATACAATAACTACAAATATATAATGTTTAAAGATAGTTTTCTCTTTTTCATTTTGTGCAAATTTGGAACGCACCGTTTAAAAAGTTAATTTAAGAAAAAAACACATACACATACAATTTTGATTTGTTTTGTTGTTAGGGAAGTTATTTATAGATTTTAGTGCAGAAGATATACATATATACAGAAGATTTTATATATATATGAAATTAAATGCCTGGTAAGTTAGCGGAAAAAGTAAAACATACGTATTTTTAAGCCTTAGTTTACCCGAACCCGTACCCAACAATACTTTGACTTTTTAATGTAAGCGTGGACTATTTATTTAAAGATGAAAAAATGTTTAGGTTACATTTAATTATTATAAAATGCTTGGATTTTGATGAAATCTACACAAACCTTGAAAGTGTGAGAGCTAAGGTCCAACTTTCATTACATTAACAATTTTCCTCGCGGTGATGGGGTGAAAAGTTGTGCTTCGCTCGACAGCAAAGTTGTTTGGCGTCTCGTGCCTTGAAAGCGTCGCTATCCTCAGAATTTTACTTTTGAACCATTCGCTTCGCTCATAGTTCAATCTTACAATCGTTCGCTAGCTCAGCTTTGAATACAATTGCGCCAAACAGCTACTGCAGCCTTGTATAACAAATAACTATTGGTGAAATATGAGCACACTTTGAGGAACATTAATTGAGAGCGAGATATCAAAGAAACGTCGATTATTGTATATACATTTTTTATTCGATAATTAGCTCTAAGATAAGTAGTTGCATGTTAATTAGGGACTTAAGTATTATATTTTACGAACATATGCTTGCACTTAAAATCTTTCCGAAGTCCGAGTTATTAATTAAATAATACCATTTATTAATAAAGTTATTTTTTGTTCGCAGAAATGAGGAACGCTGAAAAGTCGGAAAACATCACTAAGTAATAAGTTATGAGAATGAGCAGAATAATTAATTACCTATCGTTGTACCTGAACAAATATTGCCATGTAAATATAGTGTTAATATCATAATATGTTTGATTTTGCTTTAAATAATAAGCTCAATTAATTAATATACTTACGCAATACTTTGCTCATTTAAACAAGATTCCCATAAACATGAAAACAGTAAGATTTGAATAATTAAAATCGAGGGACAGTTTGTCGCCTATTGCGTTCGCTAATTTAATGTATTTTAAATTTTCATAAGCAAACATATCCCGCAGGTACGTGTTGTTCAACGGCGATTGACACATCAAAGTGACGGTCGGTACAAAAGTGCGGAACCTCTTAGTCAACACATTTAAGTTTTTCATGCCTGCTCGTATATGTAGCAAAAGAGGTCAGAATTCAGGCTCCAAAACTGTGGACGTCGCCAGAACAGGCCTTTTATGAAGTCAGATTCTCGAACAATGTTCTTGTAGTCCAGTAGAAACAGCGTCAGGGCCGGAGCGCTGTTGTGTTTAGTTTAAATATTATGAATATTATGATCTTAATTTTCATTATGAACATAGTTGCAATTACCATCCATCCATATCCATCTATTGCCTACTTTGTTGCCTCTGCAACAGTTTAAATGTAGGTCGTAAAAAAATGGCTCGTCAGTGAACGCCCTTCAGTATTTTGTCTTTTCTTCGTATTCCTTCCACATTCAGCGTTTGTTTCTATTATTTTCCTTGACATCGACGATGTTTGCCGTATTGGCTCAACTTGGATAATTATGAATTGCCGGTTTAGTCCTTCTCAAATTATCATATCAATGAAGGGTCGGAAACGCGCTTGTGATTCTTCTGCAATCGCAGGCGTCCATAGGCATGTCTGCTGACTGCAAGAAGTTCACCAACGTCGTAGTTAAAAAAAAAACGTCAAACCCGTGTGATAATGGCCACTGAACAAAATTCGGGTTTCTTCTAAGACTTGACGCCATCACTACGCTTTAATATTTATTATTGACACCTTACCCAACATACGCCCCCTCACCCTCATTGGGTTGTCATTATTATTTCACGCGTTGGTTTGTTTGGGAAACGGAAAACGTGTCAATCGTCAGAGGCATCAATACTGGATTATTTTTATAGCGTCTGCCCGCGACTCGACTCGACTCGACTCGACTTTATTATTCCAATAATGGGCGAATAGGCTTAAGATTTTTTTACGATGCCATTTTAACCAGTTTTTAGAGAGGAACAAATGTTTGTATGGCATCAACTACCAATTAAAGAACATAAATAACCAACAATTTCAGTTAAAGACAGGTCTGTCTGGTCTGGCGGCATTAAAAGCGCTGCATACTGATTGACATAAAACTATGACGTCACAGTTTGATATTAGTGCTCTAATCGTTGTCTGGAAAATCAAGTTAATTGCTGTTTCGGTCGCGAAATACTGCGTTCCATAGTTGTCATGCAATGTTGTTTCAGTAAAAGCGTAAGGATTCTATTGGTAGCTTTAAATTTACTCTTCGACACTAAAAAACGCATATTTTAGTCGAAACTTTTATAATTTTGATGATGTCATTGCATTTTAAAAGCAACATTGGGTTTTAAAATCTAGGAAGTAAATTCAATTTACTAATATTGATGCTGAAAGTAGGTAGTGTCGTCCATTTCGGTGTCTAGATTCTAGATCCTTTGGGCACTGGAGCACTAACCTCTCTGAAAAGAGTCACCGAAGGTCATTGGCTGTGTGCATGACAGACCTATCTGACGTTTTCACCTAAGTATCTCTTATTAGTCTGTATTTTCACCTTTTAACTCAAACTCATAAATTTCGTACAATGTGAAGACAAGTTTCAATTATAATAAAACAGATTGTTAAAGTAGATATATCATGCCAGCCCAGCATGGCGGCCGCGAGCTGTCTCGCGGCAAGATAGCCTATCAGCCTCTTTCTAATTAAAACGTTTAGGAAGAGACGGATAGTCTATGTCACCGCAACACAGCTCGCGGGACGTCCTATAATAGCTGTGCTGGGTGATTTAAAAACTAGCATGTTCTTAAAAATTATATTTTCTTTTATCCTACTAATATTATAAATGCGAAAGTTTAGATGTTTGGATGTTTGGATGTTTGTTACTCAATCACGCTTAAACGGCTGAACCGATTTGAATGAAATTTTGCACGAAGATAGTTTATAGCCTGGATTAAAATATAGGATAGTTTTTTCCCGAGTCCACGCAGACGAAGTCGCGGGCGGAAGCTAGTAAATCATAAATCAATCATTTATTCGTGACAGCTAATACACACTAATACATATGGAAAAGAAAAAAGATATATACGGCCTAAGCCGTGCCACGAAGGACCCGGCTCAGCATGATACTGGCTTTAACTGCCAGGGCTGGTCTTCTTCTGGTTTTATCATTTTGTGGATATTCTAAAAGTGTCACTTAAAGTTAAATGTTATGTGCTCTGCCTACTTTTTTCTGAAAATAAGTGTGCGTTTGTATAACTTCGTTGATGTAATATATTACGCAATTGTTTAAATAAAACAATACGTATAGGTAGTCCAGAAATAACTGCGTTTGAAGCACCGCACATTAAAAAGTTGGCAATAGATTTCTATGCAACATTGCTGGCCTAGGTCGGCAGGAGCGACGCATGAAACACAAACATTATACTCGTAATAACATTTATTAGATATATATATATCGGAAATTCATTTGTAACAGTTGTTGAGTTAATTAATCTCTTTTAAACAGCTTATTTAGCTAGAGGTTTTACGTTTGTAATGTTGATTAATAAATACAATATTTTCATTTTATTAGATTAACTTGACGAAATTTATAAGAATTCCAACTTAGACTACGGAACTCTATACACGAGGAAGATTAGTTTTGCTTGCATTTAACTTAACAAAGTTTAATGATCACATTAGCTTCCGCCCGTGACTTCGTCCGCGTGGACCCGGGATAAAAACTATTCTATATTTTAATCCAGGCTATAAACTATCTTCGTGCAAAATTTCATTCAAATCGGTTTAGCCGTTTAAGCGTGATTGAGTAACAAACATACAAACATCCAAACATCCAGACATCCAAACATCTAAACTTTCGCATTTATAATATTAGTAGGATAACAGGCTTTTTTTCCATCAATATGTATATTTATTTATTTATTTATTTAATCTTTATTGCACAAAAGAATATCTTATAGTACAAAAATCGGACTTAATGGTATAAAGCATTATCTACCAGTCAACCTTAAGGCAAAGCAGATAAAATGTGGGAAGTGCAACTTAATTTAAAACAAAAACTCTATAACATGTCTAAAGATGCGATGAATAATAATATAGTAGAATACGATACAACGACGACGACGACGATATATTAACGGTACCTATTATGTCCTCTGTTAACTTCGATCAGTATTTTCAGTTAGGCAGTTTCTGCGCTTCATGGACGTAATTTTAAAACTTGCCATATCCCTGTTGAGCGCTGGGAAGAGGTCGCGTCTATGAGATCGGAATGGAATAAAGGCCTTCACACACCGGACGCGGTTGCGGGTCGGGCGCGGGCCCGCGCAAGTTGTAAAACATTGAAACTACACTTCAAACACACATTGAACGCGGGCCCGCGGCGCTAAGTTACAACTCGGTCAGCGCGGCCGCGGGACGGGCACGGCGCGGGTCGGGCGATTGATATGTCTCTCACTACCAACGCATTTAAAATCTCTAACACTATCCAGCCTTTGGAAACTCTCATAGAATGAAAAAATGTACGGGATAGTTCACGCATCTTAGCCAACCTAACAAAACACAGAACTTTTGCACCTTATTACAAGGCAATAAAGTGCACTCATTTTTTGTTTACGTTGGTAGTAGACATAAGAGAATCCTAAAACAATGTATGAAGTTCCGCCTCTTAAAACATAGTGGTTATATTATCTTTGACACTATCTCCATCACGCAGTAGCGCGAGCCCGCGTTGCTGCCGCGGCTACTGTGTGATAGAGACGCCGCTCGCCTGTGGTGTGAATATACCGCTTCAACCGCGCCCAACTCGCGCCGCGCCCGCTCTGCGCCGCGCACGACCCGCGTTCGATCGCGAGGAATATACGTGCTCATCAGAGAAAATTTAAAAGGGTCGCAGTCGTGAAAATGAACAGAAAGAAGTAACAAGATGCACACAAATAGCTACCTTCAAATGTAAGCTAAAAGGTTCAAGTTATAAAAATAGTAGGCCGTTAGGATCGGCATCATTATAGCTTTTTTTACATAAACTCTTCTTGACATGATTTTTTAGTAAGCTACAGAGAAAATAGCTACAGTTGTGCACTGTGGGAGAAAAAAAACAGCAAGGCGTAAGGTAACAAGGAAGAACATTACCGTATTAGAAATCGAGCTTAAGGCGGTGCATTGGAAATTATCGCGTGCTTTGAAACGCCGTTCTGACTAGATTAAGAAACAATAAGATCTGATTTTCAGATATATGATTCTTGACCATGTGATTGTTTTTCTGATTTTACCGATACATGATTGCTTAAAATTTCCTCGATAGAAAAAAAATCCAAAGTTAGGTCTGTATTTTCCTCTTTTTACTCAGCCTACTCAAACGATACATTATTTTACGACACAATCAAGTTAATACTATAGTATTTTATCTCATCTAAAATCTCACTTTATGAAATTTAAATAAAACTTCTCTAAGTTAGGTATTTATCGAAATTTGTCCAAAAAAGTCATTCCCGAAGAGTGTTACATCTCTTTTTCTCGTGCGTGGAAGGCATAAGCGTGTCTTTGTCTAGGGGGCGTGTTCGACTAGAATCAAGGCATCCCCTTAATGTGAACTTGAATCTATTTATTCAGGTAACCTCGCTTACACGTTATGCCAAATAATGCGGCTACTCAAAAAGAACAAATTTCAATATAATGTACGAGACAAAGATGATTTTGACCTTCAGAAACGCCATAAATGGAAGTTACTATAAGCGTTTTTGGTTACAAGTGCTATAAATGTTCTGTTCTGCTGTAGTCCTGTTAGTATTCAAGTCGCGAGATGTATTAAGGTCCCACTCGTGAAGTCTGCGGTCCAGAGATAATAGAAACACTAGAGAATATTATAACTCGGGGCACGAGACACGGTAAGCACGTTTGACACAATTACCCAATTTAATTAGGAATAGCAATGGTATCTGTCAGAATAAATAATACTACTTCCTAATCCTTATCCTTACTAATATTATTAATGCGAAAGTGTGTGTGTTTGTTTGTCCTTCTTTCACGTGGCAACGGAGCGTCGTATTATTGTGATTTTTTGTACGAAGATAGTTTAGAGGCTAGAGAGTGACATAGGCTACTTTCTCCAGCGGGAAAACATCTAATGCCCACGGGAAAATTCAATGTTACATTTTCCTACAACCACGCGGGCGAAGCCGCGGGCATCAGCTACTAATATTATAAATGCGAAATTTGGGATGTTTCGATGATTGACCGTACGTAGAACCGATGGCCGTTGGAGTGGAAAGGTTCTCGAGTGGTGACCACGTAGCGGAAGACGCAGACTGGGTAGACCACCGACAAGGTGCTGATGACCTGGTAAACGTCGCGGGAGTCCGCTGGATGCGGGTAGCGCAGGACCGGTCACTTTGGCACGCTTTGGGGGAGGTCTATGTCCAGCAGTGGACGTCTTGCGGCTGATATGATGGTGTCCGCTTAATGTAGGTACGGCCCAATAATCCGAGTCCATTATATCTCTGTTGTCTAATGGGCGCGGATTATCGGGCCGTACAGTGATGTGCCGTTCCCAGGAATATTCGCCAGGTGGGCATACAATCCCTTGTATGCCCACCTGGCGAATATTCCTATATTCCCATAAAGGTACGGGAATATTGAAATTGTGTATGTTTATACAGGGATTCCATGATAACTTGGCCCCTTGATTTATTTACCAAGACATTAACCAATTTAATTTATCCGGAAAAGTAAATTCCCAGTTATTGGGAATATTCCCCCAGCCGAATAAAACAAATTTTATATAAGTACTTCTACAAGTGACAAAAAACGATACAAAGTTAATGTAAAAACACAATAAAATATGTACGAATACTAAATATGAAAATTTTCACATATTAAATGTTAATTGAGATAAAAAGTCAGAATTATTACAATAATGCAGTTTTTGGCGAATGGCACATTATTTGTCGGGGCACTATTAATTTTAATTACTTTTATTATAACTTTAATTTTCCTAATTTGTATTTAAATGATCCACTTTTTGGGGAATATTCCCGGGAACAAGGAAATATTCCCGGGAATATTTCCGTTACCAGGAATATTCCTCGGCACATCACTAAGGCCGTACATTAACCGGTACCGCTATGCTTAGGTATTAAGTAAGAAAAACCAGAGAAATTTTAAACTTTCATCAGTTCCAGTCAGAGAATCTAAGTTATCAGTTAAACATACCACAACACATTGAAAAGTACAAAAGACCAAATTAAAACCATTCACACCCTTTATAGTATCGGGAATAACAATGAAAACCAATGGAATTACGTCCAGTTTCCTATAAAATCTCCATACAAAGCTGTCTTCATTGTCCTGCAGTGTAACCTGACCAGCATATTGTATGTTGAAACTGCTTTTTTTGTTCCGCAGTGCATAAATCTAAAATTTATCGCTAAGCTACTTCGTATATCGGCGTTCGGACTGCAATATATCATCTCTGCCTTACATTTTTACACAAAAATGTATGTTTTTTGCGGAAAAGGACGTAAGTTGCTCGATAAACATATTGTCATAGGACGTTTTTTCTGAAAGAGTTACGTGTGCACTGGCAAAGTGCAAACTAGTGTTCCTTTACTTGAAAATTTATGAATGAAACACTTTTATTGTAGCTTATAGCCGAAATTTGCATCAAATGGAAGTTTTTCTTTAGGGTACGTCCTCAGTTGGTGTCGGTGCAGTAAAAAAATATTTACTGATTCGTCGTCCTGCTCCTCCTAGCGTTATTCCCGGTTGTGCCCTAAAACCGGGTCAATTTTTATTTACTGTTTATTACAGAAAATGTCGCTTATTTAAATAGAAGATTGTGTTCCAATCATCATCATCATCATATCAGCCGAAAAACGTCCACTGCTGGACATAGGCCTCCTCCGAAGAGTGCCAAAGTGACCGGTCCTGCGCCACCCCCATCCAGCGGACCCCAAATCCGGTGTCCCAATAGAGAAAAAAATTATGTTTACAGCGAGGGCGGTATATTTAATCTTAAGCGTAACGAGTAATTCAAGTGTTTACGCCAGACAGAAATATTTTGATACCGAATGATACATACTGCTTTTCACACTGTCTATTAGGAACATTTCTCAATGTGTTTTTTTTTCTTTCTTTCAATGGGTGCTTCTTGATCGGTGTGGGAGGCGTTGAAGCGCGGGGATAGACATGCAGTCTGCATACATACCGCGCTGCTCCCGTATACTACTATAGTAGAGACAGTGCACCGACCAGTAAGGAAATCTGTACAGTAGAAATCTGCATGTAGATTCTGCCCAAGTGAGAGACTTTAATGTGACCGCATATTTATTACGCTGGGTAGTGTACTGTAGCATTTTTATACTACTGATATAAATAACGCAACAAAAAAAACTGCGCCGTGCTCTAGTTGGGTTAGAAGAGCTTTAAATTTAAATTAATCTTATACGATTCTGCATATAATGTATTCTTGCATATAAGAATATCTTCGAAATGTAAGTTTGAGGCTTCGTAAGTTAGTGTTCGGACTCGTGAGTGGGTCCGGCCCCCTAGAATTAAAAAGTAAAATGAGTGACACCTGTCAATGTGACACTTGTCAAGACGGATTTGTGCCACGCGTGATGATGGCGTCTTGTAATATAACCTAACGTTGGGAGCCGCGGGGCTGTAGGAGTGTGTTGTTACATCTGTTGTGAAACCCAGTTGGTAGGTCAGGTATATTCGTAATATATTAATATTAATGACAGTATGAACAACTTGATCTGAAATGTTCAGCCCACATTAGGTCGACGTCAGCGTGCGACCCTTTTGACAATGAGAGGACGTTCACATTTCAAACAAAATTGTTTTATAGTTGAACAGAATGTTAAACAAATATCGCAATTTAACTTGAAAACATTAACATTGCAATTTTTAAACTTAGGCAACATGTACTTATGAATGTCGACCACCGGTTCGGAAAGAAAACCTTTGCCTCTAGAAGAACTGGCGTAAAAAAACTAGGCGGAGTATAATAGTTTAAAACGTTATACAACGCGTCGATCCGTGTTAAAAACTATCCTATATTTTAATTCTGGCTACTTATATACTATCTCCTTGCAAAATTTCATCCAACTCGGTGGAGCCGTTTAAGCGTGATTGAGTAACAAATATCCAAAACTTCTGCATTTATAATACGAGCTTCCGGCCGCGACTTCGTCTGCGTGGACGTGCTTCATTGGCTAGTATATCAGCAAGGGGGTTATGGGATAAAAAGTATCCCATATTTTAATCCACGCTATACTCTATCTCCATGGCAAATTTCATCTCAATTATGTGAAGCGGTTTTCGCGTGATTGAGTAACCGATTTCAATTTATTTAGAGTTAGCAAGTTCAGTAATGTTTTGAAATTTTATAAATTTTCCCAAGAACGACATTTTTGCTTTTACTAGCCTTTAAAAAGTTGTTTTAAGCTTCCCTGTACTTCTGATAACCTTGTGGGCTTATCAATGTTCGTTGGGAAGTTGCATGACTGCTTCCCTAACATACTTACGTTACTATTTCATAGACGAAAAAAGTTTAATAAATTAACAAACACAATTTGAAATAATGTGGATTTAGTTTCAGGCTACGTTTGTGATCAAGCGGAGCGTTCGACAGCGCGGCGCGCGCGTCGTAAGTCACCCAAACCACAGTAGATTATGCATGGCTTAAAGCAGTAAAGCAAATCCGTATATAAACGTCTGCACAGCTATCACACGACGGCGCGCGAGCTCTTTCGATTTTTATCGCACTATCCGTCACTTTCTTATTAGAACATTTAGAACAAGAGGATAGTGCGAGAAAAATCGAGAGTATGTCGCGGCCGTCCCATGATAGACGTGCTGATGCGACGCACTCAGTCAGACGAACATGCCTCGCTACAAACTTAAGTGTAAGTCGGGGTAGTTGGCGGTACATTAGTCCGTGAGCTGCGCATTAGTGAGTAGAACTGGTGTGAAATGGGGCGCAGGTGTAAAAAGAGCTAGTTGAAATACTACTTTAACCAATACCATGCCAAGCACCAAGTACAACACTGTACAACTAAACACTAAAGTGTGCTATCTACCTACAGCTCTTCTAAGGCGGCGGGCTTGGTTTGTCCTCTGAGATGTGTGATTTCATGACTTGAAACGAGACTGATAATTTACCGCCTATAAACTGTTATGCAGCGGTGCCTTAAATTGTTATATGAAGAATTGTATAATTATGGAACAATAAATAAATAATAATAATTACGTGTTTATGAAATGAAGGGTTTGTATAGCGTTGCTTTGGAAGATCAATATCATACATGAGCGTTTCCGTATGTACTGTCAAGAGAATAAGGATTATGTAAAAAGATAACGACCTCTGTAGCAAATAACGTTAAAAAGTTGGTATCGATACCACTGTGAGACAGATTTAACGTTAAGTTGTAATTAACGTTAAACTATCTACCGTTACCTATACTACTTTTTACCGGTAACAAAATGGTATCAATACCTTGAGCTAACGTTAAGTCAAAGGTATCGTTAAATGTTTTTAACGTTAGTAGGTAACGTTAGTAGCAGCTGGTCGCATCTCTCAACAGATTCTCGTGAAATTTTGTGAGTGAGTTCGATATTTGACTATAGGGCAAAAGTGGTTTCGTATGTCCGGTTATCCGGCTGTCTCCTCTATAGGTCGCATCTCTCAACAGATTCTCGTGAAATTTTGTGAGTGAGTTCGATATTTAACTATAGGGCAAAAATGCTTTCGTATGTTCGGTTGTCTGGCTGTCCGGCTGTCTCCTCTATAGGTCGCATCTCTCAACAGATTCTCGTTGGTAACGTTAACAAGCCCTGCTCTGTAGCATAGTTGGTATTGCTAGTGACGCGACCTACGAAGCTAGAGGTCCCGGGCTCGAATCCCAGTAAGGGTATTTATTTGTGTGATGAGCACGAATATTTGTTCTCGAGTCAGAGATGTTTACTATGTATTTAAGTATTTATATAAGTAACAGGTCGTCGTCTAGAGTACCTACCCTTTGCTTAGTTTCCACAATAATCCACAACAGTCCGCAAAAAAAATGTCCTAACGCGCGTTCGAAACGTTACATGATTACCCCTCAGATTGACCTACTTCTAGATGAATCCAAGGATAATACATACATCTTCTTGGAGAAATTTTAAAGGAAAAGGTTTTGGAAAAAACCCGTCTCTCGTCAGTACACATTCATTAATATTTTGATAATGTATAAAGCGAGAAACGCGCCATATGTAAATTGTGTTATCCGTGTCTGCCTTTTATTCCTGAATACTCGGATGATACGTAAGTATGTATAATAAGTTAAGGTGCGACCACACCGCTGCTTAAAATACGCTAACGCACCGTAAAACGCGGCAAAATGTATGAAGAATACGTGACGCATACGACACGTCAACGCGTATACGCAGCGTTAAGCACCGCGGGTCCCTTACTTGATCTATCGAGACTCGAAGACGTTTTCACGAACAATGTAACAAAATTATCGTCAGCGCAACCAATGAACTACCATTGATACTGCGTACATACCTACCCCTAATGATGTAATTAATATAAAAAAGAAGTAGATATGTTATAAGCGCTCCAAACGTGGCACACTAAAACTCAGTCAATTGGATGACCTTGCCTAAGTTTCGCGTGGTCAATGGCAACGTGTAAACGTGTCTCAGCTGTCAGATTTGTTGCGCGAAAGTAAAACTATGCCGTCGTGTGTGATGCGATTTTGCATTAATTAAAGTAAAAAAGCCAGCAAAAGCCAGGAAATAACGTTAACGTTACGCAAGTAATCTACTTTTATATATAATATTAATACCTACATTTTACGTATTCAATAATTACGTGCATAATAAGTACATTGTGATACAGTGGACCGCGTGATCAATTCCGCCTCTGATGTAATTATCAAAGCTCACGAGTTTCACACGACATTTTTCAACACATTTTGCAAGGAAAAAATCCTTTTCATAAGATGAAAATTTTATAGACCTGCCAAGTTATTTTCTTTACTTAATGATGGCAACAGGTTTTTACTTACATATACTTCGCCAATAATTTCCAATGGCGTCCATTCTATTTATCACTTTTATAGTCACCATGAGTCAACATTTTTAATAATAACCAAACACGCATTAACGATGTTTATAAATATTTGTGAAATAACCCTATAATGGCGCGCAACAGTTTTTTGCGCATGTGTTAAGTCAGACTTAGATAAAATATCTAAACAGCCAATACAAAATAAAATAAATATTTTCGTTTTAAAATGTTATCTTTATTAATTCAGGTAAAATGTTATCAAAAGCGAATAGTTTTACTAAATTAAACATTTCTATATCATATCAAAAAAAAATAGTAATGAAATTTAAAAAAAAAACGGCCAAGAGCGTGTCGGGCCACGCTCAGTGTAGGGTTCCGTAGTTTTTCGTCCGTCACAGTAAGTGTCCCCACTTAAGCGTTAAAAAATGAGCTATTTGTTACATTGAGTTGACAGATTAAGTACAAAACCCTAAAACCCTAAATCCGTTTTTTTACTTTATTTGAAAGCACGTCATTTCAGAGTTTTCAGAGTATGAGAGATGAAAAGAGTATTTGTATTGTATTGTATTGTACATTTTAATCGTTATTTGTTATTCGGCACAAGTGCTTGTGTCGAAAGCCGAGCTAGCGAAGCGGGTTAGTTCAATGTGAGCGTTCCGCGTACAGCGACATGTATCGGCAAATTAAGTAAACTATTGCGCGCGAGCTTAAAGTATGGAAGATGATTTTTATGGGATAATTCTATATTGCGTGAACCGATTTTCACCGCTTTTTTTACTTTATTTGAAAGCACGTCATTTCATTGTGGTTTTGTAGAAATTACAGGTACAATAAACACCTGCTTATAAATTACAAACTTAGTTCAGAAATTATTTTGTAATTTTTTTCAAAAACTATTTAACCTATCAAGTTCAAAATAATTTTCCTAGAAAGTTTTTATAGTTCTACTTTTGAGATGTTTTCATATTTTTAAAAGTTATGGTTCAAAAGTTAGAGGGTGGGGGGGACACTTTTTTTTTACTTCTGGAGCGATTATCTCCAAAAATATTAACATTATCAAAAAATGATTTTAGCAAACCCATATTCATTTTGAAATACCTATCTAACAATATATGACACGTTAGGGTTGAAATGAAAAAAAAAAAACACCCCACGTTACGTACAGGGGAGTACCCTAATAAATTATTTTTTTCACTTTTTATTTTACCACTTTGTCGGCGTGATTGATATACATATTAGTACCAAATTTCAGCTTTCTAGTGCTAACGGTTACTGAGATTATCCGCGGACGGACGGACAGACAAAGCGAAACAATAGGGGTTCCTAGTCGACTACGGAACTCTAAAAAAGGATTTAAATTGTTTAGTCGAGTAAGAATCAAATTGCCGTGAATTTAAAAAATCTGTACATTCTGTACAACCCGGCTAGTTTAGGAATGCACCGTGTCCATGCATCATTAGGATCACGCATAGACGTATCGGGTTGAAATTAAAACCATATAATCAGGTTTATAGTTCCTTGTAGCTGTCAAAAAATCAAACTCCTAAATTAACGTAAAAAAAGATACGGCCGTTTATGCCGCATAAAACGTATATTTCAACACTATCAAGGGAATACAAATTTATAGGGTACTCTCCGTCGACCTAGCCTAACTATGAAAGTAATTCAGTAAGTGTTCAGTAATTCAGATGTTATTTCAGTAAGCCGTTTTAAAATGAGAACTAAACTACGTTACACTATAAATGTACAAATAGTACATAATACATTAATAAAAGGCAAGGTGTTTAGTCTGATTTATTATATTACTCTTTGTCCATTAACAGCAAGTCAAGTGACAGCGGGACGGTATGATAATTTCTGGAAGCGAAACAGAGACAAGTATTATGTTCCTCTGCATAGTACGTTACGGAACATTTACTTGACTCTGTTTCGCTCCCGGAAATAATTCATTTGACATTTATTATTAGTGTGTAATTGCAATTAGTGTGTATTCGCAGCTCTTTCATGTGTGCATAAGCTTGGCCGTTTTTATTGAGCTTGCTCCTATTTACTTTCACCTGTCCCGTTGTCTGTCTGTCTGTAATCAAATCTTGCAAGTTAAATTTGACCCACTTCCCAGTGACCGATTGAGCTGAAATTTTGGGTATAAGTATACTTTGGATGACAATTCAATATTATGGTACTGTCGAGCTGATCTGATGATGGAAACGGAAGGTGGCCATGAGAATTCAGTACTTAACCGACGTAACCCCGTGGAGTTTGGGCTCGTTAGAATCGTCTCAATGGGTAGTTAATGATGGTATACAGAAAAGTACAATCGGCAATAAAAGCTTGTACCAAAAACGAAATTTTTGACAGAAACTTGTTCAAGACGGTATTTCGTATAGACAACATATCTACCTCTTTTTATATTATATCGGATGACGGTGTCATTTGTCACGTCGAGAAATCACCCAAATCATCTGATTTGGTCGAAATAAATTGCTGTAACTAAATATAGCCTGACAAGCCGCTATTTAACCCTGAGGCAGTGTCACTGTAAACCGCATAATAAAATGGCAATAATCTACTTACAAACGTCATGTATAGTCAGTCAAGTGCGACTCTGACTCGCGCACCGTACCGATGGTTCCATTCCATCAAATGAACAAAGAATTATTGAGGATTAAAAAAGACTAGATAGAAAGAAATTAAGAAAGAATAGATTGTGTCTCGAGGGAGCCAAATTATATATTTACAGCGAGGGCATTTCGCTTCACTCAGGATTCAATATACCGATATTAAATCCTGAGTGAAGCGAAATATACTACAAATACAACCCTGAGCATAGCGAGGGATTCTAAAGTAGAATCTTGAGTGTAACGAGAGAATTCAAGTGTTGAAAAATTCAATTTAAATTATTTTACATTAAAAGGCACATGCCAGTATAATGAGACAGGACACAGAAAAATAGCACTAGAACAAAATAACATAAAAATAAAATGTGTTAATCAAATGTGTTTGTTTTACAAAATAATAATAATTAATTGTAATGTCGATAAAGATTATTCGATTAATAATTATAAAATTCCTTTACGCCCAAGATGGAAAATATTTTGCTACCGAACGTCTTTTCTGAATAGCAGGTGTGATAAATATACAGGGTGAAATATTATTGACCGTTCATATTTTCCCAGGCATTAGGTATCAATAAAAGATGCCATTTCTGATAAAAAATAAATATGGGTAAAATTTTTACAATAAAATGTGCTGTCCGAATAAATAAAGACTAACGTGTGGATAATCGGGGGCTGAGTGACGCTCGGGGTCAGCGGTGCGGGGGGAGGGGCGCACTTGCCGCCTCCCGCACAGCGCGCTACCGTGGTATCCACGAACGCATGTTTTTACAAGCTGTTATTTAGTTTCACCTGTCCCGTTGTCTGTCTGTCTGTCTGTAATCAAATCTTGCAAGTTAAATTTGATCCACTTCCCGGTTTCCGTTTGAGCTGAAATTTTGCATGCGTATATAAATCGCGTGACAATGCAATATTTTGATGATTTGGAGCTGATCTGATGATGGAGCTGGAAGGTGGCCATAGGAACTTCGTAATAAAACCACATAATCCCGTCGAGTTTGGGCTCGTTAGAATCGTCTCAATGAGTAGTTGATGATGGTATACTGAAAAGTACAGTCGGCAATAAAAGCTTGTACCAAAAATGAAATTTTTGACAGAAACTTATTTTACGATATCTTTGAGCAGCTGTGTCTCAATATATTAGCATTGAAAGAAACTGAAAGAATAAACATGTATTTTTAGTTTTTCGCTTAGGAATCCACTGTGAAAATTTGAACGGTCAATTTTATTTCACGCTGTATACATATTAAAGGAACCTTCTACATATTTGCTTAACCTTTTCATGGACTTCGTATTTGAATAAATATGTATCCAAATTCCCGATCCCTAACACTTCGGCGGCAGTCGTATAAAGTATAAACAACATTCAATATTTTTAGGGTCGTCCAAATTCCCGATCCCTAACACTTCGGCGGCAGTCGTATAAAATATAAACAACATTCAATATTTTAGGGTCGTCGTGAATACGGGGTCACAAAGCGTAGATTTATAAATACGTCACTCCCGATAAGAAACTGCGTCCACCTTATTACATGGCCGTCATCATATTATATGTGAAAAGGATAACCCTATTTGCTTCCTATAAGGCACGGACACGCACAGTTTGAGCAGAACGGCTGAGTTATTTGAAACTCATGACTTCACTTCAATACTCTGTTCCCTTTTGGCAGATTGGTCGTGTATGTAGCAACGATATCTGTTTAACTGTTGTTGTCCTTGTCACACACAGCAGCTCAAGGCTTCAATCCTCAGAACCTTCGTGACAAACTATTCAAGGAAACTTGAAATAAATATGGTGGATATCGAACGAAAAACTTATCCGTATTTTCGAAATCTCATACACAAGATACTTCTCCTGCGTTTGAGATGAAACGTGTGATTAGTGAAAATCGAGATATTTTTATCACTGATTTATAAATTATCATTGAACCTGAATGTGGAGCGACCAACCTCCATTATAGTTTATTTGTGTTGCTTTTTAGTACTCCATAATAAAATGGGTCCAACGGAACACTAGGCGATCACTCGGAGTCTGTCCGTATGTCAGAGCCACTTAACTCGATTGGTGGTATAGATATAAGATATTTATGGCCCCTATCACAAAAATATAGTAAGAAAGGAGTAAACTCCAATCAAGGGAGTAATAAATGGTAAAGCATTTTTTTGATAAAATCTACATACATAGAAACAAGCACCTGTGAGGAAGTGCAAACATGCATATGAAGTCGTCAACATGGGGACTATTCAATCTCTTTCTTTCTTAAATCTAGGCATAGCTGCAGTTTAGGTACATTCAGTATCATAGTAGCAGCCAACACATGCACCCTAAAGCTGAGAGAGAAAGAGACCTACTAGATGATGAGAATAGCATTACTAGAAGGTCATCATACATTTCAACCAGAAAAACGCATAAAATTTTTCTCATAATACCAATTGCGGCATCTGTTTTCTCAGTCCTACCCGGGGTCACAACAGCGACCCATTTGCCTTTAAAACCCTCTCACCGTTGCCACAAAGCTATTGTGGTACCCTTTGGAATCTATTACCGCTCCACTGATTCACAAAGATCTGGCATAAAGATCAAGTTTTCTCTTTCTATAACGTTTCCTCAATACCATCGAAGCATTTTATTCCAGATTTGTAGTGCCATTACTGAACGATTCCTAACTTTATGTTTTCGTTAATTTTCATAGCAGGTCCAGTTCAACCACGCTGCGCCTGCAGGTACGAGGTCACCACTCAAGAATCTTTCCATCACAACGGCCATCGGTTCTACTGGGTAATGGGTTCCGCCCACTGCCACTAAAGTTTAGCGATTCAGAGGGCTATATCCGTTACCTTGGTTCCGCGGGAGTCCACTGGATGCGGCTGGCGCAGGACCGGTCATTCAAGGCACTCTGTGGGGAGGCCTATGTCCAGCAGTGGACGACTTTTGGCTATTACGATGATAATGATGACAGTGAATAGCTACTTTGGCTCCTACTAACTATATGAATAACTAACCACCAGCAACGTCGTTTCGACCCGAAGGAACACGACGCGGAGGTGGGCGTTTTACTAAAAAGTGTACCTTTCAACAAGTTACCGAGTGACAGTGGAGCAAGCCTGTTAATGTCAATTTGAAGTCGCGGGTTCAAATCATAGCTTGTACTTATGAGATTTTCGAAAGTGATATGTGATATTTTTGGCTAATTTCTATTTTCTGGATGAATTGGAAAAAAGTGGGTCGGTTAGAGAAGCTGGTGACTTCGCACAATTTCCGAGTGTCCTTCCATTTTATTCCGTCGAGTGCCAAAACGTATGGGATTTCGGTTACTCAGACTATACTTTCCATTTCTAAGCTAGAGTTATCTTATTTATTACGAAATTAGACTAAATCACAAACAAACAAACTCTATGACCGGGTTCTTATCTTATCTTATCTAGATGAGGGCCCTTTCGGTTGCACTTCGACCCAGCAGGATCTTTTGTGCATTTGCCCTCTCCTTTATCCTTGGGAGTAGGCACTCCCAAGCTCGCTCCATCATTTCCACAAAGCGGATGATGCAGCTCAGCTGGAGCACCTTGAATTCCTTTGGTTGCGGATAGCCGTTACCAAAGTAATTCATTTTTTGTCTGGCAAGGGCATGACCGGATTTATCTGACCATAGATACTTGATTGGACTATATTTATTGGAATTATCCATATAACATACTAGTAACTTTTCCTCTTACTTTATTTCTATTGTTCTCATACCCCGCACCAGCTATGCTTATTTTCTGTTTGGCCTAAAGGTTGACTGGTAGAGAATGCCTTGTGGCATTAAGTTCGCCTTGTGTACTTGTATCTTGTTACTGTGCAATAAAGTTTAAAAAAATATATATCAAGATTTAAACTATAACAGATCTACATTATTTCTTGTCAAACTGATAACTAACAAAATTACGAAGAAATACAAAAGTAATCATTGCAATAAGTACCTGGAAGAGTTTCCAGGTACTTATTGGTCAAGTAATATACAATTTCCAAAGGGCAATATTTAATAAAAGAGAAGAAGAGGGAAAGAGAGAGCTTTATTGTAGAGGGTTTATGAATGAGAGAAAAGTGGATGTTACAGTTGGAAGAGAAGAGAACTACCTCGTCGAACTTTTTCCGACTTCCGGTTTCCGTCATCAGGTCCAGCAGGTCGATCACGTAACGCATTGTACGCGCGTCAAGTAGAGCTAAATGACACTTTTTATATGGAAAAATGACAGTTGGATCTACCTAACGCGCGTTCTAAACGTTACGTGATTACCCTAAATTCAAGATAAATAATTTTGAAACGTACAAAAATTGTGTTATTGTGTGACACATTAATATGTAAATACAGTTGCGTACATAAACGAATTAGGGATGGCACAAATGTATTATTTTTGTGTAATTGTTACTATTATACCAATATAAACAGTCATATGACTGCCACGTGCGGAACATATCGGGTCTACAATCGAGCCCTCGTTAGGTTTTACGACGTTTTTGTGTGATTCTGGCTTTGTCTGGGGTTCCCTCGTGAATTGCAATGGTGAAAAATCTTCTCACTAATTTTTTTTTATAGTCCTTATATAAAAAGTTTTGTCAAAAATCTGTACAACTTAATAACTATTACAAATCAACGTTTTAACACTATGCACCCTAGTATGCAGCAGTCATTTCCGTCTGCGTATGCCCACCAGAACCAAGCCTTACAGAGACTTGGCTTCCCTCGAATTTGGGAAATCCAACACCCTATTACAGACATCCAGGTGCTTAACGATGCCTTGAGACAAGTTCATCCTGTTAACTTCGTTACGCACACACTCCACCAATTGCACCGTCTACTTTACCACATTGAGAGCATTCTGGTGATTGGACATTCTTCATTAAAAACCCTCAAAATGCAGGTTTGCTCGATGCTCCACCGAAGTGAAAATCACGCTATTTAAAGGCCTTTAGCCAGTCATTCTAGTCGAGCAGTGCTTGCAGTTTCGAAGCATTATCAAATTTTAAGTTGCAGCGTCTTTTCAAGCATATTGATTTGAATTTAGATTAACCGTTTCATTTGGTCTCTGAGTGCACAATTTTCCGCATTTTCTGGTAAAATGTTTATAGGCATTTCACCATCCAGTATAAATACTGGATAGTATTCAGTTGTTAAGAGTCCGCAGTAAGCTTGATTCTCCATACAAACGTAGATTAGGTTACGTTAATTAGAATTACAGACATAGATATACCTCATGTCATTGTATATGCAAATTTTTGTCACAATCCAACACGTAGTTTTAAAATGAGAGCGTAACTACGTTTGTATGGGAAGGTGAAATTCGGCCGAGCTTACTGCGGACTCTTAACAATAAAATTTGATACCTATCATTTACCCTTTAGGTCAGTTGCACGATTTGTCGGCACCTACAGTATCTATGCGGACCTCTGCATTTTGCATTCCGCCCCTATCGTGAACGTTAGCCGATAACGACGTCACATATAAAATCATTTATTCAAACCCGGACGGCAGCTGAGTCCAAATGATTTCAGGATTCGAGAATAAATAGAAAAACCGGTTAGGCATTTCAGTATTTGGCGTCGAAAATAGTAACATCGAAAAGTGTGTAAGTTAGTTGGTGAGGTAGGGCACAGCGAAATGTCATCCCGCTCGAATTTGGAGCAGCCCAACTGGGGAAGTACCTCCGCCTTGCAGAAGACCACAGCCATAATAACACTACTACTCGCTCTGTAGTAATGTTGTGTTCCTGGTGGTGAGCAAGGTCGCCAGAGCTCCCGAGGATGCGTTGTGTTGAGAGCGAGGGAATTTGTTTCTTCAGCTGTCGACACGGCGAATCCTGAAACATATCAAGGGTCGGCAACGCCCATGTTACTCCTTTGGAGTTGCATGCGTCTATAGGCTGCGGTGTCCGCTTACCATAAGGCGGGCCGTACACTAGTTTGCCACCGTCGTTGTATAAAAAAAAAAGTTAGCTAGCGACTTGCGTATAGCCAGAAATATCTGATGCGGTCACGCAGATAAACTCCCAGGATAGCCCCATCCAATGCCCTCTGGGTGACTTAGAGCCTTATTATGAGGCCCATAGTAAGCAACCACGTTTCAGTGCCATATGTCATCACTGGCAACACACACTGGTCAAAGATTCTCGTCTTGAGACACTGAGAAATATTTGAAATTTTTTTAGTACCTTGTACCTTGAATTTTTTGAGACATTTTTACGTAAATATTTGTATATATTCGTGATATTGTATTCAACTTAACAATTTAAGGTATATTAGTATATTAATAAGGTATACTAGTAAGTCCGTGACCGCTTACCAATTTTATATTTGTAAAAACCAGAGGGGTAACCACGTAACGTTTTGAACGCGCGTTAGTAGAACCATTTAACTGTAATTTTTTCGTATAAAAAGTGACAGATCTACCTGACGCGCGTACAATGCGTTATGTGATCGACGTGCAGGACGTGGATTGCATAGTTTGAGTGTTTTCCAGAAAGTGTGGCAAAACGCTGGTAACTAATTACCATCCTCTCACTAAGGGCGAGTTTTGATGGCGCAAAGGGAATGCGTTTACGCATCCCTGTAGACCCGGGGACGGCCCAGGGGGTATGTGAGCCTCGCCCTTATGAGGGATTACCCACTAAAGCACTCAACGGCGTTAACCCTCACTGGCGTTTAGGGGCGGCATCATGGAATCGCTAGCATTCTAGCACAATGCACCCCGGTCTCGTGAGCACCGTCACACCGCACCAACCTACGCAAAGAGTACTATGAATACAGACCAATCAACGTCAAATATGGCGCTGCCGGCAACAGTTGCATTCCTATTTGCGTTATGTTTGTCACATTCTCATCTTGACGTTTATTGTACTGGGATGACAGCTCTTTCATAACGCAAATAGGAATGCACTCACTATAGAGGGAATGGAATGTTGGGAATGCTCAACTTAATAATAATCAAGTGTGTGTGATGAGCGTAGTGTGATTTTCGTTTAAATAAATATGTTATGGTTATTTTTGTTATTTAAATCACAACTTTTTTGAAGTTTAGAGAGTTTGGTGTAGCAGTTAAAATTCAGAGATGCTTAGAAGGTTATTTGTGTAATATATTGTTATTACTTAACATTCTAAGGTTAATTTTAATTGCGTACAAGTAGAAAAAATAACAATATTATTAGCATTCCGTGTAGGTACGGAGTAAATTTCCAATCCAGCTCGTGGATATATTTAAAAAAAAACATGTTTATTCAGGTGGGAAGTATCGTACAGAAGCCACAGCAGCTATGATCGCTTATTAAGGGCCTAAACAAAGAAACTTCAATGAATGCATTTTTCGGATATAATAATATAAATTTTATTGTTCGACAAAAGCAAAAAACGCTAAAAAACCAGTTGCAAGCAAGCAAAAGCAAGTTATTTTTTTTTCTTTTTTACCTGAAGTATAAATCAAGGTATATTATTGTTTTCATGCAAGCAAATATGAATAAAACTGAACAAATCCAAGAAGTCGGCTAAGGTCGCAAAATTCTCATTTCCATTTTTTCGAAAAACATGTTTTGTCAATTTTTTATTTATGACCTAAACTTGGTACAAAAACAAAGCTTTGATTACAGGCAAACATAACATGCACATTATCTTAAGTTAAACAATGTGAAGTGACATAAGTACTATTTAGATATCATTTATAGATTACTAGCTTCCGCCCGCGACTTCGTCTGCGTGGACTCGGGATAAAAACTATCCTATATTTTAATCCAGGCTATAAACTATCTTCGTGCAAAATTTCATTCAAATCGCTTCAGCTGTTTAAGCGTGATAGTAACAAACATCCAAACATCCAAATATCCAAACATCTAAACTTTCGCATTTATAATATTAGTAGGATAAGTTGGTACTTACTACAAACTCAGATTGAAAAATTAAATAAAAATAGGTATCCTTAATAAGTAAGGTTTCATTTAAATGGCAAACTAGAAAACTTGGCAACTCCAAAACGTCTTTTTGGTGATAAAGTCTTAGGCCTCCTGTAAATTTATATTAGATTAAGTTACGAAGTTTGCAACTTTAGCCGCTGAAGTGTTGATCTCGTTTTCTCGTGCGCGGAAGAGATAATCGTGTCTCTTACACAAGAGCGTGGTCTACAAAAATCCAGGCATCAACTTATAACGCAAGTCGCTAGCTAACTTTTTTTTTATACAACGACGATGGCAAACTAGCGTACGGCCCGCCTTATGGTAAGCGGACACCGCAGCTTATAGACGCATGCAACTAACTCCAAAGGAGTAACATGGGCGTTGCCGACCCTTGATATGTTTCAGGATTCGCCGTGTCGACAGCTGAAGAAACAAATTCCCTCGCTCTCAACACAACGCATCCTCGGGAGCTCTGGCGACCTTGCTCACCACCAGGAATACAACACTACTACAGAGCAAGTAGTAGTGTTATTATGGCTGTGGTCTTCTGCAAGGCGGAGGTACTTCCCCAGTTGGGCTGCTCTAAATTCGAGCGGGATGACATTTCGACTTACACACTTTTCGATGTTACAATTTTCGACGCCAAATACTGAAATGCCTAACCGGTTTTTCTATTTATTCTCGAATCCTAAAATCATTTGGACTCAGCTGCCGTCCGGGTTTGAATAAATGATTTTATATGTGACGTCGTTATCGGCTAACGTTCACGATAGGGGCGGAATGCAAAATGCAGAGGTCCGCATAGATACTGTAGGTGCCGACAAATCGTGCAACCGACCTAAAGGGTAAATGATAGGTATCAAATTTTACTGTTAAGAGTCCGCAGTAAGCTTGGCCGAATTTTACCTTCCCATACAAACGTAGTTACGCTCTCATTTTAAAACTACGTGTTGGATTGTGACGAATCTTTGCATATGAAATGACATGAGGTATATCTATGTCTGTAATTCTAATTAACGTAACCTAATCTACGTTTATATGGAGAATCAAGTTTACGGCGGACTCTTAACAACTGAATACTATCCAGTATTTATACTGGATAGTATTTATAGTGTATTAGTAGTGAAATGCCTATAAACATTTTACCATAAAATGCGGAAAATTGTGCACTCCCAGACCAAATGAACCAGTTAATCTAAATTCAAATAATATGCTTGAAAAGAGGCTGCAACTTAAAATTTGATAATGATTCGAAACTGCAAGCACTGCTCGACTAGAATGACTGGCTAAAGCCTTTAAATAGCGTGATTTTCACTTCGGTGGAGCATTGAGCAAACCTGCATTTTGAGGGTTTTTAATGAAGAACGTCCAATCAACAGAATGCTCTCAATGTGGTAAAGTAGACTGTAGTGGGAACCCAGATCGGTTAAATATACCGTGAAATTCTACGAATATTTATTTAAGAAAACAATAATACTCGCCCCAGCGTGATGGCGCCATAAAGACAGCATCTTACCATTAACCCTAGAAAGTCATAAATTAGAGTCGCAAAAGGAATGGGACTTAAATAAATATTGGGCACTCATAACGCTTAACTATGGCAGTTCAAGGAACATTTACAATAGATTCAATGGCAAGGCTTGCACACGGTACAATCAAATAACGAATTTGCCACCATTGGCATAATGTTCGTTGTAGCATATCCTATTATACAGATATTACGCAAACCATTGTTTCAACTTACAGCAAACACGTGCTGAACAGACGACGGAGCAAATTCCGTGAGCAGGGAGAAAGCGGCACGAGAGAGACGGAGTGTGATCCTGCCTGGAGGAGAGAACGAGAAGCAAGACGAGGAGCGTACGCGCAGATCATAGAGAAGCGGGGGGTGCGATGAAAGGCGGATACCGGCAGAAAGACCTTATTGTATTAGAATTAAGTTGAAAATAAGGATAAGCGATTGTATAAATAAAGTTGTAGCGTAAATTGAGGGGAGGAAAGATTCACGTAAACGGGAAAATGTCGTGGGGACGACACTTGTTCTGGAACCACGGAAGAAGACGCTACTTTCAAATTACTAGATGGCCGGTCTTTCCTGAGTCTGACCATATGAGACATCTAAGTGTTTTAAGTAATAGAGTCAGTGTAGTGCTTCTATACAGTATTTAAAGGGCTAAGTATAAATCTTGAGAGACCAATGAACAGATGAATTAGCGGGCGAAATCACTTATATATTTATACGCTTCCTTTTAATTACAATTGTAATATCCTTATCACAAAGAGTTGCTTGCTTGCGCTCTGTAGGCATAGTACCTACTTGTAAATAAATCAGTCCCATCTGTTCATTTATCTACCTTTATTGCATAATTGTGTAATTATCCATCGATTCATTGTGGAACGATTTTAAATAGTGTTCTGTACAAGTTGGGTTCGATTCCCACTCGTGTGTCATTGCTTGTACATAGATTGTTGTCTGGATTGACCAAAGCCGACAGTTTAAACACTAAAAACGTTAGCGAATATTTGAACTTAAAGCCTAACACAGCTAAGGTCATTTCAGCCAATATTGTTTATGATATATGCAAGTGTATTTGATCTAGATATATTGTTTAGTGTCCAAACGTAAACTCGTGGATTTGTTAAGATAGAGAACATAGGAAGTAGAATATTGGGTAGTTACTTGTTGTAACTCATAGTTAGCTAAACTGTGTCAAAATTAACTTTAGCGTATAATATTTGTTACTTGATTTAGGGTTAATAAAGGCAAGAGGTTTTTTCGTTGAGATTGCTAGATTTTTCCTCTTTAGGTTTGGCCTAGGTTAATCAAAGCAATCACCAAATAAGACTACAACTAGTTTTATTTGGTATATTAGTCAAGAGTTTCGATTAAAATCACAATCAATAAATTCCTTTTCTTTATTTCTACTTTCAACTGGTTTTTTAATCCATTCCCTGCAGACTCCCAGTAGGATACCTTTAAGTACTAAATTACATAATTACGAGCAACGTAGATAAGGTCATAAGTATCATAAAATAACAATAGTAAATCTCTTTACTATTGTACTCGAACCGACAGTGTCTAACTTTTGAAGTATTAATCATTCTATCAAAACCTAGTATATCTAGCTACTCAATAGGCGACTAGGGTCAGATTTAGTGAAAGCCTCGTTGTTCTTTCAGCAGTTTTGACGTGGCCAAAGAGAAGACTCCACCTGTCTGGGGGGTACAATCTAAGGTCACAGACTTGTCCATTCTATAGTATTCACAATAGGTTAATTTTACTCTAATTAACCTGGTTTAACTTGGTATCGATATTTAGATAGAATACACTAAATAACTGGATGTTGTTTAATCTTTATTATAAATTAGGGAACTGATTAATTGCCAAAGAGAACGAGTGTTTATATGGCCTGCAGTGGGACTGGTATCCACCGATTCGAAGTGCACGAGGGTTGACAATTGAGTGGCCACTCATAATCATAGCTACAGAGGTAGCAAGATCTGATTTAATTCAATCACATAGTGCAATAACATATGCACATGGTCAACCCTCCCAAGACTCAGGCGATCTCAGCACTAGGCTGGAGATAGGACCAGCTACGTAGCTAACTTATATACTGGATACCTTTTCCCCCGTACGTGGGTAGCAAACGAAACTGACCCTAGAAGCTTTGGCGTACCAGAGATAGGCTCGCCCTATATCAATACCATTTACACTTAGGAAGTAATGTTTTGCGCCTTCACCTAAACTGGACGCAGTCTAGGTCAAGAATTGATGACTCTATCTTCCATACGGGGAAGAAAAAGATAGTTAATAGCGAAACAAGTACGTTCCGTGAGGAAATGACTCTGGGCACGAGTGGCTAAACATTGTTTGTTCGAGCTAAGACTAAAAGGACCCTTAATACCGCGTCAAGACGATTCAATTGGTGTAGTGTGTGCGTAACGAAGTTAACAGGGATGAACAAGAGTTCATCCCTGTTAACGATGCCTTGAGACAAGAGTCTCAAGGCATCGTTAAGCAGCTGGATGTTTGTAATAGGGTGTTGGATTTCCCAAATTCGAGGGAAGCCAAGTCTCTGTAAGGCTTGCTACTGGTGGGCATACGCAGACGGAAATGACTGCTGGATACTAGGGTGCATAGTTTTAAAACTTTAATTTGTAATAGCTTTTAAGTTTTACAGATTTTTGACAAAACTTTTTAAATAAGGACTATAAAAAAAAATGAGAAGATTTTTCAGCATTGCATTTCACGAGGGAACCCCAGGCTAAGCCAGAATCACACAGACGTTGTAAAACCTAACGAGGGCTCGATTGTAGACACGATTTGTTCCGCACGTAGCAGTCATATGACTGTTTATATTGGTATAATAGTAACAAATTACACAAAAATAATACATTTGTGCCATCCCTAATTCGTTTATGTACGCAACTGTATTTACATATTAATGTGTCACACAATAACACTATTTTTGTACGTTTCAAAATTATTTATCTTGAATTTAGGGTAATCTGCTGAGTATATCTTAGCGTAGGGTAATCACGTAACGTTTTGAACACGTAAAAATGTCTCCAAAAACTCAAGGTACTAAAAAAATTACAAATATTTCTTAGTGTCTCAAGACGAGAATATTTGACCAGTGTGTGTTGTCAGTGATGACATATATGGCACTGAAACGTGGTTGCTTACTATGGGCCTCATAATAAGGCTCTAAGTCACCCAAAGGGCATCGGATGGGGCTATCCTGGGAGTTTATCTGCGTGACCGCATCAGAAATGAGGCTATCCGCAGCTAAATAATTACTCCAGTAAATTAGTATCAGACGTTATTTCTGATAGAAGGCTAGCGAATTTGGGTGAACACCAAATTCTTGGCCAGAAGTTAGCCTGGTTAGTCGGTAGTTACCCATACAAACTGTAGAAGTGAACAAATTTCCGTTGCGACACAAATATTAACCATCTAAGTTTATGTTTAACTTTCGTGTCACAAAGGAAAATGTTCATTGAATTAAGTATGTGAGTTAAATTGACCAAGTCCTTTGCTCTTTTACGAAGACAACATACTAATTAACTAAAACAGTAGTTTAACAGTGTACTCAAGCAGGCTTATGATGGTAGTCATATTATTACCTACGTATTTATTTGCGCAATAGTAAGTACTTAAACTTAATGACAGTATTCTAGTGCGTGCACACACACACGCACGCACGCACACACACACACACACACACACACACACACACACACACACACACACACACACACACACACACATACATAGAATATTGTCATTAAGTTTAAGTACTGAATATTGCGCAAATAATACGTGTGTGTCTGTTGTGTGTGTGTACGTATATAGTATATGTTTCTAAAAAGTGAGAGTCGGAATATAAACATTAGTTATAATTATAAGCTTATTTTTTCTGCAGTGATACTCTTATCCTTTAATAACAAATTAACACGCGTCTTAAGAGTAGGTTTGGTGCAATTGAATGTCGATAGTATTAAACTGTTTATTATAATTTCCTAACATACGAATAAGAGGCCAAATCTGGGCATAATTTGAGTGCACAACTGGTATACTGAACAGACTGCGTTCAGTGTGCCGAGTTCGAATTGCTGGAACGGAGAATATAATTTCCGCAAGTAGCTCGGAACTGTCAATACGTCCAAATAAGATGTCATGCAAAACCGACATATCAAGCGACAAGCGCCTACTTGCAAGGCTCAGAAGATGGTGACAGCTTAGACTAGACATGAAATATACGTTAAAATAGAGTTAAAATTAAATTAAAAAAATGCTCGCACTTGCATACCTACTTGTCAGAACGTGGCAGAGAGGCAGAGGTCTTATTGACAGAAATAAATTGAAAAATATTCCCCTCGAGCATCTAATTAAAAACATTAGATACCTACCTAAGTAATAAGATACAGTACGCCAATAAGGATAAAGATTCGTATCTAAGTGACGCAAGTTTACGTACAATTGTTTTCCTTGTGACAAACATGCATGACCCGTGTTTAAATTAGGCTACTTACTCCAGGTAAAATACGGTTTTGAAAAACATTAATTTATAATAGCGTTGTTTTGGTTGATTTAATTTTTAAATGTTATTCTAACATCATTTATTCATGAATCCGACCAACTTTCTACCCGGAAGTAATTATGTAGATTTAAATGAAGCATGCATTGTCTTTTTTTGTATATTTTGTATTTATCTTGAATATTATAGAGCCAATGTAAATGAACCAAAATAAAGACAAAAATATTTATAGCTAAATATTTTTTCTGACTTTTCAGGAACAAGTTAATTTATCATTTTTTGATGTCTGATATTTTATCGGATTTTGTCGCTGGATATCTATTTAATTAATAATATATCCGTTACGCATAAAAATAAGCTATTATAAATTATTTCCAAAATGACATTGTTTCCATACAAGTTGTCAGTTAATTTACTGGACTAACTACGGCATTTGGTGATGCCAGGCCGGTACGGTGCCAGTAAGCTGTCAGCACTATCAGTCAAGTTACTGATTCTTAATGGGTGGCTATATTTAATTTGGTGCTTAGGCACTTATTGTCGCGGGATTTCATATTTCATATTTGTTTTATTGCGTATTTGTTTACAGCAGGTCGATCATGTAACGCATTGTAAGCACGTTAGGTAGATATAAATGTAAATTTTTATATGAAAAAATTACAGTTCAACTTACGCGCGTTCTAAATGTTACCGGCCGTATTCATAAACGTCCTACAAGCCTGTTTTAACTAAAATGGTGTTAAAATTCGTTTCACTTAGACATTTGTGTTCGTAAGAAAGGGACAAAGCACATTTTATTTAGCAGAGGCATTTTAAGTTTTATGAATAAGGGGGTACGTGATTACCCCTCTGGTCTTATCGAACGAACGAGCGAAGCGAACGAAATCTTATTCGAACGAGCGAGCTTCAGCTTGGGCCGAAAATCGTTTGTCTGTCCGGTTTCTGTCCCGCCGCTCTTGTATACAGGTCGCATTTCTTAAGCGATTCTTGTGAAATTTTGTGAGCAAGTTTGTTAATTATATAGTTTGTTTATCGAGTCACTTTCTCGAAACTAAAACAGTCTTTTTATCTTATCAGGCTCGTTTGTTCTACAGCTCACGGGGCCACTAGTTTTAGTATACATAGATGGTTCCAATATGTACCCTTTTGGGCAATGGGCATAGCAATCAAATTAGTACACGTACATGCGACTTCCTGATCTATCGGCGAGGAAGCGGTAGGGTATCTGTAAGCTGAAATTGTTAATTGTCTGAAAAAAAAGAGTGCATGCAATGCTTGGCGCAGGATCCGATGAACCGGGTCTACTACTTAATGACTACTGCAATATAACACTATTGCCCAAACGTACTACTGAGTAAACAAGTCAGGAAATACCAACACAAAGGACGGAAATTTGTGGCCTTAGATTACATATTAAACGTTACAAAAGCAAACAATATCGGAATTGAATGACATGTCTAGAAGTATGGACCGTGGACATTGTCATGACAGGTGAAAGGAAGGAAAATATCGGGACGGAAAAACAAAATCGTACTTATTGTTATAAGACTTATAAGTATGCTTCCGAAAATATAGCCACTAGCACAATTTCTTGTTGTTGAGTAGAGTAAACACAAACTTAAAATGAACGCGCCTGTAATCACTACATAGTATAAAACAAAGTCGCTTTCCGCAGTCTGTCCCTATGTATGCTTAGATCTTTAAAACTACGCAACGCATTTTGATGCAGTTTTACAAGCTTTTATTTAGTTTCACCTGTCCCGTTGTCTGTCTGTCTGTAATCAAATCTTGCAAGTTAAATTTGACCCACTTTCCGGTGACCGATTGAGCTGACATTTTTGGTATAAGTATAGTTTGGATGACAGTTCAATATTATGGTACCATCGAGCTGATCTGATGATGGAGACGGAAGGTGGCCATGGGAATGCAGTACTTAACCGACGTAACCCCGTTGAGTTTGGGCTCGTTAGAAAGAATCGTCTCAATGAGTAGTTTATGATGGTATACAGAAAAGTACAGTCGGCAATAAAAGCTTGTACCAAAAATGAAATTTTTGACAGAAACTTTTTAATAGATAGTGCTCCAAGAGGAAGGTTTATATGTATAATATAGTCCATGTGCAAAGCCGGGGCGGGTCGCTATTTTCAAATAAAATATGTTGTTATAACTATAAAATCACTGAGTACTTATAACTGAATATTAGTTATATGTTTAATGAATATTTAGTAATCGTAGCAACATCATATTATGTTTTATTTTCCGTAAATACATCGGAGGTGCATTAGTTTCGAAGTTGGTTTTACTTACCTATAATAATTTTAATTTGATTAATAAATAGTATCATGCTTGTAGGTCTAAAAAATAGAGACGGAGGTTAAATTTTGTTACCTAATCATAAACTTCCTTGCGTGTAACGCAAGATATAGCGAAAACATGAAACTTAAGTATTAAAATAGATCTATAGTGGCGGACAAGTAAAGTTCATGGCGTGTGCCACCCCAGCCTATGGGACTTATCTTATCTTATCTTATTTACATAATAATAAATCACGTCTGTTGCCGTTTGAACGAGCAGATTTGCATCACTGCCAGAACAGATTTGCATCACTGCCACTGTGCTGGCAGTGATGCAAATCTGTCAAGCAACGATCAATGGCTGAATACAACATTGAGGTAAAATCGTATGCTATCCAGCCTTATTAATAGTCATGACAGGTATTGACAGCTTCCTCTCGCTATCCTTCATTGACCATATACAGCTATTAGTAGGTCACAGGATAATGAGAGTGACAGGAAAATATTAGGAATGACATTGTCTCACTTCCGTGGTGCCATCCTTGCTTATGAACATAGTTAAGAAAGAGAAAGTGATCATTTGGTCGGAGGTCAGTCCGGTTTGCCGTTGAGTTTGAGTTTGCTTCCAGTTGCGACTAGTTATATAAGGTGCTTCCAAATTAGATGCCAATACTTTAAGAGATGTTAACTTACTTACATCAAAAAAAAAATACTTTGAATAGGAATTAAGAAAAATTATTTTTTTGTTTTAATTTCCCGAACAAATTGCTTGAATTCAAATTCTCCCCAATCATCCTGTGCATTTAACTGACTAGGTGGTTATCACTTTCTGTCAAGTGAGCGTCCTTGTTTGTCATCGATGACATTGATTAAGATTGGCGGGAAAAATGTTAGAAGATAACTAGCTTTCATAATTATCAATAAGACGAGAGCTGGTGCGGAAAATATATAGAACTATCATTAATTTCATAAACATTACGCGCCAGCTCTTGTGAATCGACCTGTACTAATCTTAACATCTCATTAACAGGGTGTTATGACGTGCCTCAGTTGTTTTCCTAATTTTCGCCAAAAAATAACATAAATTTCAAATTCGTTTTATTTTTAAGTCTACTACTATCAGCTCTGAAAGTATTGGCATCTAATTTGGAAGCACCTTATATACTGTATCAAAACGAGAGGGCGCAAACATTTGGATTCCCATTGCTATGCGAACTTACAAACCAAATTGATCACTGGCCACAATAGGTTAGTAATTATATTAATTAAATTAAATATGATTTATATCGGACTCGAGGTCCATAATTTATCAATAAGTAATAACTAATAAATCTAATAATTCGTTCGGCCGTATGCACAGCCCGGTGCACAATCACTACGATGTAGATGGAAAGGCAATGCAGCGAGTGACGATATTCGATTCCGATAATTTTTCACTTCGATCTGGATTCGGCCGCGTACCTACTTACTCAGTTGCGGCAAATAAAAAAAACTGGTACTTTTAAAAGGACAACGAATGATATCTCCCTTTTTGTCACACTTATTGAGGTTTGTGTACTACCATCTCGGTCGGTCGGTGTTTGCCGATTTCCGCTCATCCATTAGAGGAAGTTTGCCCTCAGAACCCCGAAGCGCCAGAACCGAACACTTTTTTTACCGCCTAATACTGATACTATAATAGGTAAGTACAATTGGCAAAGCGCCAATATTTATATATTATATATATATTTTCTTTACTTTTTTTATATTAATTTATATTTATATTTTGCTATACTTTCTTCACTTTATTGGCGTTACAAAGCTGTTGTAATAAAAACAACATATTATACTAGGTATTTGACAGTTATGTATCATGACAGTTATGATACCATAATATATTGTGGTTATAACAAATAAGTGTTATACCAGACTATAGTTATACAAAATAAATATATATATATTTTGAGATTATACCAAACGTTTATTGTAAACACTGAGTGATTATATACTTTGAAATTATATCAAATGTTATTATATTGAATGAGATTATATCATTTATTTTTACGACCCCGACCTCCGCTCAGACCGACCGTTGCACACCGTGTAAACCTCCCTTAAATCCGTAGCATCAGCCCTTTTCAATTAGGCCAATTAGTCCACAGCAACAAAATCCTGAGACAAACGACTTTACTTAGCTCTTCAGAGGTCGGCTTACTCGATATCCCATACAAAGGTATATTGTTTATCACATTAATACTTTTGTTTTCAATTTTGATAGCGAAATTAATCATAAGACTACAATGTTATGTCAAAAGTACGTTAATGATGAGATATGGATTTCCACGCGTTTTAAAACTGCAACAATATTACCTAGTCGAACTGTCTCTGCATCTACCGCTCATTAATATTTAGTTAACGCCACCAGGATTAACTTGGTATTAAAAACTAACTCCTTGGTCTATTGTGATCTCTGTCGCACTAACAATGGCAGATAGGTGCGACAGAGATCACAATAGACCCCGTGCCGTTCTCACATCTATTGCTCCACGCGCAGCGAGTTTTTTACGTTTGTATGAGGAGTCTACTTTTCTGACGACCAAGGAGCTTGAAAGACTAGATCGTGAAAACTTTTATTAACTCTTTAGAATTTCTTCTTAGGATTTAAGTGAGAAATGAATAGGCCTCATAGCATTCAGTTAAGAAACTTTGCCGCGTAATGATAAGGCCATTCTCAAAGTAAAAGACTCGTTTATAAGACCTATCTATTTTATCTTGTAGAAATTATTATAATTTATTCACTTTAGTCAGTTAACGTCTTAGAAGTGACGCATTTAACGAATGTACGTGTGACAGGTAGATCTAAACGTCAATTTTTATATGGAAAAGCCGGCCAAGTGCGTGTCGGGCCACAGAGCCAGTGTAGGGATCCGTAGTTGCCTGTCTGTCTTAGTTACAACGACGTGCGGTGCAGTGCGTCGGCCGAATTTTTACGAAAATTGGCTTTTCCATGTACAAATTAAGTTGGTCGTTTATTACTCGGTAACTACTTATGCCTACTCATCCGTGATAGTTTTCCTTATTTATTCATTATAATTATTTAATACGGCCACGAATTTTTCCAAATCCCCAGTCTGAAGCCCAATATCTCGCAAACGAATCACTAACTTGAAAAATGTTTCCTAGAAACCCATAATATTTTTAGAAGCTAAGCTATTCGACGATAGCCCACACCGGGGATATAACGAAATAAAAATTACGTCCCCACTTTATGTGTAACCTAAATGAATAAAAAATCAAGATTTTTGAAGTTATTATATGTTTCTTTTGCTTTGGAAAGCTAGTTTTGCCACTGTTATTCTGGACTTTATATTTGACATGCATTTGGAGTCTGCGGTGATCAGGCGTCCTAAATATCTGAAAGATTTAATTTTTTCGACTGTGGATCCGTTTAGAGAGATTGGTGTGAAGGGTAGATTTTCTGTTTCAGATGCTATTACAATTTTGGTTTTGCTGGCATTCATTTTAAGCGAAAATTCTTTAAATACTGTATCCATTGTTTCTAGTAATGTTTTCTAATCTTTGCCTGATTCTGCTATTGTGGCTATATCCTCTGCAAATATTATGAATTTAATATTGTACTCATGTATTGTTCTTATAGCAGATTCAATGAAAACGTTTAAAAATTGTGGGGAGAGCGGGCAGCTGCTGCTTTGTCTAACCCTCTTCTTAATTCTTGCTGATTCTTTCTCCTCCACAACTGTTATTATAGTTTCTTAGTCCTTATACGATTCGAATATGATCCTTTTATCCCTATAATCTAATCTTATTTCTTTAAGCCTTTTTAACATTTTCTTCCAAGCTACGCTATCAAAAGCTTTTTCCAGATCTACAAAAGCTATATATGTGTTTAGTCCTAGGTCTGTTCTCCTGTCAATAGTTGGCCTTAGTGCTAGTATAGCTTCTCTAGTGCCCCTATTTTAACGGAATCCATATTGATCACCAAACGCCACTCGATTCTGTTTCTAATTATATATTATTATAATAACTTTAGTATCATTTTTCAGGCTTGCGATATAAGGCTAATTTACCTTATTGTTCGATATTCCTCACACCCCTCCACTTAACTGTTGGCTTTTTTAGGTATTGTAACTGTTTTTGTAGTCATGAAATCTTTTGGTATCTGTCCAGTATTATACATCTCGCAAGTTAACTCGAAACCTACCAACCGTTCGTTCCAACCAAACGTTCAAATGTGTGACCTTGACACTCGCAGAAGAGCCACAAAATCAATATGTACCAAATAAATAAATATAAATGCAATTTAACAAAAGTGCCAAAGTAATCAAGCACGGAAAACCTATAATACTCAGGACAAGCTATACGTGTTGCCACAATGAGGAATAGAAAGGCTCATACGAATATATGCAGCTTAATTAGAAACTGATCTTAAAATGGTTGTTTGCCGCAACCTCATGCTAACAAAAAAAAATGGAACTATGACAAGGACAACAAATGATATTTCCCTTTCTGTCACACTAATTGAGATTTGTGTGCTACCATCTCGTTCGGACGTGGTAGTATTATTACCATAGCTGGTCCTGAATATTTTAGGTCCATGAGTGCGGCAAATATTTACTTTTAAGGAGTTTGCGGTGCTCGATGTGGGGGCAGTTGATCCCTGGTCAGCTGACATCAAGTCCTTCATTAGGGCTCTATCGAAGCCGCTCAACACTCAGGTGCCCCAGGGCTGGTGCTTACCTGTCTCAACAAAACTCTCTTGCCGCAAGCGGATCTGCTCGACGAGGTGTACTTGTGATTATTTTAGTTTAGTTTTACCTTCATATTTATTATTATTGTTTTCGTTTTTTACTTATTCTATTTCTTAATAATAAATCAAACAAAATATTGTTTCAAACAATACCACACTGTTCGTTCATTAAAAACTCATTAATTATTTTACAATTAATTGTTTTTCCCGGATCAACCTGTCTACTGATGCAATGGAATTTAAATGCCCATATTTTTTACTCAACTGACCAAGAAAAGATTTTTAAGCTCAGAGTATGTAAGTATTAGAGTACGTTTGTTCATACATCACATAAAAATTGAGTAATTAAGAACTTTCTTATCAAAACTAATTTTTAAAAACAATTATAAATTACAAAACCAAATAAACATAGAAGCAGTAAAACATTTACTCATTTTTAGAACATTTAATATAGAAATATGTTCATAAATGTAAAACAATAAACACTAAAAAATGTGCCAGAAGCGCAACAAAATCACTTAAAACTATGCTCGATAACGCACACAGCCGCAGCCAACTCGTTCGCTATATAAAAACAGTTTCAATAGCTAGCGGCGCAAACGCACGCTTCCTGCTCACCCGGCACTGCCTTGAGTGAATGCAAAACGATATCGACCGCAATGCAGTGAAGTTCACGAATTAATCAATACGATTTTTGTATCAATAAAAAATATAAAAAAATAAAAAATAAATTTTCAATTTTGAAATGAATTCAAATTGATTTTCTTTTCGGTATTAGTCAGTGTTTGTTGAAGTGCTTTTTTTTATTGTGATTTTGGGATCAAAATGGTGGCTATTGCAGAACACGATCGGGCGCCAAAGCCAGGTAAGTGTTCATTTTAAGAAACATTGTTATGAATAACTTATAAATAATTTACGATAATGATTAATTATTGATTTATGCTTCCTTCTTGCCGGATGTAATCATATTTTTACCTTACAAAAATACGCTGATTCCAGACAGATTATAAGCTAATATAGACATAACCGTAAAGACGTGAATGAATGCTTTGAAATCAACAAACATAATTCTATATTTTTTTACAATTCTTTTTGTTCAATCAACTGATTATATTCCTTAATTTGCCTACTAATTTAAAAATATTATCATAATTATTACGTATACAATGATTACCTTATTTTTATAATTTCATATTAACGCGAGGGTATTAAAACCTAAAAGAAACAACGCGTTGTTGAGTTCATAAATTATTTATGCAATCTTTATAACAGACCAGATAAAAGATAAAAGGTTTAAGCAGGAATCGATACGGCTATCGAGTGTTTTATAGCTATTTAATAACAGTACATTATTGTAGAGGCATGGAAGCAGACAAATGCAGACTGAGCATTTTTAATCGTTCGTTCAATTAATACGAGTACTAAGCCAAATATTGCCACTCGAGGCTAATTCGGCGAGAATATTTTTTTATAAAAAATAGGGAAAACGTACCAAATTTTGTTGCTGAACGTGAAACTTAACCAATGATTTACCGCCGTTTATATTTTTTACACCCGTCAAAACGAGCGCACGCAACATACATTATGTGAAACGCTTGTGTAGAATCATCTTTTTGGTAATAAAACACTTAGGACGATTTCATTATCAGGTCCTCGTAGATGCGATATTCAAATCAGTGACATATTTAATGTCTAAGTCAGCTACTGTCATTGTTTATCACAGCTTGCATATCAGGAGAAATGCCATAGCCATATAGGATTATAATATTTTGCAAAGAGCGATACAATGGCAGTGGAGTATACTATACACAAACCTAATCTATACTTTTTTGATAAATGCGAAAATGTGTATTTCTGTCTGTATGTTTGTCTATCTGTCTGTCTCTGTCTCGTAGCCTGTCTGTCTGTCTGATCTCAGATAGGTTTTATTATCCCGGATATTATCCCCCAAGGAAAGTGAAATAGGGTCAAAGTTTGTGTGCAACTACGATATAAACGAGTTTCATGCGGACGGATTCGATAGCAGAAGCTAGTAAACAAATAAATAAAAACCTGTTCTAATTCCGAAGTTTAATAAAAACTCCCTTAATATTATTATATTGCCTCAGCGATTAATTGTGGAGATAAAAGCACGTGTTGCGGATTGATCTATTTAACTGTTGTGAGCAATCCCTACATTTATAAGTTTTTGACGTTTCATAAAAAAATGCTGATTTGACCACCAATCCACATGGAGCTTGATTGAAGTCAGGCTTTACTTTTCAGAATACCATGATTAGTTACCAAAAAAATATCATTTGCTATTCAGTTAAAGTTAATTGCTGACATATCTGAATGAGGCTAAAATGCAAAGCCTGGAACATCTTACAAAAGTTGCCTGCTTTTCAGTGTTCTATTTGATACATTTTGGATAGTGTGCGCTGGGGTTATACGAAATATTAACCCACACCATTTCGCCATCTTGGGACTAGACGCGGACGTGGGTTCCACCCTTAAGTTGTTGATATGCCATGATTCTCAAGAAGCGCTTTGCTTGCAGTTTCGACACGAGGACAGCTTAAGAGTGGAACTCAGTTCTGACAAACCTTTTCCCAGCTACTAAATATATAACTTGGACCTGTTTATGACAACTTCGACCTCATCATCACTAACCATCAGGTGAGATAGTGGTCGAATGCGTACCTTTACCTACTTTAATAGTAGATTGTACAACAAGTGCATAAAACGCACTTTAAAAACTGTAAGTTCATTTCATGAAGTTTAATTGTGTACTTTGGCTGTTGGTATCCTTGCCTTGGTCTTAGAATACTAACGAAACATAAAATAATCAAAATAAAGAGTTTATTCTATGAAGTTAAAGTTGCTCGTGTGGCTGTTGGACGTCGACGTTGGTCGTCTTCGACGAAGATTTTACTTGATGCACTAGAGCATAAAAAGCGACTTTATGGCGCTTACGCACAGCATAATGACGAACTTTTAGAGCATGGGAAATGAAAAGATTATTATTTCTTCAGCAGAATTGCATTCTATTCCGTTTCATCCCGCTACTCTTCGCTAGATCGCTCTTTAGCGGTTGGGAACGCCTGTTATTGTTAACCACTATACAGGGCGTCCCAAACTTATGGGACATGAAGGGGAAGTACCTTAAATATCGTAGATAGTGAATTTTGCTCAAAGAAGACTTTATGTTATTTTTAAAAGTTAGTAATTCTACATTCATAGATTTTCTAAATTTTTTTTTTTTTTTTAACAATTATTTATTTTTGTTTTAAATTTGCCTTCTGTCTAGCTTACAGAGGACGTATTGAAATACTAAGTTTTATCAAATTATCATTTTATCCACACGTGCACTTATAATAAGGAAAACTTATGCCAGTACCTATTTTATGAAGTGGGTACTTATTTACGAATAATCAATGCTATCTTTGGAATGATAATATTGCTACTTTTCGAACGTCGTCTTCGGCAATAAATAACTTTCTTGAAATTTGACTCAATCATTTTATGGTGTTCCTTTATTTTAAAATACTATGTTACTTAAGCTGAGTTATTATTTTTTAGCTGTTCTTTCGATTGGCATCATAAAAAAGGGTGATTTTTTTTTCACATTTTAGTCGGTTCGATTCCCAGACGAAGCAAGTAATTTTTAGAAAATCTATGAATGCAGAATTACTAACTTTTAAAAATAACATAAAGTCTTCTTTGAGCAAAATTCACTATCTACGATATTTAAGGTACTTCCCCTTCATGTCCCATAAGTTTGGGACGCCCTGTATATATAAGTTTGTATGTCCTATATTTGGTCCCTGTATTGAGGTGAGCAATAAAGAGTATTTGTATTGTATTGTAATAGGAAAATACTGTACTATACAACGATTCATAAAAGTCAACCCACGTAGGAATAGTTTTGGTGGCCATTCATTTTATATGGCGCTCGAAGTACTTTTTAAATGCGTTGGACTCATTCCGCATTTGAATGTGTTTTACAAGTATGCCTCCACGCGTGCTGAGCTAACCTGTAAGAAAGAGGGCACGAAACACCTTGAAATAAAATTGAAATGTAAAACGCTCGTCCTAAATCTACCCAATTAATATTAAAACACTTCAGGCCGATATTATGAGGCTCGATTAGATACGATATCCAAATCAGTGACAGATTTACTGTGTAGACGTCAGCGAACAAAAAACCATAGAAGTCTAAGTAGCCCCGCAAAATGGCCCCATAGAATGAGTCAAGACGATGCCAGGCAGCTGTTTAGTTCGAACATGCGCATACCGGGTTTTGGCCACGTGTTTGGGTAGAAATTGGTAAGGAGCTCGCAGCATTCTATGTTGTTTTCGTTCACTGGTAGACGTCAGCTTCTGTATTTTTTCGTGGCAGCTTAGATTGTAATTTTCAATGACTAACAATTTTTAGCTGATCAGTCATCTTGAAATAAAGTTTTTTTAAGTTATTAGGATAAAAGCACTTTAGGGAATCAACTATTAGTTAAATAATAATACTTAATAATAAACATTTGGGGACAATCTAACAAAACCGACCTAGTCCCAAACTAAGCAAAGCGTGTACTGAGGGTACTATAGACGACGATATAGATACTTATATAGATAAATAAATACTTAAATACATAAAATCCATCCATAAATTAGGAACAAATATTCATGCTCATCAGTCATCACACAAATAAATGCCCGTACCGGGATTCGAACCCGGGACTTCCGGCTTCGTAGGCAGGTCACTACAACTAGGCTACACAGGTCGGTAGTTATGTATACAAACCTTTGTGCCATCGATACGTGTAACTTTAAGTAAATTTGACATACACAAATTAATTTCAATACCTTGGGCCATAAGCTCTATTCTATTTTCTTTTGTTTTAAATGCACGGCCCGCTCTCCGCTATCAGCGGAGCGTGGAGCGTTAATATAAAGAATGCAGTTTATATATGGTCCCTCCACGCTACTCTCGTAGCGGAGCGTGCAATCAGGCTGTACAATAAGACTGTCAAAGCAGAAAAACTACTTAGACAACATGAGACATGGATTAACGTCTAGGCGGATTTTACCTGTTACTAAAACCCCCTTTTCCTCTAATGTAACCTTGACTAGCATCACCACCATTGTGACAATAGTTCCTAGATTAATTGTTCACTTTAATTACCTGATGAAGATTATCAGTGCACTGCCTTTTATACCGTAATGGCATTGCCAACAATTTCACAGTCTATTACATGTAAATCACTAATGTACAGTGTGGGAAACTTAATGATACTTAACCCTTTACTTACGGGTGTCAATCAGAGTTGATCGACGACGGCAAAATTTAAATATTTCTTTTGCAATAAAATTAGACAATTATTCAATCTACTTAATATTGAATGTGCATGTGAATTACATTCTATAATAGTTTCGGAAAAACAGGTAAGAGCATATACTAGACCGCCATCTCTCGTCAAAATATACCCGTATTGAGTAATGCCTTGACAAGCCATGCCCTTAACCATAAAATTGACAGAGTATCTAAAAATGCACAATTTTTTTGTCAGCATTTTGCATTTTTTTCTTAAATTATTTTTTGTGCTTTATAGCGCAGACGAGACTTGAACACACAATTTTCGTCTTACTTTGCAAAGTTTAGGGGTCCCCGTAGGTAAAGCGTTAAAGGAAATATTGATAAAGAGTTTAGTTTAATATACCTATGAGGTTTATTGAGCATAGATAGTGATTTTCTGACACTGGTAAAGTAATATTTATAATATGCGCCAAAACGTATGTGAGACTTGCGCACGCGACATTATAATACCCGGCATGTTTCCTTTAGTTACTTAACTCTTTTTTTGAGATGAGACAGTTAATTCTGAGCAGTCTGTAATCGCACAGTTGAGGCGGCGAAGTACTGAGAATGACGCTTAAAACCGAACTCAATCTGACAAAAAAAAATATTTTAATTTGATGAGAGCCCTGCCGACTTGTGTTGTTCAGAATATGGTATACAGAAATTAGTAATTTCCTTTATTTATTCGTATGCCGAGTTAAAAGTAAGGTACAGAATCATAAATGAATCTCTAGTGCATTAATCCACTTAAGAGCTTCGTCGTTCAGATGGATCAGGTCTTCTGTGGGTCCTCTGACGGGCACTCTTGTATGATGTGTTGAATGCTCTGCTCCACGGCACCATACTCACAGGCAGGGGAGTCCAACTAGCCACAACGATATAGGCAGCAGCGACCATGGCCAGTGCTCAGTCTATTGAGGTTGCACCAGATCCGTCTCAGTAGTTGGAACCCTTTCTAACTTTGTACCTGGGTCAATCAATACTCGTGCCAACCTTTCCAGCCGTCATAGAAGTCTAAGACTGCTTTCACACCTGGCTGAGGTTATTCTCGCAATTTGGGGTGGCCACATACAAAATTGGATTTCACACCAAATGGAATTATATCAATATATGTCACGCTTGCCGATCTATTGTATCAGCGATATACTAAAGAAAATCTTTCAAATGTATTTGCCAACATCGCACTAAACTTGCTCTAGTCGTGTGACACAGATAGACAAATTGAGATTTTCAAGGCAGACGGATACACTGGAACTGTAATTTTCGGGCGTTCGCGGCAGCTGCAATCAAGTGCGTAAACCAAATTAACATCAAATTGGAACGTGAAATTTCCAGTTGGATTGTCCTATATACTTCGAAGTAATCGCATTATATGTATTTATAACAAGTCACGTGTATTATTTTGTTTTTAAACGTGATACCAAAACGCACTGCACTGCACTGCTATCAAAAACCACAAATCCTCGTACAGTTGAGTAAACATTCAAAGGCTTATTTGCATGCTTGCGTTCGATATCGGAACGCGATCATGACGCATTGAAATATTTCAATCGCTTTTATCCATTGGTCCTCTCAAACTTAAGTGCATATACAAGTGTGAGAGAAGGACTATTGTATGGAGATACTGAAATATAATTCACAGACTGAAATTTAATTCAATTTGGTTGAATGAAGGTATCAATTCTGTAGACACTGTGCTTTAAAGGTCAACAGATGTCAACACAGTACAAGAACTATGTTAGAATAGAAGACAGTTGAATTACTATTATGATTATAGGAATGTAACCTTAATTAGGTTTACAATATAATGGAGTAATAATAATAACTCTTATTGTTGGAAATTGTTACACTTAGTTTTTTTCATCATCACTTTAAGCGATGGGGGTAGCTACAATCACTGCGTGTTTCGGTCGGTACGGTGGCGGCCATCGGATTTGATGACCTGGTAAAGGTCGCGGGAGTCCGCTGGATGCAGGTGGCGCAGGACCGATCACTTTGGCACTCCATGAGGGAGGCCTAGGTACAGCAATGAACTTATTTCAGCTGATATGATGATGATGATGATAAGGGATGGGAACAACATCATAATTTCGGTCTTAAGGTCTGTGCCCACTAGACCGTATCATACATACCGGCACAGGCAGATAAATATTACTTGTATGAATAACTATGAGATGACGCCTACTAGACCGTTCCGGCACCGGCCGCGTGCCATGCACGGACTGTCCGGCTATTCTCGCGATGTGCCGGTACGTTCCGGGCATGACACGCAACGGTGTCGTTGTGTGCCAGCAGCGCCGCGTTGATGCCGCGTATGGTCCGCGTTTGCTACGGCTTCCAACCGCGTATGCTCCGCTGAGGTCCAGACAGGTCAGTCATTTCTGCGTTGATTCTGTCTCTCATGACTCGTGGTGTTTAGATATATACCGATTGCATCTATGTAGAATCATAATTTAAATGTCTAAATAATGTCCAAAATTCTCCCTCCGTTTTACGCTTTCTTAGAGAGTCATGAATGCAGTAGGGTCGAGCCTTTTTATGGTTTACTTGCAAGAGCAAGAAGAAGACTTCCTCGTCAAAGATTATGACTTTCATTGCTAATAGGCTAAAATATTTGTAAAAAAGCAGTTGGGTTTTACGAAATATCTTTTGATTCCACTTGTCTGTAACGTATTACGATGGAAGTGCAGTCCTGTGACGTGAAACTCGAGGATCAACATAATATCAGCGGTGAGTCAACTTCTGTGGCTCGACATTGTGCTGAGTGGACTCCTTTTTCGCATTTCACGAAATGTTAATATGTATTGTATTGTTGTATTCTGTATTTTTGCGAAATAAACTTATTTACATTGTTTCTTCTTCTTTCTTTCTAATAGTCTAAAAGATGGGTTTCTGATAGCCATGTTGACAACACATCAAGACGGTCACGTTACACGTTTACTACTGATATGTGTGTGCGAACATACGCCTAGCTTATGGTCATGATTCGCGTTTCATACGGGTATGATACGCGTTGCATACTTGCAACATGCGGGTATAAAACGGTGTTGGTCCGTTTCAGTGGGCATGGTAGTGTTCGGGACGCTCCGCTCCGTGCTTGGCACGGTCATGGTACGGTCATGGCATGATACGGGTTGGTGGGCACAGGCCTTAATAGTCGATGGGAAAAAGTAATACGAAATACGTACGAACAAGATTGGACGCCGCTGTTCAGAAAAGGGCGTGGACCTTCGTCTTCTCCTGAGGAATATGGAACGGTGTACCAGGTTGGAGTGTCACCGAGAATCGCAGCACGTGGAGGTCGATTGTGGTGGAGGCCAAGACAGGGGGAAGGGGAGGGAAAGGAAAGGGTTACAACCTTTGGAAGTAATGAAGAAAATCAGAATGAACGGTGGAACATGAAACACGGTAAAATAACATTAAAAAAATATTAACTAATGCAAACGTCCCAGAGCCTCACACCGACCCAATACTTATTTATTTTTATTTTTTATTTGCCATAAAATGCATGTTAAACACAGGATGGTACAGTGGATACAGTTTGTTAATTTTTCTCAATACAATTTTACCAATTTGGTGTAGCAATAATACTAAGAATATACTACTAAGAATATAATACTAAGAATATAATACTAAGAATATACTTCATACTCATTTATTTGTAATACCAATTTATATGCCAAGAGAAGTTATACCAATAAAGGTGATCAAATGTGTCAATGATTGGTACAAAGGTGTCAAACATTAGGACGTTTAAATTACCTCGCCCTTTGGGCTTTGTGTCAATACTATACCAACTTACTTCGTAATGTACAGGGTAGACACGTCGGCCGCGATTCCATTTGTCCTATTGACACTGCTATGATATAGCTTTTGTTTCATGTTTCATTCATTCTGCAAACGCAAGAGCCATAAAAGTGTGGATATTGCATAGGTCATCTACATGTAGGGCAGGTCGCATCTCAAAGCGAGCATCGGTATTAACTGTGTAGTCAGTCAACAATTTTAACTCAGTACCTATATTAACAGCAGAAAACGGCGTTTTCTAACTGTCAGCATAATTAGTCCTTAAATCAATATAGAGTCGGCAACTCGGTAGTAATTCTTCTAGTCACAAGCGTCCATAGGCCACTGTGCCAGCTTACCAGCCACTGCTTCTTGAAATAGAGAACCTACTCCTTTATTGAAGTCGGGTAAAACACGTGTTCTCTCAGCCATATTACAGTTCAAATGCGCATACGCAACGATAAATATACAATGGCATTCTTCACTTTTTACAGGTGCGACTCGTCGTATTGTCCTCTATCAAGGCCACGTATTGTGGAGCAAAACTCGCTCTTTTTTCCCATAGCGTCAATTGTGTTAAAACGTTTTCAGACTAAAGGATTAACTTTTTGTTGAGAAGCGAACATTTGTTTGGTTTGGTATGAGCTATAATAGTACTATCGACAAAATTGAATCCTGACCCACCATGGAACCTTGTTACAATTAACTGACATATTAACGTCATATGATCGTACGTATGTTCGTTAATTATGACAAGGTTCTTTGGTGGGTCATGATTCAGTTGGTTCGATAGTACATTACGTACCAGGTGTGACGTAAAAATTATAAAACAATTTTGAGTCTTATAGTTAAGCTTGAAAACGTGTGTGCCGATGCCGTGAGTGTTCAAATCGTTTGTAATCAATTATGGCGAGTTGTTACTAATATGGAAAAGACAAATAGTTTCTGAAAAACAAATTGTATGCTTTTTGGCTTTGTTTTTGTACGACTTAGTGGAACTAATAACGTTTTCAACACTGGTGCAAAAAGTGCTACAAAGCAGAGTTTCAATGTCAAGTTTTTATTATCATGAATATAATTAGAAGCATACAGAAAAATAATTAAACTGTTATTTAAAATTATCGTGCGAACTGACGATAAACATACAAGATATAAAATTAGAAAAAAAATACAGTGCATTTCGACCGTCATTTCGTTTTGGTTTAAAGTCTAACGGGTGTATTCATAAACGTTCTACAAGCCTATTTTAACTAAAATGGCGTTAAAAATACGGTTTTGTGATCAAACGCCGTTCTTATTTCATTAATGAGCTCAATCCGAATATTCATTTCATGTAACCGGCCAAGTGCGAGTCGCACTCGTGCACGGAGGGTGCCATACCATTATCAATAAAAGCGGCAAAAAAAAACAGGTTTCTTGTATGGGAGCCCCCCTTAAATATATATTTTTTTAGTATTTGTTGTTATAACGGCAACAGAAATACACAATTTGTGAAAATTTCAACTGTCTAGCTATCGCGGTTCTTGAGATACAGCCTGGTGACAGACAGACGGATAGACAGCGAAGTCTTAGTAATAGGGTCCTGTTTTTACCCTTTGGGTAGGGAACCCTAAAAACTGCACATGACCGATAAAAAAAATCAAAGACTGGCTATTTAGTAAAAGTTTATACTTACTCTATAAATGACTACCTACTTATATAAATGTAAAAACGAATCATTAGGCTGAATGTATTAACATCATTGTCATAAATTATACTTATCAATAACTAGACATTGTAAAAAGTCAATTCATAGCTAAATAATTAGTAGGCTGGATGTTGGAATTTTGATAATATTGTAAGATAATGATTTGAATAAAGTTATTTAGTTATTAAATTAAATAGAATATTGCGTGCCCAAAGTTGGTAGAACATAAGTACTTTATACCTTAATTCCAGTGATCGTAACTTTTGTAGCATTTTTGGTGCAGCGTAGTGCTGTTAAAGGAATTGGTATAAACAATATCAATCAAAATTGTTAATTAAGGTTAATATTAACGTTATTAACGCTAATTAAGCATTAGGATTGAAATTCTTTATACCAATTCCGTTAACAACACTACGCTACTCCAAAAATGCTGCAAAAGTTACGATCACTGCTTATTACATTAAACATACAACATACATACAATCACGCCTTTATTCCCAAAAGGGGTAGGCAGAGCACATGAAACGTATGTTCCAGCGCCACTTTTAGCATAAATGTGGGTATAAAAGATCGACAAAATGTGATATTGCAGTGATAGGTTGCTAGCCCATCGCCCACAACACACTTCAACCCTGAAGGCAGTCGACTGAGGGCAGTCGACTTTTACGTCACCCACGGGAAGAAAGGGGGTGGTGAAATTCTAACACGACACCACACGGGTATTTATTAAATTAAAATCTGTAATTAACACTTTTAACTTTGAAACTTTTAACTTTGAAATGTATAGGTACATGCATCAAAATGGACTGTAAAATATTCCTTTTTAAGGATTTTTACTATTAAATAACTAAAAAGAACCTTTCTGGGAATGTATAGAATTATTAAATACTCTTAAAGTATTCACGGCACTAAATTACATTTATTTTCCATAATTCTGCATTATCTACAGTTGAGTAGCGAAATTTTATTAACATTGCTACGTTTTAATAAAAATATTAGCCATTGGATTTTATTCTCATGGCTGCGTGAACTTAAAAGGAATTCGTAAACAAATCAACCTATTTTACTTGAATAGCTTCAACGACGATTCACCAGTTTTTATTCATAATTACCTACCTATATGTAATCCCGCCCTAGGTATACGTTATTGTCTCATGAACGTTGAAAGACTAATGATTACGAGGAACAAATCGGGCCCTTTTTTTAATGACTTTTTGCTGTTTTAGTAAGGTGAATTTGTCAATATCAGTTTAAAAGTGTTGACATGTTTACGCACGAGGAGAATGCTCGGTATAATTTTGTCGATTTTTGGTACGGTTTGGTGGACGGTATAATTTAGTCCGGAAACCTAAAACAAATAAAAATGATGGACATCACAGAAAATCACATGACATTTACAAACGTTATGAAAAAACCAGCCAAGTGCGTGTCGGGCCACGCGTAGTGTAGGGTTCCGTAGTTGCCTATCTGTCTTAGTTACGTGGACGTGCGGTGCGATTGCGTCGGCCGAATATGTACGAAAATTGGCCTTTCCAAGAGCACATTAAATTGGTCGACTATTATACGGTAACTATAAGTACTTATGCCTACTTATCCGTGATAGTTTTCCTTTTTAATTGGGGGGGGGCACATGACTCGGCTTTAAAGCCCAATATCTCGCAAACGAATTACCGAGTTCAAAAATGGTTTTAAAAACCCATAATAGGTATTTTTGAACAAGCTATCCAACGATATCCCTCTATGATTTTAACGAGAAACGAAAATTACATCCCCAATTTAGGAAAAGGTAAAAAAAAATAAGTTTCAAGATTTTATTCTACTATTTTGCCGGCGTGATTGACTCTATATACCCATGCCGAATTACAGTTTTCTAGTTGTAAGGGTTACTGAGCTAAGCCGAAGACTGACGGACAGACGGACGGAGGGTTCCTTGTTGACTACGGAACCCTATCTTATCTTATCTTATCTAGATGAGGGCCCTTTCGGATGCACTTCGACCAAGCTGGATCTTTTGTTCATGTGCCCTCTCCTTTATGCCTATTCCCAAGCTCGCTCCATTATTTCCACAAAGCGGATGATGCAGCTCAGCCGGAGCACCTTGAATTCCTTTGGTTGCGGATAGTCGTTACCAAAGTAATTCATTCTTTGTCTGGCAAGGGCATGACATTCACACTAATTGTTCCATGGTCTCATCCTCCTCGCCACACATTCTACAGTCTAAACTATCCGACAGTCCCATCTTGGCCAAGAGATCCTTGACCCCGAAGTGGCCTGTGAACACCCCAGATATGATTCTGACTTGAGTTAGTTGACGGAACCCTAAAAAGGGCGGGAGTGTAAATCATGACAGCATGACGAATATAGCGGAAAATTTATAATTAGAAATACAGGCTGAAATATTATTCACCTTTCAAATTTTGGGAGCTGATTATCGAATCAGCTCCCAAAACATAGCGAAAAAAACCCGCTGTTCCATACATTTTGGCGGCTGAGCTCACACCCGTTTGTATGGAACAGCTGGTTTTCGTTCGCGATTTGGATACAACTTATTTGATCAATTTTGATCGATATGACCCACCGAATCACCTCCCAAAATTTGAACGGTGACTAATATTTCACCCTGTATATGAAAATCTCGAATAAACGTAGAGATTACATGCACAGTGAGTACCTATAGAAGGATATAAGTCTAATGTTGTGTTTGTACTTGAATATATTTTATATTTAATCGGGCCCTTGTAATGCTAAGGGTCCCAACTGACAGTTAGGTTAACAGCGGACTCATTTCCATTTCCCATTGCTGGGATTTGTCTGAACTTCAGTCCCTTTGGGTGTTAGCGTTAGTTTAATTTAATAAGCGTGAACGCCCGCTTATTAAATTAAATACAAAATAATCAATAAGTGGTAAGTTATGTTTTTTTTACTATATAATTTACTTTAAAAACAAAGTTTTAACCGACTTCAATTTAGTACTCCGCCAAGCCACGAGAACATTTCTTTTCCAATTTACCTCATGAACTGATTTCCGAGAGCAAATGCGTTGATTATTATAGAAAAAAACCCAATCGCTGTATGTGACCCGATAATATTTGAGGACTTCCGTCAATTCCACAAGGATCACCCTTGGCACTTCATTAGTTGCTATTTCAACGGAATCTTATCAGAATCTGTGATATACTTTTATACTTTTAAGTACATAATTGAGGAATTCCATAAGTCATCTGTGGTCTTCATCATCAATTCCACTCCACCAATTTATGATTTCCGGATGTAAATACACGAGTTATAATAGAATATACCAAAATCACTACACGCATGCCTAATATAATTGAGGAGTTCCCTCAATTCCTCATGGATCCCATCATCCAATTGAATTTTCAAAAAAATGGGACCCACCTGGAAGCATATACTTACAAACAAAAAAAAAATTATGAATCGGCTCATCAATGACGGAGTTCTGAGGTAACAAACATTGAAAAAAAAAAAAAAAAATAACAACCGAATTGAGAACCTCCTCCTTTTTTTGAAGTCGGTTAAAAAGAGTGCGATCCCACAATAATACGAATAAATGAGTTTTTTATTATTTTGTAAATGTTGTACGAGTGTGTTTGCAATGTTCTATGACACATTGCCAAAATTATACTTGTACTAGCTTGCTTGTACAAAAAGATTTTGAAAAAACTTCTAGAGAAGTAGATTTTTTTGAATATTCTTCACTGACCAAATCTGGCATATAAAAAGCTAAGGTTGAATATTAATATTCATCAACATCAGTCGTAATTAATGGTTACAGTCGAAGCAAGTCATTACCTTTAAGGTGGTTCAAAGAAATGTGGGTCATTTTAAACTGGTTACTGCTAAATCGCGCAAGACTATCCACTATTTTGAGAGCTCCATAAATCTGGCTCAGCGGTGACGTTGCAAATCCGGACCACTTTAACTGTGACGTCAGCAAATTAGATATAAAACGATCAATCAGATAATGTAATTCCACATTCAGTGCTTTTGCAACAAAATTCAATTTTAATTTCTTTCCAACCCCATCTCAATATCAGCCTGTTTTCACTCACGTTGCCCATATAACGCTAAAAAGGAATACTTGAATCAAACAGGCAAAAATATTTTGTTACTTCAAAAACGCGTTCCGTTATTGGTTCTATAATGGTGATACTTACAGGTACATTTTTTATTAGTAGAAATTACTAAAATCTGTGAGGTTACTATGTTTTCTTACTTGAGTAAAGTTTTATTTTATTTGTTAGTTTTTTAAAAATTACATATCAAATAATAATAATAATAATAATTCGACCATCACCTCAAGATACTCTCGCTAGATGGCTGGATCAAGGGTCAGATACAGAAGGCGGTAGTCTTGGATACTGCGCGGATAGTCAGGAGGTTCCTGTCTCTGTCGCCCTGACCACCGGCAGCTTAGGCCCCGCCTCGCTGCCGGCTGCACCCTAGGTTAGGTTTTTATAATGATTTTATGTTTTGTATGTATAGTTTTATATTTTACTTTTTATATAATTATTGTAAAAACCTACCCTGAGAAAAAACGTAAATAAAGAGAAAAATAATAAAGTTCTTTATTTAGATAACCAGGATCCACATATTGTTAGTTACATATTTTATGTTTTACTTATAGGTAACTAAGGTTAGTAAATGAAAGGAATGTAATGTATTTGAAACGTAACATTGGTACCTACCTTATAAATGATTGAATTAGCAGGGATCTGATATGTTGCTTGACATGCATAATAAATAAAAAACTGCATCTCATTTAATACGTTTAGTCAAATAGTATATTGGGTTTAATTCTCATCATCTTTCTAGTGATTTTCCCGGTTTAGGGGCCTAAAGGATCCCGGGGTCCGCTTTGACACCTAATCCCAAGATTTGGCATAGGCGATGTTTTCCTTCACCGACATACATAAGTTCCGAAAAACTCATTACGAGCCGGGATTCGAATCCACGACCACCGCTTCACAGCCGCATGCCTGAATCACTAGGCTTCCGTAGCCTGTAATAATGATAATAAATAATAATGTAGCCAATAGATAGGCCTAATATCGTTCTGACAGATCGATCAAAATGTCAGGTAGTGCTCGTCAACATCACCATGCCCGCGAGGGTTACCATGTGGGATGTTGATTTGACGATCAAGGTCCCGATTGTCGTTTGAGCTAACGGTTTAATAGCGAAGAGTCTCGACCAACCCCTTAAGTGACTCGTTAGATGGCTGGGTCAGGTACGCCTACAGAACTCCTGTTCTGTCACTCTGGACACCGCTATCGGCCCCGCCTCGCTGCCGGCGACGCACTAGGTTAGGTTTTTATATTGATTTTATGTTTTGTATGTACAGTTATATATTTTACTTTTTATATAATTATATAAATTATTGTAAAAACCTGACAAACCTTAAAAAAATAAAGGATGTGAAAATGTTAAATCGACCAAAGTTACCTATATGTATAAAGTATAGCCGTACACAGGGTGAAAGATACTTATGCTAATCCTCGCACGGATTTTTCAAACCAATGTTTTTCAAAGGAGAAAAAAAAACATCGTAGCATTTTTCCCATTCCGTCATCATACCGCGCTTTTTACACAATAGAGCGTTACATGGTGTACAGGGTGTTAATCTGCGGTGAAATAATCGCCTCGTGTTTTGAGATTGTTACCTATTCATGAAAATTCATACAAAAGGGTTTTTGATTGGAATACCTATTTGTACATACTCAGTCATTGATTTATAATGAATCGAATACATAATACGCAAAAAAATACCCTTTTTTATTGTTATGCAAATAAATTAAAAAATGCATCTAAACTATGGAGTACCCCGCTTTTCTAATTTCCCTGTCATCCATTTATATCCAAATTGTCTATATACATTAAAGCCACCCTGGCATAACTCAAAAAGGTAATTAGTACACCTACAGCCTTGGTCAAAGGTATTGAGCACTTGTGCGCTTTTTATACAACAGTCAATCTTGAAAAGGTGTATATATATTTATATTACAGAAAGTTGTATAAACGAATACACTATACTAATAATAGTTCTAATCACTTATTATATTTTTCGTCTACGTATATCAAATATGATTATATCGACTGTACATTAGACGAATTGAGCATTATAACGAGTGTTCAATATAGGAAACAAGCATTATACTTAATGTATGTTATGAATGATGACATGTAATATTTTGAATATTATTAATAAATGACTTATTAAATATTATTATATAAAACGATGGTTTTATTATTTTTTATTTAAGGGACCGTGCCGTTTTATTAATAGTATTTTGGTAAAATTTCATATAACCCAAACAAAATGTGATTTTTGTCTATTTATAGTTTGCTTTACTAAATGTTTACTGTCTAATGTTGTTTTGCCTTATTAAAGCATTTGCTAAAAGACCAAATGCCATAATGTAATTTTTCGCAATAATATTTTGCTGAATGAATATTTGACGTAATGAAAATATTCGTATTAAGTCCGCAGTAAGCTCGATTCTCCATACAAATGTAGTTACGCTCTCATTTTAAAACTACGTGTTGTACTGTAACGAAACTTTGCATGTACAATGACATAAGGTATATCTGTGTCTGTAATTAGTTCATGTAGCTTCAGATACCATAGTACAAAAAATACAGCGAATATAAGTTTTTCATACAAAACTTGTTTTTGCTGTATTTCGTTTGTTTTATAAACTGGAACCATATAAACTAATTACAGACATTGATATACCTCATGTCATTGTATATGCAAAGTTTCGTCACAATCCACCATGTAGTTTTAAAATGAGAGCGTAACTACGTTTGTATGGGAAGGTGAAATTCGGCCGAGCTTACTGCGGACTCTTAAAATTGTGCCAAAGTTTGCATTGGCAAACAAAATAGTTGCAAAAATTTGTTTGGGAAATGAAATTGGACGGTAAAACGGCAGGATCCCCTAAACACACTTTTCTCCGTCATTCTGTATAAACAGTTTCCGTCCCTACTTTTTACTATAGCATCGGACTCATTGTGTTAAAAGTAACGATGTGTCACGCCTCGCTTGACATAACATGGGATTTTTACGCTACATTTTTACGTAGAAAAAAATCTATATTATTATTAAGAGGAAAAGTCTGAGAGATAGAAGAATAAGAATAAGAATAGTTTACTGCCACATATCCATTAAATACGAAAACAAAATAAAATTACAAAAAAGAATAAGAAAAAACTAATATTAATTTACAAGTACAGTGAAACAAACAAACAGAATATATCGGGCAAAGGGTTTCCAGTCTCAGCGTGTGCCGGGCCGAGATGCCCGGCGCTGGTTTTCAGACCGGTCCCAGACTAAGACGGTCGGAGGGCAGCTTAAATTATATAATATCAATTACAATCACAACTTCTGTGCTCCTAATTAAGTACATCTTAACCATTAATATAACATACGTTAAAGATATTAATAACACATTAAATTACAAAAGGAACATCTTAATGGCTGCTACACAGTGCGTGTGTGTGCGTGTGTGTGCGTGTGTGTGCGTGTGTGTGTGTGTGTGTGTGTGTGTGTGTGCGTATGTCTGTGTGTGTTTGCTTACATGAATCAACGTTGTTTAGGGGGGGGGGGAGATAGTAAGTTTGTATCTAGGGGGTAATTTCCGAAACTACTCAACTGATTTATGTGTGGTATCACCAAAATATCCTTTAAAACTTCTTACGAGATACACATTTTGTGATGCTCTTTCAACAATTTTTGCAGATCTTTTTATTGCTGCAAACGAATTTGACTCACGATTATTTTTTAATTTGCAATAATAATATAACATAAGTCAGGCTATTATATACATCCTCTTATGGCTGTGAGGGAACGGCTAGTATTCCCTACGCTGGCCGAGTGCGGGTTGGGGACTTCGCATACACCTTTGAATTTATTCGCACCTGCCATCAAGGGAAATGAATCGCAGTACTAGTTCAAGGTCATGGATGCCATCTCCATCGGTCACGCCAGCATCCGACAGGAAATGTTTTTTTGCGTTTAAAAACGTTGTCGACGCGCCTATTAGACACGCTATCTAAGTTATTTATTTATAAATATAGCACGGAACTGTGACATTTTAATATAGGACATAGGAGGATAAGTTAAGAAAAAATGGCCTTTTATGATTAAGCTGATTTTGTTTCTATAGTTACTTACATCTAGCAGTACTATTGTGCCAAGTTTTGTTGAAGAATTCCCAGTGGTTCGGCCGGGAAAAATAAAATCCGAATTCATGAAATAAAACTTTATCATTATCATACCGTCTTTTTTTAATTTTGGTTAAATTGACAGTATATATATAGTATACATATATGTCCTCTTTCTTGATCTTAAACATTTCCGTAAAAACACGTAAGTCAAAATTTCAAAACAAAGTTTTGTACCTCCTGAAGGAGTGACCACTCTAAATGTCATTTCTTAAAAAGCCTTATTTAACGTTTTGACAGTCATATTAGGTTGATGTTTAAAATTGAAAATAAAGTGCCAAAAATAGTTATAGCGTTGCACCTGCAATTGTACAACCCGTAATTACAATATTTCTGGGTCTTAGCCTATTCTTTATAAGGACACATTGCTGAACTTATCAAACAAAGTCGCTTCCCGCTGTCTGTCCATATGTATGCTTAGATCTTTAAAACTACGCAACGGATTTTCATGCGGTTTTTTTAAATAAATAGAATGATTCAAGAGGAAGGTTTATATAGTATAATATAATACCCATGCGAAGCCGGGGCAGGTCGCAAGTAAAATATTATAGTTGTTTGTTGCATGTTTATATTTTAAGTATCAACTTTTTTTTGTTCTGTAATGTGTGCTATATCTGAATAAACATTTTTTTATTCTATTATTTTCTATTCAATGATGAAAAAAAAAAACATTTTGGTTGGATGTTTTCTTTTCATTTTATTCTTATACCATTATTCATACACCGCCAAAGAACTTAAGCATAGATCCTCTTTGTTAAAAAAGTAAAAATAATTTTTTTTTTGAATACTAGCTTATTTCTATTTAAAATCAGCTCTTAATCATAAAACGCCATTTTTTCTTCCCTTATCCTGCTGCGTTTTTTGTACAATTGTCAGTAGACGTCATGTCGGATTTGGTTGAAACCGTTCAACCAATCTCACTGGAGCGCAAACTCGTAGAGTATTCCAGTGTTTAAACCCTGCGTGGTCGTGTCGGAGGTTCCCCCTGGATTTCCCCCCCAGGCTACTATCAAATCACGTAATTCGGCCGCTTTATCGGGATCGTCCTAATAAAGCATCATCAGGGGTAAAAAAAACCACATTGATACTCTGAAATAGCGACCGCTTATTTTTAAAGATACCCCTCAAGGGGTAAAAAGAGGGTTGAAAGTTTGTATGGGGATGTAGTAAATTTTAAGTGAGAGAATTGGAACTTTGTGACTCCTTATTACTATACAAGAATAGTAATTTTAGGGTTTTGGAAAAACCCAGCGTTGAGTGGGTTAAATAGGGGTGCAAAGTTTGTATGGAAGAAATTACCACTTCACGCGTAAACCGCTGAACCGATTCGAACGCAATTTGGGTATAGAGATAGTTTAAGTCCCGGGGAAGGCCATAGGATAGTTTTTATCCCGGAAATCATCCTCCAGGGGGATGAAATAGGGGGTGAAAGTTTGTATGGCGCTACGATATACACGAGTTCCACGCGTTCGGAATCGTGGGAGAAGCCAGTTAATCATAATTACCAAACCATCCATACATATTTAGTAAAACATCAAATTTGACTTAATAAAAAAATGCTGCAATTTTCACAAAGTCATGATAAGTATTATTTATACCTATCCACAATATAAAATGTTATCAGACGAACGTGTCAACGCGCGTTAAACCTTGTAGATACTTATGCATTTATAACCACTCGTGTCTTAGTATATATAATATATACATATATATTATCTATAATAAAAAGTATATATGTACGTATTATGTACTTATGTACTTTGTAGGGTATTGAAGCTTAACTCAATGTTATAGCGGCTTTAATTGCATTTGTCAATAGGTCTTGAAACTTGAATAAGTATTCAAGATGTTACCTATTTATAATGACTACCGCGTAAAAGTCGTTATCTTTATCTATACAAATAATGAAGTGGTAATGTATGTGCAATGTATGAAGTGAGATAGATTTTATCGAGGAACTTTGTTTTATCATGTGGTTTCCTTACACTGAATGAAAGAATTCTCTGCAAAACAACTAGATAATTGATTACGCTAACTCTTTTACCACGACAACACAGCTAACTGACCATCGGTGCACCTTCAGTGCATTGTAATAAGGTTCTATATAAACACAGGATGGTCAGGTAACAGTATTGTCGTTTGTACTAGGTATGTTGCCAGCTCGCTTCATCTTGAGCGTCGCGGCGGCTACTGGCGTGGCTAGATAGTATAATTAATATAATTTATTCTGTGCTAGTACCTAATTCTGCAATTTTTACCAAATATTCATTGACAAAACTTTTAAATTGAGCGTGAATGTTAATGTAATTTGAATGTTTTAATTCCACAATACGTTAAGCTAAAACGTACTACGATACACTTTATAGCTTTTTTATGGTAGAAATATTTACGAGATGAAGGACGATGTAAAACGCGAACGCGTGCGTTCCGTAGCGGCGTTATAAACACTATTTCCACCAAACGGCCCGCAACGGATCGGAACGGAAAGAATTTTATAGTATTTAAACGATACTGAATCATATATGTACGGTTTTTAGTCTACATTACCAAGCTGCGCACAACAGCTTGACCGTAGGCGTCTTCCGCGACATGTGACCGTAACCGAAAGTATGCTGCGACACGCGATCGACTCCGTTCGCTTGCGATCGGCCCCGTTCGCTTGTCGTCGTGTGCGATCGGAACCTTTCGGCTGTCGATGCCGTCGCGTTCGATTGAGGCCGTGACCGGGCGAGCCCATTATCAGTCATCCCTCATTCTCTATTTAATTAAATATGTTAATAAGCCTGCTTCCTGACACAGGTCCAACATCGCTAACAGAAAAGAAATTCCCAATGCAAATAAAAATGCAATAGCCAATAATACTATGTCAACTTCAAAGATTTTCAAAAATTACTACACGTCAACCTGGTAGGAACGAAACTATTTGACTGGGTGCGGATACTTTCGCAAGCAACCGTACGGCGCCGATCGTGTGCGTCGCCATCCTGTCGGCCGCGAACGGCTGTTAACGCCCGATCGTATGCGTCGACGTGCTGCCGCATACGATTGGTTGTCGCCGCATCCGTTCGTATTCTTTCCGATCCGATCCGATGCGGGCCGTTTGGTGGAAATAGTGCTATAAACGGCCAGCCGCCATTTACTTGTAGCGGCGCGATGAAATCACTGAGTGAACCGCCCCTGACCATACGTAAAGTTAAACAAAAGCTTGTTATGAAAAGAAGGGAATTTATTAATCGAATTCCTTTGCAATACAACCAGCGAAATAACAAAATAATACGACGTCGACTTTCAATAGTTAATTTAAATCGAAATGCGAATTCGGGCGAGCACTTGACCTCGCACTAAACTAGTTGCATTCAAGCGCGCAGTCGAGTACACTTACAAGGGAATTAATTATACTCGTGAAGACACTGATGTAGCCCGCGACATAGTAGTCAACTTTTATTGATTTCATCTAATTTTGACCTTTAGGGTGAATATCCACCAGACGTGTTTTCAGAGGTATGCGAACTTCAGCTTGGCGAGAACGCGTTTGTATGTCTGGATGTCGAGAGTGTCCAGCTCTTTTCCTGTACAGGTCACATTTCTCAACCGATTTTCGTGCCTTAGCAGAGGGGTGACCATGTGACTTTTCGAACGCACGTTAGGACAAATCAACTGTCAGTTACCATAGAATATGTGACTACCTGACGTGCGTACAATGCGTTACTTGATGGCAGGTTCGATAGTCAGGTAAAGTCAACCGGGGCAAATGCGTCGATGGGGTAAATGCGTCTCTTAATGATATCTCCGAAACTGAACATTTCAGAACTATTATAATCGTCTAAATTGAAAGTTTGGTAAACATACTTTGAACATCGAGGGTTGTAATAGTTCTAATAGTTATATAGAAATGTTTAGGTATAGTCGTTATTTGTTTTTTTTTTATTAAAGACAGTCGCTTGGTTCTACAGCTCACAGAGTCGCCAGTCATTATAATTGCCTCATATGCTTCTGCAACAACTATCTATGCGGTAGAAAGGGATGCTAGTAATTGATCTGCAGGTGAATAAATCTGCTATAGCCCAGGATTTGCTGGTGTCCCGACCAAACCACTGGCTTAAGCTTCGTAATCCGAAAGTCCTTCCTATAATGTCGTTCTGTAACGTCATTTCTATAGTAAGTAAATTCGGGAATCAGTTGAAATCAGGCATTTTCAACCGGGATGACGGTGTTAAGGTTTCATCTTCCTGATCAGTGAAAATAAGCATCAAAAACCATCGTCCATTGCATTATTTTTTTGGCGTTCTAGCCAAAAGTTCCGGTGCAAATTTGCAAGTATCAAAAAAAATCTCGCGCAGCAAGAAGATGTTGATACCCGCTTAACGTTACCAAGGATGTTTTGACACATATGAAATGCCAGGAAGCCTCAAATAGCTTAACATAAGTTAATTATACGCAATTAAATAAGTCCCGTTTAGTCACAATAATGTTATGATTTGAGTATTCTCGTTGTTAGACATTGGTTGTCTTAGATAGAGGGCCTCCTGTGCGTAAGAGTACTATTTCATTCTGTCCCAACGAGCAAGTGACATTCCAAGCGCAGATGCATGTGTTCATTCATCATCATCATTATCATCATCATATCAGCCGAAAGACATCCACTGCTGGATATAGGCCCAAAGAGTGCCAAAGTGACCGGTCCTGCGTCACCCGCATCCGCATCCAGCGAACTCCCGCAACCTTACCGATGACTGTACCTTGTGCTGTTCGCCACCGTGATATTAAAGTGAAAAGATTGGACGCCAACCGTACTTAAAGAGAAGGTCAGTGACAATGGCAGCTTATTAATTCGAAAATAAGGAATAGAGAGGTCCGCACTCGTTCAACAAGGTCGCAGCTTCAAATATATACTCATTACACGAGAGCAGGTAGGTACTAACAGCAAGCTAAATCTATCGGCAACTTTCAAATTTCTTATTTCTTAGAACATTATTCGTCTCTACCCTAACCCTGATTGTCTTATTATTTTTTGGCGGACTGTTTATGTATTATATATTTTTATTTGTGATATTTGTATATGATTTGTATGTATGTTTAAATATAGAGCTATTAATGTACTTACCTGTATTTATATAATTATTTTTATTTTTGGCTGATTATAATCTCCAAATTTTATTATATTATTTGTCACTTATGGTTTTTCTCCTTGAGGCGGCAGTATACTTATAAACATCTTGAAAGCGGGATTCGAGCACACGTTTTTACAAAACACAATTTATAAAACAGGGTCAACGACATTGAATGTACTTACGAAGTATGAAGTTCACGAATTGTAGCCAAGGCCAGTGAAGGCCGTACGAAACCGGCGATAATTGAAAACGCATACTTAATTAAAGTTATCATTGCGTTTTGTAAAAGTGAGGCGCATTTTAGAGGGTTAAATCTCGATGCATAAATAATATTAAAGGTAATCGTGACAATATTTTTTTATCCATACTATAATGGATAGTATAAATGCGAAAGTGTGTCTGTCTATCTGTCTGTCTGTATGTTACCTCTTTACGTTTAAACCGCTGAACCGATTACGATGAAAGTTGGTACAGGGATAATGTAAGTCCCGGGGAATGACATAGAATAGTTATTCTTCCTGAAATCGTCCCCTAAGTAAGGGTATGAAATGGGGGGTGAAATTTTGTATGGAGCTACGATATAAACGAGTTCCACGCGGACGGATTCGCGGGCAGAAGCTAGTCGTTTTATAAAAAACGACTTCTGTCGAAGACAAAAGAGAGACATGACAAGAAGGACATGATTGTGTATCGGGCAATCATTGATATCTCTGTCAACGATTCTACAAAATGCATGATAGCTGCGATAACATTTAAGAAGACGGTCAACCATCTTGACAAAGTGGGGCCCGTGTAGAAGATAGATAATCTCGAGTGTTTGTAAGTATCGACGGTATAACAAGAAACATGGGGGTCAATACGACACGATATTTTGCATAAAAATTATATAAGAATATTGTCGATGCCGGTAGGCCATGCACTTGCAGCGCCGCGACGAAATCACGGAGTGAGTCGCCCACTCGCCCCTGATAATAGATATTCGAGAAAAGGATGGTAAGGGCATGCCTCTTTGTTTTGCTCGACTTGGCGGGGGCACTGCCGTGCCTTCAGATTAAATTGAGATATTGATAGACATGGACGACCGAACGGAGGTTTTGGGAAGGCCGTTCCTCCCCAAACATCTTTACGTACCTTTTCCAGTTGTATCCAGTTTGAACCAAATAGGGAGGCAGATACCTAGATAAGAACTGCATAGATGTTTTTGGAATCACGATGACATACAGTGTTACTTGGGTATTCAGGACAGAAACGTGAACAAAAATAGGCGTCTTTCCTATACTTACATGTCATACAACTCTCAAGTAGCAGAGGCACTGTAACTATATAGTACTTAAATAAATATCAGGGCCACAATCTTACTAAATTTAGCCTACTGGTTATTAGCCTACTTGGTAGTGACACTGCCTACGAAGCTGAAGTTCCATGGTTCGATTCCCGGTAAGGGCAAATATGTGTATGATGACTCATCATTTATGTGCATGAATATTTTTTACTGAGTCATGGATATTTTCTGTTGGAAGATACTAAACACAATCATACACAGTCCTGGGGACCGATTTTTGACTTTCGAGCGCTCGACTCTTCCACTCGAAAAGTGTCCAAAATAATGAAATGCTATTTTGAAATGACGATAGAAAATTTAAAAACGTGCGGTATTGACCACTCGTATTCAATTCTATCGGTAGAAAGTAAGTGCCTGTGATTTTGACACGACAATAGCATTTACTTTTATTAAATTTTCGAGCGCTCGAAAGTCAAAAATCGGCCGCCTGGACGAAAATAAAACGTCATGGTTAGTTCGACATGCTCACCGTGTGGCGCTACTATCAATGCCATTATTTTCGCTATATCATTCGTTGTTGTTGTTAACTTACTTGCTAACTATTAAACAGTTTTTATAATTCTGTTCGGAGTATTATTTCCTCATTTTCTATGTATTTATATCTGTTATACGAGTATATATTATATCATCGTCTAGTAACTCAATAAGGCTTGTGTAATGGGTACTAGACGTTGATATATTTAATAGATATAGGTACATACCTACACATAGAAAGCACCCTAGATTCAGGAACAAAACTAAATATTCACGCTCATCACACAAATATTTACTCTTACCGGGATTCCAACCCAGGATCCTTAAAACTTTGGATGTGGCTACGGGAAATACATCGCATACTTAGGCACGTAAAATGTTTCTGATCTATTTACTTTTTAAGATAAGTATTTAAAGAATCTGTGTCAAATAGTTGACAAGGTTATTTATTGACCTAAAAAGCGAATTTAAAATCTGACATATACTTACCCAATATTTGCATTTCAAAATTTATGTCAAGCGTAGTTTGTATCTATAATCAATACTTCACATTTGATAAATCATATCTGTTCAAGTGTTTTGATTTGGCTGTAGGTACAAGGTTAATTTCAAGCAGGTTTAGCTATCAATGAATAATAAATTCTGTGTTCAAATCTTTATTTGACAATCTCCGTAGTTCGCGGCGGGAACCAAGTGGAATTTAACAATCTTCATGGTCCGATGGTCGAGCTTAGTGTAATATAAAATTTCTGATGGTCTGACATGTGCATGTCGGACAGCAAGGAATTAAAATCCTCGCCGTCTGACATGTCGGACAACGTTGTGTAGGATTTTTCTTGCTAAAAATTAATCTAGCCCAAATGGAATTTTGACCAGAATGAAATATGTTAAATATTTAAATACGTGCAAAATGAATGTTGTTTTACTTAAAATAATATCAAATTATATATGAAAATCGACTATTATGCACAAAATTCATAAATGACGTACTTCCGATTGTTCATAGTTTTGGAGTGTAAATAATGAAGCTGTGGCAGCATATCTATATATATATATATATACGCGAGTGATATTTTTGTGTAGGGTAAACCTAAATCACCTCATTCCAAACTACCCTGTGTTATGTTTTTTATGCGTCTCGTATTTGTATATAAGAAGCTCGAAATTGGAAATAAATGTTCATTACAACTTCAAATCTTGTTTGAATAACAACTCCCAGCCACAGAAGAAACTACCTCAACAGAAGCCATTAGACACTTTGTATGAAAAACATTGCTAATTGCTCAAGTTTTTTTCTTTTATAATTCGTATCATTCAAATATGGCGGACGCCATTGTGTATACAAAGTTTCATGTCGTTTCAATATGAGAACCTGTAGAAGCCAGCTAGCTGCTACTCTTGCTCTTTTAGTGGTAGATAGTTACAGGGAATGCAGAAAAAGAAACTTAAGATTTAACAAGTACTTATATTGCACTAGAGATAAAAGAATAGTAAATAATTGGTAATCCTTTCTCTTGATGTTCACGCTAATTCGCTGTTTAATTGTGCACTAGTTTAACTATATTTGTGACTAATACTGATTTATTAATGATCTGTCGCGCGATCTAAAATGGTTCGCAAGTAAGCATTACGAAGTGCACGGTGTTTAGACCATAACGAACCAAACAACGGTTGCATAGAGAGTCAACCGCCCTGACGGCTTAGGTAAGTGGCAGAAATCTTCGTCATATTGCGCAAGGATAAAAAGGTAACGGCGATTCGGAATATCGAAAAATACCGCTATGTCATTTTTTTTTTTTCACAAAAAAAAGAATGGTACATTTTTTTAAATTAGGTTCGCCAAACATACGTTTAACGGCGAAATGAGGCACTCCACAAAACTCAACTCAAGGAAACGAGAAGTGTTATAATATCCTCGTTATCGGAGAAAATATGATATTGCAGTGAAAGATTGGCAACCCATTGTCCACAAAACAATTCAACACTATTCCCATAGTCCACTGACTGAATAAACTTAAACCGACCATTAGGAGGTCCTCCAACTAAAAAAACGCATGCAGAATACATCATAATCCTCCTAGCGTTATTCCCGGTTGTGCCCTATATGAGCCTGGGATCGTCTTTGACACCTAATCTCAAGATTTTGCAAAACATTTTTGTTCCAAGTTGCTCATCGAAAAATTTTTTTATATAGAGATAGGCACTAGTTTTACGAAAGAGTACCATCTGACCTTCAAAACCAAAGGGAAAGCTAGACCATATTGGGACCAGACCAGTTTCCTCGCGGTGATTTCCTTCAACGAAAAGCTAGCGGTAAATATTACGTACAGATGTTACGAAAACTCATAGGTACCAGCCGGGATTCGAACCCACGACCGCCGCTTGACAGCCGCATGCCTGAACTAGGTACTAGGTTACCAAATGCAGCTTGTAGAAATACATTTTAGTTAAGGAACAAAACAATTCTTCGATTATTATTCTGAGCCTATACTACGAGTAAATTAAATTACATTCGCCAGATAAAATTCTCGAGGGATATTTGACAGCCACATTTATTGTACATTCCAAATTTTTCGTCTGAATTTTTATCAATATCTTCGTAATAATGATAATATTCAATGAATTAGGTACTTGGTCTTTCTTTTTTAATCACGTTCTCGAAAACGTCTGATGATTTCGATGAAATTAATAATATAGTAGTAATAATCTTAGACTACAATTTATTTTCTAAAGTATATACAAGATGATAAGTTCTGTTCAAAGCATATTGTACTTCCCTGTATACGTGCGGCTTATGGAGGTACTATACGCAACGGACCCACGGAGCCCTCCGGGTCCAATATAATAACGCGTTCCGGGTGCTGCTGGGGCTGCCCCGCTTCTGTAGCGCATCAGGGATGTTCGCAGAAGCACGTGTAGACTGTTTCTATGCGACTATGCGCAAGCGCTGCACATCCCTGGTGCGCCGGGCGCGGGCCAGCCCCAACCCCATCCTGCGGTTGATAGCGGACAGGCTAGATTGTCCGTACATGAGGCACTGTTGCGAAATGCATGTTTCCAACAGTGCATATTTTGTATAGATAATAAGTAATAATGATTTGTTGCCTAGTGTAATCTTAAGAAACATGTAACTTTCCGTATGAGTCCTGGTTACTTGAAATAAATGTTTAAATAAAAAAATAAAATAAAAAATAAGTAACATTAACTAAATTAAATTAATACTAAGTTTAATCTAAACAAGGCCCTCGAGGTGTTGTACCGAGGATGCTGGCGGCATTTCCTCGCTGAATTGCAATGCTGATGCGTTGCGCAAGAACGCCGCCAGCTCTTCGGTTACCAGTTACGTCAATCAGACGTTTCACGATTTCCGCAAATAACTTTTGCGCACTGGGACCCCACGGACCGAGGGTCTCGACGCCAAATGTTACAAAGTTGTACTCTCTGCCATGACGTGGATGAGTGTTTAGCATTTCCTGTAGACACATACATACAAAGCTATATCTTTATGCTACGACGGCGACAAACAATCATACGGTCTGCCTGATGGTACCTAAGCAGCCACCGCAGCCTGCTGCAATTCCAGAAGAATCACTAGTGCGATGTCGACCTATTATTGATTTGAGCAGTTGGTAGTAACAGACAAACGCCTGTCCCTTACTCTCAAAACAACACGTCCTCGCAAGTCACCTAGTGGTGAGTAAGCTCGCCAGAGCTCCTTAGGACTTGTCGACGAGTGTGAGTGTACTCAAAAAAGGACGGTACATAATACATATATACTTACTATACTTACTATTCTGTACGTGGTGTTATGTTACACCAGCAGGTCGATCACGTAACAGATTGTACGCGCGTCAGGTATATCTAAATGTCACTTTCTATATGGTAAAATTACAGTTAAATTGTCCTAACGCGCGTTCGGAACAATACGTAATTATGATTACCCCTCAGGAACAAAAGCAAGTGGTAGCGTCATTAGGGCTGCGGTGTTCTGTAAATTTTAAATAAAATATGTATTTTCACGCCTCACAGAATGTTAATAAAGATATATGTAAGTATATCTTAGGTTAATACGTTAATTTTAGTTGTTTGGTTTATAATTGACTCATGCTGAGTGCTTTGAGTTTTGTAAATTTAAGCCTTATGTGATGTAAATTACTATTGTTATATCAAAATAAATGTATTCTATGCTATTCTATCTAAAATCATCATATCAGCCGAAAGACGTCCACTGCTGGACATAGGCCTCTCCCAAAGAGTGCCAAAGTGACCGGTCCTGCGCCAGCCGCATCCAGCGGACTCCAGCCACCTTTACCAGGTCATCAGTCCACCTTGCGGGGGACGTAATGTCCTCATGTGACTAATGTTTATGCTCGGAATGGAATGGGTCGCAAGTGCTAAAATGAAGTTGACTACCACATTCGACAAAACAATGAGAATCTATCCATTCTTCATATGAATGGGCACATTTAACCAATTTTGAAGGGTACACAAGTAATGGTTCATTTAAAACGTGACAAGGCTGACTATCACGCTTATTACACACAGCTTGAATATAAAAATGCTACCGAACTGGGACTATTTGACTCACAGTATTCAATTTGAAAAGTTTTTATGGTCACCGCGTGCGTTCCGACACGTTAGGTCACTTCACTTCTCTTCATCAGCTGTTGCTGTCAACTGTCTGTCAAGTCAGTACATGCGGTACTGCGTGCGCCATAATCGAACGAACGAAGAGAAGCGAACGAAGTTCTATGCTTCAGCTTAGGCCGAAAATCGTTTGTCCGGTGTCCGATGTCCCGCTGTGCAGCTGTTCTCTTCTACTTGTTGCATTTCTCAGCCGATTCTTGTGAAATGCTGTGAGCAGGTTTGTTAAACATATACTTATTTTTTTACCGAGTCAGTTTTTGGAAAAAAAATATTTAAAGACCTACAGCTCATAGAGCCACTAGTTATACTGCTGCGCTAATTTTGACAGTATAATACATACTAGTAAGTAAATCAGCACGGATATCATGGGACGACGCGCGAGCTCTCTCGATTTTTCTCGCACTATCCGTCTCTCTCTTATTAGAACACTTAGGACAAGAAGTATAGTGCGAGAAATATCGAGAGTATGTCGCGGCCGTCTCATGATAGACCTCCTGGGTGACATCAGAGGGGTAATCACGTAACGTTTTGAACGCGTCAGGACAGTATAACTGGCATTTTTCCATATACAATTTGACATTAAGATCTACCTAACGTATGTCCAATGCGTTACGTGATCGACCTGCAGACGGACGGACTCTTATTCGGAACGCGTTCGTAAGCCCCACCTAACAAAACTAGACCTCTACCTAGGTACGTTTAGTTTAATCTAAGTATTTGTCGGTAAACGGCGAGGTGAGGTTAAAACAAGTTACGGAATTGTGGGGCAGTAAGCTCTAGCTATGAGAGTTGATGTTAGATCGTATCGATATTATTAAAGAGATTGCGTGGGATCGGAGTAGATGGAGGGCCTTCTTTGAGCTTCACTGAGAAGAACCTAAGCTCTTAAATAAGAGAAAAATAATCTCTTGGCAAAGTACAATTACCGCATACCGATTTTGCCCCCACCAAATGCGAAAGCGGCTTAGGCGTCGCGTTAAACGCTATAAATACAAAATTGATGCGATTTATATACTTCAATAAGAATTGAACCCCTGTCTAATGTGTTTGTAATATACTTCGACGGCGGTAGGTAGCGACGAATTGTTCGTCTGAACGCTTAATAATAATAATAATAAATACGTTTATTTCGGATTAAAACTACATCCATACTTGTTAGTTTTACGTTAAATTAGGAAGTATGTTAGTGTAGGTATTATGTAGTAGGTACTAATCGAATCCATGGTCATTTCTCATAGCTCACCTGTGAGCCATTGAGACCGCGTCTAGTGACAGACTGTTGGACTGTCAGGTGTTGCCGCAACTGCGCTCAGGCCTCGTATCATGATCGGCCTCATCACACGATAAGTGACACGATAGAGCGTCCGTCACTGGCTGGTTAAAAACACAACATTTTTAAAAGAGATCCGAGCCGTGAGGGCTTGACTGCCTAACGACATAGAATACGCAAGCCTATAATTTTTCCGAAAAAGTTTTGTTATAATATGAATGATACCTTATGTTCAAATTGATAACGTAGTCTAACTATATGGATAGTAAACCATCAAATTATCGTAATAAAGTATAAATTATAAAATATAATTGAAATCATAAAAAGATATGAACCGTGAAAGTTTAGAAAAAATATGCATATTTTTTATTGCCCAAGAGGTAATTTCTAGCTACCAATAGAATCCTTACGCTTTTATAGGAACAAAATAATGTACTTAAACGCAGTATTTCGCGACCGAAACAACTATTTACCTGATTTTCCATAAGATTGGTACAAATGTCAGTTGTGACGCATACCTGTGTGTCTAAACTTCCTCTCATATTTTTGGGTATTTATGTTCTTTAATTGTAGTTGCTCCCATACAAACATTTGTTCCTCTCCAAAAACTGGTTCGAATGACGTCATAAAAAAAATTCTTAGTCACCATCCCTATTACGAAAAACTTCATGGGAATCGGTTGAGAAATGCGACCTGTAGGTATAGGAGAACAGCCGGAAAGCCGCACATTCGAAAGAATTTCGGGCCTTGCTGAAGAAGAGGACTTCGTAGCACGAACAAGCGAGCGAACGTTTAACTATCGTAATATGATGTCAAAATATCTGGAAGCTTTCATTTTCATTTTTCGTAATATTTGACTTCTGCTAAATCTTATGTGATCAAGGTTTTTTGACCATATTTCCGCTCATATAGGTAACTCGGATAGAATCGGCTTATGACAGACTGAGCACACATCCTTCCCATAGATCCACTCCCACGTGTGTAATAAGTTTAACCAAGTTTTTAATAGTCGACAACAGAATTCATAATTTTGTAAATTTTCGTGTCATCTGCGTAAAGCAATACCTTCGATTTTTTAATATATTTCAATATCATTTCCAAAAAGTGTAAACAGTAAGGGTCCTAAGTAGGACCCCTGGGGCACTCCGGAACTAATGGACTTGGACAGAACTACACATTGGCTTCGATTTTCGATATAAGTTTTAATCCAGCGAAATAAGTCTCCGTGTATCCCGATGTGAAAATGAAAATATCATCAATGCCATTTCAAGATTTAGATTATTTCATTATTTGTTTTTTTTTGTAAACATCGTGCTACTTATAATCTATTTGGAGCATTGTACAATGCTCCTTATTGTATGTAATTTATTTTTATATAAGTAGCACGTTCTTGGTTTAAATTTTATTCATCTCCGAGACTTGTATCAAGGTCCTCTAGCAAACTTGTTAAAGAGCCCTTCTTAGTATTTCAAAATGTCTTTCACATCTCTCTGAAGTAATGTAAATTACCGCGCTCTTCTGTGAAGGATAGCACAGTAAATAAATAACCAGTAGATTAAGCACAATGAGGGTTTTCAGGATTCATTAGTTGCCCATGGCCATCATCACACTTGCAGCGGCGCACGTGCTGCGGCGTGCGGAACCGCATACAAATTTCGCCGGATTGAGAAGCGGTGCAGTGTGAAGTACCGTGCGGAAGTTTTATCCTCACTGCTTCCATTATGTTGACTAGATAATTGCTACTTGCGTATGTAAGGAAGAATGTGAACGATTATTTCAGTATGACGAACTAAGGCTCAGTAATCCAAAAAGGATCTTGCTTCCGATACCTTCGATCCTACGCCACTCTCTACATTTGTCAACAATACGCAAATTTCTATAGGCATGAAGTTAAATCAACAGTACAGAAAAACAATATTCAAAGGTCGCATGTCATCCTCTTAGTCGCTTGAATGTGCAAGTGCGATAAAGATGGAGATACACAAACGAAAGTAGTCGTATTCGCGGTAGCCGCTCAGCACGTCTAGCACACGACGGCCGCGACATACTCTCGATTTTTATCGCACTATACCTCTTCTTCTAAATGTTCTAATAAGAGAGAGACGGATAGTGCGAGAAAAATCGAGAGAGCTCGCGCGCCGTCGCGTGCTAGCCGTGCTGAGATTTCATTGTGTATTGTGTATGCTACAACTATAGGAGAACAGTACACGTACAACAACACAGCGTGCCGTTCCACAACACACCTTACTCCATGTCATTACGTCCTTGCAATGTGCCCATAAAGTACAAAAGCTAAAATAGGGCGCGTCATTGTCAATTGAAACTACCTACTATTCAAAATTGCCCACACATGTTGCCAAAATTGCCTGGACATACGCAATATAATGTAAAGAACACGGAAGACAAATAAAATTAAAATGACCGTCGTCGTAAAATCATCAGTAAACCTTTCTAATTCTAACTAGCGATTGAATCAGTAGGAAGCATTTGAATGTAATCCATACAAATTATAACATTTCTGTTTGTGTGGAATATCTATAATTGTTTGGTGTGTGTGTGTATAAAATACCTACATTCAGCAGTACATTGAAAATACATTAAAATAAAACTATATTTAGAAGAATTAAACTAACATACTTAATAATAACCTACCGAAAACTAATAATACCTAACTTTCTAAATTTGAACCCTATTCCCGCGTTGAATTGCGATTGCAAGTCTGTGCGAGAAACCTGCTTGCGCGAGGGTCGCCTACGCCTGTTGCCTTCACCAAGCGCAAGCTTCCCCGATTTGTATTACGATTCAAATACATAATGAGACATGCTTTCATGATTCCTGTTGCAACCGACCTATCGGAATAGTGCTAATAAAAAATACTTTAATGAAAGGGCATTGGGTAACCTTGTATGAGAAAAAATTACGTTTTTTTGCAGCGGCTAAGGATGCTTTTTTAATAATCGTTTAGAGGACCTCTTAATATGCATAGATATATAAAATTAAACGCGTTAAACAATATCGGAGCCGAGATATATAAGTTTGAAGTTTAGTTTATAACTACAATATGACCTGTGAAAATATATATTGCTAATATCTCGGCTCCGATGCATTTTAGTGTATTACATTTCATAACAAAATATGTTTGTTTTGAGTATAGATCTATCATAATCTACCACTATTACGAGATTTATGAGTGGCCGCTCATCTAAAAAAAATGACAACATTTTTACCCAAACCCCTTTGTAACTGGGTGTAAAAAGTTAGAAATCACCAAATAGCAACTAATACGGGTGTAGACACTAAATAAAATAATCAATAATATCATATTTTTTCGGAAAATAATTTAAAATGTAGTCAAATGTAGAAAAAATCAACGCAAAAGGTTAAAGGTTAAATGGGTATAACGAAAGTGCTCGAAAATACTCATACTTACTGCCTAAAATAATAAATAAATTACCTGAACATGTACAAAACTTATATGTGAAAGGTTGTAAAATAAGAAAAATATTAAAGATGCACTTTTTAAAATGCAATAATGTAACCTATATTCTGTAAACTAAGCTGTACTATCTAACCTACTTAAAATACTTAGCTTCTTTTTTTTTATAATATAGGAGGCAAACGAGCAGTCAAATCACCTGATGGTAAGCGATAATCGACGCCCATGGACACTTACAACACCAGAACGGCAACGCACCTACAACTCAGGTGCGTTGCCGGCCTTTAAGATGGGAGTACGCTCTTTTCTTGAAGGCTTGAAGGTTGTAACGGTCCGGAAATACCGCAGGCGACAATTCATTCCAGAGTTTTGAGCTTTTAATTTAACTGTAAATTAGATCAATAGAATACTAAGAACTCCCCATCGGCAGACAAACCTCTCCAAGGTTTTGCCTAGATGGGCTTTATAATGATATTCTTTGTTTTTGTCTTAATCAATAAATAAAAATAAAAAAACACGAAGTTATAAGTGTCCAATGTTTTAAGAAGGGGTAAGGGCGATGACGCTGGAGATTGTGACTTCACTAGAAGACGGCAATGTGCCGCGCCCGTCGTGTTCGGCGCCGCCGTGGACGCGGCCCCCGGCAGCGCAGCGTCGCGTAATGTGACGTCACACACTGTTTGCGTTTTCTCTCTCTAACAAGCAATATTAAAACGGTTATAGCTTCGTAATTCTTTGAGATATCTGAATGGGATTTTCGTCACTAGGCATATTTTTTTGCCTTCTTTCATTTGGAGTAATAATAATTTTCGAGTCTACACCCGTATTATAACTATACCAGTGCAACGTGACCGTTCTACTACTCGCACAGATAACCTCCTAGGTAGAGCCTATAGGGCGACGTGCGGTCACCACGCATATATGTTTTTGCACTGATACAACCCCCCCCCCCCCCCCCGATATGTACTATAAGGTTTAAACTGCACCAAGAAGGCAGCGTGGCGGACTGCAACCGAGGGAGACGTAGTAAATTACTATCTCGCCCTATTTTATAGCTTCCAGAGCTAATTAACGGAATATATCTATCATGAGACGGCCGCGACATAGTCTCGATTTTTCTCGCACTATACTTATTGTTCTAAGTGTTCTAATAAGAAAGAGACGGATAGTGCGAGAAAAATCCAGAGAGCTCGCGCGCCGTCGCATGATAGCCGTGGTGGAAGTTTTTTGTTGATTTAAGAGTAGATATTATGCAGTTTTATTTTATTTTTTGGGTAATTTAGAGTAGGTATTGTAGAATAATATGTAGTGTCGAAGTTAGCTATCGCTATGTATTAGTATTCATTCATATAAAGTAGAATGAAATAGAATTTGATAATAAATACATAGGTAGTATGTTCTTGGAGGTGGTTAGTGATGGAGCCATGGCATTTGTGTTTTTTCGAATCGTCTTCGAGAGCAATTAGGACTAGTGTCACGAGATGGATCTCATGCTGGACTTCGATGACGTGTGAGGGATCTGGGAGGTGGTTAGCGACAGAGCCATGGCATTTGGGTTTTTTCGGGTCGTCTTCGAGAGCAATTAGGACTAGTGTCCGTGATGGACCTCATGCTGGACTTCGATGACGTGTGAGGGATCTCGTAAGTGGTTAGTTGTGTAGCTTAATTACAAAATACAGTGTGTAGTGGCTTCCTTTTTTAAATAACTATCGTAAAATTTAAATAATCACAATTATTTACCAGTGGCGCCTAGTGAGCACGTTAATACCCTCTTGAATGATGACGAGGATTATCATCAACCACATAATTTTATCACATTGAATAAATATATGTACCTTTTTATGACATCGTTTTTATTTGTCTTCCTTACCTAGCTATACCAATCTTGAAATATCATACATAAGCCTAGCTAGGACATTCGCGTTAATGTCGAATAAGCATCGCATTCGCCCTTTCCTAGTAAGTATGTAAAATACGAACGGGACGAAGGCACATATATATACACGATAATGCAGTAATGTAAAATGGCTAGAAATCATTATTTTATATGACTACTCGATGTGATTGTGATTAACATACTTTTTTATGTTTTGATCACCAAACAGTCGCTGAACGAAACATGATAATAATATATCAGTGACAGCCGTTCAAAAATTTAAACTATGATAACAGGTACCTACGCCATGTAAAATATTCTACTAACAATTGATTGCGGCACCGCTAAAAACCGTTAACGACCCGACATCCCATCACTACGCTTCTGGCGCCATGATGTGACAAAGCGCGCTATTTTCGAAACAGCCAATCGCAGCGCCGTTACCGACCTCCCCGCAACCCGCACCTACCGCCAACTGTGGTGACCTTTGTATCGAACTAAATCGCTTATAGGCTCTATCTATTGGAGGTTATCTGTGACTACTCGTAATATGCTCATGAAACTCTATAATGAGGTACCACCTTCCATCATTATGTGTATGTATTTATATTTTATAAACGATTACTTATGTTACATTTTATTTGCGATTTGATAAGATTTTATGAAATCTGAAAAATCATTATACACGCTGATTTTTTATTCGTGATCAGGAGTAAATTTTTCTAATTCTGTAATTGATATCAAACACGATTAACTCGAAGCCAACTAAAACAAACGTTCTTTTTTTCCGAATAAAACTGAACAAGGAATCACTTTGTAATTCAAAATCATTGTCACCCTAACTGTAGTTTGCGAAAATTTGGCGTATGTGTGTTTGACGTATCTACTTATACTCTGATCATTAATCAGACAGAAAAAATGTAAAGACTGGTGTTGCCGTTAACAAAAACCATTTGCAGCAATGAGGAGATTTATAATTTTCGCAGTTCGGTTGCACTAAGTACAAAAAGCAAATTAATTTTGATAACGTTAATATTTACATTTACCAAAATCTTCCCTCATAATTATTTTAAAAAATAATACCGTTTTTACGTGTAGAATATATTTTTAGCACTGGTAACACTGCTGTAATACAACGGGATGTGCATCTTTGGGTTGCTTACTATTTCATATCATAATGCGAATGGCAAATAATATCGGTACCTGGATTTTTGTTTTATTTGACGCCTGTCCTGTCACTCACCTCACTCGGCTTTTAACATCTGTCACGAACGTTTGAGTGCTCTCCCTGTGATTGCTTTCCAGTGCTATTCGTACGTTTTTCGTTGTTGTTACGTTGTTACTTTTGTTAAGTTCTTTATTGTTATTTGTACTTTGTGGTGGTTCGTTGTGCTGTGGTAGCAAGATGGACCCCGCTCCGAGTACCTCTCGGTCAAAGGATACTTTGTCTCTAGAGAAAAAAAGACCACGTCTTGGCCATTTAACGGAGACCAAAAAAAATGATATTCAACGGATACAAACACGTTTATAATACGTGGCCAAAGGATAAATATTGGTGTAAAGTTTTTTATTATTATTAATGCTTGGATTTGTGCTTGATTTCCTAGGGGTCCGTGGACGGAAAAATGGTTAAGAACCGATGCACTATACAATTCAATGTTTTACTAGTAAACTAGTATACTGCTTATAAATATTTATCATATTTATTTTCAATTTTGCTGTTAAGTAAACTATATAATATTGCGTGACCGACCCGTACTTTCAAAACCCCTGATATGTCACTTTGACAGTGATATAACTTTGTTTACATTTTTTCTGTAATTAATGATCAGAGTTTAACTTTAAGAAATGTGGGGTAACCAGACATTCAGTGGATATTAGTGTTAATATTATCATTAAATTTAATTAACTAAACAGTGATTTCATTGCATGAGACCTCATCCATTGAAATCCGATTTGGCTGTTTATCAATATGTTTCGACTACTGATCACGGATTAATAATCCTCGTGTATTATATACTTTTTGGTGTTCGATTGACATTAGTTAAAGACATTGGTATACATTGGTATTAAGAGTATATTTAGCTATGGTTTGGAAGCTACTTAGCTTCCTGTATCAAACCAGTACATATAATACCAGACTGTGTAGACTCGAAAATTATTATTACTCCAAAAGAAAGCTGGCAAAAAATATGCCTAGTGACGAAAATCCCATTCAGATATCTCAAAGAATTACGAAGCTGCAACCGTTTTAATATTGCTTGTTAGAGAGAGAAACGTTCGTGACGTCACAATCTGCGAGCGTCTTCGTAAATGACAATCGTTTCATATAAAGATGCGTTTTGCGGAAAAGGGACAGAACATACCCATTCTTGAAACTTTGGGCACTTACAACTTTGTGATTTTTTAACCTCTTATGTTGCTGTTTTCTCCATTTGATTTATCAGAGTATTTTCTTGTTGATTTTGTTTCGTTTCAGTATATTATTTTATATTTTATAAGTGATTAGTATGTTATGTATATTTGATTCGGTACGTCGGTTACGCGGGGTCCTATCTCTTGACCAAACAACTTTTAGCCAAATGTTTCATTTGACCTAATGCATTTTTCGTCAAAACAGTGGTATTTTCGGGTATTCTTTGAATATCATCAAATAGAAGTAAGGTTAGGTTAAGTTTGTTTTATAATAATCCTATAAAGCTTTCTATTTAAGAAAAAAATGCATTAGGTCAAATGAAACATTTGGCCAAAAGTTCTTTGGTCTAACATTAGTGAACCCGGTTACGCACATTCGTGATTTGGTTTAGTCACTGATAACTAATATGTGAATGTAATAAATTGAATAAGAATTAATTATCTTTACTAATGTTTGACGTTTTTACTGTGGATGTACGTGTGCCAGAATTACCCCTCGTGCGGAGCGGAATTGTCTCAAGGGCTATACGTACACGGGGCTATACGTACACGGGACGTGATTTAGATACCGGCGACTTTTACCATTTCGCACACGTCTGACACACATACACAGGGTGACATCCGAACAGGTTAAAAGAACATGGAATATAGAGTTTACAAGGCCTATTGTACCCGGTGAGTTTAATGGAGTTTTTTAATCAGGAACCACTTCGGGATGCCATGTAAAAACACACACATACAAATAATCTGCATTAAATTGTTCTCTTGCTATAAGCTGCACGACAGTCAAGTGGTTTAGGCTGTCAAACGGCGATCGTGGGTTCAAAATGTCGGCTCGTACCAATGAGTTTTTCGGAACCTATGTACGGAATATCATTTGAAATTTACCGTTGGCTTTCGGTGAAGGAAAACCATCGTGAGGAAATCTGCATACATCTGCGAAATTCAAAGATGTGCGTGAAGTCCACAACCCGCACTGGACCAGCGTGGGGACTAGTGCCCGTTCCCTCTCGTCCATGAGAAACTGATTTTTCCTCTCTTGTTGCCAACACAGTGAACCCATACTTCAGGTGCCAAATTATTATCCTCTACGGAATAAAACAAACTGCCTGATTTTCTTTGTGTCTATGAAAAGCAAAGTGGAAGTTTCTGTCGGCGTGCGATCATTTTGGGAAGTCTTAATTTAATTTTTATTTTGCTAGTCGATTTAAGTGGGAAGTAAAGCTAGCTCGCGACTGATAGTGATAATAGGTACTTTTTAATTAAAATTAAAATTTAATTAAAAATTAAAAAGCCTTTATTTGATCCAACAGTTTCAGTACAAGTGATACAACATCATGCATCATGCATTATTTTCTACTTGCTGTACAATTTATATTATCTAGTAACAGTATTTCCTTTTTATAAAAAAAGCAAGTATGTTATTTCAAAAATTTATAGCTTAGATAATTTCATCTAGTTTAGAGTAACACAATTAAATTAGATTCAATTTAACTTATATTAATTTATTAATTAAATTCATTTTAATTTAATTGGGATATACTTGTACGATTACAATTCGTTATTAAATGTCTTGCGTGTAATTAATAAGTATTTATAATATATTACATTATGATTATACATTCATTCACATGATAAGTATAAAAACAAGACAAAACAAAACAAAATAAGTTAATTGATTATGATACAATTTGACAAAATGTAATAATATTTTTTAAATGTTATGAATTTGACTATTACCTAAGTACTACAGTGACTAGGGAATACTAATTATTTATTTATAAGTCTATCCCAATTTAATTAAGGGACCCCCTTTCGGGTAAAGGCCTCCTCCAACTGCAGCCACGTCTCCCTGTCCTGTGCGGCGCTCACCCAGTCGGCGCCGGCGACGGCGCGGATGTCGTCGTTCCAGCGCTTGAGCGGACGACGGCAAGCGGCGCGCCTACTCTCCGTACTACTCTCCGAGTACTTTTTAAACGACTTCAAAAAAATGAGGTTCTCAATTCGGTTGTATTTTTTTTTTCAATGACCTCAGAACTCCGTCATTTATGAGCTGATTCGTCCATTTTTTTTGTTTGTAAGTATATGGTTCTAGGTTGGTCCCTTTTTTCTTCAAAAATCCAGTTAAATGATGGGATCCATGAGGAATTGAGGGGACTCCTCAATTATACTAGGCACGCGTGTAGTGATTTTGGTATTTTCAATCAATTAACGCATTTGCTCTCGGAAATCGGTTCATGTGGTAAATTGGAAAATACATGTTGAAATGTTCTCGTGGCGTCGGTTGAAATTTTGTTTAGTAAATTATTATATGACATTTCCATTTCCACTAACTAAATCTTAACAAATCACTTTGATTTTGATGTCGATCGCTTCAGCATAGTATAATGTAGGTGTATAAGTCGCTTTAAAAAAAAAGTTAGGTGCCTATAGATAAGTTTGAATTTATTGCAAGTTTTGAAAAAAGGAAACCTATAAACCTAGTCTTTTATTGTGTCAATAACGTACTAAAAACCATTGAGATTGGAAAATATTTAGTTCGAAAAACTTTTTCTCTTTTCGTATGGACGAGTATGAGGTATTCCAAAGGTATACTTCCCTCTTGGCCTGGATACACTAGGCTAGTTCCAAGCTAGGATAACCCAGTCAAAGAAAGATATCAAGCTAGTAGGTCATCTTCGTGTAAATAAAACTAGCTAGTGAGAAGGCTTGTAAGCTAGTATATGTAGACAGGATTAATAGCTAGCCGTTCTATTTTTGAGCTGCTAGCTCAAAAATAGAACGGCTGCCGGCTGGGGGGCGCCCCCCACCACTGTTTCGTGGCTTGTGTACAAGTATTAGCTTCGAGTGGCTGGCGACAGTGACTGGTACTGGCTGGCTTAATATTATCTGGCATCATGTTAACACTAGCCTGTTCCAAGCGAGGTAGGCAAGCCAAGACAGTATTTAGCTTGCTATCGTAGCTTGAAAAACTAGCCTCGTGTATCCCGGCCATTAACGCGATTGATGCAGACGAAGTCACAGACGCAAACTAGTCAAATAAATGGTCACCCATGTAATATTTCTCCTGTAACGTTGCGGTCGTCCCAAGATTAATAATGATTAGTACAAAGGGATATGTATTATTTCCCAGAAATCACCCCCTTCTACTTACCCCCCTTCATTTTCACATATTTTTTCTGAATATAGTCGACCTACCAATCTTACCTATAAATCGGCCTCAGTTTCTTATTTCTATGAAATTTATGCTCTCAAGATTACAATCACATATATTTGGTACCTAATAATTCATTTTAAGAGTTGAATCTACATTGTTTTGTAAAAAAAACTAGTGTTGTGTGTAGCTCAGACCAAAAAAATATATAGACAGAGCTTTAAGAACGGTTTTCAACCAAGCCAAATATGTTTAGCACACGCTCACGCACACATTGTCTAACCAAATTGCACAAGATTCGAAATTATACAGTTGGACAACCAGTAGCTACTTCTGCAGTTATAACATATTAAGTTTAAAGTCCTTACTATAATTTTATAAATGCTAAAGCTCTGCCAATATGTCTGTCTGTGTGTTACCATATCACGCTTAAATCGCTGAAACAATTGAGATGAAAGTTGGTATGGTGATAGATTGAATCCTTTTGAAGAACATAGGTTAGTTTTATAGAAAGATAAATGACGAATTTTGGATGCAGCTACGTTATAAAAGAGTTTTATACGGACGAAGTAAGTCAGACAGAAGCTAGTCACTCATAATTATGTAAATAACATTTAACCGTGAATGGTGTTTGCTAAAACAACGGAAATATCCTATACTATTAAACGAGCAATATATATTTGCAATCACGTTCTCGGAAACGGCTTTAACGATTTCGTTTACATTTTGAATGGGGGATTTACGGGGGCGAGAAATCGAGTTAGCTAGGTCTTATGTCTGAGACAATTTTTGTCGTATATGTCCGAGCCGCCCGGGCCGAGCACGAGCCGGGACCGGGCTGCTGAAGAGCGGAGCGTTGCTGTAGTCCAACGGGCCGTGTCCGGGTCGGGCCGGGACCGAGCGTCATCCGAGCCTCGGTTGTAGGTAGAACGGCCGTCAAACGTTGGTGTTACATATGAGCGACCGGGCCGTGCCGACACCGAGCCGCTTCCGAGGCTCGGCCGTGGCCCGGCCGGGCTTGGGCCGCGCAAAAACGCCGTCGTTTTTCTGAGAAAACGGCCCGGGCTGGACACGTCCCGTTCTAGCGTGAGGCATCCTTAAAGCCAGCGTCATGTAGTTGGCTATAGTTTTTGAAATAGAGCTGGGGACAGCACTGTATGAAAAAAAGTTATTTTAGTCATATTTTACACTAGTAAGAGCTATCGTAAAAAGAACTCAAAATGTGTAAACCGGCTCAAAATTTTACGAGCTTTCGAATGATACCCCATACGTTACTTAAAATCAAAAAAAAATTGCGAGACCCCTTATTACCCGCAAACGGCCCCATTTATTGGGGTTTACATTTACACCTTTTTGACTTTATTTATGTAATTAGGCCATAAATTTCTATATCTATACCAAATTTCAGCTTCCTATGTCAAACGGTCTTCGAGAAAACTGGCTGTGACAGACGGACAGCCTCCGAGTGATCGCATAAGTGTTCCGTTGGACCAATTTTGGTGCGGAACACTAAAAACCAGCTAGTTATACCAAACACGAAGTTAGCTATGTGCAAAAAGGGCCCTCACTACCGATGTATCATAACAACAAACAAACTTCCCAATCGCATCAAACTGGAACCTAATAATAAGAAATTTAAAACTATTATAAAAAAAACTCCTACTCGACAAAGCATACTACTCGGTAGATGAGTTTCTAAATAACAAATCCCTTATATAATTCACCTTATTGACATACCTATTGTTAGTCTAGTGATAATATTGTAAACATGTTAAAATCCTGTTAATAATCTCTCTGCCGACATTAATTTAGCTCCATTAAAAATTGGTAATTGTATGGTATAAGAATGGATCAACAACACCATGTTAGAATTTTTAATAAAGTCTATCAATTACATTCTCATGTTATTACAATCAAAATTCTTATTATGTTAATTGCTATTTCCTAGGGCCAATAGTAAACATTTAACGTGAATTAAGTAATTTATTAAGTTAATATCATACATATATATATATATTTTTTTTTTTTCTCAATACATTTAATTATATGAATCTAGATATAAGATCAACAAATATTGAGTGCCTTTTACAGGGTGTCATGTACCTACCATCGATTATTTTTTGTGTAAATACAACCATATTTATCTGGAATGCGTTGATAATTAAAACTGATGAAAAAAAAAAACATTTTAAATTATGTTTACCTACATATTTTTCAAACAAAGCAGATGAAGTCTGGTATGATACATGCGGAGTTAAACCTTACGTCAATGCAAGAAGGTTGCTATAGGCTGAGCTCCTTGACGTATATATCAGTCGTTGGCGTTGAACTTGCGGTGCGGATATATGCGTCATTGGCGTCGAAAAGTTTATTACTATGTTTACAAATCCTTAAATTTATTTGACGTCACCATGGTGACAATGACTATGATCTGCGTGGTGCAGAAGCCGAGCACGCGCAGCGCGAGGCGCGCGTCGAGCGGCAGCGCGCGCAGCACGTGGTACCGCGCGCCGCGATGCTCCAGTGCGCCCAGGAACTCGCGCATGCGCCGTCGCTCCTCCACAGCTGTAATCACGAAGCCGTTGAAGAATTTTTCCCAGATTTTCACCCCTACGCCGATTCTTACGTAATTTTTTTTTTCAAGTAGAACCAACATGAATATTAACAAAAAAGCCAATTACAGAATCTCACAGGTAGCGCTAGCATAAGATACTTAAACAAAGTGTTAGACTACTCATACACAATTACATGAATAACGCCCATTTCACCATGTTACAAGCTGGATGACATCAAATAGCCAAATGGGGAAAAAAGCAACACAAGAGGTTAAATAATCACAACGTTATAAGTGTCCAAAGTTTTAAGAATGTTCTGTCCCTTTTCCGCAAAACGCACCTTCATATGTAACGATTGTAATTTACTATGTCGCTCGAGGAACGTGAAGTCACGATATGCTAGCGTTTTCTCTCTCTAACAAGCAACATTAAAATGCTCGTTACTTCGTAATTTGTGTTAGCAGTAGTAATCGACATCGCAAAATGACCACATCTGCGTAGCTGCTGCATTGCAAAGGGGCCACTGCGCATTAAGCCGAAATCGCTTCAGGACTTCATCTCAATGAGACTAGATCTTCAATAGACGACTTCGCTTAGCGGTTATCGCAAATATGACTCATCGCACAAAGTCGAAATGACTTAATAACTCCTAAGTAACATCTTAAGACAGTAAAGCCCTCGGGGAGCTCCGCAGGGTGCGCGCCAGCCGCCACAGTCCTGCCCGGCTATCATATGGGGACGGCCCGCGAGTTGTGTCGCGGCGACTTCGACCATCCGTCTCTTTCTAAGCTGTTTAGAATGAAACGGATAGTCTATCTGTGTGATAGCTGTGCAAAACGTGGTGGCTGGCAGATGAGGCACTGGCCCTTCCTACATTTATGTTTGAGTTCTATTATAGTTACCCCTAGCAATCTATAGATCAAAGTTGTCCAAAATGATTTTTTTTATATGATTCGGTCGAGAAAAAAACCACTTCCCTTAATTCCTTAATTGCCTAGATCTATCCGCATACCGACACCGTTATATAAGTTTTAAAAATAATTTTTGTACAAGCTGAAACTCAACGGGGTTACGTCGGTTAAGCACTGAATTCCCATGGCCACCTTCTGTCGGCATAATCAGATCAGCTCGATGTTACCATAATATTGAATTGCCAACCAAACTATAATTATACCCAAAATTTCAGCACAATCGGTTCAGATTAACTGGTTCAAAATTCAGTTCCAAGATTAGCCCCTCACTAACAAACTGATTAACTAATAAAGGAACAGACCAAGTAAAAATAAAAGCTTGTAATAACATAAGGATACCCAATTGGAACTAACAAGGGACTTTGATGAGCTCCGTCACTGTGAAGATTTCCATCTCGCTGCAGTGTGCGGCGGCCGACTCCAGATACGCGACATGTCCAAACGAACAAACCAATCGTTTGATGGTTGTTAATCCGCCGACAAAGCACAATGCCAACGCCACAATACCATTGGGATTCTATAAATTGACAGTGTTTTATTAGTTTCATTAAAACAAACACATTGAATAATCGCAACTATACAACACTTCTCCTTTGTGTTGACGAAGGTCAAAAACGTCAGGCTTCTTGTTAAAACCTCACATCATTTGAAAAATAAACCATCATCATACAGGGTGTACCAAAAATGGGGTGTGAACCGATTAAGGGCTCAACATTAATCGTGTTCTGATAAGAAAAAAAACAGAAAAAAAAAAAATCGACGCGATTTTTTCTTTACCTTTGTATGGAGCGTTGGCCGACTGGGGCGCTTTTTTCTGTTTTCTCTTATCAGAACACGATACCTGTTAAGCCCTTGATCGGTTTATACCCCATTTTTGTTACACCTTGTATTGTGTACATACAAACGCCTGTATTAGCCAACGCACATATTTTTCGCTAAAAGAGTAGGTAGGTAGTTTGAAGTGTTGTTCGAGTCACCGATTTATTTTTAAAGGCCGAGTGCATGTGCAGCACGTACCCCTGTCACACCGGGTTACGCGCGCGTCTACGCGCGTGTCTACGGCGTACCTGCTGCAGAGAGCTGCACACGCAATGCGTGCGCGCGCTGCACCTCCGCGGCGTACCAGCAGCCAATTTGCATTACTTATACTTATATTAGCATCATGTTCGATAGCAGTTTGTCTGACGAAGAAGCACTGCTCTTACTATGTAAAGATACTCCTGCGACATCCAAAAGGGTTTGGGTATATAAAATGAAATGGAAGAAGAGGAGAACACACTGAATATCACATCACAACTTCTTGAACTTGAATCACACGAAGATCGATTGTTTTGGTATTTCCACAAGAGATTCTTTTGAAGTTGGTCTCATATTTTAATTTAGAGTAAAATTATTTAAAAACACGACAATACTTTAACATACAACCTTCGATTTGTTCCCATAAAAAAATGTATGATACTTTTTGTAGTCTTTGTAACATTAGGTAGGCACCTAATGTTATAAATACACTCATATTATCGAACAACATCAATTAGTTTTGCTTTGGTCTGCGTATTCATGATGGAAACCTTCACGCGCACCAGCGAATTTGTAAATAAATACAAGAGAGGCTGCGAGTACACACGCGCAGCACCGAGCTGAGCGTACACACGCGCAGCACCGAGCTGCGCGTGTCCGAACCTGTTCGGTGTGTTGTCTCATATGCAACGTCGACCAATACAACGTCATCACTGCACACAGCGAAGCGACGTTGCCGCTCCGCTCTGTGTACGCATGCACGCAGCACGGAGCCTGTTTGTCTGCCTGGAGCTGCGTTGCGTGCGCACGCGTTGCGTGTGCGTGCACGTCTACGCAGACGCATCCGGTGTTTCATATCGTAGCAGGATTCATACATTACAACGCAGTGATGTACGTGCTGCACACACACACGTGCTGCGCACGCAGGCGGTCTGGCTCGGCCTTAAAGAATCCTAGACGTGAAAAAAGGGGTGTTGTAATGAAACCCAACTCCATAACGGGTATAGGTTTCATACGTTGTACGGAAAAATAATAGTTAAATAACCGTTAGCTTACCTACTTTTATGAAACTAGGCTGTTAGTTGGTTAGTTATTTCCTAATTACCATCTTAGTTGTTGACGTTAAGTTTAGGACATTTTGTCTCAAACAACAAACTAAACAGGAAACTTCTGTTACTTTTTTCTATGAGAAATGCATAGTCTATGACCTCTTTAGTACTCTCTTTACAAGGAATTAAATCTATAATAGGTATTTACCCAATTCATACACCTACATCAGGTCATCTTACCTGCCAATGAACAGCGGAGACGTGATAAGCAACTAAGCCTATAATCTTGCTGCAGTTGCAAATCAGATCGAAGAATAACTGAAATTATCGTCAATTTTAAAATCACTTGTTTAAAAGATTCCCAAAGATGTACATAATCAGCGCATCAAAGAAGAATTTTTGGTTTAGTTGAAATACTCACTAAAAATTTAAGCGGATTGTCAATTGCATCGAGCTTCTGTAAGATTTCTTCATAGATCTGGCAATACGGCTGCGGCTGCGCACGGCCTATGGCCCGAAACCCATATCTCTGCAGCCTCCTCTTCAGCACCAATATGCGGGCGTCAAACAATGCCATAATTAGCAGATTTGTTGACCATGCAAATGCTAGAAACAAGTCTAAAACAAAAACGGGAAGGACAACCAAAAATAACCCAGTGTTGGAATTATACAACACTGAAGGCAACATAAGCCCTAAAACAACAACAAAATGCGCGACAATATAGTAATGTACTTGTTTCACTCGTTTTTCTAAGTGGCTGAAAATCATCGTCGAGTCCAATGTGACATCAGTCGATTTGCTCCGATTGAAGAATTTGTAGATGTATTCGTCTCCAGTCCAGAAGGAGACAAAGAAAGAAATGTAGTAATGGACAAACGAAGGTAGCATAAACATTGTAAGCCAAAAGTTCCAGAAGCTGTGTGCGAAGTATATGTAGAGTGATGTGAGAAAGGCAATGGTCAAGCAGTAGGCTTGAGCGAGGCGCCGCCAGCGCGGGGACACGGAGCGGGAATTGTACAGCCCGCACAGCAGCCGCGTGCGCATCAGGGGGGCCAGGTCGCACACGGAGGGCTCCAACATCGTGCAGACTGGTGACATGTTCTTCCTGACCAAGTCACGAATGAACTGTTAAAATGGTGCTATCGTTCTTTATCTCACCATGTCATCTAGTGTGAGTTATAAATAAAACCGGATCAATATGTAGTTCTACATCTCATTGCACTAAGTGCTAGCCATCATTTAAAAAATGCACACGTTATGGTCTACTTATTCCGGACTATCGCGTTGCTGCTGAAAAAAATAGAAATCGAATTATAATGACAGACACAATGTGAAATTAGTTTTATACTCTCAACAAACAGGTAGAATAAAGAATAACGTAATAACGTTTATTTGCATAATAGGGAGTAATGGCCGGGACTGCTACCCCGATTTAAAAAAATCGTTCATCAGTAGGTACCGTTATTTTATAGACATTTGAAAAAGGAAACCACCAGTCCACAAGGTGGCCTGATGGTAAAGGTCGCGGAAGTCCGCTGGTTGCGGGTGGCGCAGGACCGGTGCTTAGGCACTCTTTGGGGGAGGCTTATGTCCAGCAGTGGACGTCTTTCGGCTGATATGATGATGATGATTACAATGACACATCTTTCTTATGATAAGCAACTTTGCTTCTTGTGGGTGTCGTAAAAGTCGACTAAGGGACCAGGGTTGAAGTGTGTTGTGGGCGATGGGCTAGCAACCTATCACTGCAATATCACATTTTGTCGATCTTTTATACCCACAGTTATGCTAAAAGTGGTGCTGGAACATACGTTTCTTGTGCTCTGCCTACCCCTTTTGGGAATTAAGGCGTGAATGTATGTATGTATGTATGTATGTAAGTATTTTAATTGTAATGTCACTGGGAACGAACGTTTCATAATATTTGGCGGGGACGAAGTCTGTATGCGGTATTTCGTCACGGAAGCGGGGCGGTACGAATGCAGTACTGCAAGCGCACCGTCCCGCTCTGCTCATAATATTCGTACATGTAATACTCAATGAGGAAGTCTGTGCGACATCAGTTAGCTCAAGTCTGTAGTCGAATACTTAAAGGAGAAAGAATCTGAACTAACATTGACAGCTGTTGATTTTACTCACAACATGACTGTGTTGGTCAACTCGAGTTCTACAAAAGACCAGAATTTGGTATCTGGAAAGTAATGTATTATGTACATAACAAATATGGATTAAATGTAAACAAAATTACTGAACTAAATATCCTCAGTGTTACATCACTTTAAACTCTCGCGCTTTGCACACATTATTAAATTTATTATTTGCTCAAAAATATGCAATGAAAACATTACTGCAGAGGCCGTGAAGTAAGGGATCCAGCAATCCCTGTTCCGGCCGAGGATTGTATAGTGCTTTTCTCAAACGATGTGAGGAAATATAAAAATAAAAATAATTACAATCGGAACGAAAGATCAGAAAAAAATTGTGCAATTTGCCACTTGAAGACGCCGTTCGAGCACCAAGTTTAACCGCACATAAAGTGTAGCACCTACCATAGATTTGTTTTTTTTTATGTCGCAAGTATGCTTACAGTCTAGTGGTGGTTGGCAGAATGTAATTTTTCCTTTGTCAGTTTAATATTAGTAAGCAAATTTAAAAAGTTAGAGTAGCGGACAATAATGGTTTTACTTAGGGTTTTCATACATTACTTCTTGGCGTAAGGCCAACAAGAAATGTAGGGAGCCATAAACAAGAAACTTCATGTCTTCATTTCGTGATATTAACGCATACATTTCCGAGCATGTTTGAGAAAATTATTTTTTATTTCTTTAAAATTAGGCTTCGAAGTACCTATCACGTGTGGGGCGCGGCGAGGCGAGAGATCCGTAATAGAATTTTATACAAAATTGGAGGCTACAAAACGTCCCTTTGTTTCAGTGTCAATTTGTGAGTCAATATCTTGGTGTTCAGCCACGAAAATAAATTGGAGTTTAGTTTTAGTTATTTCATTGCATGTTTGAGAAAAACGCTAAAGATACGAGTACCTCTGCGTGAAAAGGAATTGCCAGCCTCGTATCCCTATTAAACGGCCTCGCTACCGTCGTTTTCCGGCCTCTGCAGTAATGTACACCGTGTCCAATAAGTTTGGATACAATATGTTTCGAACTGGTATAAAATACATGAAGCTGCAAATAAATAGTTCTTTTTATAAAATTTAAATATATATGTACAGAAACAAAATACAGTCATTTCAGTGAGTGGTGTCGAACTACTGGGAGTTTTATCGCTGGTTCGCTAAAACCTAGCCTAGCTGAGAAGAGTCCAGCAAGAAACTCAGCTAGGCCCGACTTGGGTCTGACTGACTCTACCAGGTATGCGGCGGTACCGGGACGAATAGGGACTGTACTTGAAAATCCGTGTGTTACACAAAAGACACATCGAATTTGTATGGGCGCAATTATACGTTATTTGTGTACATATATAATATGAATCTCCTAGTTTCTGACCGCGACTCCACCCGCGTGGAACTCGTTAATATCGTAGCTCCATACAAACTTTCACCCCTCCATTTTAGCCCCTTTGGGGATGATTTCCGGGATAACAACTATCCTTTTTCCTTCCCCGGGACTCAAACTATAGTCTCTCTGCCAACAAACTGTCCTGCAGTTTGGCAGAAGAAAATACTGTAAAGCAAGGGTTGTTTAAGTGAATAAATTTTTCTTATTCTTATTCTTATTCTTATATCTATACAAAATTTGATTTAAATCGGTTCAGCGGTTTAAGCGATGGTGGTAGTGTGTAGGTAACAGACAGACAGACAAACAGATAGATAGGATAGATACACCGCATCGCATTTATACTATCTGGGGGCACGGCAGTGCCCCCGCCAAGACGAGCCAAGCGAAGCGCAACGCAAGGGCACTACCTACCTTTTCTCGAAACGGTTCGTCGTTTTTTTGAACCCTCGTATGGGTTTGGATTATACCCGATAAACAAAATTCTCGGGATATGATTAGTATTTTATGGATATCAGTTTTATATCTATAAAAAAACTGTACAAATCTTATTAATCTATGAATATGGATGTGAATTTGGAATACATTTTACTTCAATATAGAATTTCTTTGGCATGACTGATGTCGATCTAAGTGAACTTTCTTTGAAATATAGGTAGGGCTTTTGTTAAATAATACGGACCTACGTTAGATACGTGGTGCCCTTGTAATTGCATTCAAGAGAATTACAAAAGAAGTCATATTCGTAGTATCACATGCATCCACACATCTCTCAACTTTGCGCTAATAACATTGGGCAGAGTTACGCAGCAAAATAACAAGTTTTTGAAGATATATCATAATGCAGTTAGGAAGCTGACTGTACTCGTTTGTTGTCCTGGTGGATACTGTTTTGATGAGTTTTCTTGCGAACAAACATTCGTTTGTGGTGAAATATCTTGACACGGTTTTGCAATTTGTGCGACTCGGATATACTTTTGCTCAAAATGTTGAGGCAAGAATAAAAATCACCATCGTCGGGATTATTATTGTGTTAAAATTAATCACATTTTATTACGACTATATTCCTTTCCTTACATAAATTGGATTCATACTTTAAAAAAATCAAAAAGGATTTGTTGTTAAAACAAAAAATAACAGACAAATAAATTTAGGTACTTATACAGGTTGTTCGTAATAACCATATAGGAACTTAAGAAGGCGATAGACTGGACTATTAGGAAAAGTTTTCACCTCCTTAACACTTTCGCGCGAGCACCCCACTTCAACACGGTATTTTCCTATACAAAGTAAACTGACGTTAATATACGTACTGCTTTTAAGTTAATGAAACGATCTTTTGAACTGTGACACAAACGTTCGATGACGTCTACGGCTATAAACGTTGAACCATACGTCACCGATTTCTGCTTACAAATAAGGAAACAACGTCTGATCACGTCAACGTTTATTAACGTTCCGTCACATTTGATGAAAACATAATTTATGCTAGTGACCAACGTATAATGACGTCAACGTCTATAAACGTTCCGTCTTATGCCATCGATGTATGTTTATATATAAGTACTCAACGTTGTATGACGTTAACGTTTATAAGCGTTTCGTCGTATGAGAGCATGTATAGATTCATATCTGTGTGACCAACGTGTAACGCCGTTAACGTTTAAAAACGTTCCGTTACGTGTTACTAGCGTATTTGTTTGCACGGGGTTACAACGTCTAATGACTTGGACGTTTACCACGTTCCGGCCCATCACATTCACACATTCCACAACAACGTTATTATACAGCCATTATAACTAAGTTATTTTACGACTGTGGCCCTCTTCAAACACCAAAATATTTGTAGGAAATAATCAACTCTATACTTCTGTTTTTTTATTATTTATTATAGTAAATCAAAGACCGATAACATGTTTTACCTCATTGCACATAAAAATAAAAATCTTCTACTTACAACAAAATAATTTTCCACCTATAGTGTGTATTCTAATCAGTCTAAATTATAGGTACCTTGTTGTTTTATTTACTACTTAGTCATTATAATTCTAGAAGCAACTAGTCAGTCTTAAAAACAATGATATATTTATTTTCACAAGTTTAGTGTATTTCCTATACGTAAAGCAGTCTACATTATACCCTGTTGATGTATTTACTCTATATTATGCTTAAAGTGGTGATAACTGCAAGCAACTTATCAGTTTTAATAATAATGGCATATTTATTTTAATACATATCTGCCGTAGAATTATCTAATCATCCAAGAAACTAAAGTATATTCTCAAACAAAGAACTTATTGTCATATAGTAAATAATTGCACTTATTACATCAAACAATCCAAACCATACCCTGAAAACTTAAAACATTCAAGAGTAATCTTAACATTACAAGTCTCAGAAGCAACAACAATGTTATTTTATTATACCCTGCTTGAAAAATTAGAATTAGTGTGCCATTCTTCAAAGCATATAGCGTACAGAGCTGGTTTTTCCTCACATCCCTTACACCTTAGGCAAGTCTCCCTTCTAATTTTCTTCTTAGTACACATTTTGCATTTCATGTAGTTGGATGTCTTCTTTGAGTTAGCTCTGACTGGAATTTTCTCAGGCCAGTGACTTAGGTTCCCTGTATTTTCAGTACCCACAGATGCCACAAATTCTGTTCTTTCTTTTAACCGATTATCGTACTTGTTGCGTTTCATTAGCATCTCGGGTTTCAGATTTGGAGTCAGGTTTATTAGTTGTCTTATCAAATCTTCTCGGTACGAATTCGTATTTCTTGCTGTTGTTTTTGCAATATTTTCTGTATATGAAGAAGCTGTTCCACACTGTGAGATCCAATACGTGAAAGAATACCTTTCTGTACCATCTCAAGGTCTTTCTTGGTGAAGAATAGTAAGCTACCATTTGATCTGCGCGGTCGATACCCGACATAAACTGATTGTATCGTGCCACTTCCTCTGGCTTCATGCGACTCACACCATATCTATTTGACACCTCTATTAGTTTGGGATGATTACAAGTAGTTATCATTAGTACAGGCTTTTTATCAACCCATTTAGAGACATACACATTGTTTTTACGTGTCCAAACGTGTTGGTTTTTCTTTAGTTTCTTTTGTGTAATCTCTTTCGGGTTGTCTTTCCGGTTGCTGCGTAGAGTTCCAGTTGTATGCGTTTCTAAATCTAAAAGCTTTTGCGATAACGCCACAGAATTATAGTAGTTATCCATGTACAAATGATGGCCTTTCAATAAATATGGATCCATCAGGCGCATGACAATCTTTTCAGTCTTTTTCCCTTTTTCTACTTCTTCATCACTTCCTGCATACATGAAAATATTGAGGACAAAACCATCAGAAGTAGTCAACTCGTAAAACTTTATCCCATAACGCGCCTTCTTAGACTTGATATACTGCCTAAATGATAAACGACCGCGAAACAAAAGTAAAGATTCATCCAAAGAGAGTTCTTTAGTAGGCTTGTAGCAATCACGGAAATTCTTAGTAATAGCATCTATAAACCTTATGATCTTCTCTTTTCCTGGTGCGTTTAACTCAGATACACACAGGCATCGCAATATTTGTTCGAATCTGCGCCCAGACATGATATACCCAAAAATCGGATGAAAGTACAGGGGATCGCTGTAGGTGAAAAGTTGTCGTTTTTTAGGGACATTAATATGTCCCATAAGAAGACATTATCCCAAAAATTCCTGTATTTCTTTGCGGTCGGTATCTTTATATCTATAACGACGCGAGTTTCTAGTCGTAGGCCTGTTTGTAGCGCAGAGAGCTCTCCCATATTCGTTTGTTCTTGCTACTATGAAGTCAACAATGTGCATAGGAAATAATTTATCAAAAAATCTTTAACTGAAGCGTTTGGTTCTAAATCAAATTGAACACCTGCTGAAATAGTGTCGAAATCAAAAGTAGGTATTTCCGTAGTTGTATATTCCCAAACATCATGTCTAGGAGGAGTTCTGCACGTGGGGCCTCGTCTACTTGTTGAAGGGTTACTTCGAGTACGGCTGCGAGAGACATGTGTTGATAACGGAGGAGTAGAAGGCTCATCAGGCAATGTGGCACTGATTACTCCCCGGGAATCAGGAAGGGTCGACGCGCCTGGTAAGTTGCCCTCATTGCCCATTACAGCGGCGTTCGGGCGATCGAGAGAGAGCTGAGTGGGTAGAGCATGTTGTGACGGGTTTCCCTCCATCTCATATAAATCTGGAGGTTGTAATACATGCGGTGATGGGTCCCTCTCCAGCTCCACGGGGTCTAAAGGTGGCATCGCTGCTGGAGATACATTACCGTCTATCGCTACAGGAGGCGGCGAAGCCTGCAGTGGTAAGTTGTCCGCCATTTCCAGAGGATTGGAAGACAGCGTCGCGTGCTGGACGGTGTTACCCTCTATTTCAGGAATGGGTTGCGGCGAGGCATGAGGATTGCCCTCCGTTGCCACGGGATCGGGAAGTGGTGATGTCTCAAGTGTGTCCAATATCTAATTATGCATAGAATCCATTGAAATCGTATCAGCAGTATCCGTATCTACGCTTGAATTGACTCTCGGTGGTTGTAAATGTTGTTTTTTCGTCCGAGGGCGAGACTGTACTCGTTTACGTGAGGAACGAATTTCAAAAATACTCTCAGCACTTGAGGAATCTTCTTCATAATGTTCTGAATCATCTGAGTTACTTGTATCAGAGTCTTCTGGAAGGTTTGTAACATTACGAGTATGTTGTTTTGACGTTTTTTTATTATTACGTGAAGTTTCAGCCAAAACACTTACGGAACTGTCGCTACTGTTGTGTTGCTCATCGACTGGATCGTATTCCTTATCAGACCCAAATTCTCCATCGTCCTCATATGGGTCTGCTGATGACTCCCGTGACGAAGATGTTTCAAATACCTTCATACATTTCTTGCGTTGTTTCTTATCCATCTAAAGAAAAAACATTAAATTATTTTGATATACGTAGAACATAGCAGTTAGTACCCGTAAAATTACTTTTTATTACAAACTTACACTCAAAATCGATTAAAAAATGTACTTACTTTGACACAAAATCACCGTTGCGAATATAAAATCTCAGCCGCTGCATTACCGCACGCGCGTTACCCTTTTCGCGTGCGCAGGCGAACTGAATGTACTGCGCGGATAGGAGGGGGCGGCGTCCATTGACGTTGTATGTATGCGTGGGAACACGTGCATATGTGTGAGTGAGCCCTACAGAAATTAAAAAAATATCGACTGCGTGGCGCTAGGAATTTTGAATTGAGACATGTTGTGACGCAATGACGTAGCTATAGGAGTAAAGTAAGGCCAGCCGACGTTTACAAACGTTGTACTCTTAAGATTCGTTGTTGTAAAGACGTGTTCAAACGTTGTGTCGCGTTACATTGGTCAATTTTTGACGTCGAATGACGGTGCTCGCGCGAAAGTGTTAAGTTCCTACATCGTCATCCCGAACACCCCTTATAAAAAAAAAACAAAACGGAAAATAATAGTAGCTCTGGACTCAGCGTTTCCTGCTAGCCTCTCGCTTGTACATCGCTGTTTTTCACTTTCAGCCCGCACCTTTTAATTTACGGTTAGATTCAAACTCATCCAATGCGCAGTTTTGTCTCGCATTCGGTTTTTTAAAACTTTCCGGCACGATTTCTTATTTTAATTTCTTTTTCTACGTATTTTCGCCCCATAATAATTTTTGTCTCACTTGCTAACTAATGTTAGCTCAATTAAGCAGCTGTTCTCTTCGGCCATGCTCACGTGCATGGTGTCACTCCTCGAAATTTTCATAAAAATGTATATTCTCAAAACGAATGATAATTTTGGACTTTCTAACGTTGTGATGTGAACAACAATTTCCGTTTATAGAGAGTCTGAAGATGTTTTATTAATTCAAAAATAAAAAATAATCTAAAACTCGAAAAAAAAACAAAAAAAGAAAAAAAAACTGTTGTAGTTTGGAAGAAGTAGCAACATTTTACTTAAAAATAGCCTAAAGTTTTTAATATTTTTGACAAACATAGTACGAGTATTTATTTACCTGCTCACTTGATTTTGGATTTTAAAAAGGTAGCCTAAATTGCTTCTTATTTTTAATTATCAAAGCAGCCCTTTTTAACTATCAATACTTCGATTGGCAACCACAGTTGCCACCATTAGTTAAGGAGGCCGCGAAATTGGCAACTTTAGGTATTCATGAAATATCAAACATACTTGTTTATATTTTATATTAAAATTTTTGATTAGTTAATTTAAGAGCTACTCCTCTTAATGGTAATAACTATGTAATAATAATAATAATGCTTTATGTCATTTCACACATGGTTAAGTTTACATTACAATTGTAGAGACCTATTTAAGTAGGTATTATAAAACACCTGTGTCAGGTTACACTCGTAATGATTGTGTTAAATGAAAATAAAAAATTGTTTATTTTCGTTAAAACAAAATAGTAAGTATACATATACCTGTGACAGGGGATCCCGCCCTTCCATATCATATGCTGTTAAAAAAAACAATGCTCTTAATATCAAACAAACTAAGGCCTAACGGGTCTCTATTCATTCCAGATGCGATGTTCGGGATGCGTCACGTCATGGTGTTGCTGCTGTTTCTGTCCACCACCGTCGCCTACGCCACGAGGGTCAGCATGAGCATGGCCATCGTTGCCATGACCAGTGCTAATGACTACGGGTACCCGGTGGGTATTAGTCGTAGTTCTCATACTTATTTATTTATAATATTGAAAATGTTATATGCATGACAAAAAAATATCAATTAGGGTAATATTAATATTTTAATTCGTGTAAACTAATCTTGGAGTAACTATTCATTGCTTGACTCGTCGCTTAGCAATTTAATCATTGATGTTGAGCAATTCATCTTTTCTGCCATCTCACCTCTCCTAATGACTTCTAAACCAACAAAATAATCACTCATATTAGGACCCAGTCTCGTATTAATTACGTCCTTCATTAATTTAAGGGTATAACGGCCTACATAAATTCAGCCCGTACCAAACCCAAAGGGCAATAATGTAAGTCAGGGTGCAAAGAAATCAATAACGGCCTTTCCGTACGCCCTTGTATTTTTCTTCATTAGATAGACGTGTCGATCTTCCTTTATCTCTGGAACATAATATGAAATGGCGTTTACGAAAAGTAAAACCAGATCGTATTGGCCTTTTTTGTAAAGAGTTAACCATCAACAATATTTAACAGTTACTTTAACATTAAATATGGCGCTCATTAAATGTTATAGCCGTCCTGGTCGAAATCATAAAAGGCCCGGGTGTATGCGTTTTTCCGCAGAGGAAGAACGACTTTGCCAATACGATTCAATCATATTCGTGACATTTCAATAGCAATTTGCAACAAGGCAATCAAGACCAATTTCGTGAAGTGGCGATGTTTCCGTTTGAAATACTTTGGTTATATAGAAAGATGAAATGTGAATACGGCTGATTAAGTAATTTTGAAAAACGGATGTTTACTTTATGTTTACGGTTAGTTTACGGCAGTGGCGACAGCGTGCACTCCATGACTATGTCAGTAGCAATCGGAAATGCGTAATAATAATCGCAAGCGAAGTCGTACAGTTCAGGCAACGAATACATTTGCATTGTTGAAAGGTTAAAATGTATCAGGACTTTGTGAAATGCTAGTCGAGATGAAAATTATGGAATGTTTGTTAAAATAATAATGAAAACTAGTATAAAGTAAATAGTAGTAGGTAAGTCGTCAGAGCGACCTTGTGTTTAAAATTTATTGACATGTTTATTTTGTAACTCGTTGACGTATTTCCTTAATCATATGATAATTTAAATATTACCTATTTTATTTTCTGAAAAACTAACGATCACAACTGTTGTGTTCGTATTTCGCAAATATACTACTGCACTGTTACATAGACTCCTAAAAATCGAATATGTGTAATTTTAAGTGCAGTTGTATGTTTGCGAAATAAATTAATTTATCTATCTTAATTTGATTCGATTAAGCACAGTAGTAGATTGTTGCTTCTGAAATCCGATATACCCATATAAGTAATACCTGTAGATAAAACAAAACCAAAAAACGGACGGCAGATGGACTGTGGTAATAACGGAAGGACAGACGATACTGGTAATAAAGTTGTAATGATGATTGGTGAGTATGACAGACTATCTTCAGAAGATGCCAGCTCTATCTTCACATTCGCTTGTATAACTTAACTGTAGTTTTAAATGTTTGAATTAAAAGTTCAGAGCTCTCGAAATGGCGCTATATTTAGTGAGGGAGCTGTAATTGTTCGTGCTATCAACACAGCGAATCTTCAAATCATAAAGAGGCAACCAGTATGTGTCTTCTCTAGATTTACAGGTATCATAGGTTGGCCACCAGTGTTGTATACGACAAAGAAAATAATTTCTGAATCTCGAAATGTCTTTTTAAAATATAATATCTTGCCTCTACCACTGCATATAGGTACAGACAAGGAAATTGAAACACCTATCTTTTTCGCTCTTGTCACTGTGACAATAAGGCGTAAAAAGGAACGTGTTTCAGTTTCGTTTACTGTACATTAAAAAGGTTTGCGTATTTGTAAGGACTCATATTGAATATTTTAAATTACGTTCAGATGCCTCTCCCAAGGTGATCGGTCCTGTGCCAGATTTGTTTATAGGAAAACAAAGAGCACAATACAGGAATTATCTATATCAACTTTCTTTGCCGTGCGGATTTTTATAAATGGAATACTTTTATTTTTATATTTACTAAACTTTCTGATAGCATTTAGTTTAGTAGTGTATTTATGAGAAAACTTTTAAATTGGCTTCAACCATATATTGAAGCAAGACTGTGACAAATGAACATAAAGTAGGCAGACTCGAAATGTATGTATTTAACTGTTTTCTTGATCATTTGGTTTTGGCTGAATACTGTTTATATGTTTTAAATATATTACACCTTCGTACAGTCGACGTCAAAGATATGTATACATTTTTCGCCTTATTACAGTGGAATAATGCCTTGACAGTTTATTATGCCTTGATAGAATCTAAGCTAAGATATTATAGAATCACACTCTGGGGTAACAGCTACCAGTATAATATTAACCGAGCTCTAATAATACAAAAGCGCAGTTCATACCATGTTTCGCAGACATCCATGGGTTTCGTGCAGACACTATTTTGAAGAACTAGGAGTTCTCACGGTACCCAGTTTGTATGTCTTGATACTCCTCACAAAGCTCCATAAGAATGAATCATGTGAAGAGAGATGTGAACGCTTACTTACGCGCACCAAAAACATTAAATTCAAGATCTGTCCTAGACTCAAGGTCGTTACGCATTCCGCTGGTCACCAAGTCATAAAACTGTATTGCCTACTAAACTAAAAATCATTACAGATAACTCGTTGTTTCATAGGGAATTGAGAAGTTTATTATTAAGAGGTTGCTTTTACTCCATGGAAGAAATATTTTATACTGTTTTAGATATTTTTTCTTGTGTATTATTAATATTATTATTTTTTGGATGCTTTTTTTAAATGTATTTCAAACACAATACCTGTATTGTTTTATAAATAAATACTATGACTATGACTTTGGAATAAGGTGCAAAAGTGTATACATATCTTTGAACTCGACCGTACATACTTATTCTTGCAGATAAATATTTATATTTCTAAGTCTGCTCAATTAGATGCTCAGCATCTTATTTTCAAACCAATAAAATTGTAGTTCACAGGAATCATTTCATTGGAATTATTTAAAAGAATCTAAAAGAATGTTTAAACGACTGAATATCCCGATAAATAAACTTTTATATTTCAGGTGTTTGACTGGGAACGCAGCATCCAAGACCTGATCCTCTCTTCTTTCTTCTGGGGCTACATCGTGCTGCAGATCCCAGCTGGCATGCTGGCTGGCAAATTTGGCGGAAAAAACCTCATTCTAACGGCAATGGTCTGCAATGGTGTCGTGAATTTATTCGTGCCTTTCGCAGCCCAAAAGGTATAATACATAACTCGAAGTGCTCTTAACAATATCAAAATGCTGTCATGGTTCTATAGAATTTGGCAAATTGACATAGTTGAATCCATACTAATATTATAAATGCGAAAGTGTGTGTCTGTCTGTCTGTCTGTCTGTCTGTTGGTTACCTCTTCAAGCTGAAACCGATGAACCGATTTAGATGAATTTTGGTATAGAGATATAGTTTGAGTCCCGGGGAAGGACATACGATTTTATCCCGGAAATCATCCCCTAAGGGGGTGAAATGGGAAGTTTGTATGGAGCTGCGATATAAACGAGTTCCACGCGGACGGAGTCGCGGGCAGAAGCTAGTGAATTTATAAATTCAATTTCTCTTTTGTTGTGAATTAAATCATTCTGTGCTCTTAAATTATGCATACCCTATATAGCATATTGTCTTCAGACAATTTTATAGTGAAAGGACAGCGGACGCGCATAAATCCGATGTTTGCTTTGCCATTGGTTAAACCATTTAGTGCTCTTTTGTGATGGGTATCAGGCTCTATAAAACAACCACTATGGTTTTACTTCAACGAAATTGTGATAACCCTTTTTTTAATCCCATTAAGAAGCTCTGCCTAATAATAAAGCTCCTTGTGTATTTCTAAATGTTCGCTTTAATATTGAGAGCTTACGAGTATTATAAAGTATTAACGACGGTAATTCAAGATAACATTGCGGAAACACAAAGGAAATGCGCAAAAGCTTAAAGTATAGAAACGAAATAAAATAAAAAATAATATTCGTATTTCCTTCTGCAAACATAATGTATGGCTTAAAATGAAGAACCGTCAAAAATAATATGCCATGGTTGATCCAATAACAGGGCAGATTGATATCCGGTCGGGTAAGAGGCATCGAGGAATAATACGTACTTTGTAAGGTATATATCACCCGGGTAAACAGGACGCAGTTAAAGAACAGTAAGTTAACAGTTAAAAAATGTAGTTATCGTCAAAGATAACCGAGTGAAAAACTTTATACCAATTATAGGAATGAAAATGAATTCTCAATAGGTATCGATGCTCTCCTATCTGCGGCGATAGGATACAATATTAAAATAGTCATCATCAACTGGGGCTTCCCAATGTTTGCCTTACATACCAATTCTTCAAAGTTGGTATTTTAAAATATATTTCTATTTTCAAATTGCTATTTACAATTTAATTATTTGCAACCTTGTACAATTGACACATGCAACTTAAAGCTAGGCAATGCACAGGACCCCGTTAGGGCATAGCAAACGTTACAGTTAATTAACAAATATTTAAAATATAAAATAAGTTAAAATTTATTTGACTAGTAAAGAAGTTAAAGTATAAAAAATAGAATAAAATAACAATCATTTTCTAAAAAATTAAAATAATTCGTAAAAATAATTTGTAAAAATAATTTGTAAAAATAATTAAAAAAAATAATAGTTTAAAAATTAAAAATATATAAAATGATAAAATTTTAGTCTTAGTCAAATTAATCCTATAAATTTAAATTAGTATCACATTTCACATTACAATATATTCTTTAGAAAAACATTAACTAGGTAAAGAATTGTATAAAAAATTGTTTATCCCCATTATTTCCTAATACAATCTCATATGAATTCACTAAAAGGTAAGAGAAACGGACATGCATATAATGCGGTATGTACACGGTACGTGGCCTACGTGGGTGACATATTTTTTGTGAGTATTTTTTTTGGTTGATTACTTAGGTAAACAACTAAGAAAAGTTGAAAAACCCCCGACATTTTCATTTCAAAGTCCAATATCTCAAAAACGGCTAAACAGATTTTTATGAAACATAGCTAAGAACACTCAGGATCACATCAGCTTTTGAATAAAAAAAACCGCATTCAAATCGGTTCATCCGTTTGGGAGCTATGGATACCACAGACAGATACACAGATAGACACGTTAAACGTATAACACCCCTATTTGCGTCGGGGGTTAAAAAAGAACTGGCAGCCTCTGAGGAATTATTCAGACCACTTTGAGATCATTATGCATTGTGCAATTTGATCAGTAGCAAGTTACAAGTTGAAGAAATATGCGTCAAAAATATTTTTTGTACGAAACAGACTAATCCGACTGGTTACGAAAATGGGGTTACATACACAGCCGAATGAAAGGCAAGAATGCTGCACGTGATCTGTTTACTTTTCACCAATCCGTCACCTGGCATACATGTTATATATGTATACAGTATATCGCACGATCCGATTCCAAGATCTTCGAACGTTTTATTTTATTTATCCCCGATATTATTACGCTCGTTTTCTTATTCAAACATTTGGTGATTGATCGTGCATACTAAAAGCTACTTAAACCATAAAAATAAAGTAGGTACTACTCATATAAAAATACTACTAATAAATCCACGGTTAAGCTCACTTATCAAATGTCACAGACTAGTTAAGTAGATTTGTAAGTAGTATTTTAGACATGTCACAGTAAAGTTTAAATTCGACTACACATATTGTTTTTTTTTTAAGTGAAATCATAGTTTTTATTTTAAGTACAAGATGATAATTTAAAACATAATCAAAAGAATACAATACAATATCTTAAACTAAAATGAAATACCACCTAAGTCAAATTAAAAAGTAAGTATCGAATAAACCGCCCCGCGTCACTCCAGGAGCAAAGGTGCCCATACCACTAGCCGCGTTGCCGAGCTGAATAGCTATGGCTAACCTTTGCACCAGAAATGAGCCAGAGCGAGGATCGATACCTCTCTCTTGTAAGCGGTGTCCCACTTCCTTAAAAAAGGTGTGGCCCCCAAGCACCAACACCCAGTAACCTCCACCGCAAGAGGAGGAGAGGACAAATAATTTGAGAGGCCCGACTACTTGTCCCGCTTCCGTACTGCCGCCAGCTTAGCCGCTGCTCCAGGCGCCCGCATGGTGCGACTAAGGTGCGAAGCATCTTCCGTCATCATCATCAAAATACGCAGTTACAGCTCCTTGCATCTCCATATCTGTGTAAAATTGTTGAGAAAAGATGATAGTCGGAAGGGGCCTAATCAGGCGAATAGAGTCGGTGCGGCAACTATTAAAACCCACAATTACGAATCTGTGCTATTGATTTCGCTGCTGTGTGGACAGTCCGGAGCGTTGTCTTGGTGGAACAAGACTTTCTTTGATATCATACCAGGCCTTTTTATTTTGATTTTCTCACGCAAACGTCGTAAAGGGAAACAATAGAAGTCAGAATTTCTGGTTTTACCTTTTTCGAGGAATTATATCATTATAACCCCTCTGCTTTCTCAAGAAACTGAAGCTATTACCTTTCTGGCTGACAAAATGGCCTTGACTTTCTTAGAATGTGGTGAACCCTGACCTTTTCCATTGCTTGGATTGTAGTTTTGACTCTGATGTGTTGTGATGAACCCAAGTCTCATCCATCGTTACAAAACGATTGAGCAAGTCTTGAGGACTAGCTTTAAATCAGTCCAAACTATCCTGTGACATCGTGTGGTGTGTTCGTTTATTTTCAGCTGAAAGCAACTTAGGTACTCACCTAGCAGACATCTTGTAAAATCCAAGAACGTTTGTGATGTCGTTCTGTGCTCGTTCATAGAAGATGCCTATTGCTTCTGCTATCTCACTGACCTTCAATCGCCTATCATTCATAATCATTTCTAATGTTTTATTAACATTTTTATCTGTAGTAGCCATTAATGGCCTGCCACTCCTATGTTCGTCTTGAACGGCTTCTCTACCACGTTTGAAATCCGCGACCCATCTTTTTACGGTGGCATATGATGTAGCGGATTCCCCTAATCACTGGCACACGTCTTCGAAAATTTCCTTTGGTGTGAAACCCTTCCTTTCGAACTACATGATTACGGAACGGTGCTCAATTTTATCCATTGTTGAGGAAATCGCAAACCTTGTTTAGTATTCCGATCACAATTTTCACAATTTTAACAGGATAAAAACAAATTTTAGTGCATAATGATGAGAAAATATGAGCGTTATTTCTTGTTTTTTATTTTATATTCGACTTTAGGCTCAAAACTTTTCAATTCGCCTACGTACATGGCACATTTGCTGACACGAGCGCCCTCCGAACAATGTCGTTAAAAACACGGTGACGTAGAAACCTTCCCGCAAACGACAACAACTCAATGCGTGATGACCTCTACTCTCCACCGTAGCGCCTCAGACGCATATGTGAAGTTCACATACGTTACAGCCCAGGCGACAGCCACTCGTAGCGAGTCATTGTCCAGGAGAGTACCCAAATGCGGAGAAAGAAGAGCGTGTAGCCACGCCCCAGACCTCTGGTCTCGATACCGCCATGAGTCTTGCCCTGTCTACACCCACCACGCTCTCCATCAGTTCGTCTAAAGTCCGCTTCGTCCGTACGTCATCCCACAACCGTTGGCGGTCCAATTTTTCAGGCACAGGCACCACCAAGTTAAGTCGTCCAGGCCGCCAAAGCGTGGACTGCATAAGGTATGGTTGCCTTGTCACCTCCTTAGGAAAGAATCTGAGTCAAGTCATTTGAATAATATTGTATAATAAGATCTTTCTATAGTTGATTTTACTCAAAGACTGACCACATATTGCTTCTTTAAAATTAAAATGTATGGTATAAATTACTTACTTTTAATTTGTAGTTGATTGGTGATAGTTTCACAGACACTGAATCTTTTCTGATTATTTATGCAGTACCTACGAACTACAAATTAAAGGTTGATTGCATTTACTTTTCGAACGCATAGTAGGACAGTATAGACCTTAATTGTTTCATCATCATCAACTTCATAGTTATCAGCCGAAAGACATCCACTGCTGGACATAGGCCTTCCCCAAAGAGTGCCACAATGACCGATCCTGCGCCACTCGCATCCAGCGAGGCTTAGCAGGTCATCAGTCTGCCTAGTCGGGTCTACCCAGGCGGATGATGATTATGATAGACTTATATTTTTTGAAGGTGACCAATTCCTCTTCTTAGTCCCCTTCTGCTATTACACTTTAACAACAATACACAATTAAAAGGGTACACGCATATTTTAATGGTTAAGAACTGTTTAGAGTTATTCTTGATGAGGTAATCAAAAAATGTTCCTGCAAATTAAACTTGGGCTTGAGCTTATCATTATGACCCAAAGAATACCTAAACTAGATTTCTTGCGGAGATATTGACAGGGAATGTCGTTTTCAAGGATTTAGGAACTAACTTTGATTAGACTTAAAATAAATTATCTCTTAATTTGTTACGGAAAAGTTAAACAGAACATTGATTTTCGTAAGTTATTATTATAAGAGAGATAAATGGTGTACCTATCGAAAACTGTTACCTTTGACTTATATTTCGACTGGATCATGGAATATCAAAATAGCCCATTGTCTAATAATGGAATGAGAAATATTGCTGTTCTTTCCCGCTACGTAAATTATTATTTAGTGGAAAATAGAGCAAATTATAGTTTTCTAATTAATGGTTGGGTAAATAGTACGTACATACATATTAAAAAGAACCCAAGCTATTGATCTAAATGAAGTGAATTTCTCGTTAATTTTCGTAACCAACGCAAACATTGGATAAGGGAGTAATCACCGAATCCATCTTGACTAAACTTGCGGGCGAAAACAAATGACAGCAATTTGTTAAAAGAAACCCCTCCGAAAGAAATTTACCAACACATTTCGCTGCTGCTAAAGTTTGCGAAAACTGAAATGCAGTCGAAATTATACTTTATGTCGTAGCAGTTACTTTCAATTACAGTTGTAAAATGTTTACCGAAACGTAAAATATTGGTGTCTTGTTGAACATTTCTTAGATGAATTGGAAGAGGTCTACGAGTATCAGAGTTTATAAGGAGACGATATTTCTATGTAAGTAATCAGTGTTGTTGTTGTTTATAATTGTATTTAGGTATCTCATATTGACTATTTATACGCAAACCTTTGAGAGAATAAAAAGTCAAATAAAAGTCGGTCGAGTGATTTTTGTAACATAGGTACAATATATTATCCCGTCAGGTGTCAGACCTCTCGTAGCAAAATATACCCGAAATGTCCCATACCAACAAGAAACGGCCGAATTTCCGCTGGAAATGGGAATTTTACCTACCCTAGAATAATCTATAAGTGATGCCTTATATATCGTTAGAGAGCTAGATACATTTGGAATTCGGAACAATATGTTATAATAGCTACACTTACTTGTAGTGAGAGGTATATTTATTTATATTTCAAGATGTTCGTTTTCGATCACATCCGTCACAAAGCATTCACAATTTTCACTCAATTTATAACCACATATCACATTTTACATACACTAAGATGATACTGGCTAGTTTATGCGTCAATTTTAGGTAAATTCACTACTAAAAACCTAATAATTACTTCACAACAAATATTTATTTACGCGCACGTGCGCGCACGTTACAAACTTGTGCCGCGGCAAAATGCAACTGTCATGGCGGACAGTCGTAAGTACTGAGCACTGGTTGAACAAAATCACAAATTTATCTAAATACACAAGACCTTACACCAATGTAATATATGAAATGAAATCCTGAGAAAATGTGCTATAAAACTATTATTTGTTCGTAAGGTTTCGAACAATTGAACATTATTTTTATAATATATATTTCCAATATATGTTTCCAAATGAATTACGACGGCCATCATTGCAAAATTATTGCGTCATTCAAACTTGAGGACTTTTTTCACTAGGAAACAATGTCGTACGGCTAAATTTAACATTAAAAACAAAAACCTTATTTAATTGCCAGTAATTTGATATAAAATACATGACATAAACAGTTATCGTTTAAAATATTTCGACATATTTATGCCCGGTTCACACACAGCACTTTCTCACCAAATGCAAGTGATTTTCGACATGGCGGGCGAATTCCGCCAATGCAGAGAATAAAATTATTTACGCGTCACTGTTGAGGATTTTTATTGGTTAAAATCAAATTTGTGTGCTCTGATAGCTGTTATTGGCTAGTAAAATATCTATCAACCTGACACCATAACGAATCGATGTACAGAAATTGGACTAATCAGCGATTTGGGCTGTAGACTAGCGTGTGTCTACGTGTGTCTGGACACTACCGCTACAAAGTTGCTGTAGATTAACGTTAGTCTACAGGACGCTGGACGGGTTATTATACACTTAGGATAATGTAAATGAGTGAACACGGTACCAATCTTGGTTATACAGCCGACCAACATTTTGCAACTTCAATTTGATACAAAAGCGCATGAACACGTTCTGAAAAAGGAACATAAAAAGGAAGGTTTTTGTTTGCACTTCATTATTTTTGACGGTCGCTTCCACGTGCGCTGGGTTGACACGTCAGAAAAGTAAGTAAGTAAGTAAGTAATTTTTTAATCAAAATAAATTCATGGCGAACACTTTTTGAATATCATATTTTTACATATATACTTTAATACAAGCGGTAACTTAAGTAATGGCATTAACATTTGTCCATATATCCTTATCTGCTAAATATTCGTCCAATCTATAATAAGCTCTATTTTGCAAAGATTGCCTTACAAAGGACTTAAATTTATTCTCGGACATGTCTAAAACATGATCTGGTAACTTGATGTAGTAGCGTGTACAGAGCCCCACAAATGACTTTTGAACTCTACTTAACCTAGTACTTACTGCTAGCAATTTAAATTTATTCCTAGTATTCAACTTATGAATGTCACATCCTCTACGAAATAATTCTTGATTCTTACTAACATACATAATATTTTCATAAATATCAGTATATTAAGGGAATTATTTAAAACTATTGGGATTATGACTGTGCCAAGTCAGTACTTGGCACAGTCATAATCCCAATAGTTTTAAATAATTCCCTTTAGGAGTCACGGCTTTTCAACCCATATATCGCTCGGATTGCACGTTTTCGTAAAACAAAAATAGTGTCAACAAGTATGTGATACATCATTATGTATCACATACTTGGCAAGTTAGCACGTGGGCCGTTAAATTTATATTCAGTCCATAAAGGTCCGGCTCTCATGTCATGTCACTATGACATGAGAGCCGGACCTTTATGGACTGAATATAAATTTAACGGCCCACGTGCTAACTCGCCTCGCTATGTATTCCACACAAACGTACAGTGTACAGTATAACTGGCCTAAAGCCCTCCATTAATGATAACAATTCAAGTAGAGAGCTTTAATGTTTTTTGTGTCACCGCAGCTTCAAAACCAAGTTTGGCTTTGCAAGTCACTCTCGCGCGATAATACATTTATCTTTGAGAAGCAATTTGTCAGGAAGTCGCCGTCGACGGATATGTCTGGGAGGACACGTCATCATCATCATATAAACAGTGTGTGAACATCATCATCATCATCATTATCAGCCGAAAGACGTCCACTGCTGGACATAGGCCTCCCCCAAAGAGTGCCACAATGACCGGTCCTGCGCCACCCGCATCCAGCGCACTCCCGCGACCTTTACCAGGTCATCAGTCCACCTTGTGGGGGGCCTACCCACGCTGCGCCTTCCGGTACGTGGTCGCCACTCGAGAACCTTTATTGTGTGAACATAATTATATTTTAAGGGCTGAACGTATGAGCCGTAATGAACGTAAGTTGGTATCTCTATTTATTTTTCACACAAATTAATTCGGCACGCAATGTATCGGTAACAAAGCTAACAACTGATATTAAGTAACATTTGAAACTAGCTGACATTTTATCACTTATCGCTGTCGATAAGACATCCGTCACGTTCTGCACGTCTATCATGAGACGGCCGCGACATACTCTCGATTTTTCTCGCACTATCCGTCTCTTTCTTATTAGAACACTAAGAATAAGAGGTATAGTGCGAGAAAAATCGAGAGTATGTCGCGACCGTCTCATGATAAACATGCTGACAAGTATGCGAGTGCGAGAGTGACGGGTTTCCTATCCACAACGGTAAATAATAAAATGGCAACCATGCTACGCCCGTTGAAACGTCAAAGTAAGCAGTACATTGCTGCACGAGAAAAAAAATCTCCAGTAAAAAAGGTGATTGTACCTAATATTTTTTCGGTGATACGGATTACAGCACTTACAGCTAACGCTACTTAAAATTTATGCACGCTGTATATTTATATTTATAGTCCTCGCCGTCTCCGTCGATTATTCACATATTTGGCAGATTAAGGAACGCTCTAATGTTGCACGAAAAACCAAATTTAGTTTTAAAAATGCGGTCACACGGTGCGTGGTGAAGTTGTCCAGCTTAGTTATAGATAAAGGTGTAAGAGGGCTTACAGTGCACAGTAAGTATCATACCTACTAAAGTACAGATATATGAAAGGTAATATCTGGATTTATATGGGATGCGATAATAAAAAAAATTGGATGTTTGGATGTTTAGATATTTGGATGTTTGGAGGTTTGGAAGTTTGGATGTTTAGATGTTTAGATGTTTGGATATTTGTTACTCAATCACGCTTTAACGGCTCAACCGAATTGGATGTGCACGAAGATAATTTATCAGGATCAGTTGCATAAACTACTATTATTGTACGAACAAGCAAAGCGTACAAAGTTCTGTGTTTCGGCTTTTGGGCCAAAATTCTTTCGTATGTCCAGATGTACAGTTGTCCGGTTTTTCCGCTATTCTCTTCTACAGGTTGCATTTCTCAACCGATTCTCGTGAAATTTTGTGAGCAGGTTCAATAATTATAAAGACTTGTTTTTTCTGTATTCCGTACTTCTTTTTAAAACCGGCAAGCCTGCGAGTTTCCCGTGTGGTGTCGGGTTAGAATAGCACCACCGCGAGTAAGAGTCGACTATGGGAACAGGGTTGAGGTGTGTTGTGGGCGATGGGCTAGCAACCTGTCACTGCGATATCACATTTTGTCGATCTTTTACACCCACATTTATTCTAAAAGTGGTACTGGAACACAAGTTTCATGTGCTCTGCCTACCCCTTTTAGGGATAAAGGCGTGAATTTATGTATGTAAGCTTGTGAGTTTTACAGCACCCAGAGCCACTGTTTGGTAAGCAACATTTAAACACGTGTTTCTTTTCTCAGGGAGGCTGGGTGGCGGTTTGTGTTTGCCGTATCCTCATGGGTCTGACACAGGGTCTATTGTACCCTAGTATTCACGGCCTGCTCGGTCAGTGGGCACCAGTGCCAGAAAGGAGTCGGATGGGAACCATTGTCTACGCAGGTAACATAGTTTTCTACTATTTTTTTTTTATACTACGTGACCAACCACCGTTCGACCTGTCTGATAATAATTTACTTTCAAAACAAAGTTTAAACCGAATACGATTCAGTATTTCGCCATGGAACATACATGAACATTTCCTTTCCACCACGAATAGTCACAACGGGCCAGAATGCCAGTGGTCTCCGGTTCGAATCCAGATCGTAGTATTTTTTTATTATTATTATTTAAATGTATAATTTCCTTTCCACTTTACCACATGAACTGCTTTCCGTGAGCAAATACGTTGAAAATTACAGAAAAACCCATGTCGCTATTGCCATATCGCGGACTGATAATATTTAAGGAGTTCCGTCAATTCTTCAAGTATCTCAGAATAACCTCTGGCACTTAATTAGTTGCTTTTAAACGGAAACATATCAGAATATGTGACGTACTTTACATCAATAAGGCGTTCCATAAGTCACTGGTGGTCTTCATCATCTGTTCCTCTTCACTACATTTGTGGCTTCCGATCGTAAATTACCGGAATGACTATACGCGTGACTACTAAAGTTGAGGAGTTCCCTCAACTCCTCATAGTTCCCATCTTCTAACTGGCTTTATGAAAGCAATGAGACCAATCTGGAAGCAGCATACAAATAAAAAAGAATAATCGCTTCATAAATGATCTAGATCTGAGGTAACAAACATTAACCATAAGAAAAATAAAAAAATAAACATACATCTAAATTGAAAACCTCTTGTTTTTTGAAGTCGGTTTAAAAAAGACAACTCGTAACACCGTGCACCCACGGGAATGCCGAACCTTACTCACACACACTCCCTCAGGAAAACAACATCACATGAACTAACAACCATGTCACTCCTAGTGAAAAAATGCCACTTAGGTGGTTGTTAGGCTAAGGGCATGAGAGCTCAATTTTAAAAATGCCATTCGTAGCTTATTGTAACCCTTTACAACCGAGGAATCGTGATTTGTCAACTCAACAATGAACTTTAAGGTCGATTGACAATTCGATGTAATAAACTTGCACGATCGTATCGAGTTAGGTGTCGCTTATAATGAACTTAATTGCAGCAAAGGTTGCTTGAGGTTTCCTTAAAGGACTCCACTGATGACTCCAGGATGCAATGACGACCTCGTATCATTTATACCCGCGTTTTATTCAGATTTTACTACAATAATAGCAAAAATTAGACAGAGATTCGAATTAACTAACTGAACCGAGCATTTAAATGAGGTCCAAAACTACGTTATCCATCCTCAGGGATTATAGTTATAAATTCGAATGCTTTTAATTTAACATTGACACTCCAAATTTGTTAATTGATATTAAGCATTATGGAAAATGTATTTGATTCCGGTTGATATTATGAAACAAAAGTATTTATTACTTTTTCGTTAACATCCAATTGGTTAGTTTTTGTTCGAGATCACATTCAACAGATTTTGACGGTCATAAGAAATTTCCTCAGTTCTTGTCCTTATCTTATAGTCTTATAGTATTATTTTTGCCACTCCGGTGGAATCACAATCATGTAACAAACCATTAATTCATAGGAGGATTCGTTATGTTGACAGATATAAATGCAAGGCCCTTATTTTTAGCATAGCGCATTTTCTGGAGCTGCGGTGATACTATTTTTTCGTACCTTCAGGAAAATAATATTTCATCATCCTCCTAGCGTTATTCCCGGTTGCGCCCTAAAGGAACGTGGGGTCAGCTTTGACACCTGATTTGGCATAGGCACTAGTTTTTACTAAAGCGACTGCCATCTGACCATCCAACCCAGAGGGAAACTAGACATTATTGGGATTAGACCGGTTTCCTCACGATGTTTTCCTTTACCAAAAAGCTAACAGTAAATATTTTGTACATAAGTTCCGAAAAACTCAGTCGAACCCACGACTGCCGCTTGACAGCTGCATGCCTGAACCACTAGGCTACCATAGCTCACATAACATTTCATACTCGTAGCCAATAGTCATCTTATTATGGTTGCAGTATGTTTTTAGAAACCTAGAGATACTGTCCTGGTTGTATTGCGCCAATGAAAGGGTGCGAAGATATTCTTCAGGCTGTGTCAGTAAACACTAACCAACATTTTATAAAGTAACTTTACGTTACGACTTATTATCTTGAATGTTCCCGCTAACCGACTTTAAAAAAGAAAAATATTTTTACAATATGATAGAAAAGAGGAAAGTTCAATCCTTCGATAGCAAGCGAAATAAGCCGTGCCATCTTTATAGTATCGCCTTGAACCTACCTATATACTGACCTGCGATATAATTTCAGGAGCCCAACTGGGCACTATAATCGAGATGATGTCAGCTGGAGTCCTCTCAGCCAGCAGATGGGGCTGGCCTTCTGTGTATTACGTTACTGGTGTCACTTGCTTGGCCTGGTCTGTTTTGTGGGTCATCTTTGGTGCTTCCACGCCGGGAATGAGCCGATGGATCTCAAAAGATGAGAGGAAGTATGTCGAGACTAATGCTGGTTCCGCGGACATTAGTGAAGCTAAGGTGATAATCACTTTTTTATCTGACAAAGGCCTCTCATTCAAATTGTATTGTTAACTTAGATAAACGTCCCAGTGTCCGATACCAACAGAATACTTGACACCTTAAAACTCATAGATACACAGTCGAGCAACCAGGTGTCAAACGTTGGGAAGTTTACCCTACTTCCTACAAAGTCGAATTGCTGCCTGTTGCATGAGTAGGTAAGAGATGTTTAGAGGTGTGAAACTCATGATACATTTTTGAATTTGGATGATGAATTCAAATTAAATACAAACATGTAGGTACCTACATAGTTATTATAGATAGCCTGCAAAAAATATCCTTCCGTTTGGCTTTGCCGTAGTCAGGTAAATATCCTGTTTCATCAAATCCAAAATGAATAGCAAATATTATTTTCCTTCGCATTTAAAAACGTCAAAACCGAAACAGTGGTAACGCGTTTATTTTTGATTAAAGAGATCGTAGCGATGAAAACCTAAGATAATATAAACTAGAAACTGCTTTTTGTCATTATTCGCCGCAATAATCATTTAGGTACTAAATATTATTATTTCTAGAAAATGGTGACTCCGTGGAAGGGTATTTGGACATCACTTCCCTTCTGGGCTATTCTGCTGGCCCACAGCGGTCAGAGTCTTGGTTTTTGGACACTCCTCACAGAAATGCCATCCTACATGGCGAAGGTTCTCGGTGTCGATATTAAAAGTGTAAGTTTTAATAGGTTTACGTGGATTTGAGTGTGTAAAGTTAATTTACATAAGTTCGTTTTATTATACAATACAGGGTATCCTTAAAACCAACGCCAAACCGCAAACGGGTGACAGCCCAAGTCATAACAGGTATACCTACGTTTTTTTTAGAAAAATTCAAAGTAATAAAAAAAAAAGATTGATGGAAGTTGAGCTTTGCATCTTCTATGGTGTATGGCACAAACAACAAGAAGCTCTCACACTCATTTTAAAAAAAACACTAGTTTTTTATCAATAATGTAGCAAGTGTTATACCATTTTGCAATTCAGACTAAACAAGCCATCTTGTAAAGATACTTGCCAGATTTGCGTAGTACATTTTTTTCAGTACTGTCGGTTAAATTTAGTTGGTCTATCGATTTTAATTACATGTTGGGGAAAAAAGTGTAATTTTATTAAAAACGGAGGGACTTGTTTTTTAACTTTAGTAGGTATAACATTTTACATAAGGGTTATTTTGACAAGTATAATAAAAATATTGAAAAATACTAAAGATCTGTAGCCGTAGTACTTAAAACATCATCACAGGTTGTACATTTTGTTTAATTTGTTGAATACCTGTATCTTATTTTATTCATCACTAAGGTTTTTTCCATTTTTTCTGTTATTTCATGGTGACGACAGGGTCCGTTTTCGGCTTGACGATGAATTTTGGGACAACCTACCTATACATAAGTTCACTTTACTGAAGCGATAATTACACAGTATATTATACAACAAAACTTTTATAATCACTAACATTGAACTAAATTATTATTAGAACTAAATATTTTTACTTAATTTTTCTGCAAATAAAAAAAATATTTATTAGGTTTTCGAAAAGATCACCATTTGTATTTTTCACATATAATATCTAGTTATTTGTCAAACACAAACCTGTACATACGTGTCTGATTTTGAGTTGCTTTCCAGAATGGTCTCCTGTCAGCTCTCCCTTACGTTGCCATGTACATCCTCAGTTTCATCTTCAGTTGGTCTGCAGACTTCCTCATTAATAGGAACATATGTTCGTTGTCTACTACACGCAAAATCTTCAACACTATTGGTAAGACGTTCAAATGAATAAGATTTTCTACTTCTGAAATAGCAGTTTTCCACCTTGCAAATACATTTTTACAAGAGCCAACGAAATCTTATTCCTTAACCGTGATATGTTAGTGTTGAAGACATATTTTTTCCAAATTTGCATTTTTTTATTTTCCAGCATTTTGGGGGCCTGGAATAGCACTACTGATCCTATCGTATCTCCCGCCGGGTAATTTAACACTGGCAGTTGTTATTCTTACCTTCACTGTTGGATTAAATGGGGCACACTATGTTGGTTTCTTGGTAAGTAGCACATTAGAATGTTAATTGGTTGTGGCAAACTAATGGAATCAGACGCATAATTATACAGAATATCCTATATTATTAAACGAGCATAACATGGAAGAGACAATTTAAAAGTAATCAGGAGTTTGTGATGGATTGCAAGAACAGCTCGTTCGCCGTGTTCTGCTACGCGCTTCGGGTACTACGAGTAACTAGTACCCGAACTATTCCTTTAATTTCTCTTTAACCCATTTCAAGTGAAGCTCTAAGAAATTAAGAATATTATTATGCCTATTCGTACTATCGATAACACAGCTAACTGACCATCGCTGCACTTTAAGTGCAATGTAATAAGGTTCTATATAAACAGAGGATGGTCAATTAACAGTGTTGTCGTTCGTACACAATATATGTAAAAAAAAAAAAAAACTCTTTTTCAGATAACGCATATTGATATCTCTCCCAACTTCGCTAGCATATTAATGGGTATCACCAATGGAGTCGGGAACATTTTCTCTATCTTAGCACCTCTCAGCGTGTCGGCTGTGGTCAAAGATGAGGTAAGTGTTTTTATTTTTCACATAATTAGACTTCGATTGTCTATCTTGTATTTAAGATAGGCTATCGACATGGCCACGACAAGCCATGCTAAAATATCTGACATGCTTTAAGATCTTTGCTAGCATGGTTATATCAGATGTATTTACGTGCCTTGTCCTGGCAGATGCACAAAGTCAATATTGCTAGAACTATTTACGTATTCGAAATTTATTAAACGCATTTTTATCATTCTACCGTTTTTTGGTAAGTATTCATATTGTGTAAAATGTACAGAAATAAATATGTTTGACAAATTCACATTAGTTATAATTACTTATGTTTTCTTTTTCAGACCAGCGCTTCAGAGTGGCGAAAAGTTTTCTTCATTTCAATTGCCTTCTACTTCCTCAGCAACCTGTTCTATATCCTATTCATGTCCGGCGAGATCCAACCATGGAACGAACCTGTTACCAGAAACAAGACCTTGGGTAAGTTGATCATCATTTTCATTACCTTATCCACATTGTTAACGTACCAAGCATAGATAGCTTTATCATCCTCTTTTTTGGCGTTTACAAATCATTAGCAGTTATATTATTGTTACTTGTTAGCTCACACAGACAGATTTAGATATCATACAGAAACTGTACTTGATTGTATTACTCTTAAAATATTTAAGCTGCATTTACAATTCATCGGCGGTTTAATTTGACATTCGTGTTCACTAAATTCAAAGATTGATGCTGCAAACTAACAATGATTGAGGTCAAAGCAGTTTCAACTCACAAAATATTTTTTATGCGTAAAACTCAAAGGCCCTTTCGGATCGGGATTCAATTTAGGAAGTAGTCATTAAAAAGATAAATTTAAATAAATTTTATATCCTTAATTTGCCTCTTCGCAGAAGAAGGAGTAAAAAGTAAAGCAGAGAGCGAAAAGAAGAACTACAGTAAAAACTACGGAGAAGAAAAGTTTTAAGAATAAAAGAGCTGTGTTACTTACGTATAACTAGTCATGTAATTTAATGTATAGTATAAATAGCTCAAATAGTGAACAGTCAAAGATAAATGTATATTGGTACGTACCAAGAAACCAAAACACTTTTGCTCTTCTAGTAACTTGTAATTATATTATCTACTAGCTTCTGCCCCCCGACTCCGTCCGCGTGGAACGCGTTTATATCGTAGCTCAATACAAAGCGGCGGTGAACCGCTCTACCCTCTTAGGGGATGATTTCCGGGATAAAAACTTTTCTATGTCTCCCCGGGACTCAAACTATCTCTATACCAACTTTCATCAAACCGGTTCAGCGGTTTAAGCGTGAAAAGGTAACAGACAGACAGACAGACAAACTTTCGCGTTTATAATATTAGTATGAATTAGTATGGATATTTATTATGGAGATTAGTATTTTAATATTAGGATTTAACTTTGACTGTTCTTATATAATTTATTGAAATTAAAATGTTTCACCTACCATACAAAATAAGAGAAAAAGAGTATATTACTTGTTGTTAAAAGTTTCGTTTTATTACTTACTCAAGTGATTCGCTATAAAAGAGATCATTACAAATAAATCTAATTTAACTGCCCGGCATTATAATGTGTACTATTACGGAGCTGAGTCATAATAAAACTTTCAGTAAGTCCCAAGGTAACTTCCATAATACTAATTGCTTAGAGAATTGAAATAAAGAACAATTTTAACTTTTACCCACGCAGCTTAAATTATTAAGTACCTAATTAGTAATTATATCTCGCCTAGTTGGAATTAGGACAATAAAATTTATATTTGTAAAAGAAGTTGATAGTGATTATGAGCGCTAAAGCGCCTGCTAGACGGTCGCCAAAAAGCCTACGACGGCGCGACCTTCGTCGTTGGCCCGTCGTAACTTTTCTGGCTAGACGGCCAGCTGACCACTCCACTAAAATCCAGCAAAATTTCGTTTGACCTTCAAGTCTTTGGTCGTCAAGCGCGCGCTAGCGACCGCAAGGCACTCCTTGTCGACATTGAAACATTTGTCTACACGGTCTGTCCCGACCAAGCTCGCTCTGTCGGAGAGGCTTGTTGGTCCATACCAATGAGTCGCACCATATGTTTCGGATCGTAAGCCATAAGGATCACGCTAAAAAGGATTAATATCAAATACACCTATTGGAAAATGGACGACACTTTACCTAATAGTTGACACGTGTTTATTCACGCGTTTCGTGTGATGTTACGGCTGCCGTGGCGCTGTAGCGCGTCTGGGATGTTCGCCGTGAACAGAGTGGACGAATTTTACGCAATTATGCGTAAAAGGCACTGTTCCTTTGTCAACAGGGTGAGCGAATCGACAAACAGTATTGTTAAGATAGTGTTCATGACATTTCGGTTCAGTTCGATTACGAGTAACTTTTAATTTTAATTTTTAATTGTATTCTAATTTTGTTAATTTTGTAATTTTTTGTAAATGGGTTATTACCTTAATAAACAACAATTTTATTTATTTATTTATTCATTTTTATTAACCTCTTTATGACTAAGACGGTGTCAAGTACCAGGCCAGAGTCGAGCACTGAAATGTGTACTCTCTTTTGTAAGATGTAACAAAACAATGTTAAGTCGATTAAAACGGCATTTATCGAGCATTTTTTGCGGCGATATTTTAGCTTCAGTTTTTAACATAATGATAACGGTGATCCTGAATTATTTTGTAAACAAGCATGGTCACCTCAAACTAGCCACACTAAAGACCTTTGTATAAATTCCTCTGACGTTCCTTTTAACTAAGTACGTGTAGTCATTATTCAGGTAATTTGTGTGTATAACATCCTAACTAAAATATATTTTTTATTGTAAATAATTATGTTAAAATTATTATTATTTGTATAATGAAATGAGAATAAAATGTTAAAAATTAAAAAAAAACTGAAACATTTCATTTTAACATCTTCGCCGCCTTTGCTACGCGAAGCGTTGGTTTACTTAATTTAGGTTTGTAATCGGGAGTCTAAGAAAAGTATAATTTCAATACGTATTTATAATCACTCAAATAATTCAGAGAGCCACGAAAAATAAGGTGGTACGATTGTACCACCTTATTATTCGTGGCTTTCACACTTATAGAAGTTTTAATAGAGTGAAAAACTTAAGGTTTTTTTTAGAAAACTGTCGTCTTTCATCTGCATAAATTTACCAAATGCGAGTAAAATTGTTTTTTTTGAATTTTATCTGTTATTTCAATAGTTTTACATGAAGATATGTTGTATAACTTAGCACAATCTTAACTTTCATTAGCTAGTTTATTATTTATTATATATCATAGAGTTGTCATTTTATTTTTGAAAATAAGTGAATTTCCAATCACAAAATATTTACGGATTTCAGATTTGTTCCTGTCTGCTATAAGACCTCTTCGTGCCACAAAATTCTCAGACAAGTTGTTAATTTCTATTTGACCTCCACACGTTCCCTGCCGAAAAGGATCCTGACAGACAGACAGACGGACAAAGAAGTAATCCAATAATTCATTGAATGTTATACCTACAGGGAAAAAACCTTTTCTTGGTACCCCAAAGGGTAAGCACACCGAACTATCCAAAACCAAGAGAGAACTTTATAACAGCAATTATAATAGTAGATCAAAAAGTAGCTAGCTATACGAAACATGAAGTATGCAAAAAGGGTCCTCACTACCGATGTATTATAATAACAAACAAACTTCCCAATCGCATCAAACTGGAACCTAATGACAAAATTTTTTTTTCCAAAAAGCTCCTGCTCGACAAAGCATACTACACGGTAGATGAGTTTCTAAATGACAAATGACTTATATAATTCACCTTATTGACATACCCTTTGTTACTCTAGTGATAATATGGTAAACATATTAAAATACTGTGAATTATTTCTCCGCCGACATTAATTTAGTTCCATTAATAATTGATTATTGTATAGTAATCAATTTGGCTTTCTCATGTAATTGCCATCTAAATTCTTAATAGGTTAATCCTATTTCCTTCGGCTGACAGTAGACATTTAACATGAATTTGACAATGTATTAATTTAATATGTTATAAACAATTTTCTCAATACGTTTAATTATATGAATCTAGATTTAAGAACAACAAATATTAAGTGCCCTTTACAGGGTGTCATGTACCTACCTTCTATGCTTGACATCTCAATGTACTATGGGCATGACTAGAATATAATAAAGAATATAGAATATGTAACGCATTTTTTTAAAGAGTTTAAAGATTAAAAAAGTAGGTTTACAGATATAATAAAAAAAAACAGGGGCTACCGCGAAACGAAAACGAACTTCGTTCGTGTATCTCCCTCTCTGTCGCTCGAACTAGCAAGTGCGATAGAGACGGAGATACACGAACGAAGTTCGTTTACGTTTCGCGGTAGGCCCTCAGACTATTAATATTTTGCAAGATACCATTCAACAATTATATACATTTTATTTCAATGGAAATTTAATTGAAATATTAAATTAAAAGTGGATTTAAATGTAATTTAATTTAATTTATCAAAATGATTAAAATTAAAATATGTACATATCGCCCGACGCTTTCATTTATAAATTGAAATAAGTCGTAACAAAGTAGAGGTGCTGAAAAGTGATTCTAGAAAGACCAATTGGAGCTTGAGATTAAGCATTTCATTTACATTGAAAAGATAATATAAAATTACTTAATTTGAGTGGAGGAAAATTAGTAAATAATATAAGTGATAAAAATAATTTTAATAGGATATTCGGGGGTTTAAGTATTTTATAAAGAAAAAAATATTGAATTTATAGTGAAATAAATTTGAAATACCTAAGTGAAAAAAAAATATGGTAAAAGTTTTTAATTATTGTATCTTGTGTATCAGTTTATTTATATATTTAAAAAAAATCTTGTATTTGAAAGTAAATAATTAATAAAAAAAATTTGCCAAACATATTTTTTATAATTAATTAGAAATGAAATGTTAATCGTTTTTAATATATATCTAGTTTTTTTTTAATATTTAAAAAATTAAATAGTTAACAATTATATAAATATATATCCTACTAATATTATAAATGCGAAAGTTTAGATGTTTGGATGTTTGGATGTTTGTTACTCAATTACGCTTAAACGGCTGAACCGATTTGAATGAAATTTTGCACGAAGATAGTTTATAGCCTGGATTAAAATATAGGATAGTTTTTATCCCGGGTCCACGCGGACGAAGTCGCGGGCGGAAGCTAGTATATACATATTTAAGTCAAGCTAATGCCCGAAATCATTACTATGCCCGTCCTCCTTGACACGTTGTTTTCTCATGTATTTCGTATGAAACGAACACATTGTTAATGGAAAAATAACATCATTTAATCCAACAAACTCCGGAAACAGGTCAAAGCGTTTAATTTATAAGTAAAAACCTTTAAAACCTTTGTTAAGTTACAATAATATATAGACGATTATATCATATCAGCTGTTATGCTCAGTTGATATGATATAATCTGATGCACTCTTTCGTGGAGGTCTATGTCTATAGACCTCAACGAAAGAGTGCCACAATGACCGGTTCTGCGCCACCCGCAACTTCCCACCATCCACCGAACTCCCGCGATCTTTACCACCAGTCCACCAGCACTTTGTGTCTACCCACGCTGTACCTCGTGGTCGCCATTCGAGAACTTTTCCGCCTCAACGGCCATCAGCTCTACGTGCAATGTGATCACAAAAATGGAATGTGAATTATGTAATTGAAATTGAAGATTTTCCTTACACCTAATACATATATGTACGAACCCTAGGAAGTTATTGCCTTAGAAGAAATGCTAGCAAAATGGTGCCCGGTACAAATTTAAAACTTAACAAAGTTTGATCAACTCTGCAAGTATACTTTATAGGAAGTTTAAAATTCAGTGCTGGAGTCGTGTTGAACGTTGAATTTACGCTAAACGGTATATTTACATTTAAATAATTTGAGAGATTTGCTATGGACATTTAAATTTAGTTTAAGCTTGATGTTGAACGAATTTGAGTGTAACGGTTACTTTAAAACATTTAACCGCTTTTATGTTGTCTTTAGGCTAAGTTTCCTGTATTAAGAATAAGAACAAGAATGTATGTATTGTTACCTTGGTGTGCCATGAAGAGTTGTATTATGTTTTCGATGTCAACGTGTGTATCAGATAATTATTTGGTCTACACGAGTATGATCATATCTCCGAATCCCGTTCCAAGCTTCGATGGTTACCGATTCGCCGGCGCAGAGAGGTGCATATCCTTTCGTTACTTTTCAACACTGTTCAATCCCACTTCCCCTTATTTTTCTGAGCGGTTTAATGCCGTATAAGCAGACGGCAGTGACCACAGCTTGCGGGCGAGTGCTAACCTTACTCTTGCTGTACTGTCTAAAAAGACGCGAACATACTCCAGATCTTTAACCGCGCGCGCTGTTATTTGAGGAATGAGTTGCCTTTGTCGCCGAGAGGCTGTCCAATGACTTGTGAATTGGTTGAATATATTATTTATATATTTATTGTATATTTGCGATGTTTATTACATATTAGAGTGTGTATTCTATTCTATAATATTATATATTATATGTATTTATTGGCATGATCGAATGAAAATCTATTATGTTTTGTTTTCTATCTGCGTGTTTTTGTACACGGTAAAAGTTTGCCTATCTCGTTCTACCTACCTTCCTCTCAATTGCTCAAAGATTATCTGGAAGAGATCTCTTATAGGGATAAGTTCGCCTTTGTACTTTCATCTATTGTGTGACATGTAAAATATTTGACCTGTTATTGTGTACAATAATGTGCTTACATATATACATATACTATTACTAGCTTCCGTATTTTAATCTAGGCAATAAACTATCTTCGTGCGAAATCGTGATGGAGTAACAAACACCTAAACGTCTAAACATCCAAAGCTGCACATACACTTATTACAAAGGGCCCTGTATGTATGGGGCATCGGCCCCAGACTCTAAATTGGTTGCTGTTTTCAAATAAAACGGAACACTAGACAAATATACAACGGCAACTGCGAGAAAGAAGTGGTTTGAAGGGTTCAGATGGCCAAGACAGCGGTCAAAAGATTAGAGAAGACATGGAGAAACCGCGGAATAAGGTTGAAAACAAAAGTTAACTTGATGCGGCCCCTAATCTTCTTTATCTTTTTATACGTGTGGACTTAAAAGGCCAGGCCAGGACTATAGAAAAGATTGATTTGTTTGAGATGTGGTGCTGGCCAGGGCTCCAAATACCGTTGAAAACTTGGTATCGTTACATATACAACTTTTTACCGGTAAAAAAATGGTAACGTTACCTGCTGTGCATTGAGCTAACGTTAAGTCAAAGGTATCGTTAAATAATTTTAACGATATTAGGTAACGTTAAAAACAGCTTATAGATCTTTTGATTCACTGATAGATGTCATCGTTAATAATCGAGCGAGTGCTACCCATGGGACAGCCATACGAAAGCATTTTTGCCCTATAGTTAAATATCGAACTCGTTCACAGAATCTCACGATAATCTGTTGAGAGATGCGACCTGTGGATGGGACAACAAGGCTCTTCACGCTCACGCACGATAGCAAGTGTACGAAATGGCAACAACGCCAATCAACCAGCACTGCGCGGTGCGCGCGCGTGTCAATCCGTAGCGTGGTGTGGCAACGTAGCATTACCGAGTAAAATAGTGTTACTTTGGTAACGTTACTAATAATGTGAATTGGGTAACGTTAACAATGCAGGGCTTATTTTTAATTAAAAGTAAAAGTACCGATAAAAATAATTGCGTAACGTTATAATAATGAAATGTTAGCAAGTAACGTTAAAATTTACTACCGGTTCTAAGGTAGTTTTATGATATAACCGTTACCTGATGGACTAAGGTGGACTGATGACCTGGTAAAGGTTGCTGGAGTCCGCTGGATGCGGGTGGCGCAGGACCGGTCACTTCGGCACTCTTTGGGGGAGGCCTATGTCCAGCAGTGGACGTCTTACGGCTGATATGATGATGATGATGATGAACCGTTGCCTAACATTACTTATAATGGGAATTTGGTAACGTTAACAAGCCCTGGTGCTGGCCGAAAATGCTTAGCATCAAATGGACAACCCGCCGTACAGTCGAGTTCTCCAATATCTATACAGACAGCCTTTCAAAAATATCTACACATGTGTCTTATGTCAGTAACAATAAAGTCTCTGTATGGATATTTTTGAAAGGTTGTCTGTGGAGATATTGGAGAACTCGACCGTACAAACGAATCAATCCTGAACCAGCGGAAGATACGAACTCGACTCCACCATATGTATTCAACGCGTACTTCGATTTTTCGGACACGTTGCTAGACAGGACGACAGTCTAGAGAAATTGATACTGGTCGGTCATGTGGAATGGAAGAGAGGTAGAGGAAGAGCGCCTGCAGATGCCGCAAAATAGAAGTGCTTGGAGGAAGGTGGTGGAAAGCGTTCGTGGTAGTCACGACCCTCAGCGATGAGGAAACGACCAAGAAGAAGAAGGGATAAATATTCCGCCTCGTGCAGGACATGACGGTCATGACGCAGCCCGCCGTTCACTCTAGCCAACTGAACTATCAGTACAATCTTCTCGATGATATAGAATTTTTGAAATCGGATAAAGGGTTCCGGAGATATCCATTACATACAAACATATAAACTTGCAAAGCTACAATCTCGCAGACTTTTCCTCTCCATAATATTATTACTACCTGCCCGCGCGGCTTAGACCGCGTAAAGCAAAAACGCAGGCAAACCCGCGGAATAAGATGTAGCATATAGCCATCCAGAAAGTTGATTCTACACGCAGTTGAAATATTTTTTGAAATCGGATAATGGTTCCGGAGATTACCCAAAACATACAAACTTTTAAACTTACAAAGTTACAATCTTACAGACTTTTAATCTTTCAAACGAAAGGTACCTATAACATTTCAGTAATTATCATTCTTAGGCTCAACATGTATTTTATATACTAGCTTCCGCTCGCGACTTCGTCTGCGTGGACCCGGGATAAAAGCTATCCTTTATTTTTAATCCAACCTCGTGCAAAATTTCATCCAAATCGGTTGAGCCGTTTAAGCGTAATTGAGTAACAAACATCCATACTTTCGCATTTATAATATGTATTAGTAGAATTATATAATTCACGTTATACATTCACTGTACTAGATCGAACATAGGAATCTGTTGTTAGATGTGAAATACCGCTTAACTTCTAGCTATATTTCACGCCTTTTGGCACAGCTCAACACGAGGCTCATCTGGGATTCTGGGTGTGAGTCCCAACACGGCATACCCGGTTGTACTTTTCATATATATTTCCCAAATGCTGTCCGCCGTACGTTTCCATGCAGCGAGTCGACTTTCATAATAAAAACGCTGAATTCCTTAGAGACTGCGTGTTAGATGTTGGACATAATTGAGGTTTTATCTAGGGACTACAGAATTTAAGAAAGCCGTATACATGTTTTTGTCTAACTATGATGCCTGTATTTACGTGGTGTTACACCGTAGCGTTTAAGATACTGGACTGATTTTGATAAATGAGGCTCTAAGAAATTAGGTGTACCTAATCATTCAATCACCAACTCACCTATATCATGATACAGTAGACTTCATCATATAACTAAACGTGTCTAGTGAAATGATAAAACAAGTTAACTTTGCGAGTTTGATTCGTCAACTCACTGACGTGTTTCAGGTATGTATCGAATCACTAAACAAAATCGGGTGAAATAAAAAAAAGAGTTGCCTTTTTTGGCTGATTTCGTCATTTCACTAAACAGATTCCGAGATGTGATCAAACGCTCTAATTTTTCTAGGCAAATGATAAAAAGATTTCGCCGATTTAACGCCCTGCGTGATTTGGTCATATATCTTAGAGATTTGTTCAAATATCTTGTTTTTCTCAATTTCAATCTCCATTTCCTTCCGACATTTACATTGTATATATATTCTCTATTTGTTAAATGTTTCGGTACAATTCATTGTCCTTCTTTCTTGAATACTTTGTCAATATTTTTTACATCCACTTCTTGGGAACCAGGCAGAGGGGAAACCACGTAACAATTTGAACGCACGTTAGGTAGATCCACCTGTCATTTCTCCATATTAAAATTTACATTTAGATCTGCCTAACGTACGTACGATGCGTTACGGTCGGTAGACTAAAATGACAATTTTTATGTGAAAAAAATGTCAAGTGCATTGTCTCAACGCGCGTTCGAAACGTTAAGTGATTAGGCTTACTCCTCGGTACTACCTCTGATTATTTCTGATAATTTCATTGATTCAAACCATACGTTAGAAAGTGAGAATAATTTAATTTATAAGCGTTAATTTTAAATGCATGTCGTGCTTGCCTATGATTGGGTACTACTATTGATTGGGATGATTGGGTAATACTCTAGCAATCGTATTATAACTGTTTTTGTATGTAAATTCTATTAGTACACCTGTTGGCAAACCCTAAATAAATAAATTGAATACATATATGTATGAAAACATAATTTTTCAATTGCTTTTCCGTTGCCGTGTTTACTTTTTTAGGCTTGTCGAAAAACTACATATTATTTAAGGCCCCTAGAGTTGATTCAGATTCAAACTTAGATTTGTTTATTTACAAATTAAGATACAGATTCAAGAATGGGTAATAACTACATAACTCTGAATAGTAATTTGTCCGAAAACATGTTTTTCCGAATTTCATAATGCCGAAAACAATGTTCCGTTGAAGGAAGTTTTGATTTTTTAGGATATTATACTAACCTAACCTATTTATACATATTTCATTAAATAATCTGCGTCGAAATTTTCGTTTAGCGGAAAATGGCGTTCGGATTATTGAAATTATGGAATCATTTTGGTTGCGGAGAAATTACCGGAATTTTTCAAGCCACTCAACATATTTCGGGCCATACGCTCTGGGGAATGCTATGTGGTCAAGTTATTTTACTTCAGTAAATTAGCTGGCAATGGCATTTTGGTTGTCCATATTTATCTGTGTTCGCAGGCCCAGATGGCGACAAAACACTTCTGATAAATAAAGTCTGAGCTCAGCGGAAATTTCTCGAACACAGTCCCGCACTGCATTTTGAATGAAGACACGCTCGAGTAACTGATCGATATTATTCCGTTTCAAAAAGGTTCAGAATATACGTTTACTTTAGTGTACTTTTTGATTGTCATTTGAGCCGAAAAAGATGAAAATGTCGGTATTGTTATTCATGCAGGTATTGTTCTTCATTATAACATAATTTTGACAAGTGATTGCGGGACGAATGGTGTTTAGTATACGGATTACACACATGGATTTTGCGTAAAAGGAATCACACAAAACGATTTACATATAATTTGAATACATACGTTAAAAATGCGTTCCGGTGGGATCCTATACCTACTCGGGTAAATTTTCAAGGTATTAGGTTTGGGATACAGCGAGATTTAACAGCGCTGTGACCTTGTCATGTTGTGAATATTTGTTTAATGTCAACTTATTAACTTGGTTGTTCGGTATGACAGAAAGAATGTGATATAGTCTTTTAAAGAAGCATAATTCGCCAACCAGGCTTGTCTTCAAAAAATCAATATGCAATTTCTTTGCTGGCAGAACTAAAAAATCGTATAGTATATGATTAGTATAAATAAACAAATAATTAATAAATCTTACACAAATCGACCTAGTCCCAAACTAAGCAAAGCTTAGACGACGATAAATAATAATAATAATATTCTTTGTTGCACCACAACATAAGAAAAACATGTTACAAGAGTACATTCAATAAATAAAGGTAACAACAGGCGGTATTATCGCTTTAGAGCGATCTCTTCCAGATAACCTTTGGGTAGCAGGAAATTTTCAAGAAGAGTTGTAAACAGGTAGTGCAGGAATAAATCAAGAAAAGCTTACTAACACATATATCACATTATATGACAACTACACACTCAAATACACACTTTCATAAATAAGTATAGTATAAATACATAGAGACATACATACAAACTATAATATAATTATATAAATATATTACTAGGCAACAAGTAATCTCTCATCACATAAATAAATGCCCTTACCGGGATTCGAACCCAGGACCTCTTGCTTCGTAGGCACTACCAACTAGGCTAAAGCGGTCGTCAAACGGTTGGACTTTATTTTTTGCTTTTGTGTAATAAAGATTAAATAAGTAAATAAAATCATTGCAAGGTAATGTAATTAATATCACTAGTGAATCTCGCAGTCTCCCAGATGCAGGACCAACATTGACTAAAGTAGCTTGTAAGCAATTACGTGCTTACTGCATGCAGGTCGATCACTTAATAAAATTGTCCTAACGCGCGTTCGAAACGTTACCTTTTAGTTCCCAAAGCAATGAGGTGTCCGTAACAAAACACAATCAATCAGCAGTTGACCAAATGCTGGCCCAAACGTTTGCTTGTTGGACGCGTTGCCCCCCCATCGGTCAGGGCTGTCAGTGTCTAGCGATCCTTATTATTTTTTGTTAGAGGCGTTTGGTCTAATTCAGTGAATAAGAGCAACATATGGACTGGCTGATGGCCTGGTAAAGGTCGTGGGAGTCTGCTGGATGCGGGTGGCATAGGACCATTGTGGCTTTCTTTGAGGGAGGCCCATGTCCAGCAGTGGTCGTTTTTCGGCCGATATGATGATGATGGCAACCGCTGAGTAAGTTTTTTAGGGGATCCGTTTTGTTTTAACTTTATTTTGTTCCGGTTAGGTCCATAGTGAAAAAAATATAAATAATTTTCTTGTCGCATGGTACTAAGTTAAGAGTCCGCATTAGTCCGCTCGATTCTCCATACAAACGTAGTTACCCTCTCATTTTAAAACTACGTGTTGGATTGTAACAAAACTTTGAATATACAATGTCATGAGGTATATCTATGTCTGTAATTAGTTTATGTAGCTTCAGATACCATACTAAAAAATACAGTTAATTTAAATTTTTCATACAAAACTTCTTTTTGCTGTATTTCGTATGTTTTATAAACTGGAACCATATAAACTAATTACAGACATAGATATACCTCATGTCAATGTATATGCAAAGTTTCGTCACAATCCAACACGTAGTTTTAAAATGAGAGCGTACGAGTAACTACGTTTGAATGGGAAGGTGAAATTCGGCCGAGCTTACTGTGGCCTCTTAAAGGGGGACGGAAATAGTCAAATAATAATAAATTCATATTGCAAACTGCAATGAACATGGAGGTATATTTACGTCTGTTGCTTCCGATCCCTATAACTTTCGTTTCGGGAGCAAAATCGGGGTCAACGATCTCCAAGATAGAGTCAGGAGGATAAAATATGATCGAGATGGCTGTGTTGAGGACTTCAAAGTTAATCTCCATTTCTGTCGCTCTCGTACCATATTAAAAGTGTAATGCAGACAAAGATATGCGAACTTCAAATTTCGTTTTTGTGCTCCAAATCTTTCACTGGCAACCTCTAGTGTCGGAGGCCAAGAAAAAGTTTGGGTCGCTGAGCCAACCAACGAATTAGCGGTGATTATAAATACGAGTATAAGGCTTTCCGTAATTTGAGACACGTGACTCCTCTAGTTGCGACGTGAGTGTCTATCAGCTACGTTGCCTGTTGAACAATGTTGTATGCTTGTTTGCGCAGTAGAAACTTGCTTGCTAGATTGCTCACCCGCTATAATCTTGAGAATTAGAACCTGTCGAAGAAATGAGCGTACAACGGCCGGCCCGCGATATATTCCCGTCCGTAACAACGCAACGCTCGATGATTATCTGACAGCAACAATGACACGTTTCATAAATAAACATTTCACATAACTAAATAAAACAGAGATTTGTTTATCCATTCGTATGGCCAAATTACAATTTGTTCTTGATTAAAAATCATTACAGCGGTAATTTTTATTAGTTTTGTTTTGTTATTGTTATTGTTATTGTTATTGTTAATGTTTATTCAAATAGGCTTTCTCATAGCACTTTTGCAAGTCAAAAACTGATTCTACCTTTATATAACACATGTATCAATTACATTAGGTGGTGGTACCAGGTGGTGGTCATGCAGAAGCTTCCAGGCATCTTTGTCTTCTATGTATTGCCTAATTGTGTAATAAGCTTTCTTTAACAAAGTTGATTTTACATGACTCTTGAATTTACCTTCTGTGAGCCCAGTGATTTCCTTAGGGATTTTATTATAAAACCGTATACAGTTTCCTAAGAAAGATTTTTTATTGGTTTTAGATAGCCTGAACTTAGGTACAGCTATTTTATCTTTGTTCCTAGTATTAAAATGATGATTATCGCTATTTAATTTAAATTTATATAAGTTTTTACGCACGTGCATGATGTTTTCATAAATGTACAAGGAAGGTAGGGTCAGTATGTTTATCTCCTTGAAGAGTTCTCTTATGGAGTCGCAAGGACGCATCTCATATATGGCACGAATCGCACGCTTTTGCAATATAAATATAGTCTCGATGTCCGCAGCCGCACCCCACAACAAGATTTCATATGACATTAGACTATGAAAATATGCGAAGTAGACTAATCTTGCATGCTTTTGGTTTTTATGTTCAGTTTTGGGATAAGAGTTTGTGTTTATTTTATTATTTCTCAGTGCCATGCCATCTAGTTCAAATACTGGCTTCACTGAAAATCAGCGGCACGGAATGTGTCATTGGGCTGAGCCGAGTGCAAGATTGTTAGTGCACTTAAAAATAATGTGTGTTAAGTTAAGTTTTGTTGCACTGTTAATTTATGTATAGTATTCTCTTATAAATTATTTTCTTTCAGTCTTTCAGAAAACCGCTCCTCTCCCGCTGACCCATATTGCGTCAGCAAGTATAGATTTGCAAACATGAAAATTTTAGCCCGGGAGAGGAGGGATTAGCAGTACTTACACGCAATTGCTGGATCCATCGGGTTACATTGTTATCTAGGGTGAACAAGTCGGCTGGGTTGCCCTGGTACTTGGTGATTGGGCACTCGCAAATAAGTCCATGTCCCGCACCGCAGCTCCACACTCGCATGCACTTAAGTTAAAATCAACTCATGTACGAGCCGCGATTTGAACCCACGATCACCGTTTGACAAACGCACTCTTGGATCACGAGCGTACTGTAGGTTCAACACCATGCGAGCATTATTAAATACGGGTGTGGATTCAAAATTAATACAAAAAAATTGCATAGTGACGAAAGTTCCATTCAGATATCTCAAAAAATTACGAATGTACAACTGTTTTAATATTGCTTAATAGAAAGAAATAGCTCGGGGATCGTGACGTCACAACACTCGAGCGTTTGGCGCAAAAGGGACAGACTATACACCCTCTCTTTTGGTCACTTATAACTGTGGATGTATTTAATCCCCTGCTTAAGTTTTTTCTCCATTTGACAATATTTTAACGATTTTTTTCAGATAATTCAACATTATTGGTTATTTAATTTTATGTCGATACCAATTGGTTCAGTAGATTTTTCTGCTGCTGACAAAATACCTATCACATGGTGACATGCCTGTCAGTGTTCCGTTCCCGATATTTGTCAAAAGGGCATATATCTCAACCATTATGGCTTTGAAAGATAAGGACATAAAAGTGGTACCAATGTCCCCTTCTGACAAAAGTATTCTGAAAACCCTCTTTCTATATTCTAAGTAGATCGTGTCTAGCCTTATTTAAGGCATATAACTAAATAATTAAAATACCTTTCAAATGGCGGTTACGCTTACAACTGCCCTCGCTTTTCAACCTTAAGTAAAGTTATCTTTGTTTATTTATAATTTACAATCGTCTTACAAATTCTCTCTTTCATGTCACTGATTTAAAATACAGAATTTCGAGTTTACTTTTGAATAAACATTTTTTTGTTAATGGAAAGGGTATTTATAATATTATTTATTACATGAAACAATACTGTCATTGTTATTTAAATAATTCGCTGGATTAAAAAAAAACATGGCTGTGTGAGCTATAGAACTCGCGAGCATTGCTTATTTCAATTGTTTCATTTCGATAAACTGAATCGACAAAAAAACTATGTAATTGTCGAACCTGCTCACAAAATTTCACGACAATCGGTTGAGAAAAGCGACCTGTAGAGGAAAACAGTCAGACATCTAGACATTTGGACATACGAAAGAATTTGGCACAAGCTGAATTAAAGAAAGAAAGAAGACATTTACTCACTACACAAAAGACACACAGAGACAAAGGGAGTACAGATACAATACAATTGACACATAATGTGTGTGTCTTCGCGGCAGTGAATCGGTCGCTGTCTCAGCATTATGCCAAGGTGTCAGACAGACACCTACAGCGCTGATTTTCAGACAGCACCGTACGTGACCCACGGAACGCAACACAACATACTGCCGATACAAACGTATACACATAATAAATAAATAATATATATACTAAATCTGTTAAATATGTGACACAAGCACAATGGGATGAGAAACAATGTGAAAAACAGGGAACGGTTGGGATGTTTAAAAAAAAATGGTTAAAAATTAAATAAAGTGCTGGATGGGTTAGGGTTGGGATTTTTGGAGCGTCAAAAAATAGCCCTTAAGCTGGCGCCTAAAGGTATACCTGCTAGACGCTCCTTGGATAGGTGGCGGGAGATCATTCCAACACTTGGACGCCGCGAACCTAAATCTACCTCGAAACGCCGCGGTCCGATGCTTTGGCACCAGAATCATCGCCTTACACCTACGCGCACTCTTAGGCCATACAAGTCTACTCAGCAAATATGCTGGGACCCCAGATCGCACTATGCCAAAGAGAAGAGTGGCGAGGTGAAGCCGTCTGCGTGCAGGCATGTTCAGCAGACCAGCGGCGTTCAAGTAGGGAGTGATATGGGAGCGGGGTGGGACTCGGAAACAGAAACGAATGCATGCGTTTTGCACTCGCTGTATGAGCTTTTTTGTACGACCAGTGCAAACAACCAGCCAGCATAGACAACATCACAATAGTTTAATCTTGACAATATCAGTGATTCACAAAGGTTAACACGCAAATCAACACTTAAGTAATCGCGAACATTGTAAAGAACTTTAAGGCGGTAGAAGCAGTTACTTACAACTTTTAGTACGTGGTTCTCAAAGCGCAGCTTGCCGTCCATGAGGAGGCCAAGGTTAGTTGCTTCTACCACCTTCTCTATTGGTTCGCCTATGATAGCAACCTTACTGGTAGTCAAAGTCTCGAGGTCTCGAGGTTGGAATACGTTCTAGGTCTGCGTTGAGTGTATTGACCGCAACAGATATATCCGTGGGCGCGCTAGAGAGGTATAACTGGAGGTCGTCAGCGTAAAGATGGTATCTACTGCCTCTTATATTGAGAGTGATGTCAGCACTATACAATATAAAAAGCAGGGGACCCAGTATTGAACCTTGCAGCACACCTCTTTCCACAGGGCAAAGAGCGGACCGCAAAGTGCCACCATCCATCCTACGCAACGCCACCGTCTGCACGCGGCCGGAGAGATAACTATCAAACCACTTCACCGCAGAAACATCAAACCCGTAATATGACATCTTCGATAGAAGTAAGGACACGTTTATACAATCAAAAGCTCTCGAAAAATCCAGAAGAACGAGAATGGTACTCTCCCCAACATCCCGAGCCTGTAGGATATTGTCGACTACATCGAGCAACGCAGTAACTGTCGATCGAACCTTGCGAAAACCTGACTGTAGCTGTTGGTGACAAAGCGGCCGCAAGAATTTAAATGCCTTGGCCACACTTGAACAGCCAGTCTAGCATTGGGATACGTTGGTCATCCACATAATGGCCTCAAAGTTAGACGGAGTCACAAGCAGGCACTGGGAGGAGCATAGGAACACATTGTCGTCGCCCCCCACACTTAACAACTTTATAACATACCTCAGCAATCGGTGCAATCTATTAGAGACCTTAAAGGAATCAAAGCACATCAGGGTTAAGGCAGACACATCCTACAACAAATCAAAAAGCCTTCTAGTATCTGCAACTAACACCGACAGACCAAAAACATACAATATGTCGTGTTCCTTATGCCACAAAGCTCACTACGTCTTCAGTTGCGAGGCTTTTAGGTCTTTGCCCGTAGAGCAACGCATACTTAAAGCGAAAGAGTATAAGGTGTGCTTGAATTGTTTACGCCCGGGTCATAATGACAGCAAATGCAACCTTAGTCACTGTAAGTATTGCAAAGTCAAGCACAACACTCTTCTTCACGTTCACGCAGAGCCAAATAATGCGTCAGAACACGTAGCATTCTCTGCTAGTACTAGCATTGATCGAAATATGCACCAACACGTCTTACTTTCAACAGCCCTTGTCAGAGTCCGCGACAGCGAAGGCCAGTTGCACAGCGCTAGGGTCTTGCTAGACAACGGTAGTACGGATAATTACATAACCCAGGATTTATCTGGTAAGCTACAACTGCCAACTCAAAATGTGACATCAAAGGTGTCCGGGATTAACAATCAAGAGTCAACTATTAGGCACTCCTGCTCCCTTAAAATTGAGTCTTATGATGGGAGTTACAGCACTGAAATTGATTGCTTCATAATACCCAAAATTACGTCTACAATCCCGAACACCTTCATAGACGTACAAGACATACCCATACCTTCGGGAATTTGCCTTGCCGATCCTACATACAACGAGCCTTCTTCAATCAACATCCTTGTTGGTGCACAGGTCTTCTGGAGCGTAATCGGCACAAATCGTATTAGTTTGGGCAAACATAATCCCACTCTCTTTGAGACAAGGCTAGGTTGGCTCTTATCAGGCGTCATATATCAGCCAAGCTCTGTCAAACCAGTTTGTTTGTTCCTTGCTGACAGACAGACAGACACAAGCCTTACGCGGTTTTGGGAACTTGACACCATATCCCCAAAACATGACTTAACGCTGGACGAACAGGCATGCGAAGAGTTGTTCTTAAATACAACTAAACGGAATGAGGAAGGGCGTTTCGTAGTAACCATCCCACTTAAAGCAACACCAGAACAGTTAGGGAGCTCGTTTGAAATAGCTAAGCGAAGATTTTTATCCCTAGAACGCAGGCTAGATAGGTACTCCTTGCTGAAAGAACGATATGTGCAATTCATGGAGGAATACGAGGCCTTAGGTCACATGAACGACACCATACCATGCAAGTCATTGCCGTCTTACTACCTGCCACATCACGGAGTAATTCGAGAGTCGAGCGCGACCACCAAGCTTCGCGTCGTGTTCAATGCCTCAGCTGTCACTACATCTGGCAAGTCCTTTAATGATATCCAGTTAATAGGGCCCAGAATACAAGACGACATATTCTCCATCTTATTACGGTTTCGTCAACATAAATATGTGGTGGCAGCTGGCATCGAGAAAATGTACCAACAAATTCTTGTGGATGAAGAGCAGCAGCAACTTTAATTAATATTATGGAGGTCAGATCCTTCCAAACCCCTCAAAACTTATGCCCTTAAAACGGTCACTTACGGAACCTCATCGGCGCCATTTTTAAGTACGCGGTGTCTCTTACAGTTGTCACGAGAGTCCAGAGACGAAAAAATTCGAGAAGCCATTGCTAAAGACTTTTATGTAGACGATTTTTTATCGGGCTCACACTCAGTTAGTGATACAGTGGCACTGTGTAATAGTGTTGCAGGTACACTTAAAACAGCACAATTTCATTTACGCAAATGGCAGTCAAATAGTCCGGAAGTCCTAAAAGCAGTTTGTGACCGTACCTGCCTGAAGGAATGTGTCAACTTGAGTGAAAACGAACTGTCGAAAACTTTGGGTCTTAATTGGAATTGCGCTCGTGACAGCCTTTCGTTTAAAATAGACATTTCTTTGCCCAAAGTAGTCACCAAGCGACACATTCTTTCGGCTATTGCACAAATATTTGACCCTCTTGGCCTGGTCACACCTTGCATAGTGCAAGCAAAGGTGCTTATGCAGAAATTGTGGTTGAACAAGTGTTCCTGGGATAAACCGCTTACAGGTGACTTAATTGCATCCTGGAAAGGCTTCGTTCAAACTCTTCCTCAACTCAACGATGTCACTATTGCTAGGTGGGTCTTGTGTGATTCTCCAACATCCATTGAGTTTCACATCTTCACAGACGCGTCAGAGGCGGCTTACGGAGCTTGCCTGTACGTCCGCTCCGTGGCCGGGGATGGCTCAGTCAGTGTTCGTATTCTTGCATCTAAAAGCAAAGTAGCACCCATTAAACACACAACTATACCTCGCCTTGAGCTTTGCGGGGCCTTATTGGGAACCAGATTGTATAAAAAAATCCTTGATGCCCTTACCCGTAAGCCAGACCGCTGTGTATTTTGGTGCGACTCGATGATAGTCATAGGCTGGTTGTCTTGCTCCCAGAGTTCATTGCGGCCTTTCGTAAAAAACCGTATATCCGAGATCCAAGACAATACTAATGCCGCATCCTGGCACTATGTACCTTCAAAGCAAAACCCTGCAGACCTGGTATCTCGGGGTCTTAGTACTGACCTCATAATGAAATCATCCTTGTGGTGGTCAGGGCCACCCTTCTTAAAACATGACATTTCGCTCTGGCCGGCTCCACCGAACTCGGAAAAACATTCTCCGTTGCCAGAGAGTGTCAAGCAAATCATTAGTCGTATGTTCCACGTCACCGCCTAATGCTACCTGTAACACAATAGAAACTTTAATTAAAAACAAATCGTCTTATTCATAATTACGAGTGATAGCTTACATCTGTAGGTTCATACACAATTGTAAAGGGACACATATAAAGGTAACTGGTGATCTTACCTCATCTGAACTGGATTTCGCTTCTGTTCTGCTCGTTCGGAGATCACAACAAGACTCATTCCCCGAGGAGTACGAATTGCTCAGATCAGGCAAGAATTTACCAAACAAAGGCCGACTCAGTTCCTTGTCACCGTTCTTTGACTCTGGTCTTATCAGAGTTGGAGGTCGACTGGCCAACTCCTTTTACGACTATGGGGTGAAGCATCCTATAATCATCTGCAGCAAGCATCCTGTCATAAGGCTGCTTTTTGGGATGTTCCATCTACGTCTTCTTCATGCGCCTCCTCAGCTGCTCTTAACAACTATAAAGCAAACCTACTGGCCGCTCGGAGGTAGAAACCTGTCCAAACATATTATTCGTACTTGTCTCAGATGCATTAGGTTAAAGGGTGAGACAGTGCAACCGATAATGGGTAACTTGCCAAAGGAGAGATTACATCTCGAATATCCATTCCTTGAAATGGGCACTGATTACGCTGGACCAATTCTCTTAGCTGATCGCAAAGGTAGAGGATGTAGGCTCGTAAAGGCTTATATCTGCATATTCGTATGTTTAGCGTCAAAGGCACTTCATTTGGAGCTTGTCTCTGATTTAACCAAAGAGGCTTTCATGGCTGCTCTTAGCAGGTTCATAGGTCGACGTGGCAGGCCAAAGGTTATCTTCTCCGATAATGGCACCACGTTTGTTGGCACCTTTAATGAGCTGTCTAATTTATTACAACAAGACTTCGCTGCAGATATGGCAATTGAGCAGATAAACTTTTCGTTCATCCCAGCATACACAACTCATTTTGGAGGACTCTGGGAGTCTGCAGTGAAGTCTGTAAAACATCTCTACGACGTACTCTAGGTCTTGCACACCTCACTTTCGAGGAAATGAGAACTTGCTTGATCAAAATCGAAGCAGTTTTAAATTCACGTCCACTTACTCCACTTTCCGACGACCCTGCCGATTTGACCCCTCTAACTCCAGCACATTTTTTAATTGGAAGGTCTCTCATGTCTTTGCCGCATCCTCAACTCACAGACCAGAAGATTACTTCTCTTCAATTGATTCCAGCGCATTGAATTCCTGAAACAGCACTCATAAGAGGTGGGAGATTCTTGTCTTTGATGACCACCATAGTTCCAACGTCTAGTCTTCCCTTTGAAGTTCGCCATTTTGTTCTCTCTTGAAGGCCCAGAATATACTCGTTGGAGAACCTGTTCCAAAAGTGCTGTTTCAGGAATTCAATGCGCTGGAATCAAGTCTTCCCTTTTCTTGGCCGCATTGTCCGAGTCTTGTCCGGCAAGGATGGTGTCGCAAGAGTGGCCGATATCAAGACGAAGAAGGGAGTCATACGTCGGGCGTTTAACACTATTTGTCCTTTGCCCATTCACAGTCTTGAAGACCCAAGCTCTTCAACGCCGGGAGTACATGTTGGTGACAAAGCGGCCGCATCTTCATCTTAACTCGACGGGAGCAACAAGCACGGCTGCCTTACCGTTACCGCGACTGATAAGCCGGCCGCGACGTCACTACAGGGGAAGGTCCGCGGGGGCGGGGCAAGGATTCTCGTGTCACTCGCGCTGCGTACCGCACATATTGTTCGCGCTATTTTATTGTATTTATAACTTTCGGAATTAAACAGAAGAAATTACAGTCCACTCGCATTTTTAATAGTCTAGATATCCTTCAAGCACTGAACAAGGCACTAGACCCAACAGTAGCTCAGGTAGGATGCCATTTTCCTCCAGGCATACCGAGAGCTGGTCGCAGACCACTCGCTCTATTACCTTTGATACGCAAGGGAGAATACTTATGGGACGGAGCTCGGACAGGTTAGCTGGATTTGGCTTTTTTGGTAATGGAGTCACTTTAGCAATTTTTCAGTCCACCGGGAAAGTCATAGTCTGTATACTTCTGTTAATAATGTGCGTCAGTATGTCAGCAGTCCTAGGCAGCGTGAACAGTAGCATGTCAATCATGTCGAGTCCCTTTGCAGTCGTCTTAATTGATGTCAATATTTTTGTGACAGCTGCAACAGTCGTAGGTGAAAGAGAAAAAGTTTTATTGCAGTGTCTGTCAAACTCATAAAAAGTCAGAATTGGCGACCGACATTTGTTCGCTTCGCTCGCTTGTTCAATAAAAACACTAAATAAAGCGCAGTCTTCTTTTAACAATTTTGCTCGCTCGGCTCGCGCGCTTTAAGGTCGCACTTCTTGCTAACACTCCTCCTCGCTTCGCTCGTCGTAGTACCTAAAGGAAACCTGCCTAAGGCCGGTCGCCCATTGGACACGTTTTTGTACGAAATATACTCGTCCAAACACGCACGAAGCCGCGCGAACGATCCCAACCTTTGAAAGTAGTACGGGAGCGCGCTCACTGGATGCGAATTGGTCGTACGTATGTTACGCACGCGTAGATGCGACGTCCGCGTGAATTTGGACTTGTTGGGATTTCAAATATGTTCGTGCGTTATTTGTGTAGTCAACTTGTCATACGTTGAGAAATTTATTAACTTGATTCAAAGCTATAAGTGTTTGTGCGATCAACATTATTCTAGTTATCATTTGCGTGACCTCTCACCAAAATCCTCTTTTTCACGCACCTATTCAGTTCTACGATGATGGCTCCGTAAAAAATAAACTGGTTCCTCAGACCCTTAGGTTGTTAGTTACAAAAAACGTAATAGCAACATAGCCTGCAGCGCCGCCGGAGCTAAAGCTGTACATAACAGTTGAAACACATCTACCTAGGCACAATATTATATATTTAATAATATTAGTAATAGTAGGAAAAGCAAAACAGTAGGATTTCTTTGGGAATTATAATCAAAATTCGTCCGATACTTTTTGCGCTATAACAGTTGCAGTAGAGTATCAAACATATTCCCAACGGAGATATCATCGAGTAACAGTACCAATTTAATTTGGGTCCACACTCCAGTTTTCTTCTACAAAGAAATCGTTGTACCTAGCCTGTAACTTCAAATAGCGAAATAGCTAATACTTACCTAAATTGAAATCGCATATCGACCCCAATGCACAACTTAAGTCGTATGTCGTTCTCTGTCCACGCAGTATCATTCATTTAAAAGATAAGTTCGTATTTTTTGAAAGTTGGCAGTTCTAAAACCCAATATTGATTAGTATTAACATAGATCTTTCCTAACCTTGCCATTCTTCAGTCGAAAAATAAACGTCACAGCAAAAGCATCTTGTTTTAATAATCTCAAAACCGATCCAATATGGCTGAACATTTTGGTCACATCGAGCCGGTTATAAAATCCAAAAATGGTTGTTAATACGAACAGTTAGCAAGAATAAATCAGTGGCGTTATCGCAAAATCGACTCGCGAGTGCAATCACAGTGTCAGCATGCACGGACTTGCATTAAATATGTTAAAAATCCACTATACACAAACTTGCATCCACGTGGATTTTTAATATTGTGTTGGGACAAAACAAGTGCGTAAATTATCCAATATGCACCATGAACCTAATAGGTTATGTTAAACTGCAAAACGACACGCACGAAAAGATAAATAAAGTGGCGGTCAACTTCAAAAAGACACCAAGGGCTCGGATTACTGTTACGTACTTGGAAACGAGGTTGGAACTTTTAGATCGCTATTGGAGTACATTTGAAACAAATCACCAACACATTCTGATTTTATCCGAAGACGAAAATGATTATTTCAAGGACGATTTATACGATACCGTGGAGGAGAAATACATCGTGTACAAATCAGAATTAAAAGAAGCAATGTGTGAGATCCAACCTCAAAATCAACCAGCAGCAACTAACACGCAAAACCACAGTAACTACCACAATCACAGTGATATCAGTGCTGTCAAACTTCCAAAGATTATTTTGCCTGTTTTTACAGGCCGTTACTTGGAATGGCCCACATTCCACGACTTGTTCGAATCCTTAATTCACAACAATCCATCGTTAGCTGATGTGCAAAAGCTTCACTACCTAAAGAGTCATATGTCCGGAGAGGCAGAGCAATTACTGAGCCACATTCCCATCACCGAAGCCAACTATGAACAGTGTTGGACACAGCTTAAGAAGAGATATGACAACAAACGCTATATCGCGTCTTGTATCCTCAGCAGATTAGTGGGCCAAAAAGCCTTGTCAACGGAATCATCCAACGGTATTAAGCAGATTTTAGATACTAGTGATTGTTTGAATGCTCTTACCAACATGGGTGTAGACATCTCAACGTGGGACATTCTTCTTATCCACTTGGTCACCCAGAAGCTTGACCAAGAATCCAGAAAACAATGGGAACAGAAGATAAGCGAGTATTCTGATATACTACCAAGTTACAAAGAATTATCTACATTCTTAGTCCAGATTCCGGGCTTTAGAATTTTTGGAGCCGCAGCCAAAAAGAGAAATATCCAAAGATGTGAAAGAAAGTCGCTCAACAAAGGTATTCAGTGTTATGAATGCATCAGTATCCTGTCCATTCTGTTCAGAACCCCACCTGATGTATCAATGCAAGCGATTTGCTCAAGAAAGTATCCAGAGTCGTCGGGACTTCACCAAGGAAAAGCGGTTATATTTTAACTGCTTCGGCGCAAATCACTCAGCGACTCAGTGCAAACGACACACTTCATGCAGACGTTGCGGCCGACGTCATCACTCCCTGCTGCATCAAGACAATGTTTATCCACCTACGGTGCAGCCTGGCCTAGCTGTGGCAGGCGAGCGGCGAGAGGTCATCCACAGCGACTCGGAGCAGGGAGAAGCGAAGGCTAGTAATATTGCTACTCATTTCTCCAAAGGATCAGTAATGTCAATGAATGAGGTAATGTTAGCCACTGCTTTAGTTAAAGTAGAAAATAAGAAACTGTTATAAATTTAAGGCATTATTGGACCAGGGGTCACAGGTCTCTTTCATAACAGAGCATGCAGTACAACTGCTGCAGCTTAAACTGCCAGTTAATGGTAGTGTTTCTGGGTTGGGAGGAGACAAATCCTTGTCGATAAAATACATGGTCAAATTCCGAATACAGTCCATTTGCAGCTCTTTTAGTGTTGTTATCCAGGCATATGTATTGAGTCGACTCACCTCCACTCTTCCTTCTCAGAAAATTGAGATACAGGGTTGGCCAGAATTGACAGAGTTGGTTTTAGCTGATCCAGGTTATGGTACTTGGGGGTGCTAGGTCGGGTAACCTCCACGAGTGTCAGTGCTCTTCCAGTTCCTGTGGACCCTCGCGGGTCTGCGGGAAGGGGAAGGGCTTTGGCTGGTGCACCCTGGAGGCAACGGTAAGTGATTCTTCTACGGGAGAAACGCTTACCGGTGCTACCAATAACCCGACGCAGGGGGCCCCCCTTTTGGGTCCCGGAACGGCTCTCTCCGCGTCCCTCTGAGCAGCAGACGGCGCTGGAGATGGGCAACGGCCGTAAGGCCGTGGAGAAGGGGTGGTCTAACCAACCACCGACAGGGGAGTTTACGCCAGCTCCCCTCGAATCCCGGAACCCGCAGCACTCTCCCAACGACCCCCATCTGTGGCGGTATGGGGTACGGGAGGTGCCAGCTGTAAGCGCGCGGACCGGAGGGCTTGCCTTAATTGGCCGGCCCGCGGGAAGGAAAACCCTATAAAACCCGACAGTGAAGTCGTTAAAACCTCTGGATACCGCCCGACCTCCAGAGTAAATAGGGTTACCCAGGTACAGGGGGCACTGCCTGGGTGGACTCCCTTCCCCCATTCTCGTGGGAACAAAATATGGACGGTAACACCAAAAACAAAAACAAACACAAACTCGAGATGGCCCCAAAAAACGACGACAACGGCACACACACGATGGACAAGGATACGGAGGCCTTCCGCCCCCGCCGCAGCCTTGCACGCTCACCAGTGCAATGGAAAGGTGGCAGCCCACGCATCGATTTGAACGCGGCTGCAATTCAGATCGCGCAGAAGAGTGCAGATGGCCCAGCGCGCGATGGCTCTGGCCGCTTCTTGCCGCGAGTGGGGGGTGGGGAGCGCCCCGTCACGAAGACACAGCTGCGGGAACTGCGGGTGACCCTCGAAAGAGTGGATACCCCCAGACCAACGAGGAGGAAGACGACAGCGGAAAGCAGTGGATCCGTGTCCGACTGCAGCCTGGAGACCGTCAAATCACGGTCCAGGTCGAACTCGGGCTCATCGGACCATGAAGGGCAAAGGGAGTGTGCTCCAGCAGCGAGCTCTCAACTAAAAGAGCTCACGGCGTCGTTGGAATGCGAAGACACCCCTGTCTCGAGGAGGAAAACGGGTGCCGAAGGCAGCGGAACCGTGTCCGACGGCAGCCTGGAGACGGTAAAGTCACGGTCCAGGTCCAATCCGGGCTCTAGGCCCCCACATGGAGGGAAATCTCGCTTCTGGCGGGACAACGGGCCAAAACGCATTTGCCTGGAGCTGGAGGGGTCCGAAGATGAGGAATCTGGCAGCGAAAATAAGGAGGTAGAGAAGCAGGATCCTGCGTCTCCCTCTGGGGAGAGACCGAGGCCGAAACCGCGAACTAAAGCGGAATACACGACAAGAGTGGCTGCGCAGGCGCAATACAACGCCGAGCTGCGCGAAACAATGAGGTTGAGGGCGGAGGAAGAGGTCAACAATATGATCATCCAGACCCGCCACTCCTTCTGCGATGCATCAACTTCCCGGCCATCGGACATGTCGGCAGATGAAGCAGAGGCGGTGCCTGCTGCTGTGCTCCGCAAGCAGGCGCTGGACAGCGTCTCGGTCATCGAAACGGTGCAGAAAACGTCCGGCAACCTTAAAGGCGGTCACCAACGAAAGTTGAAGGTTGCCTGCAACGCGATTAGGGATGCGTTCGGTGTCTTGGAGAAGCGCACATCGTCAGACGAGGTCAAGCACCTAGAAGCGAGTAACGCACGCCTGCAAGCGGAACTGGCCGAGGTGAAAGCAAAACTGGACCGCCTCGAGGCCGAAGTAAGATCAGTGCCCAGGGCACCCTCCCAGGCTGAGACCCAGCCTAGTACGCTCCCTCGTGTGGAGAAGGAACCGCCTTCGGACCGGGCAACAATCGTTGCTATGATGAATGCTCGGTTCGAAGCGCTGGAGGTAGAAGGGCGGTTATTACCTGCCAAGAACTTGCGGCCCCAATTGGCGGCTAATAAAATGAAGACGGCTGGCGGAGGACAACCGGCAGCGCTGCCCGAAAATTGGCTAGCAGCAACTGCACCAGCTGCCAGCGCGCCTCCCTCGGCCACAAGTACCCAACGCGGGAAAAAGAAAGGGAAAAGAAAGAAGGCATCAATGAGTTCCGAGGCTGCCGCCAGTGCCGCAGCTGCAGCAGCTACAAAGCCGCAACCACAGCCTCCGGCGCCAGAAACGACGACACAGCGCTGGAATAAGGTGGTTAGCTCCGGGGCGAAGGGAAAAGCTGCAACGCAAGCTGACGCGCAGCCCCAATCAAAGGCGAAAAAACGCCCTAAAACGGGACGTCGCAAGCTCCGCCCTCCAAGGTCTGCGGCAGTGGTGCTGACACTGCAGCCGGACGCGGAAGCAAAAGGGGTGACCTACGCCAAAGTGCTCGCCGAGGCCAAGGACAAGGTCAATCTTGCCGACCTTGGCATCACGAACTTGCGTTTCCGGCGTGCAGTCACTGGTGCGCGGGTCCTGGAGTTGCCGGGAGCCACCAGTGGCGAAAAGGCCGACAAGCTGGCCAAAGAACTGGCTGAAAAACTTGGGGAGGGAGTCCGGGTCTACAGGCCGACAAAATGCGCGGAGCTGCGCTTGTCTAACCTGGACGACTCGGTGACTCCCGCTGAGGTGGTCGCCGCCGTCGCTCGAGTCGGTGGCTGCGCTGAGGACCAGGTGAAGACCGGCGAGATCCGTCCGGATCACACTGGCCTCGGTACACTCTGGGTGCGCTGCCCGGTTACAACGGCGAAGAAGGTGGCCGAAGGCGGCCGTTTCTTGGTGGGATGGTCCTCGGCTCAGGTGAGATTACTCGAGTCGAGGCCGATGCGGTGCTTCCGGTGCCTGGAGAGTGGGCACGTCAGAGTACAATGCCAGTCACAGGTGGACCGCAGTGAGTTGTGCTACCGTTGCGGCCAGCCCGGCCACAAGTCGGCGCAGTGTACGGCCGCGCCTCTTTGCGTACTGTGCCAAGCTGCGGGTAAATCGGTGGATCATGTGCTGGGCTCAAAAGCGTGCTCGGCACCACACCAGAGGAGGATAAAGAGCGTTGGCAATGGCCCCCGGGCCTCCTCGCAGCGTTCCCAGCTAGCCTCAACAACATCCGAGGCCCGCAGCGAGGTGGTAGAGGAAAGGGCCGTTGATTAATGGCCACTCGCTTTCTCCAGGCGAATATCAACCATTCCGCCAGGGCCCAAGACTTGTTGATTCAAAGCCTGGCGGAGTGGTTGATTGGAGTGGGTATTGTCGCCGAGCCCTATTCTGTCCCTCCCAGGGATAACTGGGTCGGAGACCTGGACGGCCTGGTGGCTATTGTCACTGGTTCATCCGCTGGCTCCCCGCCGCCGCAAAGAGTGGAGAGGGGCCACGGATACGTCGCCGCATGGATTGGTGACATAATGGTGATTGGGGCGTACTTCTCGCCGAACCGACCTCTGGCTGAATTCGAGCAGTTCTTGGTGGAGATCGGAGCCAAGATCGGCAGAAGTCGTTCTGGCATGTTGCTCGTTGCCGGTGATTTCAATGCCAAGTGCACGGCGTGGGGATCCCCGGCGACGAATGCTCGTGGAGCGGAGCTGGAGGAGTGGGCGGCTGCTACTGGGTTGGCTGTCCTTAATCAAGGGTCGACCAACACGTGCGTGCGGCAACAGGGCGGATCCATCGTGGACGTCACGTTCGCCAATGCCGCCCTGGTGCGCCGTGTTCGTGGCTGGGAGGTGCGGGAGGACGTGGAGACATTATCGGACCACCGATATATCCGGTTCGAGGTCTCCACCCTTCCAGCAGACTCGAGAAGCCTGAGTCGGCCCTTGCGAGGGGATGGCCCGCGTTGGGCACTCAAGCGCTTGGACCGGGACGCGTTGGTGGAGGCAGCCTTGGTGCAGGCTTGGCTGCCAGCGACCGACGGTCCGATTGATGTCGACGCGGAGGCCGAAAGGATGAGGAGTGCTATGGTGGAGGTGTGCGACGCAGCTATGCCGCGGGTAGGCCTGGTTCCCCCAAGGCGTAGAGTGTACTGGTGGTCCGGGGAACTCGCGCAGCTACGCGAGTCCTGCGTGGCAGCGAGACGCCAGTACACTCACAGCCGGAGGCGTCGACCGCGTGACGTGCCATTGGAGGAGCTGCTGTATGCCGCATACTCGGAGGCCGTCAAGGTGCTGCAGGGGGCAATCAGCAGGGCCAAGGACCTGGCTGAGCAGGAGATGCTGGAGACTCTCAACAGTGACCCGTGGGGAAGGCCGTACAGGATGGTGAGACGCAAGCTCCGCCCCTGGGCACCCCCACTTACGCAAAGTCTCCAGCCACAGCTCCTTGAACAGGTGGTCGATGGCCTGTTTCCGACGAGAGAGGAGCACACACCTCCACCCATGCTAGCCCCTAGGGGGAGGGTAGCTGACGTGGGCGATGCGCCGGAGGTAACGGAGGGTGAACTGGGGGCGGCGGTGCTACGGCTCCGAGCCAAAAACACTGCCCCCGGCCCCGACGGAGTTCCCGGCCGGGCCTGGGTTCTAGCGCTGGGTCCGATGGAAGCGCGGCTGAGGGCGCTATTCAGCACATGTCTTGCGCGGGGACAGTTTCCCCGTGTTTGGAAGTCGGGGAAACTGGTCCTTCTGCGCAAGGAGGGGCGACCGGCAGACTCACCTTCGGCCTACAGGCCAATAGTGCTGCTGGACGAGGCTAGCAAACTATTGGAGCGGGTAGTGGCTGCCCGTCTCAACCGGCATCTGGAGGGGGTAGGTCCGGACCTCAGTGACCACCAGTTTGGATTCCGCCGGGGCAGGTCCACTATCGATGCTATTGCGCGGGTGAGGGCCCTGGCGGATGAAGCGGTGCTCCACGGGCAGGTAGTATTGGCGGTGTCTCTCGACATCGCCAATGCGTTCAACTCCCTGCCCTGGGCCTCCATTGCGGCCGCATTGAGGCGCCACGCGGTGCCTGAGTACCTGCGGAGGACGGTTGAAGACTATCTCACCGATAGAGCCGTCAGGTATCCAGGGCACGAAGACTGGCAGGAGAAGAGGTTGTCGTGCGGTGTCCCGCAGGGGTCGGTTCTTGGTCCACTCCTGTGGAACATCGGGTACGACTGGGTGCTGAGGGGGTACAATCTGCCGGGGATCAAGGTGACGTGCTACGCCGACGACACCCTGGTGACAGCCCGGGGTAGCACGTACCGGGAGGCGGCGATTCGAGCCACGGCTGGCGTGGCAACGGTGGTGGCCCGAATCAGAAGGTTGGGGCTGGAGGTGGCCCTGAACAAATCCGAGGCACTGTGTTTTCATGGGCCCCGGAGGGCCCCTCCGGCAGGTTCCAACCTGGTTGTGGGAGGAGCGTCCATCGCTGTCAAGTCGACAATGCGGTACCTAGGCATAGTCCTTGACAGCCGATGGACGTTCAAGGAGCATTTTAGGTGCCTTGCTCCGAAATTAGTCGGGGCGGCGTCGGCACTCAGCCGGCTGTTACCCAACTTGGGCGGGCCGAATGCGAGCTGTCGCAAATTGTACGCGGGGGTGGTGCGGTCAATGGCCCTATACGGGGCGCCCATCTGGGCCGGATCCTTGACCGCCCAAAATCAAGCCCAGCTGCGAAGGCCGCAGCGGGTTATGGCGGTTAGGATGGCGAGGGCATACCGCACCGTCTCCTACGAGGCGGCTTGCGTGCTGGCGGGGACCCCACCCTGGGACCTCGACGCCTTGGTTCTGGCCGATGTGTATTGGCGTGTCACCGAGGCGCGGGCCAGGGGCGTCCAACCACTTCTGGAGGAGACCAAGCGGTGGAGACTTGACTCCCGCCGTGTCCTCCTTCAGAAGTGGAAAGAAAGGTTGGAAGTGCCTAGTGCCGGCCACTGGACCATCGGGGCGATCCGGCCCGTCTTGAAAAGATGGGTCGGCAGAAAAGGGGGGTTCCTCTCCTTCCACCTCACGCAGATTCTCTCGGGGCACGGCTGCTTTGGGAGATATCTGTGCGGGGTGGCGGGCCGGGAACCGACGGCGGAATGCCACGAGTGCGGCGACGCCGAAGATACGGCGCAGCACACACTGGCGGTGTGCCCAGCTTGGGCAGAGCAGCGGGCCACACTCGTGGCCGTGGTGGGGCATGACCTCTCCCTGCCCGCCGTGGTAGAAGCCATGGTGGGGAGCGACAGGTCATGGAAGGCGGCGGCCTCCTTCTGCGAGGACGTGATGACGCAGAAGGAGGCAGCGGAGCGCGGGAGGGAGGACAATCCGGCCTCCCAACCGATGCGCCGCAAACGCGTGGGGCGACGGCGGTTAGCATATGACCGCCGACTTCCCCCATAAGGGTACCTGTGGGCGGCAGACACGGGGACGTCTGTCGCCTACACGATGGTCCCCGAGTGGCGGGCGTGCCGTTTCTCGGTGCGCCCCCTTGCGGAGGTAGGGGGAGAATCATCTCCCCAGAGATGAGTCCGCAGCGCGGACAACCGCTGGCGAGGTTGCGGAAGTGTGCCCAGGGCGTTCCCGTGGCCTCGCCTTATAGCGCAGAGGCGGCACATAGAGGGGTTTTTAGTGGGTAAACCATTGGCCTCATTAGCCGACATGGGAGTCCCACATAACCACCAGGGTCCGTCCCCGCGCCCTGGTGGTATGCGTAAAGCATTTTCCCCTCTTAAAAAAAAAAAAAAAAAAAAAAAAAAAAAAAAAAAAAAAAAAGGTTATGGTACTTGGGGTGCTAGGTCGGGTAAGGGGTGCTAGGTCGGGTAACTTCCACGAGTGTCAGGGCTCTTCCAGTTCCTGTGGACCCTCGCGGGTCTGTGGGAAGGGAAAGGGTCTTGGCTGGTGCACCCTGGAGGCAACGGTAAGTGATTCCTCTACGGGAGAAACGCTTACCGGTGCTACCAATAACCCGACGCAGGGGGCTCTCTTCGGGGTCCTGGAATGGCCCTCTCCGCGTCCCTCTGAGCAGCAGATGGCGCTGGAGATGGGCAACGGCCGTAAGGCCGTGGAGAAGGGGTGGTCTAACCAATCACCGACAGGGGAGTCTACGCCAGCTCCCCTTGAATCCCGGAACCCGCAGCACTCTCCCAACGACCCCCATCTGTGGCGGTATGGGGTACGGGAGGTGCCAGCTGTAAGCGCGCGGATCGGAGGGCTTGCCTTGACTGGCCGGCCCGCGGGAAGGAAATCCCTCTAAAAACCCGACAGTGAAGTCGTTAAAACCTCTGGATACCGCCCGACCTCCAGAGTAAATAGGGTTACCCAGGTACAGGGGGCACTGCCTGGGTGGACTTCTTTTTCCCCCATACCCGTGGGAACAAAAATATGGACGGTAACACCAAAAACAAAAACAAACACAAACTCGAGATGGCCCCAAAAAACGACGACAACGGCACACACACGATGGACAAGGATACGGAGGCCTTCCGCCCCCGCCGCAGCCTTGCACGCTCACCAGTGCAATGGAGAGGCGGCAGCCCACGTATCGATTTGAACGCGGCTGCAATTCAGATCGCGCAGAAGAGTGCAGACGGCCCAGCGCGCGATGGCTCTGGCCGCTTCTTGCCGCGAGGGGGGTGGGGAGCGCCCCGTCACGAAGACACAGCTGCGGGAACTGCGGGTGACCCTCGAAAGAGTGGATACCCCCAGACCAACGAGGAGGAAGACGACAGGGGAAAGCAGTGGATCCGTGTCCGACTGCAGCCTGGAGACCGTCAAATCACGGTCCAGGTCGAACTCGGGCTCATCGGACCATGAAGGGCAAAGGGAGTGTGCTCCAGCAGCGAGCTCTCAACTAAAAGAGCTCACGGCGTCGTTGGAATGCGAAGACACCCCTGTCTCGAGGAGGAAAACGGTTGCCGAAGGCAGCGGAACCGTGTCCGACGGCAGCCTGGAGACGGTAAAGTCACGGGCCAGGTCCAATTCGGGCTCTAGGTCCCCACATGGAGGGAAATCTCGCTTCTGGCGGGACAATGGGCCAAAACGCATTTGCCTGGAGCTGGAGGTGTCCGAGGATGAGGAATCTGGCAGTGAAAATAAGGAGGTAGAGAAGCAGGATCCTGCGTCTCCCTCGGGGGAGAGATCGAGAACGAAACCGCGAACCAAAGCGGAATATACGACAAGAGTGGCTGCGCAGGCGCAATACAATGCCGAGCTGCGTGAAACAATGAGGTTGAGGGCGGAGGAAGAGGTCAACAATATGGTCATCCGCCACTCCCTCTGCGATGCATCAACCTCCCGGCTATCGGACATGTCGGCAGATGAAGCAGAGGCGGTGCCTGCTGCTGTGCTCCGCAAGCAGGCGCTGGACAGCGTCTCGGTCATCGAAACGGTGCAGAAAACGTCCGGCAACCTTAAAGGCGGTCACCAACGCAAGTTGAAGGTTGCCTGCAATGCGATTAGGGATGCGTTCGGTGTCTTGGAGAAGCGCACATCGTCGGACGAGGTCAAGCACCTGGAAGCGAGTAACGCACGTCTGCAAGCGGAACTGGCCGAGGTGAAAGCAAAACTGGACCGCCTCGAGGCCGAAGTAAGATCAGTGCCCAGGGCACCCTCCCAGGCTGAGACCCAGCCCAGTACGCTCCCTCGTGTGGAGAAGGAACCGCCTTCGGACCGGGCAACAATCGTTGCTATGATGAATGCCCGGTTCGAAGCGCTGGAGGTGGAAGGGCGGTTATTACCTGCCAAGAACTTGCAGCCCCGATTGGCGGCTGATAAAATGAAGACGGCTGGCGGAAGACAACCGGCAGCGTTGCCCGAAAATTGGCTAGCAGCAACTGCACCAGCTGCCAGCGCGCCTCCCGCGGCCACAAGTACCCAACGCGGGAAAAAGAAAGGGAAAAGAAAGAAGGCATCAATGAGTTCCGAGGCTGCCGCCAGTGCCGCAGCGGCAGCAGCTACAAAGCCGCAACCACAGCCTCCGGCGCCAGAAGCGACGACACAGCGCTGGAATAAGGTGGCTAGCTCCGGGGCGAAAGGAAAAGCTGCAACGCAATCGGACGCGCAGCCCCAATCCAAGGCGAAAGCACGCCCTAAAACGGGACGTCGCAAGCTCCGCCCTCCAAGGTCTGCGGCAGTGGTGCTGACACTGCAGCCGGACGCGGAAGCAAAAGGGGTGACCTACGCCAAAGTGCTCGCCGAGGCCAAGGACAAGGTCAATCTTGCCGACCATGGCATCACGAACTTGCGTTTCCGGCGTGCAGTCACTGGTGCGCGGGTCCTGGAGTCGCCGGGAGCCACCAGTGGCGAAAAGGCCGACAAGCTAGCCAAAGGACTGGCTGAAAAACTTGGGGAGGGAGTCCGGGTCTACAGGCCGACAAAATGCGCGGAGCTGCGCTTGTCTAACCTGGACGACTCGGTGACTCCCGCTGAGGTGGTCGCCGCCGTCGCTCGAGTTGGTGGCTGCGCTGAGGACCAGGTGAAGACCGGCGAGATCCGTCCGGATCACACTGGCCTCGGCACACTCTGGGTGCGCTGCCCGGTTACGACGGCGAAGAAGGTGGCTGAAGGCGGCCGCTTCTTGGTGGGATGGTCTTCGGCTCAGGTGAGATTACTCGAGTCGAGGCCGAAGCGGTGCTTCCGGTGCCTGGAGAGTGGGCACGTAAGAGTACAATGCCAGTCAACGCCAGTGAGTTGTGCTACCGTTGCGGTCAGCCCGGCCACAAGTCGGCGCAGTGTACGGCCGCGCCACTTTGCGTGCTGTGCCAAGCTGCGGGTAAATCGGCGGATCACGTGCTGGGCTCAAAAGCGTGCTCGGCACCACACCAGAGGAGGATAAAGAGCGTTGGCAATGGCCCCCGGGCCTCCTCGCAGCGTTCCCAGCTAGCCTCAACAACATCCGAGGCCCGCAGCGAGGTGGTAGAGGAGAGGGCCGTTGATTAATGGCCACTCGCTTTCTCCAGCTTGGTTAATGAAAATGCAGGCTTCTAGTTTTATCCACAACGAAGTTAAGGGTCGAACAGACTGCCAGTGGGACGGTAGCGGGGCTTGACGAGCGCGTGATGCGCGCGGGACGGCCGGTCACACAGACCACGCGCGCATCGCGCCATCAACCAACCAGCAACGCGCGCGCGTCACGCGCGCCTCGCGCTGGCCTCGCGCCATCGACCCGTCAGCATCACGTACGCACCGCGCGCTCCGCTGTCTGGCGTCACACTGACGCGCCGCGCGCCCATCGCGGGCGCGCGGCGGGAGGCTGGCGGGCGAATATCAACCATTCCGCCAGGGCCCAAGACTTGTTGACTCAAAGCCTAGCGGAGTGGTTGATTGGAGTGGGTATTGTCGCCGAGCCCTATTCTGTCCCTCCCAGGGATAACTGGGTCGGAGACTTGGACGGCCTGGTGGCTATTGTCACTGGTTCATCCGCTGGTTCCCCGCCGCCGCAAAGAGTGAAGAGGGGCCACGGATACGTTGCCGCATGGATTGGTGACATAATGGTGATTGGGGCGTACTTCTCGCCGAACCGACCTCTGGCTGAATTCGAGCAGTTTTTGGTGGAGATCGGAGCCAAGATCGGCAGAAGTCGTCCTGGCATGTTGCTCGTTGCCGGTGATTTCAATGCTAAGTGCACGGCGTGGGGATCCCCGGCGACGAATGCTCGTGGAGCGGAGCTGGAGGAGTGGGCGGTTGCTACTGGGTTGGCTGTCCTTAATCAAGGGTCGACCAACACGTGCGTGCGGCAACAGGGCGGATCCATCGTGGACGTCACGTTCGCCAATGCCGCCCTGGTGCGCCGTGTTCGAGGCTGGGAGGTGCGGGAGGACGTGGAGACATTATCGGACCACCGATATATCCGGTTCGAGGTCTCCACCCTTCCAGCAGACTCGAGAAGCCTGAGTCGGCCCTTGCGAGGGGATGGCCCGCGTTGGGCACTCAAGCGCTTGGACCGGGACGCGTTGGTGGAGGCAGCCTTGGTGCAGGCTTGGCTGCCAGCGATGGACGGTCCGATTGATGTCGACGCGGAGGCCGAAAGGATGAGGAGTGCTATGGTGGAGGTGTGCGACGCAGCTATGCCGCGGGTAGGCCTGGTTCCCCCAAGGCGTAGGGTGTACTGGTGGTCCGGGGAACTCGCGCAGCTACGCGAGTCCTGCGTTGCAGCGAGACGCCAGTACACTCACAGCCGTAGGCGTCGACCGCGTGACGTGCCGTTGGAGGAGCTGCTGTATGCCGCATACTCGGAGGCCGTCAAGGTGCTGCAGGGGGCAATCAGCAGAGCCAAGGACCTGGCTGAGCAGGAGATGCTGGAGACTCTCAACAGTGACCCGTGGGGAAGGCCGTACAGGATGGTGAGACGCAAGCTCCGCCCCTGGGCACCCCCACTTACGCAAAGTCTCCAGCCACAGCTCCTTGAACAGGTGGTCGATGGCCTGTTTCCGACGAGAGAGGAGCACACACCTCCACCCATGCTAGCCCCTAGGGGCAGGGTAGCTGACGTGGGCGATGCGCCGGAGGTAACGGAGGGTGAACTGGGGGCGGCGGTGCTACGGCTCCGAGCCAAAAACACTGCCCCCGGCCCCGACGGAGTTCCCGGCCGGGCCTGGGTTCTAGCCCTGGGTCCGATGGAAGCGCGGTTGAGGGTGCTATTCAGCGCATGTCTTACGCGGGGACAGTTTCCCCGTGTTTGGAAGTCGGGGAAACTGGTCCTTCTGCGTAAGGAGGGGCGACCGGCAGACTCACCTTCAGCCTACAGGCCAATAGTGCTGCTGGAAGAGGCTAGAAAACTATTTGAGCGGGTAGTGGCGGCCCGTCTCAACCGGCATCTGGAGGGGGTAAGTCCGGACCTCGGTGACCACCAGTTTGGATTCCGCCGGGGCAGGTCCACTATCGATGCTATTGCGCGGGTGAGGGCCCTGGCGGATGAAGCGGTGCTCCACGGGCAGGTAGTATTGGCGGTGTCTCTTGACATCGCCAATGCGTTCAACTCCCTGCCCTGGGCCTCCATTGCGGCCGCATTGAGGCGCCACGCGGTGCCTGAGTACCTGCAGAGGACGGTTGAGGACTATCTCACCGATAGAGCCGTCAGGTACCCAGGGCACGAAGACTGGCAGGAGAAGGGGTTGTCGTGCGGTGTCCCGCAGGGGTCGGTTCTTGGTCCACTCCTGTGGAACATCGGGTACGACTGGGTGCTGAGGGGGCACAATCTGCCGGGGATCAAGGTGACGTGCTACGCCGACGACACCCTGGTGACAGCCCGGGGTAGCACGTACCGGGAGGCGGCGATTCGAGCCACGGCTGGCGTGGCAACGGTGGTGCCCCGAATCAGAAGATTAGGGCTGGAGGTGGCCCTGAACAAATCCGAGGCCCTGTGTTTTCATGGGCCCCGGAGGGCCCCTCCGGCAGGTTCCAACCTGGTTGTGGGAGGAGCGTCCATCGCTGTCAAGTCGACAATGCGGTACCTAGGCATAGTCCTTGACAGCCGTTGGACGTTCAAGGAGCATTTCAGGTGCCTTGCTCCGAAATTAGTCGGGGCGGCGTCGGCACTCAGCCGGCTGCTACCCAATTTGGGCGGGCCGAATGCGAGCTGTCGCAAATTGTACGCGGGGGTGGTGCGGTCAATGGCCCTGTACGGGGCGCCCATTTGGGCCGGATCCCTGACCGCCCAAAATCAAGCTGAGCTGCGTAGGCCGCAACGTGTTATGGCGGTCAGGATGGCGAGGGCATACCGCACCGTCTCGTACGAGGCGGCTTGCGTGCTGGCGGGGACTCCGCCCTGGGACCTCGACGCCTTGGTTCTGGCCGATGTGTATTGGCGTGTCACCGAGGCGCGGGCCAGGGGGGTCCAACCACTCCTGGAGGAGATCAGGCGGTGGAGACTTGACTCCCGTCGTGTCCTCCTTCAGAAGTGGAAAGAAAGGTTGGAAGTGCCTAGTGCCGGCCACTGGACCATCGGAGCGATCCGGCCCGTCTTGGAAAGATGGGTCGGCAGAAAAGCGGGGTTCCTCTCCTTCCACCTTACGCAGATTCTCTCGGGGCACGGTTGCTTTGGGAGATCTGTGCGGGGTGGCGGGCCGGGAACCGACGGCGGAATGCCACGAGTGCGGCGACGCCGAAGATACGGCGCAGCACACGCTGGCGGTGTGCCCAGCTTGGGCAGAGCAGCGGGCCACACTCGTGGCCGTGGTGGGGCATGACCTCTCCCTGCCCGCCGTGGTAGAAGCCATGGTGGGGAGCGACAGGTCATGGAAGGCGGCGGCCTCCTTCTGCGAGGACGTGATGGTGCAGAAGGAGGCAGCAGAGCGTGGGAGGGAGGACGATCCGGCCTCCCAACCGATGCGCCGCAAACGCGTGGGGCGACGGCGGTTAGCGTACGACCGCCGACTTCCCCCATAAGGGTACCTGTGGGCGGCAGACACGGGGACGTCTGTCGCCTACACGATGGTCCCCGAGTGGCGGGCGTGCCGTTTCTCGGTGCGCCCCCTTGCGGAGGTAGGGGGAGAATCATCTCCCCAGAGATGAGTCCGCTGCGCGGACAGCCGCTGGCGAGGTTGCGGAAGTGTGCCCAGGGCGTTCCCGTGGCCTCGCCTTATAGCGCAGAGGCGGCACATAGAGGGGTTTTTAGTGGGTAAACCACTGGCCTCATTAGCCGACATGGGAGTCCCACATAACCACCAGGGTCCGTCCCCGCGCCCTGGTGGTATGCGTAAAGCATTTTCCCCTCTAAATAAAAAAAAAAAAAAAAAGGGCGTTCCCGTGGCCTCGCCTTATAGCGCAGAGGCGGCACATAGAGGGGTTTTTAGTGGGTAAACCATTGGCCTCATTAGCTGACATGGGAGTCCCACATAACCACCAGGGCCCGTCCCCGCACCCTGGTGGTATGCGTAATGCATTTTCCCCTCTTAAAAAAAAAAAAAAGGTTATGGTACTCCAAGCAATGTGGACATGTTGCTGGGAGCTGAAGTCTACGGGCAGATCCTGACAGATGGTATTGTCAGACATCCACTGGGCACCTTGACGGCTCAGAATACCTTGCTGGGCTGGATCTTGTCAGGAAGAGTGCAAGCAAGTAATCACTCTGATAATATTATTACTACCCACATTCTAGACAACTCCATGAATGACATGCTACGCAAATTTTGGGAAATTGAGACCGACCAGCCTCGTACATTCCTGTCTAAGGATGACCAGGCTTGCGAGACTTATTATGCATCCACTACAACTAGGGACAACACAGGTCGTTATGTTGTGGGTCTCCCATTCCGTGACGACGATCCGTCCGAATACTCTAAGGTAATGAACAAGTATGTATCCATGAATCACATGGAACTTATCCATCACCAGCAGGAGGTGAATAAACCCGGCTGCGTCTATATGCCACATTTTTCAGTGGTGCGCAGCGACAAAACTACTACAAAGTGCAGAATTGTATTCGATGCATCTTGCCCGCGTATTAATGGCAAATCCCTCAATGATGATCTTTTAATAGGTCCCAGACTACAACCAGAACTACGTCACATCATCCTGAAATGGCGTGTTCATCCAGTTTGCTTCGTAGCAGACATAATTAAAATGTATAGGCAGGTTAAAGTCATTCACGAACACACTGATTTCCAGCGCTTGCTGTGGAGGGAAAATTCAAATGAAAATATAAAGGACTTCAGAATGTTGCGAGTAAGTTTCGGAGTTTCGTCAGCTCCCTATCTTGCAGTCAAGAGTTTGCAGCAAGTTGCCATAGATGAAGGGAAAGATTATCCACTGGCTGTAGATAGGGTGCTGTCAGACTTCTATATGGATGACTTTATGAGCGGTTGTGAGAGCGAGGATGAAGCCTTGCAGATCCATTCCCAAACAGTCGACTTACTAGGCAAAGCGGGATTCGAGTTACAGAAATGGTCTAGCAATAGTCAGAGGTTAATGCAAACAATTTATCCAAATTCCGTCACCGGCACTGAAAAGGTGATTAAGGTGGATGACATTATTCGAATTTTAGGCCAATCATGGAATTACCAAAGTGACTCATTTCACTATAGAGTGAACTTACCTCCCCAGCGAACACCCATTACTAAGCGAATAATCCGATCCGATATCTCTCGTCTATTTGATCCAATCGGATGGATTTCGCCTGTCATCATCCGAGCTAAGATATTCATGCAAAAACTTTGGCTTTCAGGGGTCACCTGGGATCAAGACATTTCATCCAGTCATCCCGGTATGCTTGAGGAGTGGAACCAGTTTCGAGAGGAGTTACCAGCACTGAACGAGTTTGTTGTACCCAGATGGATTGGTGTAAGGCAAGATACTACAGACGCCTCGATACACGGGTTTTCAGACGCATCCAACGACGCCTTCGCAGCCATCGTATACCTACGCGTAGTAGACAGTGCAGGTAACATTTCAGTCACTTTACTAGCAGCCCGGACGAGGGTTTCACCTGTAAAACAGCTATCCACTCCTCGTTTGGAACTTTCTGGAGCGGAGCTCTTAGCTAAATTGATGGCGGAAGTAGCCACAGTCTTATCCATCCCAATGTCCCGTTGTCGAGCATGGACAGATTCTACTATAGTCCTGGCGTGGCTTCAAGGTCAGCCAAACCGATGGACAACATTTGTAGCTAATCGTGTAGCTGAAATACTGTCTATCCTCGACTACGACCAATGGGCTCATGTGGAATCAAGTAACAATCCAGCCGACTCTGTTTCACGTGGCCTAAGTCCCCGCGATTTTATCCAGCTCCAACTGTGGGTCCACGGTCCAGCATGGCTTCATGAGCCAACGTACACACATCCAACTGTAGAGCAACGATCCACTGAGGTCGAAGCCAAGCCCATTAAGGTACATTTGTCCACGGCTTTATCCACCCCGGAGCAATCAGCGGAGTTCAATGTCTGGATTAAATATTCATCGTTGTCAAAGACGATTAGGGTTGTAGCATATTGTCTCAGATTTGTTAGGAGTCCGACGCGAAGCCCTACCATCATATCTGACTGCTAGGGAATTAGATATCGCTTTAAAGCTAGGAATCAAAGCCAGTCAGGCGTCAGCCTTTCCCCGAGAGCTGAGTCAACTTACACAATCCAAGCCAACACCGCGCAAAAGTAGTATATTGTCTTTATGTCCCTTCTTGGACGACGAAGGTATCATGCGAACTCGAGGGCGGATCGAACGAAGCGATCTTGCTTATAACGTTTAGCATCCCATTATAATGCCGCGTGATCAACACCTTTCAAGGTTAATAATCAGTGATGCTCATGCCAAGACACTACACGGCGGTCCCAGCTAACCCTCAATTATGTAAGGGCTAAGTTTTTAATTGTGAATGCAAAAGGCTTAATAAGGCAAATTCTATCCAAATGTGTTAAATGTATCACGTATAAATCCAGCAAAAATCACCCTTTTATGGCAGATTTGCCTAGTTCTAGATTCACAGCCGCTCGCGCGTTTAATCGCAGTGGGGTCGATTATACGGGTCCAATTAATGTAAGAATGTCAAAGGGTAGAGGGTGCAAAAGCTACAAAGGCTATATCGCATTATTTGTTTGTATGGTGACACGCGGTATCCACCTTGAAGCTGTAAGTTCCCTTACAACTGAAGGATTCTTAGCTGCTTTCAGGCGATTTGTAGCGCGACGTGGACCCTGTGAGACTGGACCCTGTGAGATTTGGAGTGACAACGGAAGCAATTTCGTTGGTGCTGCCAAGGAACTGCGTGTTCTCTTCCAGCAAGGAGAGTCTTGTGTGATTAAGGAAGTCGCGGAAGCCTTAGCAAATGAAGGTACCGAGTGGCACTTCATTCCACCCCGGGCGCCCAATTTCGGAGCCTTGTGGGAACGAGACGTTGCATCCACAAAGTATCACTTGAAACGTGTCTTAGATGGCACCACCCTCACGTTCGAAGAGCTGTCCACAGTCTTAGTACAAGTTGAGGCTTGTCTTAATTCGCGACCCATGTATCAGTTGCCGTCAAACCAAGTCGATTGTAACCCGCTTACTCCAGGCCACTTTCTTATTGGAGAAGCTCTGGTAACAGCTCCCGATCGCAGTTATGCAGATTGTGTAGTCAGCCCATTACACAGGTGGCAGTTGACTCAAAAACGTATGCAACAGTTCTGGCGTAAGTGGTCCCAAGAATATTTGACGACTCTCTATCAGAGGTACAAATGGACTAAATCCACTCCGGAACCCAAGGTAGGTGACGTTGTTCTTGTCAGGGAGGATGATCTCCCACCCTCGAAATGGCTATTTGGTTTAATAGAGGAAAAACACCCTGGTTCCGATAATGTCACAAGAGTAGTGACATTAAGATATAAAAATGCCAAAATTGTCAGACCTGTGTCCAAATTGATTATATTGCCTGTTGCTGATTAGTGTTAAGAATATTAAAAATGTGAATTTATCCGTCCAGCTATGGTATAATGTGTGTTAGCTGACTATTTCAAATGTTACCAAATTGTATTGTTAGTTATCTAAGTGGCTCAGCAGTATTATGTCTAAAGTAACTATGTGATTGCCAAAACTCAATAACAAAAAAAAATGGTAACAAGGTTTAGCTTATTAGTTTATCCTTAAGTGTTTGGTTTAAGTGTTACAGTATTTTGTGGGAAGCTTATTGTACTTTTAGAGTTTATTCATTCAAACTTAGATGGTATCTACACTAGTGTGTAACATACAAGGCTTCAATTTTAATTTCATAAATGCTTAATGTGAGTTTAAGCCTCAGACCATTGCTTGTCCTTGATGTGGGTAAGGCCGTCATTTCTTGTTCCTGACTAAGCAGTTTAAATCGTCTACATTTTAATCACTTCCAGTGTGTTACGAATGTTAGTAATCCATTTATATGGCTAATTGGCGTAACACACTAGAAGTGATTAAAATGTACCTAAACGATTTAAACTGCTTAATCAGCAACAAAAAATAACGGCCATACCCATGTAACTTAAATGAATGTGTAAAGTTTTGATCTCAATTATAGAGCTTATTGTAACTTAGTAAATTGATCTTGCTTGTAGATCTTTTTCTAGGTTTATAGTTCCTATGTTATGTTATAATTGCACTCTTTTTTTTAAATTGTATTTTATTAAGGTTGTAGTGCTACCTGAGTATACAATCTTATGTTACCCCATACTGTCATGGTGGGCGGTAGGAAGACCATGCTGCTCTTGGTGGGCGGAATGTCCACGCAGTATCATTCATTTAAAAGATAAGTTCCTAATTTTTGAAAGTTGTCAGTTCTAAAACCCAATATTGATTAGTATTAACATAGATCTTTCCTAATCTGTGCTTTTACCTGTCAAATCTTGTAGCTGTCAACCTTGCCATTCTTCAGTCGAAAAATAAACGTCACAGCAAAAGCATCTTGTTTTAATAATCTCAGAACCAATCCAATATGGCTGAACATTGTCGATACAACGACATACGACTTAAGTTTTGCATTCCATTTGAATATTAATGTGTGTGACGAGCTCTTTGGGACTGCAGCGATAATTTAGGTTTCAAAAATACTACAAAACACGAATAAACAAATCGAAATTACTGGAAAACGAATAAGGAAACTGATGTGGCTGTTTAAATATCTAAGACACATCACAGACAAGGATCTTCTAGTATATATTTACAAAACCCTCGCACAGTCCATTGTTCTCTATTGTTTACCTGTATGGGGCGGCACTTACAAGAGCAAATTAATAGTTCTTGAACGGGCCCAAACGGGCTGTTCTTAAAGTTTTATTAGGTAAAAATATAAGATACAGCACCGCTGATGTTTACAATGATGCCGACGTTTTCTCAGTGAGAAAGTTATACATCTTAAATTGTATTTTAAAAATTCACAAATGTATTAAACCCGATCCTCGTATATTAAAAAAACGCAAACCCTATTCAATTAGAACTTCTTTTACAAAACGACAATACAATGCACTATCCATTCATATTTACAATAAAACGCTTGCTGAATGTAAAAGGCTAACTACAACATACTTAAAAAGCATTACCACGAGACCGAATCTATCATGCATTAACACACTTCTTTCATGATACAGTTGAACTTCACATAATAATTTGTTAATCTACAATCTACTTTATTATATTGTACGCAACTAAGTTTAGTAAACTAATGTAACTCTATAGTTAATCACTAACTTCTCTTAACTACTTATGTCATACTCTTTTAACCGTTAGGATACTTTTAAGAAATAATGTAAGACTAGTGATATACGAAAAATATTATTTTTGTTAACTTTATCTTATAACCTTGTAAGAAAGAGCGAATACCTCCTAATAGAAGTGTCAAACTTAAAAGGAGGGTTCGACAAATTTTATGTAATAACCTGTTACATTTTTTTTTTTTTTTTTTTTGAAACGTTAAGATATTATGTGTTTTTCGAAAAGCAGTCAGCATTGCTTTAACACTTTCATTGCCAGGAAACCCGCCTAGCAGACCTAACTACGTCGTAGTCTCCGCTACATACGAGATACGAGAAGAACCAAGGGATCGGCTACGAGCGAAGCGGGTAGCGATTCTTGGCATTGAATTTGACTAGGAAACGAGTAATTTAGGAATACGACACGTAAGTCTCTAATTGCCCCCTAATTCGTTATGTTCGAAGCTTTTGAGCTGGAGTAGAAATTCCTAAAATGCCTTTGTAGGATTTCCGAGCTTCTAGTTTTAAGTCCTTAAGTAACGATTCGGCAAATTTGAACGGACTTCGTAAGTTTCATCGCTAACGGTCATGCAAATTTATTGAAATTATTACAGTACTAGCTTCTGCCCGCGACTTCGAACGCGTATAAATTATGGTTTACATGATATTCTTATGTTTATTTCCATAGACTGTGCGTCTAACAGTTCGAATTCTCTTCGAATCTAAATAAACACCCTCATAAACTTGGTCGTCAATTATATTATATAGATGCCCAAAGTGTCCATTTAGAGAGCGCCTATGCAAGCCCCAGGTCCGAAGATCCTAGGGCGAGCCCGACGGACATCACTATCCTAGGTGTCTTGCAAGCGAGACCTGAGGCCAAAGTGCCGAGCGGTGAGGCAAGAGAGGCCGAAGGCCGAGCTTTTCAATGGAATTAAAGCTGAATTTCCATCATACAAGTCGTAAACCATGTCTTCCGTCTGAATGGAACATTAAGGATCTCTCACACCAACAGGGTGACCAATATATTGCGTCCCAGAGAATATATAGGATACGACAAAAGTTTGGTAACTCTAATATCATATTTGCAACGCGGTAATGCGCCTCACCTGACCCGTCACGACTCACGCCTGATGAAACTATATAGACCTCTACCTACGCTTAGTTACTACGAATTGCGGCGTCAGAACATATTTTTGGGTGATCGATACAAAATAGAGGGGAGCCGTTTCTAAATATGACTGACCTATTTATTTTACCCATGCTGCATAGGTAGATAAGTACCGTACGCACCTTTTGACAGATCGTCCATGTTCTAATATTTGGCTCATAATTTATTACAACACAATGCCGTCGTTTTAATACGGATTTTAAGCTATTTTAACGGCGAATTAACGAGCGGAGTGATTGTTCAACTTTGCACGATAATAAATTGGGTTTGTTTTTAATTACAGCAACATCGCGGTTTTAAGAGCCACAATAAAATTCGAAATTAAAAGTGTCCAGTATGTAACACGGGATTTTTGTTTAAAATGGAGGATATACCAAAATTAAGGTACATTGAACCAATATCATAAATAAAAACCTGTGAAGTGTGAGTAGGAATCACACGAATTGGGGTAGACATCAAATAAAATAACCAATAAAGTTGCGTTTTCCCGAAAATGGATTAAATTTTTTGACAAATGCAAAAGAAAGTAAAGCAGGGGATTACATAATCACAAAGCTATGAGTGTACATTGTATTAAAAAGGGGTATATACTGTCCCTTTTCCGCAAATCGCACCTTCGTATGAAACGATTGTCATTTACTACGAAGCTCGCAGATCACGACGTCACTTTATAACAAGCACTATTAAAACGGTTGTAACTTCGTAATTATTTGAGATTTCTGAATGGGATTTTCGTCGATAGGCATATTTTTTTGCCTTTTTTCTTTAGGGTTAATAATACATTTTGAGTCTACACCTGTTTTGAGAACAAATGAAAAAAAAGAATAATTGGCGGTAAGAATAAATTTAACTAGTCCCATAATAAACTTAGTAAGGCTTGTGTTATGGGTACTAGATATCAGACGACCATATATTTAATAGATATAATAACGTAATTACCTAGAAAACATCCAAGAAACCACTATTCATGGTCACCCTCAAAATGTTTGCCCTTACAGTAACTCGAACCGAAGACCATCAGCTTCGTAAGCCATTACTCACTAGGCTAAACTAGTACAAATAAATACTCGAAGGTACTCATACTCATACTCTCTTATTCATAATATTATATAAATATTACACTTTGTGCCATTTGGTTTTGGGTCACTGGGGCCGTGGGGTCCAGGCACCAGGACGTTTTTTAAAGATCTATGAACAATTCTAACAACTTAGAAAAGTTGAAAAACCCCCGAAATTTTCATTTCAAAGTCCAATGTTTAGGCATATTATTCAATTATAATTCATACTAATATTATAAATGGGAAAGTGTATGTGTGTGTTTGTTTGTCCGTCTTTCACGGCAAAACGGAGCGACGAATTGTCGTGATTTTTTAAGTAGAGATAGTTGAAGGGATGGAGAGTGACATAGGCTACTTTTTGTCTTTCTAACGCACCACTTCCCTAAAATGGGGGGTGAAAGTTTGTATGGAGCTACGATATAAACGAGTTCCACGCGGATGGAGTCGCGGGCAGAAGCTAGTTATTACTTATTATAAAAATCAGTCAAACTTTAAAAGGCATGTCCAATTAACCCTTTTTTATTGTACCTTACTAATAAATATGTCCCATCGCTCTTATGTCAGCGGATTAAGGTATCGCTACATATTTAAGAGAGGATTAAATCGATACTTATTTTTGCACTTGGCCGCACTTGTGCATTCCACACCCTGGTAGAAAATTCGAATGCAATTTGTAAGTATCGCATTGAATCCCTTTCTGGTCGGAAGCCACGGAGTAGACAATAGAGCATCGGACTCCGTAAAGCCGTTGCTAGGCAAATTCGAATGCCTTTGTTGGACGTGGATACAAGTTGGGAGCTGATGGACGTGTATTGTGCAACTTCGATTTACGGTCTCCTACGTGCTTTCTCACTTATTACACGAGAGAGCGAAGCTAACGAAGTTCTAAGCGCCAGCTTGGGCGGTAATTATTTAGTATGTCCGGCTGTTCTCTACATGTCGCATTTCTCTTGATTGTCTTGAGATTTTTTGAGCAGGTTCAATAATTATACACACTTGTTTTGTTAAGTAATTCAGTTTTTCAGTTTTTAAATAGACGGGCTGGCGAATTCTTTCTCAAAGTGCCACCAGCTCATTATATTTCCAACTAGCTTCTGCCCGCGAATCCGTCCGCGTGGAACTCGTTTATATCGTAGCTCGGTACAAACTTTCATCCCACATTTCACTCCCTCAGAGGATGGATTTTTCCGGGATAAAAACTATTCTAGGTCCTTCCCCGGGATTCAAACTATCTCCATACCAAATTTCATCTCAATCGCTTTAGCGGTTTAAGCGTGAAGAGGTAACAGACAGACACACTTTCGCATTTATAATATTAGTATGGATGCATGTATGGATGTATGTAAGAACTTTATTGTACACAAAAACAGGTTAAAGAATATACATTTCACACAAAAGATTTAAGTACAAAGGCGAACTTATCCCTATAAGGGATCTCTTCCAGCTAACCTTTGAGCAATTGAGAGTCAAAGTCAGTATAAAATGAAATAAAAAATCCTTTCCTAACTGAGGTTGCAATTCTTTGTTCATGACAAAATAATTACGACACAACCTTTTTAGGGATTACGGTCAGTCATTTGTTTATGTAATCAATCTGGCATATGACATCACATTTAAGACTCTTATTAACTAGGATAACCGAACAGCCTTTTTGAGATCCGACAAATGAAAGTCCTAATTATGTGTCCTGAGGTGCAACAAGACAAACAGGACTTTATGAACGTGAGGCTAAGGAGGAAATTCAGTCGTTTGCGAAGGGCATTCCATCCGTTTTATTGGCGTGGCTTTGTTTTTGTATCTTTTTGTATTTCTGGAGCCTATGACACACGGACTGAAGGGGTGAGTAACATATATTATCATCATAATATCAGCCGATATACTTCCGTCCACTGCGACCTTTGACCACCTCTGTAACCTAGTTGGTCCCGGGTTCGAACCCCGGTAAGGGCATTTATTTGTTTGTTGAGCACGAATATTTGTTCCTGATTCATGGATGTTTTCTATGCATTAAGTATTTATTTATCTGTATAAGTATCTATATCGTCGTCTAGTACCCATAGTACAAGCTTTGTTCAGTTTGGGACTCGGTCGATTAGTGTAAGATTGTCCTCAAATATTTATTTATTTGTTAATTGCTGCTGGACATAGGCCTCCCCCAAAGTGACAGGGGCCGTAGACAAGGTTACAATCGACAAGCGCTAACGCCAATAGAAAATAATAAAATGTAGGGGAATGACAGATGCCGACGAAACACTTTTCGTTAACATCTGTCATTCCCATACATTTTATTAGTTTTCTATTGGCGTTAGCGCTTGTCGATTGTAACCTTGTCCAGGCCCCCAGGTCCTGCGCCACCCGCTTCCAGTGGTGTAATCACGTAACGCGCGTAAAACTGTAGTTTTTTCATATAAAAATTGACATCTAGATCTACCTAACGTGCGTACAATGCGTTACGTGATCGACATGCAGGTCATCAGTCCACCTTGTCGGGGATCTACCGAGGCTGCCTCTTCCAGTACGTGGTCGAACCATTCCGCCCCAACGGCCATCGGTTCTACTTGCAATGTGCCCCGCCCTAAAGCGATTCGGAGGGCTAACATTTTGGCAGGAGCAACATATACCTAGGTATCTTTTATTTTTAAAATAATGGGGCAATGTTTACCAAAACATCAAATGTTCTCCGGTACTCAAACTATCTCTCTACAACCGATAATTACCGAAAAGTCAAGGGGGTTTACCTTTGTTTAGACTAGTCCTAATACAATTTAAAGGGAATTATAAAATATATACTTATAAAGAACTTCAACTTCTTTCAGAATCGCTGCCCACTCCTACAATGAAGCTATTCGTGGCAAAGTACAATTAATAATTGCAGCCGCATTGTGGTTTGGCAGAAGAAAATGTTAATAGAAATATGTAAGTTTACTTCGTGAATAAATAAATTATTATTATTATTATTATTTGTATGTTTTTTCCATATCTCAGGACCATGGAGTCCCGGTCTATTGGAAGGCATGCGTGGAGCCGAAGCCAACGGCGCAGAGGCCCTTTAAAACAAATATAATATAAAGCGAGGGATACACATGGCGGATACCATCTCCGAGCGCACAAAATGATACACCCGGTGATGGTCCCCGCCAGGTAGAACACTGTGCTGCGATGGAAACTTAGGTCATGGGTTAGTTTTTAAGTAATTTTTAAGAAAAAAATTGTACGCTGCAAGGTAGAACATAGCTGAACTTTAAGAATGCATGTATAACGAACACCTACCATACCTATGGTTCACAAATAAAGTATTCTGAATCCGAGGCTCTAGTATATGTTTTACCGAAACAAAACGTTACGACCGCGTTTGCGTTTAGCTGTCAAATCCTATACAAATTGAGGGTAAAACGCAAACGCGATCGTAATGTTTTATTTCGGTAAAATAATAATATTTGAGAAAAGACAGGCTGAATGTTTGTTTTTTTTTAAATTATAAAAAAAAGATAATTATTTTTTATACCTTACATAAATACTCGCCAACCTGTGATGTTTGATGGCGAGAAACGCTCATGTTTTATACTATACGTAATAACCTATTTACTTAAATCTGACATTTTTAATGAGATTTACTTTTATATTCTTACTAGCTTCCGCCCGCGACTTCGTCCGCGTGGACCCGGGATAAAAACTATCCTATATTTTAATCCAGGCTATAAACTATCTTCGTGCAAAATTTCATTCAAATCGGTTCAGCCGTTTAAGCGTGATTGAGTAACAAACATCCAAACATCTAAACTTTCGCATTTATAATATTAGTTGGATTTAGTAACATTTCCCCTATTTAATTAGCGTTTATTGAGAATTAAACAAGAAACCACACTGTTTGTAATAAAAAAAAAGCTGCTATCATTATTGGTTGCGTTTGACATTGTGATTGCGGGGGCACTGTGATTGTTCGAATCTCTGTTCAATTCAAACTGGATTACATAAAACATTGTTGGACAGTTTGAACTATAGATGGCCTGTTCGTGCGACGTCCAACTAACCCCAGCTTTGAAGCCTGAATTCTAACCATCTTTTGCCACATTTCCGAGCAGCGGCGTGAAAAAAACATAGGTACCTGTGGGTATACGTCCCTATCATGCATTTAATTGAGCTGCGATTTTTATTTATGCTATTTTGATAACTATCCTTATTTGTCGTGTGTAGCCATTCACAGCGAAGGTTCTCATAAAGCAAGCTCAGGGTTTTAATGAGCTTAAGATGTTACCCACTGAAATTGCGGGCTCCATAGACGCAACATATCATCAGATGAGATTCGTCTGCCGAAATCGTTAACTGGAGATGAGATGGGCGGTTTATATGCTGACATTTGATGTGGGAAGACTGTTGTACTTTATAAAAATAGCATTTTATACGAAAGTTATACAATGAGGTCGTTTGTCGAGTACTGCATTCCAGCATTTTGGGCACTAAAACATAATCAAAGAGTATAATAACCTACCGAAAACATTAAAAGAGATTAAATCATTTAATACTTTCAAAAGCAGAATAAAATCACATGTAATAAATAATATCATAAAAAAAAAAAAACCTAAACTAAAATCCATCATTAATAATAGTCCTACTAATAATCAACTTGGTACCTCTATTAATATGAATACAAACAAAAAAATATACTCCATACCCAGGAATTGTCGCGATACGCTAACTAATTAAAAATAAAAATACACAAATTATACGGATTTTAAATTTAAGGATCCGAACAAGCCACATAAAATGCATATAACTTAAATAAATAAAGATAATAACAAATATACATGTATCTTTATACATCATATTACATCCCGTATTTATTAATATTACGCACACCCATATGTTTAAAATACATAAGTACTTCATTTAAAATAAACAACCTATAAGGATCCGAACAAGCCAAATAAACTAACATAATTAAAATAAAATATAAGTAAGATAGAAAAAAATTTTAGTTAAATATAGATACGTATTTAAAGTATTTCTATTATATATATTAATATACGCAAAATGATATCCCTAAAATAGTATCACTACGGTAACCGATATTTAACTTATGTTTAAAAGTTTTCGTTTAACTGGCCCTAGACAAGTGAAGTAGTTCGAGTTGAGCAATCAAAGATACCCTCGTAGGATCCTGTTACTAACCACTGAAATCTAAACCTTATGTTAAAACTATAGGGTCTATTTCCTAATTATGTTTTTCTTCTCTGAACCCTAAGTTAAATATAAATATCACTGTTTGTTGAACATTGTCATAAATGCTTGCTTATTGCGTTAAATTGTAATAGTTTTAGATAAGTTAACTATTTATAAGTTGTCTTGTAAGTGAAATACTTAATTTCTTTAGACAATAAAGTTTCTTTAAACCGAAAGAGTTACATTGACTATGTGTTGCAGATAATCCTTATAACAGATGTAGAGTTTGATGGGATCCTGTTGTTTTACCAAATTTATTTTGGTCAAATTTCATTTCCCAAACAAAGTTTAGCAACCATTTTGTTTGCCAATGCAAACGTTGGCACAATTTTAATACGAATATTTTCATTACGTCAAATTTTCATTCAACAAAATATTACTACGAAAAAGTACATTATGATATTTGGTCTTTTAGCAAATGCTTATAAGGCAAAAAAACATTAGACAATAAACATTTAGTCAAGTTAATGATATGGCAAACTATAAATAGGGTTATGCAATTTTACCAAAATACTATTAATAAAATGGCACGGTCCCTTAAATAAAAAATGCACGGTTAGGTAGGTCGGTAGGCAAGGGCGGTAAATTAGGTTAGGGCAGTCACAGAAGGGGGGGCGGGAGGTCGGAGCTCCCCACGGAGGGGGGCCGGGGGCAAAGCCCCCCGCACTAAAAAAGCATACGATCGTAACAATTATATCATTTGGTAGGTTAGGTTAGGGTTCGCTTGTGTCCCTTAGAGCGGAAATAGGCACCCCGCGAAGCCGGGTGACGTCGACACACTGGCGGCTAGGTTAGAATTGCAACCTCTACACAAATTCATTTATACTCCCTACCCACATAACAAAAATAGTTGTTATTTTATTGTGTAAGTATCTTTTACACCATTGAAATAAAGATGCAAATGATTTGTCATTGAAGAGTTCCTCTGCTGATTAACCGACGGAATAAAAATGGTAAATTAAATATTGACAATACAAATCATTTCTTTTATTTTGTTTTGGTTAAAACATATTATGCCAACTAACATATTTGGCTGAACATATTTTAAAGAATTTCGTGATATCAATGGTTGCAGCTTTTCGAGGGCAAATACAGCACCGCGCAGTCTGTTACATAACTATGTAATAGACTGACGGATTTGACTGAATGAAATTTGATCAAAGTAATAGTTGGTAAACGAGATATTGCTTAAACATGAACATGCCAAACATTAGGTTTGGCAAATGAAATTCTACGATTTTTTTTTGTAAATACAAAGGTACTCGTAACGCAGAGTTTGATACATAATCTCCCGAAGTTTGTGCTACTTAAAACACGTCATTTAGTCCAGAAAACAGTCTCACTACCAAATAAATAAAGCACGTTACTTAAAAACTTACACTTTACCTCGTACATTGTATTCAATAGTAATGCGCGTTGTGACAAAAAAAACGCATAACAAACAGGACCGACTGTCATTTTTAAAAGGTGAGAATGACGGTTAATTTATATACCTGCAGGTCGATCACGTGAAGTATTGTACGCGTGTCACGTAGATCTAAAAGTATTTTTTATATGGAAAAACGACAGTTGGACTGTGTGACTGCAACGTTACTTCATTACCCCTCTGAACACTCGTACAAACATTATCGCTCTTACCATTCCCGGCATTAAAATACACTCCACCAAATATGAAAATAGCGCATTTTAGAGAACGTATTTTCAACTATGAGGAACAATAGAGACAAAAACCAATCCTTTAATGTCCATTGCCATTTCAGTAGTATTACGCAGACAATTAACGGTGAACTATCGCTTGGCTCCGGTTAGGCATATCATTGCCTATACTACAAGCTTAATGGCTAATTGGTGCTGATGTATTAGTTTCTTCTGTCCGATACCGATGACAAAGTCCCTGGCTTCGGACATCTACGACATAGTTTAATTAAAAGTGGTTGAGTAAAGGTGTCAACAAAAAATCGGAATCTGAAACTGAAAAGTATTTAATAAATCAATAAACAATCATTCTTATGCATTATATGTATATCTGGAATTACCAAATGTTTCCGTAAAAGCGGTTTTTCAGTTTTTTACACTTCATTTCTGTAGAAGGTAATAAATTGATTTTATTGGTTGTATAGGTACAGTCAGCATCAAAAGTAGCTGCGCAACCGAAGACGTCAAAAGTCTTTATTAAAAGGGAATAAGAGCTTTTGAAGACTTCGATTGTGCAGCTACTTTTGATGCTGACTGTACCTATTGTAATCTTAATTTCTTTAATAGTATGAAACAGTAATGCAATAAAATAACAGACATTGAAAAAAAAAAATTTTTAAGGCATATAATGCACCTGCTCAAATTGAATAATAATATGTTGCATTATCTCCGCTACAAAAAGGTTGTCTGCAAGAGATCGCTCCTAAGCGATAAGACTACCTGTTGTCTACTAATAATGATTATTACCCAGCCTTTAATTTATAAAGTTTTTGGATTTAGATTTAAAAAAATACTTAGTTATTTTTCATTGAATAATAATATGTTGAATTATCTCCGCTACAAAAAGGTTGACTGCAAGAGATCACTCCTTAGCGATAAGACTACCGGTTGTCTATTGATAATGATTATTACCCAGCCTTTAATTAATAAAGTTTTTAGATTTAGATTTTAAAACACTTAGTTATTTTTAATTTTTATGTTTTGTCTAAATAAACGACTTATTTAACAAATTTGTAAATTACTATCATATTTCGTTTCAGTTAAGTAAAACCTGTAAAGGTTATGATTCGGGCACTTTACATGAGTGTCACGTCGTGTCAGATTGCGGATTAGCCTAAGCTCACTCTATCGAAACCTTGGGAGTTCAGGGGCAAGGGAGACGCGGCCATGTTGGGCCCCTGTTATAAGTGATAGCGGATTAATAAATAAAAAACCCCCGCAACAAATATACATACTTACATACATACAAACATACATTCACGTCTTTACAGGGGGTAGGCAGAGCACATGAAACTTGTGTTCCAGTACCACTTTTAGCATAAACGTGGGTATAAAAGATCGACAAAAATGTGATATCGCAGTGACAGGTTGCTATCCCATCGCCCACAACACAATAAATACAAACGCTCTGAAACGCACGCGCACGTCCGACCCGCGCTTGTGCTAATGCTTCGTACGCGCGTTGGGACAATTTAAAAAAAGTTGTACTTACAACCGTTTGCCGTGAATTTTCTATGAAGACAATCTTTTATAACTTACGGTATAGGATAGAGTTTTTTAATGTGGGCCACTACTAGAAAGTATGGAACTCTTAATTATACGTGGAAGAACTACCCGCTTCCTCCTTATACTTGGCTCTTCCCAAAAGTGTGATGTGATCTCCGCTCATAGCAGTAACACCGCGTCTCAGAATCCTCTGTTACTGGGGTTAAGTGTACTTAACGGATTTTTTTTTCGGATGCCAGCTTGGTAGAAAAGTCGAATGTCTTCGCAAAACTAATTCTTCTAATCTTTTTGTATCTAAAAACGATCTTTAAAATTAAACTAGCGTGTTATTTAACTAAAGTTTGTATTACTAAAGGGGTGATAGACTTGCAAACTTTTTACACGCATATTATTTTTGAAAGCAAAACCCTACAACTTTCGGCGTTATTTGAAGCTTGTGCATCCAAGTGAGACACTAGATCAAGGCAAATCACAGTGGAGATATACTGAGCATACGTAAGTGCGAAGGTAAGAAGAAGAAAGAAGGTACCTGCGGCCAATATAATCCGGTAGTTGACAACTGTAAAAACTAGTGGATCTTTGAGCTGTAGAACTCGAGAGCCTGTTTTATTTTACAAATATATATTTTTTAAAATTTCGAAAACCTGAATCGACAAAATACATATTTATAATTAGGTACTGATCCTGCCTCACAAAATTTCACGAGAATCGGTTGAGGAACGCGACCTGTAGACGAGAACCGCCGGACAAACGGGCATACGAAAGAATTCGCTTCGCTCCCTCATTCAATTATGTTTGCATTACCGATGAAACAAAACCACGAAAATAGTCGAAATTCATAACGTTCTAAATTTTATCAGAACCCCGGATAATGTAGCAGCATCTGCAACTGACTGGCCTGTTTCGTGTCAGCCATGATGGATCATTCCATCGCTAACAGATTGACTTAATGACGATTGTTCAGCAAAGCTAGATCATGATAGATCGCTGGACTAGACTCATGATTAATACTTTTCTCATTACATTAACACTATGTATATTTTTTAGTACCACCATACAGTAAAAAATATCAATGTTTGAAATTAATAAAGTTATTGAGAAAATAAAGGTCAATAAATATGACACGCGTCTTTGAGAATGTTTTCACATTATTCTTGCTTGCGACTAATTTAGGTACAAGATTTTAACGGTATTATATAACATGTGAACCCTTTAAGCATATTTGAGCGCTGATAATCAGATGGGATTCGAATTCAATTTAGAATGAAATTATTCACTTCAAAGTAGGCCTTGTTTGAATAACCTATACCTTGGAAAAGTTACTCTGAAAGATCTCTGGTTTTCCAACGCATTGTTTTTTAAAACTACTTTCGTAGAATTTGATCCGATTGGGATCTCTAACAATAAGAACCGAACCAATAGGACTCGGTCTGTCCACAGCCACAGCGGTAGTGGCATTCCTTGAGTGGATGATAAATCCCGTACTCCGTAGACGCGTCACATATGGGCCAGGATTCCATTTATCCCGAACATTCACATTTTTAAAATCAAGGGCTTTTGTTCTGGATTCACGGAGCGAGACAAACACAGTTCGTAAACTGTGGAATAAGAGGGAAGCATGTGTGCTGGAAATCGAAGTAACGGAATAGTGTTTAATAAGTTTGAAACTACCCCACCCAATACTAGGGCCTGACTCTTAAAGTATATGAAGCAAAGCTAACCTTTTCCTATGCCGCAGAAAAAGTAATGATAAGATAAACGTCCCAATGCATGCTTGACTAGTTGTCACCTTAATTCCAATAGTTGACACTCCGCCTGTTACCTTTAAACTTAAAGTAAAGTGTAAAGTGCCAACTGTTGGGCACTAGGACGTCTTACTTTTTACAATTCTGACAGCTCCTAAATAAATCGCATTATCAAAAGGTATAAAAAAATGCGGACAATATTACACAAATCGACCTACTTAATCCCAAACTAAGCAAAGCTTACTTTTGGTATTAGACGACGATATATATAAATAAGTACTTAAATACATAGGAAACAACTATAACTCAGGAACAGGTATTAGTGCTCATCACACAAATAAATGCCCCTACTGGAATTCGAACCCTGGACCTCTGGATTCGTAGGCAGGGTCACTACCAAGTAGGCCACAGAGGTCGTCCAATCGTCGTTATATTTTCCAAATACTTTATATATCACATCGGACACACCTTCTGGTATATACAGATTATAGGTAGCCGGTATCTAAAACAGAAAGTACAGAAACACATTTCTAATGATTTACCCCTCTTCTCGTATTGCTCTTAGCACCAGACCAACCCAATAGAGAAAAGGGAATCCAATTAAGATTAGAAGAATTTATACCATGCTTATTTATACGTCATGAAAGTGTATTCCGCAATATAAAGATAAAAGTATCAAGGGTGTTTATGGTTGTGCTATTTTCAAAATTACTAAATACACTTGCACGAGAACCGTAAAAAGAAACAATTGAAAACAGGATGATGAAAGTTAAATCACCGCATTGTAGCGTACGCGCGCGCGCGGTGGAAATAGGTAGTAAGTCCCATACGATTTCAATTCTCGCCTCATCTCGTCTCGTCTCGCCCCTCCGGTGGAAAACCAGCGTAATTGGGTCTTTGGGTCTCAATTAAGCTGGACCCAATTAAACTATACAGTTTGACACATAATTATTACGGACCCCTTTTTTGCGGTCCATGGACCAGAAAACAAACAATATTGGCTATTTTAAATTTTGGTAAATGTTGTTACCAGTTGTGTCGACCAATGAAATTAACCTTGTAATTACGTTTTTATCACATTGACTAGTTACAACAGCCAACAGACAGCAGGACAATCGCGTACTTTTCTAACGTGCGTTGAGAGTACCTATCAAATAGCAGTTGACATCAACGCATATCTGACCAAGAAGGAAAAGTACAGACTCAAAAATCTACAGCTCTGGAAAAAAAACTGTGTTAATTAATAATTAATGGCTGCCAATATTTTCACAAAAACACCCATTAGGTTTATTATAAGCTAAAAATAAGGCGAAAAAACTGTGACACTAACGAGTCACCGAGAAAATCCAACGTTAAAAATATCTAGCAATTTTTCGTTCCTACATCCCAAGCCCGCCTGGACCGTCATTTTAAACCCTAGAGCATAAAAACTAACGTAAAAGTAATATGGAAGTTGAGAACTTATCGCGCGTCTAAGGCAGTCTATAGCTTATCAATTTTTCTAGCTTTCCGAAGATGTTTTATAAGAAATATGAGCAATATAGACGAAGTACCTAATTTCACCAAATTAAACAAGCTATCGAGCTCAAATAGTCAAACTGCATTAAGAGAAAGGATAGATTTTAATCATTACACACGAAACCTCAGTGCTATATAGTATTACCTGGCAAAAGTGGCGGTACGCTGGATGCGGGTGGCGCAGGACCGGTCACATTGGCACTCATGGGGTAGGCCTATGTCCAGCAATGGACGTCTTTCGGCTGATGTATGATGGTTTAATATTAAAATAGACCTGTGGTTTAAATTCGTATTTTAGAACGGCAAGCAATTTTGACGATTGGCAGATTTATGTTTTTACCATTAATACCCTACTATTTGGCAGATTTATGTTTTTACCATTAATACCCTACTACAAGATATTAAAAGGGTATGTTATTTTTTGAATTTAATTTCACTTCTGCGGCAATACATTTCCTTTTAATGCCCAATGAAATAGCTTATACTAAGTTTATTTTTAAAGCCCCAATTTCCGAAAAAATATAGGTATTTTCTAAGCAGGTAAATGTTTGAGCATTAAAAACCAAGGACAGGAATTCAGTGAAAAACGTTTCTGTACTTTTTTAATGAAATAACCGAGTCCGGGAAAATTTATTGTTTTCTATATTTTACTGACTTATTCCTGAGTAGCGGGCGATCATTATTCTTTTTAAGCCATTTTAAGGTTATATTTTTTTAAACAGAAATTGGCAATTTTAGGGGAAATAAAACTGATTAAACGATAAACAGATAACTATTAAACTGAAACTGAAGAGATAAAGAAAAAGAAAAAAGTATTTCCATTTACATAAATACATCTTACTGGGAAAGACTTAGTCAAAGTAAGTTATTCCTTTGTCTATTAGCTTTCTCCTAGCTTAAACTAACCTTGTCACGAATCCTGAATTTGGAGATGACGCTATCAGTTCACACTCCGCCGTCGAGTTAATTCGGGTGACATACAGTAAAAACCTAATATCTACGCACATATCATTAGTGCTCTTAAATGCGTTCAGTAACCGTAGGAAATGACCAGCATCATTACAACCGATTTTACTATGAGAACTTTCTTGTCTGTGGTAGAATCTGTACTTTAATGTTATAATTATAACAGTATAGATAATTGTAACGTTATTTTTTTTATTTTTTTTATTTGGTTCACCAACGATTGTTTACACTATCAAAAATGTATTAATTAAGTAGGTAGTATTGCTAAGTGTAACAATCACTTAAAGGTAAACACCGCATGCACTATATTAAAAAAAGCCTTATAACATTAACTAGACAAAATTATACACAAGACTCGGTTATGAGTTTAAATTTGGAACAGCTGTCAAAACTCAAACCGGTCTCTATTCTAGTATCCATAGATATTAAAAGATCGATACGAAACGTTAATTCAGTATTTTTTAAATATTTACGCATGACATTTGATCTCGAGTGACATGTGGGTGTGGGGACCCCTCCCCACACCCACATGTTTGCCTAGGGGCGGGGTTTGACTAGGGGCACATAGTTCTGCAGGAGGAGTACTAGACATATTCGAATATAGTGTGATGTGCAAAATTTATGAAGCTCGGTACTAGGGGTGGGGGGGTATAGAGCTGGTTGTTGTAAGAACTTGTTGATTTTTTATAGCGCGTTGGACAGCGGCCACACAGGGTAATTAATTGCACAGTATGACCAGGAACATATGTTCCTGGCTGTGCTGTGTTGTACTAGGTGTGCTTCTAATATTTACATCAATCTATATAGATTGATATAAATATTAGAAGCACACCTAGTTTTGTGTATATGTGAGTATCGCGCAAGTGTATGTGTGAGAGAGTGAGGTAATAAGCGTGTAAAAGAGAATCATTGAGTTTCGACTAGGTCGGGTCATTGTACTTGAAGCGCATATCTTACACGGATTTATTTTTAGGTATGACTTGAAATATAGATTGAGTAAAGAAATTATCCTACTGTAACAAAGAACGCATGAGGGGCAGGAGCATATAGGTAGTGACACTAAGTATAAATTTAAAAATACTGAGTTGCTAACCTTAAGTACGATCAATAAAAAAGTTTGCGAGGCACCCGGGCACCATAACACATACAAAGGTAAATGGTGTTGGACTTAAGTCTCGTTTTAGCGGCTATTTATCATACGTGTTATGGCAATTACAACTCGTACACGTAGGAAGACACTGAATAACAGTCACTTATCTCTCAATGAGCCTGCACCGACACTTCCGAGATCAGGAGGAGGAGGTGAGGGGCAGGAGCATATAGGTAGTGACACTAAGTATTAATTTAAAAATACTGAGTTGCTAACCATAAAGTACGATCAATAAAAGTTTGCGAGGCACCCGGGCACCATAACACATACAAAGGTAAATGGTGTTGGACTTAAGTCTCGTTTTAGCGGCTATTTATCATACGTGTTATGGCAATTACAACTCGTACACGTAGGAAGACACTGAATAACAGTCACTTATCTCTCAATGAGCCTGCACCGACACTTCCGAGATCAGGAGGAGGAGGTGAGGGGCAGGAGCATATAGGTAGTGACACTAAGTATTAATTTAAAAATACTGAGTTGCTAACCATAAAGTACGATCAATAAAAGTTTGCGAGGCACCCGGGCACCATAACACATACAAAGGTAAATGGTGTTGGACTTAAGTCTCGTTTTAGCGGCTATTTATCATACGTGTTATGGCAATTACAACTCGTACACGTAGGAAGACACTGAATAACAGTCACTTATCTCTCAATGAGCCTGCACCGACACTTCCGAGATCACTGCTGGTGTGGCGAGGGAACAATCTTCTTGCCGTCTTCCTCGGGGATGTTCATTCCCGAGCCGAGTTATTTTAGCTTCGCTGGACACTAATATCCAAAGGTCACGTGACCGTAAGATTCGACAGATTGAAAATTCATAAGATGGACACGTGATCTGATCGAAAAAATGTTACAATGTCATTGAGTTTTCACTTCTGCCGGCACTCCCGGAGTGCACCCGGTCTTTTTTTTGTTAGTTTTTTGCTGTTACGAAAGTGGAATTGTGAACCCATCTTAGAGTACTTATGATAAGGTGTGTAGATAAAGTAGTGTATGCAGCTGTACGTAATTAGTCCTTAAAACACTCGTGTGATCCTATTATGAAACTCGCTGACGCTCGTTTCATAAAACCACCCTCATGTTTTGAGGCCTCTCATTATGGATCAGTTGCATAATAGTACATTGTAATACAAGTGAGGTATGTTCATAATTACAGCAGAGGCGGAATTATCACGCGAGCCGCAGGTGAGCGTGATAAGAGAGCCGAGGATGTAATTATAAAAGCACACGCGTTTCATGCGACGTTTTTCAACACATTTTGCGAGGAAAAAATCCTTTTCATAAGATGAAAATCTTATAGGCCTGCCAAGTTATTTCTATACTTATTGATGACAACAGGTTTTTACTCACATGTTGTATACATCGCCAAGAATTTCCAGTGGCGTTCATTCTTTTTATCGCTTTTCTAGTCACCACGAGTCAACATTTTTGTTATTAACCAAACACGCATTAACAATGTTTACAAATATCTGTGAAATAACCTATAATGGCGCGCAACAGTTTTTTTCGTGAAGTATGCGCAGTGCGCGCATTAGATGAAGTCTCTAAACAGCCAATAAAAAATGAAATAAATATTTTCGTTTTAAAATGTTATCTTTATTAACTCATGTAAAATGTTATCAAAAGTGAATAGTTTTACTAAATTAAACGTTTCTATATCATATCCAAAAAGAAATAGTCAATTAATTAACAAAAAGCATTTAATATTTTTACTCGAGTAAAAATCCATTTGCCGAGAATTAAAAAAAAAGCTGTATATTCTGTACAACCCGATTAATTTAAGAATGCACCGTGTGCATGCAAACATCTTGCTGCAAGGTGCCAACTTGACCTAATCGGGATATAACCATAACACACAAGTGTCGTAATGTTATAAAACACGCGTGTTTAATATCCAGGATTATGAGCCTAAAAGCGACACAATAAGAGGTACGTTACGAGCAATTGTGTTGAAAACTACTATTGAATACTGATTGTACAGGTACAATCAACCTGCAGGCAGGGACCAGGGGGTCGCTTTGAGACAATGAATTTCAGGTTCCTTTAAATGTTTTGCGCGCTAAACAAGGACGCGAATTTGGTGAAATCAAAGAAGGACGCAAAATGTATGTCTGGCCATGACCCCCAGCTACGAACCCGTAAATAATACGGTTCGGAGTAAGTATGGGAAGTCTTTTGTTCCCATAAAGGAACAAGAAATAAGTAATAATTCTCGTGAATTAGTGCTGTGCTTTGTTAAACGTGCTAAGGCGGAAAATATTTAATTATCTAATAATTAGCTTAAATCTTTTCCATCAGTCTTTGATAAAGTTTCCTCATTTTTACTACTAAAGGACCTCTTCGTCCTTTGATGGTTTTCTGGTAGCTGGTACACGTAAAGGATGATTTACAGTAGCTAGACCGTACCTAGACCGGCACGAGTGGCAGCAGACAAAGGCTCATTTACCAATATAATATATATCAATTGCGCTAGGATTCGTGTGCGAACTAATTCCGCCCTCACCATTTCGCCATCTCGGGACTAGGTAGGACGCGGTCGTGGGTTCCATCTTTATGTTGTTGATTTACCACTGATTCGCAGTTCTTCCAGTTTTCTCACGAGATCAGCTAAAGAGTCTCACTTCAGGCAAACCCTTTCTCAGCGTATAACTAACGTATAACTTGGATCGGTACATGATGGCCAAGAAATTGCTTAAATAACCAAAGCGTTTTTAGTGAATGTCGAAAACCTGAACACTACCTTCGCGATGGAAAATCTCAAGAAAATAAAACACGCCTTATTAAAGAATGCTTTGCCCTGCATGCTGCCTGCAAAGTATTCCAATTCCTTTTTAGAGGACTACGCCCTACAAATTGCAAAAGCGAAAAACCATTATTATGCCGATATTTCAAAATTCGAAATAAACGAAAATTTGAACGCGGATGATTTAATGGAATCTGTACGTATTAAACAGTTAGTATTATATCTTGAATAAACGAATGTTCCTTTAGCGGATTACGGTTTTCGGAATTATGAAATTCGGACAAAATATGCTTTCGGACAAATAAAAAATCAGAATGATGTAGTATACTCCCCCCCCCCGGTGGCTTTACTCTTTACATTAATAAAATAGTTTACACACAGTTAATTGATTGAATAGCTACAACAATCATCATCAGCAATCATCATGACAATTTCGCCAAAGAAATCTTTAGCGGAATAGAAAAAGAACATTGTTCTAGTAACGTAGAGGCAAAAATAAGATGTATATTTACTAATGCTTATCATCATCATCATCATCATTTTCAGCCTTTAATGAGCCCACTGCTGAGCATGAGCCTCTCTTCGAGTAATAATGCTTATGCTAATGCTAATGCCGAAAAAAAATACGATGTTATCGACAAATTTATCACAAGTAAAAACATATACCTACTGCGTAGAATTAGATTAGTGTTAAATAAAAAAGATAAGTGAATAAAATCAAGAGAATTATTGAATACCTACCTACTAAATGAAGCTGCAAAACGGCAGTAATGATAGAACTATTGCTGCAATTTTAATCTTAATATCGTGTCTACTAGTTCTTCGTACAAACGACAACACTGTTAACTGACCATTCTGTGTTTATATAGAACCTTATTACAATGCACTGATGGTCAGTTAGCTGTGTTGTCGATAGTACAGTAAAGTAACTATTGATGACATAAATTAAAAGTGAAAATCTTACAACAATTTTGGATTTGTCTTGGTGGATACGTTTACTTGAGATTATTTGAGTTGGCCAGATTGCAACCAACTGTACCGTCCAAGGTAAAAGATTCCAATTCCAATGATAGTTTTATAAAGACTCAGCCACTCAATCGTAGAGAGAGTAAACCTAAGTCTGTCAGTCCTGAAATGGCCGGTAGGGCTTGGCAGACGGTGTCAAAGTTGCCAACTTCTTTTTTTTTTACTCAGCACAAATTTCTCGACCTGCGTGCATTTTATCATGTTGTCATGTGACGTAGGCGTATTGGGTTATAACTCGCGGTTCCGACAACAATGACGTGTACCAACTCTGTGAACTGGCGTGTGTACTGCATATCGACAACACAGCTAACTGACCATCGGTGCACCTTAAGTGCATTGTAATAAGGTTCTATATAAACACAGGATGGTCAGTTAACAGCGTTGTCGTTTGTAAGTTTGCTAAGTGTAGTTTTTATTAAATAATAATTACCTATGTCAAAAATATGTATGTCATTATATTTTTTATACAGCTTTGATCGCCTATATAACTCCAGCATCCTAATTGGTTTTTAATATGGCTAGCTCGTTTTATCGTATAAATCCTTGTTGTCTTGTATATTATGCTCTTCATATTATTTGAAATACTCGCAGAAGTGTGGTATTTTACTCTCAAAATACGCTTTGTAAAGAGTTGCAGTTATCTTATGCAAATTCGTAAGTTCAGTCCAACAAATAATAACACAATAAGTTATGTCATAATCATTTACGTGATTCCAAAATGTAGCCAGTAGGTACAAACTTATTGACTCATTTTGAAATTTGTTGGCTTTATGCTTGTATAATTGTAATTTACCATTATGATTATGACCACTTAAATATACCAAATATGACATTGTTTAATATCTAAAGATCACATCTTACTTAAATAAGTACAAAAAAATGCATGGGTATTTTTTTAACTGAAAGTATATTATTTTATGGTTAACTTTATTTTCTCAAAAGAAATGTAACATTTCACTTAATCCGTATATAAGGCATACATTACATTTCTCTATGTATGTTTCGCCCGTGAGCGATACTATTTAACTATTTATAACATTAAATACAAGTTACTAATATTTTGTTACTTACATAAATAAATCTATCTATCATTAATCTTACTAGAGTATAGCAATATATTTATATTTTAAACTAACACAAGAGCTTACTGTATTCATAGACATTATTCTAGTCACTTACCTAAAACGGTCATATAAAATGATTAATTCAACTAAAAGTTAGTTGAATTAATCATTTTATATGACCTTGCTACACACAATTCAGGTAATTTTGAATTGGTAAATTCACATTGCGGAAACGATATTTATGTGCGGTGAATTATTTAATTAAGATTTATTGAGTACCACAATGAAATGTGCGTACATTTTCTATAACAATGGTCTGTTTTCAAATAAGCCTGAATCCTTGCTAACAATTATAAATGCTTTCAAATGATAATATATGTGAATGGTATTTGATCATAACATCTGGTTGGAAACCTACATTTCGCAATCAAATTTGTTTTCAATCCAAGCCAACATAACTACTATAGTTGTCCATGATTTCTTAAAAGGTCCTGAGAGAACACCATTCCACTAAATGACCGAAAGCTGACCCCTTATAAGTGCGCCTTTGCACTTAAGTCTTATGGAACATGTCTATTGTTTCAATATGTTATGGTGTAAAATAAAGTGAATAGATACATTTTATTCAATTATGTTAACGAAAACGAACATATTTATTTCTAAACTTCCTTTAATAACGGAACCAGCTCGCGTAGCATGGTTGCCATTGAATCACCTATCGCTATGGATAAGACATCCGTCACGTTCTGAGAAGTATGCGAGCGCGAGACTGATGGAAGTGGTATCCATAACGATAAGTGATAAAATGGCAAACATTTCAGGCTAACGAATCAACCGAAATAATTAAGTCGATGTTTGTCAGGAGAATTATGTGCTACTTCTGTTGCGTAACATTGGTTTTTGCTCTCCTTTTTCCACATTTTTCCCTTCCTCCTTAGGGTCGTTCCAATCCTGTAGCTCAGCTGAACCAAACAGGACGTAAAATAAGTCGGTTATCACATAAAACCCGGCTGCTATCAGAAACACCCTCTTCCAAAGAAGTTCACTGGTCTGAAACCGATAAAAAAACACATTTATATTTATTTGAAGTATTTTGGGTTAACTGCGGGTTTTACTCACAGAGAGAAACAATTAAAAAAGGTATTTTTTTATATTATCCTTTTTCTATTTTTCTTTTCTTTGTCTTTAATTGTTATCATTTTAATACCTACTGAAATTAAAATTAAAAATGTTTAAAAAAACTCACTAGTAGCTGTAGGGAATAACGTAAATACAAGAGTGAAATTATTTAAAAAAACCTTGCAGCGAGTGGGACCCACGATAGTTTGGTTGTGTATGGATTTCGTATGTCGTGGGTTCAAACTCTGCTCGTGGCGAATAACACTTTGTCAATCATATTAATGCATTCCGTGCATCTCTCTAAATCATCTGAGCGACCGTGGGCTAGGCTCATGCGGACGAACCTTTCAATCCCTTTCAACACTTTTTCTCAATACTTAAGGTTATGCAATTTTTCTCTGATTGAAATTTGAAATTTAGACCTACTTAGTATGTACAATAATTGTACATACTAAGTAGGTCTAAATTTCGAATTCAAATTTTACCAAGCAGATGGCATCGGATAACAACAGTTATAATTATTATAAATGTTGTTATCCGATGCCATCTGCTTGGTAAAATTTCATTCCATGCGAAATAGTAAACGGTTAGCTAAAGGTAAGTAAATCAGAAGCTCTTATTGTCAACAAAATGTATTTTTTGGCAATGTCCTTGATTACCAGGAACAAGAAATGTCGAACAAGGACTGTCATTTGGCTGTGGGGTTTAGCAAAGTTAGCAATTTTTCCAGGATAATATATGATCGCTGCGTCATCGTCATCTATTTTTGCTAATAAGGTTATTCTTCCAATTTACGTACATGATACAACTTTAAGTTATACACATAAATCTTGTCTGCAACTTGTATATTTTAGTTAAAATTGATAATTTAAAATAGTGCAGTAACTTATTTGAATATTAATTAGTGTGCCATATCGCCTATTTCCAATATATATTGAACGAGGGAGCGAAGTGAACTAAGTTCTCCGTTTTAGTTTGGGCCAAGATTCTGGTCTATGGACGGATGTTTGGCTGTTCTCCTCTACAGGTCGCATTTCTCAACCGATTGTCATTAAAAAATGTGAGCAGGTTGAATAAATATATAGATTTAAGGCCGGCACATTTTTTCGAAATTAAAAACGACAAGCTCTTGAGTTGTATCTCACAGAGCCACTGCCAATAGTTTAACACATAGAATAAAACTATTAATGTATTGCAAATGTCACTTACAACATCCTCAGCAAGCATGAACCCGGCAGCGACGGGCGCCAGGGAGCCAAACATATTTGATATAAAATTGCTAATGCTCATCAGAGTGCCAGCAAAATTGGGCGCCAAGTCAATGTGGTTCACCTGTCAAAAGAAATAATAAAGAAAGTCTTTGTTAGAGACAACATTATACAATGTTAGACATAATGACGATGAGACAAACATACGAAAAAAAAAGTTATTACGAATGACTTACATGCCATCCTAAATGAGCAGCAATCTTGAAAGCGCATATGAGGACTAGAATTGTCTCTACGACCATGATATCCTTCTTAACGTATGACAACACGACTAAACCGATAGCAGGTAAGACGCAACCTGGAAGTTAAGAAACACATCAAACATTGCTACACGAATTAATCGTAGCATCATAGATTGCATGTTTAAAAATCAATATCCCATTACCCATTTATGCAACAATCGGTGATCTATAATTAAAGAAAGGGCTTGAAGTCTATGCATATTAAAAAAAGATTAAAGAAAATGCTACTGGCTAAATGCACGATAAATTCTACCTAAATACCTACCTCAAATTGAAATGAAGTTTTTATACGTTTAATCAGCAAGCTCACTTTTATACGTTTAATCAACAACGACGATGTGGATGTGCCACACGCTTCGTCAGGTTATACAGAAGACCGAGGAGTATAACCTGCCCCTCTGCTTAGTGTTCGTGGACTACGAGAAAGCCTTCGATTCGATTGAAACCTGGGCTGTACTACAGTCTCTCCAGCGGTGCCAAGTTGACTATTGCTATATCGAAGTGCTCAAGTGATTATACGAGAACGCCACTATGTCAGTCCAACTCCAGGACCAGAACCCGAAACCTATTCCGCTGCAGCGGGGAGTCAGGCAAGCAGATGTTATTTCTACAAAACTGTTCACCGCTACACTGGAGGATGTTTTCAAGACTGGACTAGAGAAGGCTAGGCATCAACATCAACGGCGAGTACATCCCTCACCTTCGGTTTGCTGACGATATAGTAGGCTTGGCTGAGCCATGGAGGACTTAAGTACGATGCTCGATGACCTCAGTAAAGCTTTCGAGCGAGTTGGTCTAAGAATGAACATGTATAAGACGAAGATCATGTCAAATGCCCATGTAGTACCAGCTCCCATTACAATCGGACATTTTACGCTCGAAGTTGTAGGCAATTATGTATACCTAGAACAGACTATCCAGTAAGGTAGGTCCAACTTCGAGAAAGAGGTCAATCGTCGAATCCGACTCGGCTGGGCAGCGTTCGGGAAGCTACGGCACATCTTTTCGTCCAATATTCCGCAGTGTCTCAAGACGAGAGTCTTTGACCAGTGTGTGTTGCCAGTGATGACATATGGCACTTAAACGTCCTCGCTTACTATGGGCCTCATAAGAAGGCTCAATGTCACCCAAAGGGCAATGGAGAGGGCCATGTTGGGAGTTTCTCTGCGTGATCGCATCAGAAATGAGACTATCCGCAGCAGAACCGAGGTAACCGGAATAGCCCTCCGAATCGCTAAACTTAAGTGGCAGTGGGCACATAGCACGTAGAACCGATGGCCGTTGGGGCGGAAAGGTTCTTGAGTGGTGACTACGTACCGGAAGGCGCGGCGTAGGTAGGCCCCCCATAAGGTGGACTGATGACCTGGTAAAGGTTGCAGGAGTCCGCTGGATGCGGGTGGCGCAGGACCGGTCACTTTGGCACTCTTTGGGGGAGGCATATGTCCAGCAGTAATATGTCTTTCGGCTGATATGGTGATGATGAATCAGCAAGTTAATCAATCATAATACTTACATTAAATAAATAAGATTTGTTTTCTTTTTTTAACTTAAGTACCTACGAGTATAAACAAGTCTAAGACACAATGTTAACAATTATGTTATTTAGTTACAAGTATAATATGTGTGCAGCGACATAAAACTGTTTAGCGCAATCATTGTAAAACTAATGTGATTGTCTCTTACCTGAATTTCAATGATTTAATAATAATACTCGTAATAATGTGTGGAAAACGAAATCACATCACATGCTTTAATTAATAAATACTTCAACCATCGTCGGCTGGATCTTGTGAAGTTTAGTCTACTGGATCACTAGCCAGGCAACAGAAATTGTTATCATGTTCATAAAGAACATGGTCTTGGATATTACCAATCAATTCTTTTTACCTAACTTATCTTACCTTATTCAAAGGCACAAGGTCACTCGGCGATAAGTTTATCTACGTGTTCTCATCAGAAATTAGGCTATCCCTAGCAGAACAAGGTAACCGATATAGCGCTCCAAATCGCTAAATTTAAATGGCATTGGGCGGGGCACATTGTAAGTAGAACCGATGGTCGTTACGGCCACAAGGTGGTACCGATGACTTGGTAATCGTAGCACTTTGGGGGAGACCTATGTCGAGCAGTGGACGTCTTCCGGCTGATATGATGATGATTCTTACCTAAGCTATGAGCCAGTTTTCTAGTATTGGTGACACTCAACCACTTCTTCACAATGAGCATATCAGTGAACCAACTAAAGAAGAAGTTTGTAAGCCACATCACGAAGAATGGCAACGCCGTCAACAAGCCGTTCTGAAAATAACGAAGCTAATCTTAAAATAAACATTAACCTACTTATTTAATTAAAGTAAAAGTAAGTTAAATCTAAAGAAGACCCTTGAAGCATTATACCGAGTATGCAGATGGCATTTTTTCGCTGAATTGCAATGCTGATGCATTGTGTGAGAGAACCGCCAGCTCTTCGGTCACCAGTCACATCATCCAGATTCGCAATTTCTGCAAATAACTTATACGCACAGGGACCCCACGGATCGAACTTAAAATTGATTTCGAATTATATCATAATTAGCTTTACTGCTGCTGGTATTAATGTTGAAGGAACCAAATGCAACACTTAACGAAATTTAAGGTTAATTTTCGTATTTGTGTCTAAGTAGCAAAATTGTATTAATTTGTGCTGTCTCAGTTATTTGAGGGTTACTATTTTTGGCAACAGTGGAAGTCGTTCTTTCTTCATCATTATATTATTATCAGCCGAAAGACGTTCACTGCTGGACGGCTGGATAGGCCATTATTTTTAATTCTGCGTTAATTCACGCCAGTTTGGCAGAAAAATATTTTCCTTCTTCATTTTTACATCATTTATTTATTTATTTATTTATTTATTGGTTCAAAGGCACGTATATATGCACGTATATAAGGCACGTATAGTGACGAAAATAGAGCAGGGTATGTTAAGGTGGTTTGGGCATGTAGAGAGGATGGACGAAAGAAGATTAACGAAGAGTGTATATAAAAAGAGTGGAAGGGCAAGTTAGAAGGGGAAGACCTAGGCGAACTTTCTCCGATCAAATTGGAGAAATCTTACAAAAAGGCCAGGTCAAGAGTACCCTGAACCGACGAGCATGTATGAGAAATGTTATGAAAGTGAGTGAAGCGAAAGTGGTTTGTCAGGATCGTAGCAAATGGAGATCCGTGATCTCTGCCTACCCCTCTGGGAAAGAGGCGTGATTATATGTATGTATATACATACATACATATAATCACGCCTCTTCAAAGGAAATTACACAGCATTACAGTAGGTACTAATGCACTGCGAAATTTAAGACAGAATGTACATAATAGAAACAATCTTATTAACTAACTGAGGACGGACGGTCATCCATTGCCTCACAAAGGTTTTTGCATTTCTCACAAACTAGCCGCCAACTACTTGCAAAAACATCGCAGTCAGGAGCCGACTTGAGAAGTGCGTTGATGTTGTGCAAAGCGCGAACCCGTGGTGATTGCCTGTATGCAACAGTGCGCGCTTTAGGTGCTGCAAGTAAGTCGCAATGACGAGGTCTAAAATTAAACTTTGACTGAGACAGAGATGGGACGCGGAGGTGCAACAGCTGCGAGATCAGCTGAGGGTAGTCTGAATCCCCACGTAATATTCTGTACGCCCCGGTCATCAGTGCATAATTACGCCTCACTTCCAGGGAGTTAAAACCCAGAGTTCCGAGCAAATATTTTGTCGGGTAAAGGAAGGGATAGTACCCATAGATTTTTTAAAATAAAAATCTCAGGATCGTCTTTTCGATTTTCTCCAGAAGCAAGGCGTAAGTGACCACATGGGGATTCCACACTATAGACGCTGCCTCCAGTTTACTCCTAACTAAAGCGGTAAAGATAATCTTGATGACAAACGCATTGTCAAAATCGCGTGCGTTGCGGATAATAAATCTCAATCTCCGATAGCAGTCGGCAGCTAAGTTACTCATATGAGCATGAAAATTTAGGTTCGAATCAAATATGATACCTAGGTCTTTTATACTGTCAACGCGGTTTATTAATTCCGTCCCTAACATGTATTTAACAAATAAGGGACTACGAGATCGGCTAAAAGACACCACGGAGCACTTCTCAGGGTGGAAAAGCAGTTTTTTTGAGATACTCCATTCATATATCCTGTTAATATCTTCTTGGAGCGATTCAAAGTCAGAAAGCTGTTCTAGACCATAAACAAGCTTTAGGTCATCGGTGCGGCGTAAAGAAGACATTGCGCACATCTAGGGACAGACTCTAAGTCATTAATCATGACGCCGAACAGAAAAGGGCCCAGAATTGAACCCTGGCTTACTCCGAGCGAGTATGGTAGGAATCGGAAACGAAGCATCCGTGCTGCACGTACTGCTGCCTATCGCGTAGATAACTCCCAAAGAACCGGAGCAGATTTGGCGAGAAACCGATGTTACATAGCTTCCTTAGGAGAATGTCGTTATCTACGCGATCAAAGGCTTTTTTAAAATCAAAGTATAGCACGTCTACCTGTATCCCCCTATCCAAATGCTCAGATGTCTACCAGGGTTAAGAGGTTCGTCTCGACAGATCGCCTGGGCCTAAACCCATGTTGAGCGTCACAAAGATAGGGCCGCACGTGAGGGGCCAAATGCTTGTTTATGATACACTCAAACAACTTCGCAATGGAGGAGAGAATCGCTATGGGACGATAATTTTCAACCTTAGTTGCATCGCCCGACTTAGGAATCGGCCGTACCCGTGTTACCTTCCAGTGACTCGGGTATTCCCCAGTGCGTAGAGCTAGGTTGAAAATATGACATAAAGGTTGGACTAGCCAGTCTTTGCAGCCCTTTAGAATATACGCAGGGATGGCATCAGGACCCAATGAGCTTTGGGGCTTCAGACGGGCTATGCCTGCTTCCACATCCTGAAGGGATATTGTGCCGATATGAATCAAATTAGCAGTGCTCGTCCCATCCTGTTGAATAGTTTTAGAGGGGTCAAGTAACGGTACAACAGGAAGGAAGACACTCGAGAAGAAGTTCGCGAAAGCCTGAGATCATCACTATATTATAAAACTTCATTTCAGATGAATTAGTATATATTTGTGTCTTGCAGAAGAAGTTCTGCAGGTCTGATTGCTCCTCGGCAAAGGCTTGGCATATAGGTACAACGTGTATCAAAAATAACGCGTTTTTTAACATCTGTATGGAGCAGGTCGCCCCATCGGTGAACGCTCTATACAAATGTAAAAATAAACGAGTCAAACAAAAAATATCTTAGTTTTTTCTTATCAGAATACGATACTTGTTATGCCCTTAGACCGTGTAGTATGGCCACATTTAGTGTTTAGCAGTAACAGAATAGTTTACTGCTACATAAACGCATATTGCTTGTATCAGCGATAATCCAACATGTATAAAATAGGGTGTTTCCTTGAATAAAGGTGCATTATACTACAGAGTCTTGGCGTATTATCTTCATATCCCAGTAACGCTGCCCAAACCGAACATCCTCAATCTCATCATAGTTCAACCGTTTTGTGTCATTTTTGTTACACGTATGTATATGATTACGGTTGCACTGAGTCAGATTAAACTACACACAAATTACCCTTACCCACAACGTCAAACTTACTTGTTTTATATTTACTTTCATGACTTTATCCATGAACGCGGGTACTTCCGTGTAGAGCGTCACCTGACCCCAGGTTTGACCGATGTGGGCAACCACAATAGCGTACAGCCCCTTGCAACGCAACAACTTCTTCCAAGGAACTTTGAGACGTTTCTGAAAAGGCATTTTTTGCATAAAGGCAATGTTATCACTTTTTTCATTGACCGGTGAGTTTTGTCAGCAGTCGTATTGGAAAAGTCTACATTGTTGTAATATTATTCTTTTTATTCCCGAAAAATATAATACTATAAATACGTATAATCGACGTAGCTCGGAAAGCGGCTAAGTTGAAGTAGGAATGAGCTGGGCATATTTGCCATATGCCAAGTGAACTGTGGGCCAAAGCCGCCACTGACTGGCAGCCCGATAGCTCGAAACGGAAACGCGGCAGGCCTCGCCAGCGATAGCGATAGGAACTAGACTCGATCTCAAATGATTGGCCACAAGAAGCTTGAGATGAAGAATAGGAAACGGAGGGGGGAGGCTTTTGCCCATCAGCGGGATACTGCAGGCTCCTAATAATAAATAATAATAATACCATGTTTTGGCGGAAGGTTTAATAGCGAAGAATGTCAACCAACACCTTAGGCATTGGTCCCACCGCCGGCTAGTAAGCTAGAAAAGTTGGGCGAGTAGAATTACATTGCGGATCTGTCAAGGTCGATTGATCACACTGTGCCTGGTCAGCACGCAATGAACCGTTACTCGCCCAACTTTTCTAGCTTACTAGCCGGCGGTGGGACCAGTGCCTTAAGAGACTTTCGCTAGATGGCTGGGTCAAGGGTCAAATACAGAAGACGATACTCCTGGACACGGCGCGGATAGTCAGGAGGTTCCTGTCTCTGTCGCCCTGACCTTTTTATAATGATAATGATTTAATAATGATATTTATAATGATTTTATATTTTGTATGTACAGTTTTATATTTTACTTTTTATACAATAATTATCGTAAAAACCCTAATACTAAAGATGAATAAAGGTTATAACACAATATTTGATTCACTGTTGTTAGAATGAACGACCATTCGGGAATAGAAAAACAAACACAATATCATTCTAGGTTATTGTTACATTACATTTTCATCAGCGCCAGTCTGGCCCAGAGCCTCTTCAATATATCGTCTCTCAGTGACAGAGATCCTTGGGTGTTGGGCTGGAGAATCAGCTCCAAGGAACCAGAGGAGGGCCCCGACGAACATAGATAGAAGCCCATAGAAGCGGAAAATCCCCGGCCAACCGAGCGAAGATGCTGCGATGTAGCCTGTTATCGGTAAACCCAGGACAGTTCCTAAAGCTTGGCCTAAAAAAATAACCAATTTTACTAAAAAGCTTTAATAAAAATATAACGTTCTTCGTTATCCTATTGCAACAAGCATTGTGTGTGACTTTCTATTTAAATCTGATTGCGAAGCCGATAAGAAAATAAATTCTAAAAATATGTAAAAGCGGTTGAACTTGTAAGTCGTTGTTTTTAATCCAATCCCAATATTATGGAAAAACGAGAAATACCTCTCTCAAAAAATCTGAACTTATTTGAAATTCTGTCTGGAATGTCGTTTGACTTACTGGGCGAATATTCAGCGTGTTTAAGGCGTTTTTTTCGTCATTATCGTAGACAGCAAATTCTATTAAAAGGTACGAGTATCAGAGTCTACTTTTGATGAAGATGTTAGCCAATACCAGTACTGAATCTTTTTTGATTAAAGGTTCTGCGGTACCTCTGATGAAATAATCTTGAGCCGACAATGACGTTAAAACCGAGCAGTTCAAACGCTCAGAGATTCGCCCTACTGATATTTACCTCCATACGCAAATGCCGTCAATCTGCCTCTTTCTTCCAAAGGCGTCCATTTTCCAAATGCCGTATGCATACCCGGTATGAAACAAGACTGACTTAAGCCTTGTATCATCCGACAAATGACGACAAATATCCAACTTCCCTTAAAACACATTTTAAGTTTTTTATAATACCATCGTTAATCTGTACTGAATAATTAAAGTGCGAAATAAACTTAAAAGAGATATAAATTATGCGGCAGTGCAATTGTTTGTCGGAGGAGTCGAAAATAACCCCTAAAAGCATGTAAAGCAAATCTTGCGTGTAATAAAATACACTAACTTCGTTACCTTGTTTTATTATACAGTTAGGGGTATGAATATACGTACATAAATAAGGACATAAATATCTGTACACGCCTTTATGACATTGGGAATAGACTCCTGAGTGTAATTATACAGTCGATCAGTTGATCAATATATTATTAAGCCCATATCAGTCTAATTGCAGAAGAAATCCCTTATAACTTTAATGTACGTACATAATATGCTGCCCAAGGCGTGCAAAAAGATACCACTCCATTTATCGCCAGAGCGCCAGTGAGAAGGTACCTCGTCCCAAAACGATGAGCCAATTGACCCGCTGGTATTTGCAAAATCATGTAGCCCCACGAAAATGCAGCCAGCATGTAGTCCTGAGTCTTTTTATTCCATTGAAATGCCGGGAACTGGAGGAGCAAAGGTGATGTTATTATGTGTGCTACTTTAGGTGCTTACAATATCAATACCTTTAATGTGACACACACTAACCATGTATATGTAATAGTATTTTATGTAATCGTTATATAATGTATGCTTTTTCAGTCGAGTACCACGTTTAGGCCACGAAGCTTGCTGAGTGGCCTAATTAAGGTACGAGACTTAAAAAGCTAATTATATAACTATTGTATACAATACTTTTTCTACGAGTCAACTGAACTAATTAAACAAACTTGGTATCTGTTGAAAACGAAGTGCAACCAACGGCTTTTTCTTTTTTGTGCGTTGATATCTATTTACCTTTCTCATGACGACGTCCTATTGGTCAAATACATTATAGTTCAGTAAAGGCGCCACGTGATTGGTCCATTTCATTTTAGTTGTCTCAACAGTTATGCAATGTTGAGTTGGGAGGTCCATAGTAAAAAGTATCTGATTTAAGTTAGGTGTACGAAGTCTTAATTCAAACATTAAGGTCGACGAGTATAAAAAAATCTATTGTAATTTTAGACACATTATATCGTAATCCCAACTCGAACCGTTGTTTCACTACGCCCATCCCTACATGGCAAGGTCCTGGCAAGGTCGCCATATAGGGTTAGTGTGTGGGAGTGTGAGTATCACACTACAATACAACGCTATGCTCTCCTAATGTAAGGCTGTTTTTTTTTTGCCAAAGCTAATGGAAACTACGGTTTCATATACGTGATACCACTTTAATAGCGCATTTTGCCGATTTTAATGAAAACATAGCTTAGCTAACGAAAGCACCCTTGACGATATTACGTATGTGTTTCAACGGAATATTGATATTGCTTATCGATATTGTGATCCCTTTAATTTTTTATGTTGCTTTACGTCGGTGTTCAATACATATCATGGATCAATTTTACGCAAATCCACCGAACTAACCCCACAGTAAGCTCAATAAGCTCGTGTTACAGTTATCATCAAACACGAACAATTTAAAGTACCCCCGCTTCTAAATAAGTATCACAAACTAACACAACTTTGTGCCATTATTGGAAATAAATAATGATGATGTTGAGAAACTTGAGATAGGCTGTGTGGATATTGCTTGAAATAAATGATAAGATAAATTACTATCAAGATAATTAGATAAACTTGTTTGAAGATTAAATACTACTGTTGTTGCTAAACCTACAAGAACCCAGACAACACAGAAAAGTCAAATTAACAAAGGGCTTAAAAAATATCCTCTAGCCGGTCAATTTGAATCAACTATAATAGTAAATATAGTTGTTAGTTTTGAGTTATGATAGAATGAAACAAAACGAATGCAACTCGTTTCCAATTTATAATCCTACTAATATTATAAATGCGAAAGTTTGGATGTTTAGATGTTTGGATGTTTGTTACTCAATCACACTTTAACGGCTCAACCGATTTAGATGAAATTTTGCACGAAGATAGTTTATAACCTGGATATAAATAAAGGATAGTTTTTATCCCGGGTCCACGCAGACGAAGTCGCGCGCGGAAGCGAGTAAATAATAAAATAATGAATGCAAGCAGTAGCATGATAATTATGAATTCCATCGAGAAGGAGGATGCGTTTGCAAAACCAATAACATGTTTGTACTCACAGATTCTTTAAAAAATATTCCATTGAATATTCCAACGTTTCCTGTATCCGTTTGATTATCATCTTCTATATTATTTGTTTTATGTATAACATTAGTATTATTGTCATTGACCCCTTGCACCATGGCGACTAAAGCTACTCCCATACAAGTCCTCATGCTATAAGCTACCATCAGACAAACAAACAGAAGGACAGTCTGCTGATGACGGTAGCCGTACCCTGAAAAATCCAAAATACTTACTTTTCATTTTCTACACATTTTTAAGTTATAATCATTAAGCTGCATTTCATCACGTCCTCTGATTACATGTCTAGAGATAAGAACAATGTTTCCGTAACACAGAGGGCCTTGGTTCGATAGCCGCCTTAGACTACAACAGTCGAGAATGGCTCATTTTTCTTTGTATCTTGTTTGCTGTATCCATTTTTTTATGTTGGTTACTTTCTAATCACATTAACACGATTTTAAAAATAAAAATAATAAAACAATGTGATTATTTTAAACTATAATTTTAAGTTTATAGCAACAGCTTAACGGGCTTCTCAAATTATATAAAATCACAAATGAATAGTTTAATTTATTGTAAACAATAATGTCATTTTCTACTTTTCTACACTCACCCACTTTCTTCTGTTCAATATATAACATCATTTCAGGCACAGTTTTATCCATGACAACACTTTTATTTTCTTCATTCGTCACGTTACTACTAGGTGGGTTGTATTCATCAATATGTTTTTTTTCTAAGGGAATCATAATTAAATAGTATACTATCAACAAATCTCAGTGCTCCATTTAAATGTTCTTTGTTCTAATGTCGTATCTTCTATAATTTGTCACATAATATACACATTTTCTTATCATTAGCAAACAACAGGACTTGCAGTGTCTTTGATTTTATTATACTTACCTTTCTTTTGAGTTCACAGATTAAAATCATATGCGACTGGAGTTATACGTGAATATGTTTCTTTCAAAAAAATCAGTCATGTGCAAAAATATGTATTGATAACATCCTCTCATAAATAAGTACCAAAACCTTAATCCGCTGACGAATTATGGGACATAATTATGAGTAAGTTGTATGCACCCATATTTTTACACTTGATTGTACAAGCTTTTATTGCCGACTGTACTTTTCTTTATACCGTCATCAATTACTTATTGAGACGATTCTAACGTAACTCAACGGCATTACCTCGGTTAAGTACTGAATTCCCATGGCCACCTTCTGTCTCCATCATGAGATCGACTCGATTGTACCATAATATTAAATTGTCATCTAAACTATACCGACACACTGGTCACGTCCCACCTCCAACGGACTACTTCGAAAGCGGGCGGGTGCAGCGGCAGAAAATGACGAAAATCTGAAACGCATTTCGAGCAGCGCGAGTTCAACTTTGTAACATTTGGCGTCGAGTTCCTCGGTCCGTGGGGTCCTAGTGCGCAAAAGTTATTTGCGGAAATCGCGAAACGTCTGGCTGACGTAACTGGTGATCCAAGAGCTGGCGACTTTCTCGCGCAACGCATCAGCATTGCAATTCAGCCAGGAAATGCCTCCAGCATCCACGATACAATGCCTCGAGGGCCTTTTTTAGATTTTACTTAGTTTTAATTTAATTTAGTTAATGTTAGTTATCATCTTGTATTTACTTTGGAATATAAATATTAGTATCAACTATACCTATACCCTACATTTCAGTTCAATCTGATAACGACAAGTGACGGAAAAATGGATTGCAAATTTTGACGGGCAACACTTACATACAATACGAACAATGTAAGTTAAGTAAAGCTTGTAATTTTTACCACGAGTTAAATCTTTTCATTCAGGGTAATTTGGAGCAATAACTTTAGATAAAAACGATTTATATGCAGATTTTGAAGTTCCTTAAAATGATAATGTGAAAATATTGACTTAATGTTTGTGGTATATGGCACTATTGTGTTGTGATTTAGTGAATTAATCATTAAGTGTCCTTTCCTGTTAACCGTAGTAATGTTATTATTATACCATGTCAACAACATAATCTTTCATTAATTATAACCCACTGAATTTTAGATCATCACAAATCGTTTCATCTTCTTCATTCAAAAATTTGATTACGCAAAATTGCACAACATTTTTGCCATAATTACCTAACGCATGAAATTAGTGACTATTAATCGAACGAGCGAGCCAAGCGAACGAAGTTCTATGCTTCAACTTGGCCCGAGAATCGTTCGTGTGTCAGGTGTCTGCTAACTGTCCTGCTGTCAGGCTTTTCTCCTCGCCAGGTCGCATATCTCAACCGATTCTCGTGAAATTTAGGAAGTAGGTTCTATTTTTTTTTGTCTATTCAGTTTTATGGAATAAAAATATACGAATTGAGACTTTAGGAGCCACTAGTTGTTGTATTTAATGATCATTTGTAACTACCTACATAGAATACCTGCTATCGCCAATATTATGAGCACCATCATTGTAATTGGCACTAGATTACATTCGCACATTTGCAGTCAATAATAACACTCATTTCATAACCCGAACAAAATGAATTCAAAGAAAATTTATTAAAAAACAATGGATCCGATTCTACGTGCACATGGCTTAACTAGCCTAAAACGAAATTGTCTAATTTTTAGACATAGTTTAGGCGGCAGATTAAAAACGACTTATTTAGAATAGCATTTAGGCAGCTAAGTAAGTTGAATAGACCGCCTAAAATAAAAAACGTCTGTTTCAAATTAGCGCTGTCATTGGATTATTACAGCAGGTCTAGCACACGACGGCCGCGACATACTCTCGATTTTTATCGCACTATACCTCTTCTTCTAAGTGTTCTAATAAGAGAGAGAGAGCGAGAGAGCTCGCGTCGCGTGCTAGCCGTGCTGCTGCTCATAAAATACCAAAGTGTTTTAGCGACACCTAAATAAAATTAGAAAGTTTAGAAGCCACTGTAGAATCGTAACGTAAATTTAGCAAAATCCGTATTTTAAATTTACAGCTGCAAAACAATTAACATAAACCTCATTTTCTATTTGTGGTTTAAAATTCACATTGCAGAAAATAAATTATATCTATATGCGGTGTGCTAATAAAGATTTATTGACTACCATAATCAAATGCGCGTAAATTATCCATTACCATTGTGCGATTTGGCTTTGAGCCTAAATATTGCAAAGTGAGCAATACCAGTTATAGGTAGACTGATTTAGGAACGCGTTCCGATATGTTTTTATAATATATGAATGAGGTGCTGGAGGTGAGCAAGGTCGCCAGAGCTCCCGAGGATGCGTTGTGTTGAGAGCGAGGGAATTTGTTCCTTCAGCTGTCAACATGGCGAATCCTCAAACATATCAAGGTTCGACAACGCACATGTTACTCCTTTCGAGTTGCATGCATCTATTATGCTGCGGTGTCCGCTTACCATCAGGCGGGCCGTACGCTTGTTTGCTACCGTCGTATATTAAAAAAAATCGTTTTTGTTAATGTACTTAGTCTTAACATAGCGCAGAGCCATAAAAATATAAAGGTAAATGTAACTCCTAAAGTTTAATAACTACTTGTGATTATTTTAGTTAGCCGAATTTCATTCAAAAAGCAACTACCGTCCAACGTAGAAGATTTCAATTCCAATGACAGTATTATAAAAAGTTGGCCACATTTAATAATCTCAACCATACCTCTCGACCATACGTCTTGCATGCCAATTTGCTTTTGAGGCCGAAACGCACTGACAGCGGCGACGGAGCGGCGCGGTGCGGGGCGGAGGCAGTACCGGTTGTAATATTCGAGCTCATATGAAACGGTCCGCACAGAAAACCGCGCCGCGCTGCCCCGCGCCGCTCTGTGCGGATCCTTGCACCGCGCCGCTCCGCTCCGCCACCGCAGTCAGTGCGTTTCGGCCTTTAATGTGTTTGACGCATTTGCTTCCACGCGCACCGCCGAGCTAACGTCATTGCTTTAAACGAGCGTAGCTTTATTGGCTCTCAATACTTCCATCGAATACTATAATTCTAAACGTATAATGAAAAATGAATTCCGAAGGGATAGAAAGCCATCGCAACGCGCCGTCCGAAAAAAAACAGCCGCGAATATTAAAATTCAAAAAATCTACGTTTAGGGTCACAGCTTACTAGACCCACCGACACGCACCGCACCGCCTCGCCATACTACGTTACGTTAGCGACTCCAGTATGGCGAGGCGGTGCGGTGCGTGTGCCGGGTGGGTCTAGTGAGCTGTGACCCTTAAATTGCACGGGGGTATATTGCCAGAATCAAAGCTTGTATATTTGTTATATTATTTTTTTCTATTTGTAAAGCCCTCTTAGCCCTCCATGCACTTATTTATTTATGAATTTGTTAAGTTAGGTTGTTTGCATAAAAATAGGCGGTTAGCATGATTTTTTTGCTGGTTAGTGTATTTTGTAGGTCGGCATAGTTATGACTATATTATGACACTAAATTTTTAAAGTAAGTATTATTAGTTCAGTTTAAGCAATGAAGAAACCTTTTTTTTTATAAAATGTTAGTTTAGATTAAATAATGAAGAAATCATATTATCAATATTGAAATAAGAAAATGTTTTTTTTAATCTGGGTGGACTGCAAAAACTGCCAGGCTGAGGTGAGGCCGACCAAGATATACGTCATCAGGTTTAACTTAGCTATGTCGATGAGATAAAATGTAGCTGTAAAGTGGTACCACAAATTCGGTCGGACACGGGAATCTGCCAAAACAGGATTTGGCCGACCACTTTTTTTACTGTCATCTACCTACAGGTCTGTATCCTACCATAAAAGTGTCATTTTATTTTTCGATGAGGTTTTCGTTGATGAATTTTTGTGCCACTTTTATGCCATTTGCGCAAAATTTGCCAAGTTAAGCCACTGCCGACCAAGAGCAGTTGAAGGTACTAAAAGTCAGCTACCCCTTCAGAGTAGGTATTTTCAATTTTTTTATCAGTTTTTTGCAGTCGGCCACCGGAATAATTCTAGTTGTGTGACGTGCATGTGGCCCATTTTTGTCAGACTGAAACGGAAGTAATTTCACATGACAGAAGCGTCTTGGCAAAATTATATAGTCAGCAATAAAAATAATCAAATACAAACCAAATTTTTGAACGAATTTTATATATTATATTTAAGAGGACGAGGCGCAAGTGTCCTCTAAATAAATCTTGAGACGTGTTGAATGAGACTTTATGCTCTAGTGCTATAAATAACGTGTTTGTTGGCTCAGGGCATTCTGTTGGCAACAATAAGCGGAGTGAAGTGTTGCATTTTGTCTGCAGCTGGGACTTTTCCCAGGGGCGTGTGGTTACAGCACTGTTGGTAAACAGTAGCTAAGATAACGTTCTATCCGTTTAATTTCATTTAACCATGTTACTTCATATAGAAACCGAAAAGTAGGCCCTGATTAAATTTTACTTATATTATAAATGTAAAAGTTTGTATGTGTGAATGTCTTGTTACTAAATCTCGCAAAAACGGCTGAACGGATTAAGTAGAATTTTAGTATACAAATAGAGTAGGTATAGCCTGGATTGACATCTTATAATACTTTTTATCCCAGAAAGAGTTCAACAAAGGGAAATCTACGCGAACGAAGTCGCGGGCAAAAGATAGTGAAACACTACTTGTTAGCATTTTGTTTTTGTTGACAGTTATCAAAAAAAATTACACACGCATTTGATTCTAAGTAAGTTGTCAATTTGATTTCAATTTGGGAACCTACGTTAGCCTATTGGTACAAACACGTGGCTGTCAATTGCCGGTTGTGGGTTTGAAGGTACCTTTTGTTTTTCGCTCAGGAAAAAAAAACGAAACTGTCAGCCAACACAGAACAGACTTTTTTCTAAACACATTCAGGGCCAATGACGACGCATATGCGTCAGACCGCCGCAGTCGCTTTTCGCTGCAAACAAGGAAAACCACGGGATCGGCTACGAGCGTAGCGCGAAGCGATTCTTGGCCCTGAATGGGTGTGTTTCCTAATTCGCGGAAGCGGAGCGGTACGAATACTGTCCAAAAATTAACTAATCAGCCTACTGACACGTCAGCACGCATCACAACAAAAAACTAAAATATAACAAATGCTACCCAGAGCTTAACTTGTACTGTGCTCTCATCGGTCTGGCTTTCACCGATTCCTTTGTTTTCCACCAATCCCCATTCTTTGTCGTTTTTACAGAGGGTCTCTTGGCACTTTAAATGTAAATTAATTCGATTGCCTACAGGCTTCTACAAAGGCACACTGGGAATCTATATTAAGGCTTCATTCTAAAGTTTTCTCATTGTTGTCGTTTGTTTTGAAAGAAACTTCGAAAGGAAATGTTGACTAAGAACTACAAATAGTGGGCTTGCTGCGGTTCAATTTGAAATTGCATAAAAAGTGAGGGCGAAATCGAGAGGTATTTTCAAGAAACTACAATAATAATGTCTTCTTTTCTTTACCTTGAAGTTAATAAATACTAGGGTTGTAGGTAAAGATAACAGGATTTATTGAATGAAATAAGCCACTTAAAAAACTATTTTCTAATGATTTATTTTTCTTCTCTTGCGACTCTTCGGACCTGAAATATCATTCTAAAGTACGAAAATACAAAACCCATTATCCGGGTCTGTTATTAATTTGGATCAATACCTTCAAATATACTATGTAATTTTACTAACCAGTTTCATGTTAAGTCACATTGTGTCTTAGGTTGGTGTCAAATGAATTGATTCAGTTCATCGTCATGTTTTTAAAATGATGTTTTGTGAGTACTTGTGTTATGAAATGGAAAGAAGAAACATAGCAATCTCAATACAGCTCTAAGTGCCTACCACGCATTTGCCTATTCCTGGCTACGGTATGGAATTATCATATGGGGCAACAGTACAAATATGAACGGTATCTTTGTGTTGCGAAAGAAATGTATAAGGATCTTAGTGAACATGTACCAAACAGATAGTTGCAGACCACATTTTCCTAAACTCAATATCATGACCTCTTTATACATACTGGAGCTATGCAAGTTTTAAGAAAGAATAACCAATTCTTCCCAGCCCCACAGAGTCCTCAAACCTAAATTAAAGATGCACGCTTCTAGTCCCCACGTTATGTGAATAAAGGTGTACAATAAACTTCCGGAGATTATTAGGGACGAAGAGAACAATAATTTATTAAATAGAAATATTACCAAATATTTAATGATTTGTAACTGTTTTTACTCATTGCAAGATTTTTGAAAGTTACAGCATAGTATAGATATAGCGCAGTTAAATATATCTGATATACTTTATATCGTATATTTTTCAAGCTTATTATTTTTTATAAATATAAATATTGATTAAGCTGCTGTAAGGTACATTTTTTTTAGTTTTAGTTATATTGTAGTGCCCTACTGGTGTTCGTAGCTGAACAAATATAATGTACCATCTTGAATTTATCTATGAAAGCAATAAAGATATTGATTACTAATAACTTATTACTGAAGTACTGACATTCTAGTTTAACATCATATTTAAAAAAAACATAGTATGAATACAAAGGTATTTCGCTACCTATATTACGTCTTATTACGAAATTATGCGAGGCGCGAGCTACCTTTGATGGTAAACTCAAATATGCTCAACATGCCCCGCTCAATCCTATGTCCGTCCGTCTGTCACCAGGCTGTATCTCATAAACCGTGATAGTTAGGCAGTTACATTTTCACAGATGATGTATTTTTGTTGCCGCTATAACAATAAATACTAAAAAACAGAATAAATTAAATATATAAGGGGGCTCCCATACAAGAAACGTGATTTTTTTGATGGTTTTTGCTCGATATTGATAACGGCAACAGGTAGACACTTGAAATATTTACAGAATATTTAGTTATATATTTACTTTAAAAATAAATAATTAAATGTTAATTTACCCTATTCTAATAAAAGGGAAAATAAATTTATGTTATAAACTTCCTATGTTTATAACATAAATTTTTTAAATTTTTTCGCACGAAATTTTTTTAAATTAACAAAAATACACACAACTTATTATAACTACTTATAAAATAAATTAAGGGGGGGGGCTCCCATACAACAGAATGATTTTATTTGCCGTTTTTATAGATAATGGTACGGAACCCTTCGTTCGCGAGTCCGACTCGCACTTGGCTGGTTTTTTTTCTATTTTACTCATGCAATACCTGAATATTTTTTTAATTTTGGTTACGACGATAAAATAATATTTTTTATTTATTTATTTATATATTTATTTAAAATAATTACACAGCATTACAGTTAGAAACTAAGTCACTGTGAATTACAAATATAGTAATTACAAATTAATATATACACTGCATATTAATATATGACAGAAGAATTACGTCTATCCGACATCTCACAGTACCTTAAGCATTCACGATACACAGTTCCCCAACTACTTCCAAAGACGTCCACATCCGGTGCTGATGCAAGAAGCGCATTAAGGCTGTGTAGAGCTCTGACAAAAGGAGAGTTTTTGCGCACTACGGTGCGCGCCTCTGGAGGAGCTAGCAGTAGCCGGTTACGCGGTTAGGTCATCAGCATAGAGCAGTGATCCGGCCCTCTTTGGGATTGACGCCAGATCATTGATCATGACTCCAAACAATAACGGACCCAAAATCGAACCCTGGCTGACTCCAGAACGGGTGTGGTATGATTCAGAGACAAAGCATCCATGCTGCACGCACTGTCGTCTGTCGCGTAGGTAATTGCCAAAGAACCTAAGTAATTTGGGGGAGAACCCGATACCATTCAACTTACTCAAGAGCACATCACTATCTACGCGATCGAACGCTTTTTTGAAGTCGAAGTACAACACATCAACTTGGATCCCATAATATATTACATAATAATATGAAAGCCATGGGAAATAATAATAAAAGTACAGACAAAGCAAATTAACATATTTTTAATATTCTTAGTTTACTGTTCATTTTGTATTCTAGAACATTATTTTTGTAGGCCTTACTGTAATTTGACATTTTGAAGTGGATACTTCTTTGCTCGCGTTTTGTATAGGGGTACAGTTCAAAATGTATCACGTGACTTCCGGAATAACTTTTTGTAGAGAAACCTAATCTGATTTCAAATAATTGTTTGTTACATGTTTTAATCCTTCTTTATTTGCCATTAGTTGTTAATCACTAAACGTTATTTAGTTTATGTCGCGGACATTAAAATAATGCTGAAATTACCGCCATTTTCAATGTACCGCGAGTCAAAGGAGCTACATCAATGAATGTTGCCATATATACCGATTTATCTGTAGGTACTTATACAGATTTTAGTGAATTAATACAGATATATATTTTACGGGTACACCACGATAGCAGGCTTGGCCGGTTTTTTTTAGGGTTCCATAGCCAACAAAGAAGTATCCACTTAAACTTAATTAACGGTTGTATCTCCCACAAAACCCTCTTCTCTTTACTAAGACCATATGATTTAATACATGTTTCGTGCTCCTCGCATATAGTTTCCGTTACATTGCTCTCGAATAATTTTTTTTTGATACGTTCATACATTTTACCTCGTATCATTAGTTTGTTGTTTTAAACTTTCGAAATATTTTTAAAAATAATCAAAGCAGCGTCAACAATGCTTTTGATGGAGCAAGTAACTTTGGTGCATGCGCATTTGGGAACACTGTTTAGTATTAGTAGTTCATGTTTTTCATTTAACTCTTCGTTGCTTATTATTGGTGTTCCAGCAGTTCTTACAATTATATAAGGGGCTTAAAGTAGATCTAAATATATAATGTGTGACTGTTTAGCAATTTTTGTAGTTTATACTTTTTTAAAATTAGCCTGGCAATTTCGATATAAGCGTTTTTTCGGCCATCTAGCGGACTGCAATACACGTGCGTAGCCATTCAGTTTTGAAAGACTTGCGATCAATTGAACTAGTGACTGACTTAAAATTGCTATGTATGATTTTGCTATTTTCGTGTTATATTGTTACAACGCTGTATTTTATGCCTCCAAATTGATTAATTGATTTAGGACACTAAAATGCAACATTTTGACAAATTCAACGATACTTTTTTCATTGGGAGCCTAGTAGCGCCCTCTCGGAATGCTTTCTGAACTACTACGACGTTTTCAATAATCTTTAATATACATAGAATTCTAGTAACTTACCGTTTAATCTGCATAAACAGTGAAACCAACGGGACAAAAAATTGGATAAACTTACCTAGTGCCTCACACTCCAGCCACACTCCAGCACGCCACAATGATCGCGAGTTGACCATTTAAAATCAATTTTGACGTGACAAACTCTGTCATATGGTCACAGTGTTGCCAGGATCAGAAATAACCTAAACAGACGGTAAAAAATATTTCGCTAAGACTGCGAAAATTACCTACGTATCCAACCTGGGCTATATCTGAATCGTGAGCAAACAGCGCTTACCTTAATTAAGTCTATCAATTTGATTACACTATCATTCGGGTAAGTCGATCGATATGCTTGCCGTATTGATAGGGTTTCGGAAAACAATTTTATTTACGCAAATATCATTAGTGCTCTAAAATGCGTTCAGAAACCGTAGGAAATGACCAGGATTGTTACAACCGATTTTACTATGAGAACTTTCTTATCTGTGGTAGTAGGTAAAATCTGTACTTTAATGTTATAACAGTACAGATTTTTGTAACGTTATGAGTTTAAATTTGGAACAGCTGCCAAAACTCAAGTGGGTCTCTATTCTAGTATCCATGAATATTAAAACAGTTATCGATATGAAACGTCAATTCAGTGTGTTTTTTAATATCTACGCACGACATTTGATCTCGAGCGACATGGGTATAGGGACTTCATTCGTTTGTTTATGATTTTTTTTATAAAAACATTCGTCTTGACGGAGGCTCGAGGTTGCCGCCATTGCTGTTGTCAGTTTTTTGCTGTTACGAAAGTAGAATAGTGAACCCATCTTAGAGTACTATGATATGTGTGAACGTAGATAAAGTAGTGTATGCAACTGTACATAATTCGATCATCACATTATGGATCAGTTGTATAAACTACTAATACAGTACCTATCGGTAACAATAGACAAAATGCCCCTAATATCGTAATGATTATTGTATTTTTTTATTGTTTTGTAACATCTTGACCTTGACAGATAATTGTTAAATCAAATTTGAATTAAAAAAAATCTATAATTATGTTACTTTTAAATTACCATGTTATCTTAACGTCGACATAAATTTAAATATGTATAATTTCTAACATTTCTTTTTTATTTCTAACTTAAGTTTACAATGGAAATGTATGCCATAATATTTAGAACAAACTTACATTATACGTGGGTAATAAGAATTAGATTGATTTTTGTGTGCATGTAAACTAAAGAGGTGGTCCAAAGTGGTCCAAAGTAACCTATTACAATATGGTATCCAAGAGATGGAAAAAGGAAAAAAGGGAGACAGACGAAAAGATGGGAACATGAACTCAAAGACATAGCCGGAGCCATGTGGAGAAGAGAAGCTCTGGATAGTCAGATGGAGGGAGAGAGGCCCCTACAAAGGAAACCAGATAATGTCTGAGGAAAACAGCTATCAGTTATCAGTAGGTAATCAGTAAAATAAATGTTATAATATTACATTAAGTTTTTATGCAAGTGCATTATGTAAGTGCTCGGAAACACCATTGTGGCTTATTGTGCGTTGACCTACAAAATACTTTTATTTAACGTCTGCGGTAATGCACTTGACTTCTAATTTCTAATCATTTACTAAATTGAATATATTGACTAATGAAAATGTGTGAAAAACTACTTGCATTGCAAAATTTTATAAATACTTGTCAATGCATAATTACTCGTAGTTAATTCTACGCAATGTTTATATACATTATATTTTCAAGCGTATCTAAATCCTAGGTAGTCGTTTTACAACCAGAACCAGAAGGAGTATGATAGTACCGTTTGAATAAGATAACATAGAATTAAGATCAAATCTTTTCCAAAAAGAGAATACTTACAATCTTGTGTTTGTGAGGACTACAATAATAAATTTAGTACCTACATTACATCCAGGACTACTTTTTTTAAACAAAAGCTACTTTTGTGATTTTTGGTAATGCTTACTCTATTATGTATGTTTTTAGACTACGCGCGGGGGTTGCATCCGCGCTCTGGCTGTTTAGTTAATGTAAGGTAAAACAGAGATTATTGAGAAATCCGTTCCTATATATAATGCAGCCTACACAAATTGCACAATTATTGAAGGGTATTTTTTTTTCACGATTATGATTCTTTTTGCAAGGCACTTATGTTCTAGAATGGCGTAAAATATCCTATTGAGAACAGTCATCCTGGCTTTCAGGTACCAATTTATCGCATTCGTATCGTCTATTAGAAAGCTATTAGCGCCAATGATTAAAACACAGATGTAGTTAGTAAATAACGTTTTGCCAATGTACTCTATTCAATAACTTCGTTTTTTAGAGTTCCGTACCCAAAGGGTAAAAATGGGACCCTATTACTAAGACTTCGCTGTCTGTCCGTCCTTCCGTCTGTCTGTCTGTCACCAGACTGTATCTCAAGAACCACGATAGATAGACTGTTGAAATTTTCACAGATGGTGTATTTCTGTTGCCGCTATAACAACAAATACTACAAACAAAATAAACTAAATATTTAAGGGGGGCTCCCATACAACAAACTTTTTTTTTTCAGACTGTATCTCAAGAAGCGCGATAACTAAATAGTTGAAATTTTCACAGTTTATGTATTTGTTGCTGCTATAACAAAAATACTAAAAACAATAAAATAAATATTTAAGCATACAACAAATGTGTTTTTTTGCCGTTTTGATAGATAATGGTACGAAACCCTCCGTGCGCGTGTCTGACTCGCACTTGGCCGGTTTTTTTTGTTTATTTACATTAGACAAAAAGACGGTTTGATGCGCCAAAAGAAAATTTCGGCTCATTCTAGGTGTCTCTCACACACAGGCGTGTGTGAGAGACACGGTTTTTCCGTAGGTTTTTAAGGATCATTAGGATCTTATTGATATAGCTTTGCTAACGACTGCATTATACATCTTATGGATCGTTCTACTAATTCTAACCAACGGGTCTGGGATTAAAGTGAAAATAGTACAGTGTTTTACTAACACAAAATAATATAATTAAGAAAACAAGTTGGGTGTACCCAAATGGAAAGAAATACTGGAGCTATAAAGAAAAAGAAAAAAAAAACGCATTATTAAATATGATTTTTAGTGAAGATGATTTGAAAGAGACGGTATTTTGCTTAGTTTAACAGTGCAGTAAACGCGGCCACTGAAGAGATAAAAAGTATAGAACTGAAGCGAATGTCATGGGTATGTTTAACTCGTTTCTTGTTTTGAGTGAAGTGCCATGTCTGAACGTCGCAATATTCTTTGGTCTAGTTGGAACTCATAACATACATGTATTTAATCTTGTGTATAATAAATTGATGCTTACTGTGACACGTTTCTGTACAAAATGGAGAAAGTGAAGAAGAACCAATTATATGAAACAGTGCCAACGAAAGAATTAATTGATGAAAATGGTAAGTCTTGAATAGTCTCTCTTCCATCATTTTAAGGTTTTAAATTGCGATTGTGTGATATACGCAAATCATCTAGTTTCAAAAAATAATTACATTTATTTCCAGAAAAATCAAACGTCCCGTCCTACAGCTATGGAATACGTCACGTGCAAACCTTAGTACTCTTCATCTGTATGACAATAGGCTACTTAGCAAGAGCTCACTTAGGAGTGTCCATTGTCGCAATGACAAACAATATTGTACAAACCCGAAATATAAATAATGTCACAGTTAAAGAAACTCTTGTTACAAATGAAATTGATGTAATAGATATCAATGGAACTGATGAGATAGATATCAATGCAACGAATGCAATAAAGTTTAATATTACAACTGCTGAATACGACAGTAATATCAGTTATGATAGTGAAAGCATAATTACTTCTGGGGAAGACAGTATTTGGAATGTATATCGGGTAAGTATTTACATTGCTACAAATTATTTTAATTGAACTGGAATTTAAAATCACTATCACTGACTGACTTTACATCTATTAAAATAAACAGGTACAAAACCAATACGAAAAACAAAAAGATACGTTGCCTAGCGTTAAAATAGGAACTCTAATGGATAAGACGTTGGTCTGATATTGGATGCAATACATGAGAATTTCTAACCGCTTTTACTTAGGGCCCTGTTGCGTAATAAATTTACCTTCCTGAAACTTGTGGATCCAAAGGGGAACGCAATAGGTAGTAAAAGTGTTTTTGAACAATGGACATAAGTGTAATTGACGAGATCTTTTGTAATCTTGCTAAACTACGTGCCGCGGGCGCCCGTGGCAATTTAGTGTAGGAAGCGTGTACCCGCGGGAATTTTATCGTTGTTCCTAACACAGCTAATACAATTATAGCTTTCTTTCAATAATAGCTTGGGATGTGCTCCTCGCTAAGACTGCTGGAGACCCAATTTAGTAGCCTTTATGTCGAGATAAACTAAGGTTACTTATTAATTATCTTTCAGACATACGATTGGGGTAAACCTATCCAGGATAATATCCTCGGCGCGTTCTTCATCGGTTACGGCACCGCAATGTTCCCAACCGGCATGATCTGCCAACGCTATGGCGGGAAGCTGCCGCTGCAGATATGTTTGCTAATTAACGGGATCGTATCTTTAGCTACTCCATCAGTTGCTGTTTGGGTAAGATCTTTCAGATACTTCTAAATGGATATGACATTTGGGGTTGTGGTTAAGTTTTGAAATTTTACAATCTGTTGTTTGTAACACCAGATGTATTTTATACGCTGACTATTTTTCCGTTTCCTAAGTTTATCGTTATTTTTCCTTTTTCTTAAGACTACCTAATTTCGGTTTTTGTTTTTACTCTGATCAATTTCTTTCACTCTTAGGACGAACATTATTCTCCAAAATGTATTCGCATACATTTTAATAATAAATGTTGAAGGTGAAAATGATCAGGTTAAAAATACTGATATTTCAGGGAGGTTGGAAAGCCGTCTTCAGTTGTCGCGTCCTCCAAGGCTTGAGTCAAGCTGGCTTATACCCCAGCGCACACGCTCTTCTTGCTAAATGGGTCCCTATCAGCGAAAGAGCAACCTTGTCAAGCTTTGTTTATACTGGTAATAATTTCTTTATTAGGAGCCAAGTACATTTTTATTCACTAGTTTTTTTTATGTGGGCACTCTTTCACTAATGATTATGAGAACCTCGGAGGTCAAAAAGATGATTGACATTTTGGAGGCAACAAAATGATTTATACACTTGACTACTAAGTACATTGTATTTGAAGCGCGAGTCAAAGTCAATTACGACGAATAGGTATTCAATAAGGCATTTTTTATTAACCCCCGCAGCGAATACAAAAATGTACGGCTCTCATTGGTCAAAGTGGGATTCACCGCAGGCTTACCATGCGGTAATTTTCACCTGACGCTATCTAAAACTTGTTGAGGTCCCGATCCTCAACAAAAAAATTACGGGACTAACTAAATTTAACAAGCAGTGGTTGACACGTTTTAAGGAATATCCACGGATAGGTCATACCATATCACAATTTTTGATTTGTTTACTTTTTTTCTTCTTCATTACAGTGACCACCTAATTTCTTTATGGATAACTGAAACATAAATATTAGACTTAGCGTTAACTTCTTCATCTACAGTAAAATAGTACATAATTTACTTTTTGCAGGGACATTGATAGGCACAGTCCTAGCATTTCAAATTGGAGGCGTAGTGGCCAGTTCATCAGTTGGATGGCCAGGGACCTTCTGGTTCGCGGGCGCCCTATGTCTAGCGTCATTTTTGATGCTGACCACCTTTGGGGCTGCGAGCCCTGATGTCCACAAAACTATTAGCGAAAAAGAAAAAAACTACATTCTTGGCAAGATTGATGATGGAACAAAGAAAGCGGTGGGACATAAGAATATGTGTTTCACTTTAATTTTTTGCAGTATTGTTATCGTTAAGATTGTTTAATGTGACCGACTTTTTATAAAAACTCTCATTGGACAGTAGAGTTTCTCTTTGAATGAACTAGTTTGATGCAATTCTGTCATCTTAAATCATTTCAACTATAAAATGTTTATTATATCATTTTAATTTATCCCAAAAAGAGTAAATAATTCTACTGTTTCTTATGAATTTACCTTTTAGTAGATAACTACTCTAAATGGCAGTGGGCGGGGCACATAGCGCGTAGAACCGATTGGGGTGGAAAGGTTCTCGAGTGGCGACCACGAACCGGAAGGCGCGGCGTGGGTAGGCCCCCCGCAAGGTGGACTGATGACCTGGTAAAGGTTGCTGGAGTCCGCTGGATGCGGGTGGCGCAGGACCGGTCACTTTGGCACTCTTTGGGGGAGGCCTATGTCCAGCAGTGGACGTCTTTCGGCTGATATGATGAGATAACTACTCAATAATGATGAATTGTATAAATGCCACGACAATTTTTTAAGGGTAATACAGTGGCAAAAACGGAACCCTAAAATTTCGTCATGTCCGTATGTCCCTATGTCACAGGCATTCGACACACTAACTTTAAGGTGAAGTATAAGTGTATTTTGATAGCCACTACAAATTTTTGTATTCAAACGGCAAAAAAGAAATGAATGGGCACTCCATACAAAACTTGAAATTGGCCCATCAACGGATAGGTTTTTAAAAAATAATATACGGTTTATCAGCACTTTTTTATAATTAAGTTTATATAATCGCTCTAAAGGAAAAAAATATGTATCCATCCCAACTCTAACTTACAAACGGTGTAACCATAGTACTTTTTCAATACTTTCAATGAAAATTATTTTGACTAAGAGCTTTACAGGTTTTGTTTTTGCTGAAAAGGACGCAAGTGCCGTACGTTTCCTGTGAAGATGAGACTTTTTACCTATAATAGTATTGATTTCTAATGTGAGTTAGCTAGTAAAAGGTATAGAACCCTTCATTGTGCGTGGTCCGACACGCAGTTGGCCAGTTTTATTTCTTAAAGAGATGATATCTGCGTCTTTAAATCGTAATTTTTCCAGGTTGCCAAAGCACCGTGGAAGCGGATCTTCACGTCTAAGCCTCTCTGGTCGACGTTTGCTACTCACACCTCTGCCGGTATTTGTTTTGTCTTCCTCTTCACGCAAATACCAACGTACATGCACTACATCCTCGGTTTTAACGTCAAAAACGTAAGTTTTTTTTTGTTTGAACCTGACTGTTGCTATAATAGGACGGACCTGATTTTAACTTATACACAAACGGCCGTATTCATAAACGTCCTCCAAGCCGGTTTTAACTAAAATGGCGTTAAAATTCATTTGTCCTTATCTGTGACTGACATTTGTGTTCGTAAAAAAGGGACAAAGCACATTTTATTTAGCAGAGGCATTTTAAGTTTTATGAATAAGGGGGTTATGTTTAACATTGTTTTGTATGACGCAACGGATCAAAGCCACGATGAAGCTATTTGTAAACCTTTTTATATTGAGCTATGACTTTACACTCAAGATCAAAATAAACTGCACACATTTAATAGAAATTCTGAGCAGGTATGGTGAAAAATCTTTTTCACGGGCCAGGTAAAATTCAATATTTTGTAAATGTTATTTAAGGGTTTAGAGGCTACTAACGCATCAGGCGGGGCGGAATTGGCTTGCCTTTTGGATAGCTTACTCGCTGTTGCGTAGATTTTTTTACATGTCGGTATACCATCAGTATTACATTTGCGCAGTAATAATACTACTGCGCAAATGTAATACTATAATAGAGCAGAAGCAACAGCAAAAGTTTTTCTTATTTAATCAGTTCTAACTGTATGCTTTTTATTTTTCCTGATGATAATAATGACCAGGCAAGCTTGTCGTCAGTTGATTAAACGTTCTTTCTTTCGGTTTCAGAGCGGTTTGCTATCGTCATTGCCATACGTGGCGAGTGCTATTGCCAATATGGGCTTCGGATTAGTATCTGATTTTGTCATCAACAGAGGTCTTCTCTCGACGAGGAGTGCTCGCATCGTATGCAACAGTCTTGGTAAGAGTTTACCCTTCTTAAAAACGTTTCATCGAATGAATGTTTCGCCAAATCTTCATTTCATAGATTTTTTTCAGACACTTAATTTTTCAGGCTCGTTATAAAACAAACCTAACCTTACCTGATGATTTCTACACAATTACCTTTTAGCTTTACCTAAAAAGTTAACGGTTTCTGAGAAAAGAAAGTTCGATGAAATGAAAACTCGATGAAACAAAGCATTCGGTAAAACGTTTGTCGGTAAAATGAGGGGATCCCCGTCATTTTTCACGTCATCCTCCAAGATCACCTGAGTGGATCACCCAGATGATTATATTGGACGTTATGTCCAAAACGATACCCTAGGTAATTTTAGTGGACATAATGTAATATCAAGTAGATCGATCAAAATGTTTCTTCGACTGATTCTAGCCGAATACTTATGTCAGGTGATTTCATTGCATTACATTATTACATTACGATCACCTGCCTAGATGAATAAATCTCAATCCTAAGTTAAATCCGATTTAACTTGAGATTGCGATTTATTAATTGTGCCAAAATACTTTATGATGCCTATAAAACGGCCCATTTTAACGCATAATTGATTACTTATAATAATTTTCAATGAACATATTTTTTTTTCATTTGGCATTCCAAATGAAAAATAATATGTTCATACGCATACGTGAATGATGACTTTAATCGAAAATTTGGGCTCGAATAAAAAAAAAAACGCAGTAGACATTTTTTGGAGGAGTCATGAGGACTGGCAAAACGTAGTGGTAATTTGAGTACTAAATGAGACATTTTTGTTATAAAAATCCAATCTAAAATGTTGAAACAGTCTTTATAAATTTTTGTCTCTACTTAAAAAGTATTTTGGCTTACTTATAGATGTTTGTGCCGTTATTTAATGTTTATTTGGTGTTAGCGATTATCTCTTTTTATTTTCTAAATAAATGCTTCTGAGTAAGGAGATGCAACTAGCATTGGTTTCTATAAAGTCTTTATATTCTTAAATTGATTGTAACCTTGGTTTCTTGCAGGTCAAGTGGGTCCAGCCTTGTGTTTAGTGTTGGTGTGTTTCACAAACAACAGTGGATTGGCTGTATTTTTATTAATTATGGCGTTAGCACTATTTGCCGGTATTCACTCGGGATGGATGGTGAGATTATTTTTAATATTTTACGCTTGCTCTAAACCACTTCTAATTTCAGTGTTATCTCGGTTGTATCCTGACCTGAAGGAACCCGACTTCTACTTGAAGAATTATTTTTTTTCTTTCTCTTTGGAAAACCACACACCAGTCGTATTGTCCTTAGCTCAGCTTGTAATACTGCTAATAAGAATGCAATAAAAAATAGTGTGCTTATAGTATTGAGTCGACGCTGTACATACTTGTATAGATAAATGAACCTATTCAAATGCATATTTAATAATAGGTATATTTTATCTAATATTAACTTTTTGACTTTTAATGTATTTGTGCATTATAAATAAGTAGCTACAGTAGCCTAGTGGTTCAGGCATACGGCTGTCAAGCGGCGGTCGTCGTACCAATGAGTTTTTCGGTACTTATGTACGGAATGTCATTTGATATTTACCGTCAGCTTTTCGATGAAGGAAAACATCGTGAGGAAAACCTGTATACATCTGCGAAGATTCAAAAGGTGTATGTGAAGTTCCCAACCCACACTGGGCCAGCGTGGGGACTACTGCCCGTCGTTCCCTCTCAGACGTGACAGAAGGCCTGTGCCCAGCAGTGAGACATATATAGGCTGATTTATTATTATAAATAAATGAGTACGAGTAGTTAGTTAGTTAAACTGGGCTCTTTTCCGCAAGTCGACATCCAGTGTGCCTATTTTGCGTGAAATGATACTAGATATTGCGCTACTCTAACCACCCCAGCTCCTCTAGAAAGTTGGTGAGTGCCTTTGTGTTCCTGACTGCGATCCGTAGTGTGTCTGGAGACCCTAGGTGCTTTCTCCTGTATACTTCTACCTGCTTGCAGTCCAATATGTTTGGTCGTTTCTTCCGCCTCCATGCAGGCTCTGCACATGGGGCTGTCTGTGATATCTATGTTGCAGAGGTGTCTGTTCAGGATGTTGTGTCCTGTTATGAGTATGAGTATAAAACAACCATGCAACAAACAACAATCCTGCTTTTCACTCAGTTTAGTGCCCTTACCAGGATTCAAACGCAGGACCTTCGGCTTCATAGGCAAGGTCGCAATTCAATCGTATTACGCAAACCTAGTCCTCATTTAGATCTAACTAGATCTGGGGAGGCCAGATAGTTAAAACTAGTATCTTTGTCACGAGGTGGAGGTGCAATTTGAGTACGTTCAGCAAGCTACCGTGAAAACAATGAGTCAGACCAATGAGTGGTCATCATTATGCGTCCCTAATTCTACGCTATGTTTTAGGTAAACTACATAGATCTGTCGCCTAACTACAGCGGTTCCTTAATGGCCACAGGAAATACGTGTTCAACTATCGGCATCATCTTCCTGCCCCTTCTTGTGTCAAACGTGGTCAGCAATGTGGTATGTGTCATCATTATTATCATCATAAGCCTTTAAATTTACGTCCTATTGCCAAACAGGCCTCCTCTAATAAATGAGAATAATGAGCTTTTCGAATTTTCGACTCACGATGTAATCACGGCAGCCCAAACATTATTGCAACTCCAAGCACACACGCGAGTTTTCTACTATTTTAAATTAAATCGCTACTGGAAGAAGCTCACCATCACTATCGTCACCATCATGTCAAATTAGTTATGTTTTACCACATTTTAGAATATTCAATTTTATTCTGAGATTAGCTGATACTCGTAAAATAAAACAATGTTTGTATTTATATCAAAGCAAGAAGAAACCGTCAAATATCACTATAACGAAGATCGAACCGGGTTAAACTGGACCAAGATTAAGTATTATTTAAGAATTGATCCATGCATTTAAAATAAAAATTTGGTGTGTACTGCGGACATGTACATATTATGTTTCGTAATAAACCTAATTAATCCGTGTTTCCAGTACGATCGGCATCAGTGGCAAATCGTCATGTTCCTCATGGCTGCCATCATAACCTTCAGCAACGCGCTTTTCGTCCTCTTCATGTCTGCTGACAAACAGCCTTGGGACCAGATTGAAGGTAGGTTCACAATCGTTACCATCGATATCATCGTTATCCGACTAGGACAGAATATATCACAATTATAATTCCATTGCAAGTGCAAGGAAGATTCACAGTTTTTTTTTCACCTCTCGGTGCTCGTTCCGAATTGTTCATATATTCGCCCGCGCGTCGGCCAATAAACGGTGACACCCGTCAAAATCGCGTAGGTCACAATGCCAATAATTAAGAAGCAAAAGATGTGTTGAAAGTTAACACGAACGCATTACCTAGATGTACTTATGTAACACCTAGAAAGTTTAGTATGTATAACCGATTTATGGACAGTATACTACACTGTTATTTATATTAATTTATGTCTAACCTAGAGACTGCCGTTCCCACAGTCAAACTGTTACTACAGTTTTGTGGAGCTATGTTTTAATTTTTAGTATTAATAAAAAGTACTTATTAAATAAATAAATAATAAAAAAAAACGTGTAGTTGGAAAAATAAAGTTAGTTAAAATGTAGTAACGCTGCTTTTGTGTTTTCATGTCAAGAGTCTGATTTATTTATTTTCAATGATCAGATTTCTCGAAAAATTATAAATTTGTATAAATTTTTCAGAACAAGGCGACGCTGACACAAGAAAATCAATGGAACTCACCGAATATCTTGATAAATAATGAAGGAAAATTTAAAAACGAATTGAATAATAATAGATACTTAGCTCTAAACTACTTAACTGTACTGTTAACTATTCAAAAAAGTACTTGTTGTAAATTTATTACACGTACCGCTAGTATTTCACTGATTGGAAAGAATTCCGTGACCATTTTGTAGTTTCTGGATTTTGTTGAAGTATTCCTTCAATGCGCGGGTGTGGTTGTGGATTTGTTCACAAAGATCTGTTACTTTCAATATCCCCAAACAAAAATAGCGTGGGGTTAAACACCTAACGAGATGATAAATGGTTTTTTTGAATGAATATCGATAAATATCCCCATCTTTGTGAAGTTTTATAGAGATCCTATGAGAGTAGATAGGTAAAATATCACTATTTTAACTCCATGGTCCTGTTTTATCATGAATTTTTTAAATAAGCTGTGAACGCTGAGGTTGGTGATTATTTTTTAATTTATTTTTATTTATTGGACAAAGTATATTCATTACAGATGAACCAATATGCCGAGAAACTAAATTAACGCAAAAAAACAATATATATAGCAATTGCAAAAGGACTTATTTAAGAGTCCGCAGTAAGCTTGGCCTAATTTCACCTTACCATACAAACGGAGTTTGAGAACTGAAGCCAGGAGAGCATTCAGTAACGCCAGCGCACGGAGTAGAGGTGAGTGCCTGTGTGATACCGTGCGCGCCGGCGTTACCGCAAGCTCTGCACACGGACTATCTCATTACTCCACCTATAAGTTCAGAGCAGTTCGACTCACCACGCAATATTTTGCTGGCAGTAGTAATTGTTGTTGTGCCTTAATTGCAGAGAGTTATATCCGAGACATCCGAGTAAAAAAATTGTTGCATATAGAAAAGGATAATAACCGTAACGCCGAATCTCTGGAAAGTTTTTGAACTATCTCCGAACGTAAAGGGTATGTTGATTCATGTGGGTTCCATACAACTGAAGATGCCTCGAGCTTGGCTCTTACTAGAGCATTGAAAAACATCTGAGTGGCCGCAACGTCGAGGAAATCCTAAACATTGCGTATAACAAAGCCAAGTCTTTTAAAAGCAGTGTCCGCAAGAGTTCGTATATGTTCATTAAAAGTAAGGCGCACATCGAAGACAACCCCGAAAGTAGAATAGGTATTACGAAATTCTGCCTCAAGTATGGAACATTTGGATTTATTAACAATATTTCCCACATGTTACAAAATTAAGTTCTGTGACGATCATAAGTAGGTAAGGGACAATACTTTATGTCTGACGTAAACGTGATCACGCTAGCTAAGCACTTACGGCTATCTATGGAACCTCTCAATGACACGCCCGAGTTGATCATTACAAACAAAACACGGTATTTAGGTATTTTATTATTTTATTTTATTTTTTCTTCCGATTCCTCTGGATCGTCAGTGCCTGTAAACAAGGAATTATTGATTTAAACAAGATAAAACGGGACGAACTATTTAAACAGTTTTTATAATTGACCATGATATTCGTTATTTATTCAGTTTCAAAAAACATTCATGTAAGCTATTTCAAAAGTATTTTTAACAAGCTTGTCGGTTGAAAGGATTTCATAATGATGTTATGATTGGACACGAACCCAATACTGAAGTCCACTCCCGAATTAGACGGTGCGAAGTCGTTGGTGTCAGGGATTGTAGTCGGTTTTTTGCAAAAACCTTGAAATAACCACATATCTCGGAACTATTTTATACTTCATATGTAGGACTCAGTTGTGTTTTGAGGTAACGACTGCGTATTATTAGATTGCCCAATTAAGAAATGAAATAATTAACAAAGAACGAAAAAATAACGGTTACGTTCCCATATAAAAAAATACCGGTTACAATCCCTGGTTGGTGAGTTATCAGTAAGCAGTCAGTTGTCAGTGTCAAGAGGTGAAAGATTATTTACAATTTTTTATTTAATTTTTAGATAAGTGTTCCCTGATTAGTGCGGGATGCACGCAAACGGCGCGCTACGAACGCAGTATTCTATGCGCAATATTTACTGCACAAATGTGATAAAAAACTGTTTATCAACGAGTAAGTAAATCTAGGCAACAGTAGCAAGCTCTCGGTAAAGTACAAGTATTATTCCAGCCATTTATTTTCACTTGTGTGGAAAAATTACCAATTTGGTAATTTATACCATTAGATTTTTTCTGTGCTACAAACATCATTATTTAAATATCTCATTTATATAATACTATATTAATCTTCATTTTGATTCCTTAATCTCTATAATATTTGAGATTTATTAGTATAGGTATTCATAGTTATTTCGGATTGAAAAATTTGTAGGATTCTTGAACAAAGCATCATAAAATAACGTTTTAAATTAAAAGAAAAAAAATACGCAATAGTTTATTAAACCTTATTTTTACTGGAGTAAACACCGCATACCGATTCCATCCCACCAAATGCTTAAGTGCCCTTAGTTAAAAATGTAATCATAAACCATTTTTATCCCTTTTAACGGAACCCTAAAAAGGGATAGTCAACAAGGAACCCTTATAGTTTCGCCATGTCCGTATATCCGTACGTCCTCGGCTTAGCTCAGTAACCATTACTACAAGAAAACTGTGATTCGGGCAGTTAAAAAAAAAATTAATTATGGTAGGTACCTCCCCTACACGTGAAGGGGGATGTATTTTTTTCTCGTGAAACCCATGCAATGGTGTTAAAAAATATTATGGATTTACTAAAACCATCTTCCAAATCAGTGATTCGTTTGCGAGATATTGGGCTAGTCGTTTGTGTCCCCCCCCCGCCGGCTAACTGGCTACTACCGGGATGTGAAAAAAATCGTGGTAGTAGTACATATAATAATTAAAAAGGCAAACTATCACGGCTAAGTAGGCATGACTAATACTTACCGAGTAATAGTCCACCAACTTAAAATGTACTTAGAAAGGCTAACTATCGTACAAATTCGGCCGACGCAACCATTTAGTTGGCGCGCGCGTGTCGATGTAACTAAGAATGACAGGCAACTACGGAACCCTACAGGCCAACTTTCCTACAAATTCGGCCGACGCAACCGTATAGTTGGCGCGCGCGTGACGATGTAACTAAGAAAGGCAGGTAACTACGGAACCCTACACTGCGCGTGGCCCGACACGCACTTAGCCGATTTTTTATTTATGTATTTGATATTTATTGCACGAAAATTTACTTACTACTAAATGCTATCATCATAATATGTTTTTTCTCATTTTAAATCAGTAGTTGCAACTCGTACCGGAAGGCGCGGCGTGGGTCGGGGTCGCAGTGTTCTGGCGGGGGCTGGGGCACTCGCTTAAGAACCCCAGAGAAGGTGAAGATTGAAGATTCTTTGCCCTAGGACGAGCCAAATGTGGCGAGACGCAAAGGGGGCTCCAGTGCGTTCAACATGAGATCCTGGAGTCCTCTGCATGAGAGCGCAGATGCAGGGCACCTTGGAGTGTTTAGTGGATAGAAACACCACATACCCCAGTCATCCCCCGGTGATTGGGTACCTGATTCGCAGGTTTTCTCCACGAAAAAAAAAAAAAAAGGATTCCCCACAAGGTGGACTGATGACCTGGTAAAGGTTGCTGGAGTCCGCTGGATGCGGGTGGCGCAGGACCGGTCACTTTGGCACTCTTTGGGGGAGGCCTTTGTCCAGCAGTGGACGTCTTTCGACTGATATGATGATGATGATGATGATTTATTTGAAAGCGTACGTAATATACATTTTACCTTCCGTGTCGACTTGATCCCAAGGTTGTATATCTGATGACATGAACCAAGCGAAAATAGCATTAGAGATGAATATGATGTTGGCCATCAGTCATCATGATGCGCCACTGCGAGTGATTTCTCTGAAAATATAACATCGTCATCGCTATCTTACACTTTTTTAAACCATTTGACCTGCAGCATTTCGTATCAAAGTATGCAACAGTATTTGCAAACTCAACATTATTGTCTGATTAAGTTCAACGTCATTCATCATTCCTTGTAATCATCGGAAACACTATCACAGATTATATAATAGTTCTACGAACAGATACTCAAGTCTGAATAAAAATGTCAATACCTACTGCTTTAAATGCCTACGAAATTTTTCAATGGAGCGACCTTGAACGCGCGGGTCATTGCCCGCACGCGCCGGCCGTTCGACGCTAGGGTTGACACCGCTTAGAAATTATTTTATAATGAATAGTTGAGTGAAATAAAAAACTTACTATTTTAATAAAACATTTCCTAGTAAGTAAACTGCACTAGGTTGGTAGGTGCTTATACAATATATGATATTTACATTGATATTTTTTATCTTATAATATTACATTGCATTATAAATAACATTAATGTAAATCTATATGAATTAATACTATGATCGTCAAGGGTATAATAATTCATAATAAAAAATAAAAATAAAAAATACAAATAACACTGCATGACTTCTCAGCCTTACGGCTTCATGAATTCGTCCATGCAATATATTGTACTTTCCAAACGTATTTTTTTTAATTGGTGCTGGAATTTCGATACACAGACCACGTCTTTCAATTCCTTCGGTAATTTTTCATATATTGTAGGCCCCATCACTTCGGCTTTATGTATAGTTACAAGCCTATTCGGCTTCTTTTGATATCGTGGCACTGGCGCACAGTATAGGAACAGTAGATAAACTTCGAACAAAGGTACATCGCACGGCTGCACACATGCGCGCGTGTTCGGTACGCACACACATAGCCTTCGGGAATGATGGAGAATGCTTCAATCGGGGCCGCGCCGTTGCGGTGTTCGCTCGTTCTCACTCGCTACGTCAAAGGAAGCCGCCTCGTAGGTATGAAGACAGCGAGCCGCCAGTGCCACGATATCAAAAGGAGCCGAATAGGCTTGTAACTAAGCACCTACCAACCTAGTGCAGTTTAGCAACTATTATACTTACTAGGAAATATTTTAGGCATAGTATAGTGGTATTAAAATATTCGATGAAGTGGGAAACTAAAAACACATACCCAACTATCTATAATATTATTAATTTCTGTATACATTATTGTCTATTAAACTGTAACAGAAATACTTTGCATACTTAAAAGCAAAATTAGTATTATAGGTATGCCAAGCCACAAACTTGACACAGCCCAGCGCATCGAGCGAAAGTAGGTAACGAACGCACCTAAACGGCCTCAGATTACCTACTGTATTATTCTTCTATACTGTGACTGGCGGCTCGCTGTCTTCATACCTACGAGGCGGCTTCCTTTGACTTGCTTTGACGTAGCGAGTAAGAGCGAGCGAACACGACAACGGCGCGGCCTTGAAGCCGTATCCATCATTCCCGAAGGCTAACTTAACGCTACTAACGTAAGTATATAAATAACGTAATATTGTATAATAGTTTATAACTAGCATTAGCATTACAAACTTGAAAGTAGTCACTAGGCATAAGTTGTTTTAATGTTTTGTTTTCAAATATTCTGATTACGTGTTTCATCCTCGCGCATTCCAGCCCTTCCAAAGAGTCATAAGTCCCTATAACAACGACGATGTTTATGTCCTTTCTTAGGCTGCCGTGCGAATCTTACTAAGTAAGTATTATACTCGTGGCAATGTTGTTCTCTCTTTTGTATTTGTGATCTATGTGTATGTATGTGTTGTTGTCATGAATAAATGATATTCTATTCTATTCTATTCTATTCTATACTAAGTATTTGCTATTAGACAGAGATAAACATAAACATGAAATCTATAAAAACAACTAAATCATTTGGACAGCATGGCAGTGGCGGCGTAAACTTGCCGCAGGCTCGGTCGGGGTACAATATTACCGAAACTAAAGCAGGCCTTACAAATTAATTACGTATATGAAATAGGTATTAAAGATTCAATGTTCTAAAATAAAAATCATTACGTCCGTGTTAAAACTCACTACCTGTCATGGAAATAATTTGTACTTAGGTTTATAAAGTAAGTAGGTAAATTACTAACCTAACATTATCAGTCGGCAGCGTAAAAACAGATAAATGTCTATTTCTTTTTCCGTTCTCAGTACGGCTACCATGAGTTTGACACTGTAATTTTTCGTTAACGAGAATCGAGTTTTCTATCTGTGCATCTCTATTGCACTTTGACAGTACGAGCGGGATGCACAGATAGAAAACTCGATACTCCTTAGCGTAAGCCGTCATTGTCAAACTCATGGTAAGCGTATACATCCTACAACACTGCAGTGAATCGAACTTTTTCGTGCCGAAGTCATTTTTTTAATAGCGCGCATAAGCAGCGTCCGGCCGTGAGCGCGTGTGCCAACCAACTGGCTGAATGAACCGACCTCGGTTTTCAAAGTGTAGGTATAGATCTTAGTTCCCACGGTGCAGTTAGGTAGCACTGACACTATGCAAAACATCGCTTGTTTAATCAGATACATAGTTACCTTGAATAGCATCGTTATTATAACAGTCATCATTAAAGACATTATCACATTTATATATGCAGATTGAACTATAATGGACTATAATATTCGAAAAGCGACGACCATATGATTCCAAATCTACAACTAGCAGATTGCAAGAAAATCTAGTTGAAATGAAAATATGTCAAATCTTTTCATACCACGTTAGTGACGATGTTTGAAATCAGTAATGGCTGCGCAACAGCACCGAACGTTGTCAATGTGTTCCCAATCGCCATCAGAGATCCGCTGAAGTTTGGAGAAAGGTCTATATAGTTCACCTAGAATCAGAAAGTTGTGACTAACTATGATGCAGAATATCAGATTGACAGAACATTTATGTTTAATTTTATTTTGAAAATTGTCGCATGGTAGTAAAAGGGTGTGCCAAAGAAAATTAAGATTTAATGTAAACAATTAAAAAGGCACTTTTATCGTAATAAAATATTTGTTCCGACATATCTTTCGAGCTAGCAATAATCGCACATTAAAACCGAACAACATCACATGACAGTAAGAAAGCTCCAAAAATTATTAAGGAATTGATCTGAACTGATTAAAAATATGCTTACCATCCAACCAGTATGGACACCAGAGACCAGGCCAACATCAAAAACTAGTAAGATCACGGCAAACGTACTGTTTGTCAGTGAACGATACTGCTACAAGGCACACTGCTGGGATCACTTGTGCTAAACAAACATAGAACATTGTTTCATGAGGTTGGTAAGCAATTCACAAAAGAGTCTATTTATTAGAAACCCGACGCCGAAGGCGGAGGGCTTTGATGGCTTGAGGTTGTAAAAAATCTTTCCATCTTACTTTACATACTTACTAACAATGTTATTTATCACATTTGCGTGCAAATAAATTCATTAGAAACCAAATTAAATCGGAATAAAAAATGACAATCGTTAATTTTTCGTGAGGCGCGCAAGGCCCTTCGGCATACAGCCACGATTTAAAATCAATGTTAAAATATTTTACACAGACACTGCATCATACATTTAAACTTTTAAATCTTAAAATTATTCAGATTTTCATACATTCATACTACTAATAAATCCATGGTTAAACTCACTTATAAATGTCTCAACAGACGACATGTTGGACATGATTAAACGTGAGTTTAACCGTGGATTTATTAGTAGTATTTGAGTCATGTCTCACGAAAGATTATTCGATTAGGTAAACATGTTTGATTCGTGTGTTTACGTTTGGATTTATTCATATATACGTTTTTAAACAGTAACAGAGGCTCTAAAACTTTACGATCGCATTTGCGTTTTACTCTCAATTTGTATGGGATTTGACAGCTAAACGCAAACGCGGTCGTAACCGTTTTGTTTCGGTAAAACTTATACTAGAGCCTCTGATACAATTTCGGAAAAAAACTTTTATGCTCACGGAAGTTATTGTGGTTCTGTATGCCTGCACGTTATGAAGCCTTTTACGGTCGATTAAATGAAACAAAACACATTTTTCTTTTTAAATGTATTAATTATGGTGTTTTTAAATGGTAACTCGTATTAAAACCAAGAATAATTCTTTTTTAGCTGCCTTTGAGCTATGACTGTAAAAATGGAAGCTTTTTTTTCATTATAGTGTTCAAAATTCATTTTTTTAATACTTACAGTATATATTCTTACCTATACTATTAGAAATTATCCTCCCTGCTCTTAAGCTAAAGATGCCTCTGTTGATGCAATAGTCGGATGCATATCCAAATACGACAGATAATAAGATATTTGCAATATAGGGCAGAGAAGAAAGAAGACCACTCTGAAAACCAATGTCAGCACTGATAAAAATATACTAGTCAAATTTAATAAATAGCATAAGAAAATTAATAAAATCAGGGGAAATAATTCGTGTAGTTTTGTAAATTGGTACAATTATAACTTGTGGTGTCCAGATAAACATACTAAAAGTCCTCGAGGGTGGGGGCTGTGCTTAGGGTGTAGTGATTTTAAGTGATTATAGCGCTATTCGTACAGATATTCGAGATATGTACGAAAATCTGAAAAAGGTACCTTCAACCCCCCCTACACCTTTAGCACAGCCCCCACCCTCGAGGACTTCTAGTATGTTTATCTGGACACCACAAGGTATAATTGTACCAATTTACAAAACTACACGAATTATTTCCCCTGATTGCCTATATTCGGCTTAATTATCTTAGACTAAAAGAGAAAACAAAATTACGCATCTACCAACCAAACCTTTTCAAAGAAGCACAAGACAAAACACAATAACAAAAACAACAAGAAAATAATTACAAGAATAAAATTTAGATTTGGATTTGCAGAAAGTATACATTTATTCAAATTACCTTTAACCAATGATTCGCAAATTAAAAGAATCCTGCATGTTAACCTTGGTTGTACCATCTAGTGCAAAAAAATGGAAATAGAGTTTAAGTATATTATTTCTAATAAAAACGTCTTTATTTACGAAACAAAAATGATCCGCAACGCAGGTATCGTCAATTGCGTACAAATAAACATCCCCCTAGGTACTTAACTAACAATGATAGAATCCGCAACAGGCTTCGTCAATAACACGTTATAACCTAAACTAACAAAAAGGACCGCCCAGGATCGTTGGTGGCCCGAAAGGTCCCATGACACTGGCGGCGTTGCCACACTGAATGGCCAGAGGAATCTGTTGAGCCAGGAACGATCCGGAACGAGGATCACAGCCCCTATTCCTAAGCCGCCGACCCAAATCCCGTCCCGAGTATAAATGAAGGTAAAACAAACCTGCTAAAACAATATACTTACATCTTTGATATTGAAGCCAAGGACTTAGTACATGTAAGTTGGTATTTGCGTAAATAAAAACGCAAAACTTATTCCAGAAGCAACATGTGTTGCAAAAGAGCCCCAAACGTGCCTGGAACTCAGGATTCGCTTACTTTCATCCTCTGGAAAAGTTAGAAAATAATCCAAAAATTGAGAGATGAAAAAGGACTGGTTCAAAAACATCTATTCTGTTAAACACATAGAAGCCTAAATTAAGTCATAGACTGACTATTGCTTTTTTTAAAATTTTACTCGATGTTTTCCAATTTTAGTTAAAAAATAAATAACTGATTGCTTAAAACATGATCACTTATGACAAAACGACACAACGTAGTTTGGTAAAGGGTGACAAATAATTTATGATATATTGATTTAAACTTTGACGATTCTCACACATTTTTAGTTGTCCCGTGACCATGGATGTTGCATTGCAACATATCCGAAATGTCGGGAGACCTCAGTGAGGTTAATAAATAATGTAATTATACGCGATTAAGTCCCGTTTAGAATATATAATAAATAATGTATGATCTGTTAATAATTCAAAATATAAGTCTATAGGGGATATATGTAAATATAGTGTAATACCCCATAGGTTAAGTTGGTTTTAGTCATTTTAGTAGTTTCATAGACTTTTTTGTAATATAATGTATAGTTTAAAAAGTTCGTATTAAATATTTTTTTAATATTAAAAAAACGTCGATACTCATTTCGTTATGTCTAGTCATTTTAGACCAAGTCCCTGATTTCATTAATTTTTTTTTTTTCCAAGCCTATAGAGTGTCCCACTGCTGTGCAAAGGCCTCCCCTCTCGACTTCTACTCGTCCCGGATTTGAGCAATCTCTGGCCAATCGTTACAAAATGCGTCCAGGTCCATTAATATATTTACAATAAATATATCTGATTTAAATATTCAGAAGTTGATTAAAAACTATTCATATTTTTCACAAAATATCAAGAAAAATGTTAACGACGCTGCCAGATATTAAAATAATGTCTCGCTGTACTTTAAGAACATTTATTTACCGTTTTGATACCATTCGTTATCCCTCCTGAAATAAAGTTTTTTCTTCCTGGCTTATTGTCTTATGTTCAGCTGGAGATGCAGCAGCGAACAAGGTTACGAGTATAAAAGCTTCAATACTAACAAATCCAACGATCCAGAAAGTAGCTGGTCACCCCGCTTTGCTAGAAGCCAGTGCGCCACCAGATTGGAAGGCGAAAACCGTGCCAACTGTCGAACCTGACAACATAGGAAAACATTTTACTCTTCTTGACTGTGTCGAAAATTCCACTTCAATACTTTTTTTTTTACTTTTCAACGAGCTATTTGTAAGTACGTTAAATGGTTTTCCTTTCTTATATACACACACACAAATGTCAAAATGATAGATGGAAGCAAACGAATTTCAACGTCATTTTTAGGGTTCCGTAGTAGACTAGGAACCCTTATAGTTTCGCTTTGTGTGTCCTTCCGTCCGCGGATAATCTCAGTAACGGTAGCACTAGACAGCTGAAATTTGGTACTAATATGCATATCAATCACGCCGACTAAGTGGTAAAATAAAAAGTAAAAAAATATTTTTTATTAAGGTACCTCCCCTATACGTAACGTGGGGAGTGTTTTTTTTCATTTCAACCCTAACGTGTGATATATTTTTGGATAGGTATTTGAAAATGAATAGGGGTTTGCTAAAATCATTTTTTGATAATGTAAATATTTTCGGAGATAATCACTCCAGAAGTTAAAAAAAATGTGTCCCCCCCTTGTAGCATATAAAAGGGTTGTGTATGCATTGTATCATATAAGATATTGTATGTGTATGATCCAATGCATTTTAGCCTATTTCATATTGTATCAGATGCTACATATTTTCTAAAACTTGCTTGGATTTCAGTCGGACCAAACTGTTGAACTATTGTTTTCAAGGGTCGTCTTTAACGTCGTCTTGGACTGAGGTACCTACAGGGATGCAATGTAAAAGACCAGATTGTGACACATGCAAATGTATTCAAAGGAATACTTAAACGCGCTCGCAGAGCGCTGCTATTTATATTAAACGCGAACCGCACGGGTGTCCGCAGACTAGAATAAACACGGGGATCCCATAATACGACTACCGAAAGCGACGGCACATCGCGACGCGGACCTGACCAGGCTACGTATAAGTAAAGTCACTTACGTCAGAAAACGTACGATATCACGCACACGTTCGTTGCTGCTACGTAGCTGGTTACGTCATCACTCATCTGCTCGCCTGAGCTGACGGGAGACGCAAAGAGGCGTGACGCGATGCGACGACTCGTTGATGTCCCGTTGTCCCGTTGTCCCATCACCTTGACATCGTAACCGGTACGGTCACGGCCGGACGGCGAGTGGCGGTGCCGCTCCGTCGCGAGCGCACCCAGCCAGGCTCAGGGCTCAGGACTGGACCCCTGAGGTCTGCGATGTTGATGGTGGTGGAGGGGACCTGTGTGAAGCACCTCGGCGTGCCGGCCTTCGCCGGTCGCCTTGGGAGCGTGCCACTACGCTGCGCCTCCAAGGCGAGCGCGAAGACGGGTCGCGAGCCCACAGGTCCGTAAAGCTCACAGCCTACGGTGAAGATATTCGAGCGCCCCTATGGCGCCATCAGCGCGACACGCGCAAATACGATGCACATCACCGCACCCACACACTGCTTTAAACTAAACAATCACTGCCCACAACCTTCTGTGTTTTACTCTACCACATGTCGGATAAACTAGGATGAATTCCCACGTTATTTGGAAACCCTCGCGATTTCTTGCGCGTGAGCTGCGTATCGTCTCGCGTTCCAGAAGCCTCTGTCGTCTGTCAAAATGTCTCGTCTAATCTGAAGACTACGCTCCAATTCGCGCTTGGAGGTGAAACGCTACTTCTAAATCTACACGTTGCAAATCAGCGTTAATTTAATTGATTATATTTTTATATAAAATATAAATTACTTCGGGTAGTAGTTTTTTTGAGTTAGTTATTAACTACTACCTTTAAACAAGTGACATCAATCCAATTCCTTGAAATAAAAAGCGCGAAACGGACCGTAATTCAAGATAGCTGTCAGTTTTATGTTTATTTACCGTCATCAAATGAAATTATACTTACTGAAGACTAGGCAGTATGGCCCATAGTCTTAGCCTGTCCGAACGGACGAATTATATATAAAAAAATAAAATAAAAAAATTACCGTCAATTTAAGTTCAGTTCATTTAAGAATTAATTTCCCTGAATTTGGAATGATTTATGAAATAGTTATTATAAATGTATGCGCCTTTTCGCGGCGATGATTTTGGTATGCCTAAAGTTGGGTTTCTATGCTAGGAAGCCATTGAAATGTGTGTGTGAAGTTTACCAACCATGTGTGTCTATCTTGGGGTTACTGGAGCCGTTGTGCGTCGTATTGAGCGCTAATGCGGCTTTAACTTAAGTATTTGGAAGGTCAGTAATCTTTCCCTGTACCTCTCCACAGCGAGACTATGTTAGTTTATATGAAAATCGATTCAGAAAAACATGCCTACAATTTCGGCACAAATGTATGTAGCCTTCGCTACACCCTCTAACTTTTGAACCATAAGTTTTAAAAATATGAAAAAAATCTCAAAAGTAGAACTTTATAAAAACTTTCTAGGAAAATTATTTTGAAATTCATAGGTTGAATAGTTTTTGAAAAAAATTACAAAATAAATTCGGAACTAAGTTTGTAATGTAACCGTATAAGCAGGTGTTTATTGTACCTGTAATTTCTACAAAATCACAATGAAATGACGTGCTTTCAAATAAAGTAAAAAAACGGTGAAAATCGGTTCACGCATTAAAGAATTATCCCATAAAAATCATCTTCCATACTTTAAGCTCGCGCGCAACAGTTTACTTAATTTGCCGATAGATGTCGCTGTACGCGGAGCACTCACATTGTACATGGCGCTGTTAGATTTTTCCTGATTTAATGGGGTCGGAGCAGGTGCGCCCATACATTAGGTCGAAAATTTGGCGTACTCGAATCGTCTTAGTTGTCTTTGGTTGTTCGTTGTCTAATAATAAAATTATTCGCTAAGTTTTGCTTGTATTGTCTTTATATTGTCTATAATACATGGTCGATTTGATTTGGGAATTTGAACTCTCTTGCTGCTTACATTCGGTTCACGGAACGGGCTACGGAACCCTACACTGAGCGTGGCCCGACACGCTCTTGGCCGTTTTTTTACGTAAGTATGATTTAGTCTATACACTAGTTTGGAAGTGGACTCCTGATTATTTCTTACCATAGTTTAATTAAGAAGGTACGTTTATTTTTACTACATATAATAAACGTTTATTTACACACATATCATAAGCCGGTCGTAACATGCGGTTCCTGAACACATCATAGAGAACTTATAATATGTGTAGATAAAACAACGTATGTACATAATTAAATAAATAAATAAATATTAGGGGACAATCTTACACAAATCGACCTAGTCCCAAACTAAGCAAAGCTTAGCAAATTATACATAATTAGGCATAAAAACACTCGTGTGATGATGTTATTATGAAACTCGTTTGTCGGCTTGTTTTATAAACCCACAATCGTATTTTAATGCCTTTCGTTATATAACAGTCACATAAACTACTATTTTCGGGTGGGCATAGATGCGTCAACTATACCTGTATAAATATAGCTGCTAAATTTGGCTCTTTCACTGACAGGCACCCATTTAGACAGTAGGGTGTGAGTGCTAGGATACACTCCAGCTTGACTCAATCCTTGTAGCACTCGACAGAAGCATACTGCTTTCCATCCTCCCTAATATATTGAGAGAAGACATTAACATTCAATGAGAGAATCTAAATAAGGGTCGTCTATCGTTTGCTAGAATTTCATTTGCCATAATTTTATATTCCAGAACGCGTCATTTTCCACCATATTCATTTGACTTATATTGTTGGATTTACTTGCCATAATTTTAAATGCAATGACATGACAGAATATTCAATTGCCTTACAAAAATTTTTCTCGAAAGCTCTCAATGTAAATACCATTTCTGCGAGCCGTTAGGTTCTTTTGGTCTCACCGTTTTTATCTAACCTACATTTCTGTAACCAACCTATAAGGGACATTCAATCTAAGTACTGTAAGTATACTTAGTGTTACTATTAAAATGTTCCATTCTGGCGCTTTACTTTGTTCCCTCGGCTCGCGCGCTGTGGGGTCGCAGTTCTTTCTAACACTCCTCCTCGTTACGCTCGTCATCGTAGCTACACCGACCAACCTAAGAGTAGAATAAGACCGACGGCGACGAGAATATGAATAATAATAGTACATTACGTACCTAGGGCGGTGAATTCGTGAATGGCTTCCCTTACCTTCGGTTCGGGCCACAAACATCTGCGATCTGGGGCTTCACGAATTACCGCCCGTGGTAACATTTTGGAACCCCATTGGAAACATCATTAGGAAGTATCCGAGGAAAAACGAGCCTAAAATCATTTCTTGGATTGATTTATCCCATTCATAGGTCTGCAACAGAAATATTTATACCTTGTTTAAAATAACGAACACCTTAATCATATTTTAGTAATAAACTTTACCCTGATACTCCAATAATATCAAAAAAACATTACAATCCGTTTATGCTTACTTTGTAAACATTCCAATCACTCTCTGCTGTTTCATTTTGCTGTTTCAGTGCTAAAATGGCTTCATTTACTTGTGATTCCATTTGATTGGTTTTACTTTTTGATATATTGCTAACATCAGTCGCATTTAAATGAATGCTACCATTGAAGAAACTATTTGTATTATTAGTTATCGTATTAGTTTTAACTGTGGGCTTGGACATAGCGACTACGGTTAAACTTAAATGTGCCCGTGCTGTATAAGCAATTGTCAAGTTGAGCAACAAAAGGGCAGCTTGCGCATGTCGAACTCCAAATCCATAAGAAGTTGGGATCTCTGGAACGTCTGGAAAATTATTATATTTATCATTGCCGTTTTATGCATCATTTTCTGAAGAGATCTTATAATAAAGGCTATAGGATTTTAAAAGTCGGAGTGCAATAGCATTAAAATTACGCTACAGTTTGTTTTATGTTTGTTAGAAGAAGTCACCAGAGTGAAATGTTTTTGGCTGACGGCCATATGTACGTGGCAGTTAACGTTAAATGTATGCCTTATTGGAAAGGAATAAGGTTCAAAACATAATATCAGTGGCACCGACCGTACAGACATTACTTTTATTACAAGCTTTTATTTACTTTCACCTGTCCCGTTGTCTGTCTGTCTGTCTGTAATCAAATCTTGAAAGTTAAATTTGACCCACTTCCCGGAGACCGATTGAGCTGAAATTTTGGGTATAAGTATAGTTTGGATGACAATTCAATATTATGGTACCATCGAGCTGATCTGATGATGGAGACAGAAGGTGGCCATGGGAATTCAGTACTTAACCGACGTAACCCCGTTGAGTTTGGGCTCGTTAGAATTGTCTCAATGAGTAGTTGATGATGGTATACAAAAAAGTACAGTCGGCAATAAAAGCTTGTAACAAAAATGAAATTTTGGCAGAAGCTTGTTCTTAAGCTGGGGACCATTCCAGTCTCCTCAGTAAGAAAGGATTCTTGGAAAACTTATTTTAGTCTAGGGTGAATTTGTTCGGAGATAGGTGGCCGATTTTGTGTCATCACTAGATAACAAACAAGATAAAGCCAAGCATTTCCTTCTTTTAGACTATGCGTGTCTCTTTACATTAAATTATGAACTTCTCTTCTGACTTTTTTATTACTTCCGTTGCAGTAACATCTAATGCGGTTGACATGGTCAGTAACTTAAGTCATGTTTGTGATTCGAGTACCGAAACTGCATGCTACCCTAGATCTTCTTACAGCTTTTTTAAAAAATCAGATTGTTTTGAGATATATTTACACACAACATTAGTCCATAATTTAATACACTCACCATCTTTTATAAGTTCTCTCGTAGGCACTTTTTGATATGAACTTTCTTTTTCATTATTTTTCATGTTATCACTGCTTAGCGACTGATTGCGAAAAACACTTCAATCTTAATAGTTACAACTTGGAGTCACATCAGTCGGCAGTCATTATTTAATTGTTAATTTTGTCCAAATTTACTTACTCTAAATACTATGTGGCGCTGATAACGATATCTAGGAAATTATCTTATCTGACATTCCGTTGGTACAATGCTACTTAATTCTTGTCTCGTAAGCAGTTATTTCATCATTAAAATGTTGTGCTACCTGTATAATTATACGTGAGAGTCAGAATGGTAGGTGCACCTAAAGAAATAAAAAAGATAAGGTAGTTTATATTTATTTATATCACAATAAAAGACTTAATTTTAAAATACATGTCAATTTAAAGTAATCCCTATTGTGATCGTCAATATGTCGCAGTCATATTGTATAATCCGCTGCTTTACATAACAGCTAGCTGTTTCACAAAACAGCGCTGTTTTGTAATACCGGGGGTTGACGATCAGGCGGATAGAATACAGCTGAATGAAAATGTATACGCTGTTTTTGAAAATTAGCTGGGTTGTCAAATTTTTGTGAAACAGCTAGCTGTTATGTACAACGGCAGATTATACTATTCCACTGTGACAAATACATTGAATAAATAAAACCAGGGTTGCACTCCGGGAGTGCCGGCAGAAGTGAAAACTCAATGACATTGTAACAGTTTTTCGATCAGATCACGTGTCCGTCTTACGAATTTTCAATCTCTCGAATCTTACGGTCACGTGCCATTTTACGATTACGTGACCTGTGGCGAGTTTAACAATTTTTCCCCGTCACAAAAGTGCACAGCGCCGCTAAAGAAGTTTTCACTTCAAAAAGTATATCAGAATTATTAAAAAAGACGAATGAAGAAAATCAACAGGTAAATTAAAATACCATATTAAAAATGACACCCAAACGGATCGCCATCAATGCCATCATATTAAGTAAGGTACAAGCGCTGTATAGTAAATGAAGAAAAGATTAGCCTAATATAGGGCCATTCACAGATACGTCTATTAATTAACCTAACTATTCGTATTTTTTCTATAGTTGCTGACATTTTTATGTAATACAATTTAATTTATTCAAGCTTATTGTAATTAATACTAACATATTATTTAAATTTTTTTGAGACATGTACACTAACAAAACATAAATAAATGATTATTATTATTCACAATCAATTTGGGTAAAGCAATAAAAGAAAATAAAACTAGTAACATTTTATGAACTTTGTTAATTTCAACAACTTAATGGGAAAAAATGACGTAATTGCACAAACGTATAACGTATTGTTTCTCCCAGGTAGGTTCGTTCGTTACTTTGTGTCCCTCCGACCGGAAAGTAGTAGCCCCGCCAAGCGGGGCTCTGTCAACTCGCTGGTGGGTCAGAATCGCTTAACGTCACAGTAAACTCTGCCCCAGTCGTTAACGGAGTCCTTAACTCGGAGTTATTATATTGGGAGCAAAACAGTAACTGGGGATAATTGATAACCTAATGTTGTAATGATACATGACCCAGTAGACCTCTATAATAATATAATAATTTTATTCATAAAAAGAATAACAAAACAACATTATATGAACCAATATATTACGAGTATTGTGTTCTGTGATGACATTATGCGTCGATATTTAACGATGTTAGAAGTACTAATAATTTGAAACAAAAATTGTGAATATGATAATTAGAGCTATATAAAGTTGATGCAGTTCTAAGATCCTTCTTAGGTGCCTGCATGGGGCAATGGACCACGTTCCTTTGTCAACCGGGGAGAGGACACGACCCCTCTGGGCCGCCGGACTCTATCAGGATTGAGCGAGGGATCTTCCAGGGTGACAGTCTGAGTTCTGCCTAACGTTCGCTCAGCCCTCAGTACCCTGCATTAACGCCTGGGTCATTCCCTTGCTCACTTACTCCTTTGGTATACTAAGGTGGACTCAGACTGAGTTGGACGCCCTAGATCGAAGAATCCGCGTGCTGCTCATTACTCATCGCATGTTTCACCCCCGCCCGTCTGTTATGAGACTGTACATCTCGCGGAAGTCGCGGTCGCGGCTTTTTAACTGCCAAAGACCTCCACAACAGCGCGATGTGCAGTCTCAGGGATTATTTCCTAAGCAACGAGTCTGGGATGCATCGCGACGTAGAAGCAGTAGACGGAAACTTCACCCCGCTTTCCTTATGACCGCCGAGCACCGCAGGGCTGTGTGGAAGAGCACGGAGCTACACGGATGGTTCTAAATGGCCCTCACAGGGCCAGATGTAGATCTGCGCGCATCGGTGAATTGGCTAAATTTCGGGTATCTCTTTGGGGAAATCGACGGATTTGTCTGTGCTATTGGGAATTAAGTTATCATGACGAAGAACTGCCGGAGGTATTGTCAGGCATGTCGCTGTCCCGGGGAGTCACTCAGGCATATTATCTCCGGTTGTGGTCATCTAGCAAACGGCGAGTACTTGCACAGACATAACCTTGTAGCCAGAATTATTCACCAGCAACTTGCTCTGCGATACGGTGTTGTGGACTTCGATGTGCCTTACTACTATAAGTACACACCAGTAGATAGGTTATAAGCCCTCCAAAAGTGGCACACTAAAACTCAGTCAATTGAATGACCTTGCCTCAGTGTCGCGTCGTCAATGGTACGTATAAACGTGTCTCAGCTGTCAGATTTGGTGGCCATTTTTGAACACGGAATTTCATACAGACAAAATATCTACCTCTTTTTTATATTACATCATTGTTAGCTGGTATCAACATTTTCTTGCTGCGCGGGTTTTTCGAATTACCCGCACTTGGTCTTTATTAATCACTTGTACACTAAGGGTTGTCGGTTCAAGTCCCGTTAAGTAAAAATAATGTGTGAGAATCGTGAAAGTCTAAAAAAAAACAGTTGAGCATTACTAATTAAAGATAAATTACCTACATCTCTTCTTTTGCACCTGTTTGGCTCTTGCCAACAATACTTATAGGTAAATCTAAAATCTACAGTACCATAAACACGTCTCGACCCTCTTATTGTACACATTAACTGGTTTAGTACTTAACTAATCATGTTGGCCATCAAAACGTATTAAGTTCTAATGAATAAAAAAAACTTCTTCTGCTATATATACCAATGTTAGCTATAGCAATAGAATTATATACAGCCCGACCAGAATTTCCAACTAATGAACTATGTTAGATTATAACTATGTTCCATCTTCTTGACTATTACCATATGAATGACATAAGCGCCTCGCCATTGACAATCATTGCAAATTTGTGGTCGAGTTTTTACGTCACTGTCTGATCAATTCTAAAGTAAATTTGGTAGATTTATCGGCCCTAAAAAGAGTGCCCGGCACCATGGTGATAAGTTTGAACACCGTTGGGTTTTAGACAGTAGTGCAGGCGGTTCCCGGGAGTCCGCCATACCCGCCCTAGCTTTCGCAGCCGGGCGGGATCAGTAAATGCATTTCACTACGTAAAATAAAATTCTACTTAAACTCAAATAAAGGTCTGCCAATAAGGTTGTGAATAGACTGCACTAAGATATGCAGGTTAGGGATTAATTTAGTTTCTTCTTGTAAATATGTCCACTGGATTTTTGACCGTTCATATTTGATTGTGATCACGAACTAAGTTTTGATGACTACACTGTTGTCCTTTATAATGTACATTTCCTTAGTTTCGTTGCCTTCTGAAAAAAGATGTGAAAAATATAATATTTAAATTGAGAAACATTTAAAAACTGTGTAACTGTAAACTTCATATTTAAGGAGAAATATATACTCCGGATTCGAACCAACTGAGCTATAGAAACAATCCGTCTCGGTCACCAAATCCTTCAATGGAGGGAGCGACATCTACCTAGAATACTCAGGTTTCTTAACGGCACCAAACGTCACAAATTATATTGAGAAATAGTAGATCTGATGGTAGTATGGGGTACTAAATTAATGGTACTAATTAATAAGGTACGCAGCACAGTCTGCTAACGAAATTTTAAGTAAAAAGTGATATATTTATATATTTCGCTTTGTAGTTTTTAATACAAAATTAAGCTATGCTACTGTTCTTTCAAGTCATTTTGTGTGTTATTTACGTTAAAATATAATTCGTACCATTATCATCGTCTCCATAAAAGTTCCACTGCTGAAGGTCGACCCTCACGAAAACGACAAAGATCATGTTCGTAACGATCTGGAGAACAACCACGACGAGGAATGCCATCTGCCATTTGTGATGATTAGTCTGAAATGTAACATTATTTATCAATTCATTTAAATCGTTATTCTTGTTGAACGAGCGAGCGAAGCGAACGAAGTTCTTAGTTTCAGCTTGGGTCAAAATTCCTTCGTGTCTGTTTTCATCTACAGGTCGCATTTCTCAACCGATTCTCGTGAAATTCCTTCGTGTCTGTTTTCATCTACAGGTCGCATTTCCCAACCAATTCTCGTGAAATTTTTTCGTGTCTGTTGTCATCTACAGGTCGCATTTCTTAACCGATTCTCGTGAAACTCCTTCGTATCTCTTTTCATCTACACAGGTCGCATTTCCAAACCGATTCTCGTGAAATTCTTTTGTCTGTTTTCATCTACAGGTCGCATTTCTCAACCAATTCTCGTGAAATTTTTTCGTGTCTGTTGTCATCTACAGGTCGCATTTCTTAACCGATTCTCGTGAAACTCCTTCGTATCTCTTTTCATCTACAAAGGTCGCATTTCCAAACCGATTCTCGTGAAATTCTTTTGTGTCTGTTTTCATCTACAGGTCGCATTTCTCAACCAATTCTCGTGAAACGGTTTTTGTGAACAGGTTCGATTTTTTTGTAGTTTCAGTTTTTTTAAGACTCGCGGGTTCTACAGTTTGCTGAGCTACTAATTTAGAATTATACTTAACACGATTTCACGGTCACTTCGGTCGACATTTGTTTCCTTCGGGATTTTTTTTTATCACTTTTATTTGACTTGAACTAACGAACAGGCGTTTTATTTCTCAGTTTGTTAGTGGAACTGAATTTTGAACCCGTTAAGCTTAACCGATGAACTTAAAATTTAAGGTATAAGTACCTATTGTTTTGATGACAATTCATATCCCATAAAAAACATTCCATGTAAAAAAGAGGTAAAGTCTCGAAACTCTTCCACCGTAAAAAGTTGTGAGATATGTCGTAGTACCAAGTCTCAGACATTCTTATTATTCTTTATTTGCTAGCTAAATAAAATTCTGCAAATTGGCAATCACACAACTTTACTGCATTTAGAGATTTTTGCATACCTAAAACTATGTAGTAACTATTGTGTGATAGCCAAGTCACAAAATTTTATTTAACTAGCAAAAAAAGAATAAGTAATAAGAATGCCTGAGACTTAGTACTACAAAATATCTCACAACTTTTTACGGTGGAAGAGTTTCGAGACTTCACCTCTTTTTTACATGGAATGTTTTTTATGGGATCTCACTTCTTTTTGTAGGTTAATGTGTTATCAATATCCCATTCTTGATTTTTAATTTTTTGTCCCATTCACTGCAAATATAACTTTGTAATACTAAATGTTTATATGGGATTACAATTTTATTTTAGTTATTTAATGCAGTTGGTGTATATAGAAAACTGGACTTAAGAGTCCGCAGTAAGCTCAGCTGAATTTCACCTTCCCATATAAACGTAGTTTCACTCTCATTTTAAAACTACGTGTTTGATTGTGGCGAAACTTAGCATATACATTATGATTGACATGAGGTATATCTATGTCTGTAATTTAGTCATATACAGTTAGCAATAAAAGCTTAAACTAAAAATGAAGTTTGACAAACTTATTTAAGGTGTGTTCGCTCGAAAAACATGTCGCCCATAGATATCGGCAGTTACAACGCGAGTTTGCACTCGTATGGTAATTCGATCAATAGTTTATCATTACCGATTAAAGTATTTAAGTTCCGCCGATGATCTCATTGTCTTCCGTGGAATAATTATGATCAGATTCAGATTCAGATTCTTTATTAATAAAATTGGAAATTTTACACGATCATTATTTACTTGGCTAAAATATGTTATCTTAAGCCTTCTTCTGCCTCTCTTGCCCTCAATTTCACCTTCTAGGATGTTTAAGAAGAACCTGTCGTGCCGAATACGATGGCCCACCATCTTGCCTCTCCTATTTCTAATACATCCTACCAAACGTCCTTTCTAACTTAATAAGTGTTTACAAGTGACACGCATTCGTGGAAGGCGTCTCTAGCACAGCTTGGCTTGGCACATCTTTGATAGTTACTCAACCTTAACCAAACCCAGAATTATTTATGCTGAAGCAAAGCGGTAGGCATGCGGCTGTCAATCGGCGGCCGCGGGTTCGAATCCCGGCTCGTACTTACCAATGAGTTTTTCGGAACTTATGACATTAATGTAAAAATCGTAGATTACGTTTTTGACATGTAAAATTTATATGAGATTGAATTGGATTGAATTATGTACGGAATACTTACCGTTAGCTTTTCGGTGAAGGAAAACGTCGTTAGGAAACTGTCTAATCTAAATAAGGGCTGGTTTTTTTCCCTCTAGGTTGAATGGTCAGATGGTAGTCGCTTTTGTAAAAACCCATGCCAAATTTTGGGATTAGGTGCCAAAGCGGACCCCGGGATCCTTTAGGGCACCACCGGGAATAACGCTAGGAGGATTAATAAGTAGCCTAGTAAGTAGTCCCTATGTAGGTAGTAAAGCTAATTTGAAGCTCGGCAGAACGTGATTTTCTTATTTAGTAGGTAGTTAATTATTGCATCTGCGTGACCAAGTGTAAACGGGCCCTTACATAAATTCAAAATTTAAATTTATTATGTTCGTGTCGCGGGAGTCCGCTGGATGCGGGATGCGCAGGGCTGGTCAATGTGGCACTCTTTGAGGGAGGCCTATTTCCAGCAGTGGACATCATGATGATGATTTTTTATTGATCGAATTTATAGATATATTTTGTGTAGATAGTGTAATGGCGAAGCTGCTAATTAAACTCCTGACCAGTTAGTCGGCTATGTCAATGTCGTACAGTATGCGTACCTACCTAAATGTAAATGTAATTTTTTTTGTAAGGTTGAGCTTTCCTAACGTTGGTTCGAAATGTTACGTTATTATCCCTTAAAGTTCCACAAAGAACAGATTGACAATTGAGGAATGATGAATTGTATAAACGGCATCAATGAAAGATGCGGTCGTTGTATTGTAATATCGTACTTACCACGTCATCTCCAACGACGCTGTACACCAAGAAAGGAATAGACAAGCCAGACAAGTTGGCCACCATGTTACCCAGCGCCATCATAGGTCCTGCGAAATTAGGTGCCAGGTCGATCTGGTTTATCTGAAAGAATAAAAAGATGTACAAATAAAAATACCATTTGCATTTGTGAAGTATCTTTTTTTGGTTTGGTTTGGTTTCCCAACGTCGCGATATGTCCATTGGGACAAGTGCTGACGATATATGGGCAAGTAATTCACCTTGGATGGGTAAGCCATAAAGATTTCAAGTTAGTTAAGGAAATAAACTTCGGTTCAGGTCTTACATGGAAACCAACATGGACTCCTGAATGAAGTCCCAGACTGATGACTAGTAAGGTGACGGCTAACCAAGTTGACGTCGCGTAGCACATTCCTAGCAGAAATATGGAAGCCAGGACCATACCTAGAAATATATACAGAAAAATTGCAATGTCATCGTATTTTTGTTTCTACAATGAATTCGTTCTACAGTACTCTTAGGGCGCTGCACCAACCGAAGGGTCCCTATCGATTTGACCTTATCGCTAAAAGATATTATAGCTCAAATGTCTGGATTGTGTTATGTCTTTGTGACTACATAAACATGAATGTTAAATGCCTCTTTAGCAAAACGTCTGGATCTTAGAACGTTACAATTTAGAATGACGTAGCAGCAAAACGTCATATCTCCGATTGTCTTTAATACTTAAAAGACATAAACGCTAAATGGCTCGGTAGCAAAACGTTTGTATCTTAGAACGTCTTAATGGCTAAACAGACATGAACGCTAAACAGTCAAGAAGTAAAATGTCCGGACTGTGTGATGTCTTTATTAGTTCATAGATATAAACCGACAAAGGACTCGTTAGCAAAACGTCTGGATTTCAAATGTTAAGTGACACTTGAGAACTTAAGAATTAAATCCTTTTCGCAATATCTATTATTTACATCCTGGCCACTTCAAAGTAATAAGACTAATAAGTCTTACTTATTGTCATGTTTAACTGTCAATAAATTTTCTATTCTTGGAATGATTGCGAATATCCGTGCTGTAAATTTATACAAATATTTCTATCCGATCTTCAGAACTATATTTTATGCTACGAACGATAATATGGAGGGTGATGACTTTTCCTTCGTGTTTATTGAGAGTCAAAAAGGAAAATCGGTATTGATACGAAATGGTTATAGATATAATTATGCTTCATTGAATGCCGGAGGAACCTCCCTGTAGAGATGTACTAAATGAGGCGAGTGCACTGCTTCTGTGACTCTTAATGCTGCAAAAACTGAAATCATAAGGGAAAGTTGCTGCTGTTGTTGAAAAAGCTGGCTCACTCTTGTAACTCGCACACCGTAAAGAACCAAATAGATTGTGTGATAGATAGGTAAATGTAAAAAAATAGTCCGTACAGAATTTACTCCAGTTAAAAAAAATTGGAAGAAGCTTTTATTCAGGCGGATCTTGATGTGATCCCCAGTTTTCAATCAAAAAAGATACATTATACCGTGCCAGGAGGAATTTCTTGAAAATGCGTAAAACAGAATTTTCTTGTATAAATGAAATAGAGCTGCCTGAAATTCTTACGAAAGATTTTTAAGTTGACGTCGACGGCAATGAGAACAATAAAATTTTCTTGTTCGCGACCAGACGATGCCGAGAGATGGTGAAATCTATGGTAGATGAAAATACACAGTACTTTGGCGACGGTACTTTTAAGAAACCCTATCTATTTAGTCAATTATATGCAATGCACGTGGACATTGACAGTTGTACAAAAAGTACCCACGTTGTGCCATTTGCATTTGCGTTGCTGCCCAACAAATGTCAAGACACCTATGAACGCCTCTTTAAAATTATTAAAGACTATTTTGAAATTAATATCAAACATTTCAAATGTGACTTTAAGATTGCACAACAAAATGCGATTCAAGTGGCGTTTACTGGTGCCAAAGTAGCAGGTTGCTACTACCACTTTAATGCAGCAGTGTGGAGAAAGTCTGAACAATTAAAAGTATCTGAGACTACAGAGGGTGAAGAAATAACAAGACTCGCTAGTTGCCGTTACTACCAGCAGCGGACATACCCAATGTTTGGCTATGTCTTTCCGAGCAAGCACAACGCCTGCGTTGTGATAAAATGGATCTTTTTATTGAATACTTTAATAGTCAATGGATTTTAAAAACAACCCCTAACAAGATGAGCTGTTTTCTTCAACGTCTCCGTACGAACAATGCTGTTGAGGGATGGCACAGACGTTACAATACTCGTGTGGGGCCAAAAAAAACCTTGATCAGCCAAATCGCAAGAAAAGAGAATTACAAGTGTTCTCTTTGAAGCAACAAGAAGGAAAAAATGATGTTATATTTGATAGAAAATATAGAAGATAAATAAAGAAATACACTGACAAAAATATAACCGCATTACACTGTTTAAATAACGTCAGCCACATTAAACGTATTATATTTGGGGACAAGTTTTGAGTAAACAGCTCTGCTTTTTAATTTCTTTATTTAGGAGTAATATTGTTTGTTTTATTTAGTTTAAGTTAATGCAATATTTAATAAAATATAGTTAAGAACAAACATATTTCATTTATTTATACTAGGGTGCCCTTACGAGTATTATGCAATATTATAGAATTTTGAATAATTAGTATGTAATCGATTATTAAATAAATTTTAATTTGTATGGAAAATCCAAATAAAAGTTAACACAAGTTAACCGTAAAGGAATTACTTTTAATTTTATTTTTAAGTGTCATGGTATAAACCAATGTTTTTAGGGGGTATGCGTTACTAACAAATGAAAATTTCAGAATATCCATATTAATATTACAACTTATAAGCCAAAGCCTAGCTGGTACATATTTATAAATTATGACACATTAAATTTTCAGACGTTTTGCTACTAACTCGTTCCGTGTTCATGTCAATCAAACAATTTTACTTTCAACGAATTGGAAATTATAATTATATAGACTATTTACATTTCATGACGTTTTGCTATTAACTCGTTCTGTGTTTATGTCAATTAACAAATTTCACTTTCGGCTCATTAGATATTCTAATCCGATGGACTATTTATATTTTCAGACATTTGGCTACTTATTCAATTCATTCAAATTCTTAGCCATCCAGCTAAACTGTGTTTTTGCTGACTGAGTATTCTACTTTCATGTCGTCGCAGCTGAATTGACTATATGCTGACTGTGTATTTAAATTTTATGTCATCTAGCTAAAAAATGGTCGTTTAACGATAAGGTATATTAGATAGGTACCCCAACCGAAGATTACACACCAATCAACGTTAAATATGGAGCCGGTCATCCCATATAAACTTTTGAGACTTTCCACACATTCAAATTTTAACGAACACTGCTTACGATAGACGGTTTGGTTCAACCCACTCTTGCACTGCCTGAACGGCACCTCCGTAGAATGGGCAGGCTGGGCGCAGCGTGCATGTAAAACATATTAAAAAAAACCTCGCCACCGCTCCGCCACACGCTGCGAGCACTCAGGTTGTACAATAAAGGAAAATCCCATAAAAAACATTCCATGTAAAAAGAGGCCAAGTCTCGAAACTCTTCCACCGCAAAAAGTTGTGAGATATTTGGTAGTACCAAGTCTCAGGCATTCTTATTATTCTTTATTTGCTAACTAAATTAAATTCTGCAACTTGGCAATCAAAGTGTTTTCTAATCAGGGTCACCAGGTACCCCAGATCTTCGATTATCCTAGTTTTTATAGTTTTCCCTTTATGTGGCCATTAAACCCTAACTCTGTACCAAATTTCAGCTTTCTGAGTTTATGGGAAGTACTAGTTCTATTTTGATGATCATGAGTGAGTGAGTGAGTGAGTGAGTGTCATAAATGCGAAACTTTGCTTTCGCTTAACTTCGGAACTAAATGACCTACAGACTTGAAATTTTGGATTTTAAGTATGTGATTATAGCTTACTGGATGTCGAAAATTTCTGCGTTCTGGTCTTATATCCAGAGGTTCTCAAATAGGGGCCTGAAAATGCGGCGAAATGGTTCCAGTAAAGGATGGTACGGCAGTGTTTGCTTCGCGCTCGACTTGGCGGGGGCACTGCCGTGTCCCCAGATAAAGTTACCACTTACCATTGTGGACACTTACCGATTGTATTACTTAATCTTCTAATATTAATAAGGCTCATATAATTGTGGTTCTTTAAGAAATCTGATAGGTTTCCAAAGAACAGGGCCATCAAGTGCATGGATATGTATGGCAGAGACGATAACAAGCCATTCTGCAATAAAAAAATACAATTTGTACTTGTGATATAGAGGTAACAACTTTAAAGAAAGGCATTTCATAAAAGCCACGGTTAGTTCATTTTACAAGTCGTATATTAACTTTACCTATATCGAAGTTAAAAAGTAAGTATCTAATTTTCATCCACATTCTTTTTTTATTTTTGTCTATCAGTCTTCAGTGATCGTCAGCTCGCCATAATTATCCTAATATCCTACTATGTATATAATTTTATAAATACGAAAGTTTGAATATTCGGATGTTTGGATGTTTGATAGTCAATTTAATCCTGGGTCCACGCAGACGAAGTCGCGGACGGAAGCTAGTTATAATATAAATAAATATTAGGGGACATACATAATCTTACACAAATCGAGCTAGCCCCATACCCCATAGTAAGCTCAATAAGGCTTGTGTTACGGGTACTAGACGACGATATATTTAATAGATATAAATACTTAAATACATAGAAAACATCCAAGACTCAGAAACAAATAATCATGCTCATCACACAAATATTTGCCCTTACCGGGATTCGAACCCAGGACCTTCAGCTTTGTAGGCAGCGTCACTACCCACTAGGCTAACCGGTCGTCGAATATAGATGACAAAACAATAAATTATAATCGTTTCGGTACAATTAAATAGTTGATCCTCTTCTCGCAAAAAACAAATAACGTCGAACCTCAAATGCGCATGGATTAATAACAATGTTACGTACTCAGGCAGCTTTTGTTTTAAGGCTTTGTGCTGAAAAAATACTTTAGAGAGAATATTATTCTCGTAACATAAAAGGGTCAACAACGTGTGTCTTATGATTATCTGGAGTCGCAAGAGTCCATAGTCTGCAGTGTCTGCCATCAGGCTGGTCGCATGATTGCTTGCCACCGTTGAGGGAGGTATAAAAAACTTACATTCTTGATATCAACGCCATGTATTTTGCTCATATATAGAGGTAGCTGAGTGAGGACGAACAAGTAACCGACAGCGGAGCCTGCGTGGGCGCATATGAGGGCCCACACCGCACGACTTGTCAGGATATGCATCCAGGGAGTTGACCTTTTCTGTTAAGAAAATTGAAAAGGCATGAAACATATTAGTAAGTACTTGATACAAAAGTGGCAGCCTGTTTGAAATCAGATTTAACAATCCACAAATCGTTTAAGGTTGCTTCATACGTCAGTTCAGTATTCAAACATCACCAGAGGGGTATAGTCACATAACTTTTCAAACGTACGTTAGGACAATGTAAGTGTACTTTTCTCACCCTTAAAAGTGAGTATTAGATCTACCTGAGGGGTAAAGCACGTAACGTTACGAGCGCGCGTTAGGACGATTCATCTGTCATTTTTCCATAGCAAAATTGACAATGAGATCCACCTAACTTACGTACAATGCCCTACGTGATCGACCCGCCTCTTGTACGTACTATGCGTTACGTAATTGACCAGCTGATTATTTTTGCCTGTTCGGCTAAACTCGGCTTTTGCGCACCTCCGAGGTGTAAATCGTCCAAACGCGGTTAATAGTTACACTCTGTTTCGCACAGTTACACTCTTTAAACACCGGGCGGCGCTGTACCACGACGAAAACACGCCATCGTAACGACTGCTGTACCGATTAAATAGACGGAAGAACGCGTGCTAAGCTGTAGAACGAGGTTCCCTCAATTTTGTTTTCTAGCCGTCACACACTTTAATGTAACACGTACCTTCGGAATTGTGTCAGCAGCGCTGTCCCCCGTAATAAACGCCAGTTCTTCAAGAGTGATGGTCTTGTGTTGTTGAGGGCTTGCAGATCCGAAGTATGTGAGCAACCAAAAACAGACCAGACTCAGTCCTCCCCACAACCAGAAGGAAGATGGCCAGCCAAAGGTAGGACTGCCGCAGAAGAGACCAGATATTTGGAAGGAAATTACTGTGCCGAACTGTGACCCTGGAAAGTATATATTGGACACAGTCGACTACAAAGAGATCGATACTGCCCGAGTTACTATAAATAAAGTCGTGTATACATATTTTTGTAACTTTGGCCTGGGCCGTTTACAGTCGAGTACAAAGATATGTATACGCCTGAAAGTTACAATGTCATAAATCTAGACCTATAATAAAACAAACCGAGGCAACGAGCGTCCATGGAGGCTCTCCCGGTGCATCGCTATGGGGCAATCTAGCCTACTGGCGATCCCACAAAGAATGCTGTTGGTGCTGGCCGCCACGCGGTGCTTGAAAATAATCGCGGAGAAAATGTTTGCTAAACATTGACACAACAATGACGTCATGAACAAAATGAAAGAGACAATTATGTATATCTGACAGGTTCATATATTTAAAAAAATAAATTTGATAGACGTGTATATATAAAATTGTAACAGAATCTGCAGTCATATAAATCTGCTTGATGCACATTATTGTTTACTTGTTAGTGTATACATAAATTTGGGACATTGGGCGTAAACTCGGTACTGTCACCTTAGGCACTGGTCCTACCGCCGGCTATAGTAAGCTAGAAAAGTTGGGCGAGTAGCATTACATTGCGGATCTGTAAAGGTCGATTGATCACACTGTGCCTGGTCAGCACGCAATTACTCGCCCAACTTTTCTAGCTTACTAGCCGGCGGTGGGACCAGTGCCTTATTTGGGCATATATTATAGTAACCAAATATGGCTACAAATTTAAATGGATACATAATGTTGTAACTTTCAGGCGTATACATATCTTTGTACTCGACTGTACAATAATCGTAAGTACAATTTGAAACTATAATATTAAAATACTGAGCCCAGTCAATAAGTTGTACTTTACTCAATATTCTGAGAGTCAATGAGTAATCTAGTGCAGGAATTACAAAAATCACTCTAATGTAACGCCCTTAAATAAATAAATATATATAATATATCAGGAGATAATAGATTAGGAGTACCTGATATTATAGTAAGTATACTACACTCGCGGGCAAAGAATACGGGTCACCCTAAATTAAATAACTGCAATAGGTTTTTAAAAATATTTAATACTTGTTTTATTTACAAATATGCTATTCTTTACAATACCCAACTGTATTAACAATTTCCTGGATCCTATCATAAAAATTTGATATCCAAAAATCACGCTTTTTGCGATATCTCGCTCCGTTAACGTTGTTATTTTTTCATGGGTTTTTACGAGTCCGATTTAAACCTGGTAACGTTATATTTTTTACTGTTATTCGCAGTTTAAATGTAAAATTAAATAAAGATCATGACAGGATTAACTGTACAACCTCTTACGCACTATTTTAGGAAATATGACGGTGTTTACCGACCCGTATTGTTTGCCCGCGAGTGTATAATATTTTAAGAGATCTTGCAAAGATTTTATGACCAATTATTTACAAGAACATTTATAATATTTAAATGCATTGGACTATTTTGACTCTCAATATTTAGTAATAATTTCAGGCATAATTTTATTTTTAAAGCCGTCGAGAATTTCCCTTCTGAAACACACTTCAAAATCGCCAGTTACGTGAATATTAAGAGAACACCGCTACCGCATCTTGAAAAGGTTGCAAGAGACGTTTTTGAGTCATGGCAAATTTAATCTTACCACATTTGCGCATTAGGTTCGAAATTGTTTGATGCATAAATTGAAGTTTAGACCCTTCTATGGCTCATAATGTTTTAATTTGGAAAGCTGTTGAGCACTCTTCAGTTTCAAGCGAATCGTTTTCACCGGAATTTAGCAACGTGAAGTGTTTGCAAGTCCTTAACGGCTAATAGTTAAGCTCTTTGTGTAGAGTGAGTTTACACTTGTATAGGTTAATTCCGTGGTTACAGCCGTGGCTTAATAGATATCGTTGCCTGTGCTTCAAAATATGCTTCGAGTGGTAGGTAATTTATAACGGTATAAAAAAAGAATTACCTAAAGTCTCCTTTAAATAGGCTTGCTTCGAAATAGCTCCCATATTTGTACAAACTAGAGGAAAGGTAACAAGCTATGGTGACCTTAGTCACTCTAATTGCAGGTAAAATAATTTACTTTAAAAACAAAGTTTTAACCGACTTCAATTTAGTACTCCGCCAAGCCTTGAGAACATTTCTTTTCCAGTTTACCTCATGAACTGATTTCCGAGAGCAAATGCGTTGATTATTATAGAAAAAAACCCAATCGCTGTATGTGACCCGATAATATTTGAGGACTTCCGTCAATTTCACAAGGATCACCCTTGGCACTTCATTAGTTGCTATTTCAACGGAATCTTATCAGAATCTGTAATATACTTTTGTACTTTTAAGTACATAGTTGAGGAATTCCATAAGTCATCTGTGGTCTTCATCATCAATTCCACTCCACCAATTTATGATTTCCGGATGTAAATACACGAGTTATAATAGAATATACCAAAATCACTACACGCGTGCCTAATATAATTGAGGAGTTCCCTCAATTCCTCATGGATCCCATCATCCAATTGAATTTTCAAAAAAATGGGACCCACCTGGAAGCATATACTTACAAAAAAATAATAATATATGAATCGGCTCATCAATGACGGAGTTCTGAGGTAACAAACATTGAAAAAAAAAAAAATACAACCGAATTGAGAACCTCCTCCTTTTTTTTGAAGTCGGTTAAAAAATATATGTTGGCGTAACTAATAAAGGTACAAAATATATATTTCTTTTAAAGCGCGATATGACGATGGTGACCAGTGAGTAGGTAATGAGATGAGAGCCAGAGGTCTCGAGGTAGACCACCCGCTAGATGCAGCATACAAAATCACTGCACTTTTGCAACTACATCTGCGCGAGGCCATACATAAAACCCCATGCATACTTGTTCCCACCAGTTTATTTTAATTTATTTTAAGGCCGGTTTTTCAATCACCACAAAAATGTATCTGTCAGATAAAATGATCACTATCCTTTTCCCCAGACATATAAAAGAAAAGGACAGCTAACATTTATCTGACAGATATGTTTTATCTGGGGGCTGAAAAATCGATCCTTATAAGATAGCCTAGTATATGTATTATCACCACTGTGGACCCCAGTTGCCTTAAATAAAGGATTTATTATTATTATAAAGCGGGTGATAGGAGCATTTGGAGACGACTGGTCAACAAGAATAGGACATGATGTCACGATCCTCAGCATTGAGGGAACGACGGATGCTGATGATGACGATGATAGTTGATCGTAATGTAAGTGAGCTGTGTCAGCTGTGTGTGTGCTTTACCAGTGTAAATGTAGGCGCTAAGACGACCCCTTTCACTAAGCGGTGCCCATTTTCCAAGCAAAGTGTGGATGCTCGGATAGAAAGCTGCCTGAGTCATGCCTTGCAAAAGACGGCATATACACACTCCTACCCATCCTCCCTGAAGGTAATGAAAAATAATAAAAACGTTTATAATCTCATAGTTTAAAACGGAGATCCGGCAGGCCTGGCCGGCGATGGCGGGACGAGCTAGACTCGTTCTAAAAAGATTGGCCACAAGAAACTCAGGATCGAGAACACTGGAAACGGAGGGGAGGCCTTTGCTCCCAATAACAATTATAATAATAATAATCTCATTGTTTCTTTGTAGCGTGGTTCACAAAACACACTAGCCATAAAAGTACTCGTGGGAGTATAGAAAAAAACAAAAAGTTTTTGTACGCGTCGATACTTACTAATATTGGGACCCAAGGTGTGATTATTGAAGTGACACCATTCACGGCTAATCCAACCATGATTGGTATCTTACCACCAAATTTCTGGGATATAATTCCCATCGGCAACATCATTGTAGTATATCCGACGAAGAATGCAAACAGCATCATTTCTTGCTGTTTCTTTGACCACTCGTAGGTCTGAAAAAGAATACAGCCTAGGTTATTATAGTACATTGTTTAACGAGGGGCGTAAGTAGAATATCGCGAACATAGTCTATCAGAAGCCCGATACCGAAGGCGGAGGGCTTTTGATGACTCAAGTTTGCAATATTCTTACGCCCGTGTTATACAAAATGTTTTTCATCACATTTGCGAGGAAACAAATACATTTAAGATAAAATAATACAAATCGTAATAAAAAAACTGCAATATGACAGTGTACAAGACGGTACATCAATGTCATACATTCATATATGTCTAGTTGACACCTGTCAATTTTAATATAGCATCATCGTTACACCTAAGCACAGCGTTGGAAGGGAGAACCTATATGTTCATTTAATTAATACTTAATACAGTGCATTACTACAATTTATTTCATGGTTTCATTAGCGCCTAACATGAAATTGGTCCTTCGAGAGGCCTTTTCAGCGCTAATTACTGACTGCAAACAGTGTGCGTGGACAGTTAGTGCAAACGTCGGCGACCGGCTCCATATTGTCGGCCTTGTGCAGTGCGCAAAACTTTCCGACCGCGTGTGACATTTGATGATGGTTATACTCAGACTTTTGATTTTTTACTTGCAAGTTGCAAGGACTACAATATAACGCAGTGCGGGTGCGTAGTTACGAACATTGTGGCAAGTTGTCACAGATTCTTGTGGTTCCGGGTGCAGTGCTCACCGGGGCGTTCATTATTTGCCGGTCTCGAAGTTCGGGGTTTGCGGCCGTCCAGTGGACAAATTTAGAACAATAGTGAAGCGTTACACATGTTGTGTTAGTTTTTATCTGCGTGCAGTGCTCGCGAGTGATTGACTCCATGTTCCGAAGTTCGGACATGCATTAATTGTCCAGTGGACCTACAAATTTCATGTTTATCTATATAAACATAAACGCAAGTTGCGTCAATTTATAAAAGGACAAGCGAATTGCTTGCGAGAACATTTGACTCGAAGTTCGAGTCTTCCGTAACCGTTCGGCCAGCAGTGACTTTTTTAATTTTCTTTGACTGTGATACCTAACTACTACACGAACACGCTTTAGTGCTCGGGCAATGCAGTCAATTAACTTAAAATCAGTGAAGTTACCTTCTCGTGACCTCTACAACTCAGTTAGTCGAGTGATACCCATACGGTTTCATTTCACTCATTCGAAGATTAACTTCCTTTCATCGATTTCCGATATAGGAATCTCGAGCGTTTCGCTTTTGCTGCTCTGAGGCGCTGAGGTGCAAGGTGCAATAAGCCACTTTATTGCGCCAAGGAGCGTTCTACGTGTGAAGAAACGAAACGCCAACAGCGCTCGGACCTCTTCGGGTGTCGGCGCATCGCTCCGTTCTGCTCGCCACCAATAGCGGCACTGCGTGCGGTCTTCATTCGTTCGATTCGATTACATGCACGTTCGTTCATTGCGTTCACCAGGGTCTGAGCTGTGCTGTGTGTGCGCCATTTTGTATTTTGTACGCGTTATATTTTCTATGCTACCCTTTGTGGTTGTTTAAGAAAACAAAATTATCAATCTTTTAACGTATTGATTGTATTACATTATCAGTTAGCGAAGCCAAGATTACTAGTTGCATTGTAAGTTTACACTGTTGAAGTGCGTGTTGTAGTTGCAATAGAGAAATACATTGCATTGCAATTCTTATAAATCGCATGCTGCGATTTGGTACAGTGTACCAAGAATATAATTTGCGTCGAATAATATATTGTTTATACAGTTGTTGCCAGGTACGGTTAAGTGTATTTACTTCTAATACGTTTCTGTATTCGTTGCGAATCTCGTCTGTTTTAATTAATTTAAGTTTATAAGTTTGTAATTCCGATTATTTAAGGTCCCAAAATGGCGGACGATGATCTGAAAAGGCTGCGCGCGGCCAGGGGACAATTAAAGTCTGCGATTACCAGGATGATGTCTTTCAAGGCTTCGACCGAAGCTGCATCCAGCGGAGACGTGGATCCAATCTTAATACAGCAAAAAAGGGAGCGCCTTGACAAGATTTTCCAAGAGTATAAGGAGCTCAACTTAGAAATTACATTACTGGAACCGTCTGACGCGGAGCGCGCGGAAGATGTTGAAGACAAATACGATGCCATCTCATCGTTCTATACTCGCATAATTAAGGAAGCATTGGGCGCGTCTGCGCCGGAATCGCCGCCGCACTTAATTGGTTCGTCGGGGCCTGGAGCTTGTGTGTCTACGCCTTTCCGCTTGCCGCCTATTAACCTAAAGGTCTTCACGGGTGAGGTAGGAGACTATCAAAGCTTCATAGCATTGTTTAATAGTGTCATTCACTCAGATTCGAAATTGAGAGCCTGTGAAAAGTTTTATTATTTAAAAACTTATCTGGAGGGCGAGGCTTTAGCTCTCATTAATTACTTGCCTTTAACTGCGGAAAGTTACCCCGTAGCACTAGATCTTTTGAAACAAAGATATGACAATAAGAAACAATTGATTAATCATCATATCATTTCTGTCTTGGACTTGCCTCCCATGCAAAGGGCCTCAGCTGCATGCATTAGAAACTTGGTTTCAGTTACTAGGCAACATCTTGGTGCATTGGGTAATTTAGGTGCCCCAGTCTCACATTGGGACTTGGTTATTATTGCAATTTTGCACCGAAAGCTTGACCAGTATACATTAAGGGCTTACCATTTAGAAAATCAAAGCAACTGTGACTTGCCTAAGCTTAATGATTTATTAACCTTTTTAGAGCAACGGGCTACTGCCTTGGAGTCGCTGGGAGAGCGAGCGCCTACTGGACGTCGTTCTAGTTTAATTGCTACTAACAATAATAAATCAGCTAAGCCCACAAAATGTAAGTACTGCCAATCGCATATACATAAGCTGCACCAGTGCTCTAGCTTCAAGTTAGCCGAACCAAATAAAAGAAACCAGTTTGTCATCTTGAATAAGTTGTGCAATATTTGTTTGAATGAGCATGCCGGTCAAAGGTGCATATATTCCTTTAAGTGTACAATCTGCAAGGGTAAGCACAATACTTTGTTACATGAGGAAGTTCCTCAACAGTGTGCAGTAGTCTCGCAGGGAGAGGCAAGCCAAGGGCAAATAAGTTTACTGACAAATAGTAAGGACAATGTCCTTCTGCCTACTATAAAGGCAACATTATATTATAGAAATGGGCAGGCAGTGTTTGTTCGTTGTATTCTTGACTCAGCTAGTCTGGTTTCATTTTTGCACTCTGATGTAGCAGAGCGGTTAGGGTGTAAGTTGCAGCCCAATAATGCGTTGATTACTGGTGTGTGTGATGGCGCTAGCGTAGCAACACAACAGACCACAATAAGAGTTCATGCTACTGCAACAAGCTATAGCGTTCCTGTGACATGTCACATTGTTAAAAATATTACTTGTAATATGCCACAATTTGCTGTCAGGCATGAAGAAATAAATATCCCCTCTTATGTGAAATTAGCAGACGATAGTTTTGATGTTTGTGACAGAATTAGTATGCTCCTAGGTGCTGACATCTTTTTTCAGGTCCTTTTGCGCGAGCAGCTGCCGGCTTTGCCCAGTCAGCTTGTTCTGCAAAACACGCGCTTCGGCTACATTGTGGCTGGCAAGGTCAGTCACTCTGGTGCAGTCACAAATTCATTAGCTTCAAACTTTTGCTGTCAGCAACAGCGGCATGACAATGATATAGGTACTCTGAATAGAGCGGTATCCCAATTTTGGTTAACTGAAAAGGTCCCTGAGATCTATGCCGAGGCTGATTCAGAAAAAGAGTTAGCTGAAAGTATGTTTCAAAAAACTGTTATTTTAAAAGATAACAAATTTGAGGTGGCATTGCCTCTTAAGCAGGACATTGCCGAGTTGCATTTAGGTGATTCACTTTCTTGTGCATTAAAGAGATTCTTAAGCTTGGAGCGAAGATTTAAAAAGGATAATGATTTGTTTGCGAAATATAAGGCTTTCATAGATGAGTACATTCAGTTAGGCCATGCTAAGTATGTTAACATTTCAGATTATGATTTGGAAAGAGAGGCAGTTTTTATCTTGCCGCATCACCCTATTTTCAAAAATGATTCTATTCGAATTGTATTCGACGGGTCTATGCCCTCTTCATCCAATATCTCGCTCAATGACGTTTTATTAAATGGTGCTGTTGTGCAAAACGATTTGTTTAGCATATTGATACTATTCAGGTTATATAAGTTCATTCTGAACTGCGATATTCGCAAAATGTTTAGAGCCATTTCACTCACGCCATCACACCGACCTTTACAAAATATTTTATGGAGACCTAATAAAGACTCTGATATTCAATGCCTTCAGCTCCAAACAGTAAGTTATGGGTTAAAGTCCTCTTCTTATCTTGCAACCAGGTGCCTCCTAGAGTTGGTAAATAGGCATAAGAACGAATTTCCCCTGGCCGCAGATGCCTTGTTACATAATACTTATGTTGATGATGTAAATTTAGTCTCCAATAATTTGGATGAAATCTTGTCAGCTAAGGCTCAATTGATAACCGTACTTTCAAAGGGGGGTTTTGACTTACACAAATGGTGCTCAAATGTAGAATCTTTATTAGAGAACATACCACTTGATTGCCAGAATTAGGCATTTGTTGACTTTTCCAATGAAAAGGACCCAATTGTTAAAACTTTAGGTATTAAGTGTGACCTAGTTTCAGATACACTTATAATGAGTTCCCCTAAACAAGAAATTTGTGACCATTACACTAAAAGGGACATGTTATCATTTGTAAGCAGACTCTTCGACCCTTTAGGGTTGCTCGGGCCAGCCATAGTTAGTGCTAAATTGCTGTTACAGCAGACTTGGTTTGAGCAACTTCAATGGGACTCCCCATTGCCCGAGTGCCTTAATGATGGGTTCAAGAAGTTTGCAATCAGCCTAAATCAAATGAAAGGTGTCATTATCAAGAGAAATTTAGACACTTCTAACGCGAAGTCCATCGATATCATTGGCTATGCCGATGCGAGCACGAAGGCTCACGGTTGCTGTATATATTTAAGGATTGTAAATCTTGATGGCAGTGTAAGTGTTGACCTTATGGGTTCGAAATCGCGAGTTAACCCCATGCAACAATTGAGCGTTCCTAGGCTAGAGCTTAATTCAGCCTTATTATTAGCCAAGTTGGTCAAAAAGGTCTATGACATTATTAAGAACAGATTTGAGGTAAATGTTCAATTGTTCTTGGATTCGCAAGTAGTACTTGCTTGGCTCGCAACAAGTCCATTGAAACTTAGTGTCTATGTTGCCAATAGGGTGAAATACATACATAATATAACTCAAGGATTTCCCTGGTATTATGTACGCACCTCTCAGAATCCAGCTGACCTTCTTACGAAGGGCATTGACCCTCATTTATTGCAGGATAATGAGTTTTGGTTCCATGGGCCTGAATCGCTGAGGTCATGTGACTTTTTACCTGTGAGTGCGTATGAAATGCCAGAAGAGATTCCTGAATTGAAAGTGTCACTCGTCATCAATGAAAGTGAGCCATTACCCTTGTTTAATGATGTGTCAAACATTGATAAGATAAAACGGATTATTTCCTATATGTTTAGATTTGTAAATAATTGCAAGGCTAAGTTAGCAGATAGAGTGTTAGGAAATTTAACGCCTCAAGAATTAGATTATTCATTAAAACTTGTTCTCAGGTATGAACAAATACGGTATTTTGAGCAAGAGATTAAATGTTTAAATTTAAAAGTACCTATTAAGTCAAATCTTCAGGCGTTAAATCCATTTTTGGACAGCATGCGCTTAATGCGCGTCGGTGGAAGGCTCCAGCAGGCTGACGTACCCTATGCTACTAGGCACCCTATAATACTGCCAAAAGGTTCTAAAATTGTTCATTACCTCATAGAAAAAGAGCATAAGGCATTGTTGCATGCTGGACCCAAGCTAGTGTTGTCTGACTTAAGTTTAAGGTACCATATTATTAATGGAATGAGAGAAGTAAAACATGTTGTAAATAAGTGTTTAGTATGTTTTAAGTTAAAGGCAAAGAATGCTGAGCAACTCATGGGATCGCTTCCCTATGACAGAATAACCCCAGCCAGAGTGTTTGAAAAGACTGGAATGGACTTTGGTGGGCCATATAATGTCAAAATGTTAAGGGCAAGAAAGCCAGTTATTCAGAAGGCATATATTTTGCTATTTGTTTGTTTCTCAACAAAGGCTGTACATATAGAGTTAGTAACAGATTTAACTACTGAATGTTTCTTGAATGCCTTAAAAAGATTCATTTCACGTAGAAATAAACCTAGTGTAATTTATTGTGACAATGCATCTACCTATAAAGGGGCACATAATAAGTTGAATAACTTGTATCAATTACAGGCTACTACAGACCATAAGAATGCTGTTGAATTTTACTCAGCCGAGCAAGGCATTTCGTTTAAATTCATTCCGAGTTATTCTCCAGTGTTCGGTTCATTGTGGGAGGCTGGAATAAAGTCTGTAAAATATCACTTGAAGCGGGTTGTAGGTGAAACCGTCATGACTTATGAGGAATTGAACACGGTTATCATACAAGTAGAAGGTATATTAAATTCTCGCCCAATGACTGCCTTACCTACAACTGATGTGAATGAAACACCATACCTGTCCCCTGGGCACTTTTTAACGGGTTCTCCTCTTACCACATACCCGGAGAGAGATTGTGTAACTGAGCCTATTAGTCGCGTTAAGTTCTGGGATCAATGTAATCGTATGGTTCAAGGTTTCTGGAAACAGTGGCACAAGCAGTACCTTGTGCAGTTACAAAATAGACCTAAGTGGCGCAAGGATTGTGATAATATTAAAGTAGGTACTTTAGTCATAGTTAAAGATGACAATGTAACACCCTTGAGGTGGCCAATGGCCAGAGTGGTAGAAGTATTTCCTGGAGCAGACGGTAAAGTGAGGGCTCTCTCCATCAGGACACCTAAAGGGTCTGTCATAAGGACAAGCATATATAAAGTATGCGTTCTTCCTATAGAAAATAAAGTTTAATTAATAATTTTACATAAGTGTATGTATCACCTTTCTCGTGGCTGGGAATATGTACAAGACGGTACATCAATGTCATACATTCATATATGTCTAGTTGACACCTGTCAATTTTAATATAGCATCATCGTTACACCTAAGCACAGCGTTGGAAGGGAGAACCTATATGTTCATTTAATTAATACTTAATACAGTGCATTACTACAATTTATTTCATGGTTTCATTAGCGCCTAACAGACAGTTTTTTGTTGAATTTGATGTGAGGCGCGTATGGCAAAGACCGTTCGGTATACAGCCACGATTTGAAAACACTTAAAAACATTTTACATAATTATACACTAAATAACAACATATTAAATCTGTAAATAATTCTGTTAAACATGTTTTAGTAGTCTTTTTAAGTTTAAATTTATTTATAAATACGTTTTCAGACATCGTATTTGATATAAAACCTCTTTTCTTTGTAACTGCCGCATGAGTGACAGATACAATTTAAGAAAAAAAAACATTACGCCCGTGGACGTAACAGGCTACTGTAGCTCTGTATGTCTGCGCATTATGAAGTCCTTTTCGAGCAAGTATGATGAAATAGTACATTACTTACCTAGGGCGGTAAAACTAAGAATGTCTCAAATCGCAGGTACTTTACTTCTCTCCCTGGCCAGGAGGTGGGATTTTCCGCACGCATAGCAAACAATATTGTCAAGGTGAATAAAATGCGTGAGCTCTAAAGCATTTCATTTAGTCAGTATTATTATAAAACAAACGTTAGATACTATATAACAAAAATAAACACTTACTGACAAATGAAAATATGGAACATGTAAAGGTTTCTGTCAAATAAATGTAAAACTATAAGTACCTGAAAAACACTCCAAGTTTTCTCTCTATTACATGCAGTTGCAGCACTTCCATTCCTATTACTGGCGTTTGTTTCACAACGGTGGTCTGTAGTAGTCATGGCAACCATCGCCACGCTGAGATGGGACTTGATGGTGAAGCCAACCGAGAGACTAATGAAGAGAATGAGTACTTGCATATGACGGGCGCCGAAGCCTTTTGGCGCTTCATATCTTGGGGGATCTGAAAACCATGGTACAGTAAACTAAGCACATAAATAATACTCACATTCATGCGTGCATTGTTCCTATGAACACACGAGATAATAGTGCTCATCATACGTCGCACTTCAGCGGGCATTTTGCGGGCATGTCATTTGGTACGGTTCACAAATCAAGTTTCGAGTTGTCAGAATAAAGTATTTGTACTTAGTATTTGGTACCTAGTATTTGTAATGTGCAATTCCAAATACCTTAGCAACTAAGGTTGTACGTTAGGTTTTTTTATATCGATTCAGTTTTAAGTAAAAATAAGATTCAATAGTATGTAGTATTCATTTTGAATTAAGCAGTAACGCTGCTAACGAAAATATACATTATATTTTTGGGGCGTATTTTAACTTTAAATGTTAAGCAATATGGGTGACCTTTCTTTGATTTAAGTTCGGATTGCTGTCGTAGTATCCTATCCATTTCAATACATAGATGTGCAAATTAACAAATTAAGCAAATCTTTCTATTAAATAGACGGCACTGCACCAACAAAATACAACTACGAACAAAAGTTATGTCAGCTATATATTTGATTTTTAAGTGGCCATTACAAATACTAAGTACACATACACAAGTTAAGATGTTTTTTTGTAAACCGTACCAAATGACATGCCCACAAAATGCCCGCTGGAGTGCGACGTATAGTGATCATGATTGCTATATATAATGATAAAGATGCGACAGTCAAAATAAATAAACTGATTAATCGTTGCTATACGTGATGGCTCTTAAATAAATAGTAAAGAACGAAAACAAAACTACGGGGGAAAGAGATCCTTTGATTATGGGGCGACTGATCAAATAGGGTTTTCTCCGAAGTAAAGTAGCCCCATTTTTTCCTAAAGTAATCATACCAGTAGGTATGATTACTTTAGTACCAGTAAGAAACTTCAATAGTAAAAACCGGTGTTTTTACTATTGAAGTTTCTTACTGGTATGTCTCTAGAAAATATATTTATTTGCTATTCCGCTAAATAATTTTAAGTTCGAAAAAAATGCACAATTCATACAGTTTAGTAAGTAAATTTCTATTTAAAAATAACACTTTATAATGTGCTTGCACTTTACATGCTTAATAATGTTAAATTGGCTAAAAAAATACTTTCTAAATGATCTTAAGGAATTTATTGTCGAGCTCACCCACCCACAGTTGCTTGGCTTTCAAAACATATTACAGTATTATAGTTTTCTTAGAAAGCCTCAATAAATAAACCTTCTTTTTTAGGTTCATTGTCAACCCTAGCTTAATTTTTTTATGAAGTCCGTAACAAATATAAAAAGTGTAATGTAGCTTCTTTTAGAAATTGTTAAACTATGTTCTGGGGAGGTTGCAAAAAGAAAAACGAAAAAAAATTAATGATGTAGTTTTACGGTAGCTTTTTAACAGTGTGCATACTTTGAATAATCCACCACAAGCAGGCTTCTGTTCATCATCATCAACATCATTTTCAGCCCGTACTCCCCACTTCTGAGCATAAGCCTCGCTTCGAGTACGCCACCCGTCCCTATCCTGAGCTAATCGTATCCAGAAGTGACCCACGATCTTCCTAATATCGTCCACCCATCGAGCTGGTGGCGAGTGACGAGTATTCGTATGCAGGGCAGAAAATCGTTACCTACGCATTACCATATTGAGTACAGAAATTGTTGCCGTATTATTGAAAAAAAAAACTTTCGATTTTGTAATCGTCTCGTAAAGTATTTACATTCAAAAGCTTCTAAAATTTTTAAAACGGTAATATAATCTATGTACACACATACCATAATTTATTTCAGACACAGGCACATTTTTGTATTCACCTTTACTGTTAGACATTTTGTACAACAATGCGGACAATTCAAATGATTCATTTGAGATGCTATTTGTATATTTTATCAGCGAAGATAAATCCGATATAGGTACTAAACAAACATGAAACATACAGGTAGCATGGTGTCACTCAATGCTAATCGTTTTATTAAATATTTGGTTTAGAGTGGAAAACTTGGATGCAAAATTTGGGAGTTGTTGGTTTTTTTTGTCTCCAAAAATGTGCCTTTAGCATTATCTTGAGGGTCATGAGCATGATGTTGGAATCTCGACATAACGTGAACCTTGGAATTTTTTGAATGAATTCCTCTGTGGTCAGATTTCCAACAGACCATCTATCGACCTTCATCGACAGCAATACATACAAAAACTCAAAACTTACAGTACACAAAGTAGCCAATAACAGATGTTCATGTAGACAAGCTAACCTAAGTGGTAATGGAAACATTAATTAAATGATAAATATATATTTATATGCACTAGTGTGTACGAGTGCGTGCGTGCGATAATTTTGTCACCAGGCTACGAGTACTTCTGTATTTTGCTTTGAATATAATTTACCGAGAAATTCCTGATGTCGCCCAGATTTCCTAAGGCGTCGACACTACGCGATATCGTCTGGTTTGACCTCTTGTCTCACAAACGATCATTGAGACACCAGCGCGCTGCTGCGCCTCCAACAGCGCTGTACCGTGAAATGGGGTGAGTTGGGTCTAAATATACAATCAAACCACGGTAAAAAAATATTTTAACAAGTGGCACGTTGATGTATATACATAAAAACGTTCCGGCCGTATGTATTTTAGTTTTATAACAATATCTGTCGCTTAATTTCATAATTTAAACGATACATACAAAAATAGCGAGAAATCCCACCTTACCCCTTAGTGCACTTGGAGCGGATATCGATTGGGTGAGCTGAGAAAATGTATGGGGAAAATCTTTTGGATTCTGAATTTCGAATAAGCTGGCCCCGATTCGCGTTGCGTCCCACTCTCCGCTCATATTTATCGGTACTTTTCTGCATGATCGCTCCCCACAACCCTGTTTCCATTCCAGGCTACAACATTCATCTTTCACTTCTAAAGACTACTTCTTTGTGTTATAATTTGGCTACTCCGTATTGCCGCAAGAGGAGAAAATAATATGTCAAAAAGTATAATAAAATTACTTTTAGAGCAACCTGAGCCAGGAAATCAAAGTAGCCACTGAAAGTATTCGTGTCCTATCTGCCAGTGTGGGGCAAAAATTAATTGCATTACAAATAACAAATTACAATTACTGCAATACACATTACAAAATGTAATCTGTAATGCGATTACATATTACATTTTGTAATTTGAATTTGTAATGCATTACTTCGTAAAAATTACAAATTACTTTGATTTAATAAAACATTTTTCATTATTAACCGATTGAAAGAAGCGAGCAAAGCGTCGCCGTTTCAGCTCAGGGAAAAATACTTTCGTACGTCCGTTTGCCCAGATTCTCGGCTATTCTCGACCACAGGTCGCATTTCTCAACCATTCTCGTAAAATTTTGTGAGCGGTTCGTTAATCATATAAAATATGGTCGTCAGTTTTTCAAAAAAAATTAAAATGGCGCAAATATGAGTTGAAAAATAAAACATTGGCGTATAAGAAAGAGGGGGGTTTCTGGACTTTTTTTAATTTTCTTTTCCCATCGTAAAAAAACTTTTTCTCAGATCGATATTTACCGAGATATTTGGGTTCAAAGGTTTCGGTTATTTCGGTATCGTGAACCGACTCGGATGGCGGATAGGTTAAAAGACGTCTTCGTGGTTATTTTTTTTTATACAAGAGCGGAAAAAACTTTTTTAGAAAGAAGAAGATTTCCGGCTATTCTCGACCACAGAGGGGGGACGGCCGGGGGGTTTTTGGACTTCGAAAATGTTTGATATTTTTTCCTATCGTTATAAATGCGTAAAAATAAGCATGTTTTATTCGTTAAACTTTTTCTCTTGCGTAAATGCTACATGCTAATTAATAAATTAAAAAGTAGCTTGAACAGAAAAGTTGCATTTTGATCCCTCTCGTCGTGGAGAAAAGCTTACTTTTCCGAATGAAAGGTGTGAAAAAATTATTTCACCCCATGGCCATGTAGAGAGATATTCAGTCTGAAAAGAGGGAGGTAATTTCTGTTTGAAGACGTGGGGATTGTGTGACGTAAAGGTAGGTGGTCTTTGTGCAATTTACCTCAACGTACATGCAAACGTAATCTGTGCACGTTATAATTTTAAACGCACATTTACTCGAGTCGCATCGTCAGAATATCGAATGACGCTTATTAAGGTATGACGCGGCAGTTTGTGATATCTTTACGTCCCCATTTAGGCCACATAACATTTGCATGATAAGGGCGAAGTGCCGTTTTCTTGTGTTTTACCTTGTAGCCACGAGCAGGGTATATTTTTGTTTTAAGGATTTTTCTCTTGTATTTATTTTAATTAAGTACTTAAAAAAGCTACGGTAGCCTAGTGGATTACTGTAACATGGGTTAGATTATTTAATAATATTTTATAGTAAGATTACAATTTGATAGGCTTCATGAATTATTTTGTGAATGTGGTTGAATTAGCATATTATTTAAAATATTGGATTTAGAGTACCCTTTTGGTCATTTGTAACCTGCCTTAAGAGCCCATTTGTAAAATTTTCAAGTTAAATGGGGCCTACCTTTTGCTTTAAATTAACTTCATACAGAAGTAAAGGACAACGGACTTACTTACAGTGGAGTCTCTACCCCATTGAAGTTTGGTCCATTGTCGCTTGTTAGCGCTCCAAAAGCTGTTGAGTTGAGAAATGTCAGTTGCCACTTTCTGATTTCCTCATTTCTGATTCGATCACGCAAAACGAGTATAACTATCATAAAACCTAACGGTCGAGCGGCTTCGGAATAAAGGAGTGAGTATGGAGAAAATTCTCACAGTTCCAGGTTTCTTCACAAGATGGCAGCCATCCACCCACATGCCCAATCAATGGCTACGTGAGCGGGAATTCTCGCCCATTTATTTTTATTATTTTGCAGATAATGGTGCAATCATATGGTCTATGTTTATACTTAATCGTTCAAAGTCTGTAATATCGTAAGGAGGGAATTCGCTCATCCTTTCCCTTTATAGCTTACTAGCTTCCGCCCGCGACTTCATCTGCGTGGACCCGGGCTATAACTTCGTGTAAAAATTCATCCAAATCGGTTGAGCCGTAGAAGCGTGATTGAGTAACAAACATCCAAATATCTAAACATCTCAACATCTAAACTTTCGCATTTATTATATTAGTGGGATTGTAGGATAAATTTCAAACGACATGATGTTCCGAATATTATCTGAAACCAAAGGCTTTGTAAGTATGTATTTTTTAGTCAAATTCTTATTCTTCATGTCACATAACAAAACATATCAGTACCAAAAAAAATTTATTTAGAACTACATTATACGTGTTCTTTAGCATAGGTCAGTACACAGCAAAGTACAACAAAACAAGTAAATATTTAGACATCCTTCAGACGCAATGATAAAACATTGTTACAGTGCGTTACGCAACGTCACACCGTCATATCAACATACATGGCACCGACTTTGCTGCGCAGCGCGTCAATTGACGGAGCCTGAAGATAATTTTGACCCATTCACGGTCATGCTACGTTCATAGTGCTATGCCGTAGACCATAGCAATTTAACACAATAATTTCATAGAATCGCTACGCGCTACGCTCGTAGCCGGTCGCATCGTTTTACTGCTATGTAGCTAAAAGCGGCTTCCTGGAGTGAGTATGTTAATGTCCTTATGTAGCAATAATGCCCTGTAGTGCTTGTGGGTCTTGATTGGCGCTGAATGGGTTAAGAAACATTGAATTTAAGTTTGTCAGAACTAACTCTATAAATAGGGTCTAGACTCGAAAATTATTATGACTCCAAAAGAAAGAAGGCACAAAAATATGCCTAGTGACGAAAATCCCATTCAGATATCTAAAAGAATAACGAAGCTACTACCGTTTCTTTAATATTGCTTGTTAGAGAGAGAAAACGCAAACAGTGTGTGACGTCACAATACGCGAGGCTGCCGCGTCACGCGTCGCGCGCGCGGCGGGCCGCGTCGTCGGCGGCGCCGAACACGATGGGACACGGCACGTTGCGGTCTATTAGTGACGTCACAATCTACAAGAGTCATCGTTTCACCTACATAAAACTTTGGACACTTATAACTTCGTGATAATTTAACCTCTTGTGTTGATTTTTTCTCCATTTGACTACATTTTTAATGTTTTTTCGAGAAAATATGACATTATTGATTATTTTATTTAGTGTCTACACCATTAAGCAAATAAAAGTATAGTTCGCAATAAAATCTTCTTACTACCACATTTCCAAGCGCTTGCCACACTAAGCGCCCACTGTACTGTTTACCAAGCAAGGCAATCACATTCGCTAAAGTATTCTAAAAGGCATTTTTCCCGCATTTCCCCTTAAAGGAAGCAACACGGTAGCCCAAAGCGTTCAGGTCACCCACAAAACATTATAAGGCACTCTATCAATGCTGCTCATAGGCTGTTTTAGATTTGAAACGTACACCAAATGGTTCGATGCCATTAACAGAATGCTTTCATTGCCTCAGTGAGGGCTTCATTATTTGCGCTACTAATGGACAGTGGGTATTGTCGTGTATACCTTGCTTATTCCCGAACTGGTTTCGACTACATTCTATCATAATTTGACCCCTAGTTTCAAACAACCTGTTTAAGACGTCCATATTGTAACACTTACCACCTTTATGTAACAACATAAATTACTTGATTACTTGATAAACTTTTGTAATTGGGGGTCTAGGATATAGTGGCCGTAAATGGGAAGTCATAAAGTACCAGAATTGAATCATTTGAATAATAACTGAAGGAAAATTTGGACTGTTGCAGTTTTACTTTTTAATTTCCATTGCACTGTTGTCTATTTTGTCAAACTTCATTATTATTATTTTTTTTTTTATCTTTATTTAAAGAGTTTTGTCAAAATGACAAATGTCACTATAATGCAACTTACTAACTATTACAAATCAAATCTTTACACTATTCACCCTCCACTTTGACAAGTCTATCACTAGTACAATTTTAACGAAACGCTAACCTCTATCTGAGGCGTAGTTCAGTAACGTTTTGAACGCCTGTTAGGTAGATTTAACTGTAATTTTTCTATATAAAAATTGACATTTAGATCTACCTAACGTACGTACAATGCGTTACGTGATCGACGTGCTGGAATACTTGCGAGATTTAATACTTAAGGCTGGTTATTCCAATCCATCAGTCTGTTTTTTTTTCATTTAATTACTTAAAAACACACATGTTCGACTTACATTAGTGATCTGACTCCATGACATTATAGTAATACAGACACAATTACAGCAAGTGCAACAGAAGCAAGTTTGTATGAGAAGTTTGTCAATCCGCTATAAGATGAAAACTGCTGGTGGCATATTTAAAGTTTACGAGTTAGTAAAGTGTGGTCCATGAACCTATGATTACGCATGGCAAGCTATGATAATAATGTTAATTTACAAATCTCAATAAGTGTTACAGAAGGGGATATTTATCAGTCGTTGCTTCTGATCTCTTCTCGTTAAGAAATCATTTAATACGAAATAACAATGAAAAAAGAATGTGAAACTGAATAATCCCCGCCGCTTCCTTCCGCCATCGCCCTACGCGACAGCTTTTCCATTCTCACCACGTAGATGGTTGGCAGTCCTCAACTGTGCGTTTCTCCCGAAACTTTCTGCCTCGCACAGCCAAACTCTGGAATGAATTGTCGCCTGTGGTATTTCCGGACCGTTACGACCTTCAAGCCTTCAAGAAAAGAGCGTACTCCCATCTTAAAGGCCGGCAACGCACCTACAACTCTTCTGGTGTTGTAAGTGTCCATGGGCGTCGATTATCGCTTACCATCAGGTGATTCGACTGCTCGTTTGCTTCCTATATTATAAAAAAAAAAGAATAAATTGTGAATAAAACTTGAACCAATTCATCTCAATTTACCTCGAAGCTCCTAAAAGTAAGCTTTAGAAAATGTAAACAAAGTAAAAGCTTGTAAATAGGATACAATTTTCTCGCTTGACATAATATTTTTCTTTTGAAATTGATATCAGTTAATTATTTGCGTTGTCTAAAAACGGTCATAACCTCATCCATTTTAAGAATTTAAATTCTAAAAGGAATTTAAATTCGAAGTTCTAAAAGTAAATAAGCCTTTAACTCCGTTAAAAGTGGGCGTGACGACACTCGAGATTTGATTTGTTATTAAGGCGTTAATATCTTTTGAGCGAGAGTCGGATTAGTAGTACCTACTCGTGCCCGATAGCAACACAAATGTAAAGAACGGTTGAAAAGCAACACTTTTTTGGGTTCCATAGTTAACGAGGAAACCTTATAGTTTCGCCATGTCCGTCTGTCCGTTCATCTGTGGCTTAGCTGAGCCACACTTACTATTACCAGGTAACTGAAATTCGGCATGAGTATATAAAATTGGCTTATATACTAATGCCGACAAAACGGTAGACTAAAAAAAGTTGGCACGCGCGTGTCGATGTAACAAAGGTCAAATATAGACAGGCAACTGCGGTACGCTACACTGCGCGTGGTCCGATACCCACTTGGCCGGTTTTCTTGTATTACTTATACAAGAACTTTATTTTATTAATTTATTCAAAACATCGGTACAGATCGACGATAATGAAATTCATGAGACAAGTTACCAGAACTAATAATTTTTAAACGACTTCAAAAAAAAGGAGGAGTTTCTCAATTCGGTTGTATTTTATTTTTTTATCATTTTCAATGTTTGTTACCTCAGAACTCCGTCATTGATAAGCCGATTCGTAAAATTTGTTTTTGTTTGTAAGTATATGCTTCCAGGTGGGTCCCATTTTTTTCCAAAATTCGATTGGATGATGGGATGCATGAGGAATTGATTGATTCTTCAATTATATTAGGCACCCCCTCGTGCCACCCGTGTAGTGATTTTGGTATTTTCTGTTGTAACTAGTGTATTTACACCCGGAAATCATAAATTTGGTGGAGTGGAATTGATGATGAAGAAAGACCACAGATGACTTATGGAATTCCTCAATTATGTAAGTACTTAAAAGTACAAATGTACGTCACAGATTCTGAAAGATTCCGTTGAAATAGCAACTAATGAAGTGCCAAAGGTGATCCTTGTGGAATCGACGGAAGTCTTCAAATATTATCGGGTCACATACAGCGATTGGGTTTTTTTCTCTAATAATCAACGCATTTGCTCTCGGGAATCAGTTGCTGTGGTAAATTGGAAAAGAATAATGAATAATGTGGAATTGTTCTCGTGGCTTGGCGGAGTACTAAATTGAAGTCGGTTAAAACTTTGTTTTTAAAGTAAATTATATTATTTTGCTATTCCGTTAAATAACATGCAGGTCTATTAGCAATAATGCGATGAAGCGCCGCATTTAATCCTACTAATATTATAAATGCGAATGTTTGAATGTTTGTTACTCAATCACGCTTAAACAGCTCAACCGATTTGGATGAAATTTAGCACGAAGATACTTTAAAAGCTGGATTAAAAATGTATAGGAAAGTTTTCATCCCGGGCCCACGCAGAAGAAGTCGCGGGCGGAAGCTAACTTTCGCATTCATAATATTAGTAGGATTGGCGATATCACAAATTGTGAAAATGTCGAATAGCACCTTTGCTGCCTTCATATTTTTAGTGTCTGGGCGACTGAGCTCTGCTTGGGTGACAATAGAGAAAATGATTTTCCCAGATAGGAGTCTTAGCTAGATCGTTTATTCGCCCCCGTTGAAATTTGAAATTGAAATTGTTACTGCCAAATATATAATACAACTATTGCTCGGTTAATAGTGTAGGATATTATTGCTCAATGCTCGAAGAAGGCGACATCCAGATTTGTCAGTGTGGAAGCGGTACGATGTCAGTAAGCTGTCAACTGTCAGTGTCAACTGTCAGTGGAGTCAGTGCCGACTTTGTACTGTGTACCAACATTTTATTTATTTGCTTGTTTAAATGAGTGCTTCCTGACTGGCGCGAGATGCACGGAAACGGGCCAGTTCGAACGCAGTTCTGCAAATTATACATAAGGTATTACTACAGCCTAAATTTAAAATTAATATTATTATCATGAATGAACAAAAGTAGGATTCCGTTATAATACTGCATACAGATCCCGCCTCTCCAATAGGCAACCCCAAATAAGAAAACCAGTAATATTAAATTTTATCGAAAAATTAATTAAAATATTGTCAAATGGGGAAAAATGTAAAGCATGGGTTCAATAGTAATCACAAAGTTATGTGTCTAAAGTATGAAGTAAGACGCTCAAGGATCGTGACGCCACGGGCTCCGAGCATTTTCCCTCTCCAACAAGCAATATTACAACGTTTGTGGCTACGTCATTTTTTGAGATATGAGGGAGCTCAATGGGATTTTTGCCACTGGTCATATTTTTTGCCTGTTTTATTTTTGAAGTAATAACACATTTTGAGTCAACAACTCTATTAAGGTACCTTATTTTTACCTATTATGCTACGAGAAAAACGCAAACTAATATGCATGAAGAGAGGCGCTTCCTCATAAATTCAACATTCTATTCTTCCTTAAGCTGTGTAGCATACCCGATTTTTGAACGAGCGTTTTTAGACACTGACCGTACATTTTCAACTTTAAAAAATGCGTTCCTGCGTTATTTTCGTCGCAAAATCAATCTTAATTGCATGAATGCTCGTTTGTTCGTTTCATCTAAACTAACATTAAAAATATTTTCTGGATCTGAACAATTTGTGTTTTTATTATACTGCAATGTTAAATTAGAGCTTTAGGGGAATTCTTTCAACAAAATACTCTTTTTCCACAGCACAAACTAGTTTTCCGTGTTCAACATGTCGTGATTGTATAGAAGTTTCAAAATGTTTACTGTCTCGATTTTTATTACAACTAAAGTTAAAAATTCTGTTTTAACTTGTTATTGTGTACACAAAGTGCTTACATAATATTATACATATTTTACCTAACCGAGATTTGAAATAAGGGCCAGGAACTTCGCAAGCAGGGTCATTAAACTCTACTAGTCCAGAAAAAAAGCGTTTTTTTGTGTTTCATTGTGAAATAAGATGCTTTATTCAAGAACCCAACTAGCTTTCTACCAGGAAGTAACTAGGTATATAGATTTAAATGACGCATGCATTGTCTTTATTTGTATGATTTATTTTGAATATTATTTACACAGCAAATGTAACTGAACCAAAATAAAGATAATAAAATAACACTAAATGTTTCTGTTTTGCCCAATGGTTGACTGGTATAGAATGCCTCATGGCATTAAGTCCGCCATTTATACTTTATTATCTTGTATTATGCAATAGAGTTTAAATAAATAAATATATAAATACTTTGCCTGACTTTACAGAAGATAGTTAAGTTATAATTTTTTTGATGTCTGAAATTTTGTTGGATTTTGTGTCTAGGTATAGTTACCTAAAATAAATAATAGCAGATTTTCAAAATTGAAATACTTTCCTTACAAGTTGTCAACTTTATTGGCTGGATTATACTCGTAAATAGTCACCGGACGTCAATTGATCAATATTCTAATATCATTTTATTTTATTTTTCAAATATTATTTCAAGACGTCAAAAACACGTCATGGAACCGTGTTCTAGGACGCCGACACATAATCTCGTTACGTTACCGACCCGACGCTGGCTGTTATTTTAACAAACCTAATTGTGAGCGTGAGAAGGTTTCTGGAAGAATTTTAGAAAAGCTTGCGCATTTTCTGTATTCATTACAATGCGATTATACGTATGCTGTAAAATGTGTTAACTGTGCTGCAAATATAAGTTTGCGAACCATGTCATATTATGGAAACGTTAAAATTATGTTTTCCTTGATAATTTTAATTTCATAATTTATAAAACTAAGGGCTCTTCGGATACCGGCTTGTTCGCGAGGTTGAAAGACATCTAGCCTGCGTATGAGAGGATTTGTAATAACTCAAAAACAGCTTATAGACGCCTTCAGCAGCAGTGAGATAGGTCGGTAGTTATCAGCAGGTTGTGGTCCCCTTATTTGAAGAACAGTACCACCACACCTCTGTGCCATGCCTTTGGCGTTCTCCCCTCCAGTTAGACGAAATCAAACAACTTCTAAAGGGCCGTAAGGACCGGTTTTCCACCCGCCTTTTGGAGTTCGGCTGTTATTCCACCACGAAATGGAAGACGCAGCGTGGGTAAACCCCCGACTAGGTGGACTGATTACCTGGTCAAGGTTGCGGGAGTCCGCTGGATGCGGGTGATGCAGGACCGGTCACTTAGGCACTATCTGGAGGGTGCCTATATCCATCAGTGGACGTACTTCAATTCATATCAACGATGAAATTATAAAAACATGATCGCGGGTGACACAACCGCTGCGTTAAGTATAGGTTTGTTGGCGCCGCGCGCGAGTCGTTGAAACCGAGACAGACAGGTTACTGTGGAAACCTATACTGAGCGTAGCCCCACACGCACTTGGCCAAATTTTTGTCCTTATCAAATTAGCCAGGTCCACACTGCACGCATGCCCCGGTTGCATTAATAGCTGGAAACAGATTGTATGAATACTCACCAATGGCTACTGACGTCCCCTCACTCACTTTCACTTGTCACTGTCACGGACAACATGACAGAGACGTAAAATGAAAGCGATATCCCCAGTTAATCCCTTCTGACAATTAAGACTAATGGAATGGTGGCCCAGTTAAAAGACACGTGGTTTTACTAGTGTACAAATTCATTCAAAAGAGTGTAACGTTAAACAAATTAGCTAACAATTCACATAAGTACTTACTGACGGCAACCTTATTATAAACTAGTATTTTGCATTAATATAACTATGCAGTTGACCGAAGTTTGCAAAAAAAATGTTATAATAGCAAGTCGTAAAATACCAATGTGAACGAAAACGATTAAGCCTACTTAAGGCGAAACATTTTAGTGGTCTTACTTAACCGAACCGCTTTTCGGAAAAAAGGTACCTATAGTGAGTGCATTCCTATTTGCGTTATGTGACAGCTGTCATCCCAGTACAATAAACGTCAATATTTTACATAACTACATATGTACGGGTTACCTCAGTCCCCTGCAAAGTCGACTCTCTATGCAAACGTAGTTTAGTTCTCATTTTAAAAGCGCACACTGGAATAACATGAGACTTTTTATACACAATGGGATGTATGTACGGTCGAGGTCAAAAATATGTTTACACTTTTGCACCTTATTACAAGGCAATAAAGTGCAAAAGTGTAAACATATCTTTGACCTCGACTGTACCAAACCTAGGTCGGAAACAAGATTCTGTTACTATAAATTATAAAATAAATACAGAGTGTACCAAAAATAGGATGTGAACCGATCAAGGACATAACAGGTATGTTCTGGTAAGAAAAAACGGAAAGAATTTTTTTTGACGCGATTTTTTTTACCTTTGTATGGAGCAGGTCGCTTCAGACGGCCAACGCTCCACACAAATATAAAAAATAATCGCGTCAAAAAAAAAAATCTTAGTTTTTTCTTATCAGAACACGATACCTGTTATGCCCTTGATCGGTTCACACCCCATTTTTGGTACACCCTGTATAAAAGAAAGTTGCTTATTTCTTGTAAAATAAGACTTTTCATTCACACGTTTCCCCTTAAAGTCTTAAATACTTTAATTGCACAACATTTTATGCAAAATTCATTCTTTCAGCTAACTAATGGCTACGTAGCATGTCTCCGTACCGTTTCTTGCGCAAGTGCTTTGAAATTATGTTACAATGCTTTCATTTAAGCAGACGAAATGTTTATAGTTATGGTGCAGAGAGCTTAGAATTAAGTATGAAAAGTGGGAGTTATTACATACACAATTGCCGGCCCGTACTTACTATTTTCATCGCCGTAATATATTTTTTTCACACCACTGCTCGGAAATGTGGCAAAAGACGGTCAGAATTCTGGCTTCAAAACTGTGGTTAGCTGGACATCGCACGAGCAGGCCTTCAATAAATTCAAACTGGCAAACAATGTTTTTGTAGTCCAGTTGGAACAGCGATTCGAACAATCACAGGGCCCTATATTAATATAGTATTAATGTAGATAATTACTTAACTTAGAATTATTATCATTTAAAATTCCGTCGCAGAAAGCGTGAAAAGCACTATATTAAAGTCTCAGCCAAAAGTGCAATAGATGGACTCGTATCCTTCGAGTTTTCACCTTTGGCTCGGACCTCAAACTTTTGCGAACTTTTTAGCCTCTACAACTGCATGTACCTGTATAATACCTTTTTTTTTGTTTCGGGGGGGAAAATGCGTTACGCATACCACCCGGGCGCAGGGGGTGACCCGAGTGGTTATGTGGGACTCCCGTATGAGCTAATGAGGCCCACGGTGTACCCACTAAAAACCCCCCACTTGCCGCCTCGCCGCCATTGTGGCGAGGTTACGGGAACGCTTGCGCACACATCCGCGACCCCGCCGGCGGCAGCCACCCACAAGCGGCTCCTCGCAGATGCCCAGAGGCCCTCCACGTGAGGCGCGCCAAATGTTGTGACGCGCCTGCCTCCTTGATCTCCACCTGTTCAGTAGCGGACCCCCCTGAGTCCGCTACGAGGAGATCATGGGTGCGGGATATCCAGCACCCGGTGGCGGATCAGGTATCTGGTTCCGCCGCCGACCACGTCTCGGCCGCAGAGGATAGGGAAAGCGGCGCACCGTAATACCGGCATTCCTCCTCCTCTGCGGTCCCACCAATGCCGTTTCGGCGGAACGGCCCCGCCAAGTTCGCAGGGGTAAGGGAGAGTGGCGCACCGTAATACCAACACGCCTCTCCCCCTGCGATCTCGCCTCGGCCGCAGAAGATAGGGAGAACGGCGAACCGCAATACCGTTACTACTCTTCTTCTTCAGGGTATTCTGTTTCATCCTCGCCCACTGCCAAGCCGCCAGCCTGCTCACTGATGTTTACCACGAATAGCACGAAATCTCCACTGCGACGAAGTACCGCATTTTATACTGTAAACGGCAATTTGTATGGTATCAGTTTTATCATACCTACAGACCATGATGTCTAGATTAAGATATTCTTCAAGTAAACTAATTTGTCTTGAATTCAGTTTGTAACTAGAGTTGATCTTTTGTTCAGAAAATTACACCAATGCCGTGGTTTACAACCTAAAAAAAACAATAAACTCCTCATCAATAATGATTAAAACACTAACTATCGTTCATTGACACTGATTAACAATTGAAATCAATTGGAACGAAACCTGTCCTTTTATTTCCGTTGCAATACAGTAGTTGCCAGTAGCGTCCGCAGCTAGAACCAGCACTAGTCCTCTGATAGTCCGACGTCCGGGAACCGCCGATGCTGCACAGTCTCGAAACTTCAATGATCCACGCCTACTGGACGAGACGTTTGCAGTCAGGAGTAGGTACTGCTTATAGTTGCACCCTCATGTACCACACTGAAACATTAATTTCAAAGGCGTAGCAAATATTTTCAACCCCTATACAGTATCAAAATACTTCACCAATTGTCAAAAGGATGAAATTTATAAAATTTAACACTGTTCTAAATTTTAATGCGCAAGTAGTTAGATTTTCACTAAGCTATAAAAATCAAATGACCACTAATGTACCACAATTTTGTAAACAGGATTTAACGATAACTTTAAAGGGGAACGTAGGAAAAACACCATTGTTAACGGAAAATAATATGTCGAATCTAGTTTCATCATAGCAAAAACAATAAAAATGGTTTGACCTCGTGGTTCAATTTGGGCAACGTGTGACATAATAGTCGCTATGGCTAGTTGTTCAGCAGACAGCCCAGACCATCTCGACATAAGCGACGTCATCATTCTTGCTTCGTACAGGCATTTGTTTTCTTTCGGCCGTATCAGAGTGCAGAGCAATCATATTTACAATAATACGAAAACTTCTTTAAAATCGATCCACGTCATTCAGGTGACGGTGATGACACCGTTGATGACACGTTGACAGCGCCCCGTGGACAAGCAAATGATTGCTTGTCCACGGGGCGCTGTCAACGAATGACGTCCCTCGCCGCCATGACACCTACAGCTCCATTTGGGGTTACCCGCTCTTAAAATAAATCAACTTGATGTCAACAATTTTATTAACTACCCGCTTAAAGAAATAATAAACTTTTCTCAACATTATTCACGATTACTCGATTAATTGAATTCCAATACAAATCATCGAAATAACAAATCCCGCGCTGTTATATATATTATATTTTACACTTTAACACAAAATACTTATTTATTTCGGATGATCTCGGATTGCCTAGAACGCGAAATGACTAGTGTGTTGTTTTGCCTTCATTGCAGTTTGACCACCGAGCATTGTGCCTAAAACGCAAAATGACCACTCATAGGTAGGTTAGGTTTGTTAGGTTTCTTCAGATACCCGAAGGGCAAACATACCAGAAATAGGAGCCCCGCTCCGCGGGGCTCCGTCGACATCGCTAACGTGCGGCTAAAACGACGAAAATGATGTAGGCATTTTGCGTTTTAGGCATAATGCTCGGTGGTCAAACTGCAAAGTGGGCAAAACAACACACTAGTCATTTTGCTTTCTAGGCAATCCGCGTATAACCCGTTTTTTCTAAATGTTTGTGCCACTATACTTGTTTGTTATGGCTGAATAAAGTTATTATCTATCTATCATAATACCCTATTGTAGGGAGCGGAGCTACCTATCGTGTCCTATCAAATAAAGGTAAAACAAACTATTTCAAGCCCCAGCGAGTTGACATCATAATTTGAATGTAAGAACCGTACTTGACAAACCAAAAAAGCATATTCACCAAAAACCGTAGGTATTTAAATCGGTCAAGCTGTTTTTGCGATATTTGAGATCATTCATTTAAAACGTTTACTACAGCGCCCCCTGGTGAGTAAACATCATAACACCCTCTTTTTCCTTCCATTTTTAACTCTCTTAGTTAACTAAATTATTCATCATGACCTAAAAAAAATCTGTCGCTGAAAGTACTAACGTCGACAAAAGGATTTGGTTCCTTTTCTTTCGTTTCATTTTAAAACCCATTGGGCTGAATTAGAAATAAAATTCATCAGATGAACTAAAAGTCTTGATAGGACGAAGCGAAAATAATGTTGAAGTGGTATATGAAGAATTATCTTGGGTTCTGTAAAATTGCCAAACATTAACGTAAACCAGTGCGCGACACTGGCCCATTCATCGGCCATTACAAGCTTTATCCATGGTAATAAAGGCCGGCAGGGTGTGCATTATTGGAATTAGGATATCAAACATTCAGACGTTTTCTGTACTCAATTTTTGAATTACCCGACAGATTGTCAATGAATTAGAAATAAATACATTTATATTGGGGGACAATCTTAAACTAATCAAACTAGCCCCATGGTAAACTCAATAAGGCTTGTGTTATGGGTACTAGACGACGATATATATATATAATATATATAACAGAAATAAATACTTAAATACAAAGAAAACACCCAACTCAAAAACGAATATTCATGCTGAATCACACAAATATGATGTGCCCTTAAAAAAATATCCTAATTATTTATTTATTCTGTGCGCACCTCTTTCGCAGAGCTCTTTCTTAGTAACTTTGCAATAATAAATTACTTCTTACAAAATGTATAGACATCTCAAAGACGAGTTTAAATATGTACATACATTAAGTATATACAAAAGCGTTTGGTTCAATTAATAAAGCATTAGCATACTATGTTAAAATGTTAAATAACGGTACCCAACGAGAAATCATTAACTAGAACTCATTCCAAGCTATCCGATACGAGTACACATATTTCCGCGAAGCCACTGATGTTCTTTTCGAGAAAACTCGAGGCTCTCCAACTTTGATGCGTCGACTGGGTAAAAGCTAAATGTGTCAATTTATTCATAAGGCCGCGAAGTTCCTCCGTATCTTGGTAGCAAAAGTTGTATAAGGTCCTGTTAGGGGTTGCTTATTAGGCAAGTAAAGAAAAAAGAAATGTTATTAACCTAACCTATTTTGTCACTTCCATGGCACGATGTTACCAAGCCAAAATTTTACTCGGAACCGAATCCGTTATTTCTTGCATGCCAGTTTCTTCATGTATTTTGAATGCAGGCAGTTGTATTAAACTTGTATTGAACACATCTAATAAAAAAAAAATCTAGGTTCCTACATTTTCTTTTTGATTTGCCATGGTGACATCTTGTGGATAATTTTGCTAAACCTTGATTTTACCTATAATACTAAGTAAAGTTGATCAGCACGTAGCTTTGTGATAGTGTCAGTTTGTATGTACGTACGGGGAATTCTCCAGAACCAATCATCCGATTTCAAAACTTCTTTCACATACATACAGAATGGGCCTTTAGGCTAGAAAAAGAATCCGCTTGCGTTTTTTATAATACGCTGGCGGAGTCGCAAGGTCAGCTAGTCGAGTATAAATATGCTAAACACGTTTTATGTTACAATTATTAAACCATTTACTTATTTATTGGCTAAGTATAGCATGTTTATAATAGGATAAGGTGTAGGTAAGTACCTTTTTTATAGCCCGCATGACTATTTTTGTCGGTTATATATTTCAAAAAAAGAGGTTCTCAATTCGCTTGTATGTTCCTTTTTTATCTTTGTTATCTCAGAACTCCGTCATTTCTGAACTGATCCGAAGATTTTTTATTTTATTTGAAATGATATGTTTTAGGTGGTCTTAATGTTATTAACATTCCATTTGAATGATAGGAACCATGAGAAATTGAGGTAAGTACTCTCCTCCTCCTCACACGTGTATAGAGATGGATAGTGGGTAAAACCCAGTGGGTAAATACCGGGTATTTACCTGGTATTTACCGTATTTACCAGTTTCTTCCCAAAAAGGTGGATAAACTCTTTTGAAGCGTATTTTTTGCAAAATATTATAATGAAAATGTTTTTATGTTATGTAGGAATGTGTAAACGTTGTTCTCATTGAAATTTTGGATGTTGTTAATAAAATATATAAAAATAAAATTAAATGTTTGTATTTACATTCATTCGAGCTCAGAAGGAAGTGTATCAATTACTTAGCGAGTTTTTAATAACTTTGGGATGGAAAAATATTAGTTGTAGGTATTTTATAAATATTATTTTTTGTACCGCCAATCCAAATAAAAAACGATAACGTGACCTTTTACCACAAACAAAACAAAACAAAATCCATATTTAAAGCACGAGTCAAATATCCACACGTGGCACTTAACGCACAATAGCCGTCTCAACCAGGCAACTGATAAACATTAATTGACCGGGTCGGACGCGGTGAAATATTCGCGCGTCGCAGGTAGCAAGATCGCGACGTCGCTACCTGCCAGTTAGGGCTGATCTTATTGGTTGTTCAACTTACTAGCACTAATAATTAACGGTGACCATTGCATTGGTGACTTCAAATTGGGCAATATTATTATTAACTAAGTGCCACCATGTGAATTTTATTCGAGTATTTTATTTACTTGCTTTTTGTAAAACTAAGCATCCTATAGTCTGACAAAAAAGTCTAGAAAATAAGGGGGCGCCACTATCGCTTATATGGCAACACGAATAGTACGACCTAGAGATTCTGATACTTCACTGTTTACTAGGACATTTATTTTTATTTGGATCCTAATTTAGAAGAATTACAATCAAATACATATTACCAAATAAACATTATTAACTGGACAGAATGCTAGTAATTTACATACAAGTTTTGTTTACCAATTGTATTAAATAGTACAATATCCAGTTTCTTCCTCCTCCAAATAATCCACTTTGCAACAATTAATTATGATTTTTTTCATACTGACTAAAACTTAGGTACTATGTAAACAAGACGAAAATCATCAATTTACTGTAATTGTAGCGTAAGGAATAAATAATATTAATATAATAATTCATAATATAACACTTATAAGTAGTGTACAATAATTAAAACCCCAGTTCTTCTATAAACATTATCCAATTCCGATATAATAATTCTGACTTGATATTCCGCATGCTATCGTTTGTATACATTCTAAGTTACTTTCCGAGCGGGACTGCGTATTGTCTTGATCATTGCTTGGAATTTTTTGTTCCGATTCAATGCTAATAAATCCGGAAATTTAATAAATACGGTAAAATAAATAAATAAATATTAGGGGACAATCTTACACAAAACGACCTAGTCCCAAACTAAGCAAAGCTTGTGCTATGGGTACTAGATGACGATAAACATACTTATATAGATAAATAAATACTTAAATACATAGAAAACATACATGACTCAGGAACAAATATTCGTGCTCATCACACAAATAAATGCCCTTACCGGGATTCGAACCCAGGACCTCTTGCTTCGTAGGCAGGGTCACTACCAACTAGGCTAAAGCGGTCGTCAAATAACAACACAGATTACAATACGTCTACTAGCATAAGAGCATACGACAAGTTAAACGAAGTTACCAAGGTCGAAAAAATAGTTCCGTTTCTAGACTCTTTTGCCAAGCTGTACGCATTAACTCAAAATTACAAATTATGTACCTAGTTTAGTAATTATGGTCATCTTATACACAATAATTAGACTTTAAAAACTAAAAAAAAAACCTTTTTTGGAGCTTTCTTTAAATATTTCTTGCAGAATATGTAGATGGCAACACTATTTCAATATTTTTCTTACATTTTGTTTAGGCTTATAGTTACAATTCTGGTAGTGGCTCCCATTTTAACTATCTAATTTCGGAAAAAAATACATGTGGTATTTTGAATAAGAAAAAATATATTCTCATAAACTATGCATCATAATGGATATTTCATAATGACAAAAGTTGTTCAAAAGGCTTTGAACATTTCATTTAAAAAAACTCAGCCCTTAAATGTCACTTTTTGAAAAAATACATTCGAAATAGTTTCTGCCCACCAATTTGGGTAGATACGGGTATTTAACGGGTCCCATCTCTACACGTGTAGTCACTTCGGTATCACAAATTATCCTTGAGGAATCGACGGAACTCAAATATTATCGGCCCACATACAGCGGTTTGGTATTTAGGGTTCCGTAGTCAACAAGGAACCCTTATAGTTTCGCCATGTCTGTCCGTCTGTCCGTCTGTTCATCTCCGGCTTAGCTCAGTAAACCTTACTACTAGAAAACTGTTATTCGGCATACCCCACACTATGGGTTTATCGTGGAAAAAAATGACATCCCCACTTTAGGTGTAGGGGAGGTACCCAAAAATTTTTTTTTTCAAGATTTTAGTCTTTTGTTTTGTCGGCGTGATTGATTTATATACCCATGCCGAATGACAGTGTTCTAGTAGTAATGGTTACTGAGCTAAGCCGAAGATGGACAGACGGACAGACATGGCGAAACTAATAAGGGTTCCTTGTTGACTACGGAACCCTGAAAACATATAATATTGGATTAGTATGGATACAGCAAAACAGTTCTACAATAAAATTACTTGATTTCTGAAGTGAATTCATTCCCGTCGTGTCGAGCATTTTCACGAAGTGATTACGTTACAGTTAATGATTCTGCACTTGTTAGTAAAAAACTATTTACGACTTTGCTGTTACACTAAGTTGCAACGTGTAGCGATTTGGAGGAGTACAATGTAAATGATTCAATTTAGTACAGCACATGTAAGTATCTTGAAAACCGCCCGTGCCAAATCGACCACGTATGACGACGCAAGTGAAGCCGCAGAATATAAATATATAATTTTCGAATTTTATTATATAAAATATAACCTATGTCCATGCCGAAGGCCCTCACTATAAATATAAAAAAGAAGATTTGAAGATAAGAATAGAGCAATAGCTGTCGGTTATGGTTGGTTTTGAGTACACACAAGGGTTAAAAAACAAAAAAAAGTTTGTGCTAAAAATACTTATTTCAATAAGAGTTAAAACTGCATTGCTTGTACCACAAACATTATTATATATTCAAGTCTCGCTATTACGGTATTATAACAAGCGAGTGGACTGAATTCGCCACTGGCTTGAAATTAAGTTGAAAATTCAAAGGAACTTTTCACTAAGTCTTACTCTCAACTCAACTGAGCAATTAAGTAGAGAAACCATAAGCCACTTATGACAACGCAGAAATCATCTAACAATTGCATGCATCCTATTTTAATAATGACAACAGTAAGGCAGGAAAATGTATTAACGAATTTCGTGCTATTTATACTTTTCACACGTCCTGCTGTTGAAATATTGAAGATTATACAGCAAGTGCACAAAATGAGAATTTTTCCCTGACACGTTTATTAAGTCGAGGAGTACAATGGCTCATTTATACCCGAGTTATACACATAGCTTTCCACTTCCATTGCGAGAAAATAACAAATATTTGCTTATTTCACTAAAATAATACTTCATTCCCGCGGCATAACTGAGTTTTATCTGGCTTTATTCATTTTGTAACAGAAAACATGGTACGAGTAGTGAAATTGATTAAAGCAAATCAAATAAAATAACAAGTTTATTCTACGATGCCTCTGTCTGTTGAGCCCGATTATATTAGTCTTTATTTATTTTTTACTTTGTGATAGAGCATAAAAGTGGCATTTTGTACAGACATCCAGCACAAAAGCGAACTTTGCAAGCATGAGAAGAGTTATTGTTATCCTCAAATGAGGGATTAAAGTTGTGTTTTATTTCCTGATCCTGCTATTCAGAAAAAGAGTCATTGTTGCCCTCAAATGCGATTTTTTGTTTGACCGGGTGTGATTTTTAAATTACCAATAGGGTATTTGTTAAACTTTGGACTCGCTAATATATAGCGTACTTAATTGTCGAAATTTACAAATTGGTGCATATCGAAGAGATTTTAATGTACAGTTTAAACTGCTTTTTTTATAGGCTTTAAAGTGACCTAATTTTGATGAGGACAACTCCACTTTTTCTTGAATTTTTAAGCTTGTAAGAATGTTATGCTTTAGTTAAAATCCAATGACTAACACAAATGTAACCGAATCGATTGAATTCAAGGAGCTCCTTGTATTATTCAAAAAAGGTAAAATATATCAATGTCGATGCTATAAATTCAGGAACCCGTAAGCTGTCATCTCGGTGTTCCTTTAAAACGTCTCAGTGAGTTTAATAAATTTCAGTTATATTTCCAGGAATTCTTGGTTTTGAGAAAACTGGGGCCGTGGCTTTGTTGTGTTCTGCATGGGGGGTGTATGCCATAATCGCCACGCTTGGCATGCGGGTTGGCGATCGCAGTGTTTTATGAGATGAGAAAAATTTAGATAACCGATATAGCCCTCCGAATCCCTAAACTTAAGTGGCAGTCGGTGGGGCACATTGCACGTAAAACCGATTGCCGTTGGGGCGACAAGGTGGTTCTCAAGTGGCGACCGCGTACCGGAAGGCGCAGCGTGGGTAGGCCCCCACAAGGTGGACTGATGACCTGGTAAAGGTCGCGGGAGTCCGCTGGATGCGGCTGGCGCAGGACCGGTCATTGTGGCACTCTTTGGGGGAGGCCTATGTCCAGCAGTGGACGTCTTTCGGCTGATATGATGATGATGAAGAACATTTTATTCACTCATTGTACCTAATTTATTATATCATCAAAAAAACTCAATCTAAAGAAACCTTCCCTTTTTTTGCGTCAGCAACTCAGCACACACAGTTACATTTTGTAATGGATTCGGTTAAAGCAGTGAACTGCAATGCGTCGGGCGTGATCTGACTCTAAACGAGCCAATTCGGAGTCGAATGTGAGAAATTCGCAAAAAATCAGAACTTGGATACAAAGGAAAGTACATTTGAAACCAGAATTGCGAATTTTCGTTTAAATTCAAAAAGTGGGCACATATGGAAAACAGCATTGAAATCGCCGTATTACTGTGCTGCCACGAAATTGTTTTCTTTTGAATAAATATTGAATGTAGAATCTGGATAGTTATTTAATAATCTAGCAGACAGTGAAGATGTGTGTGAGAGAGCGAAATAAATATGTATTGTAAGGACCGTAAAGTGTTTGGCGTTCTTTGGTCCTCGTCTACACCAATTGGGTACGTGTATGTTATGTATGTTTGTACGCGGCCACTCTATTGACCAAAATTTGTAGGGATGTGATCGAAGTTCTAGCTGTTTTTAGGTATCGGTATGCTAACTTAAAAGGTTTCGCGAGTTTTATTCCTAAGAAATGAATGTGAAAAATTGACGCAAAAGGTCCAAACTTAGACTAAGTATTGCCCCAAGGTGGACTTAATCTGAGAACATTACGTAAACTTTCAGGGATTAATCTTGAAATAAACATTATTTTGTTCATCAATCGACTTTTAGATTCGTTTATTGGTGTCTAACAAATGTCGAAACGAAAATCCATGGAGCGTGCCATGCTCGGCATTAAGCTACAAGACCGAGTGAAGAATACTGAGATCAGACGTCGCACTAAGGTAATGTCAGAGAAGTCATAACCAAACTCAAATGGAGTTGGGCAGGACATATTGCCAAGCAGCATGACGGTAGGTGGACCAAAATATTAACGAATTAATTTAAAACTTACAGAAAAAAGGCTTCTTTTTTCTGTAAGTTTGACGCTGACGCTTGTCAGTAGTCAATGAACTCCATTCGTCGATGACGTAAAAATGACCGCGGGACATTTCTAGATGAAACTAGCACGGCACAGGGATGTGGCGTACTCGAAGAAACCGATTACAGGCTGATAATGATTATGATGACACAGATTTACATCTGTTTTACTAAAAGAAACTTCCATAAGGTTTTTTCTTAAGGTGGTTCGATTTCCATACAAAACTCTATTTGACATTCACAGGCTAATGGCGTGATTTTTTAAGAAACCTATGTAAGTAACTTTCACTAATTGGCTTTCTATTGCGCGAAATTCTCCCTTTCCTTGAATAAACTCGTACAAACTAGAATAATTTGAGAAAAATGGTTTTCCTAAAGTATGACGTCACAAACTAATATCCCAAATTATTCTAGTTTTATAGGGGAATTTCGCGCAAATGGAAAGCCAATTTATAAAAGTTACGTACATAAGTTTCTTAAAAAATCACGCCGTTAGCCTGCGAATGTCAAATAATGTTTTGTATGGAAATCGAACCGCCTTAACGCTAAATCTTGGTGATTCCTTGGCGTTTTAGCGTGAACGCAGCAGGCACCACACTACAGCAGCTCGACAAGCGTCAGCAAAACGCAAGTGTGTAAAGGTCCTTTGTTATATATTTACTCGTTTACACCGTGGCTCAACCCCTAAGCTGGCAATTTAATTAAAACTAACGTCGCCACAATCGCACTTTAATCCCGTCTCAGGAAAAATCCCAGCGAATCCTTCACGTTGGAATTATAGGGAATTTTCCGGCCCATTTAGTTCCCTCGGGCGGCTGTTTCACTATTTTAGTCCCCATAACAGTTATGTTAACGGTTATTTTGTATACCACCCTGACATTTAAGTCACAGGAGCCAGCTTTTAGAATTACCCTGTTTGATAATAGTGGTCTATCAGTATCTAGATAAAGTTTCTTTATTAAATGAAAAATGGTAGTGCATGTTATGTATGTCTATCAAACCTAGGCACTGTCATAATTGAATTTTGTAAACGGCCGTCAAACTTATTGCAACTAAGCTGTGTTCATGTTGCTCTTAATCCGATGCGTTTGTGAGAAACGGGAAAAAACGCATTTTAGACAACAAAAGCTTGTTTGATGACCAAAAGAAGACGGAGGTGCCTTGATGATTTCCGCTCCAAGGGACACAAATTAACCATAACTTAAACCTACCTACCAAGTGATGAAATTGTTACGTAATTTGCTTTTTTTACTGCACTTGTATTGGAAGAGGCCCTCTGGGTTGGAAGGTCAGTTGGCAGTCGCTTTCGTACAACTATTGCCTATGCCAAATCTTGGGATAAGGTGTCAAAGCGGCACCCGGGCCCCTTTAGGGGCCTCCTTCCCCTGGAAGGAAGGAATGGAAAGAAAGGAAGGAAGGAAGAATTTAGGGGCTTCCTAGGGTTATTCACAACCGGGAATAACCCTAGGAAGATGATGATAACGAGTATTGGAAGAGAACTACATATAGCATTCGAGTAGCCAAACTTAAGAGACTATCAACCTGTTAACGTAATAAGTCAGGGTCAGCAACGTGCATTTGGACACCCCTACAACTGCAAGCATCTATAATCTACGGTGACTTTACTATCAGACGCACCACACGCGTGTTTGCCACCGAGGTGGTATTAAAAAAAGGTATACCTACTCAATGTATAATGCCTGGTATTGACTTGAAAATGACCTAATGGTATTTTCCACTAAAAACTGTTTTTGTTGCATCAGCAGAAACGTCTGATGAGCGTTTATCAAAAGAAATGCCACTACATTTTTTCGGAGATTTTCCGCAACTGTTATGTTTTTTCTATTCAAAATCACGATGTCTTTCCATCCCAATAGGAGAAAAAAAGTGTCCCAAAATATTCATACATTTTGGAACTATCCTATTGTGTTACCATACAAAGTAGAAGGTAAATGGTAACACAATAGGAAAAATATCTTTGGGACAGATTTGGCCTGCCAGGGTCGAAAGGGCTCCTGATTCTGAGTGGAAATAACATAAAATTCCTAGAAAAATGCACAATTATTAATAGTGGCATTTTTTTTGAGAAATGCTCTGATAAGGAAATTCTAAATACCAATCAAAGTGAAAAAGACCCCGGTTGCGCTCGTGGCATGTTTTTTTTTTTTTACTTTGATTGGCACAAAAAACTGTTTCACTTATTTCTTGGGCCACAGTGCTCTTAGCGTTAATCGGGTAGGCTGGTGCTGTTTGATAAACCTGTATTTAGTCTACGCAATCTGTATCCCTATGTTTATTATTAATATTATTAATTAATTTATACCAACTAGCGCAGCTAAGCGCGGATTTATTTTCAGTACCCGCATTTGCAATTGTTTCAGTTAACGGCTACGGTAGCGTAAGAGTGGTTCAGCCATTCGGCTGTCAAGCGAGGGACTACATGTCTAATGTATGGGATTTTTCAAAGGAGTGTATACATTATTAAAGCGTCGGCAACGCGCATGTAACACCCCTGGAGTTGCCAGCGTCCACAGGCTACGCTACCACTTCCCATCAGGTGGGCCGGGAGTTGTTTGCCACCGACGTGGCATAAAAAAAATATACAACTGTAGTGTAGTGCTTTTTAGATATATCAATATCATTGACCTGTATAAATGCCCTTTTGGCCTATTTGCAGCATTTGTTTTTTAATTTAATAAATGATTTGTTTATTCGTGAAAACACAACAACAGATAATAAAGGCTTAAAACTAAATAAAAATAACATTAATAACTAGTAAGTACAAATATGATTATAGATAAAAAGAAAACAATATATATATAAAGATAAATATAAACTAATGCTTCCCACCCCGCATCGCACCCAGCTACTTTGTTTTTAATTATAGTAATATCAAATATGATAATGACATTGCATTATTGACAAATCAACACGTTCACTGCCAGGAACCCGCCTGTATTTATTACGCTACTTAGCTCGAAAACCATGGGACCGGCTACGAGCGTAGCAATTTTTGGCAGTGAATGTGTTAATGATGTTGAAGGTGAATCCTCCTTAGATATCCTCACGTATTAAGATTACAAAAGCAATTAAATACTTTATATGTTACAACAAAACATCATAATCCTCCTAGCGTTATTCCCGTTTGTGCCCTAAAGGAGTCCGGGGTCAGCTTTTACACCTAATCCCAAGATTTGGCATAGGCAACAGTTTTTACGAAAGCGACTGCTATCTGACATTCCAACGCAGACAGAAAACTAGACCTGATTGGGATTAGGCTGGTTTCCTAACGACGTTTTCCTTCACCGAAAAGCTAACGGTAAATAATACCGTACATAAGTTCCGAAAATCTCATTGGTACGAACAGACCTTCGAACCTACGACCGCGTCATACGACTTATAATACTCATATTCAAAATAAAAAATCTGCAAGGAATTGGGCCCTCGGCAGAGGTCGCCATAATGCTGACAGCATTTCCTCACTGAATCGCAACACTGATGCGATGAGCGAGGAAGCTGCCAGCACTTCGGTCCTCTATGGAATCTCTTAGTCTTTAGCCAGGTCCTAGAATAGTCCACGGGCACGGTGATTCCACAGGCCAAGAGTCTCGACACCGAATAGAATATAAGTACGAGTATATGGTGTCGAGACCCTTTTTCTGCCTGTTCAGCCGCCGCACCACTATGATTGCTGGCTGGTCCTGTGGAGATGGGAAAGGTGCCAAAGTGTTTCCACAGGCAGCGTCCTAGACTAGTGCCTTGCCCAACTCCTCAGGATCAGAGACATCCCGCCCAGCGTCTTGCCATCATCTCTCCTTATTCGTTTTATCTTCTGTATGTTATGCATGTCGTTCTTCTTCTCGAGAATCCGTTGAGAAACACCTGTAGAGAAGAACAGCCGGACAGCCGAACTTCGGACATATAGAAGAATTTTGGCAGAAGCTTGTACCACTCCCCCCTCTTCAAGCAAACCCGTCCCCTCAAAAATGAAAGCCTAAACTATACTACATCTACCTAAGAAGCCCCTCGCCGAAGCTCGTGAACGCGGATATTTTGCAATAAGCTCTAAACACTAGATTACTGTAACTTGCTGTCTATTTACCTATTTATTAAACCTACTTTCGCTGCGTATTTTTATTACGAATACCTGAAGATATGGCCAGAATGTGATCGCTAGTGGTAGGACCCCGAAGTGTTGTGTACCGTAATAACCTAGGTTCTTTTATGAAAGCTTGACAGGTTTTGGACTCTTCATTACTATAATTAAAGCTAGATTATCTGTACGTAAAAGAACCTACCTGAACGCTTATTACTACTACTATTTTCTTATTTCTAATTATAATGCAGACCTAGAGTTTGGAAGTATAATTTATTTGCTGAAGTTATTTTTGTATTTCATCCAATATTAGACTTTATGATTATAAATATTATTATAAATATTTTTATTTTTGGGTAGAAAATCCCCTACCACCTATTACACGCTCGGTTGGACATGGAAGTAGCTTTTATAATTCATAAAACAACATGATTATTTATTTAAACCTATGATGAGCTAAAAGACTGCCCTAAATACTTGTATTTTGGAACAAAGTTCTATCGACGGGTCGTGCGGTAATCTTTTACTCACACATGCTACTTCTCATGTCTAGGATGAGGAATGAGCGTCCTAGCCAAGTTACCTTCCTAGCTATCTACGAGTTTAAGACTCGGCGAATGAAACTACCAGTGTCTCAAACCTAGCGGTCAGTTTCGAGAAGATACACCGAGACAAACTCGACTGACATCTTTTAGTGTCATTAAATGCTTATGTTTATGATTTATATGGCCAAAATCCTAAGACCATCCTATACCATAGTGGGTAATGCCAATGTGAACCGTACATTACATGTGAAATATTTTACCTAATCGTACCTTAAGTGAAGAGTGTTCACTTACAGCAATAAGTAGCCTTGGACGGAGAATATCCACTCCTGACAATAAGATACTTTAGATGGATTTGATGAACTGCTCAGCCTGTCATCAAACCCAGAATTATTTCATCTTTCTGAAACAATCCTGATACCCCAATGTCATGAACAGAACTGTTACCTTTCGATGATATTTAATGATCGTTACCTTTTTGTAATATTTCATATGTATCCCACGGAAACTTGACACTCCTTTAAACCATTTACTACTATTAACGTGAGCTCAGATATCCACACTATATGACTTTCATGAAAGTCTTTTGGAATAATAACCAATTTTAGCTAACCAAACAATATATTCTGCTTACTTCTAGAACCATACCTTAGTTCAGAAGCAAGAATGTATCCCTAGCTAAACTGTAAGTAGTTCAGTCGGCGAAACTGAGATAGCAACCCTAGCAGCCTGTGTAATTGCTTCCCCCCGCCGTGACCGTAGTCAAAAGGGAATACGGCGAGTAAAGCGACCTGTCTGGGAATATGACCGGTATATTTACATATATATAATGCTGAACGACCCCTCAGGCAACTTGACCGATTTCGACGAGCGGAGTATCCTCCTGTGCTCATCACATGAATGACCGAGCCACGTCTAGACCGCCAGCTGTTCTGAGAGACGTGAGGGCCCCGATTAAGGGGTTTCGTCTCCTATGTTGGTAAAAAGGTAGACGCCAGACCACACCTCAAATCTGGTACACAGGACACGGATTCAATCCCATTTGGCACCGGTAGGTAGGAATGACTCCGCAGACATACTGATTCTTGACAGTGTTCTGGCTGATTTAGGCAATTAGAATTAACCCCAACTAAATTCCGAAAACAATCATTCAAACATACCCAATCCCAGGGAGTACCCTGGCACATTAGATATATTTGGTTAACCACATAAACCTCCGGACGTACTCCGTTACGGAAAATATAGTTTTGATTGAGTTCCGAAACCACTTGTCAAACGTGCCCTATTCCAGAGAGTAGCTCTGGCGAATAAGACATGTTTGATTTAGTCATATAAACCTTTCAGAATATTTCCGATAAGATAGATATAACTTAGGCCCTAACACCACTTTTGAATTTACAAATGACTATAAAACTAAGAAACGTAAAAGACTCATAATTACGAAGAGAGTTTCCCCATAACGACGAGCCATTTACCACAATAAAGAAAACACACACCAATAATTTCACAGCCTACAACCAGAGACACTGCCAGTCCAAACGAAGAGAATTGAAAAAGCCCCTATACTAACCCGACAGCCCCTTTTAAACCCCCTGTTATGAGAGACCACCGATTTTGTTAACCGTTTATCGGTCCTTGTATCGGCCTTATTCTGCAAATCTCAAATGACTTTTGTGTAAGATTATTATTATTTTATTGTAATTTACCGTTTGACATGTAAAAATTCCCTTGTGGCCTATTTACAGAATAAATAATTGTTCAATTGATTGATTGACAATAGTATCATCATTCTCCTTGAAACACCTACTCTTTAGTAATAAGGTTGCAAATCGGTCGTACGTTTTCACGCGCCAAAACCTGGTATGCAATAAACACGTGATAATATTATCCGTCCCACCCCCCGAGAATGGTCGTATCGCCCATTTAATTTAGCTCCTTAATGCTCTAGCTATTAAGATTGAAATCCGTATGATCGCCCTACACTTCCAGAGAAGGCAAATATTGCCAGCGTAGAAATATTACTTTTTCCATATTTTGAATGATTATTATAATTCTAGTTTACACTGCACGCTTATAAACCCTTGTACCTATATATTACTTATATTCTTAAATGAAATAAGCTTCTGATGCTGACTATAAATTTACATGATTGAATGCCAGCCCAATTGATTTCCCTCTCCCCCTAATTTACTAAGTCAATTTTCCAACTTTGGGTATGAAATAAACTCATCATCCTCTCTCTCCCTCTACATCAATAATTATATAGTTTGATGCTTTACTTATACAGAACCACACCAACGAGTATGGCCATTCCGTTACAAGCTGAAACGGAGAAAGACAGTAGCTTCGCTCGCTCATGAAAAAAAAAATACTTATGAACAATCAGGCCACTGTGAGCAATCTAGTTGTATAAAACTTAAGTGGAAAAATCGATTTACTAACTAGAGTGCATCGAAAGTGCCTAAACTCTTCATGAAATAATAGATGTTGTAACATTAGCAAGCTAAAAGGCCGTTCGTATTCACACGTACCTACTCATCTTAAGACATCACTCCACTAAACTCAAAGGAATATCACTATAAGGCCACACTGCATTGGAATAAAAACTTAAAGCTTTTGAGTTTAAGTCGATTTTGCTGCAACAGCTTAGGACATGTTATCATCTTGTGGAAGTCGCAATAGTTATCTTTGATATTATAAGCACCAAGCTTTGCTGGGACTCAGTTCTGCTCATATCTATCACATCCTAATGTGATTTAAAGATATGTTCGGACATATTAGCTCAGCGTGCGTAAGAGCATGCAAAACAAATTAAAATGAAGTTGAGGTGGGAAACGACAGACAAAAATATACCTCCTACTGCTAAAAGATAAATACGGAAAGTGCCATCTTGTTTAACATGATGAGTGCGCGGAATTATGTCCTTGACTTGCGGTTTTGGCATTACGAGGCAATATTAACTGGTATTTAGCTAGACTCGACACTGACACTAATATCACTGCACCAGTCGAAAGACACCGACATAGGTAGGTTAGGTAAATCCTGTATATTTCTTTGAGAACTTGCAAAATAGACATCTATAGTTAAAATTTCCATGGACTAACATACTTTAACGGCCGTATCAGACAACTATTACCTAATATAACTTTGAATACACCCTTGTCGTGAAAATACTGATGAATTTGAACTGGTACAGTATTAAAAAAACCTACGCGCTAATAACTATCGATCATTGTAATTAGACATAATAATGGTAAAAAAGACTACACTCATGTATAGAAAATATATTTGAAACTAATAACTGGCGAATAAAATCGATAAAATAGGCTACAATTAATTATTCATTAGATTTACATAGATTATATCCATGATGCCCATTCCTGTGATGCTTATACCAGGCAAGTGCGTGCCAGTCAAATTTGCACGGTATAGCACGGAAAGGTATTTTGATGTCTCAGTTAGATATAAAAGTGACAATCCAAAAGTGTACTTTTTTTTTTATACGCCTAAGATTTCATATAAAATCCTTCGCGCACCACGGTGACATTGTAGGTTCGGTATAACGAAAAGTCGCTTACCAGTCAAAATAAGCCGGTTACGCACACAACGTGTTATAATAAGCCATTTGAGGTGCATTTGACTACGGAGAGTGCGTTGAAAAGGGATTTAAGTCTTCACTTGCGGGGTGGTTTTCTGTAGTTGATACAGGTTTGAGGACTATCTAACTGACAGAAATGCATGGGATAAACCAGAGCCCAAATTGCTTTATCATTCATTATAGTTTATTCGGACATGTTTTCTTGTAGAACAACGCATTATGATGGTTTTTTTTCTTTATTTCATATTCACTGACTTATTTTAAGTAGGTTAAGAACTATCATTGTAATAAGCTTTTTTTGGCAAAAAATGACTGACTGTTGAGTTTGTTTCGGCGTTTCTTCTTAACAGTGTGTTCCTTTTTCAGAAACACTGGTAGAATTTTGACTTGTAAAAGTGTCATTACGGCCTACTTGCAGAATAAAAATATATTTATTTCATTCATTGATTTAATTTCATTTAATTCATTTATGCTGTACCGAGACTTTACTGATGTCGCCTAGATATCGGTATATTCTCAGCTTACTGCCCAGTATTACGCACGTGCACTGTTTATTTCCGCATATCCAACGGGAAGCACGTTTCAATGTAGGTAGATGTGCAGTGAAGAATAGGCTAGATGACTCTTTTTCAAAGTAGGTCTTAAATCTATACTTATAATATTACAAATGCGAAAGTATCTGTCTGTCCCTCTGCCTGTTACCTCTTCACGCTTACACCACTAAACCGATTTAGACGAATTTTGGTACAGATATAGTTTGAGTCCCTGGGAAGGACAAAGCATAGTTTTATCTCGGAAGTTCTCCCCTAGGGGAGAGAAATGGGGGGGGGGGTGAAAACATGCATTGAGCTATAATAAATATAAACGAGTTACAGGCGGACGAAGTCACGGACAGAAGCTAGTTATTCATTATTTGGGACCACAAAATCGCGAAAATTTTGTTTTAAAAGTTTACTTTTCATAAACAGGCGAAAACGCTGTCAGCTCTTAGTCTATAGCTAGCTAGCTATGACGTAATGCAACTTGTAAATAAGCATTTGAAATTAGCCGTTCGTTATAATTTAAAAACCTTGCTTAGTGGCATACGAAGTTTGTTCTGACGAGTATGCCTTCACATTATCGCCGACGCGGATTTCAACGTTCCATATAAAATTAAATAAACAATATTTTAATTGAAACTATGGAGCCATATTGCACTTTTATAAACTAAAATGGATATATTTTCGTTTCGTAAGTCAAATACTGCAGAGAATACTCATTTCTTGCGTCAAATTGGATACAAGCCAAGTACTAGATTTGTACTGAATTAGTACATCTTACTAATACCCCCACAGACTGCACATCATTAAGTGAGCAAGAGGTCTTAGATACGACTACTTATATGTGTAAATCCTCGTGTTAGCACTATTCCGTTTGCATCCTAAGGACCTCAGAGTCGGCTTGCTACTTAGTCCAGAGAATTCACGTAGCAGTGCAAGAGACGAATCTGCGAGCCTAAGATGGTTGCTATTTTTAACCGACTTCAAAAAAAAGGAGGAGGTTCTCAATTTGTTTTTTTTTTTTTTTTTTCAATGTTTGTTACCTCAGAACTCCGTCATTGATGAGCCGATTCATAAAAAATTTTTTTGTTTGTAAGTGTATGCTTCCAGGTAGGTCCTATTTTTTTGAAAATTCAATTGGATGATGGGATCCATGAGGAATCGAGGAAACTCCTCAATTATATTAGGCACGCGTGTAGTGATTTTGGTATTTTCTATTATAACTCGTGTATTTACACCCGGAAATCATAAATTAGTGGAGTGGAATTGATGATGAAGACCACAGATGACTTATGGAATTCCTCAATTATGTACTTAAAAGTACAAAAGTATATTACAGATTCTGATAAGATTCCGTTAAAATAGCAACTAATGAAGTGCCAAGGGTGATCCTTGTGGAATCGACGGAAGTCCTCAAATATTATCGGGTCACATACAGCGATTGGGTTTTTTTCTATAATAATCAACGCATTTGCTCTCGGAAATCAGTTCATGAGGTAAATTGGAAAATAAATGTTCTCGTGGCTTGGCGGAGTACTAAATTGAAGCCGGTTAAAACTTTGTTTTTAAAGTAAATTATATCACTTATCGTTGTAGAAAATACATCCGTCACTCCCTTTCAGAACGTGACCGATGTCCTATCGACAGCGATAAGTGATAAAATGTCTACCATGCTGCGCCCGCTGCTCTTCCAAACCTTCTAGAAACTAGTACTCATTAGGATATGGCCTCCGTCGAGAAAGTAGACAAAGAACTAGACTGTTACAAATTATATAGTCGCCCAAAGTTGACTTTCCTTCATGTAGAGGAGGTAGCTAAGCTAAGCGCTAACTCAAGCGGGGCCGCGGTGTAAACAATAACCCATGTTTATCCCCAAGTCCCGTTCTGTATATACTGCTACCCATTTCCCATCAGAACCATATATAATTTAGATCGATGTAAACCAAATCGAGCTCTTACACGCAGTCTTATATGTATATTATCACCTAATAGCAATAACCGATAGTTCGAATCTTAACTGTAAAATTACAAAATGACGATGCGGATCTTCACAAATAACTGTGACATATATAAAATAAAAATAAAAATAAATATTAGTGGACAATCTTAACTTACAAAAATCGACCTATTCCCAAACTAAGCAAGGCTTGTGTACTATATGTACTAGCCAACGATAAACATACTTATAATAGTTAAATAAATTCTTAAATACATTGAGATATCCATAACTCGGGAACAATTTAATATTCGTTATTTTTCACTCACATAAATGGGATGGGATTCAAACCCAGGACCTCTTGTTTCATAGGCAGAGTCACTACAAACTAGGCTAAAGCGGTCGTACACATTATACATTATAAGTATAGATAGACATCATAACACTATCACTGCCAGCAACCCGCCTAGCGGGCGGTCTTTTTGTAGGCACTTTCCGCTACACACGGCGAAAACTAAGGGATCGGCTACGAGCGTAGCTAGCGTAGTGGTTCTTGGCCGCGAATGTGTTCTAAATAAAAGTATTACAAAACGTAAAGACGTGTTATTTTGCGCAACCTTTTTAAGTAGATAGCCGTCCACTAGTCATCACCCTAATCTAAAAAGGTATCTCAAAATCTAGCCCCAATCCAAGGATCTAACAAATTACGCAACTGGACCGTGACGCAGATAATTAATTAGGCAGTATCTTAACTTATCTGTCTTGCAAAATCTAAAATGCTTAATTAATCAAGTCTAAATTGATTAAACATTTTGTTAATTTATTTGTCTATAGGCAGCCGACTACTGACGGTGAACGGAGAGAAGCACAAAATATATAGGTTGTAAATATATTTACAAAACACAGGGAAAAAGCACATACTATTTACACGTTTACAATTTCCACAAAACAAAATATGAAATATAAATCGTTACTATCTCAAATCGACAACAGAATTTCAAACAAACGAAAGAGGAAAATCCTATAAAACGCTAATCCTATAACTACGCCGGTTATCCTGTCATCGCACAAAGGGCGTCGACTACATTGTCTTTCACACAACAATTCGACTAATAGTGCATTAGGACAAACTTATTTTTAATCGAGTACGTTACACCTGGGTAGTTTCTAAAAGAGTCCAAGGTTGTTGATGACTTCGATAAACCGATTCTATATCACACAGAATTTTGTGCATTAATCTTAAAACAATTATCCTCCAAAAATCTCTGCAGTAGTAAGAATAAAAAGGAATTGACTATAAATTATGACTTATTTCAGTACAACAACAACGCTAAATACTATTTTCTTTAAGGGCCTTGCCACATGTCTGCGGTGAAACCCACGTTTATTACCGAGAAGCGCGAGTTTCCGCGGCGCCGCGCCGCGGACATGTGGCCGAGCCCTAATTCAGGGGCGGAGGGATAAAATACATCAGAGGTCATATGTAAATTCGGTTGACACTTTTGAAGTTGCAAGAGTCATGGTATCAAAAATAAATTATACGATGGTACAAAAGTAAGGATTCAACCATTGAGAAAATTCAAACGTATTTCTAGTCATAATACTGACTATATACTGTTTCCCAGATTTCTAATAGCCCTGCGAACTTTCCCGATGGCAACCGATTAAGCCCGAAGCTTGCGTGACTAATGTCCAGACCCTGACAAATACTTTAGGAAACTTTACCCGGATTAAGTAAGATTTTTGCTGGCAATGATTTAACTCCATAAATCCAAGAGTTAGATCAGATGAATGATGCGGATCTTGTGGAGCGACGGAGGGAGTCGGATAGTCGAGTGTTTTCGGAAGTTTTGGATCCCCAAGTGTCCTTCAACGATACTTAGATATAATTCTTTACTTTTAAGAAAAGCGTCTTTAGTAAATCGCCTTATGTAAGATTAGCAAACTTAATATTGTATAGATAACTTAAAGTTTTTACGAATTTCAGTGTTCGTTGCCATACTTGTTCATGACCAGTGGGCGTAGTATAGTTGCCATTTTATCACTTATCGTTGTGGTAAAGACGCCCATCACGCTCTGACAAGTATGCGAGTGCGAGAGTGACGGATGCCTTATCCACAGCGATAAGTGTATCAGACTCACCCACTCACCCGCGATAAATAATATTCAGAAATTTTGTTTGACTTTTTACTTAACCAAAGCAGGCCACGTCTCTATGCCATATTTTAATGGAATTCCTTATCATTCATGAACATTCATTTCATAACGTCGAGTTTAACGTTATATAAATGAGATTAAAGTTCAGCCAAAACACAAATAAATCAGTTCCGACTATCCTATCACAACTCATAAATCGTAGCAAAAAACCGTTGGTCAAACGCAAAAACCATAACAAATTATACATTCGAAACTGAAATAAATTAAGGAGAATGTCATGTCCAATTCATTTTGAATCATAAAGCTGCGTCGTAAGTTTGAAAAACAAAAGTCTGCTGTGGTAATAGCCTGCTATTTGATTTCTGAAGGTGTTCGGGAGTGCGCTTGAATCCAATTGATATTAATTCTGGGGAGTTGAGTCTCCTTTTGGAGGCGTTGGATTTAGTGAATGAACTTTACGGACTTAGATTGAAATATCTGGAATTTTACCGTTTATTTTACTTGTAAATCATATTAATGGCAAAGTTTTTTTTTGAAATACCTCTTTATGTGCCTACCTATGATTTTAAAAGAATCGGAAACAGGAAGTTTTTTTTTAGATTCATTTGGTAGGTAAGTTGTTATAATTTTATCACGAGCCAAATGGAGTGATTCCCTGTTTTCCCTGACTTTTATTTTGATTACCTTACAGCAGACTGATTCAAACCCAACCTGAACATTTGCCTTGCCTCGCCTGCTTCCCAACTCAAGGTATGTTTATTCGTATTCATATTCACTAAGGATGAGCATGGTAGACCAAAAAAAGGCTTTTATTTTTTACGAGTTTCGTCAAACAGAGTATGACTTAGTTTTGAATTTTGATGCATTGTTCGTTAAAATTTAAATAGAGAACGCAAAAATCTTTTTTTTTATTATATATATTTTTTTAATAAAATAAAGTTGTGTGTCACAACTAATATTTTGTAACTTAGGTAACAAAAATCACATAAACATAATTTTATATATTATCATTAAAACCAAAGTTTTGTTATTATTTTTAAAATCAACAGCGGACTTGTTGCCTACTTTCTTTAAATAAACTGTTAATTCACCAGCATTGTAAAAGCAAATGCCACTCCCAAAATCAAAAAAATCTGTACTAATATTATAAATAGGAAAAGTCTTTGAGATTGTAGCTTTGCAAGTTTGTATGTTTTGGGTAATTAATCTCCGGACCCCTTATCCGATTTGAAAAATTCTTTCTCCTAAAATGGACTTTAATTGTAAAGAAACAACAAAGAAACATAAAGTATTAAATAACTCATGTACTTAGCTATTAATTAAGCCTTAAACTGTATTTTAGACGCGTCGTCCTTACTTCAAAGAAGTTACCTGATAATCTTCAGTCTCGAAATATCAAAAGTTTTCGTACAAATCTTAATGCTAATTGGGAATACTCGTGTTCATAATAGAAACTAATTAAAAGAAAAATATTCAGCATTTATGAAGTTAAAATTAAATTTAAGAACCGAATTGTTTTCTAAACGACTGATGATTAATTATGTTTTCACTATAAATATACAATAAATCTCTAATATGATTAAAAAATATTTTAAACAAATTCAAAACTGTTAAAAGTTGAAATTTATTTGACAATCGAAAGCTATTGAGTAGTCAAACTAGTTACTAAATCCTAAAGGATATTATTATTAACATTTTTGTCTCTGCTAACTGGATAGGCAATTAAAGCCGTTTGGCTTATAATACTGTTTAATAATAAATAATAAATATTTGGGGACAATTTTACACATATCGACCCAGTCCCAAACCAAATAAAGCTTGTATCTACTATGGTTACTAGACGACGATATACATACATATATAGATAAATAAATATTCGTGCTTATCACAGCAAAAAATGCCCTTACCTCGATTCGGGATCTCCTGCTTCGTAGCCAGGCTCACTAACAACTAGGCTGTAGCCTAGTTGTTAGTGAGCCTAAATAAAATAAAAAACTATGCTCTGTAGAGCAGCATTTTCATTTCAAGCAATTTAAGGTTTAAACAATATTCTAATGAATCGAAAATATCGATATTTACCTTTCAACGAAAGGCGAAACACTTATACTAATATTGTTTTGCATTAATCCACATCCATAAATAAAATAATCAATACAATAGGATTAAAAATGTAGTCAAAATGGAGAAAAAGTCAACGCATGAGGCTAAATAATCACGAAGTTCTAAGTGTCCAAAAATTTAAGAAGAGGTATGTTCTGTCCGTTTTTCGCAAAACGCAACTTCATATGAAACGATGACGCTTGTAGTTTGTGACGTCACTAATAGACGGCAACGTACTGTTTGCGTTTTCTCTCTCTAACAAGCAATATTAAAACAGTTGTAGCTTCGTAATTCTTTGAGATATCTGAATGGGAATTTCATCTCTTGGCATATTTTTTTGCCTTCTTTCTTTTAGAGTAATAATCATTTTCGAGTCTACACCCGTATTGGATCGAACCTGTGGCGATACCTTTATAGATCGACAAAGCGATAAAAAATATAATTTTGTTTTCGACTCCATTACTGTTGTTCCACTCGTCATTAACATCGAAAATTTGGCTCCTTCATTCATTATCATATCAGCTAAAAGACGACCACTGCTGGACATAGGCCTCCCCCAAAGAGTGCCAGTGAACTGTCCTGCGCCTCCCGCATCCAGCATCCCTAATTTCGCATCTCGACGTCGTAATTGGCCTTATTTTGCGTATGGATTGTTGGCTCTACTACTATTCGTGCCAACCGAATATAGGTAATGTGAGTATAACTACGTTAGTGAGTTCGACGCGCAATGCATATCGAAATTAAATTGTAATGCAAATCACACAGTTAGCAGCAAAAGTTTATATCTACGCGGGTGAAGTGTTCAAAATGTAAAAAGGCCCTTATTGCTTCATATGATAGATAAACGTTAAATTATTCTATTCTAAATATTTCTATCCTAGTCTATTCTATTCATGTTTAAAATTACAGTAATAATCCTGAACTCCCGATGGCCTCAAAACATGTTGTAGATGTAGTGACAATGAATGCGTGATTTACCTAAACCGTTATTAGGACTAAGAAAAAACTTGTGTAGATCATTTTGCATGTTTGAAACGCGTAGACTTCTGCTGACTGTATATCACAAATTGGTCTTCATGTGACTCTTCAAATGTTTCCTAATCATAACAAAGGCAGCAGAGCGAGTGACTAGAGAGTCACTATGAGTCTGAGTATTTAGCCTAATTTCCCAAGGGAACTTTCCTACTGAACTCTAAATTATAAACCTGGTACGCTCATTACTGCGGCATTTTTAGAAAAAGTCGTATCTCGGTAACAAGTTAGATAGCAGATACGCTGTTATCATCTTTCACGGAATTTTAAAGTATGTAGCAATTTTGGACTTTACTAACCAGACATTAGCTTGAAATGTGGTTGCCGACGGGAGGTCCCGGTCAGGTTTTTAATTAGAACCTTTTTGGTGTAAATAATTTATCTGAAACTTGTTAAAATACGGTGTGGGCCACCCCACACTTTGTTTTAAGGAAAATTTAAGTGGCCATTTGGAAGTTGTTGAATGTGAATTCAGAATAGAACAAGAGGTTTTTTGTGTTAAATTCTTTTTTATTATTGTTCTAAAATCTTTGATGGCGATAATTTTGTTCTATTATGTAGAAATTATGCGATAACTCTTAAGGCTTTTGTTATCGGAATCTATTTTAGAAGTGATAGACTGCGTCCAGACGTTACGACAAAAATCGTGTCAGTGCACTGCGCGACGTAAATTCTGTCGTCCACATGGCACCGATTTTGCTGCGCAGCGCGTCCGTTGCCAGGAAACCCTTACGTGACGTCACGCTGTAAAGCAGACCACCGCTCGATAACTTAGGTTCTCAAATTTAGCTGATTCACTAAACATTTTTCCTAGATCCTACTTATATTATAAATGCAAAAGTTTAGATGTTTGGATTTTTGTTACCCAATCACGGTTAAACGGATTAACTTGATTTGGATGTGCACGAAGATTTAGATAAATATAGGCCAAAAAAATGGATATTTTTATTACTTTATAGGATACTTATGATGACCTGGTAAAAATCGCGGGAGTCCGCTGGATGCGGGTGGCGCAGGACCGGTCACTTTGGCACTCTTTGGGGGAGGCCAATGTCCAGCAATGGACGTCTTTCAGCTGATATGGTGATGATGATGATAGGATACTTTTTTATCCCGGGTCCACGCTGACGACGTCATACAATTAAGAAATGAATACCTACTTTTGACATTTTATTTTACCATTTCACTAAATCATGTAGATAAATTAGGTAACGCTGAACCAGTTCAGAGATTTGATCAAATCACCTACACCATGATACAGTAGAGACTTTATCATCATACACTAAAAGTGTCTAGTGAAATGATAAAATAAGTTGACTTTGCGAGTTCGTTTCGTCAACTCACTGACGTGTTTCAGGGATTTTATCAAATCACTAAATAAATCTGGTGAAATAAAGCAACGAGTTGCCTTTTTTGGCTGATTTCGTTATTTCACTAAGCAGATTCAGGGATTTGCTCAAATGACTGATTTTTTCTAGGCAAATGATAAAATGGATTCGCCATTTTAACATCCTTCGTGATTTGCCCAATTCCCTGCGACATACCTAATTATATACAGAATAGTTTTCTTAAATCAGCTACGGTAGCCTGGTGGTCCAGGCATGCGGCTGTCAAGCGGCGGTCGTGGGTTCGAATCCCGGCTCGTACCAATGAGTTTTTCGAAACTTATGTACGGAATATTTACCGTTAGCTTTTCGGTGAAGGAAAACATCGTGAGGAAACAGGTCTAATCCCAATAAGGTCTAGTTTTCCCTCTGGGTTGGAAGGTCAGATGGCAGTCGCTTTCGTAAAACTAGTGCCTATGCCAAATCTTGGGATTAGGTGTCAAAGCAGACCCCGGGCTCCTTTAGGGGCACAACCGGGAATAACGCTAGGAGGATAATAAAAAAAAAGTTTTCTTAAATCACCATCACAATTAGATAATTAAAGATGCCGGCTTAGAGTGGGTTGCTCCAAACCGTCTCGCGCGTAAGCGGTGTTATGGAAAGTTTGACAAGTTTCTATGCAATGACAGCTGAAGTTTCTATGCAATGACAGCTGCCGGCGCCATATTTCAACGTTGATCGTTCTATTATCGTAGGTTGGTGTCACCCTCCCTTAGTCTTGTCTTAGTTTATTGTATTCCCTAAACCCTCATTCCTTATAACATGAGAATTGTAACGGACAAGTTCGTCTAAATATCTTCGTTTATCTAGGATACCAAAACGGAATGTGTTTTACTTATTGCAACCATTATGATATTAACAATGTTGCTTTTCAAAATGATTTTCCTTGAAATCGCATGACGATTAACGATTTTTCCAATTATTTATATTTGGAAAAGTATATTCCTGTACTTATCAGTGTACCCTACTAAATATTACCCCTTTGGACTCTAAAATGAATATTACAAAATACTTGTTCAAAGCACTCTTTTCCATCGCGCAACGGTAATAAGCGCAATAGAAACTGGATTAGGTACTAGTATTGGATTCTAATGTGATTATATGTATTTCCAATATAGCAAATTGTTTTTTTGTTACGTGAAGTAGTTATATTTCAATCTAGACGCATTTCGCCACGACCAATATTTTTTGTTTGTCGCTGCTTTCTTTGACGCAATAAACGCTGTTTGTAATAAAACTCTGTAGCAACTTTTTAGACGCGTTTAGGTTATTTTACGCGTTAGCTAGGTTTAGTTTTATTTCTGAGGGGCTATCAAACTCATTGAAATATTATCTTTGTGATTCTCTATATATAACTCTATAACTCTGTCATCACGACATTGAAGTCTAGTAACAAGGTGTTCAGATAGTTGATAGGTAGAATACGAAAAAAATTCAGTACAATAATTGTTCGAAAATATAATGGATCTTGAAACGGGATCCGTTTGTGGTATGCGGGTAATTTATATTTTATGATTTATTTTATTGATAAAATCACAAGATGTGAAACTCCTACTAAACATATTGGTTAAATAACTAACAAATGCTGTGCGATTCAAACACAAAAATATAAGAGTTGGTAGATACCTACAATTAAAAAAAAACAAACTCGAAGTGAATATTCCATTACGGTACGACACCACCACACCGTAAAAACGTATCTTCAACTCCCTTGACAGTAATATATCCATGCAATCATTTTTAATTATTAATTTTACCTCCACGTGATGGTATTCACCAAGCTTAGCTACCCACTTTAGGCGAACCATTATAAAAGTCGCCTGCGTAGTTGATGTGAATTTCGTAGTCTAAGATAAAATGGAAAGTGATGCTGTGAGGTAAAACAGCCTGTGAATAGCAGCTCCATAAGACTTCATCTCAAGGACTTTTTTCGTGTAGAATAAGTACATCTTCCGATGAATTTCTCATCTCCCTTGAGCCTTAGCGCACCTGTGCTCAATATTAATAAAACGGAATGAATTTTTAGTTACGCCACATCTTTAACACTAACAGACAAAACGTGATGAATCCTAAACAAAAACTGTAACTAAAATAATTTGCTAGAGGCTCTTTTGTTCAGAGTAATGACGCGTAGTTGCAGTGTCCGAGAGGCAGCCAGATGGCTCGCGGTATTTGAGCTCCCGAAGTGTTGTGGAGCCGCTCTGTGCAACCCGAACTGAGCTCAAATACCATGAGCCATCCGGTAGCCTCTCGGACCGCGAATTTACGCGCCATTGCTTTAACTATTATTAACATCATAAATTGTGTACCATGTTACTGCATGGTTCTGTTAAAGGAGTTGTGTGAAAATGTTAATTGAACAAGCGAGCGATGCGTAAGAAGTTTTCCGTTTCAGCACGAGGAAAAAAAATGTATGTCCGGCTATTTTCCTCTACAGGTCGTAGTTTTCATCCGATCATAGTGAAATTTTGTGAGCAGGTTTAACAATTATATGATTTTTATTGTCGTTTCGTTTACAGTTCCGTCAACAAAAAAAACAGTCTCACGAGTTCTACAGTAAAACTCACATTACGTTACTTTCCTCGCAAGCGAGTATACGCGCTTCGAATAGATTTCGACTGTCGCAAATTCGAGCTGTAATTTAAACTTTCGATTCGTACGACCAATCGGTACCATGGCACACAAATTTGACATTTCGAATCGACAAATACCGTAACGACAGAAGTAAACTATTTCACTTGCAAATTAGTACGTGAGAACTTATTGTGTGTCGGCCGAACGGGTAAGCGCCGCAGAGTGCATGGCGTTTGCGCCCTTTTTCTCGCTAACTCGAATGGCACAGCCAGTCTCGTACTACGGCATCGGTACCATGTGTCACAAATTGGACAGACGTTCGATATCGAGAAATACGGTACCGACTGTAGTAAACTATTTCACTAGGATATTAGCGCATCATAACTTATTGTCTGTCTGCCGAACGGGTAAGCGCCGCGGATTTCATGCCGTTTTCGTCCTTTTTCTCGCTAACGTAAACTATACGAGCTATCGAGTTAACGATTGCGACTCAAGTAAACTTAAAAGTGGCTCATGGTACCGATTGGATTTTTAGTTCTGTAAGTGACCGCCAGAGCGGTGTATATATTCTCCATACTAATAATTTACGCAGGCGCTTGTGACTATAGTAAACGATACTCAATGCAAACTCACACTAAGGGTACAGATCACAGAGTCATTTATACATGTGAATATTTACGTCATTAAGTGTTAAACATTACGATTGAGATTGAATTTGTTTATACGGAAGTTGCGTTTACGCACCTATGTGCACTTCAGCTCTTTTGGGGTGCGCGTGCCGCGGCCGCTGCAGGAGACCATTGCATGTGCTGACTTCTCACCACAGGCTGTCGTGTTTTTAAATAAGGACACAAAGAAAGCCGCTGCCAAAAGAATAAACACATAAATGTCTACTATTGTGTTTTAAATTAATGAACAAAAATTTATTTATGATAAAAATCTTAAAATGACTGATAAATTCAAAAATACACCAGTATTTGAACGGCTGCCCGAAAACATTTTCATTAAAGTTACTTTGTCGCTGGAAAAGATTCAAGCAATTAATTTGCAAAAGGGGAGACAGGTGTCACCGTTATTTCATTAAGATTAAAACAAAAGGATTTGTACTTTTGTTTGGTTTAATCATTAAAACGCGGTCAAAGAAATTATTTCACCTAAAAAGGTCACCTTACCACGATATCTCTCAAATATAATTGCTTTTCCCGAATAAACAGGAGCATCCATTGTTGCGCAGTTCACATAGCACACCATGAGTATTCATTTTTATTGGTGAATTAGTGTAGCGTTTTGCGATATAATATATCAAAGATTCTTTGCCACATAGCTACAAATAAAAAATCCTGAGCGCAGTGAGGTATTCTAAAGTATAATCTTGAGCATAACGAGGGATTCAAGTGTGTGACGATCTCTGTAGCCTAGTTGGTAGTAGGTTGGTACCCTGCCTATGAAACCGGAAGTCCGGGGTTCGAATCCCTGTAAATGCATTTATTTGTGTGATGAGCACGAATATTTTTTCCCGAGTCATGGATGTTTTCTATGTATTTAAGTATTTATTTATCTATATAATTATGCATATCGTTCAAAAAAGTATAGTTCGTTTTGACTTGTAAAAGTGCCATTACGGCCTACTTGCAGAATACAATTCATTTATTTCGTTTATTTCATTTAGTTGGGTTCAACAGAACCTACATCTGATTGCATGTCAATTACACTGGTTCGCATAGTAACTTGTTTGTTGGCGTTGTGAATTCCAGCCCTGCCTATCCCCGGGGAATTTCCTGCTACGTTTTTCTTCCGCGTCCCAAGTAGGCGAAACGTTTAAGGAGAGTATGTCATCCGTTATTGTGCAAATGGTATTTCTTTTATTGCGTACTTTTTGGCGCTTTATACAAATTTGGAGAACGCTGTCTTAAGACAAACCTTTGAAGTTGTTACGGATGCTCAACGGCATTGTGTGAAAAATGTGTGCAAATGGAAGCAGGAAATGAATTAATAAAATTATCTCAAACACACTCGGAATTATTTTCCGTATGTGATGTGAAAATAATATTTCTAGCCTCAGCCGTCGTAATAACATTTAATATAAAGTACTTAGTTTGCCGTTTATCTATTACTTCAGCACCTATTTTCTATATTGCATGAAGCACCTTGAATAGAAAAACAAATATTATACCTCGCTGAATTAGTTCCCAAAACATTTTTCCACGCAATTCTGTAGTCGAATTTTACTCTATTTATGGGTCAATTTTCAAACGAGCTGTTTTTGCTGTCCCACGGCTATAATTTCAAGTCAGTTTAACATGGAGTATTGATACATATATATTTGTATTCCGTCTATTATATTGTACTTAAAATATATATAACAATACCTTAAATATTAATAGATTCTGAAAAAAAAAATTGTTGATATCGTAAAACGGCGAAATCTACCGCTTTTTCGCGTGTCCCACTTGCGGTTTTGCTCAAACAAAAATTCATAACTATAGATTTCGGAAACGTGTAAATAAACAACTTGTACTGTTATAAAGAAGATTTATTAGCGTATTCATTAAAGTATCTTGCAAAATTAATGCGCGAATAATTAAAACCAGTGAAGTGCTTTAGTAGTTGTCCCACGCGCGACCCATTTATTAGGACAAGCTCAAAACCCTTAAAGTCTGGTTTTCTATTGTCCCACCCCTACATTTACTTTACGATACGATAGATAGGTTAGTTGGGTTTCAACCACCAACGGGAGGGGAGGGAGCGCCAGTATGTTTGACGGAGGAAACAGGTTTTCTTTATACGAAGTATTTTGGTACGGCTATGACGACATTTGTATGGGCGTTTATTTATTAATATACGATTGAAATAAAAATGTGTCTTTCATAACAAAGGTTAGCAATATGGGGTAAGAGTTTCGTGTTTAACTAATTAGTGAATTCAATTAATAGTGTACGAAGGACAGCCAAAAAACATCCATGTTGACATTTGTATGGCGACATTTGTACGGCTTTTTTGGCCGTACAAATGTCGAACGTGGCATACAAATGTCGATTTAAAACAAAATGTAAGTAAAGCACGAAATTAATGGAAATTGGAAAGGATTAAACTGGCCTCGATTTAGGCACTGGTTCCGTGACACATTTGTTGTTTGCTACCTTACCTACTTACTACTTTTTAGGGTTCCGTACCCAAAGGGTAAAAACTACGGGACCCTATTACTAAGATTCCGCTATCCGTCCGTCTGTTCGTGTGTTTGTCTGTCTGTCCGTCTGTCACCAGGCTGTATCTCATGAACCGTGATAGTTAGACTGTTGACATTGTCACAGGATGATGTATTTCTGTTACCGCTATAACAACAAATACTAAAAAAACAGAATAAAATAAATATTTAAGGGCTCCCATACAACAAACGTGATTTTTTTCCGTTTTTGTAGATAATGGTACGAAACCCTTCGTGCGCGAGTCCGACTCGCACTTGGCCGGTTCTTTGCTGTCATTTTGCTACCTTCTCTTAGGCAGATTGAAATAATCTGTTTTCTAAGTGATTTTTAATATTTTGGAATATAACCACAGAATAAGTAATAGTACAAATATGAGCGTTTCTCAAAAAAAATGCCACTATTATTAATTGTACTTCTATGAATTTTTTGTTAACTATTTCCACTCAGAATCAGGAGCACTTTCGACCCTGGTAGAAAAAAAACTGCCCCAAAGATATTTTTCCTATTATGTTACCATTTACCTTATACTTTGTATGGTGGTAACACAATAGGAAAGTGCAAAAATGTATGGACATTTTGGGACACTTTTTTTCTCCTATTGGAATGGAAAGACATCGTGATTTTGAGTAGAAATAACATAACAGTGGCAGAAAATCTCCGAAAAAATGTAGTGGCATTTTTTTTTTTGAGAAACGCTCATATAACGGTCATCATAAACCATAAACCGGAGATACTATATCGAAATAGTGAGTTTTTTAGTATGGTACAAATATTTAAAGTTTTTCAACAATTGTATGGCAAAATCGACATTTTGATGGCACTCACCGACACATTTGTATGCCGCTATCGACATTTGTATGGCAGAATCGACATTTGTATGGCGCTGACGACATTGGTATGGCACGGTGTTTTTAAAGCGTCAATATCTAGCTAACCATTAGAAGCAGAGAGGTGCCTCGTGCACCATATTTTTTCTTTTTAATAGCCCTACCTCACGTTGTCGGTACGAATTTGATATTCCAAAAAAATAAAAAAAACCATACAAATGTCGAAAAACGGCCTCTTCAAAAATTGACCCTTATACAAGCTTTATATTAACTTGACTTGTTCGTATGTAAGTATAAAAGTATGTATGTAAGTTGTCCGTCAAATCTTGCAAGTTAAATTTGACCCACTTCCCGGTGCGGCGGCCAGTTCCCGGCCCGGTTCGGCGGAGCTGAAATGTTGGGTATGAGGATAGTTTGGATGACAATTCAATATTATGGTACCATCGAGCTGATCTGATGATGGAGACAGAAGGTGGCCATAGGAACTCCGTAATAAAACCACATAACCCCATCGAGTTTGGGCTCGTTAGAATCGTCTCAATGAGCAGTTGATGATGGTATACAGAAAAGTACAGTCTGCAATAAAAGCTGGTACCAAAAATGAAATTTTTGACAGAAACTTATTGCAGTTTTTGCTGATCAACGATATATTTTACACTCGAGACACTTGAGTGCATGGAGGTGAAAACGCGCAGCGCTGCCGCAAAATGGTAAAATGTTTCAAGTAAAAATATCACAAAAAAATCAGCCACATAATTGAACGAGCGAGCGAAGCGAACGAAGTTATCAATTTCAACTTGGGCCAAAATTCTTTAATATGTCCGGATGTCCCGGTGTCCGACGTAACTGATTTATCTATTAATAAATTCAAGAACTATGTGAAGCATAAACTTATTTCGAAAGCTTATTATAGCACACAAGACTACATGAATGAACTCCATGGAACTAATTGTGACTGAATTTTAAATCTATTATTCTCGTTATATTTTTTTATGTTTAATAAATTATTCTAAAAAATTGGCTGACGATTTGAAAGTGCTTGCTACTAGGCCTACTTAAATAAAGATCATTTTGAGTTTTGAGTTTGAGTTTGACTGTAATTTGTAATGCAACACTTCGTAAAACTTCGAAATATTAGTTTGTAGTATAGCTTGTCCAGTAATCTACAATTGAAATTTAAGTTAATCTAATCTCTTCTCTGGTCGGCGTGACAGCGAAGTTTCGTATCAGCCTTTTCTTGGTAGTTTCTGTTTAGTTTTTGCACTATAGATTAATAATAGTTTAAGTGTAGTATGCACGTACATTTATTTTTTGTATCATTATACATGCTTTCGTATGTCCGTTTGTCAGTTTGTCCAGATTTCCGGCTATTTTTGCCCACAGGTCGCATTTCTCAACCAATTTTCGTAAAATCTTGTGAGCAGGTTCGTTAACAATATTAAATATTTTAGTCGAGTCAGTTTTTAGGAAAAAAAATGGCGGAAATATGAGAGTTGAAAAGAAAAACTGTCATTTCGGAAACTTACGAAGTTTACAGCTAAGGTTAATTTAAAACAAAAGTGCATTTTTTCCGAAACTGATTTAAAGAATAAAAAAAACCGGCCAAGTGCGAGTCGGACTCGCGCACGAAGGGTTCCGTACCATTATCTATAAAAAACAGCAAAAAAAAACGGTTGGGAGCCACCTTCAATATTTATTTTATTTTGTTTTTAGTATTTGTTGTTATAGCGGCAACAGAAATACATAATTTGTAAATATTTCAACTGTCTAGCCATCGCGGTTCTAGATATAGCCTGAAAAAAAAGTTTGTTGTATAGGAGCCCCCCTTAAACAATTTATTTTGTTTAAAGTATTTCATGTTATAGCGGCAATAGAAATGAGTCTGTCACCAGAGCCTGGTGACAGACGGACGGACAGCGGAGTCTTAGTAATAGGGTCCCATTTAACCCTTTGGGTATGGAACCCTAAAAAATAAAAATGACCCCTTCCTTAAAATGCTAATTTGTAATTGAATTAAATACTTTTTCTTAATAATGACTCCAAATTACAGTCCAGTTTACATAAAGTAAGTTATTGAATAATTTATTTAACATTGAATGTAATTTCAATTACGAATTAATGTAATTTCAATTACAAATTACATGTATTGCAATTACACGTGTAATGCATTACTCGTAATTGCATTAAATTAAATTAAATTTGTATTTCAATTACAAATGTAATGAAAATTACGCCCAAGACTGCTACATGTTAATTTAATTTATTTTATTTATTTATTAACCGTTTAGGGTTGGCAATGCGCATGTGCAAGCCCTGGAGTTGTAAGCGACCATGGGCTAGTGTAACTGCTTACCATCAGGCGGGCCGTACACTAGTTTACCACCGACGTAGTATTTAAAAAGTAGAACTAAAACTCATTGATTCCAGTTACAACCTTTTGCCATTTGGCGGCAGGGCATTTGGGGATTAAGTGGCCATGATTCGTGAAATCACGTATATCAAAAAGTAGGCCAACGGAAATATACCTCCCGCTTTCTTTCACTGTTAATAAGAAAAGGACAGTATGTTAGGTGACAGATTGCTTTATAACCTTCTTGTCATATTCTCAACCTTTTCCGATAAATGCCATGTGTCACATTTGATATGATTTATTGAAAAAGGTCATGGTAGTTTGGGAAGGTTGATAGAATATAAGTTTCTGTAATGTCTATGTCTATTTCATGAAGGTATAACACTCTTAAATGGGAAATCAGATTAAGGGTTCGTCAGGATCAGATAAACAACTATTGTTTTTTAAATCCTCGACACAACAATCAAGAACATTTAAGTCCATTATCGACAGGCAAGTCTATCCACGTAAAAAAAGCAAAATAATAAAATATTTATACGAAAACCCTCAAATAATAAAGTAAATAGTTACCAATAGATAATACATGTTTGTATTTATCTTAGATTTATTTGTGGTCTGGTTTGTTATCTGTGTTTTTGTACATGGTGTAAGGTAGTCTATCTCGTTCTACCTATCTTCCACTCACTTGCTCAAAGTTTAGCTGGAAGAGATACCTTATACGGATAAGTTCGCCTTTGCACCGTAATCTTATACATCATGTTTATGTTTTAATAAACTATAATACATGACATAAATATAAACATTATGTACTTACTGTTTTGTATCAACATCAACACCATATTGCATAAATTTTAAGTAAGTATGTTGTAAAAAGTTGTATTCAGTTTAATTTAATATAATACGTACCTACTTAAGAAATGAATAAGAATTTCCCCTGGCTTTTAGACGTTAAAAGTCATATCATATAATTTGTATACCTATTTAAAAACAATCTGTCAACGTAATAGTTATCTTGTTCTGTAAAACGTTGCGTTCACCTGTAAGTAATTGGGGTACATAAGGCCCGCATTTTATGCCATAGACGACTGTAACCTTAACTTAATATCACTTAATTTGGCAGTTTTTTTTTTGAATTTACATTTTTTTATAAATACTTTTTATTATTTTAGTCATAAAGATGCCCCAAAAAATATAATAAAAAATATCCACTGAAAGATTTCCTGAAAATCGTATGTGCAGTATATTTGACAAAACCCAATGCTCTACCAACTAAACTCAAATGAAAGTGTCCAGTATACTTCACAAATTGCTTTTAAGGATAAAAGATGAAATAAAAAAAATACATATTATTACGTATTTATTTAAAATAACGCAAGGAACTCGTGACAAGAAATATCAAATGAATAAACATATAAAAAGGGTTTAGTTTTTATGAAAACTGTAAAACGACGAAGCAATGGACGGAGCACTCGACGAGGATGGTGGATCGTCTCTTTCGGCAACAATAATTTCTGGACTTTCGTCATTAGAGTCCGTTGACCCGCTTACTTCAGACTCTGCATTTTGACGCGGCACTAAAGCTAATATTCGTTTAGACCGCAAGCCCTAAAAACAAAAACAAAATTGCAGCTTAAGGCAGCCCCATGCAAAAGTATAAAAGAGTATTTTCAAGATTATAGAAAAAGAAGAGAAAAGTGGAATGTTAGTACGTGCTAGTGGTAAAAAAAATACATTCTCATTCATCAATCGAGGCAAATTAATATGGCAACTCAACAAATACACGTAAAACATTGTTTCCACACCATAGCAATTTGTCAAGAATCCTTGACTAAACAAACATGATCTAAATCTCACACCATGCAATTTTGACCAAAATACTGTACACGCATGTTTACGTACTTATTACGCTGCAAATGTTTAACTTGACGCGTAGTTATTAATTGTAGAATATTAGTTAGGATATCATCGTACAAAATTATGCAACAGGCTATTTAATTTTCACATAAAAACCTGAAATAACACAATAAATACCTGAACACAACGCAGCGTCGACCGATTGCTCGCCATTTTGGTTCACAACTGACAGGAATATTTTTTTCCAGATTCGTAATTATAAAATGAATAAAATAAGACTAGAAATATATGAAAGTCACTAGAAAAATATTGTCCTACATTTTTTCAAAGTAAGTGTACAGTATTATTTACACTCCCAAATTAAGGGATATGTACATTAACTGTTGATGTCCCATGTAATGAATAAAAAAATTACACTTATGTAATAACCACCCTTTATGAACCACAAACCTATTATTGGACACCGTTTCTAAATCGGGCAAGCAGTTTTGGAGATAATTGAGAACACAGTTGCTGTACACAGAGCCTCTAGCCGGAGAATCCATGCGTTGAGGTGTCTTTGATCACTTGTATGTGGTGAAATGGTTCTAACGATTGGGCCTCAGGAATTCGTTACTAGCGGTTTTTGGTGTTTAGATTAATGATGATTTAATGTATATAGTATTTTTTTTGTAGGAACTATTGTTCCTACAAAAAAATACCACATGATGACAAGAGGAAGACTGGGTCACATGATTATAAAAATAATCTTGAAAAATCCCTCACGTATAGGTACCGTGGACGCCAAAAACTCTATCACATTTTTGATTGAAAGGCATTAAACCTTTTAAATAAATTAGGTTATTAATGTTTCTAAATTTTTGCTTACAATAAATCTTTCAATAAGTTTATATAATGTGTTATTTTTGTTATCAAACAAAAACAAAAAATAAACACAAAATGATGTAACTTTTTAAGTATCCGATTTTTATAAGGTTTTTAGTGGGTTTTCTTTGATACACAATAAAAAAGTTGCGGTTTCAAAGTAATCACAATCTCAATTTAACTTTGTTTTATTTTTTTTTCAAGCAGAAGGAACACTAAAAACCGATAGTTATATTTTTTCGTGTAGTCTTCAAAATATTGTGTTAAACCTTAAAAATCAAAGTAACCCCCCGCCCCAGTTTATTACGGTACCTGCTCGGTTCCATCTTGGGTCAAAAAAACGAACCGAAGTCAGTTCATCCTCTTGGGAGCTATCATTCCACAGGATGATACACACGTTAACACCCCTTTTCATCAGGGTTCAATCTTGTCTCATTTATGAATTTTTTGCCTTAACTTATTTCATTTTACTTTTAATTATTAGTTCCTGAAACTCTGGCCAGGGAAGAAAAGTTTAAACATCTGAGGAAAGTTTTTCATAGAATATTTCCCTGACGAATATGCTTCTGTAGTTGAAATGAAAATTGTCCTCTGCATTTATAATAAGAAACAAGAACTACTTTCGTCTGTTCCAGGCAGGTTCAAGGAAAATATGACATTTTAACAAAGTAATTAATGTTTTAAATTACACTCGCGGACAAATATTTCGGGTCACCCTAAATAAAATAACTGCAATAGGTTTTTTAAATTGTTTAATACTTGTTTTATTTACATAATATGCTATTCTTTACAATACTCAACTGTATTAGCAATTTCCTGGATTCTATCATAAAAATATCGATATCCAAAAATAACGATTTTTGCGATATCTCGCTCTGTTAACGTTGTTTTTTTTCATGGGTTTTTACGAGTCCGATTTAAACCTGGTAACGTTATATTTTTTACTGTTATTAGCAGTTTATATGTAAAATTAAATAAAGATCATGACAGGATTAACTGTACAACCTCTTACGCACTATTTTAGGAAATATGACGGTATTTTACCAACCCGTATTCTTTGTCCGCGAGTGTAGGTTGATGCTTTAACATATTATACAAAAGCCCATACTTAATTTTACTGCGAATTATAACGCAATGGAAAAGATAAAACTTGCCTACTTTTTCAAATGAGTGTTGGAATCTATCAGTTGGCTGATATCCTTTCATTTGGATCAAGTGCCATGTTTTAGAATGGTATCTCTCATGCACGTGCGAAAATTTAATCTGTGATCCCTTCTTAATCTAGGTCATCTCGGGCGGCATTAAATCAAAATCTTAATTGTACCTAATTTATATAAGTAAAAGTGTTTATAATAAATCTTGGTGACCGAATTACATTCTGTGCAAGAATCAAGGAATTTCATTCGTATTCGGCCCATTCCAACCTCAAAACCCACACGACGGTCGCCGGCGCAGGTGCAACCCGTTCCAGTGTGAGTATTCTATCTGTGATGACATCCCAAGACGAGGTTTGGTGCAGTAAGTACATCATGATGGAAAAGCCCGAAGCAGGCACAAGTTTTCATCCTAAAATTTCCTGGAGTATTCTTTTTCAAACAGGGGAATAAAGTTCTAATCTAGCTCAAAAATAAAGCACCAATCAGGGTAATAAAAAGTATACCCAATGGACCTGCGGCTGCGTTGGAGGGCACAAAATCCACTCACACATAAGATAACCTAATTTACCGACCAGGGGAATAAAGTTGTCCAAAAAGTATACCTAATACACCGTTAGCAGGTCACGGGTGAATAAGGTACACATTCAGTTAACTTAATTCACCAGAGGTTGGACACGGGTGCATAAGGTGTACTGACCGTATACTTAATTCACCCTTGGTTGATCGCGAGTGCATTAAGTATACTTTCAGTGAACCTAATTCACCTAGGTGAATTAAGGATCAATTAGGGGAACTAAAAAGTACACTTTAAACCCCCAGATTTTCTGAGGAGAATTAAGTTCTCTTTTAGTATTCTTAATTCCCCCAGGCGAATTAACTCGGGTGCATTAAGTATACTCCAGGTAAAATTTGTACTCGTATGAGGGGAACAGTACATAAGTTTATTTACTGAGCCTCTCGAGGCGAAATTTATTTCGCGTTCATTTCTGATAGCCCATGAGGGCACTTCATCCTTCATCTTTGGTATCCCACGAGGGGTCTACTTTTATCGTTCATTCTTGGTGTCTTTGTTAAGGGCATCTTTACATAATTAAGTATCGACCGAGTATCGCTAGAAGTCCCCAGGGGAGAGACACACGCCTCCTGGGCTGAGGAGTACCACTAGTTTCAACGTTAATACAGTTGTATACGTCATAAGTTGAGAAGTACACGATAAAGGTAATCATCCACTAAGCGTGCTTGACCGCTAGGTGTCAAATAATTTGAAAACACAGGTTGGTAGTCTGGTGAATACTCATTCTTACCCACCTGTTGTAAGTTTTTGAAGTTGACGGCGACATTTCCATTTTTATTAAAAACCTTATCACCATCATTCATTTAAGAGTTAGACAATTGTCGGTGTAGCTCCCTCTATCTGACTCTGTCTAAGGCCGCCTCCTTGACCTGTTTATATGACATGGCTGCTACTTTTTCTTTTATTTGTTTTATGTAACTTATCCTCGGTCTTCTTCTTCCTCGCTTGCCTTCTACCTTGCCTTCTATGATGTTATCAATAAAAGCGTCATGTCGTGTAAGGTGACCAATCATTTTCCCTCTCCTATTTTCTCTCCTACTCAGGCATGGTGTTCTTAAAATATTATACAAAAAATACGCTCGTGCTTCTTCAAGACTTTGCCAAAGTTGAGACCTATAGCCCTTATGAGGTAAAAATAAACAAAGTAAAACCCTCGGGACGAGCCTTCTTTGCAAAGTTACCGTTTCATCATCAAAGTACTGATATTAAAAAACTTCCCCAATATTAACTTTGTGCAAAAGTAGTGGAGAGGAAATATTAATTCTAGGTATCGGTAACGACACAAACTATTCTGATATAAAAAAGATTAAATATAATGAAACTTAAACGTGCACTTTATTATTAACAAAGCCTTTATACCAATATTATTGTTTTTTGGCTTGTTCTTTTACTTTTACAGTCCCTGGGCGACCGAGCTCTGCTCGGATAAAAATACGCGGAAACCATGAGTGATTACAAATATATATATTTATATACCAATATTGCTCGTTTAATAGTAAAGAATAGGATAGGGGAAACAAAACGCAAATACAAACTCGAAACTAAGTTGATATCAGTTTTAAAATATTATCTATTAGTACCGTGATGATGAAATCTAAACACTATATCGGAGACAATATTTTTTAGGGAAAATAGGCACCATATGCTTACCAAGTTTTTGATGCGGTATCTGAAAAATAATATTGCAAGGATAATTAATATAATAAATGATTTTAAATATGCTAATTCCGTAAGTAGGTAAGTCAAATGACCCCCTCAAAATTTTCGGAACGGAACCAGAATTGGGTCACTTTTTAATATCGGAACATATTATAGGTGTCTATTGAAGAATAAATATTTATTATCACTAAAATATAACGAAGACGACTGAGACACTGCATATAAAAAAATGAAATAAAAAGAAAAATTACACATCAATAATGAAATAAACGTCTACTTACTTAAGTAAGAAATATTTATTTTCCAATGTTATTACAAGATGATAACCTAACATTAACTAAATTCAATTAAAACTAATTTAAATCTAAAAAGAAAGCCCTCGAGGCATTGTAAGGAGGATGCTGGCGGCATTTCCTCGCTGAATTGCAATGCTGTTGCACGAGAAAGCCGCCAGCCAGCTCTTCGGTCAACAGTTTCGTTTCGTGATTTCCGCAAGTAGCTTTTGCACACTTGGACCCCACGGACCGAGGGTTTCGATGCCAAATGGTACAAAGTTGTACTCGCTGCCGCGAGACCTCTATGTTTAATACTCTATGTTTTGGCATTTTCCGCCGCTGCATCCGCTTTAGAAGTAGTTCGTGGGAGGTGGGACGGTGCCTACATAGGTAGCAAGCATCCGTCTGGAACCAAAGACACAACACCAGGTCTTTTGCCATCATCTTCATCATTTGCCCGCAAACGTTTTATATTCCTTGCTGGGTAACTTTACCACGTATCTCTACGTATCTACATAGTTCGGACCATCAGCACGATGTACGCGGTACACATGGCCAGTTCCGCTTCTATCCATTCCAAACCAATTTTAAATTCACTAAGGCACAAAAGACATGCGCATTGCCATTTTCGTAAATAATTTCACCGAAATGTTTGGTTTGACTTATATAAATTTTAATGTCGTATTCGTAAACAGAAATAGGTAACTTATCTTGGAAGAACCATATCTATACCTAAGTAGCTCTTCCGATAGATCGAGTGATTTGTAGCTAACACATTGTAAAACGATAATTTCGGTCGTGACTCGTGAGTTCTCGTACCAATGATTTTTTCGTTACTTATGTACGGAATATCTACTGTTAGCTTTTCGGGTGAAGCAAAAACATCGTGAGAAAACCGGTCTTATCCCAATTAGGTCTAGTTTTCTCTCTTATTTGGGAGGTCAGATGGCAGTCGATTTCATAAAACTAGTGCCTCGGCCAAAATTTGAGATTAGGTGTCAAAGTGGACCCCGGGCTCCTTTAGGGCACAACCGGTAGATGATGAAAACAATAATTACAATTTTATTTATTCTAGATTGTTTACCTGAGTATTGTCAAGACGAAAAAATCTGAAAAACGCAACGCTCGGAGCAAATGTATATTTCCCGGATATTATACATCGGTGGTTGTGACAGACGGACGGCATGTTTTTGTCGCGGATGACAATGTCGATTTTCCATTGTGTCCCGAATGAGGAAAACGCCTTATCGACTTTGGTGTAAATCAAAGTCGTTCGGTAAAAGTGGAAAAAATATCAAACGTATTTGATGAAAGTCAGAGGTCTTTTGTGAACAAGAATCTAATCAAATGATACAAAATATTTCGTTACCAGCACAAAGACGTTTTATGTTAGGTATTTTAGAGTTCCTTGCCTGAAGCTGTGTATCAGCAATTTATATCCTCCTACCAATAAATGCGCAAGTTTGGATGTTAAGGTGTTTGTTACTCAATCACGGTTAAACGGCTCTACCGATTTGGATGAAACATTCCACAAAGATAGGTTTATAGCTTGGACTCAAATATTAGATAGTTTGCAGTACCGCTTCTAACGAAGTTATAAATGAAAGGACACATTTAAATGTGTATGCTCTGAGCCGAATTCGAACCGGCGACCACAGGCATTCATGGCCCGTCGCTACTCACCAACTGAGCTATCGGAATAATCCGTCTCGGCCACTAAATCTTTCAATCAGTTTCTTATTACAACGCCTTGGGGGGCGTGTAGCGACATCTACACATACTAAATTAATTTGGTATTAAGCAGTAACGCTGCTAAGTTGAGTAATAAACATCGAAACAAACGTTCTACATAATACTGATGCTAAAAAAATTATGCTTGCCTCTGTCTCTGAAATGTTCTCGGAATGAGAATTTACGAAACTTATTAGCAACTTATGACTTGTCAACAAAATAAAGAATTATAACATACTAAATGTAGTACAGAATAATTAGGTACTAAATATGTTTAAATTATGTTTATTAAATTTTTATTGTAACAAACAACAAACAAACAAAAATTTTAAAAACGATAAGTTTAATGTTATAAGAATGTTCTGAGAACATTCTTGAGAATGATTCCGTTTTTTGGGAATGTTCTGCAACTTGTACATTGTTAATCACTAGTGCGATTTATCAAAAAATCCCTTCCCATATTACACTCAATAAATACTATGTTACCAGTTCTGCTGCCGGTAAAAGTAGATAATATTTAATTATTTATATATTTTCTTGACTTTAAACGCAAAATAAAAGTAACAAATGTTTATTCGTTCACATACACCTGTTGCTAAATTCCCGGGCTCGGTGATTTTTGTACCTACCTACATTAATCACCTAGGGTGGTAAACAAAGAATGTTTCTAATCGTAGGCTTTGTATTTAACCCATGGTCAGTTTTAAATTGTATGTCCCCTCCCCTCCTGGTCAGGAAGAGTGATTTTCCGCACGTGATGCATGCGGTAATTGTAAATTTATGGCAAAGTGCGACCTGTAAATTTATACCGACGGTAGAAAGGCAAAACCACTGAAGCGACATTTTTTGAATTTTACAGGAGAACGTTTTAAAGTTTTTTTTTTACTAAAAAAATCATAACTTTTTTCTAGTTATCTTAGAGAGTTGGCCCTAAAAAAATCCCGGAAGAACCATTGAAGCGACACCATCATGCCGTAGACAAACCCTCGAAAATCGAATGAAGCAACTACTTATGTTTAATTTGTTCCCGGATTAATCATTTAACCAACTATAGTAAGGGCAACTGTTTTGTAATATATTAAAATATATTTATCCAGTAGGTATTTCAAATTGGCAAAGCGATATCTGTACAGCATAACTACGACTTTGTTATTTTTTATTTATTCTAAAGAGGTCTTTAAACATTTCCAATAGGTATAAAGTTTAAATAAGCATTAATTAATAAAATAATATATATTCATAATAATGGGTATTGACTAATTATACAGAATAACGAATTCGGTTTAGGTAGTAGGTAGGTAGTTTAGATACTTTAATTCGTATGGGATATAAGGCAAACGGCCGTAGTGTTTCGTATTTTTCCGTACTATTGAAGGTATAATTCATACTTAACTGAATATGCCTTCTGGAAACCTAATATTTCAATTATGCTTTTAAGAACTGCAGACTGGTGCCTTACAAATCACTATTAATAATTTTAGCTAGAACATGAATAATTACACTAGTTTGAGCATGGAATATCATACGCCCCCAGTTGATTTGTTGATTAAACGACATTCCACGGAGTTGCACCACACTTCAAGCGCCATAACACCTCTTACGATATTCACTTAACCGACCCATTGTGGTTTTTAGAAATTACTTGAAGCGACAATTTCGGCAAAGTTATGAGTGTCGCTTAAAGTAATGAAATATAAGGTAAATTAAGCAACTTTCATTTAACCGACAATACAACATTTCCGGAAGAAACTTATCTTATGAAATATGTACCTGGAATAAACACTTTAATGACATAACATCGAAATGAGCAATTTTTAAAAATACTGTATTCGACCATGGTTATGATTGAGTGTACCGTTAAGTGACATAGGTAAGATTTAACTCAAATTGTGTGTCGCATGAAATAAGGTTTTTTTTTAAATTTGACGCTTATTTTTGTATTACTTTAACCGACATGAAAGTCATCAGATGGTCGTGAAACCCGGCTCAAACGAAGGAGAAAAATTCGCTGATTTCAACGATATCTCTATTTTGACCAAAATGTCGCTTCAGTGGTTTTGCCTTTCCACCGTCGAATACAGTTTTCAATAAAATGCGCAGCAACAGGTGGCTGTCAGCCTCAACAACCGTGAATATGGCAATGTTGCCTTTGTTGCCGATATCGATGACGGTAGTTGCCGGAAAAATCCAATGATCCCTGCAACAATCACACATGCAATGAATTAATGGCTTTGTGTTCTTTATAATATAGGCTTCAAAGTATTACGTTTTAGGCGTTGCGAGACGAACGATCCGTAATGGAATTGCATACAAAATTGGAGGCCTAGGCTTGCAAAGCGACCTTCTTTTGTTTCAGTATCAATTTGTGACCCGAGATCGGGACGTTCAGTCGTAAAAAGAATCTGGAGTTTTATTTTATTTCATTGTATGTTTTAGAAAATCACTATACATACATCGGCGTGAAAAGAGATTGCCAGCCTCGTATTCCTATCCAGCCTCGCTACGCACGTCTACCTATATCTAGTTGGCCGGTAATCCCCATTTTCCCGACCTCTGCTGTGTACTATTATGCGTTAAGATGTTTTTCAAATTCACGGCGGAAGCGGAATCTTTCGGCCTGAGAAAAGTATTATGTTTGATTTTGCACAGTTTAGTAATAGTCCATTTGCCGTGAACCAGTTCCCTAATTGACTACAAGCCTGATCGATCTTAAGGCTGATCATAAGAATTTGCACTAACCAGTACTGTTGTGTCGTCCGCAAACAATACAGACAAACCAGCCACAATGTTCGATGGAAGGTCATTTATAAATATTAGGAATAGGGTATTTCCCAACGCAGAACCCTGAGGAATACCTATATTTATGTCCCCTGCATCGTATTGCAGTATTTTCCCGACCTCTGCAGTGTACTATTATGCGTTAAGATGTTTTTCATATTCCATTTTTACAAAGCTAAAGTGATAAATGACTTCAAGAGACAAACGAACAAATTTTTTGTACTCGGCGATTCTATTAATAAATCAAGGCAGCCGTGGTCGGGTGAATAACGAGCGGAATCCGGATCCGTTTATGATGTGCGCAAGCAAATTCCATTTTAGGGTTCAGTTTTATTGTTATCCCTATATATTATAAGGTGACTTGTGTAGGGTAAGCCTGGCGGGCCTAAAGCGATCGAGCAGGGTGTGACGTCCAACCTTTGGGTATCTCAGGGTATAATCGTTTAAATAAAACAACCATTGAATGCTATTAGCTCTGGCGCACAGACGGACGTGACCTCGCTCACCGACAGCTAGCCGGCGACTGCTCCGAGCTGTCGGTTCGCCTCAACACAGCTGCTACCCTCGCGTATATATTTGTGGTGGCAATACGCTACACAGGGTAAGCCATTGTAGGATTTTCTTCCAATTATTCTATAGAAATGTAAAGTAAAGCAAACGTAGAATCGCACACCGGAACCACTTGACTGACTACTTCCGCTCGAGGTAAACATAGTTTACTCCTATTTCCTTGGATAAAACAAACATTATGTGCTTAAAGTGATTCACGTTGCCGGTATTTCACTTTTCCGACTCGCTTTAGAGAAGTCTATTCCGTTTGACGTCAATTTTAGAGTGATTAGGTTGGTCTCTTTTTATCTCAAAGAACAAAACTAATGAAAACCGCAAATATTGTGAAAGGTCTCACTTATTACGTTTCGTTACAAAATTAATGGACGGCCGGTTTGCTGGGATTGATTGTAAATTGGTCGATCAATTTTTTCTTGTCATTCTGTCCCAGTGAGACAGGAGACAACAATGACAGAATTTTCAGAAAAATACTATAAATTGGGCTCCTATCATATTAAAAAGGGGACCAAATAATGGGTCTACCAATATATCATAAAAACACGTGTTTAGTGAATATAAACCCCATAAAATCATCATTTAAAGAGTGATAAAGGCAAGAAACGTAACCATGACAACAAGCAACAAAAAAAGTTGATTGACCCAGAGGGAGTCACGTAACGCTTCGACCGCGTGTAAGGACAATTTGACTGTCATGTTTTCGTAAAAAAAGTGACACTTAGATCTACCTGACGCGAGTACAATGCGTTACGTGATCGACCTGCAGATGCAATTTGATCAAATTTTACTTTAAAGTTTATGTAGAGTTTTGATAACCCACTAAGTATGTAAGTGTCCCAGTGAAATCGTTATATCCCCAGCGAAAAAGCTATGACCGGGAAGGTAGACTAGCCTAGTGAGATAGTATCGAATCGTATCAATCTCTGTACAAAATTGTTTAGTCATCTGTTCCTTATCATTAGTTCATTAGTTTGTAAATTAACAAATCTAGATTTTATGCATATTAATTATAGTAGTTGCCATTTAAAGCTTATTTTTAAGGTTTTGCAACACTCTTCCAGGGTCCATGAGAAGGGTAAGGCCGTCATTTCTTGTTCCTGACCAAGCAGTTTAAATCGTCTACATTTTAATCACTTCCAGTGTGTTACGAATGTTAGTAATCCATTTATATGGCTAATTGACGTAACACACTAGAAGTGATTAAAATGTACCTAGACGATATAAACTGCTTAATCAGCAACAAAAAATAACGGCCATACCCAGATACTTTTGTGTTTTATATATGTAAGAACTGTATTTGTTTACCATGGTGCAATAAACGCTTGATTGATTGATTGATTAAAAGTGCTTAAAGTTATAATAGCCACATATTCCATGCACACAAAAAAGGTGAAAACAGTAGGATAGACATAGTCACATCAGAGTTAAACGTATGTACGTTTCAAGCTTGGAAAATAAGAAGGACATTTGAGGAATCGCATTTTATTTGTTCTACACAATCCACAAAATCGATATCGCGTATAAATATTATCGGGTCATGTACACAAGAAATGAAACGTTTCATAATAACACGTCTCAAAACTTTGAAACACAACCGACGGCTACAGCCTTATTTTTGACAGGTCATGAGATCGCTGAACTTGGAATGGACACTGTTTGGAGTGTTTTCCCGACCAATATTGACTAGTGTTTTTTCTTTAAGCGTTTAGTCAAAGGTAAATTACTATAGGTACATTCACGTCTGTATTTCCTAAAGAGGTTGGGCAGAGTGGACGGAATTGAAATGTCAGTGTCACTACTAGCAATTGTAAGTTTAATCCTATAAAAAACATTCCATGTAAAAAGAGGCCAAGTCTCGAAACTCTTCCACCGTAAAAAGTTGTGAGATATTTCGTAGTACCAAGTCTCAGGCATTCCTATTATTCTTTATTTAAAACCTATTCCCATAGTCAACTTTTACTACACCTACGACAAGCAACGGGGTGCTACTTTTCGTACCACATCATACTAATATTATAAATGCGAAAGTGTGTCTGTCTGTCTGTCCGTCTGTCTGTTACCTCTTCACGCTTAAACCGCTGAACCGATTGAGATGAAATTTGGCATGGAGATAGTTTGAATCCCGGGGAAGGACATAGGATTGTTTTTATCCCGGAAATCATCCCCTGAGGGGGTGAAATGGGGGATGAAAGTTTGTATCCAGCTACGATATAAACAAGTTCCACGCGGACGGAGTCGTGCGCAGAAGCTAGTAGTCAATAATGCGACCGCTGAATTCACAGCGGCCGTAATGCCATAAAATTGCGAAAAAGCAGCTGCTGCTTACGATGTTATTGTTTTAAATATGTTTGTTTTTATCTACATTTTTTTGAATAATGGCCATGTCACAAACTCTCATTAAAACAACGAATCATGGCCCAGGTCAAACGGAAGCGTGTACCCAAAATTTGCGGGCAGTTAAACAAAAAATACACAGAACCCACTCATAAATCTGCAAATTAATTCCCTTTTAAATGTCGGTGAAGAAGGCCCAACCACGATATTATTCTACGAGTAGGGACCAAGGGTACCATAATACCCGTACTATAATATATGGGTGACCACGTGCCCAGAATGGCTAGGAATATCCCTCGCAAATGCTGAAGTACGAAATTGTTTGAAGCTGTGAACAGAGCTATTTGGAAACGTGTTATTGGATGGGCATTTTAGGCATTGCGTAGTCCTGGTTTTGGGTGGCTGCTAACCCTTTAAGTAATTTTTGCGCTGTGATATTTCGTCGTAGAAAAGAAACAACGGAGTCAACATTCGTTGTAACCTTTTTGTGATTAGTATTAAGGGTTATCTTGTTATTTAACTGTGACATGGAACATTCATAAATGTTACTTATTACACTCGAAAAAGCGAATGATCTTTCATATTTTATATATTTTACGATCGGTCTAGCCTAGTAAGTAGTGGCCCTACCTGCGAGTTTGCCTGTACTAGGTTCAAATCTCGGTAAAAAACACAAATAATATTCAATTTGTGTTGAGTCTGAGTGCTGGATGTCTACTTTGTATTATATCTACTCAATAAGTATAGCTATCTTTTTCGATAGCTAGCTCGTTTTGTCTACGATTATTTCGTTATATAAATAAATCAGGCTATCCTATCAGGCGTACCACTGCTGGGCACAGACCTCCTCTCATGGGTGTGACATGTATACACCTGCCAGGTTTCCTTACGATGTTTTTCCTTTACCAAAAAGTTAAAGCTAGCTTATTTCGTTTTTTTTTACAATTACACTTAATTTTATTTTTTAACAGGCCATATGTGAGTACCTTTTACCAACAAGAATACCTATATTATGGAAGATGTTGTGAAAGTAAAAGTTTTATTTTTCAAGATCGTAGCTAAAGGAAATCCATAAACTCAAGCGTGACTATTTTGTATACAATATAACGTACTAAATACTTAATACTACTAAGTCAGGGAAAAACCAAGAAATACGAAAAAAAAACAAATGTATCGGTTTCTCTTAACCGTAGAGCTAGCATCAAATAAATCTGTGCACTACCAGGACGCTTAAAACCTAACTTTGGCACTGTCTACAGATAACTAACCACTTTGAATAGTTGGAAGACCTCCGACATTTTCATTTCAAAGTTAAATATCAAAAAACCCGCTGAACCGAGTATATGTCGTAGCCGTAGCTGAAAACCATCACGATTTTTTTTTTTTTATGAAACTGTACTTAATCACCTATGATTAATTTACATTGACGTTTCAAATGTGTTTTAACAACCTTAGTCTCTTTCATTGTGCACACAAATCGGTTACTTCGGTCTGTTTGACTGTGTTGATAAACGAAGTCTTTGTCAAGCCGGACACTGTATTTTCATTACGGGTGACACCACCTCGTTTGAGCGTATTGGCGTAGTGGGAATAAAGTAACGGAATGTAGCCATAAATGTGTACCACTTTCAAACCTTAATTTATAAATAATACAGTCAAAACTCAAACTCAACTTTCGTGACAAACAATTTCATACCTATCTATGTTTTTTATCAATAAAGTTTATTATTTCATAGGTAATAAAATAAAATAAACACATTAGGCTTTGTCACGAAATGAACCCAGCTCAGCACGAAATGAGTTAGCGCTGTTCTTCCGCAGGGTCCCTTCGGTGAAGGCACGCTAAGAAAAGATAAGAGTTAGACCACTTTTTTCGCTTATGCACGAACATATTTGCATATTTATGTGTGTTGGTCTGCAGGGTATTTGTAAATATGGGCCTTGTTGCCTGATTCAAATAAAAATAAAAAAAATTTAAAAAAAACAAATTATATAACACTTGTAATATTGGTATTTTCTATTATAATTCGTGTATTTACACCCAGAAGTCACAAATGTGGTGAAGTGGAACTGATGATGAAGACCACAGATGTCTCCTCGAACTCTCCAATGATTTACTGAAAACTATAAAAGTACATCACAGATTCTGATATGATTCCGTTGAAATAGCAACTTAATGAAGTCCCAAAGGTCTTCAGAATCACCTTTCTTGACGAATCGACTGAACTCAAATATTATTGGCCTTACAGCGATTTGTTTTTTTCTGTCGTAATCAATGTTCGTGTGGTAAAGTGGAAAGAAAGTGTGGAAAAGTTCATGTGGCTTGGCGGAGTACTAAATTAAAGTCGGTTAAAACGTTGTTTTTAAGAGTCCGCAGTAAGCTGGATTCTCCATACAAACGTAGTTACGCTCTCATTTTAAAACTACGAGTTGGATTGTAACGAAACTTTGGATATACAATGACATGACATATATCTATGTCTGTAATTAGTTTATGTAACTTCAGATACCATAGTAAAAAAATACAGCGAATTTAAGTTTTTCATACAAAGCATGTTTGTGAGTAACTGCTTCTACCGCCTTAAAGTTCTTTACAATGTTCGCGATTACTTAAGTGTTAATTTGCGTGTTAACCTTTGTGAATCGCTGATATTGTCAAGATTGAACTATTGTGATGTTGTCTATGCTGGCTGCATTACTGGTCGTACAAAAAAGCTCATACAACGAGTGCAAAACGCATGCATTCGTTTCTGTTTCCGAGTCCCACTCCGCTCCCATATCACTCCCTACTTGAACGCCGCTGGTCTGCTGAACATGCCTGCACGCAGACGGCTTCACCTCGCGACTCTTCTCTTTGGCATAGTGCGATCTGGGGTCTCAGCATATTTGCTGAGTAGACTGGTATTGCCCAAGAGTGCGCGTAGGTGTAAGGCGATGATTTTGCTGCCAAAGCATCGGACAGCGGCGTTTCGTGGTAGCTTTAGATTCGCGGTATCTAAGTGTTGGAATGATCTCCCCCCACCTATCCAAGGAGCGTCTAGCAGGTATACCTTTAGGCGCCAGCTTAAGGGCTATTTGTTGACGCTTCAAAAATCCCAACCCTAACCCATCCAGCACTTTATTTAATTTTTCTTCTTTTTTTTTTACCGTTTCGCGTTTTTTACATTGTGTCTCTCATCCCGTTGTGCTTGTGTTACATATTTAACAAATTTATTATATTAAATTTTTATTTATTATGGGTATACGTTTGTATCGGCAGTATGTTGTGTTGCGTTCCGTGGGTCACGTACGGTGCTGTCTGAAAATCAGCGCTGTAGGTGTCTGTCTGACACCACGGCATAATGCTGAGACAGCGACCGATTCACTGCCGCGAAGACACACACATTTTGTGTCAATTGTATTGTATTTCTACTCCCTTTGTCTCTTTGTGTCTTTTGTGTAGTGAATAAATGTCTTCTTCTTTTATAAACTCAAACCATATAAACTAATTACAGACATAGATATACCTCATGTCATTTTATATGCAAAGTATTGCAAAGTTTCGTTACAATCCAACACGTAGTTGTAAAATGAGAGCGTAACTACGTTTGTATGGGAAGGTGAAATTCGGCCGAGCCTACTGCGGACTCTGAAAGTAAATTATCTGCGAACAAGGCGAGGTGGGTGGATAGGGATTTTATATTACCAAGTACTTTTAGTAATATGCCGACCGGAAAACTATTATAGATATAGTGAATAATGTTTTTCAATTGTATTTTGTCGGAAATGATTACTGCAAATGATTTTGTGAGTTTTATACCATGCTTGTAACATATTTTTCTTATATACTATCAGTTTTCGTTCATCATTCCATTCGTGGACTTGACCATTTAGTGCAGTTTTGTCTTGGTCGATCCAACGCATTGCTGCGCCTTCTACTTTCCAGAAATGTATACTTGAGATTATTTGTCCTAATGATTAAAAAATATATAATTATAACTGTATTCTGTTAAAAAAGGCTCGATTTAAACCGTCTGGCACCCAACACGGTCAGATGATAAAAAAGTTCATTATCTCACACGTTAATTTCGGTCTAAAAAGGCCTTTGACGCGAGTTGTAAACTTGAATGTGAGCATTTGCATGATTTCAGTGGAATTTTTGTCGCGAGACCTGCCTTATCGGGACCTACGAAATTGTTTGGTGGCTTGCTAATATTTTTATGAGTTACGCGCTAGGGTTGGGTAAAGTTTAGATGAAGAATTTCGCGTTTTGGTAACAATTTGTGATATTATTAAGTGAAATATTCAACAGAACCCCATTGTCACCAATTTTCAAATAAGTGTTACGTGTTCCTGAGGGGTAAACACGTTAATGAGCTTTAGAACATGTTCCCGTACAAAAATAGACCCCCGTACCGTAGATCTACCTGACGCACGTAATGGACCGGCTGGGCCGCATGCTACTTAATGAAAAAGGAGCTGGCCTTCTGCCTAGGGTAAGAACAATGAGCCGGGTTGGGGTGAAGATGCAGCTTTGCGAAAATGGGAAATAGGTAACAAAAAAAGAATGGGGCCATTGAGATCGTGATTTAACCTGCATCTTCAGAGAAATCCAAGCGAAGTTGTCGTTTGAAGTCGAAGCGAGTATGGGACTTCGCCTACACGTAGGTTCCATTGAAGATGCAGTTTTCCTCACCAGCACACGAACGTGGTAAATATCAACTAATATTCCGTATGCATAAAGAAAAGCTTATTGGTACAAGCCAAGCCGACACAAAGAGGTTCTCGAGTGGTGACCACGTTCCTGCAGGCGCAGTGTGGGTTGCCTCTTGGTAGACTGATGACCTGGTAAAGGTCGCAGGAGTTCCCTGGATGCGGGTGGCGCAGGATCGGTCATCGTGGCCGTTAAATTGGGCTTTATAGCGAACTTTTAAATTTTATCAATCCATTTAATAATAGTTGATTGTACAACAAGTGCATAAAACGCACCATTTTACGCGAGACGTTTATAAAATCGAGTGTAAAATGGGTTTTATGGACGAATTGTACACTCTACTTTTCACTTCGATTGCGAGGAAATGAAATGAAAATCTTTTTCATGAAGTTTTATTGTGTAATTTGGCTGTTAGTATCCTTGCCTTGGTCTTAGAATACTAACGAAACATAATAAAAAATAAATAAATAAAGAGTTTATTCTATGAAGTTAAAGTTGCTTGTGTGGCTGTTGGACCGACTGCCTTGGTCTTCGACGAAGATTTTACTTTAGGCACTAGAGCATAAAAAGCGACTTTATGTCGCCTACGCACAGCATAAAGACGCATTTTTTGAGCATGAGAAGTGAATACAATATTGAACCGTACCTTATAGTGAAATAGGCTTTGCGGAAGGTATTTGTCCAGCAGTAGACGTCTTTCAGCTGATATGATGATGATGATGACAAGCTAAGCACCAGGATTTGAACTCGTGACCTCTATTAAAAATTTGCATGCCTGAACATACAAACTCTCTAGTCTAAATAAAATAAGACAGAACTCCATAATTGTTTTATTTCCGTTCCCGCTTGGCAGTATCGGAGTTGCAATTACTTTCTGTCAGAAGACGCGAAGTCTTACAAATAGTAATTTAGTAAATTGACAAAGGTAACTAGAATACTTTGACCTTGGTTATGTTAAATTAGAGATGTTTACGTGAAGAAAATGAAACCGTTGTTCGTTTTGCATTTTTCAGTGTTTCATTTTCGTATATTATATTATAGTTGATAAATTTTATTACTAACCGACTTCTTTAAAAAGGAGGTTCTCAATTCAATTGCATATTTTTTGTTGTAATTTTTAATCTTTGTTACCTCAGAACTCCGTCATTTATGAACCGGATTAGTACCATTTTTTTTTGTAAGTACTTAATATGCTTATTTTTTGAAGTGATGATGGGATCCTTAAGGAATTAAGGGGAATTAACGACAAACTATACGCATGTATTAATTTTGGTATTTTCTATTATAACTCGTGTATTTACACCCGGAACTCCAGTGGAACAAATGTGGTGAAGTGGAACTGATGATGAAGACCACAGATGTCTCCTGGAACTCCGCAATGATTTACTTAAATCTATAAAAGTACGTCACAGATTCTGATATGATTCCATTGAAATAGCAACTAATAAAGTGCCAAAGGTCTCAGAATAACTTTTCTTGATGAATCGACGGAACTAATGTTCATGTGACTTGGACGTGTACTGAATTCAAGTCGGTTAAAACTTTGTTTTGAAAGTAAATGATTGTATGATCCCAGATTTATTTAGTTTGTAATGTATCATTTCGTGCATTCTATTCCATACGACGATATTGACTGAAACTGCAAGCTGTTTTTCATTTCTTGGACTCTGGTCATTTATTACAAGCTCTTCGTACGTATTCCAAGAAACTCGGAGCCAAGCGATAAACTTTAGCATAATATGCTCATCCTGAGATCCATTTCAAGTGCTCGTGATTTTTTTTGTAAGCAGATAGAAGATAGTGTGAAAAGAAAATTAGCGCCTCTGAAAGAGACCGCAGAAAAAATAATTTGCTAAATCAAAGTGAAAATATCAACGCGTTTCGAGGTATGTCACCAAATGGTTTTAACAATATCTTTGTATCCTCACACTGTTTGAGTAAAACAATACATTTACTTCGGCGGAAACCGGGATTGCCTGTATCGTCTAATAGCCAAGAAACCACCTGGTCAGGTAACCCCTTATTTTCTGCGCCTCGGCAATAATGCCATAATCCTAGCGTTATTCCCGGTTGTGCACTAAAGAAGCCCGGGGTCCGCTCTGAAACCTAATCCCAAGATTTCTTCGGCAATAATGTACCTACTATTAAATGACACGTAGTGTACAATTAAGAGTTTAATAAATATAGCTTTAAAGAGACTACGAGTATTCTAGTAGCTCCTAGAAACTTGCCTACTTTAGAGTTCCCTGGTGGCCTATAACGGTAAAATTTATCTATAACCTGCTTCTAACGACTCCTTGCAGAAACTGCACATTTTTGCAATGTATTTGAAATACTCTTTTAAGATAAGACCTTATGCGAAAAACGCAAAAATTAAACATGCTTTCTTATATCCTACTATCCTACAAATATAAATGCAAAAGTATGGATGTTTGGATGTATAGATGTTTGATACTCAATCCACGCGCTTAAGCGTGATTAAGGCTCAATCGATCGGGGTGAAATCTTGCACGAAAATAGTTTATAGCCTGGATTAAAATATAGGATAGTTTTAATCCCGGATTCACGCAGACGAAATCCTCTCACCTGCGAAAGCTAGTGGTTGATACATAAAATAGAATAATTCATGTTTAACGGACATCAAAAAAGGTGCAGGTTTTCAATTCGTCGGAATCTTTTATTTTTAACCCCCGACGCAAAGAGAGGGGTGTTATAAGCTTAACGTGTCTGTCTGTGTATCTGTCTGTGGTATCGTAGCTCCCAAACGGATGAACCGTTTTTCGTTTATTTTTTTTGTGTTATAGATAATTTTATCCCGAGTGTTCTTAGCCATGTCTCATTGAAATAAAAATGTCGTGGGTTTTTCAACTTTTCTAAGTTGTAGTTATTATGTATGTTTCCCGATTACTCGAAGACACCGGAACCGATTTCAAAATTCTTTTTGTTTGAAAGGATTGTCAGTTGGTTCCATGGTAGACATGCGAGCCGGGTGCGAAAAAGTAGGCGGCGGCGCGTCGGCAAAACGTTCGGCGGCTCGTTTTTTTAAAAATTCCCAACCTTATATAAATTTTAGCCTGAAGTCAAGCAATACTAACTGTTTCAGAAAATCTGACTGATAGAGAAAATGCGAATGATGACATAACTGATGATCATTGTTGTAAAATAAAAGGATAAATAATCAAAATTTTATATTTAGATTATTTAGTTATCTGCGTCTGTGATAAGATAACATTGCTGCAGTCTTTGCACAAACTATAATTATCATGGATGTGAGGGTAAGGTGTAACAAAAATAGTGTCGATCCGTTTAAGAGCATACCGTTTAAAGGTATCGTGTTCTGAAAAGTACACAGTTCGGTTACCTATGCATATAGGTTAGAAGCTAAAGTTACGTAAATATTACAAAACGAAAAATACCAACAGGTCGACTAGCATTTCTTGGAAGCGATATATTTTCACTTGACTCGGGTACCTGTATTTATTTTTACATTTAGGTAGTCACAAAACGTTATTTTTCACCAAATTTTGTCTTGGGTAACTACGTAACGTTTCCAACGCGCGTAGGGCAGTTTAACTGTAATTTTTCTATATAAAAGACATTTATATCTAGCCAACGTACGTACAATGCGTTACGTGATTGACCTGCAGGTTTCTGCAACTCGACGTCATAGGTGCGCCCCTATTGTGCATGTATATTTTGCAAAAGGTAGTAGCTACGTACGAATAGTAAAAAATAATTTGTATACACTTTTCAAGTATCCTTACATCATTGATTTGATTCATTATGGATCAGATCTTTTTATTGTAATGCCTTTTGATTTATTTTACTTTTTATTATATAGTGGTTCTGTGAGCTGTATAGTTTAAATTATTTGAACTGACCTCATGAATGGCTATTGTACTGAGAACGTAATGATGAACTATCTTACAATAGATTCCAAATTAGCTACGGTATAGAATACCATACACAGCGCCTTGTACCTGGCTCGCTGGGAGCGGGTTGTTTTATCTTTTAGTCCATTTTCAATCTATTGAATAAGACGATAGAGTTCATTATACAATGAACATTTTATGTGGCGCTAACTTTTTTCTTGCAAAAAATGGCACGCGTCCGACCACACAGCCGTGTCGTTAGACTTGAATGCTATTATTCTGAAGATAAGAAGATCAGTCCAGTTCAGAAAATCTCAACTATACAACTCGCAAGATTAAATATTTGAAAAAAAAAATAGTTTAGAATATGTTACTCGGCTAATAAAATATATATAATTAACGAACCTGCTCGCAAAATTTCACGAGAATCGGTTGAGAAATGCGATGTGTAGAGGGAAACAGCCGGATAGTAGGACCAGACAACAGCCATCGGACAGACGAACAATTTTCGGTCCAAGCTAAAGCATAGAACTTTTTCGCTTCGCTCGCTCGTTCGATGACAAGACATATCCATAGGATATAATAAAGCCCTAGGTAAAGCTAACTGTTTCTCTCAGAGTTCTAAATAATTTACAATCAGGCAAGCCTTTCAATCAATTGGTTAACAAATCTCAAGTTAATACGTCCGCCAGTTGTGGGTGAAATTCATTTACATTTCATTCTTAGTTACACCGTTTCATGTAACTATAAGCCTTGTAACATGTTTCACTGTCAACATAATCAGAAATCTGTTAAATAATGTGATTTTTCTCCCTAGGCCCAGTACCGCCAGTAAAGCCGGGTTTACAACGCTCCAACGCCCTACAGCCCTCCAGTCTCTCCGCGATCACCGGCTACGCAGGCCGTGCCAGGTTGTCCCTACAAGCCCTCATACATCGCGACTTTTGGTGTTCGAATTTCAGTTTTCGGCGCGAGTGTTTTGTTTTCAGTGTGAATTTTAGACTGGTATTGAAGTCATGGTTTTCGTGTTGCGGTTAAATTAAAGGTGAGTTTAAGGTTTTTGACTGGGGTGTATGTTTTGTTTGGTGTATCATGTATGTCACCGTTAAATCGTGAAGTTCGTCAATTTATCATCTAACGCGTATTAACTAACCTACCCGTCAGTTTATTTTAACCGTTACTTAATTAATCTTACTAGGAAGATTATAAATAGACTGTTCCAATTTTACGGTGATAATATAACTATTAAATATAATTTTTAATTAGCTTCAAAAGAATATTTAAGTTTATTGCGAATTAATAATAAATTAATTTTGTAAAGTAATATAGATAACAGACAAGATACTTGTTAGTCGGGTTTTTTGGGTCCATTCACAATGAAATAATAGGTAGCTAACTACTAGAAAACTGTTATTCGGCGCGGGTGTATAAATCAACAACGCCGACAAAAAGTATAAGGGTGAATATCACATTTCATGTTTTGCACTCCACTCACTCCGGAAATTCGACAGACATGTCTGCTTATTATATACTTACACAAATATAGGCCTTAAAGTAGTTCAAATGTACCCCCCAACATTGGTATTATTGCAATTGGTTGTACTACGGCTTGTTAGTTCAGAACTCCGGGATAAGGAAAAAACTACTTATTGTCTCTATTCTAGATAATAGACGTTATTGCATATGCATACCTACGTATGTATATCGATATGATATCTCATTGGCAATACCATCATCAGGTCGCCCGCGAAACGTCAATAAGAGCACACCCGCGTTTGTTGCTGCCACGATTTAAATTTGAAAAACGTGCAAATTATACTTCCATGTTAACTTCGAAAATATCTAACTACTAGGGTCAAGATTTTTTTGGGAGGAGACCATTTTAGGAAAATATATTCCCGTTAATAAGAATGGCAGATTTTCGGGTGTGTAATGATGGGTATAAAAATAAATGATATAATTTAATTCAATGTAATAAGTGTAATAACATTTGATATTATTTCAAAGTAATCTGTTATTGTAATAAACGTTTGGTATAATTTCAAAATATATAGGTAGTTAGGCTGGTTAATCGGTAGTAGTTAAAATGTTATAGAATTGTATGGTTCATTTTTGTGTCACAATGGAACTTTTTAACTACTATCGATTAACCAGGCTAACTACTGGCGAATAATTTGGTCCTCACCCGTTTACAAATAGAACAAATACCATACAGACTAACAACATACAAATCAATATGCAAAACTTATATAACACTATAACACGTAAAGACGGCTACGCGCCTCGCATTTTTTGCGAGTTAAATAACCTCCGCGTCCCTTCTCTGTCTCAGTCAAAGTTTAATTTTAGACCTCGTCATTGCGACTTACTTGCAGCACCTAAAGCGCGCACTGTTGCATACAGGCAATCACCACGGGTCCGCGCTTTGCACTACATCAACGCATTTCTCAAGTCGGCTCCTGACTGCGATGTTTTTGCTAGTAGTTGGAGGCTAATTTGTGAGAAATGCAAAAACCTTTGTGAGGCGATGGACGACCGTCCGTCCTCAGTTAGTTAATAAGATTGTTTCTATGTGTACATTCTGTCTTTAATTTCGCAGTGAATTAGTACCTACTGTAATGCTGTGTAATTTCCTTTGAACCAATAAATAAATAAATAAATAAATAACCGACTTTGAAATAAATATTAAAATAGGAAAAGGATTTTAGATTTAAGGCAATCTGTTTAAACGGTGATAGTTTATGTATGCTGTCAATTACTTATATTTGTTAATGCTTATCCTACTAATATTATAAATGCGTAAGTTTGGATGTTTGGAAGTTGAGATATGTGGATGTTTGTTACTCAATCACGCTTAAACTACTCAACCGATTTGGATCAAATTTTTGACGAAGAGTTTATAACCTGGATTAAAATATAGTATAATTTTTATCCCGGGTCCACACAGACGAAGTAGCAGGAGGAAGCTAATATTTCCTATATACTTAAGTCTTCGTATCTATTAGATATCAATTATAAATATGATTATAACCTGTCCGCGCGGCTTTACTCGCGTATTGCAAAGAACGTAGGCAAACCCGCCGGATAAAATATAGCCTATAACTATCCAGAAAGTTCAGTCTACACGCAGGTGAAAGAATTTTTGAATTAGTATAAGTGTTTCCGGAGATCACCCAAAACATACAAACTGCGACGATAGAAAAAATGCGTTATACATTTTGTAAAAAAACGTAAAAACAATTAAGTTGAGAGACACTTGTTTTTACGTGGGCATTTCTCTAAAAATTCGACGTGCCGTCCGTTCTACGCAGAAAACATTTTTCCCCAATTCTGATTAAACTGAACATAGGAATATAAAAAATATATAGCAAAGATCTAGTTTTACACTTCAAAATGCCCTTGCGTCTTTTTTAATGCTACTATTTAAGTTTATTAAGTGACGAAAAATGAAAATTACGTTTTTCCGCTCTCCTGTAAAATATGCCATAAGTTAAATTGGGCAGCCGAGTACCTCTGCTTTATTATAATTAATTTAATAATGGACATTAAAGTGTGTGTGAAGATGAAAGCGAAAATAAGTATAAAACATGCTCAAGGCTCTAAACATTACGCTAGAGTAACAAAGTTTTAATTCATAGAAATTCGAAACAGTTAACATTTCGGTTGGGGTCGTTCTTGATTTTAGAGAAAGGTTTGTCAAATAAAACACTTATATTATTAGGATCAAATCATTTATTTATTTATTTAATGAGAAACAAACAGCTATAAATAGCACACATGAATATTTAAAGTTCTACAATACAAAAGCCAAAACATAAGTTAATTAATATCATCATGATTGCTCAGACAAGACTTTCTTATATTAATAATGCCAATATTAAAAAGTAAAATATACTATTAGCAGTATATTGGTTTATAGAAGATAATATATAGAACTACTAGCTTCCGCCCGCGACTTCGTCCGCGTGGACCCGGGATAAAAACTATCCTATATTTTAATCCAGGCTATAAACTATCTTCGTGCAAAATTTCATTCAAATTGGTTCAGCCGTTTAAGCGTGATTGAGTAACAAACATCCAAACATCCAAACATCTAAACATCCAAACATCTAAACTTTCGCATTTATAATATTAGTAGGATGGTTCTTTTTTTAATAAACTATCTAAAATGCATAATATATTTTACTTAACAAAAAATAAGTTTCATTAAACAATTTCGTATTGAAATAGTTATTGTGATTCCTTAAACATGAAATTATAAAATAAATAAATATCTGCTTGCTGTTAATTGCCGAATTCATAAAAAAGATGTGTCATTATGACATCTCACCACCGAATTTTTTATAAGTCCTGGTTACCCTTTGACACACCTCGACCAGTTTTCTTGATTATTGTCCTGGGTTTTCCTATTTGATTTCAATTTGTTTCGCTTGTTCTAACAATTCAACTTTGGGGCTCGAAACGCAAGCACGTTAAAACACAGTGAAAACAAATTGGTTTTTCTAATAGGTTCGCATATCTCGCAATAACTTTATGTCAACGATTTTTATTATAAATACTTGCTCGAAAACGGAGTCATAATACCTAAGCAGATATACTAAGCTACAAATTGGAATGCCTCTCCTAGCCTTACAACCGTAATGTTTTATTTTTTTCTCACAAGTTTTTTGACCAGTTTAATTACTCATTCTTCAATTGTAAGCAGCGAGAAGGTTGTTTTAATGACTTACTTAAATCTGTGGACGGTGTAAAAGTTTAGGTCTACAATGTAAAAAATTTGATTGGACTCTTTACTGACATAAACAGACCGTTCTATAATTCTAAGGGATAAAAACATATTCAATATGCACGTAAGCCCATGACTACAAGAAACTTTTTACAACAGGAAAAACAACTTTTTTTCTTAGTGTGACCCAGTTATAGATGAAACCGTAGTACATATAAAAATATTTAAGTGTTAAAAATATGATGACATTAAATATTTATACATCTTAACGAAACAACTTATTTTATTAATGATTTTAGTTCGTGTTAATTTAACGGGGATTCACCTCAGCTGCTCCTAATTATATTCATTTTTAGGATTCCGTACCCAAAGGGTAAAACGGGACCCTATTACTAATACTCCGCTGTCCGTCCGTCTGTCACCAGGATCTCATGAACCGTCATAACAGTTAAAATTTTCACAGATATTGTATTTCTGTTGCCGCTATAACAACAAATACTAACAAGTGGAATTAAAAGATTTTTCAAAAAAAGATTTTTCAAAAACCCAACTGCTTTTTTCAAATTTAGCGTATGTCTATGCGTATAGCCTATGTCACTCCCACGATCAAGAGGAATCCAACGACACCTCATATATCGAAATCCGTCAAACAGTTTAGGCTGCAGGGCATGCTAAAGAATAAGGTCACATACATACATACATACGCTCGAAAAACATAACCCTCCTCTCCTTCGGCAGTCAGGTAAAAACAATAAAATAAATATTTCAGGGGGCTCCCATACAACAAACGTGTTTTTTTGCCGTTTTATAGATAATGGTAAGGAACCCCTCGTGCGCGAATCTGACTCGCACTAGGCCGGTTGACCGAACGTGCGCTCCGCGCGAGTAACTTTTACGGTAAGAACCTTATGTCACAAAATACATGGTTGTTGTCCGTAACATGTATGTTTTCTATTATTGATTTGGTATCTTACAACAACACAATAACAAGCTACCGTAGCCTAGTGGTTCAGGCATGCGGCTGGCGAGCGGTGGTCGTGGGTAGGAACCCCGGCTCGTACAAATGAGTTCTTTATGAACGACCAATGAACTTATGAGCGGAACATTTACCGTTAGCCTTTCCGTGAAGGAACACATCGTGTGGAAACCGGTGTAATCCCATTAAGGTCTAGTTTTCCCTCTGGGTCGGAAGGTCAGATGGCAGTGGCTTTCGTAAAACTAGTGCCTATGCCAAATCTTGGGATTAGGTGTCAAAGCGGACCTCGGGCTCCTATAGGGCACAACCGGGAATAACGCTAGGAGGATAGATGGTATCTTACAACAATACCATGTGAACTTTTCGCATCATAAAAGTAAAACTACGAAAATTTTAAACCAGTTCAAGAACGCATGGTATAACATAAATATTCATAAAATGGTGTAAGTAATATATTCATAAATGCCAACTAAAACTTCCTGTCGGCACTCTGAGTTCGTGCTGCCAGTTATCCCTGAAGTATAAATTCGTTTTAATTTAGCATGTGCATAGTGGTTAACTATTGTATCTACATACGTACACACACACACACACACACACACACACACACACAATACCTAATGGGTACACTTATTATATCTTACTAGCTTTTGCCCCGCGACTTCGCCCGCGTGGAAATTCCGGGATAAAAATATCTATTTATCTATCTTATATCCTTTAGCGGGTCTCAAACTCACCAATTTTAATTTTAATTGGTTTAGCGGTTTTAGACAGACCAACACACAGACACACTTTCGCATTTATAATATTAGTATGGATAGTATGGACAGATTTAGGCTGTCGACACGTCTTTAAAAACATGATTTAGGGTAAGAAGGAAAAATAAAAAGGCGATAGTAATAATATCTTGGAGAATCCTATTTTATTTCATGATGGTGTCAAACAAGCTTACTATGACGGCTACCTGATGGTAGGCGGTCGCCGTAGTCTATGGAGGAGTGAAACTAAAGAAGTCACATGCGACCCTTTACTTAATTAGGATTCCCTGAGCCTTATTATGAGATTATTATGAGATGCCATATTATGAGCTTCTATTGAAAAAATCTGACGTAAATTACTCAAACAATTTATAAGTGTCGAATACACCACTTGTAAAGATAACTTCTATCTACCAAAAATGATAATTAGTGGACTGTAAATTGCGAACAAAATTAATGGGTTTATACACGACAAGTAGGCTAGCGTTAAAAGAGAAATGTATGCTACGAAATGGTGCCTTGAATTTGCTGAAAGGACACTCACCGGTGCCAGGAGCTGCTGCGATGCTCCTTCGTCAGGTACAGACTCACCCGACTTCAAGGTTACCTGGCACCTGATTTCACACGGCTGACGGGATATCCTCCGGCTCCTTCAAGGCACTTATGAAGGATATCCTCCGGCTCCTTCAAGGCACTTATGAATGAAAATAGCTCAAAATGATAGCTGCCAGTAAAAGCGCGTCGATTTGCGCTGTGTTCGAATTTTTGAATCGTATTTCAAAACGACAAACACGAACATGATTCGACAGTTACTTTACAATGCATGTGCTCGAAAAGAGCGTTTTCCAAGCACCCAAATCGTGCGGAAAGTGCCACTTTTTCGCACTAGTGCTTTTTACTTTTCAATTTTTTTTTAATTTTTAAGTCCGTCGTCAGCCCGACGCAAAGAGTTTTTATTACTTGAGAAAAGTTTTACAAATATTTCAATTACTTTTTTGTTTCATATAAAAGGTACATAAATATTAATAAATAATGTATAAAATTATTTATTAATACTTTTGATTTTGAATTTGGTCAATAAAAATAATTAATTTTAAATATTCACTTAATGTGTTTGGCTGAACGCATTTATCTTTCTTTTGCCTTTTGCGATACGACAGTATGGCGACTTGCACATGCGCACATGTTGACCGCGCATGTATTTAAAACTAAAAAGCCCGCCATTGTTGTGACTGTTCTTTACTTCGGAGTTATTTTATATAAATATGTTTAAAATGTCGAGTGAAAGTGACTAATCAATAATAATAATGATTTATTGCGTTTCGATAGTGTCAGTATGTTTCTTAGAACTACGACGGTACAGCGTCTTTTTGTTGTGGAATATATTGAGTTACTCAAAATTAATTGTGTTCCAAAACCAACAATGCAAGTGTAAAACAATGATTTAACTTTTAAGAGAATAAGCTTGACAGCAAAAGATGTGGAGAAGTTGTTAAATGCAGTTCCAGATAATAAGTAGGTACCTGACAATCTACCTAGATTCTTAAATTTTAATCTATCTATATTAAACTGACATTTCAACATTTAATATTTCCTCACACAAGGCATAGTAAAACTTTGTATGATACACGCGCGTAAAGATGATTTCCGACTCGTGTCGAATTATACATTCGCTCGCTTCACTCGCTCATGTATAAAAATGACACTCGTCGGAAATCACCTACTTTCCACACTTATAGCATAAATAACTATTATCTGTCAAACGCAGGCACAGAATGTTACCATACTAAATATACTTAATGAAAACTTAATATTCCGCCCACCTGCCAAATAATAAAAGATATACGATACTATAATAAAGATATTTTCTAAGTCTTTGTTTAGCGTCGATTGGAAATAAATCTCAATTAACTTTATTGCAAGTGATTAACCTTTTCACCGCCCGACGGCGAAGCAATACGCTGTGCCACTGACGCCACGGGGGTAAAATTAAAATGGGTAAAGAAATAACGCCACCATAAAAATGGGATGTTTTTCAATAGGTATTCATCAAAAAATGTTTGTCGGCCAGCGCCGTCTCTGGCGTCGTAGTCACGATTTTGCATTGTCGGCTATGGCCGACTGTGGCGGTGAAAGGGTTAGGAGTCCGCAGTAAGCTCGGCCGAATTTCACCTTCCCATACAAACGTAGTTACGCTCTCATTTTAAAACTACGTGTTGAATTGTAACGAGACTTGGCATATACAATGACATGAGGTATATCTATGTCTATAATTAGTTTATATGGTTCCAGTTTATAAAACAAACGAAATACAGCAAAAACAAGTTTTGTATGAAAAACTTAAATTCGCTGTATTGTTTTTACTATGGTATCTGAAGCTACATAAACTAATTACAGACATAGATATACCTCATGTCATTGTATATGCTAAGTTTTGTTACAATCCAACACGTAGTTTTAAAATAAGAGCGTAACTACATTTTTATGGAGAATCGAGCTTACTGCGGACTCTTAACCCTTTCACCGCCACAGTCGGCCATAGCCGACAACGCAAAATCGTGACTACGACGCCACAGTCGGCGCTGGCCGACAATCATTTTTTCATGAATACCTATTGAAAAACAGCCCATTTTAATGGTGGCGTTATTTCTTTACCCATTTTAATTTTACCCCCGTGGCGTCAGTGGCACAGCGTATTGCTTCGCCGTCGGGCGGTGAAAAGGTTCTTCACTTGCAATAAAGTTAATTGAGATTTATTTCCAATCGACGCTAAACAAAGACTTAGAAAATATCTTTATTATAGTATCGTATATCTTTTATTATTTGGCAGGTGGGCGGAATATTAAGTTTTCATTAAGTATATTTAGTATGGTAACATTCTGTGCCTGCGTTTGACAGATAATAGTTATTTAACTTTTTTCTTATAATAAACCTACAGAAATAAAGCTGTAACTGCGAGGTTTGGCTACATAGGGGGACAACAATCTCATACAACAAATGTCCGATTTAGATTTTTTTGCCCTACTTGTTGGTGCATGTAGGATGTAGGAAGTACCTAACCTAAACTACCCTTACCTTGTGGCTTGATGTTACAAAAAGATTACATGTAGTAAAAATTTAAAAAATAGTTTTAAGACCCCGCAAAATTAAATTCGACCAACAATAACTATATTGAGCCATTTCTGGCATTAATGTCAATGGAAGACGTTTGTTTAGCCATGTTGTTTGCTGTTTTGGTGAGTAAGCAATGTTTCAGTAGAAAAAAAATAAAAAATAAAAATACAACCGAATTGAGAACCTCCTCCTTTTTTTTGAAGTCGGTTAAAAAGAAACATAGTTGGCCATTTTAATATGCTTTGTGGACTATCAAACGACTTGCGGGTCTCCAATTTAATTTATTTTTTAGTTGAATTAATTAGTCAAACTCAACACGCTACAAAAATATATGAAATTAATTATAACCTGCAATAAACATTAACTTGGTACTACATTGAAATCTGACAAAATAAACCGAGTTTGTTTTTAGTACAATATATATATATATTGTACTATACAATCGGAAAGGTACAGCTTACAAAGTAAAATAAATACCAACTACTTTAAATTCATAAAATTTTACAAAGTTCTGTTGACTAAAATAAATGTTTTGTCCGCTTCTCGCAAACGTAAAATATCAGTGATAGGTAATATGGTAGTGACCCTACCTACGAAGCAAGAGGTCCTGGGTTCAAATCCCGGTGGGCATTTATTTGTGTGATGAGCACGAATATTTGTTCCTGAGTCATGAGTGTTTTCTATGTATTTAAATATTTATTTATCTATATAAGTATGTTTATCGTCGTCTAGTAGCCATAGCATAAGCTTTGCTTAGTTTGGGACTAGGTCGATTTGTGTAAGATTGTCCCCTAATATTTATTTATTTATAATAGAGCCATAGGCATAGTTCTAGTTACAGTGTCTAGATAATTTTGAGCACTTAGGCCGCGTAGCGTCTTTTGCTTCTGACTGTACTATTTGAATGACAATAATATCATTTGCCAAGTCGCCACAACGTCCAAACGACCTTGAGTACAATTCATTGCCTGTGTAACAATATCAAGTATAGAGTGAAAGGGTATGCCCTCTAACCATGACATGGGCGTAAAAGACCTGTAAATTATACTAAAACCCGACATTTGTATAGGGTAAGGTACATGTCTTAATTAGCTGCCTGAACCCCTTATCAATGTAATAGTGGGGCAGAGTGCTCGAACAAATTGTCGTAAATGTGGTCACGCTGGACAAAATCACCATTTTTTTTCAGGCACTTATTTTATTAGGTCCATAGCTTTAAGTTTTAGATAGGAACCAACTCTTCTGTTGGCCATAATTATTTTAAGCCGGCCATTTTTAATTATAGTTAATTATATATCTTGAGTTCTAAGGCATAGAATCACAAACTTGGTGTCTAAATATACATATTTAGTGTCAGGGAATTCAACTCGATAAGTATTTTACCGATATAACACTGCATATACATGTAAACATTAGAGTTGGTTTAAGTTAAAAAAAACCATTATAAACGTTATTATATTTTTATTGCTTGTTATTATAGAGGCTATGGTAATACATAATCTGCGGAAATTTCAAGTATCTACATATTGCGGTTCTAGAGATATACCGATTGTTATGAGCGGGCAAAAATAGCCATAAAATTACGTTTCATGTATGAGAGCACCGTTTAATTTTTAATTTAATTTAATTTTTATGAATATATGTTAAATCAGCAATAGAAAAATAACTTCTGTGAAAATTTGAACAGTCTAGCTATTGCTGATACGCAGTCAGCCGGATGGCCAATGGAAGCTTAGGAACAGGGTTCCGTTTGATATCCTTTGCGAATTCGACTCTAAAAAATATCTAGTTGAATTTCCTGACCCCAAATATGTATATTTAGACACTACGTTTGTGATTCTACGTTTTTAGATGGCTGACGGAGGAGTTGGTTCCTATCAAAAACTTAAAGCTATGGACCTAACAAGTACCTGAAAAAAAATTGGTGCTTTTGTCCAGCGTCTCCACATTATCACCTGAAACTGCCCTACAAGAGACAGCTACCTGAATATACTATTAAATATTTGATTTAACCTGCTGTCCTCTGGTATAATGGAAATGCCTATTGTCTTATTCTGACGGCTAACAAAGTCTGAAGGCAGCCATCTCCACACGTATATCTGACCCGCTCCAACACCGTTACAAATAGTCATGTTAGGTATTATATGTGCGCCTTGTCTTTACAAATATTGATGCAGGTGACTATGCTTGCATCGCGTTTCATTTTAACTGTCCGATTGTTGGCACTAATTTAAATAATTTACTTTAAAAACAAAGTTTTAACCGACTTCAATTTAGTACTCCGCCAAGCCACGAGAACATTTCTTTTCCAATTTACCTCATGAACTGATTTCCGAGAGCAAATGCGTTGATTATTATAGAAAAAAACCCAATCGCTGTATGTGACCCGATAATATTTGAGGACTTCGGTCAATTCCACAAGGATCACCCTTGGCACTTCATTAGTTGCTATTTCAACGGAATCTTATCAGAATCTGTGATATACCTGAATAGACTATTAAATATTTGATTTAACCTGGAGTGGAATTGATGATTGAACAAACAAAAAAAAAATTTTTTGAATCGGCTCATCAATGACGGAGTTCTGAGGTAACAAACATTGAAAAAAAAAAAAAAACCGAATTGAGAACTTCCTCCTTTTTTTGAAGTCGGTTAAAAAAGAGACCGTCGTTGAGAGAGAGTCGTTTCATTGTTTGTAGGAGAAAATTACAGTTGCTATATTCCAACGCTCGTTAGAAAAGTTACAAAATTACCGTGCTGGATATATACAGTGCTTAAACTTAAACTTAATTATATTTAATACCTTCGAGTGATGCAAGAGCGATGTTCCCTATGCTTAATGGAAGGTTCCAACCTTGTTTGTTTTAATAACTATTACTTAATTAAGACTTACTTAGCTTTAAGTTTGTGGTGAGAGACTGAAAACCAGTGGTCTCGCTGTGTTTCAAATCGTTTCAATACTCAGACAGCCAGTAATGTATATGTATGTTTACTCTTATTGCCTTTGTTAATTGTTTCTTGTTGTTTTTTTTATTACGTGTGAAATAGTCAAATAAACTACTTTAAATTTGTATCGATGTAGATGAAGATCTCTATCTGTGAGTTCCTTAAATTGGCTTTGTATTACTATGTAAGACTTGTATCATGTTTTTGCTGCTGTTGGTACTCCTTAAGTATAAATAAATAAATAGATAGGAATTTGGCTACTTTTAATTCTTTCGGTTCATCTCTATCACATACCAATAGCATTTCAATATGTATGGAGTTTTCTAACTGACAGGTTAGTTTGATGCCCGATTAAAAGAGTGCCCTATTGAAAGGTGACCGAGATCGTACCTGAAGCTGAAGATTTTCCATTAGTTGGCCACGGAAACGGTTAAACTCCTTGAAGACTGCACTTAGTCACTCTAACGGAATTCTTGCTCGCGAGAGGTTTTTACCAGGCAAGCATGTTCCTTGATATAGGTTCAAATTCCTATTTAATTTATATTTTATACCCTATTTAAACGTGAGTAAGATTAAAAATAGACTATCTGAAAGTATCACATACGATCTTCTTAGCTGGACGCAAGCGCAGTTTGGAATTGTTTCGGAGGTAAACTTTTCTAATTTTGTTTTTGCACCGGGTAACTTACGTCAACAGTTTCTTAGAAGAGCTCGACCTGAATATTGCTTTCACAGCACGTGGCTTGGGGTCATAATGACCAATTTTGTATTCACCTACTGATTTCATGATATATCGTGGAAATGTCATAGAACCAACGGCAGGACATACCATTCATGATATTTGACAGAAGGAGACATGTCACTTTCAAGTCACAGGGACTTGAAAGTGATGTTATCCGATGCTCTGACGCCCATAGAGAAAGAATAGAATAGAGAGACCCACACACACACATACACACATAAGTGACGAGAATGGAAGCATAGACATACCACAAGTGGGAACCAAATATAATGTCAAATCTGTCCCACAGCGCGTATAGGCTTGTTTTGTTCGTCACCAGCCTGTTTGTCACCTGTCAAAATATAGCACTGAAATCGACGTCACCGATATAGCACGACTAAATTATAAATGACATTAGACGTCACGAATGTACTTCTGATACTTCTCAATTAGTAAGGTTAATTTACCATCGTCCCATTCGGCTATTCGCTTGGTCGACGCTATGTATTAAATCCTCTATCTACGCGTCCAATAAATATGAATTCGGCCGAACAGGGCTGCTATGACGACCCAATATGATTCTTGATGTCTGACACGAGACGCCACTACGTTCGATCCTGTGTGTGTCGTATACATATATCCGAAGCCTTATTCGTTTACTTAAGAGCTTGGACATCAGCAAGCTCATAATTTGTATGGTAACGTACAGCGAACGGAAAAACCATAGAAGTCTAAGTAGCGTCGCAAAATGGCTCAACAGAATGGGTGCCATTGCCATTATGCGGAGATGGAGGCGGGGTGTTAAAACGATGCCAGGCAGCCGTTTAGTTCGAACATGCGCATACCGGGTTGTAGGCACGTGTTTGGGTAGAAATTTGCATAGAAGCAAATAGTAAGGAGCCCGCATTCTATGTTTTTTCGTTCGCTGGTAACGTATGTTGAAAATAAAAAGTGAAATTGAAGTTGTTACTATATCTGTTGTTATTCTGTTTGCACTCTTTATTATTCCTTTTTGTCTCTTTACACCTAAATTTATGCACTTACTCCGATGCTGTCCGATCTGGAAATACCCCTCTATACTTTTGTCAATTGATAATACTCTACAAACTACTTTATCCAAAATTCTAAACGTTACTTTCGATTCCATTTCATGGTCCCAAGCAGTTCTACTGGGCTGTCCCAGAAGTAAAGAGACAATTTTATTTTCAAAATATTTACACAATAAAAGTTATAATATTGGTTGAATGTTGTAACAAAAGTAATTAAATAATAAGGTTTATATTAAATTTGCACCCACGACACCTTTAAAAGCATTTTTTCTAAGATGTTTGACGGCACGCCGCATTACAGCTGTTCCAGATTTTTCAGCCACTTGTTTTGACAATCTGGTCCATCGTTGCTTAAAAGCTTTTAAGGATTTTGGTTTTTCGATTTGTTTCTTATATTCTCTTTTACATAGGGACCACAACATCTCGATACCGCGAGCTTGTGGTACATTTGGAGCGTTTTTTTCTTTACGTACAAAGTTGATTTCTTCACACTCTAAGTACCGAGTAACTTCAGTAGCGCAGTGGCACGTTGCCATGTCCGACCAAAAGATAACCTTATCTCTAGAATGATGCTTGTCTATGAAAGGTATCAACCATTTAATAATGCATTCATTCAGATACAATTTTCTGTTTGTTTGAGCCAATGCGATAATCGCCTGCAGAACTAAGCATGACAGCGCCATCTAGGGGCCAACTGTGAACGCGGCGTTGTGGCCGGCAGCCATGATTAAAAAGACAGTTTTCGCTTGAAACTCCTACGGTCAGGAGCAATTTATTGCATCGAAAGCCGCAGCACCGCCCTTATTCATTATATATTATGTGATTTTTTGGAGATATATTTCGCCCCGGGGTTGTTAGTGTTATGGACAACATCGGATTTTGTGATCACGACAAGGATTTGAAGTGTTTTCGCCACCGACTGGGACACGAGGTCCTCCCGATCAACAAGACCAGTGCTTCAGAGTACCTACAGCCTGAAGAAGACCGAGGATCTACCAAGTAAGCCCCTGGATTAAGGCAAAGTCAAATCTTACGTTTTGTTCGGCGAAAGTATCGCATTCCCGCCCCCGCCTTATTTAATTTTTGGAGAAAACATACCTACTTACCTATTTAAATTCATAAATATCAGTTGAGACCAAGAATTGCAGTAGTTTTACGAGCCTGTGGCTCAATCACTGTTCATTGAGGCTGAAGTAATGTATGGCTCGGAGACATTACCAAATTCGTCTATAGCTTGCCATACTAAAATTTTTTTGCAAAATTTGGCTTTTTGTACAATTTTTTGGTCGTAAGTCACATCGCTACGACTGGTTGAATGGAAATACTGCTTTCCAGGAACATCGTTGGGATCTGCCGGGACATAAGTTTCATCGTCAATAACGAGTACTTTTCTCAATTGATTGTTATAATCTCTTCGGCACCCTCTTTTGGCACGTTCCTCTTGGTCCTTCATGTATTTAGGAGCTGATTGTTTCACATATGTTTTCAAACCTAGATCATTCCTTTTCATTCTGGCGACAGACGACTTCGATATTTGTAATTTATCCGCTGTCACTCGGACGGAGATTGAAGCAGTCTTATCAAAAATCGATTTAACTCGATTTACATTTCGAGGTACCATCACTGATCTATCTCTTCCCGGAATCTTCTTAAAACTAACCTCTCCCGTTTCTTCATAACGTCTTATTATTCTATATATACTAGTTTGTCTAGCTCCTTCTTGAAGAAAGTGATTTACTGTATCCTTTTTATTATGTGACTCGTAAAATAGAACAACCCTAACAGCAAAAACTTTAATTTCTTGACGCTTCATGTTGAAAAAATTTAATGCAATAACGAAATTCCCGCTTTATATGACAGATAACGAAACCATAGACGCAGTGACACCAAAACTTCTTTTTCTTATAATAAAATTTTCAGTCAGTAAGACTTTGAAAATTGTCTCTTTACTTCTGGGACAGCCTTTACCTGTAAGATTCGGTGGTCTGGGTGTTCGCGCAACTTCCGTTGTGGCACTACCAGCTTTCCTGTCTTCTGCGCACAGTTCGTTGTCCCTCGTCGGTATTATTTTAAACATTCAACAGATACCGGTCGCAGAGATCGCGAACTTGGCGGAGGCCGAGAGAGCCTGGTGCGACTTGTGCCCGGAAGTGGACGTCCCTGACATGAAATACATCCAGAATGTATGGGACACTCCTCTGCTCAAATCCATTCACGTTTAGTCGAAAATAGTCTAAGCGACTCAGAACGCGCCCGGCTCTTGGCTGTCTCCTCACATGAGTCAGGCCACTGGCTTAACGCTCTTCCCTCACGCAACATAGGCACAGTTCTCGACCCAGGTACGCTAAGAATAGCTATCCCAAATATGTGTTCCCCATACTTGTGTCTGCGGCAAAGGTGTGGACCAGGGTAGACATGGCCTATCATGTAACAGAAGCACCGGCCGCATGTACCGCCATGGTACCATAAACGACCTACTGCGTCGGGCGCTCGCCACTGCCTCCATACCTTCGTCACTAGAACCTCCTGGTATGACGAGAGACGATAGCAAGCGCCCGGACGGAGTAACTTTGGTACCGTGGAAACTCGGTATGGCCCTGGTGTGGGACGCAACATGCGTCGATACGTTCGCACTGTCCCACATACAGGAACACGGTCTCAGGCCGGCGCTGCGGCTGATCAGGCCCAATTACTTAAGCGCCGCAAACACTCTTCTCTAGTTCAGAACTACGAGTTTGCGGCACTTGCAGTTGAAACGATGGGACCCTGGTCAGCCGACATGAAGGCCTTCATGAGGACCCTGTCGTCGCGGCTGGTCCACGCCTCAGGGGACCCCAGAGCTGGCGCGTACCTTTCACAAAGGATCGCCCTTGCGGTCCAAAGGGGAAATGCCGCAAGTGTCATGGGGTCCATGCCGCAGACAGAACTTTTGGACGGACTATTTTTTTGTAATTAGTTTAAAAAAAATCGTTTTTTATTTAGTATCAAAAAGAAATGTATTAAAACTTAATAAAATCCCATGTAGACAAACAAGTATCTAATATTTAAATAAAATTTAGATGAGGTTTTTCTATATCTGTACAAATAATTTTATATTTATGACAAATACGCGTACTGTGCATTAACCAGCAGAATGATAAACTCCGCACGCAATAAAAAGTCCGTAGAGAATATGACTGCCACGTCAGCGTCATGCAAAGCTGACGTTAAAGTAATGTATACATTATCGACTTATACAATGAAAAGGGAAGGTTAAATTAAATAAAGTAGATTAAATAATTCAAACTATTTGTATTTAAGAGTCCGCAGTAAGCTCGATTCTCCATACAAACGTAGTCACGCTCTCATTTTAAAACTACGTGTTGGATTGTAACAAAACTTTGCATATACAATGACATGAGGTATATCTATATCTGTAATTAGTTTATGTAGCTTCAGATAGCAAAGTAAAGAAAATACAGCGAATTTAAGTTTTTCATACAAAACTTCTTTTTGCTGTATTTCGTTTGTTTTATAAACTGGAACCATATAAACTAATTATAGACATAGATATACCTCATGTCGTTGTATGTGCAAAGTTTCGTAACAATCCAACAAGTAGTCTTAAAATGAGAACGTAACTACGTTTGTATGGGAAGATGAAATTCGGCCGAGCTTACTGCGGACTCCTAAGAATTATTGTATCACAAGAGAAACTATTTTATTTTCTGCGCCAAGAGTTAATTTGATTGGCAGCTTATTTATGAACCCAACTACAACATTAACGTTCTAATTGCCTGTCAGTAACAACACACTTTCAATTACTCGTAATACTCGAAGTAGAGAAAACGAATTATCAATGGACTGAAAAAATATTCATACCCGAAGATTCTAACAACAAATTCTAACTAACTAATTTCTAACAAATAATTAAAGTCACAAAATAACTACTGAAAAACACTTAGTGTTAGGATTGAAATCCTTGTTAATGAATGATAAGCAAATCAGGTAATAGAATTAAAACCCACTTTTTTTTCGTAAAAGCTAATTATAATGAGGTCTAAGTGCCACTGTAAATGACTTTTTGGGTGGAAGCCTTTGCAATGGTAATTTTTATCACATGTACCTAATCCGGGGGCACGGAAGTGCGCCTGCCAAGTCGAGCAAAAAAAGCAGGGCCTTACCATCCTTTTCTCAAAGCCATTCGGGCCCCTGTAACTTCGGTGTGGAAAAAACTAGAAAGCTATATTTTCACTGTCCAAGAAGTGACATATATTTTCAAATTACATTTAATTTTCCAGTAGTTTCAGAATTATTGCAAGTCAAAGTTCCTCAATTTGGTCACTGATTGACTCACTGACTCTCATTAGGCTTAGGACTTTTGGATGCTTGCCGTGGTTCTAGAATCCAGGGAGTCGCCATATGTTAAAATTTGAAATGTTTTTTTTCTCGAAGTCAAAATCAAAGTACATATATATAAACATGACATAAAGAACAAAATATAGAGGACTTTTCTTCATCATATTTTAACTCGCTATAAGGCCAACCAGCCCTCAATTTTACAAGTCGTAAAACTATTCATTTTAAATTTGTATCGATGTACATAACGGAGCCTTAATTTATTTAATTAAAACCCAAAAATGGTTATTTTTAACAATTTATTGACGACGAGCGTCTATACAGAGGTTTGTATAAAAAGGTGAATGTGCCGGGTAGGCTTATGAAATAATTAAAACTAACTAGAAGCGCCTGCGATTATCGAATAGCAGCAAGTATCAGAACGAAACTATCAGGAGTCTGAACATCTTCCCGCCTCGTTGAAAGGAACAGCCTTTCAAAACTGTAGGTCCTCAGCTGATGGTAGAGGGCACAGGCGCACGAGTGGTCGTCGTACGCATCCCTTCGTAGTGGTTACATCTGCTACTCTGGAAACACCGTCGGATCCCGGGAACAAGCGCGTAACTCTTCCAAGACGCCAGCAGAGCGGAGGCACGTGGTCTTCATGAAGCAGAACCAAATCACCCACGCTTAGCTTGGCAGTGTTGGTTCTCCACTTGGTTCTCTCTTGGAGCTCTGATATATATTCTCTCTGCCATCTTTGCCAAATTACTGGCGCATCTTCTCTATGCGGGCGTAACGTTGTAGAGAATATTCTTTGTAGTTCTCCAGTCCAGGTGACGGCAGTGCTGTCAGCGGTCTTCCGATTAAGAAGTGCCCTGGAGAGAGGGAAAGGAGATCGTCAGGGGATGTTGACATAGGGCACAAGGGACGACTATTAAGTATAGCTTCCACTTGCGCAAACAAAGTACAAATCTCTTCAAATGTTAAATGGCTATTGCCAACTACTCGTTTAATATGGTGCTTAGCGGATTTTACGCCAGCCTCCCAGATACCGCCGAAGTGAGGTGCGTAAGTAGGGCTAAATATAAATTTTATATACTCTTGGCTCGTGCTGATAACGCGAAGGTCGCGGGTTCGTTCCCCTCATGGGCCACCAATTTATGTATCGATGTACATAACGGAGCCTTAATTTATTTAATTAAAACCCAAAAATGGTTATTTTTAACAATTTATTGACGACGAGCGTCTATACAGAGGTTTGTATAAAAAGGTGAATGTGCCGGGTAGGCTTATGAAATAATTAAAACTAACTAGAAGCGCCTGCGATTATCGAATAGCAGCAAGTATCAGAACGAAACTATCAGGAGTCTGAACATCATATCAGAAATTGCTTAAACCGTCTAATCAAAAATGTCAAACTCAAGTGTTTTTCTTTTAATTTTTATTTGAAAACAGGTATCAGTAGTCTGTCACAATCACAACACAATTATCAAAGAGGATGCACAAGTAAATCATATAATTATAATTATGCATATCGCGTCACCTGTGAACTGTGACTTTTTTTTTAAAAAATTTTTTAAAGAGCTTTATCGCTTAGCGATTATGGCGCTCCATATGATCAGCAATAGGTCCACCTTAACTTCGATTATTGAGACCTATCCTCACTAACTTAAATAGTGCCCTGGCCTCGTCCGACAGTGGAAAAGCCAGTGCGCTATTGCACCCACCAACATCTAACAAGGTGCTACAGGATATCTTTAGTTGGCTTCTAAACGCGTCATTCCGCACACATTCCATCAATATATGGTATACGTCTTCAACGGTATCACACTGTACAGTTCGGTGATGGGGTTTTACGCATTATAAAACCAAATTTATTAAGTGGAATGTGGCCGGACCGAAGTCTTAGTGCTATTACAATGTCTTGACGACTAAGAGAGCAATCAATCCATGGTGTATTTATTAGTTCTGGTTGGATCGTTTTGTACCAAATGCCTTTTTGTTTCGACCTTTCATCGAAGTACTCTTTCCACTGTTGACGACATTGTTTTTTGACTAATTTGATACATTCGGAATAGAAAGGTAATATGTTGTATTCCAATATGGGGTTCCAATCTGACAGGCTTCTTTAGCCAAGCTGTCTACTTTTTCGTCTCCTGGAATGCGTATGTGTGATGGTATCCACTGCAGAGTCAATGCTTTTCCTGCAGCTGTTAGCTTATAAATATCCTCAAGTATAGTACAGGCAATCGGCAGACCTCGATGGCTACAGCGAGCCAAATGTTGTAATGCGCTTTTAGAGTCTGTTAAAATAACGAATCTATCGTAAGTAATTGAGTGTATGTAAGACAAAGCCTCTGCAATAGCTATCAACTCCGCATGCATAATGGACAGGTCTGAAATTATTTTTAATTGAACATATGTTTGGCATTCCGGATCATATAGTGCAACACCCATGGTTTCCTCCTCCTTCGAAGCGTCAGTAAATATTTTGTAGTCCCTACAGTAATTGTCATCAATAAACTGTAAGATTAAAGACTTCGTTAATTTATTATATGCACGTTTTGGTTCATTTATTATATTTATATTAGATTTTACTTTATCTGTTAGATCTATTTTACTAACCCATACAGACAACGAAAACATTTCTAATATTTTACTTGCTTGGACTGAAGTAGATTTAAATGAATTATGAGTTGATATTAATAAAGGAGTTTTTTTACGAAATCGACTATAAAATTAACTTACTTCAGACAACTGTTGTAATAGTTTTGTTGTAATATTTTCATTGTGATTTGGATTTAAAATAAAATTTATTAACTAAAAAATGTCAGGGAGGCAGGGTAAGCTCATTCTCCATCACATGAATAGGTGTCGATTTTATAAAACCACCTATGGTGCGTAAAGCCTGATTTTGAACCTTATCTAATTTATAAAGGTGAGTGTGACAACTATTATCGTATAGAAAGGAAGCGTAATCAATTCTACTGCGTATTACGGCAAAGTACAGTCTTCTAAGGTGTTTTGGATGCACTCCCCACTTTGGACCCACCAGAACCTTGAATATGTTAAGGAATTTTTGAACTTTTTGAGCTAATTCATTTATATGCCTAACCCATCTCAGAGAACGATCCAACCATACACCAAGATATTTAACAACTTCCACTACTTCTAAGTTATAGTTATTTAGAGTCAATTGGAGTGGATCATGACATGACCTTTTTTAAAGATACAAATTTTAGATTTCAGATTTGACATACTTAAGCCTATTTTCATTAAACACTCATTAATAATATTCAGAGCCTTTTGCAACTCCCTTTGAGCCTCCTCCATGTATTTGCTTGTAAAGTATAAAACATAATCGTCTGCGTACTGACTCATGGTTACGTTTTGTATTTTATCTCGGATGAATATAGTAGCAACGTTAAATAAAAGAGGCGATAAGGGGTCTACCTGAGCCAGTCCACGATCTGAAATCCGACTTAAGTCTGCGCCATCTGTCTTAATTTTGAGGGTTCTGTCTTTTAAAAATTGCCATAGATATTTACACATATTTGAACCCACGTCAAGACGGTCTAAATTACCCAATAAACTAATTATATCAATATTATTGTATGCGCTGTCTATATCAATGAAACACCCCACTGTCATCATATTTTTAGAAAAACCTGTCTGTATTTTAGTAACCAGTCTAGTCAAACCATCAAGGCACGATTTCGTCTTCCTAAAACCGACTGTCTCTTCTGCGAAGATACTATTTCTTTCTAAGAACCATTCTAGCCGTTTATTAAGAATAGAGTGTGACTTGTGTAGTAGTTATGAATTATGATAAAATTAATTGCGGTCATAATAACGTGTTTATTACTGAATATATCCGCATAAATCATGACATCTAATAAATTGTTATATTTTTACACTTTGACTTCAAAAAAATATTTTAAAATAATGGCGACTCCCTGGATTCTAGAACCACGGCGGGCATCCAAAAGTCCTAAGCCTACCGATCATCGAAATTCTAAGGAACTAGCAGAGCTACAAACTCGAAATTTTGCATGCATTTAGTGTTAGGTGTACAATGCACTAGAAAACTATACTGCAAACACATTATTTCCGTATTTACTACGTAAAGAGTAGTGAGATATTACGTAGAGCCAAGTCCATCATTCTTTATAAATCTTTAATAGCTTGCTAAAAATTAATGAATGCAGTAAAAAAAAAAAATTGAACTGTTTATTTCAATTAAAAAGACGTTATTATATGTTTCATCACAAACTTAACTGCTAATCTTAATTATTAAAGATTTTTGAGTTAAGGAGTAGGAGTTGCCTTATAACTAGTTAATCCTAATTAAGTGTAATAATTTAACTAACTTAATTAATTAGCTTAATTTGACTTTCTTGTGCTTGCCTAACATGTGTCGTTTAACTATATTTTTAATTCAAATCAAATTAAAGATTTTTGGTGTAATAATAGTTTACATACTAACATCTCTGAATATTTTTGTCTATTCTTTCATGTAAGCTTTATTTCACCAGTAATAGCAGAAAACTACTAACTGGCGGTGGCGAGTAAACTAGCCGTTGGCTGGCACTTGACTTTGCAAAGCTGTGTTAAGAGTTATTTATATAAAACACTTCATGAAAAAAATATTTAAATGAGGATTCGAATACATTACATCAACTCTATTTTGAATAACACAAGTTTTTTTTTAATTAATAGGTAATATTGGTGGAGAGGGAACATATATTAAAATATATAAAACACATACATTTTGAGTGATATTGCAAGTTCTTTATTATCATCAATCAGAATAATAATATTAATAATAAGGGAGGGATGTGACGGCCCCATCGCCCACCAGATTTCTGGTGCAATCAGTCAACGTAAGGCAGCTTGTGGCGGGCTGTTAGGGAGTAGCGACCCTACGTACCTGAGTACCCCTGGGGGTGTCCTGTGGTCAGGTTGAGCCGATCGGGTGGATGGTTGGACAGGCCCCCTGCCTCTGGCTTGCCTTTACTGGCCGTTCAGAGTGGAGTCGCAAGAGCTGTTGCTCGAGAGTTGATGTGGACACCTAAGTGGCGAGTTGGCTATATGTTTAAAGTTCAGTGCCACCTCTCTTCTCCCCAGCTTTCTGACCGGTGTTGCCCTTAGGCCATTTTTTAATGTCGCAATTAATAGGGGCCCATCTAGCAGTTGGCGAGTCACCGTCTGCCAGAGATAAAAAGTGAGACAGTTTTATTAGGCAGGCGTCCGATGTTTCACCCAATAGCCCAGCCACTAGTCCATCATTTTCACCCAATAACCCGTTTCATTTAGATTCCATCAACCATCAATAAGCCCTATACTCCTCAGCGGGTGCTGTCTCTGTGTGCGTCCCATGACACGGGCAGGGACAGCATCCGCTCGGTGTACTCCTTGCATTTTATTAAATTGTTAAAAGGGCCTCCACGTGTTGGCTCAGTTGGTACTTTGTAGGTACCTAGCTCCACGCACGCCTCCCAAAGGTCCGGGACGTCATTGTCCCGTGAGCGGGAAAGACATACTTAATAATAATAATAATTTAGCTCAGAATCGTCGCAGGGTGGCATTAATACGGAAACTTAGAACCTGCTGACTAGATTTAGGTGAGTCTGTCTTGTGTTCTTCACAAAAGACAATAGCATGCAAGAATGTAGCTAAAAAATGGTTTGATTATTACTTAAAAATCTGGTGTTCTGCCTTTTCTCCGAACTTTTTTCGTCCAAGTTTCACTATCCAAACAACTTTTGGCCGATGATTCACTTTGATAACTATTGGCATTTTTTTTGTAAATATGATAAATCAAAATAAAAATATATGTAACGTTACTACAATATTATCTCACCATTATGTATAACTAAGTCATTAAATTAGAGGGCTTTTTAATTAAACCAAAGTGACCCCGATAGTAATCGATATTTTCCCCTCCTTTAATACCATTCCATATTCAATCATGTTAATTGAATATCCAATAGCCCTCTGAATTCGCTTTCCAAAAACCAATACTACCAATAGGGCTTAATTTCATTTCCATCCCCTCCTGTCACCGACACCCGAAGGATCTATTTACGTTAACAACGTCGTTTTATGGCGATGTAGCATGTCGGATAGTCACTGCGATTTATAGACCACATTCGGCAGCTACTAATTGTCTAGAGATCGCGATTTGGCGTAAATGCCATGTGATCTGGTAAAATGGTGATTTTGAAGTTCTAAAACAAAGTGACAAAACATTCCGAAAAAATATGTTTTAAACTATGGCATGTCCCTTTATCGCCTGATTTTTGTAGGTCATTCAATGTAAAAAAAGATTGAGGGGAAGCGAGGAAGAGGAAGACCTACAATAAACTACATAAAGCAACTCAAAAAGGGAGTTGATGTTAGGTCGTATCGAGGTGTGTTTTAGTATATTAATTATTTATTTATTATGTGTATACGTTTGTATCGACAGTATGTTGTGTTGCGTTCCGTGGGTCACGTACGGTGCTGTCTGAAAATCAGCGCTGTAGGTGTCTGTCTGACACCTCGGCATATAATACGTCATTATATGAATTTTGCACAAAATAGTCAATTTTCATATGAATTTAAATAAGAACATTTACTTTGCACGTATTTGAATATGAACCTATTTTATACGGTACACAATCCCATTTTGGCTAAATTAATTTTGAATGTTAAAAAATTATAGACACAATTAAATTTTTACCAACTTCTTCACTTTTGGTGGTATTACTTTTGGTTCAATATCATTATGGTAATTTCGTGTTGACGATTTTCCGTTAGTTCCGAATGACAGTAAATCGTAACGTTTTATCGTTTCCACATAACTCAGGATCATTATCAAATTGCATTGTCCTTCCCATGCCAAGCCATGCCTCTCGATTACTTTCGTTTTCATCGAAAACTTTTTCTAAGTATCGAAATCTTTGACTAGACAAAAGTAACCAACATAATATAATTATTAACTTAGTATACTCGGACTGATTTACCTAGACAATGTAATAGTATGAAGACGGTCTAGATATCTTTATGAATATTCTGTGGAATTAGTTGACTTACATTAAGTACGGTTTACAGCAGACAGGCTTATAATGATTTCCAATTCAATGTCTGATTTTAACAAATTTACAAATACTAATCCGATTAAGTCTTGGTACTTATCAGCTTTTACTTCAAAACCTTAAATATTTGATGGAATTATACTAAGCTAGCTTCTGTCCGCACCTCCGTCCGCTTGGAACTTGTTTAAATCATAGCTCCATACATGATTTCCGGGATAAAAACTATTCTTTGTCCTTCTCCGGGACTCAAACTATCTCTATACCAAATTTCATCTACATCGGTTCAGCGGTTTAAGCGTAATTTTGACGAAATCGTCTATTGGTGAAAACAAACCTACATACATATATTGCAAGTCAAATAAAAACTTTCAAAAACAAAACACAACCGGTGACATCACCGCCATGTTGTGAGACCGGCGAAATAGCTATGTCACGAGCTGTAATTAAACGTCGCGAACACGACCACTCGCCGGTGAAGTTCGTAAATGTTGTCACAAGTTGCTACAATACGTTGAAAGCGAGTTTCAGATCCCCGACATCTCGAACCGCTAGATCATTTGGGTGGTTCACTAATGTTAATGTTAGACCAAACAAGTTTTGGCCAAATGTTTCATTTGACCTAATGCATTTTTTTCTCAAATAGAAAGCTTTATAGGATTATTATAAAACAAACCTAACCTAACCTAATGACTTCTATTTGATGATATTCAAAGAATACCCGAAAATACCACTGTTTTGACGAAAAATGCATTAGGTCAAATGAAACATTTGTCAAATGATACATTTGGCTAAAAGCTGTTTGGTCAAGAGACAGGACCCCCATTTTGGTACATGTTTTTGACGATTTGAAATAATACGTTAATCATATTTTTTATCACATAACTGATGGTTAACCTTTGTTTAAAGCTTTCAGACAATTACCTATTAGGCTTGTGTCCTAAGATTTTTTTCGATGCCATTCGAAACAGTTTTTGGTAAAGAAAAAAGTTTGTATGGGAGCAACTGCAATTAAAGAAAAGAGATATATACTTACCCAAAAAAAAATTCAAAGACGGACCTCGCTGGCGGCAGCCGAAACGATTCATACTAATTGACATAGAAGTATGTTAACATAGTCGCTATTTATACTAATTGTTGCATAGAAAATCAAGTAAATTGCTGATTTGGTCATGAAAGACTAATTTCTAATACTAATAAATATTTTTTTACTTAATAGTTTAGTGTCTGTGCGCTCAAAAGATTTTTTTTAGTTTTTAATTATGTGTTTATCTCATGTATGTGAATTGTACAATTCTTTATGAGATTAAATTATCTTAAACCTTAAATACTGCGTTTAAGTGCACAGTGGTCATAAAACTTTGTTTCTATAAATGCGTAAGGATTCCATTTCAAAATTTACTCTTGAGCAATAAAAAAATGCATATTTTTTCTAAACTTTGAAGGTATGTACCTATCTTTTTAAGATTTTAATTATATTTTGTAATTCATCATATCAGCCGAAAGACGTCTAATGCTGGACATAGGCGTCCCCCATAGAGTGCCACAATGACCGGCCCTGCCGTTATTTGGTAATGAATACTACGTTATCAATTTTCACATGAGAAAACTACCCTATTGCAATTTTACAAGTCCAGCCGTTGCCTTTTCCCAGAGGCAGACATATCGGTAACATTATAGAAAGATAGAAGATAGATAGAAAACATTTATTCGTGGATAAAACAATGGGTATAAAAAACAAAACACAGTAACGTAAAAGTAGCAGGGTCCACGAATAGGCCCCGACTCAGCATGGTGCTAACCTAGGAGGCCAGCGCTGGTCTTCCGTCGGAACCTTTACATGAGTTACCTCCTGGAAGGCAACACAAAACAAACACCTACGCTAAACATATTTTAAGGAATACATAGGTATCTTAAGTAAAAATAAGCAGTATGTAAGTGCGATAGAGATAGAGATATCCGACCTTCCACATTCGAAGTTCGTGGTTATAGCTCAGAATGACACGGCCGATTGCAGCGTGTGAACGCGTCGCCAAACTGTGTGTCAGTGTCACTGTCACTGTCAACTTGACAGACCGAAACGCAACTTTTATTTCGGATAGTGAATATACGTAAATACAGAAACGGAAAACAAGTTAAAAATACATTTGTGATACAGGAAGAAAACTAAAAACGAATACAGTATGGTGCAAAATTAAATATTGAACGTCACAAGCTCAACTGTACAGACATAAAACGCCTGCTCTCTGTACAGGTTCATGACTCGGGTGACGCACGGCAGTGCCAAGATATCTACACAATCTAAACATGATAGATTACACAATTATTATGCGAACCAGATGCTGTGCGAATTTATTTACATGCGAATTTATTTACATGCAGATGGGACATATCCCGACAGTAAGTACCTGACTGCAATCCTAAATCTTAATGTATACGTACTGCTCAAAACAAAATAAGGGCCATTGTAATTATTGGACATAAACTAATTGATAAGTGGCTAATTAATGAACTTCCGTGTAAGGATACGAATGTATTCTGAAGGCAGAATCTAACCTCTTTCATGCTGGAGTTCAACTCTAAAAGCTAGAAAAAAAAATATTACTGTTTAATATAATTTTCACGTAACGATCACCATACTTGTGGCCCCTATTTTCTTTTGATTAGTATATAATCATCTTAGGCATGGCAAAGCGGTAAACTAAATTATAAAAGAGGCAGCTGACTAAATTGATGAAACCTTATGTCTTGAAACTAGTTGCCTTTAGGTGACCTGTCTTTGTCTTCTGTCTTTGTATCTATTTTTATTTCTAGTCCTCAAACCGCTGTGTGTTTTTTAGCTGCCTGTTTTATAATTTATGTATTATGAACGCGCGGTAACATTAGGACAGCGTCGTTTTCCCGTACTAAAATTGACATTGAGATCTATCTGACGCGCGTACAATGCGTTACGTGATCGACCAGCAGAGCTAAAATTTTTCAGTTCTAAACAGGCACCGACGCGACGAAGCGCTTGGCGCGCGGTGGCGGTTAATAGTAAATTTGACAGTGAATGACAAGGTTACTATTGACCGCCGCGGCCAGCCCGTAGCAGTCTGTGGGAGGCTTAACTACTGGCTATTTGACCTGCATGTGTTGCGAAACTGACTCAAGACGCTAGTTATTGGGCAAGTCTCAGTGTTCTAGCTCTCCTAGACTGGAATTGTTAGCGAACACAGTAGCTTATGAACGCTTGGTTCTCCAAAGGAGTCAATATGCTGTTTCATTCATTTATTGATTTTAGGGGGTATGTGTTCACAAATACAGGTATCACTTATTACTCATCATCAGACCCCGTAGCATGGACGTCCTTATCACGCGATAACTGACAAGATAGAGCGTCCGTCTCGTTCTATTGAACGGTGTCAGCCAGTGACGGACTCTCTATCTTGTATCTAGGCCGTCCATGCTACGGGGTCAGGAATACAACACCATAAAAGAACAAAGTATTAGTAATCGAATGACCGAGCGAAGCGAACGAAGCTCGATGCTTCAGCTTGGGACGAAAATCGTTTGTCTGTTCTGTGTCTGATGCCTGTCCCGCTGGTCGCTGTTTTTCCCCCAACAGGTTGCATTACTCAGCCGATTCTCGTGAAATTTTGCTTGCAGGTTCGCTAATTATATAATAATGTTTCGAACATATAGGTAGTTCAATACATCTAAAGGGGCGCGCAAAGGTAATTTGAACTCTGTTAGCGTAAAATGAGTATCTTTCATTTTGTCTGCCCCCTTTTACCTCAAGCACGTAGCCAACGATGTGAGTGCAACGTACTGCTATTGGAATGGGATCGGAATGGAGTTAAAATGAAATTGTTCGTTGCTAAATGGATGCCAAATCTCAGCGATCATGTTATCGACAAACCTAAATAACGTCTACCAAACTCGTTCAATTGTTTTACCCTATATCTTCCAATTAAGACTCTCTCTAAACGGAATTTTAGGTTGCTTTTCAAATGACTAACGATATAAGTTTTCGATGTGTATTCTCAGCTCGTATAACTGTACACTGAATTCGTAATGAATAGTTTCTACAGTAACCCTTTGAAATGATAGTGTTTAGAGACTGTCAAATAACGTGATAGTAAATGTGGTGACATCTTGCCGTGAAGAATGTCAGATGTCGACAGAATGAAACAATAAGAAGGTAATCTATTATTAAACTACTCTCTGTTTCTAGACACAGGTGTTAGCTAGAAAAGCCTTTTTTTATTTTTTTCCAACGTTGGGGAAATGCATTTACGCATCCCGTCCTATCCGGGGAGGCAGGACGGGTATGACGGACTAACCGAAACTGGACTACCGTCTAAAACCACCAACGACATCCGGCTCCGCCTTGTAAAGGGGGGCGTCGCAGGATCGCTCTTGGCATTCAACTGCGTACGTCCCGGCGGGCGGCCCACAGAGCAGGCCGCAGACATTTCGAGGCGTCAGGGAGGCGAGCGCCTCCAGTCCTGTGGAACCTTTGTGTACAGGGCTTGCCCCAACTCGCTGCATGGTTCTCCTACGGCGGAGGCAGCAGATGCGCATAACGCCTGGCTCTGCTTCCAGTCCGTCGTCGGCGAAGCGGATCTGCGAGAGGATCGTTTTCGCGAGCCCGCTCCGTAGCCTCCTTCTGTGACATTACGTCATCACAGAAGCAGGCCATCGCTCTCCACGCCTCCTCGCTGTCGAGCATGGCGTTGATGACACTCGACAGTGAGAGGTTTGCCCCTATTGCCGCTTGTAAAGAGGTCCGTTGATGCCCCCACACGGTACACTCTTCCAGAGTGTGAAGCGCTGTGTCGACAGGCGCGCCACATTCGTGACAACAGGGGGTTGCCTCTCTCCCTATGCGGTGCAGGTACTTACCAAAGCATAGCTAGAAAAGCCTGCGAAATATACATCTCTTCTTAAAACATCAAAAAAAAATTGGACATTTAAAATAAGATATATTTTCTACGTAAGTAGCCAGAGGGCCTACCGCGAAACGAAGCTCGTTTTCATTTCGCGGTAGCCCCTCAGGGGAAGACGCAAACATTTATACTTACCACAGGCGGTAACAAAGAAAGTCATTATTTCAAGCATTAATTCACGTAATAGATATTTGCGTAGCACTGAAAACCTTTTAGTCAAATTGGCCCCTAAATCTCTTTTCTTTTTAATAAGTTGAAAACAACTCGCAGATATGAAGACGACATGGCATTTCGTTATTTAGTTAGATTAATTCTGTTAAAAATACATTATACTTTCCCCTTCCAGCAGTCACAGACATAGCTCCGTTGCCTACAAATTAACTTCCATGTCACTTGTTCACATCTGTTCTGAATAACTTCGCATTGCGTTTCAATCTTCGCGTAAAAGCACCTTTTTATATTACTTTACCTAAACATAAGGTTGGAAATTGTGCGAATCATTCCTAGGTATATTATATTATATGTATGTAACAGCGTCTTATGAAAAGTTATAATAACTTCCAGGTTCTCACATATAAATAGTTGGCCTGGCGACATAATAAAATATATTACTTTCGTAGGGGATTGGGAAGGGAAAAGCATTTTTTCTCCGTGATATTATTTGGGACTCCGGTGAATGGGGTCATTAAAACACAGTTTTCTTTTTGTTTCGTTATTTTTGTCAATGTTTTTATAAACAAAGGGGCGACCGCCAGTGCAGTGAATGGTTGTTTAATTGTTGTTGTATTTCATACTCAATGAATTAAAGCGTGACATCGTGACAACCGTATTAAATCAATAATTTGCTCTTAATTTCACCGGTTGCGCAGCGGACGTAAAATTGTATTTTACCGATTTGTATGAAAATAGTGGTTTGTCCCATGGACAACCATGTTTTCTGCTAGAATGCGTTTATTCGATGAGGAATTATGATAATCATTTTATAACTGTACTAACTTCTGCCCGCGACTACGTCCGTTGATTGTCCTTCGAAAATCTAAATAGCTAAAACTTATTACGTCTAATTATTATGTGGCATAAAAGACATTCTACCGTCAACCTAGCATCCCACGTCCACGTGGTCTTGTCTTTCCTACCCTTAGAATGCAAGTATATCCAAGCGTATCCAGAAGCAACGCTGACGAAGCTAGTCTCTGATGGAAGCCAGAGCGGACGGCGGTTCGGCGGGGACTGGTTTACAAAATCTCCTTCGCATTTAAAATGAAGTTTAATATAAAATTCCTTTTATTCTCGGATAGGTTCGTTCGTTACCTTGCTCGGAGCGGAAAGTAAGAAACCCGCGCGGGGCTCCGTCGACTTGATGGCGGGTCGTAAATGCTTATCTCCCAATTCAGAATATGTTCAGGAATTATGAATGTATAGGTAGTCTAAACAACATTAGTAATGAGGCTAAACAGCATTAGAGTATACCTTCCTTATCTTCGATAATTAGATGTTCGAAGAAATAATGAATATGCATGACATAACTAGGACAATCAATATTATGCGTACCGATTTCGCCGTTTTCAGACCAGAAAAAAATTAAAATATGTTTGTACGGGGGTAACTACCATTAAAGTATGTAAGTAAGTTGTAATTGTATGTGTTGTAAGTTAGTTTACTTCTAATTTTGCACCCTTCTACGTGTTTGTTGCAATTTCTCCGCTACTTAAAGGTTGTCTGCAAGAGATCGCTATTTAGCTATAAGACCGCCAGTTGTTAACGTCTATTTTTAAGTTTTTATGTTATGAATCACATCATATTTTGAGGTTTGCAATAAGGAGTATTTGTATTGTATTGTATAGACAACAAATAGAGTCGAAGACGGACCTCGCTGGTGATAGCTGGGCTGTTATTCGCTAAGCGTTAATGCGGCTCACCCCGCCGTTCACCCGTCACGAAACTAGACCTCTACCTACGCTTCGTTACTAAGCATCGCGGCGGCAAGATATATTTGTGGGTGAGCGTTGAGGTGAGCTTAAAACAAGTTACAGAATAGGGGGGGCTGAAACATTCATACTAAATTTTCGTAGGGAAATATGACGTCTTTCTCTTTTTACCTACTAATCGTCTGGAAAATCAAGTAAATTCCCGTTTTGGTCGTGAAGTACTGCGTTTAGGTGCACAGTTATCGTACAATTATTATTTTATTACTTAAAGCGTCAAAATCCTATTCTCTTCTCAGTCTCTGCTCAGTCTTGGACGATAAAAAAAACATATTTTTCAAGTTCCCTATTTTATGGTTTTGATTATATTTTGTAATTTATAATTTATTGCAAAAATTTATGGTATTCATATAACTATGAGTATTCGTAACATGCTCTGTCTATGCTTCTAAGGATTATCCCAAGAAGCCGTATTGCTTCTCCCACGGAAACAATTTGCACTGGAGCGTTTGAAATCACCGTTTCAGCGTGATCTAAAATGGCTTTTGCTCGCAGTGCTCTATCCAGAATGTGTTAAAAGGATATACCTACCGCGCCAATACTCCGGGGCGCCCGTTGAATTTAAAGTGCATCTTTGGAAGCATTACATGTTTGTATGCATGTGAGCGCATTTGAGAAAACATAGTGCAGTGAGACATACTAAAAGAACCTTAAAGCAACTATCCATCAACGCGCAATTGAAGAGTTTTACTCTTTTCTGGTTACATCTCATCATCCAAGCGTTATTCCCGGTTGTGCGTAAGGAGCCCGAGGTCTGCGTTGACACCTCAGGATTTGGCATAGGCACTAGTTTCACGAAAGCGACTGCCATCTGTCCTCACAACCCTGAGGGGAAAGTAGAGCTTATTGGGATTAGAGCGGTTTCCTCACAATGTTTTCCGCCATCGAAAAGCAAACGGTAAATTTAAAAAGAAAATAAATAAATAAATATTTGCGGACAATCTTACACAACCTAGTCCCAAACTAAGCAAAGCTTGTACTATGGGTACTAGACGACGATAAACATACTTATATACATAAATAAATGCTTAAATACATAGAAAACATCCATGACTCAGGAACAAATATTCGTGCTCATCACACAAATAGACGCCCTTACCGGGATTCGAACCCGGGACCTCTAGCTTCGTAGGCAGGGTCACTACCAACTAAGCTAAACCGGTCGTCGATATATCGGTATCGTTTTTAACTTATATTACCCTATACCCTATAATTAGGTTACCTTCTAGTTTATGTTAGTTAGATATCTTAGAGTACTGTTATCCGCCTTTTGGTTCCAGCATCTAAATCAACTTGGCACTTATTTATTGTAATATTGTACACGTTTATATTATACTTGCAAAGTGACAAATCGTTACGACTTTAAGGCAATGAAAATTGATTACTGGCTATTAACTAATAGTTTATTAAATTGCTACGTACATACATACATTGAGAGCAAGGGAATTTGTTCCTTCAGCTGTCAACACGGCGAATCCTCAAACATATCAAGGGTCGGCAACGCCCATGTTACTACTTTGGAGTTGCATGCGTCTATAGGCTGAGGTGTCCGCTTACCATCAGGCGGGCCGTACGCTTGTTTGCAACCGTCGTTGTATAAAAAAAACATCATTGACCAAGCGAGCGAAGCGAACGCTGTTGCAGCTTGAGCCAAAATCCTTTCGTATGTCCGGCGTCTGTCCGGTTGTTCTCACCTGTGCAGGGGGCTTAGACAAGGTTACGATCGACAAGCGCTAACGCCAATTAGAAACTAATAAAATGTATGGGAATGACAGATGTTAACGAAAAGTTTTTCGTCGGCATCTGTCATTCCCATACATTTTATTATTTTCTATTGGCGTTAGCGCTTGTCAATTGTAACCTTGTCTACGGCCCCTGGTCTCATTACTCAACCGATTCTCGTGAAATTTGGTGAGCAGGTTCAATAATGATATAGAATAAGTTCGTAAACACTGTTTTTTGGAACAATTGGAACAGTCTCGTGAATTCTACAGCTTAGAGCCACTTTATAGTATACTGTTTTTTTCTCCTTAATAGTTAATAGCAAATTAAACTAACATAAAACTTGTTAACACTTTCACTGCCAGGAACCCGCTTAGCGGGCGCCTACACCCTAGTCGCTTTCCGCTACATACGAGGAAAACCACGGGATCGTAGCGCGTGGCGATTCTTGGCAGTGAATGTGTTGAAGATTTTTTATTTTAGTTTTGTGGCCTTGGAGATAGATACTTGATTTTCTGATAGGCTTCGTAAATGAATAAATAGTCAATGAAATACAAATATCTGGGTACATTTTGTAAATACATTATAACGAGATTCTTTGAGACGAATGTTGGTAAGTAATGTTTGATGTTTGGAATAATCTGTAAATAATGAATAGAATGGCGAAGTATTTTGTTACTATGTTATAAGATATTATGGCTACAAACGAAAGCAATTTTCATGGGTGTCCAAATGTAAAGCAATTAATACTGTAGCAGGTAAAGGGACAAAATCTTCGGCACTTTATTTTTTACTAGTTTCTGCCCGTGACTGCGTCCGCAGTAAGCTCGGCCGAATTTCACCTTCCCATACAAACGTAGTTACGCTCTCATTTTAAAACTACGTATTGGATTGTGACGAAACTTTGCATAAACAATGACATGAGGTAAATCTATGTTTGTAATTAGTTTATATGGTTCCAGTTTATAAAACAAACGAAATACAGCAAAAACAAGTTTTGTATGAAAATCTTAAATTCGCTGTATTTTTTTTACTATGGTATCTGAAGCTACATAAACTAATTACAGACATAGATATAGCTCATGTCATTATATATGCAAAGGTTTGTTACAATCCAACACGTAGTTTTAAAATGAGAGCGTAACTACGTTTGTATGGAGAATCGAGCTTACTGCGGACTCTTAAAACATCGTAGTTCCATACAAACTTTCACACCCCCATTTTCCCCTTATTATTTATTATTTCTGATTATTTCTGGGATAAAAACTATTATATGTCCTTCTCCGGGACTCAAACTATCTACATAGGTACCAAATATCATTAATATCGGTTCAGCGTTTTAAGCGTCAAGAGGTAACAGATACAGAAAGACGGACAGACACACTTTCACATTTATTATATTAGTATGGATGACATTCAAGTTTAATTTAACTTGGCTCGTGCCAAGGTTATACCACTACAGGAGTAGATAATATCCTTTTACGTCATCATAAAGATATCAACACAATAATGTGAAGTGGTCCCCAAGTGGCGTCGGGTTAGAATAGCACCATCTTTACTCCCGTGATGGGTGTCGTAATAGTAGAATGCACTTATAATAAAAATATTCTATAAAGTGATGTTTTAGAGTAGGACAGTGCTTTATGTTTTTGAACATATTGCGTGCTGAAAAATGTGGATAATGCACATTCTGCGATTCATACATTTTTATTTTAGAATTTCGTTCGTTTCGCGACTTCGTTTGCGTGGACCCGGGATAAAAACTATCCTATATTTCAATCCTGACTATCTTCGTGCAAAATTTCATCCAAAACGTTTAAACTGTTTAACCGTGATTAAGTATTAAACATCTAAACTTTTGCATTTATAATATTAGTAGGATTTGTGTTATGTTACCGTAAAATTATGAACACCGTCAGTTTATAATTTTACTCGCGATATTATAAACTGACGTATAATTGTGAACTGTCAAATCCATAAACAGTTTAAGACATTCTTTTTCGTAAGTTAATAATCTATCACAGCGTCAAATTCAGGACTGAGACTAAATTGGCATGTTACGGAATGTATAGGTACAAAATCTTCAATTCTACGAAGTTGAAGATATATTTAAGTAGGAAGTATCGTACTAACGTACGTTATGCAGTCCACTTTTTGGAATACAAGCATGGGTTTATGTATTTGGTATATAATATATATAATACTTACTAGAAATGTTTAAGGTAAACGCAGCTGTAGACTATACGGGGTTCAGTCAGGAAGAAAACCATGTAGTTTCATGAAGACTTGGTATATTTTGGAAAAACACGGTAAATATCTATTAAAGAAATGTCACAGCGGGTAGTGTGATTAGGCTCGCGGTTAGCAGCGGACTGCCTTCCCTTGCCTAGTAACGGGGTGCATTACATATGCCCGTTGTTGATTATGAACCTTAAGACTATACATTACAAGGACTGTTTTAGCATAACACCTTAATTAAAATATTAAATGCAAATACACATATAATGAGCGCATCGCTAACAGCAGCTATTAACGACCCATCGAAAATCGGAAGGTATTACCGACCTATTATAGTTATTCGTTATTTTTACGTTTCCAGAACTGCGCACGCACTTGTTCCTTGAGCATCGTATACTTTTACTTTAGTGTGTGTAGCAGTGGGCAAAAGAGATAAAACTCGTCAGTTTCTGCGGGGGAAGGGCGGACGCAGGTCGAGCCATACTGGCTATTGTTCCTCCAAGTAAGTACGTGACTTTTCTGCTTAAGACATTTATACGAATTTGTGAACCCTATACTTTATCGTTTATTATTAATTATATCCGTTTATATGTCAGCTTTTTTTACAGCATTTTATTGAAAAAAAAACCATTTTTACCGCTAAAAGTATGCATTAAAAAAGGACGGCGATAGCTTCGCCAGTTTTTGTTGTGGCAGCTATCAACGACCCCTGAGTCGGTAATGGCCGCAAAGTAATGTTTAGTTTTTCTCTCTTTTATGTTATTATATTGCATTATACATATAAATTGTTGTCCAGTTTTCTTATTTTAGCGTTGTCAGTTTAACCAAAATTATGATAATTTCGGTAGATCGATATTTTATAGTAATCTTCGTAAATGATTGTTTCTCGTTTAAAGCAGTATTATTTTGTTCATATTTTTTGTGATATTAATCACTAACAATCGATTTTGTAGTCAAAAGATTGAATAAAAAATGCCTACTTTTTATGAGTCAGTAATAAATTTTATGTTTGTCGTTACATATTTTATTAACGACCCATACCCGAGCAAAGGAGTCGGTAATAACAACCATGAGAAACTATTACCGACCCATATGAGTCGATAATAGCAACCATAAGAAACTATTACCGACCCATATGAGTCGGTAATAGTAACCATAAGAAACTATTAGTAATAGCTTCTTATGGTAGCTATTACCGACTTCTATGGGTCGGTAATGGTTTCTTATGGTTGCCGTTACCGACTCCTATGGGTCGGTAATAAAATATGTAAGGACAATGTATTACCGACTCATAAAATGTGGGCAATTTATAGTCGTAGTTTTAGGACATACCCGAGTAACGATCGGTAATAGCTGCATTAAAATCGGTAATAGATTCACAGCCGTTATTTTAGGACGGTAATAGCAACAAACAACTTCGTCACTTCTTTTTTTTTTTACGATAATCCTTTATTTATAGGCATTTGACCAAGCAAATATAATCTTTATACTTAACACAAACATATAAAATTAAAAAACTAAATGTGATGGCAACCAATATACTTAAAAAGTACGGTTTGTAGGAGTAGGAGTGTTTGTACGAAAACGCAGTGGCGTTCTCGTACAAACACTCTGATCCTGGAGTCGGACTGACATAGTGACGTCAGTCCGACTCCAGGATCAGGAAGTATCGTACTAACGTACGTTATGCAGTCCACTTTTTGGAATACAAGCATGGGTTTATGTATTTGGTATATAATTTATATAATACTTACTAGAAATGTTTAAGGTAAACGCAGCTGTAGACTATACGGGGTTCAGTCAGGAAGAAAACCATGTAGTTTCATGAAGACTTGGTATATTTTGGAAAAACACGGTAAATATCTATTAAAGAAATGTCACAGCGGGTAGTGTGATTAGGCTCGCGGTTAGCAGCGGACTGCCTTCCCTTGCCTAGTAACGGGGTGCATTACATATGCCCGTTGTTGATTATGAACCTTAAGACTATACATTACAAGGACTGTTTTAGCATAACACCTTAATTAAAATATTAAATGTAAATACACATATAATGAGCGCATCGCTAACAGCAGCTATTAACGACCCATCGAAAATCGGAAGGTATTACCGACCTATTATAGTTATTCGTTATTTTTACGTTTCCAGAACTGCGCACGCACTTGTTCCTTGAGCATCGTATACTTTTACTTTAGTGTGTGTAGCAGTGGGCAAAAGAGATAAAACTCGTCAGTTTCTGCGGGGGAAGGGCGGACGCAGGTCGAGCCATACTGGCTATTGTTCCTCCAAGTAAGTACGTGACTTTTCTGCTTAAGACATTTATACGAATTTGTGAACCCTATACTTTATCGTTTATTATTAATTATATCCGTTTATATGTCAGCTTTTTTTACAGCATTTTATTGAAAAAAAAACCATTTTTACCGCTAAAAGTATGCATTAAAAAAGGACGGCGATAGCTTCGCCAGTTTTTGTTGTGGCAGCTATCAACGACCCCTGAGTCGGTAATGGCCGCAAAGTAATGTTTAGTTTTTCTCTCTTTTATGTTATTATATTGCATTATACATATAAATTGTTGTCCAGTTTTCTTATTTTAGCGTTGTCAGTTTAACCAAAATTATGATAATTTCGGTAGATCGATATTTTATAGTAATCTTCGTAAATGATTGTTTCTCGTTTAAAGCAGTATTATTTTGTTCATATTTTTTGTGATATTAATCACTAACAATCGATTTTGTAGTCAAAAGATTGAATAAAAAATGCCTACTTTTTATGAGTCAGTAATAAATTTTATGTTTGTCGTTACATATTTTATTAACGACCCATACCCGAGCAAAGGAGTCGGTAATAACAACCATGAGAAACTATTACCGACCCATATGAGTCGATAATAGCAACCATAAGAAACTATTACCGACCCATATGAGTCGGTAATAGTAACCATAAGAAACTATTAGTAATAGCTTCTTATGGTAGCTATTACCGACTTCTATGGGTCGGTAATGGTTTCTTATGGTTGCCGTTACCGACTCCTATGGGTCGGTAATAAAATATGTAAGGACAATGTATTACCGACTCATAAAATGTGGGCAATTTATAGTCGTAGTTTTAGGACATACCCGAGTAACGATCGGTAATAGCTGCATTAAAATCGGTAATAGATTCACAGCCGTTATTTTAGGACGGTAATAGCAACAAACAACTTCGTCACTTCTTTTTTTTTTTACGATAATCCTTTATTTATAGGCATTTGACCAAGCAAATATAATCTTTATACTTAACACAAACATATAAAATTAAAAAACTAAATGTGATGGCAACCAATATACTTAAAAAGTACGGTTTGTAGGAGTAGGAGTGTTTGTACGAAAACGCAGTGGCGTTCTCGTACAAACACTCTGATCCTGGAGTCGGACTGACATAGTGACGTCAGTCCGACTCCAGGATCAGGAAGTATCGTACTAACGTACGTTATGCAGTCCACTTTTTGGAATACAAGCATGGGTTTATGTATTTGGTATATAATTTATATAATACTTACTAGAAATGTTTAAGGTAAACGCAGCTGTAGACTATACGGGGTTCAGTCAGGAAGAAAACCATGTAGTTTCATGAAGACTTGGTATATTTTGGAAAAACACGGTAAATATCTATTAAAGAAATGTCACAGCGGGTAGTGTGATTAGGCTCGCGGTTAGCAGCGGACTGCCTTCCCTTGCCTAGTAACGGGGTGCATTACATATGCCCGTTGTTGATTATGAACCTTAAGACTATACATTACAAGGACTGTTTTAGCATAACACCTTAATTAAAATATTAAATGCAAATACACATATAATGAGCGCATCGCTAACAGCAGCTATTAACGACCCATCGAAAATCGGAAGGTATTACCGACCTATTATAGTTATTCGTTATTTTTACGTTTCCAGAACTGCGCACGCACTTGTTCCTTGAGCATCGTATACTTTTACTTTAGTGTGTGTAGCAGTGGGCAAAAGAGATAAAACTCGTCAGTTTCTGCGGGGGAAGGGCGGACGCAGGTCGAGCCATACTGGCTATTGTTCCTCCAAGTAAGTACGTGACTTTTCTGCTTAAGACATTTATACGAATTTGTGAACCCTATACTTTATCGTTTATTATTAATTATATCCGTTTATATGTCAGCTTTTTTTACAGCATTTTATTGAAAAAAAAACCATTTTTACCGCTAAAAGTATGCATTAAAAAAGGACGGCGATAGCTTCGCCAGTTTTTGTTGTGGCAGCTATCAACGACCCCTGAGTCGGTAATGGCCGCAAAGTAATGTTTAGTTTTTCTCTCTTTTATGTTATTATATTGCATTATACATATAAATTGTTGTCCAGTTTTCTTATTTTAGCGTTGTCAGTTTAACCAAAATTATGATAATTTCGGTAGATCGATATTTTATAGTAATCTTCGTAAATGATTGTTTCTCGTTTAAAGCAGTATTATTTTGTTCATATTTTTTGTGATATTAATCACTAACAATCGATTTTGTAGTCAAAAGATTGAATAAAAAATGCCTACTTTTTATGAGTCAGTAATAAATTTTATGTTTGTCGTTACATATTTTATTAACGACCCATACCCGAGCAAAGGAGTCGGTAATAACAACCATGAGAAACTATTACCGACCCATATGAGTCGATAATAGCAACCATAAGAAACTATTACCGACCCATATGAGTCGGTAATAGTAACCATAAGAAACTATTAGTAATAGCTTCTTATGGTAGCTATTACCGACTTCTATGGGTCGGTAATGGTTTCTTATGGTTGCCATTACCGACTCCTATGGGTCGGTAATAAAATATGTAAGGACAATGTATTACCGACTCATAAAATGTGGGCAATTTATAGTCGTAGTTTTAGGACATACCCGAGTAACGATCGGTAATAGCTGCATTAAAATCGTTAATAGATTCACAGCCGTTATTTTAGGACGGTAATAGCAACAAACAACTTCGTCACTTCTTTTTTTTTTTACGATAATCCTTTATTTATAGGCATTTGACCAAGCAAATATAATCTTTATACTTAACACAAACATATAAAATTAAAAAACTAAATGTGATGGCAACCAATATACTTAAAAAGTACGGTTTGTAGGAGTAGGAGTGTTTGTACGAAAACGCAGTGGCGTTCTCGTACAAACACTCTGATCCTGGAGTCGGACTGACATAGTGACGTCAGTCCGACTCCAGGATCAGGAAGTATCGTACTAACGTACGTTATGCAGTCCACTTTTTGGAATACAAGCATGGGTTTATGTATTTGGTATATAATTTATATAATACTAACTAGAAATGTTTAAGGTAAACGCAGCTGTAGACTATACGGGGTTCAGTCAGGAAGAAAACCATGTAGTTTCATGAAGACTTGGTATATTTTGGAAAAACACGGTAAATATCTATTAAAGAAATGTCACAGCGGGTAGTGTGATTAGGCTCGCGGTTAGCAGCGGACTGCCTTCCCTTGCCTAGTAACGGGGTGCATTACATATGCCCGTTGTTGATTATGAACCTTAAGACTATACATTACAAGGACTGTTTTAGCATAACACCTTAATTAAAATATTAAATGCAAATACACATATAATGAGCGCATCGCTAACAGCAGCTATTAACGACCCATCGAAAATCGGAAGGTATTACCGACCTATTATAGTTATTCGTTATTTTTACGTTTCCAGAACTGCGCACGCACTTGTTCCTTGAGCATCGTATACTTTTACTTTAGTGTGTGTAGCAGTGGGCAAAAGAGATAAAACTCGTCAGTTTCTGCGGGGGAAGGGCGGACGCAGGTCGAGCCATACTGGCTATTGTTCCTCCAAGTAAGTACGTGACTTTTCTGCTTAAGACATTTATACGAATTTGTGAACCCTATACTTTATCGTTTATTATTAATTATATCCGTTTATATGTCAGCTTTTTTTACAGCATTTTATTGAAAAAAAAAACATTTTTACCGCTAAAAGTATGCATTAAAAAAGGACGGCGATAGCTTCGCCAGTTTTTGTTGTGGCAGCTATCAACGACCCCTGAGTCGGTAATGGCCGCAAAGTAATGTTTAGTTTTTCTCTCTTTTATGTTATTATATTGCATTATACATATAAATTGTTGTCCAGTTTTCTTATTTTAGCGTTGTCAGTTTAACCAAAATTATGATAATTTCGGTAGATCGATATTTTATAGTAATCTTCGTAAATGATTGTTTCTCGTTTAAAGCAGTATTATTTTGTTCATATTTTTTGTGATATTAATCACTAACAATCGATTTTGTAGTCAAAAGATTGAATAAAAAATGCCTACTTTTTATGAGTCAGTAATAAATTTTATGTTTGTCGTTACATATTTTATTAACGACCCATACCCGAGCAAAGGAGTCGGTAATAACAACCATGAGAAACTATTACCGACCCATATGAGTCGATAATAGCAACCATAAGAAACTATTACCGACCCATATGAGTCGGTAATAGTAACCATAAGAAACTATTAGTAATAGCTTCTTATGGTAGCTATTACCGACTTCTATGGGTCGGTAATGGTTTCTTATGGTTGCCATTACCGACTCCTATGGGTCGGTAATAAAATATGTAAGGACAATGTATTACCGACTCATAAAATGTGGGCAATTTATAGTCGTAGTTTTAGGACATACCCGAGTAACGATCGGTAATAGCTGCATTAAAATCGTTAATAGATTCACAGCCGTTATTTTAGGACGGTAATAGCAACAAACAACTTCGTCACTTCTTTTTTTTTTTACGATAATCCTTTATTTATAGGCATTTGACCAAGCAAATATAATCTTTATACTTAACACAAACATATAAAATTAAAAAACTAAATGTGATGGCAACCAATATACTTAAAAAGTACGGTTTGTAGGAGTAGGAGTGTTTGTACGAAAACGCAGTGGCGTTCTCGTACAAACACTCTGATCCTGGAGTCGGACTGACATAGTGATGTCAGTCCGACTCCAGGATCAGAGTTCGAAGCTTATTCCGCTGCAGCGGGGTGTCAGACAAGGCGATGTTATTTCCCCAAAACTGTTCACCGCTGCACTGGAGGACGTGTTCAAGACTCTAGACTGGAGAAGGCAAGGCATCAACATCAACGGCGAGTACAGCAATCACCTTCGGTTTGCTGACGATATAGTACTCTTGGCTGAGACCATGGAGGACTTAAGCACGATGCTCGATGACCTCAGTAAAGCCTCCGAGCGAGTTGGTCTAAGGATGAACATGGATAAGACAAAGATCATGTCAAACTTCCATGTAGTACCAACCCCCATTTCAATCGGACACTTTACGCTCGAAGTTGTAGACGATTATATATACCTAGGACAGACTGTTCAGTTGTTCAGGTAGATCCAACTTTGAGAAAGAGGTCGTATCTTTGTTTGTCCGTCTTTCACGGCAAAATGGAGCGACGATGTGACGTGTTTTTTTAAGTGGAGATAGTTGAAGGGATGGAGAGTCACATAGGCTACTTTTAGTCTCTTTCGAACCCCCCACTTCCCTAAAATGAGGGGTGAATTTTTGTATGGAGCTACGATACAAACGACTTCCACGCGGACGGAGTCGCGGGCAGAAGCTAGTATTTATCATAAAACATAAAATACGTACGTTGCTAGTATGAACGTCAACTACTGCTCAAAGTAAAAGACATAACTATTTGCGAACTATATTTTGTGGAATCAAATGTTCGGACACCTATACCCATTTTATAGTTTACATGCATACATACATACATTCACGCCCGTTATTCCCAAAAGGGGTAGGCAGAGCACATGAAACTTATGTTGCAGCACCACTTTTAGCATAACTGTGGGAATAAAAGATCGACAAAATGTGACATTGCAGTGATAGGTTGCTAGCCCATCGCCGACAACACACTTCAACCCTGCTCCCTTAGTCGACTTTTACGACACCCGCGGGAAGAAAGGGGGTGGTAAAATTCTAACCCGACACCACACGGGGTTTATATTTTATATAAAAAAATATATGAAATGCTTGAACAAGAATCATTTATCATGGTATATAAAATAAATAAGAACCGTACAACCGGAAATAAAGCTACGATGATGAACGATGAATCACACTCAAAGTAAAAAGCCGATAAACATTGGCCAACAACAATTTTCTGAAATCAAAGGAAATGGGCTAACAAAAATATTAAAATATTGCGAGTTTCCAACCAAGGCCGCTCTCAATATTTCTTCTAAGTAAATGTGTTTAATGAGGTAAATAGGAGACATCAAACTTAAACGATAAACCTGAAATATTATTGGGAGTTTAGCTAATGCTAGCTAAAACATGCTCTCAATAATTTTCTCCAGAAACAAGTACTGGAATTCGCTCGTTTCATCTATTTTTCCCGAGAACTGCGATCTAGGTGCCTTCAAAACGAGAGTGAATAGTCTATTACTGAACCAGGGAGCTTCATCTTAGATACGTTGCTGATCAACCAGCAACGTACCCTATCGCAACTTGATTTTATGTTTCTCTTAACTTTGTCGAAATAGTATCGTTTTCGCCTAACTTTGTTTAAAACCGGAAACTTTTCAAAACAAAAAAACCTAACTTTTACCACAGGGTTCCTGTAAATTTATACAGAAGTTTTAAAAATTTACCATGATATCCGCTTGGTTTAAATATTAGTCGCGGTTTACATTTTTTTGTGCTTTTATTAATTGATTTCATTCGCCTACGCAATCTCGACGAGAGCCACAGTTTCCCTTCAACGTTCTGATGGTGTAAACGGCCACTTACAAAAAAAACTTTTTTTTTCGGTCAATTGAAAGTTTTCCTAAGCATATGGTACGTCATTAGAATGGTAAAGAACTGTAGAATTTAAGTTTTAAGTGAACTTGACCTCTTCATTTTTAATTTTCGGTAAACTTACACTTTGTCAGCTCATTTTTATTTTATTTTAATATAATTTAGTTTTTAGTTTACAACGCATGCATTCAGAATAAAAATATAAAGTAAACTATTTTGCCAGCACATGTAAACAAAACCGGCCAAGTGCGAGTCGGACTCGCGCACCGAGGGTTCCGTACAAACCTGTAGGTATATAAGTAATAACTTTAAAATTATTAAAAATATTCTGATTAAGTATATGATGTAACTAAAAATATACGGTTTTCGCAATTTTTCCTTTATCTGTGCTATATAAGAATTTGCTTCGTACCAAATGTCAAGATTCTGAGTTCGACGACCGCTTTAGCCTAGTTGGTAGTGCGACCCTGCCTACGAAGCAAGAGGTCCCGGGTTCGAATCCCGGTAAGGTCATTTATTTGTGTGATGAGCACGAATATTTGTTCTGCGTCATGTATGTTTTCTATGTATTTAAGTATTTATTTATCTATATAAGTATTTATCGTCGTCTAGTACGCATAGTACAAGCTTTGCTTAGTTTGGGACTAGGTCGATTTATGTAACATTGTTCCCTAATATTTAATATTAATATTTAATTTAATATATATTGGAATTTACAGAAGTAAATTAAGAAAAAAATACCGTGCGCGGGACAACTTTTAATGTACCCCAAATGTGTTGTAAGGGCCTCTACCTACATTACCCAGTCGTTTGGCACACGCTTTACAATACTCACTGTATACCTTTGAAGTCGACTGTACAATCTGAAGTGGGTTGTAACTCCAAAATTGAAACTGACACGTCTAGACGTCACAAGCCCTGACAGACTTGGTAACTTGAGTGGTATTTTCTTACCCCAACATTAAAAGAGACAGGTTAGCACGCGGCCATAAATTTTGTAGGTATTGGAATTCCGTTCGCGTCCAGATTTCCGGAGAACAACGACCTGAACTAATGGCTTTTACGGTAAGATTAAGATGAGTTGTGAGAGGTGCAGGTACTACATCTTGAGTCTAGGACGCCGTTTGTGAACAGGAGTTATTGATCAAAAACCAACATCATCTTTAATTACAGGTATAAAGAATGAAATAAATAAATCAGTATATACGTATTTTCTGATGCACTAAATATTGTACCTAAAGAATGACGATACCTAGAGGTTATATTTGTGTTCTTTTGCTTTTGGTTTGTTTTTTCTATTTATTGTTATTGTGTTCTTAAATATATTTGTTGACATTGTCCTAATATTATATCTTAATTTTTCTCTGTTTTTGACGATCGTAATAAAAATTCTTATTTTTTTGACATGCATGCAAATCTGTAATGTAACTTTTTATCGTGAAATAAATAATGTAATCTAATGTAATCTAATCTATGCTGCTAGGCACAGGCCTTCTCTCATGGATGAGAGGGAACGGGCAGTGGTCCCCACGCTGGCCCAGTGCGGGTTAGGGACTACACATACACCTTTGAAGCGAAGCGCCTGCTAATCACAGCTGAGATCGTTGCTGGTGAGCTCTCAGGTGACTGACATAGCCAATTATTTGCGACGAAAGTGCGACACCCACAAAAGAAATGACTACTAGCTTTGATTTCGAAGTTTCAACCATTTTTAGGGTTCCGTAGTAGACTAGGAACCCTTATAGTTTCGCTTTGTCTGTCCGTCCGTCCGCGGATAATCTCGGTAACCGTTAGCACTAGAAAGCTGAAATTTGGTACTAATATGTATATCAATCACGCCGACCAAGTGGTAAAATAAAAAGTGATAATTTATTTTTTAATAGGGTACCTCCCCTATACGTAACGTGGGGGAGTGTTTTTTTTTTCATTTCAACCCTAACGTGTGATATATTGTTGGATAGGTATTTAAAAACGAATACGGGTTTGCCAAAATCATTTTTTGGTAATGTTAATATTTTCGGAGAAAATCGCTCCAGAAGTAAAAAAATATGTGTCCTCCCCCCCCTCTAACTTTTGAACCATAAGTTTTTAAATATGAAAAAAATCTCAAAAGTAGAACTATAAAAACTTTCTAGAAAAATTATTTTGAACTTGATAGGTTGAATAGTTTTTGAAAAAATTACAAAATAATTTCTGAACTAAGTTTGTAATTTAACCGTATAAGCAGGTGTTTATTGTACCTGTAATTTCTACAAAATCACAATGAAATAACGTGCTTTCAAATAAAGTAAAAAAAACGGTGAAAATCGGTTCACGCAATGAAGAATAATCCCATAAAAATCATCTTCCATACTTTAAGCTCGCGCGCAATAGTTTACTTAATTTGCTGAGTCGCTGCATGTCGGGTTTTAGAGTTTTGTACTTAATATGTCAACTCAATGTAACAAATAGCCCATTTTTTACGCTTAAGTGGGGACACTTACTGTGACGGACGAAAAACTACGGAACCCTACACTGAGCGTGGCCCGACACGCTCTTGGCCGGTTTTTAATTCATTTTAAGTATCCTGAAAGAACCTAAGAGCTTAGTTCAAGCATGCGGCGGTCAAATGACGGGCGTTTTTGAATCCTGGCTCGTACGGTAAATGGTTGTAATTGCTGAGCCATTTAGGTGTCAACTAGTTTTGGTTTTTTAGTGGTTAAGCTTTGAAGTGTCCAGTATAAAGTAAGCTCAGTAATTAAAGTCCTCGACCGTTACTAATCAGTTTTTCGGAGCTTTTGTACGAAATGTAAATTCCATAAACTGTTCGATGAAGGAAAACATCGTGATTATTGCAAAGAAATTCGAAGGTGTTTCAAGCCGCCAATTCGCACCGGGCGTACTGCCTGAGAAACAACAGGCTTGTGCCTCTCAGTGGTACTTTTAAAGAGATTATTTCCGACACATTGCTTTTTTACATACATATCATTACTCTATTTCTAGTATTTCAGTATATAGGTACAGTAAGACCTTTCTTTCCTTCTCCACTTGACTTATATATTTTCTCTGGAAAACCGGCACCATCGTTTACTTTCTGACCTACAGACATTTTACCACTAATTTGCCTCACTTGGAAGTAATCAATTGCGATATAAGCAAAGACCCTTTCAAATCAAATTATAGATGCCCTCTAAATGGCATGCCTTTGATTCCGTCAATTTAGGTAGGATCCCTAGGAAATTACTAGACAAGTGGGTATGCTGATAGTAATGATTCTGGTGCATTCGGGTAATTACAAAGGGATTTTGGAAGAGTTGACAGGATATGTATATTTTTATTCATCAGTCAGATTAGGCGCAGTTTTTTCTTACGGTATCGGTTACGCTTTCTTTTTTAATATATAGCCGAAAGCTTTGTTTCAAAGACTTTTACTCATCGGAATTTGTAAATAATATGTATAAGCGTTATAACCGCAAACTATTTTTTCATTATACAAGGGTAAATCCGGAGTATGTCGGGTAATTCCGAATGATATACACAAGTGAGTCTTATTTAGTTCTGGCACAATAAACATATTCCGTTTTTGCTTCCTAATAAATATTATTGGATATTGCTTGCTTTGGTAGAAATTAGAAATTATAGGAATATCCCAATTTTCGACGTTAACCGAATGGATATTTGCGGGGCGGGATCGGTATGCAGTATTTCGTACTTTGACGTGAACTTACTGATGTAGCAGAGATATTCTCACTTGTCGGTATCGTTTAGAAAAAGCGAGGCAGTGCGCTTGCAGTACTGCAGTTGCACCGTCCCGCTGCATCCCAAGCCATTCAGGAAACACTCATTTAAATGTATTTTTATACGTATTTGTGCAATAATGTGTAAATCATTATACAACCTATTCAGTGTGCCGCCGGCAGTCAGGGCGACAAAGAGAGGAACCTAAATATCCGAACAGTGCCGACCTCTATAAATTTGACTCTCGACCCTTGACATAATCCTTAAGTTAATAAAGAGTTGGCAACGAACATGTCAGTCTTCCGGGCTTGAACGGGTTTGCTTATAATTAGTCGGGTCAGACACCATTTTCGTACGAATATTAAAAACTTGTTTGAAAAAGTTTTTGAAGACTGCACGTTTTTGTTACCCAGTTTGTTACTGGTATCTGACACTCACACGCAAGCTCATTTAAAGTATTCTAGCTAGAGACAACTGAAAATAGGTCAGAATTAGGAAAAACGCGTTTCTATTTAAGTACAAAGGATCAATGTAACATTCGTCACGCATTCTAATTTGATTTAAATGTGTTTCACGCACTCTTTTGATCCTGCTAGAAGAGAGCTGGGAAATCTCTTTGAATTCTTATCAGAATCATGGCCGTAGGTGTAATTCAAATAGGCTTCGCATAAGTGCGTGCTTTTTATCCAAATCGCATTTAAATGCTTTTCATGCCAGGTACCCACTTGATGTGTGCAGCGAACGAAAAAACCATATTAGTGCCGTAAAATGGCCCCACAGAATGGATGCCATTGCCATTATGCGGGGTTGGGCGCGGGGTGTCAAAACGATGCCAAGCAGACGTTTAGTTCGAACAAGCGCATACCGGGTTTTAGGCACGTGTTTGGGTAGAAATTTGTATAAACGTAAATAGTAAGGAGCTCGCATTCTATGGTTATTTTGGTCACTGGGTGTGTAGCGTTTTTTTCAACAAACGATTTTCCCGTGTTATCGGCTACGAGCATAGCGCTACAAGAACAGTCGATTCTGTGTGCTCATGAAGGCGTGCCCGAAAAACAAATTAAAATGTGGATAGGATCAGAGTGACTGAAAATAAAACCTTTAGATACAGTAAAATGGCAAATACATTATCATCATATCAGCCGAAAGACGTCCACTGCTGGACTTAGGCCTCCCCCAAAGAGTGTAAAAGTGATCGATCCTGCGCCTCTCACAACCTTTACCAGAGACATTATACACTTTATTTTTTTATTTTATCGTATGGCATTATTCATTAGTCAGCGAGTCTACATGTTTACAAATTAATATCTAAATTCTTCACCCATTGGACTGCGTTTCCACTTATGATATTAAGTCCAGCCAGAGAATCTCCAGATCTACACTAAAATATTATAAAGAGGAAGTGTCTGTGGGATTGTAGCTTTGTGAGTTTGTTAGTTTCTATGAAATGGGTAAACTCCGGACCGCTTTTCCGATTTTAAAAATTATTTCTCCTGGGTGTTGAATGGACTATTTCGATAGTTATAGGCTATATAAATATTATCCCGCGGGTTTACCTGTGTTCTTTTCAATGTGCGGATGAATTCGCGCGGGCAGCTAGTAATTTTATATATACAAAGCAAAGTTTGTGACTGTTACGTTTGTGTGTAGGGAGTGGCGCACTTCAAGAAGTGTAGAAGTACCGTAAGCAACAGTCAACATTAAAAATATGGTTGCATTGAACTTACTCATAAATATATCCCATAACTCTTGTCAGTGGATTAAGGTTTTGGTACTTATTTATAAGAAGGTGTTATCGATACATATGTTTGTACGTGACTGAACAGTTGAAAGCTGTATACTTTGTAATGGGTCCTACTTTGAGTCTCCCCACAACAACCGTTGTACCCCTACAACGGTTGTTGTGGGCGTTGGTCAGGGGTAATAAAAATATTCCTGAACATTTTCACGATGTCAGTGGTAAAAATATAATTATGTAATCTAAATCTTAATATTATGTCTAACAGATCATTGTAAATGTTTGGACCTTCTAACAGTATAACATTTAGTGACACACCGGTGTCACTCTTAGAGCTGCCATTGAAAACTGTCCCAAGCTTCGTTGATGGCTGTCAGGCTTTAAAACAGGCAAATGCGGCAGATAGAATGACTTGTGACTTGTGATTGATTTAAATCTGTAACAGGGGGTAATCTCGGAATTACTCAAGCGATTTCAAAAACCCTTTTACTAATATCTAGAATGCAACTTCAGGGTGGGCATACGTTATTTTAAATCCCGCGGCCTTGCTGGCGTTCTATGCTTAAACGAGGCTGGAGCAAGTTAACTATATTTGAAGAACGAGACCGCTCGCATTTATCTTGTCTGCTTGAAAGAATAGGCGAGCCGGTCAAAAATCAATTTAGTATTTTCCGAGTTCATAGCAAACGCAAGACAGACAACACAGACGGGCACAGGGAAATAAAGGCTTATAGCTTTTCGAAATCTCTCAACATTTTCTAGCTCCCAGTGTTTTGGATGCTTACCAAACCGATTTACAATCGATATGGACAAGTTATGCGGAGGGATGATAGTCATGTTACTAGAAGGGTATTTAATATTAATGTGGAGGGTTGTAAGAGATTATAAATAGACTAAGGTATGAATAGGATGTGATGAGTTAACGGGCGATAGAGGTATGGAAGAAAAAACATGCTACGCCGACCCCTAGTAAATGGGATAAAGACAAGCGAGTGATGATGATGACAAAAGATAGACGAAGCACTTCAATCGTCAAGTTTTCTTGTACGGCCGATGTCAAACAGGTGCATACATGTTATGCCTCATTACAAAGGAATGTTCGTCCTAGGTAAATATTTCTTTGACCTAAGATAATAATTAGTATGAAGATAGACCCTGAGAAGGATAAAGGGTATAGTATTTATATATCAAAAAATCTTCTTTCTTCTTCTTCTTTAACTTTATGCCTGTAACTAATCAAACAGCATAAGTATTTGGTGAACGAGCGGGAAAGCGAACGCAGTTCTCCGTTACAGTTTGGACCGTTTTTTTACGTATGTCCGGATATCCCCTGTCCCACTCTCCGCATGTCCGGCTGCTTTCCTCTACAGATCGTATTTCCCAACCGATTTTCCTTACATTTTGTGAGCAGGTACGTTAATTAAATATAGATTTTTTTGTCGACTCAGTTTCTACTAAAGCTCATATAGCCACTAGTTATTAGATTTGCTTCAGTCGTCGTACTTACTAAATTACATTGATGGATTAGTAGTAATCCCTCAATGCAATATCTGAGTATACGCGGATGCAGCCAAGGCAAAAATCTAGTACATATATCTTTATAAATCACATTCCATCTGACATCAAAAGAGCCAATAAAAAAATATTTTCACCAGCAAAATACGAGTTCGACATTCCAGCAGTTTAGGAAAGAAAAAACCAAGGGGGCGTGGCCGTCTCGATCCCTTCAAGTCTATTAAACGACATAAAAAAGGTTGGCTCTAACTTTCCGAGCCGGCCTTAGCTTGCGATCTGTCTAATGTTGGGACCCGTACGATCTTTTCGGCCATTTATTTGTCAGATCCTTTCGAATGATTGAAGACTTACATTGCGACAAACACTTGAGGCAACTGAAAATGATATGTAGCAAGATAAAATATAAATGATTATTCTTGACGAAAGCGTGTTGAAGGTCAACAATGGCGTCGTCCCACAATTTGACGTTTTTTCGAACGGCGTTCCACCATGTTCCCGCAAGTTCGGTTAAACAATTGACATTTTCGTCTGATACTTTCGCGTACTTTATATGTCTGGATACCGTTGATGAATGCTTCCAAGGCATCTTCGACCGAATCTTCAGTTTCGCTAAAACTGAGGTTACAACCGGCGAAGTGACCGCAGGGATGCACTGTCGTAGCTTTAGACGCAGATACCAATCTATCGCACAAATCATTGCGTGATTGTTGCATTTGTTGCAACAATATCGTTAGATATTCTTGAGGCATCGTCAAATTAAAAGATGTCGCGTTAGCCTGTTCACCCGTTTTGCCGCTGGTGTAGGCCGCCATTACGGTTTCCTTTTTCGGCCCCATCCGAACGAAAATTTTCCCTATTTAGTCAATTTTGCAACACAATCCTTAGCGTTGGGCGCCACGTTTAACCGTTGAAGGCTTAGGGGTTCTGTGATTTATGCCAAACTGGGTAAGGAAAGGAAATTCACTCACGAAAAGTGATCTGTTCTCAAGGCTAGACGAAATCGGACTGGGTTTTGAATATGGCGCACGCAATATCTCAGTGAATGAATGAATGAGTGAAGGTAACGAAAGGTGAATGTATGTAAATAAGTTTAGGACTAAAATGGTTGGCATAGACGTGTGTATAAGGGTGTGGCTACACGTCTGTGATGATGTTGTTATGGGTTGTCCTGGGTGTTAAAATAACGGGCAATTCGATCACGTTTATGGTATGTATTATCGACTAATAATTAAATCTATCTTAAAAATAAGTGGGCGCCAGAAGAATTTTCGTCAGATGTTCGACTGGATAATTCTGCCTAACCGGGCTCGTGTTTTATCTAGCTCAGCCTTGTAGATTAAGCCGTCTACAAAAAGGGCGTGTCGATAGTCTACAAAAAAACATTAATCGTGTCAATACTTGCTACCGCACTGGATAAAGCTATTATTCAATAAGGTTTTTACTTTCCTTAACACTAACACCCCTTACCCCTTTTTGTAGTATGAACGGCGTACAAAATTAATAACAAAACGCAATCCCAGCCACTAGCAAGTTTACTTTAGCAACAATTTCGATACGTGAATTACAGTATTACATTTTAAATTCAATTCACCACACCAGCGGAGAATGTCTGCATTATTTGCCGGTACAAGCTAAAGTGATTTTATTTTTCTCACACCTGACCGCAAACAATACTATCCACAAACATGAAATCCTAAACTTACAATACAATCATAATAAAATAGAAAAAGATTGTCCACCATTGGACTCGGAACCTCCTTCCTTAAGTTTCTTATACCACTCGCTTACCGCTGAGCTATAATAAATAATAAATATAATGGGACAATCTTACACAAATCGACCTAGTCCCATAGTAAGCTCAGTAAGGCTTGTGTTATGGGTACTAGACGACGATATAGATATTTGCCAATAACCTCGTCCTTGTTTGATAGTATGCTTTTTCGAAAAAAATATTTTGCACGATTCATTTAACGAACGGCTAAAATATCGAATACCAAACTTCGATGATTTCACTGTCGATATATCAACGATCGGAATTAAAATTTAATGTTGACAACTTCAGTTTATCTTTATTTACACTAGTTCAGCGATAGCGTGACTGTTTATTGACATGTTTTTATCAACACGCTACCAGGCGTCTAGTGCCACTGCCATGATATCGATCTTCTATCTACATACCAACATACCCCGTCTCCCCTATATTCGTAGTCGATTGCATTAATAACATATAAACCAGATTTATAAATAAACGTATCACGAACGATAGAATTTCGCATGTTCGGCCAGCGGTTGTAAAAATGACATGCGATTAAAGTATGCGGCCATTGACCTAATTCTATAACTTACGGACACGCAAGGGACGATCCTTTTTTTGACAGGCCTTAGGAAATATTCGAAATAAATGTATTTTTTGATTTCTATGCTACACTATCTATCTAGCAAACACTACTTTAAACGAGGTTTCTGCAGAAGTGTTCAAATAAAAAGGTACCCAAGGTAAACGTCCCACTGTTTTTTTCCCACATTTCTGTTCATCCTAAAAGGCTAGGTTAGTATTTTCTCTTCTTGGTGTCCTTAGAAACAGTTTCTAAAGAGGTTTTGGATGGAACTTACTACAATAAGAGCAAAAATAATCTGACATCCCAAAAACAGCTCATTCGATTCAACGGTTCTACACCAAAGTGGATAAATGGTATTCAATTTTGGGAATACGTGTGGAATTTTGTGGTTAAGTAATAAGCACCGGTATTTTATTATATATTTGCTGGATCGCCTGTTTATCCCAATGATGAATGATCCCGAGGTTACTGTAGAATATGATTAATTGTATGTGCAAATGTTACAAAATATTTACTAAATTTCGTCTGGTGGCGAACATTGAGTAAAGCCAACAAGGAAAATAACGTAATAGAAAAATATTTCAATAAGTAATGAATGTATTTATTTTCTAAAGTTTAATTAAAACTAAGGTAAACCTAAAAATCTGCCAAGTGCGTGTCGGGCCACGCGCAGTGTAGGGTTCCGTAGTTGCCTGTCTGTCTTAGTTACATCGACACGCGCGCTCCAACTAAATAGTGCGGTTGCGTCAGCCGAATTTGTACGAAAGTAGGCCTTTCTACCAACTAGTCATGCCTATTTAGCCGTGATAGTTTTCCTTTCAAATTCATTACATTATAGTATCGTAGATTATATTCAATTATCGGAGTATTTAAACAAAAATTAACTCAGTGTCAGTTTTGTGACGACAATCATTTAGGTATACAGATTATATAAAAGATAACTTTTTCTTTTTAATTTATATTATAAATGAGTAGCTTCTGCCCGCGACTTTGACGGCGTGGATCCGGGATAAAAACTATCCTATATATTAATTCAGGCTATAAACTATCTTCGTGCAAAATTTCATACTAATTGGTAGAGCCGTTTTAGTGTGATTAAGTAACAAACACCCAAACATCAAAATATCCTAACTTTCGCATTTAAAATGTTAGTAAGAAGTAGGATATGCTAAACACGTTATTTAAATGTGAAACAAGTTCATTTTCACATCATTTGTATGCTTAATTTTAACATGTGATTTCCATCCAATATATTTTCAGAAGAGACCAGCAAGGGTACATAACTACCCTTGCTGGCCTCTTGGGTTGCCATGATATGAAAGTTTCCTGTAACGTTCAGCAACAAAGCTAATGTTGCCGGCAACTTTCAGAGTAATAGCAGCCTGTCACCACATTTTTCCCCCGAGGGAAACGAGGGTGTTATAAGTATCTGTGTGTATATATCTGTTGCATGCTGTTGCAGTAATAACAAATGAAAGTGCGGTTTATTAAATCAAGTCTTAGCACTGTCTGTTGTGTCGCTGGTTTTTAATATATGAAGTCATCGAAAACTGTTTATACTTCAGTTGCCTAGTTTGTTAGTTCCGGTAAGGTGTTTGCGAAGGAACGAACGAACGAATTTTGTAATTTTTTGTATACTATAAATCCCGGCGTTGTCGGAGGCAGTATTCCCGTAAACGAGAATAAGTATTAGCAACACATTAGTGGCCGTGGAGCTTTTAAGTTGAATAATTTGAGTTGATACCATTGCGTTGCTAGGTGTTAAAAGTAACTTGCTTGCGGCATTTCGTTCACTGTGTCTCCACTTCAATCTTGGCAGTGCACCAATTTTGTGATAGTAAATCATTTTTGCGGCCAAGCCAAGCAGCAAATGGCGTATTTGTAAAACTGCGGAAAATTCAAGTAGCCACAACTTATAATAAAGATTAATATAAAAGAAATTGTTGGCATTAGGCGAGGGTGTGTTCCTCGCCTACTACCAACAATTATTTTATAGCATATTGATGTATAAAGTGTTCAATGTAATTTTATCACAGTTTGTAATTTTTTTAATTGTAAAAAAAATACTTAATGGATTTTCTTTTTTCAAAATTTCTTGGGGTTGGATATGAAGCTATTATATATCATTTTAGGTATATTTTACAAATAATGATTCAACCGTATCATATGGAAACATTTCCGAAATAAATTATTTGATTTGATTTTGATATCTGGAGAAGCCCAAACTTGTGACTGAAATATAATGATGTGATATATTTTTAGAATCGGTTTAGTAAGCCCTTTGATTAGATACCACATACGATAGGTTTCAGAACAAAAAATATTTTTTTCCCATACTAATAAAAGATGACGTTATAACTCCTCTCCTTTTTAGTTTTTTTTTCGTGATACGGGTCACATTGATTCGTATGGCCTAAGAATCAATCGTTCCGATTTTCATGCTTTTAACAGCAATTGCAGCTTTTTACTGAATATCGGGGTATACCGCTAGAACCTAGAAAGAAAGAGCTAGAAAGAGGCTTGAGAACAAATCTCTCTTAAAAACGTGCATTTAAAATTGGCGCGGGTGACCGTCTATTCGCATAACAACTTTTGTCATTATATCGATTTTCATACAACATTACGCATAAAGTTGATGCTCATTTTTTTGGCATAAATTATACTGTGGCATAATTGTTCCCTGTCATAATTATAGGGAGTCATAATTGTTTAACCATAATGTACATACATTTATTTAGTCATAAAATTGATAGTTATAATTATTTTAAGTAATAATTTTAAATGTCATACATTTATCAAGCCATGCAGAGTGGGCATCAAATAAACTTTTCTCTGAGATCAACCAATGCCAAGATAATGGTGTATAAAGTTCAAGTTATCACGAAAGAAGTAGGGAACAGGGAATTCGCGGATAGGTTAAAAGACAGAAGCGGGATCTTAGCTCCCGCTTTCGTCTTCGAGGTTTTTTTTTTATAAAAGAGCGGAAAAACTTGTTATTAAAACTTGTTTGTAAACCTTTATATTGACCGCCCTTTGCTATACTGTGACCCAACATGAAAGAGAACTTTGTAACTTAAGTACTTGCTTCTGAAGAGCAATTTTGTATTAAGTCATCAAAGTAAGAAAAACATAGGCTTATGCGTTTTACAGTTTATGCGTTTATACAGTATAGTTAAATTGTTTTATGAGCAACCAATTAATGCCCATAAAGTAAGCTTAAATAATTTTATGCGCATCAAATGTATGCGCATTACACAATATGTTCTTAAACATTATGATTAAAAACGTTATGCGCATAAATGCATGACTATTTACAGTTATGCGTAATGACGAGTATAACGAATCCACGCATGCCTGTCAAAAAGATGACTAAACTTTATGCAACCCAACGGCAAACAAATACACAAACTTTATGCAATTGGCGCGCATAGACAACTCCCAAAAACTCATTCGTGACCGAACTGCGTGAACGAATGTTCTCTATCACCTGCGAGCGGCCATACTCTTGGCTTCCCATTTGACTGAACAAATGCCAGCCGGGTTGGATCGCTGTCAAAAATTACAAAAATGTGAAAATTATGTGTTACAAGTTATATGGAGTCAGGAGGCCTAACCTATGGAAATGTAAGTGAGACCCTTTTTTACAAGCTTTTATTTACTTCCACCTGTCCCGTTGTCTGTCTGTCTGTCTGTAATCAAATCTTGCAAGTTAAATTTGACCCACTTCCCGGTGACCGATTGAGCTGAATTTTTGGGTATAAGTATAGTTTGGATGACAATTCAATATGATGGTACCATCGAGCTGATCTGATGATGGAGACAGAAGGTGGCCATGGGAATTCAGTACTTAACCGACGTAACCCCGTTGAGTTTGGGCTCGTTAAAATCGTCTCAATGAGTAATTGATGATGGTATACAGAAAAGTCGGCAATAAAAGCTTGTACCAAAAATGATTTTTGTCAGAAACTTGTTCTTTCGCCCAATAAGTACTTTTGCCGTACACAACACAGCGTACATGGCAATGGCAAAAGCACCAACGGCCTTTTTCCTTGAGAAAGCCACTACTTAATTCAGAATTTGTGAGGTTCAACTAAATGCTTCCATGATTCCAGTTGTTGTCTATAACATCAGTGTTTTGACTTCGTAATTTTACTTTACAAAACGTAATCCCAATTAGCTCATCGTCTCGTATTTGGACCAGCACAACTTACAAAAGACCACAAACCATAATAACACCTCTGCTGCCTTTGCAGGTATTATTGTAATGTTGTATTTCTGATGATGAGCAAGGTCGCCAGAACTCCACGAGGATTCAACGTGGCGAGAGTAAGGGACATGCATTTGTCCCTAGTTGTCGATAAAACCTATCTTTAAATTAACATAATATACCTGCTTAGGGTCGGTAATGCGCTTGTGGTTCTATAGTCACAAGAATCCATAGGCTGAGGCCAAATGCTTGTTTGTGACCATTATTGTATTAAATAACGCTGTCTGTCTTTGGATTGGATGGTGAGTTATTTCTGACAAACCGGTTGGAGACTTTTTAGGGTTCCGTAGCCAAATGGCAAAAAACGGAACCCTTATGGATTCGTCTCGTCTATCTGTCTGTCTGTCTGTCCGTCCGTATGTCACAGCCACTTTTTTCCGAAACTATAAGAACTATACTGTTGAAACTTGGTAAATAGATGTGTTCATGAACAGAAAGTTTTATTTTTGTCTATGGCAAAATCTATTCTGGCAACATCTTCCTTCTTGTCCAGCCACGGCCATAGCGTGCTGTTCGATTTGCAATTAATTAATTATTGGTGTCAATATACATCTAAAAGTTTCTAGCATGTTTTATTTAACGAACATGCTAAGTGGTCCTTCGAGTTTTAATTGAAAAAGTGCTATTCATCACGAAAATAAACAGTTCGCGAGTGTTTGTGCTGGTGTGCGTCGTGACAATTATGAGCCCGAAAATCTATAATTTTCTAATATTAAGGCCCTTGAAGCATTCGTGCAGCGAACAACAATAAAGTACGGCTATATCCATACTTAGTGCAAAGTATCCGTACTTAGTGCAAAAGAAAAGTACGAGTTGCGGGAGTGAATTCGGCAGCCATTTTTGCCAAGCGCTTTTAACCGGCTTCCCGCGCGCGTTTAAAACTCCGCGACGTCAAGTGACAGTTCCGCGGACTCTATGTTGGCAGTACTTCGATTACGTCAAGTCGACAAGTGACGTATAATGACAGTGACAGCTGATGTCGCCGAATAGTTTACGCATTTATTTTGAAGATTTTGGTTTTAAAGTCCTGAAAGATGACGCCCAATTCAACGGTTCCTGACCCTGCGGAGATGTTGAAGCAGCTTAAGGCGAGGCGACGCGCCTTGAAAGGAGCCATAACGTGAGGGGAAACATTTATCAACGAGTGCAAAGTGTCAACAAACAGTGAGTTGTGCGCGAGAAAACCAAGCATTGTAAGTACTTTTAATAATTATGAATCGATCAATATCGAAATACAAACCCTAGATGAAAATGATGACGAGGACATTTCAGTGGTTGAAAATAAATACTACTATGTGATAGGTAAATTGGACGAGTCCATAAAAAGTTTGAATAACAATAATGGTACAAGCAGTGAACACAATAATTCACACAACTCTACAAGCTCCAAGCTTCCAAACATTGAGATCCCATTTTGATGAAAAAGACTTTACCAAATTCAAACCATTTATGGATCTCTTTTGTGCTGTTTTGGAGAAAAACCCATCACTGTCAAATATACAGAAATTATTTTACCTGCGCAAATACCTAACAAATGATGCTTTAGGTATAATTATAAACCTACCAATTGAAAATGAATCATATCCTGAGGCTATGGAATTATTAAAAAAGCGTTTTGACAATAAGTCACGCCTAGTTACCACTCACATCAATGTGCTTTTGGATCTGCCCTAAATGCAGAAGGGTACTGCTGCAAATATCAGGACATTCATTTCACAAGTCCAGCAACAATTGTATGCTCTTAAGAACTTGCAGCAGCCGATCAAGGAGTGGGATATGCTATTCATTTCAGTTTTGACAAGAAAGTTAGACTCTTTTACCAACCGTGCATATCACCTTGACCGTGTGGACCCAGATAAAATGCCTTCTATGGCTGAATTTATAGCCTTTTTGGAAAAGCGTGCTATAGCGCTTGAAGAAAGTCCACCAGAGAGAAATCCCACTCATGAAGTTAAATTTCAGTACAAACCGAACACTTACAATAAAGTGACTAATTTAGTTACAAACAGCTATAACACTCCTTGTGCATATTGTACAAAACAACAGCATCCTCTGTATTCATGCGCAAAATTTCAAATGGCAACTGTAAAGGATAGGTTGGACTATGTAAAAGCAAATAATTTGTGCAATGTGTGCCTGAAACAACATAGAAATAGTTGCAAATTCACTTTTAAGTGCAAAATTTGTAAACAAGGGCAAAATACTTTATTACATGAGGACGGACCCACAAGCACACCTCAGGAACCAATGGTTAATTGTCATTCAAATGTGCATACATGCAGAAATGTCTTGTTACCTTCTATAAAGGTCAAGGTTCATGACAGCAATGGTCATGGACATATTGTTAAAGCGCTACTCGATAGTGGCAGCCAAGCTTCGCTAATGACCCAAGAATTAGCTGATAAATTAAAGTTAGAGACCAAAAAAGAGGATACCAACATTATTGTTGAATTGGTGGGATACTCAGATGCTTCAATCAAAGCCTATGGATGCTGCTTATATCTGAGAATAACTGATAAAAATAATAAAGTACAAGTAGATCTTCTATGCTCCAAGTCTCGAGTTGCACCCTTAGGAAAGGTGCTCACAACACCACAGCTTGAGCTGAACGCAGCCTTAGTTTTAGCTCAATTAGTGAACAAGGTCAGCAAAACATTAAAATGTCGATTTGAGCATGACACGATATTATTTAGCGATTCCCAAATAGTGCTCGCGTGGATCAATAGTCCACCTAAATCAAATACTTACATAAACAATAGAGTAAAACAAATACATACCTTAGTAGGTATTACCCGGCAGATTGTCTGTCTCGGGGAATGTCTCCGGAGAAATTGAGATCTCATGACTTGTGGTTTCATGGGCCAGCAAGCTGGTTAAGTCCAGATTTTGATGTTAAAACAAGCTCTATTAAGCAAGAGTTACCTGCTGAGTCTGTTCTAGTACTCACTCCAGACACAAATAATGATGATGACTGCATTAATTTGTTAAATAAATACTCTAAAATAAATAAACTTCAACGGGTATTCAAGCTTCAAGCGGAGCATATAGGCCACCGCCTATATGCTCCGCTTTTGTAAAAATTGTAAAAATACTAATGACAAGATTACTGGCTCACTGGCACCACAAGAGTTAAATTACTCTATGATCATTATTGTGAGACAAACTCAAAGGCATTTATTTTCAAAAGAAATTGACTGTCTATTAAAAGATATGCCTATTAAGACTGGCTTGAGTGGTCTTTACCCATTTTTAGATCAGAATCTCATTCTCAGGACTGGTGTAGGTTACAAAATGCCAGTAACATCTCATATGACAAGTTGCATCCCATTATCATGCCAAAAGCTTGTCATGTTACTCGCTTACTCATACATAGAGAACATTTAAGACTGTTACATGCGGGTGCAAAGTTAGTTCTAAGCTCACTCAGCCAAAGATATTCCATAATAAATGGCATTAGAGAGGTTAAAAATGTTTTAATAAAATGTGTGAAGTGTTTCCAACTGAAGGCTGTAGCTGCAAAGCAATTGATGGGTTCCTTGCCAGTGCAAAGGGTCACAGCAGCACGCCCATTTGAGGTCACAGGAGTAGATTTCTGTGGACCTTTTAGTACCAAAGTTAGCAGAATTCGTAAACCCGTTACTAAATCCTACATAGCAATTTTTGTTTGTTTTGCTACCAAAGCAGTGCATGCAGAATTGGTAAGTGACTTGACCACTGAGGCATTCTTGGCATGCCTTAAAAGGTTTATAGCTAGACGAGGAGCACAAATATTTTGTGACAATGCTCAGACATTTAAGGGAGCTTCCAATAAATTAAAAGAATTGTATCACTTACATTCATCCAAGGCTCACCAACAGATTGTAGATAATTATTGCTGTAATAACTATATTATGTTTAAATTTATCCCTAGCTACTCTCCTGAGTTTGGAGGCCTCTGGGAGGCTGGCGTAAAGAGCCTCAAGTTCCACCTCAAGAGGGTTGTTGGGAGCCTGGTACTAACATTTGAAGAAATGTACACTGTTATCACCCAGATCGAGGCGGTGTTAAACTCCAGGCCTTTATTGCCGACATCTGCTGAAACCTCTTGTTATAGATATCTAACACCTGGACACTTTTTAATAGGTGCTCCATTGACCAGTTTTCCCGAAGCTACTACTACTATACTTTTTTTTTTTTTATGATATAGGAGGCAAACGAGCAGTCGAATCACCGGATGGTAAGCGATAATTGACGCCCATGGACACTTACAACACCAGAAGAGTTGTAGGTGCGTTGCCGGCCTTTAAGATGGGAGTACGCTCTTTTCTTGAAAGCTTGAAGGTTATAACGGTCCGGAAATACTGATGTCAATATAAATAGATTAAAATTTTGGAAAATTGTTGAAAAATGTAGACAAGATTTTTGGAAACTATGGTCAAGGGACTACCTGACAGCTTCAAAACCGCCCCAAATGGCAAAATGTTCAGCCAAATTTAAAAGAGGGTGATTTAGTTGTAGTAAGGACAGATAATACTGCTCCTTTAGAATGGCCTATGGCTAGAATTGTAAAGGCCATACCTGGACCTGATGGAAAAGTAAGAGTGGCAGAGATAAAGATCTCTGCCACACAAGAGGCTCTGGTAAAATATTTCTCCGCTCCTACAGGAAATTGTGCCCATTACCTATCAATGATAATTAAGTTGTACCTAATCTTAGAACTTCTAAGAAGTTTTAAATTTGCAAGTTTTTGTTTAAATTGTATTTGTTTTTTTTTAATTTAGGCATATTATGTTGGCCGCCCCAACTATGTTCATGAACAGAAAGTTTTATTTTTGTCTATGCCAAAATCTATTCTGGCAACATCTTCCTTCTTGTCCAGCCACGGCCATAGCGTGCTGTTCGATTTGCAATTAATTAATTATTGGTGTCAATATACATCTAAAAGTTTCTAGCGTGTTTTATTTAACGAACAAGATGTATTCTGTGAACCGCATAAAGATTTGCACACAAAAATAGAAAAAAAAACAATACATTTTGGGGGTTCCCCATATTTAGAACTAAAACTAAAACTTTGCGCGAGAGACACTTCCAAAGTGTTAAGATGTGTGTCCCTGTAACTTCTAAAATAAAAGAATTATAAAACTAAAAAAAATATATGACGTACATCACCATGCAAACTTCCACCAAAAATTGGTTTGAACGAGATCTAGTAAGTAGTTTTTTTTAATACGTCTTAAATCATAAACCGCAATTTACCTTTCTTTCAGCGGATAATGGTGCGGAACCCTTTGTGCACGAGTCCGACTCGCACTTGGCTGGTTTTTATTTTCTGTTATCACACATTTCTGTTGTGCGAGACAACTGCATTGTTAGTGAATTGAATGCGGGGCGTATTGATAATCAATACGCCCCGCATTCAACTTCAATTACTATCAAGAGGTTGTAGCATTTACCTTTATCTGCGTTGCACCTGTAGGTCACATCAGTTAATGCAAGACCTTGCAATTGCCATCTTACGTCTTTTTAGGCTTTCTTTACATCATTGATTCACTCTCTTGGTTCTTGTAACCCCAACTTCTAAGAAAGGGTATACTTCTGTACACTGCTTTTGATATCGTGATAACTTATATTATCGGTTTCTGTTCATTTGAACCGTATTTAATCCTATATTTTCCCTATTCCTGAAATTCTTAAAAATAATAAATACGTTTGTTATTTTCTGTTGACAATCTGTCAACAACGTTGTGTTCTTCTAAATAGTCATTTTCACTACCATAAAGGTTAGGTTTTATACTTTTCGGCTAAGTCTGTATACTTTTAGGTACTTATGAAACCCTGGTAGCTTGTAATTTTTGAAATATGAAATTATAATATGTAATTCTAGAACATGGGATCCCTTGGGTATAAAAGCCGATACAGCCGCTGTATTAAATCAGTTTTACCTTCGACTTCCAAACAAGAAGTACAGAACAGATCCGTTGCGGGGTCACAGCCGGCCCCGCAACTCAAGAGGGTCCCTAAACCTACTCGTCGGTCGTCAGTTCTACTACGAAATGCGTCCCTGCTGGACGACTGCCTTTGCGGGGTTCCCCTACTGAGCACCTGCCTCCCGAAGCGCTACATCTGTACACCACCCTTCGGAACGGCCCTGCTGAGCTCCTCCCGAGCGTTTGGCTTGGAAGGCTCCCTGCTGCACGCGTCCTACTACGCGCCGGCCACTGCTCACGCCCTACGGGACGTTCCTATCTGCTGCATGCGCTTTACTACGCGCCTACCTACTGCTCGCGCCCTACTACGCGCCTGGTTGTCGACTGCCGCGCTACACGCACCCCTACCGAGCGCCTGGCGGAGGCTTATACCCTGACGGTACGCCCGTACGCTTACTCCTCGCACGCGCTGCTACGGACGCCTCCGGCCTGTCATTTCTACCTGCGGATCCCTCACATCCTACGGCGCGACTTCCTGGGGATCCCACTGGTTCCGTTTAACTCTTTCCTAATTTAACCACCACGTGTCCTGGTAACTAGGTACTACTGTTTGCTTGTCAAGAAACTCTCTTAATAAAGAACCTCGACCCTAACTTTTCTTTTGTAATTTGTATTTAGCTTTCATACTTGTTACGTGGGCTTCCAAAAAGGTTTGTAAGTCCACGTAACGTGACAAGGTGATGCTGGAATTACTATCAAGAGGTGATGCTGGAATTGCTACATGAGTAAAATGAAGCACAGCTATTGAATTGATATTGAATCTCATTGAAATATGAAGGTCTATATTATTGTTGTTTGTTTCTGGCTCAGGATTTAAAATTCGGGTGGCCCTTACTCCCGCAAAAACTAGTGCTCACGCTAACATCGCAGACTCTAGGCTCCAAAGCTGTGCAGCTGATGTAACCGGGAGGATCTTAAGTTGTAATAGCAAAATATAGGTAGGAATAACATCATTTTTTTAGTTCATTTTTAAAGTAGGTAGGTACTTTTTTATTCAAACATGGCAAGGCATAACACGATTTTTATCAAACCGATACGACCTGAACCTCACTAAACAAAATAACCTGCCCGTATTACTGAATACACAGGTAAATACCATTTATTATGTTTGCACAAATACGGGCAAATCTTTATAAGGCCTCTGTTCATGGATGATTTCCATTGCCATGTCGCCTCGCTTCACTGAACTCGAGTCGTGACGAATTTTGTAAAGCCAGCGATACGTTATGAGAAAAAAATGATTGAATATTTATTTTTCGTCGCTGTCCCTTTTTATTAATTTCTAGGTTTTCACCTAAGTCCGGTTTTAGTTTTCGCTAGTACCTACCTAAGTTTTTATTTAACCTAACCTATTTATTTTATTATCCTAACTACACTGGAGAGCAATGAAAGACAATCAATTAACTCCAAACGTAGTTGGGTTGTCATTTTGAAACTGCATGCAGAAATATTACGAATCTTTCATTATAGAATCATAGAATAACATCATAGAATCCGCCGTATTTAGGTCAGCAACTAGTTTTTCAAGCATCCGAACTAAATTATAATACACAAAAAAAATATAACTATGGAAACCTTCTACTTTGTCTATTTTTACTTCCAAGGGGCCCTTAACGTTTAGTACAGGGTTCCTCTTTTCGGAAAAGGTTATTTTGAATTTGATTTCTAAATAATGGAAGTGGCTGTTCAGATGCCTAAAATTTAAAAAATATATAGAAACCTTCTTTTTCGCTGTGGGTATGAAAAAGAAGGTATCTCGCTATGACAAACTGTTTAAATTTGAATCCGATTTCAATTTGATCGAGAAAATAGGTAGCGACTTGTTATTCAAATCACTATAAAATTATAGTCATCATCATCATATTCACCGTATTGTTGGGAGTCATCAATAGCCCAGGTGGTACAGACACCGGCCTTGAAGTTGATGTACCCGGGTTCGAGACCAGCGAGCGACACTTTTTGTATGTTTTAAATTCATAGTATAAATAAATATTGGGGGCCAATCTTAAACAAATCGACCTATAGTAGTCCCATACTAAGCAAAGCTTGTACTATACCCATAGTATAGTAGACGACGATAATAGTATTTTATGCAACTGATACCTAATCAGAGGCCCTAAAACAAGTGTGTGGTTTTATGAAACGAGCGTCAGCGAGTTTCATAATAGGATCACACGAGTGTTTAAGGCCAAACTATGTACAGTTTCATACACTACTTTATCTACACACATATCATAAGTACTCGGAGATGGGTTCAGAAGCCGTAGGAAAATGACCTGCATTGCTACTATAGTGCTCCCTGTAAAATATCTTTGTTACAATCGTGGCTGCATTTATGATATCCTGCGGAGTGTGCATATCGTTCTCTGAGTCACTAATCATATTTTTAACTAAAATGTGAGTTACAAACAACTTTTCACAATTCTACTTTCGTATCAACAAAAAACCAACAAAGAAATGACAACAGTAATAGCGGCAATTCGATCCTACGTCAAGTGTTTTTTTTAAATCATAGACAAACGAATGAAATCCCTGTTCTCATGTCACTCAGATCAAATATCGTGCGGTTTATATTAAAAAAACATACTGAATTAACGTTTTGCATCGAAAACAGTTTTTATATCTTTGAATACTAGAATAGAGATCCATATGAGTTGACAGCTGTTCTAAATTTAAACTCATAACCTTACAAAAATCTGTATTGTAATAACATTACAGTATAGATTTTACCTACTACCACAGACAAGAAAGTTCTCGTAGTAAAATCGGTTGTATTAATGCTGGTTATTTCCTACGGTTTCTGAATGCATTTTGGAGCACTAATGATATGTACGTAGATAAACATACTTATATAGATAAATAAATACTTAAATACATGGAAAACATCCATGACTCAGAAACAAATATTCGTGCTCATCACACGGGATTTGAACCAGGACCTCTTGCTTCGTAGGCTGGTTCACTACCAACTAGGCTAAAGTAGAGTGGAATGTTCTAGAACAAGTAAACAAACAAAACATTTGATGCTTACGGAAATGTATAGACAAATGTATGGGCTTGAAATATTAGAGAAACGTGGACGAAGCACGTTTATCTGGAAAATCCCAGGCTACTCAAAACAAATGAGTAATGAAATGAACATCGAAGTGAAGATCAAAATAACGGTCTAGAATCTTCGGAAAGGGGTATATAAAGGGACTACTCCGCGGAACAAGTCAGTCCTTGAGAGTCTTAAGTTTATAGTGATCGAAGAGGAGTCTTAAGTGAGTCTTGAGAGATTCTTCGGAGTTCTGAGTCAATTGAGTCAGTGTTAGGACGTGTGGACTCAGTGAATTTTGCCCTGTGTAAACCACATAAACAGACACCACATATCCTATCATCCCGATGCTCGTAACAATATCAACTAAAATTCGTCCACTGCTGCCTTCCCCATAGAGTAACAAACTGATTCGACGCCAACCGGTAACATTAGATTCATTTGCGTAATATTCACGCCAGAAAAATACATTTTCCCAAAACTTCAGTAATGTAAAAATTAAAGGTTTTCTTGTCCCCTTACTGATAGCTATCGAACCCTGTCAAAACAGATCGGTTTGTAATTTGTCGAAAATGAAATGAGGCGTTCGGGCTGGAAATAAATGGTGTTCTCATTTATGTTTGGGAACGATGAGACTAAAGTCTTAATCTTACGCTTCATTTTGCAGATGGTTTTGCGAAACTTTCCGTACCGCGAGTCAGATACCTTTTCTAACTTAGGATTTATTATCTTGTGTAGCTACCACGTAGTTAATAACACATTTACGAAAAAGCCTGTTACCTTTTTAAAAAAACGTAGCGCGTAAAAAAATGCAGTCTATATAAGCTCTTACTTTCAGTCAGCAGAATAAAAGTTTACGTCGCGCCATAACATTAAATAGTTTAGACACTGACACAATTTATGTTGACAGATCCTCTTTGAACATTATGTAGGAATAACGTCACGTAGCAGTGAGGCTCGCCATATCTGTGGTGGTTTTTAGCAGGCACAATATTACGCGTTTCCTTCTGAAAACATAGGTACCTATTGAAATGGATTCAAATAAACCTAGCATATTCTAATTCTTGCTGAATATCGTGCAAAAATTGACAAGGAGTTGTTAACTTGGCCAACAAAAAAAAACGTTGTTGTGTTGGCTTTGTTGTGTAAAAAAATTGTACTTCAAAGTGTGTATTTAAAGATACACTGCCAACAGCGAACGAAAAAACCAATTGAGAACTTAAAAAGATATTTAGATTTCGCAATAATATATTGCGAAATCTATATTATATCTACTCTCAAAGCGTAAAACTATAGCAAATGAAAAAATCCCTCTTCAAAATCGCGATTATCTTGAGAATGTGCTCCTTTTATATTTCCGCAAAAGAGAAGGTGTTCTTCAAAACATAATTACTTTCATCTTGCGTATCTCGAAGTGCCGCTATTCAAATTATCGGCGGTCGGAACGTCTAGAGTTCCCTTCAATCCAGGTTCCTTTATCGTAAGTCCTCCAACTATTCCAATTTTCGCCCGTTATCGGAGGTCCCCGTTTCCAGACAGTGACCTTTGCCTCTACAATCAACTCATACTATTTACTTTGGCTTTGAATTGAAAGCGACACTAACCTAAATCAAGCCAAATATAAGCCTGACCATTAAAGGGACAGTGTATTTATGGTACATTGATTACATTAGAGGTGTGCCAATCGGAGGGTTATTGATGACTTTGTATTGGTTGAATTCGGAGACCATGAAGTTTAGTTCTGTGAATATTCATTGTTACCTGAAATAAATATCTTTGATCCATCTCGACAGAGAATACTTCCGATTAAACAAACACCGCACTTAAATCGGTTTATCCATCTGGTGTTTCATCCACAGACAGACACACACACACACACATGTTAAACTTATAACACCCCTAGTTTGCATCAAGGGTTAAAAAATAAGGATCTTTGGAGAGAAAAATTGTTTCATGAAAAAGGGAATACTTAAATTTTAATAATAGTCTATTCAATCAAAGTCTACTTATTTACTCCATTTATTGTCTTACGAAGTATCCTGAATTCTAATGAATGTTAAAACAAGAGCTCACTGGACATTGACATTCAAATGTCTCTGGAGAATCTTTGAGTAATGCTTACGAGGATATACATATATTATTATAAAAGTCAAGTTGCACATTTCGAATCTCGTAATACTTAATATTTAAAAGAGAAGATATTCAAAGGACGTTTTTAAATCTAGTTTTAATTATTTATCCTATTATATTTTCAATATACTAAATGTATATCTAATATGTTAAATATGTAGTTTATTTTTGCAGTAGTTTCGTAAAATATGTTTAATAATAATTATTATATTTGTTTTGAAGGGCCTCTGCGCTGTTGACTTCGGCCCCACGCATGCCTTCCAAAAGTCCGCGACCCCATGGTCCCTGAGATGTGGAAAAACATACAAATAATAATAATAATAATAAACCATTTATTTCAGGCATCTAAGGCCCATAGTTACCAATACCTTAAAGGCTATGCAATTTTAAAATTAAAAACGAATTATTATTTAGGCGACGAAACAGTGTGGCTCCGTTGCGTCGTCACGTCCGGTGTAGAGTTCGGTAGGTTGCCCCGGAACCGCCGAAACACGACACCCTTCGGCCAGAAGTCAGCATACGCGATGGTCTCCTGCAGCGGCCTCGGTACGCGCACCACAAACGAGCTGATGTGCACGTAGTGGCGCGAACGCAGCTGGAGAACCCTCAGCGAGTAGCCAGTCTTCTGATGAATATACTGCACCATGTCCTCGGCCGTGGCGGAGTAATGCAGGCGCGACACGTACAGCGCTTTACTCGGGATAAAACTGACATTCGTATTTATTGGTATCCTCGAAAGAAAAAATATTAAAATGACTTCATTTTTATGTGTTTTTCTTTCTCAATTTATTACATACTATGTGTTCTACGAATATTGTTTGTAAATAGTAGAAGCATTGTTAATCTTTGCCCACAAACTCATGTTTAGGTATTACAGAGACAAAAATGTAGGATTTTACTTTTATACTTAATTCAGCACAAAATGTTTACTTGTATAGAAAAGCTTTTGTTGGAAACTTGGCCTTTCTTTTAATTATGAAAGTATTAAAGCCATATTTAATGCGTGCATTCTAGGCCCGAGCGGCACGTAAATATATTTTTTATTTTTTATTGTACTTTCTGTGTTACCGTTTACTATGAATTGAAAAACGCACATTTCTTTTAATATATTTGACGGCGCATCAAGAGAATCGGCTGTTCACTATAATTTCGGTCACATTGCACCAACCTTGTACGTCTGCGTCAGCTTCATCGGGATCAAATTTGACCAGATTTACTTGGGTACGGGCTGGAGAGGTGTTTTGAGTTGCCGCAAGCAAACGAGAGAAAAGTGTCTCCATGTTCCCAAAAAAATTTGCACTTCCGTTGTCCGTCCTAGAGGGGCCGCCGTTGTCTTTACTGGTCTCCTGATTTTCTGGCCCTCGGCATCCCACTTCTGATGAGGACGCATAGGTGTGATCAGCATTTACACCATCTTTATCCGAAGAATTCATGTTGGTGGGTAGGCGGGCGAGGAGACCAGGTTACGTAAAAATAAAAGGTGTTCCGAACAGCTTAATTATGGTTTAATCGAACTACAGATAAATCAGACTATAATGCAAGCCATTGGCGCAGATTAAAATGGATTATGATTAATAAGACGTTCTACCGCAACACGTGAGGCGCGAGCGCAACATGGCGACTGCCGTCCGTCCGTCAGTGCCCAACCCATCATGGCCGCCACCCCAGCGCCCGGTGTTACGTCATTCGACATTTCGTTCGGAAATCGAATAAGCGACACTAGCGCCATCAAGCCGATTCTCTTGATGCGCCGTCATATTTGTTTTGTACGTTCACAAATAATTCAAACTGTTAAAGAAAAACATTACTTACCACCGAATTATACATTATTTGTTTTTTTTTCAGGTACTTTTATGATTGAAATACATTCTGCTGAAAAAGAAGACCTTACGAAGGTATGACAGACAAATCAGGAGTAGTATCGCAGCGACAGTCCATTTTACAGAAGACACCCACGAAATAACTCTTCTACTATGTATGTACCTAGTTCAATTAGTATCTACTAACTACATAATGTTCTCTAAAAAAAGAATTTGTGGAACAAGCTTTCTTTGCCAACTGTACTATTTTGAATGTATACCCTCATCATTGATACGATTTTAACGAGCCCAATATCAACGGAGTAACGTAGGTTAAGTACTGAGCCGTTGACAAATGCAGCAGATTTCAGTCCTCACACAATAGGGAAGATGCAATAATTATTTTAATTAATGCTCTCATTTGAAAGAATTACATGTAGAATAGACCACAAAAGTATTTAAAATATATATATAATTCATCATCATCATCATATCAGGCGAAAGACGTCCACTGCTGGACATAGGCCTCCCCCAAAGAGTACCAAAGTGACCGGTCCTGCGCCACCCGCATCCAGCGACTCCCGCGACCTTTACCAGGTCATCAGTCCACCTTGTCCGGAGCCTACCCACGCCGCGCCTTCCTGGAAGACTATAATTTATAGTCAAAAATTCATGTTACAAACTGACAATCCAAACTTTCGCGCCTTCCTGTGACGTCACTCATCTCATGTGTGTCACTCGCCATATTGCCTAAGTTTTGACTATTGAATAAACAAATCCAAGCACTGACACTGAATAAAATACAAATTATCACTGTGATTTGTTCAAAATATCGTAGTAACTACTAGTTTCTTTTCCACTTTTATTCGAAAATCGCTACTAATTTTTTAAATGAATCAATGTTTGCCTCTACAATTATAACCTTTAATTACTTGCCCTAATTATTGGAGTGACGTCACCGAACGCTGATTGGTGTATCAAAACACGTTCCGTTTTACATTACTTCAAATCGTAATTATTGTTTAAAATTAGTCATAAATTGTATAAACTAAAGAAAGTTTCAGTAGGTAGCAAATTTTTTATTTTTTCAACATTTTGGGTATAAAATAATGGTAAATATTATAGCTTCACTATCACTATCACAAAATAGTATAACCTCGTAAGTCCTGTGTTTTTTTAACATCAGTAGTCATATCTGCCGGCTGTACTATACCAAGTACGAATCAAGAATAGTGCTTCAGACCGAGACAAAGAGATGTCGGTTTTGGGCAATTTTGGAAGTGAATCACTGTTGTCTGTATTTTTTACGGTATGTTTGTGATGTATAGTACCTCCTTAAGAAGGAAAACATTGAAAATATTTTGTACTTGTGTGTTTGTACTTGTTTTACGCAGCATATCAAAAACAATATTAAAAAAGTTAAAGGTTTTATTTAGTATCAAAAATAGGTAAATCATCATTTTGAATTTTTATATAATAACTACTCTCGGCTATACTCATCAGCAAGTAATCAGGTTGCATCAGAGGTGAATTAAAAAACTGCATTTCATTATTTTCGTACCATTCTGCATCGCGGGTGATTGGGTCTGGGAGTTCAAAACCTGGACTAGAACTCTTGGATCTAGCGCTTACAGTTTGAACACATCGCGCCCTTGTACTTGTGCTTCTACCATGGCTACGCCCACCTCGTTGGCCACGAGAACTTTGAGCTCGATGATTAGATCCACGTCCGCGTACTGCAACTTCTGTTTCTTCACCTTCGGATTCCGAAGACGACGACGAGTCACTATTTGATTCTTGGTCGGGTTCACATCTTCATCATACGAGTCCTCGAAGTCAGAGTTATTGTGAAGTTATGATATCAGGTGTTCGTCAAATGCTTCAATAAGAAAAAACAACAGTTGTAATATAGACCGAACGTACCACCACAAGTACAAATTATAAGCGGTTGTTTATGTAACAAAAGCCTAACGTACCACGTCAAGTACAAAATACTTTGACCAGTCCGGAATCATCTTAAATATATAGTTTGCTTTCAAATATTGAGTATTTTACAATATTCAATATTTATAGGCACTAATTCAGGCATAAAACAATAGAAAAAACAAATGATTACATGGATATAAACAGATATTCTTACCTCGTGCCGGCCGGCGACCCGACCGCGTAGCCATCTTGCGAAAAAGTGACACTGACACTGACAGTTGACGTAACCTGTCTAACATGGCGGAATCGACCATAGAATAAAGAATGAAAATGACCGTATCAGTGTTCCCGTTGTAAAAGAACTACCCGGTAAATGGGGAATTTAAAATTTGTACTTGGGTAAGTACTTTAGGTAGTTACTCTATCTATGTAGTTAAAATGTTAGGTCTGAACTGCTATCATTAATTTGTACTTGTGATACGTGTACGCGGGGACTTACGAGGATAAAACAAAGTCGCTTCCCGCTGTCTGTCCAGTGTCCGTATGTATGCTTAGATCTTTAAAACTACGCAACGTATTTTGATGCGGTTTTTTTAAATAGATAGAGTGATTCAAGAGGAAGGTTTATATGTATAATATAGTACCCGTGCGAAGCCGGGCGGGTCGCTAGTTTATTATAATAGTTATTTTATTAACGTTAAAGTGCACCTTTTCATCGGGATTTTCGACAACATGGTTAAATTTCAAAACACACCCTTTATTTGGCAAGCAAAAAAAAAATCGTGAGTTCTGCCTCGTTTGCGACTTGTAGAGCAAAAAAAAGAGTGCGAAAAAAATGCAAAAAGAGCATGAAGAAATATCTATAAACATAATCAAATAAAGGGTTTAAGTACAACAATAAAACGAATATTTACAAAAACAAAAATAAATAAATAAAAATGAAAAAGAACATAAAAATACTAGACACCATATTACCCCTAGATGCCTAGCGGTGTTTCCCCGCTTTAAAGTTATTATTATTTTGTAAGTAACATCATCTGATATGATTGACCGAGAAATGAATAAAAGTCATAAAATGGCAATGAATTGACATGAAATCATTTATGAGGGCAATGACTAAACGACTCGTCGACGCTTCAAGGGACCTTAGGGCTGGCGCTTACCTGTCGCAATGTATTTCATTAGCAATACAGGGAGGTAACGTCGCCAGCGTTATGGGTTCCATGCCGCAGATTGAACTGCTGGACGGACTTTTCTTTCCATGACTCGATTAGGTTAGTTAAGTAGTTAAGTTAATTTATTTTGTATTTAATGTATAATAATTTGTTTCTTCTTTTATTTCATTTATTATGTTTTTATGTTACCAATAATTAATGTAAATACAATGAATAAATTACAGTTAAGCAGAAACTAGACAAAACGAATATTGCAAAAGGATTGCTACATACACAACAATAATCATATGAAAATATTTGGGAAGGAACGTGACTGGTACCATCAAATAGTCATTAATACACTTATGTTTTCACTTTAATTAGGTGATTAGTTACGAATGATCATAATTGATAATACCTCATTAATAGTAATAACCCATTATTTTTATTATTTTCATCAATAAAGTTGGAATTTATAGTTGCAATTGATGACGGATCATCAATCAATGTTGGGACAACGACGTCGCATGATTGATTGGAGTCCGGAACACATAATATGCCAGTTACAATTTCCTCTCTTGGTGTGCCAAAGCAACTTCCGATATATGTGTTGAGGTATGTAGTAGGTATTTTGTTAATAAGATGTATTTAATATCACCTTGATTATGGCGGGTGTAGACGGTGCCGAAGGTATATAACAAATAACACAAAATACTACTTAAAATAGGTATGTTCAAAATTGCAGGCTGCGTAAGTAACATGACCAATTTGTAACAGCTGAAACAATCTCTTTATTATTAGTATAGATAGCTCGACCCGAAAATGATACCTTTAATCTGAAAGTTGAGATATATGGATAACAATATTTGATAGATCACCTGCCAACTCGCCGCTGTCTCGCAAATACCCGACAGGTTACGTAGGGAATTCAGCTAAATTGCCTTTCAGAATATGTTGCTCTGCTATTCATTTAAAATGCAAGCGTTTCACACACGACTTTATTCCATTTACTGAAACCTTATTTTGTCCACGGCAAAACATGGAAAAGAATTTCTTGCTTATTCCGTTGATATCATTCAAGTTTTATTCCCAATAATTCTGTTCGTGTAAAGGAAATTGTGCAAAGAATTTCTCAAGCATTATTTTACAGCGAACTCTGATGGAAGTGCAATCAAGATTGTATCGATTTCTCAGTGTCTACTTCTTCTGCAGGAGGTTTTTCTGTGCTCGTTTGTATGATCAAAACACAAAGTTTATTAATCTTATTTTCCTTAAAAAAATAGTTCAATATGAATTGGTATTTCTAGAGCGTGACAGCGTTTCAAGCCTTATCCTTGATTTCCACGCATTTTGAAAATTAGGTAAATATTTTATTTTCTTACATAACGTATGTCGTACATCATTACATAGTTTCGTACTAATGTATGAAACAAATGAACTACATAATTGTAGTACATTTGAAAAAGTACGTTTACAAGAACATTTATAATAGACATAAGAACAGAAATAGGGGAAATAAGCCATCAACATCATTTATATAAGAAAATCATACAATTTTGATTGTTAACTGAAAAGATATTAAATCAGACCAATATTAAAACAGAGAAATAATATAAATTTGTTTGCTGTTTCAGAATTGTAAGCTGAAAAGGGTTCCGTAATCAAAGTTAGCTCATAATTCACAAATAAACTAGAGTCGAGTATTGAACGTTTCGGCAATGCCGATACATTGTTCACTAGTTTAAGTTTGACTTTACTCTTTAATTCATTTATAAGAGTGACACATAACATAGTTATGGTGCAATATTGTGATTACTGTATACAAGGTGGAAAAATTATCAAGACTAGGTGATACCAGCGTTTTTCTGTCCGTGTAAGTTCATTTTAAGCGTAAAGCTGCAAAGTTGTGTAGCACCGTTTTTTATTGCGAGCTTTAAACTCGCAAGTCCTATTCGTCCAAGTTCGTTTTACGAGCTGAGGAGCTTTTATTCATTCGTATCACACGAGGTTTCAAGCTTGAATTGTGGATTTAACTTGTTCAGTTCAGTCTCGTTTACGTAGTTTAATTTCGGCTAGTAGAAATTTATCTTAAGTGGAATCTCGGCTGATTTCATTTAAAGTTTTGTGGTACTTTTTACTTTAACTGATCTAATTTTCTCTAGTGGCTCCAAAAACTTTATGAATTTTATTTACGTGCGCATTTAATATATATTCATATAAGAGGACTTGGAAGAGAACCCTTGGAAAAGTGCGTCTTATAACGTGTGTAACCTGTGTGTATTCATTTAATATTCATTATTTTGCACAGTCGACTGCAAAGAGATCAATAGGTGCGGCAAAAGTTGCAAAAATATGTATACACGACATTAATATATTGATTATTTTCACGATTCGCACACATTATTTTGTCTTATCGTGTATAATTAACTTATTTCATTACCTCTGTGTGTCACAACATCCTTGGCCACGGGACGACTCAAGGATGTTGTGACACATACGAAGCGTCAGGAAGCCTCAATGAGGTAAATAAATAATTTAATTATACGCGATTAAGTTCCGTTTATTCAAAATAATTTCAAGGCAATAAAGTCATGTATACATATTTTTGTGACTTTGGCCGTATCGATTAATTTCAGTCGACTGGAGCACTACACATACAGTAAACATGTACCTACACAAGTCAGCAGCAGAAGTAGGGTAAATTTTCACGCTCAATAGATCTACACAATCCTTATTATTTTGACAGAGTCGTGTGTAGATTTTGAGCACTAGGGCCACGTAGCCCTACAATGGGTTTTCCTATTCGAGATCAAGTAATGCTAAGTGTGCTCATCAACATCATCCTCCTTTGTTATTTTTTCTTGGGGAAAATGCTTTTACACATCCCGCCTGGCTGCGGAACCAGGACGGATATGACGAACTCCCGGAACTGCCCAAAGAACCGTCTAAAACCCCACGGTGCTTTACGCTCTGCCCTTTAGCGGAGCCACGAAAACGCTTGCGCCCACTTCCGCGACTCTTCCAGCAACTGTCCCTTTTGTGGGTTCCGTCACATCATTATCCTCCTAGCGATTTCCTGGTAGTGCCCTGTAGGGTGTAGACACGAAAGTGACTGCCATCTTTCTTCTTACTCAGGGGGAAAACTAGACCTTATATTGGGATAAGACCGGAAAAGTCCTAACCTAACCTAACCTATCAATATTATTACGACGGCGGGGTTAATAACAGTTTCGTTGCCACGGTGACACACCGTCAAGGTATTTCAAAATTCGCCGTGTTGTCACAAGACATAATTAGTGTAGTGGTACCAGTGAACGAAAAAACCATACAAGTCTAAGTAGCGACTACTACCATTGCCATTGTCGGGGATGGGGCGGGGTGTCAAAATGATGCCAGGCAGCCGTTTGGTTCAAACATGCGCATACTTGGTTTTAGGCAAATGTTTGGGTAGATATTTGTAAGGAATTCGCATTCTATAGTTTTTTCGTTCGCTGAGTGTTACAGACTGCGGCCTTGAAGTCCGGTGTACCCGTCTGATCGACATGGCCTAATTTGGTGTTTTCAATTCTTAGTGAGTACATTTTCTAAACGCCGAAGTAGCATGGAATGTTGTAGAAAAAGGAAGCGAATAGAACATTAGATGCTAACGGAAATTAAAAGACAAATGTGTGTGGGCTGGGAACATTTGAGGAACGTGGACAAAGGACGATTATCTGGAAAAGCCCATTCTACTCAAAATAAATGAGCAATGAAATTAAAATCGGAAAGATCGAAATTTTACGGTCTAGAACCTTCGGAGACGGGGTATATAAAGGGACCACGTTCGCGGAATTGTCTTGAGAGTGGAGTTCTTGGAGTGTGGAATACTAAGTGAGTAGGATCAGAGTGAGAATTGGAAAAAGAAAAGAACAGTGGAAAAAATTGGTGATAAGTGAAATGGTCGAGTGCAAATTATCAGTAGTGTAGCTGTGCTGGTACTAGGCGTGGACTGGACTCAGTAAACTTGTGTGTGTTAATTGAGTCAGTGTTAGTATGTGTGGACTTTTCCCTGTGTAAGACGTAATAAATATGAATTTGAAAATTTGAATTTGTAATAAATCTACTGTCGTGTTAAAAAGGTGTATTAACGTTGTCCTATATGTTAATGCTATTTTCAAATGTAATAAACCTGTCATGGCTCGATAATCACGATTGTCCCCAAAGTTCCAAAGCCAAGTCATGTGTCCCTGGAGGGTCGTTGGGATATTGCTTAGCCGGTAAACACATGACATAGTTTTCACATTCTAATTTGAATTCTGTGTTTAGTGTATGCTCGTTGTAATATGTTTACTTGTTGCGCGTTGGGTATTATTAACATGATAACATGGCAAAAATCATATGTAAAGGAAACCACCTGCGAACCCAGCACCTAGTTTGTTCCCATCGCTGAAAGTGTTGAATATTTTAACCTTCTCAACGCCAACGACGGATAATTCGCACTAAATCTCTTTGACAAAGCGTTCAAAAGGTTTAGGCGACTGTAGACCTTAATTTTTTTTATCTCGCTCGCTCGCTTATGTTAGCTCGATATGACTGAGCTTATCGCGCTCGCACGGACTATCATTGCGACATGGACATTTCGAATAAAATGTCATACTTATTGTCAAAACAATAATCATTTTGGAATAAGCTACGTTTCGATATTAGATGGGTAAAAATTAAAAAAAATATGTACATAGTTAAGGGCCTTAATCTATATTTTAGAAACGACAATTACCCATGTAAAATGTATGGGTAATTGTCGTTACCGTACTTAAATGAGAAAAGTTAAAGCGTAGATTAGATTAAGGCCCTTAACTATGTACAATTTTTTTGGTTTTCACCCATGGATTAATAACCAATATGTTGTTGAAAGAAACGGTAAAAAATACTTATCGTTTTGAAGCTCAAAAGCAGCCTCTTTAGAAGAATTATTTTGATATAATATATTAAGAATCCTGTAAGAAATTCAAAAAATTGGCTTAGATAGTTCATAATTAATAGAAACAATAGTTTTATCTATTGCACCACAATATAAGAAAAACATTTTACCATAGTAGATTTAATGAATAATGGTAACAACAGGCGGCATTCATAATTACCGAGAGGCGCACGGATGGCTTCCAGGCCATAATGCGCAAGCGCGTCGCGTCCTTGTTGAGACAAATGCACAGGGCGTCTACCTGTACCTGACAAATTTATTTATGTTATTATCATTCGTATTTTTATTTAATGTTTTTGAAATGTTAATTTGTAATGTAATGTTTTTTATTAATGATTTTAATTTAATTTGTTTTGATTTAATTATATGTAATTTTAATTCTATGGATCTTGGTCTGAAAATAAAATAATAATAATAATAATATGCTCCAGGTTGGAAGTGTAAAATGTCATAACGCCGGCGGCCCTTGAACGGATTACCGGGATCTGGCGCACCGCAGACTCACCTCTCGACAACCTCACAGCCGCTCAGACGTGTTTCTCCATTGTCGCATTGCGCGTGCGACGTTTTTGTGGGGCCCACTTAACGAGTTGGCTAGTCACCGCCTGCCTTTTCACAATTTTGAGACTAATTGTCACGGCAGGTGTCCGCTAGTCTCCTCCCATAACCCATTTTCCAGACCACCCACCATTCAACCCAATAACCCATGACCTTAGTTTCCATCGCAGCACAGTGTTGTACTGCAATAATCTTTGCACCTGGCGGTGACCATCACCGGGTGTATCATGTTGTGCGCTTTGAGATGGCATCCGCCACGCCATGTGTATCCCTTTCCGCTTTAGATTATTTTTGTTTTAAAGGGCCTCTGTGCTGTTGGCTTCGGCCCCACGCATGCCTCCCAAAAGTCCCCCATGGTCCCGAGATATGGAAAAACATACAAATAATAATAATAAACAATTATTTAAGACTAAGTTTTTTTTGTCGGGTTATTCAAAGGGCCTTAGTGCTTTAAAAGACAACATCATGCACTCACATTAAGTAGGTAACAAAAAATTAAATGCCCTCGTATTTAATTTGCTTCTCACTTTATATATTACTTTTGTTTCCGTAAACAAGCAATGTATTTATAAGTGTCATGATGATACATCAAACGAGTTTATCACAATCCAAAGGCAATGTTGATGGCATAAGAAGAATGAGTGTACAATCTGATTTTAGAAAAGTTCTCATTGTGTTTTATGCTTTGCTGCTGAATTTGATGGACTTAATAAAGTAATTTAGGTGACGTGCTTTTGTTTATTTTGACAAAAGCGGCACTTTGATAAACACACAATCTACAAACTTGGCTCAAACGTTTCCATGCTACAGGGTGCGTTCAGGGAAATGTCTGAATTTATATTTTGAAGACTTTTCCGATCTTCTGATTTGGTCGTATCGCGTAAGATTATATTTTTCTCATTCTAGCACGTTAGAGGTTAGATAGTAAGTAAATATTAAAATCCACAGGCCTGGTAAAACTCAATCTTATCCCAATGTCGTAAAGCCTAGGACGTTAGGTTATAATCTTACGTAAAACATTATAAACCCACTATGTTCACAACTTGAAGGTAACAAATATACATATTTGTATATATCCTAAACATTATTTATAGAGAAATGTTGACACGCTAATAAGATTCAATGAAAGCAACTAGTTGGCGAGACAGCCAAATCCTGACTATGCCAAACCAAATGGGATTACTTAACATTTTATGGACTACAGAGTTTATTAATTCATACAGACGGTCAAAATAAATTGTACATTGTATTCAAGGTCGTTATGAATCATATTATGAACGAAAATCTATTCACTTTGATGACTTGAGCTATTAAAATTCTTACCGTCCGTGACAAACACAATGTTTATATTAGTACACTTGTGAGGAAATACATAAAAACCGGCCAAGTGCGAGTCGGACGCGTGCACTGAGGGTTCCGTACATACCTGTAGGTATATAAGTAATAACTTTAAAATTATTACAAATATTTTTATCATATGATGTAACTAAAAATTTACGGTTTTCGCAATTTTTCCTTTATCTGTGCTATAAGAGGTTGCTTCGTACCAAATTTCAAGATTTTGAGTTCACGGGAAGTAACCTGTAGGTTTTGATTTCCTTGCCAGTTTCGAAAATTTGCGGAATTTGTGTGATGAGCACGAATATTTGTTCCTAAGTCATGGATGTTTTCTATGTATATAAGCATTTGTTTATCTATATAATAAGTATGTATATCGTCGCCTAGTACCCATAGTAGAAGCTTTGCTTAGTTTGGGACTAGGTCGATTTGTGTAAGATTGTCCCCAAATATACTTTTATATCAAATATTAGTATAGTACATTACTCAAGAGGCCGGGAAAATAGGAATTGCCGGCCAAGTAGATATAGACGGAAGAGCGTAGCGGGGCTGGGTAGGAACACAAGGCTGGCAATCCCTTTTCACGCCGGGGTTAGTGTGTTGCTTTCTGCAATCATGCAATTGAATAAAAGTTTTTTTAATGGCTGAACGCCTCGATGTTGGATCACGATTTAATCTCTCGTCTCGCTGCGCCCGAAACGTAATACTTTGAAACCCATTATAAAGAACACGGCGTCAATAATACATTGCTTGTTTGAGAAAAATACATGAAGCAAAATATTCATCGCAAATAAACATACAAATATGCTGGCATTCATCCATTTTATTGCTTTTGACGTGAGGAGGGCAAGTTCGGCACTCAACCACGATTAAAAATCACTGTTCGAAATATTTCATGCGGACATTTAATTTGATATACCTACGTTCCTCTGCATGGCGCAGACATGACTAACGCCATTTTTTAATAAGCTAGAAGTTGCAATTTTAAAAGACTACGGCAACACTGGGGCACTTTGACAAGGGAACTGTTATTAAAGCAGTCAATACAAAATTCAACATTAGTTATTTCATAGAATATGGCAATTACAATTTTGGTGTTACACATGTGTATAACATGTTCTGCCCGCACAGGCGTAGAAATATAAATAGAGCTGTTAAATTAAGTAACATGTCAGTGAATTAATAAGAATCATAATTTAGCAAACAAAATAAAATAATATTAATAATAGATGCAGGCAAATTTAAATTCATAAAAATGTAAAAAGAAAAACTAAATGTCAATACAAATTACAAGATTGAGTGAGAACGTCTTTCATTACAATTTAAATATTTAGCAACTGTGTAAAAGCATTTATCTAAAAGCCAGTTGGTGATCTTTCTTTTAAATATTGATGGTGGCATTTCCTTTAATGCATTTGGTAACGCCAAGTCGAATTGATTTAAAAGTCAAAAATACAACCTATTGTAAAACTAAATACAATCTTGTTATCTGAGATTGCATTGAATTTTCGAGATATTTCCTATCGATAAATCCTTTCATGGCCTGCCGTCGTCATTGAATATGTATTTAAGGAGTCAACACACACATTATGTGTCAATTGCATTGTATGTACTCCCCTTCACTGTACTCCCTTTGTCTCTGTGTGTCTTTTGTGTAGTGAATAAATGTCTTCTTTCTTTCTTTCTTTCTAACAACAACGCTACAAGATGTAGGTGCCTTATATTAAATTCTAGCCAGAGAGTACAGTCACGTCTATATAACCATGTAAACGTCTTGTAACATAATGGCTAGAATATTACTTAAAATTTTGTCAGAATGCATTTAGCTCTAAATAAGTGTATAATATGTAAAGATATAAATAATTACAGGACTTCACAGATCAACAAAAAAATATTTCTTTTTTAGCACACTGACCGTACCTTACTTAAAACTTTTTAAACGTAGCTTATTGCACCTTACTAAGTTAACTAGGAAATTCAATAGCTACATAATTAAGCGGAGCTACCTTGTTGTTAGCGTATCATGCCTCCACTTAGCTAAGTTCTAATCTAGGTTAATTTCTTTGAAACTTAGTACCTCTTAGCGTCCGATAACTCCATGCAAGAAAACAAATGAGGGTGGCTATATTTTGTAGACATTCTTTACTTTCGAAAGGTATTTCATCTTTTGTTGGCAATGCCAACGTTTTGAGGTCTTTGGATGTAAACGGCTTTAACTTGGTACACTTTAATACGACGAATGAAGTATACACTTTCATAAAGAAAAAGGTACCACAGTTGAAATAGCGAATAGAATATAATAGTAAGTTATCCACATAACATATCAGATACTAAAACAGAACATGAAAACATATAAACGGAATAATGCAAACGAAATCTAGTATATCAGTGTGACAATAGGAGTGTACTTAGTGTTTGCGGCACAGACTAACAACACCGAAACAAAACGTTACGAACGCGTTTGCTAAACGCAAATGCCACACAAATTGAGAGTAAAACGCAAACGCGATCGTAAAGTTTTATTTCGGTAAAACTAAATACAACAAAAAAAAACAATAATAATTTATTTATTTATTGACAAATACATTTTCCTGACATTACAGTAATAAATATGCGTCACGAAACTAAAAACAACAAATAATATTATTGAGGCGACGAAACGGCGTGGCCCCGTCATTGCATCGTCATCTCCGGTGTTGGATTCGCCAGATTGCCCCGGAACCGTCGAAACACGACACCCTTCGGCCAGAAGTCAGCACATGCGATGGTCTCCTGCAGCGGTCGCGGCACGCGCACCACAAACGAGCTGAAGTGCACATAGTGGCGCGAACGCAGCTGGAACACCCTCAGCGAGAAACCGGTCTTCTGACGAACGTACTCCACCACATCATCAGCCGTGGCGGTGTAATGCAGGCGCGATACATATAGCGCCTTGCTCGGTGTGGCAACCCGCAGACCGGAACCAACCGGTTCTGTAGTACCACACTGACTCTTGCGCGGCTTGCGCTTCCTCGACACCGTTGTAAAACCCTCCTTATCCACATCGGTGCGCGGGGGCTTCTCCTTTGGAGGAACCTGAACTTCACGCGCTCTAGAGGACGCGTCTCTCCGGTAGGCTGCGACAGACCGACCAGCTACGGCATCAGCATAGCGATGACGTGATTTAGAGGATGGGGCGGGGGGAGGCCCGGCGCGGAGGGGGCACGCGGGCCGTGGAACGGCATGCGCAGTGTCAGCAACATGCAAACTGACCGAGTCGACACTTGACGCCCGGTCATTAGTCTTGAAATTTGACCCCGCTGGTGACCGAGTTTCCGGGGCACTATTACGCAATCCGATAATTTCTTTGCGTAACTCGGCAATAGTAGCCTGCGAAACGTCAAACTTTTTCAAAATTTCAGCCATGCCTGCCTTAAGAGCCACGATTTCCTTCAGCAGGCCACTCACGTCAACCTGCTCTGGAATGCGGGACGGCAATCTGGAGACCTCCGTCGCCACGAAACTCAGGCAAGTCACTCTCACGCTCCCTCAGAACATCAACGATGTCCTTAAGGGATAATGAAAACGAGAAAATGTTTCAAAGGGCTATAAATTATACTTCCCGTACGTACTACTTACTTACGTACCTATACAAACAATGGACAATTAACAAAAGTTTAATCAAGATACGCAGAAAACTACATTTTAGGGGTTTCAAACTCTCTTTGATTTTTAAATAATAATTTCCGCAGTTTACATTTAAAAGTGTTTTAGGGACAGTTTTTTCTTAAAGATGGAAGGAAGCAAGTCCTTAAAATTTTGGCTGCAGCGAATTTAGAACTCTCTCCGCGAACTTAAATATCCGTCTTTCTTCCCGTAAAAATCCGATGTAGTTATAGGGAGGAAATGTACTATGGTCGATGGGCTGCCAATCCATCTCTGTAATACGACATTTTATACATTTTTAAACCTATGCTACAAGTGGCATTTAAGTTGCGTGTGCTCCGCGGAACGAGCAGAACTGATTCAACACCAACAACACATTGTAACTTGACAACCCGCGAGCCAAAAAAACTACCCTCCTCTTTATAATGTATACACCGCAAAGGAGACAGGTGCTGGATATATTTTTCGGAAATATAGTCGTATGTCTACATGTTTGTATCTAAATATCATTCTAGCAGGTGCAATTTTTGTAACCTATGTTTGTATGTAATCCTATGAATTGGTCCCGCTTTGAACTAGCTATAAATAGAATCATCGCTACAAAGCTCCTACACATTGTTTCACAAGTTAGCACCTCACAAATTAGTTACATGGACAATTATTAATCTAATAACACTAATGAATCTTCGTAGTTTTGATAAATCGCTACGACAATCGCTTTCACGGCTTGGCAACTTCGCAATAGCAATCAATTACTGGAGTTTGACTAGAATGTCTTTTGAAACATTATAGTTCTTATACAGGGTGGCCCATTTCGATCGGTCAGTATGGGAAAGTCTGAAACTATAAGACATACGAAAATTGTTCTTAGGAACCAATGTCATCAATTTTAATAACTAGGAAAACTGCATTCTTATATTAAAAAAAAAACCTGTAGGTACTCAACCTGGGAATCAAACCCGGATGCTTAGAAAAGTAACTTCCATTTATATATCGATTGTGTAGGTCTTAAGCAGTAAATTTTACTATGAAACATGATGTCTCAAATGAATAAAATGCATTGTTTTCATATTCTTTAATTTCTTTTCGTACGTTTTCGATGTGGCCACGATTTTTTCAATACAATATTCAACACGTTTAGGTGCATAAAATATCCTGTATATTGATTTAAACTTTCACGATTCACACACACTATTGTTACTTAACGGGACTTTCACCTATAATTATTTGTGTTGTGTGTCGGTAATACAACCCTAGTATACAAGTCGTTAATTTATTATTTATTTATTCATTTATTTCGAACCACAAGTCCATATTTAACAAAATAAAGTACATTAATTAATTAAAAAGAAAGACTACATTAAAATACATAAAATAAAATAAAATCATTAAATTTGCAGCATTCATAAAAGCCAAAGTAAATCGCAAAACCCGCGCAAAGATGTTGATACACGCTTAAGCCAGTTCGTCCCGCGACCAAGAATGTTGTGAACTTGTGACATATCCGAAACGTCGGAAAGCCACAAAGAGATTAATAAGTTAATTATACGCGATTAAGTCCTGTTTAGTAATAATAAACACGGATCTTACATTAAATTCGGTCATTTCTGTAGAGGTGCAATTTCGCAAACCCAATGCAATGTTGACCGACTTTTGTGAAAAGAAGTCAGACACATACCTTTTGAGTATTGCTCCCAAAAATTACCAATTTCAAGCTACGCCACGCTTCGTACAAAGCTAGAGAAAGGCCAAAGAGTTCAAAAGCTGGCTGTGAATTCTCTTTTTATTTCCATTTTCGACACCTCACGGGTGAAATTGGCTTGGCAATGCCGTTTGTAAGTGTGGTAAAATTACATCATGTAAATCGAACTAGCCACCATACCGAAATTGAATTCGGCATTAGGTGATATTGACACTTGTTTTGTGATCACGCAATAAGCTAAGTTTTTATACCACAACGGCGGTAATCAAGCACATTTTATGTCTGATGGAAACTCCATAGCCTCTTGACGCATGCGACTATAGGAGTAACTGAAGCGTTGTCAACCTTATTCGGATTTAAAGATTCGCTGCGTTACTCTCTACACTGTTCTTGATCTTGTGCCTTTAATCACCATCGTGAAGACAACATCAAATTCCTATGATTATTCCGGACAGACAAAGGGTGCTTATATTGCAAAAAAGGGTAATTAGGATTATGGCTGGGGTGCCCTTGGACACCTGCCCGCAGCCTGTTCCGAAAGCTAAAAGGATCATGACTGTTCCAGGTCTGGAGATATTTGAAGTGGCAAAAGTAGTTTGTAATCATCTTAATGAATTTAAAATGCGTGGTCCTAACTACCGAAATGGAAATAATCTACTTCCTAATCCACACAGACTAAAAAAGTCTGAACAATGTGTGTAGTCCTACGCGTAGAATCTATAATCGTTTGCCAAATAATTTAAAGTCAGCTGAATTATCAGATAATATGTTTATAAGTAAGCTTAAGGAATATTTAATAGAGAAGGCATTCTACTCATTAAATGAATTTATGAATAAAAACAATGCAATGTGATTATTAAAATGAGATACTTGTTGTTGTTAATATGAAATAGACATAGGATGTAAATAAATTTGTATAATAAAATTGACATGTAACTTTCGTTATAAATAAAGAAACTGAAACTGAAACTATGGAGCAACTCACTCACTCACTAGTTACTCTAAAGGCTGATTGAGGAGTGCCATATTTGGTGCAGACTGAGACGCCTAAGGACTGGTGTCGGAAACTGGGGATGGAGCAAGCCACCGGCGTGCGACTGTGTACACCCGGAACAAACAATACACCATATCGTATTCGAGTGTCCCAAAGTTTAATATTTTCCTATTATTGTTGCACAATTGTGCCTAACGACCATTATAGGTACATAGCATAGGCAAAATATAATTGTTATACAGCGTGGAACGGAACGATGGCCTTTCCCGCAGAAGGGGGATTATTAAGCATTATTACTTAATTTTTTCCACATAAACTATGTCAATATTATAAATAAAAATAAATAAATAAAATGCATTTATTTCAGACTAATTTCGTCCATATTTTGTTAGTAAGTGCCTTAAAATAAAAACTAATACTAAGGTTAACTTAAATAATATTCTTATATGCTAGGCTTAAATGCAGAGAGGACCAATGCCGTGTCAGGCCACTGTCCCATCTGTCGGCCACAACGGTCAGGAGACTGTGGCGGCTGTCGCGCACTCTGCGGAGCGTCGCTATTTCCAACAGTTTTCAAATTAGAGCTCATCAAACTGTTGTGCAGAAAGCTGCATATTACAACCCTAATGGCTTGGCCACGACTTCGCGCTACTAGCGGCGGCGACCGCGGTGAGCACCGAGCATTGAAGGGTCCTTAGGGTTGTAATATGCAGCTTTTTGCACAAAAGTTTGATGAACTGTAACTTGAAAACGGTTGGAAATATTAACATAGTTTATCTGGAAAACGTGACGTACTGACGCTCAATAATCCCCCTCTTGCGGGAAAGTCCATCGTTCCGTTCCACGCAGTATGAAAGAAGTGTAATGGGATGAATAAAACTAAACAACACCAGATACAACAGATCAGCTGAGGATTTTAAATGCCTGACGAAGAAAACGAACATGACTACAGAATTTTTTAATTTAAATTTTAATTGAAAACGTAACCAGTAACCACCATACGATAAATAAATAATTATGGCTGCGGTCTGCGGCTGAAAAGCGGACGTACTCCTGCATACAGCTGCATGCTGCTCCGGTAATGAGTGAGACAGCATTTCACTGAACCCTACCTCTCAGAAGTCAAAAGTAGGTATAACAATTTCTTAGGGTGGTATTCCACTTGTCCAAGATCTTTGTGAGTGAGTATTTGCATATCACATTTTGCATAAAGAGTGTGTGAGACGAAATCCTACACATAGGACAAAGATATAAAAAGGTATATTGGGTGCGTGTGTGTGTGTGTAGTTGTCTAAGGGCCTTAGACGCGCGCACACACACACGCACGCACGCACACACACACACACACACACACACTGTAACGGTTGGAATTTAGTGTGTTAATGAAAGACAACCGGTCAAAAGAAAACAGTTCAATTTATTGAAAAGGTCGTGGCCAAGGTCCGATTTAAGGGGAATTTGCCCGTCTGGTTCCACTGGTATAATGCGGTACTCCCCTACGTGGCTGCGAGCTGGTCGAGCAGGTCCAGGGGCGTAATCTGTATCACGGGGAGCGCCGTGGGCAGCTGGTGGTTGGTGGACGAGCGATGCCGGAGGCCTAGGTCCCCAGTATGACGACCGTCAATTTACAGCCGTAAGGTTGCACCCTGGAATCAACGTCGTCCACATTTAGGGCCATGTAATAGAATGCCGCCGATTATGAACCCCTGGTATGTTGCAGGCTAGCCGGAAAAGGAGCAACAGTTTAAGTAGCTGGTGGGTGTTCCTAATCAGAACGGAGTTACTAGGCGAGATTGAAGGCAAACGCTATAGCAAAGCGGCCGAGATTAAAAATGCATGAGGTGCTAAACTATAATATTAATTGTTACATGTGGATACTCTATAATTAATATAAACACAAGCTTTGTAATTCAAAAAAGGGTGACGACATGCAAAAATACCGTGGTGCACAATGTATGGGACGCCATCTTATAACGGTACTTTTTGCCAACGCGCGCAGCGGTTACTTACATATGCTTGCGAGCGACATCATTACATCTGCGAAATAAGTAGCTCAAAGCGAAGCGCATACAGCCTGGCATTGCACGATTAAATAACTAACATTCTTAAGACTAGGTAACGTTCAACACTTACCCTTACGGGGTGAAAGACGATATGAGGATGCGACAGGTACACTATTTCGTGTCGACGCACAAATTGCTCCGGGGCCTTCACTGCCGGAATACTTTTAAAACGTTACTTGTTTAAAACAAAGAGTAAAATTTCTGCATGCGCGTAAGAAGACACAGAGTATATGTGAACGCGGCTGCAGTAGGCGATGCGCCTCTCGTGACGCTCGGGCGAGAAATGAATCGTGGCGCGGCTGCAGTGGAATATTCCGTCGGCCGTGCACAAATGCTGACCTCGCGTTACTACGCGCGAAGCGCATAGAGTAACGTTGCGGTCAGAGTGTTTGTTCGAAAATAAACATTAATGTTTTTCTTAATTTATTTTTAATGTTAATTCTTCATGTTTGTTATTTAATTAAATAGGTAAGTTGATTAAGCGTTACTTTGATAGTTTTCAGTTATGAATTAAAATCATTATTATTTTTTAAATATAAATCATCTATGTAAATATGTATATATGTACGTACAACGTTACAACACACACACACACACACACACACATAATGCTCTGCCATAGTCGGGTAAAAAGTAAGGCACACAAACAACAATACGTTATAAGACGTTTATAATATCGGGCATTCGGCCAACAAAACTTATTCTCATTAGAAACGCATCCGCCACTAAATTGAAATAAGATTTCTTTTCTCGTAAATATCAAAAGTTCCACAAGCACAAACACATCCATTTATTCACGTGCCTACTATCGTATTCTATTCCTCGTAACGATATTCTGGAGGCTTATTTTGGTTTCGCATCACATTCTTATTTCAAAATAATTCGCGCGATTCGCTTAGCTTTATATTTTATAACTTGTCCAGTGAATCCCTTTTTTGAACGGTGCAAAAGAAATGATTTACAGGAAAGGGTGTACACCAAGACATCATCTGGTAGGCATTTTCGAAAGATCATTCGTTCATCACGAAAATCGATCCGCAAACGAAATCCGAAAGTGTTGGTGGTAAGAAACTGCCATCACGAAAGACGTACTTTCGAGTTTCGAAGTTCGAGGTAGCGCCCCTGGAGTCGGATCTTTTTGATACCGCTTAACGAATGATACAATAGGTACACACCTGGTTGCAAATCAAGGTCTTAGCTTAAGGCGATGCCTTGATTTGAGTCGAACACGCCCCCTAGACAGAGACACGCTGATGCCTTCCGCACACGAGGAAAAGAGACGTAACACTCTTGGAATGGCTTTTTTGGACAAATTTCTATAAATACCTAACTTAGAGACGTTTTATTTAAATTTCATAAAGTGAGATTTTAGATGAGATAAAATACTATAGTATTAACTTGATTGTGTCGTAAAATAATGTATCGTAAAATAATGTATCGTTTAAGTAGGCTGAGTAAAAAAAGGAAAATACAGATCCAACTTTGAATATTTTTTTTATCCAGGAAATTTTAAGCAATCATGTATCGATAAAATCATATAAACAATCATATTGTCAAGAATCATATATCTGAAAATCAGACCTTATTGTCCTAATCTAGTCAGAACGGCGTTTCAAAGCAAGCGATAATTTCCAATGCACAGCCTTAATCCACATAATAGACACATTTCATGATTCCTTGCATAAAACTGCACTTTTAACATGAAGGCCGCTTAAATTACCGTTTCATAGATGAAGAAGGCCAATGATATAATCTCGATATTATTATTTATATAAAACCCCTGTTAAATGTGTTTAGGTATGTTTTTGTTGAAAAATATTCAGTTTTGATATATAGGTCCAAAATATTTGACGGAATAACGGCCAATTTTCGCTTCATATGGGGAAACGAAATGGGCGACAAATGGGATAGTAATTTCCAAACCGGCATTATGGTTTTACATTTTTATTCTAACATTGCTTGTTATACGCGTCAACAGCTTTGAAATATGAAAGTAACAAATGCTTTTTACTGCAAGAAAGTTTTAAAACTATGGACCAATAAAACTTTAGCTTTATTTATACATCTAGTAAGCATTATGAGGCTTAAAGTTGAACACAGTCAACATCAAATATGTTTGCACGTTTGCATCATATTCCTTTTAAAAAGCAGAATGTAAACATCTTTTAACCCCCGACGCAAAAATTTATATAATTATATAGGACACATCCGCGCCAAAAAACATAACGTTGTTTTCAAATCCTTTGTGCGCGCATATCTTAGGCGCGCTAACAGATAGTCGTCTCTTTTCTTCCCGGTCGCGTCTCGCTCGCTCGACGCTCTCGCGCGGCTGCAGTCCGCTCCTCCGCTCGTGACTAGCCGCCAACGTTTATTTCGCAATGTTACATTTTTAAGCTAAATACTATGTGAAAAGTTCATTTTTGTGTTTTACATTGTTCATTTAAATACCATAACTTAAAGTACGAGTGACTTTCATTCAAATACCACATCGTCGTCACCTAAAACTATAATTATAAATTGTTCTTGGAGCATGTTTGTTCATCGGTGGACGATTATTAACACTATTATTTTTTGGTCCAAGTTAAAACGGAGAACTTCGTTAACTTCGCTCCCTTGTTCAATTAAGACAAAATGGTATATTTAAAACTAAAAGAAAGTTTCAACATTTTCTCGTTACTGACAACGGGTAGAATATTTGTAGTTTTGTGAACAAAGCACCCAAGTGTTATTCTTAGTTTTGTCTCTACAAAGACTCCAAATCCAATTTATAACGAGAAGGTTTTATATTGGGTGCGAAATGCTTTTAATAACACTATTTTCGATTTTTCATTTTGCATAAATCGAATTGCATAATTTTGAAATGCAGAAAATGTTTATTTAGTTTACAAAACAAAATGAATAAGGAAAAATTGCATCATTTCAGTAATAATAATAATTCAGTTGCATAGTAATGAATTTGCATAACAGGCAATCAGTAAGATCACTTTTTTTATAATTTATGTAATATTATATTATGTCAACCGATCATTCGTTAAAATATAGTCCTACATTTTAATCATAATACTAACTGTATGTTATAACAAGTAAAATGATTCCTAATGATCGTTATAAACAACGTTTTTATGATAATAGAACATTCTGTAATTTAATTATTATAACGAATAATAATATGGATTTTGTTTTTATACATTATGTTTATTATGTTATGAGTTTTAAAAGTAGTTAAATGTAATTATGTAAAATGTTTGTATTAAAATTTAACGACACCCTTTTATATTGCCAGTTGAAACAAAGGGCATGCTGTCTGGAACATGTTTTCGTTAGCAATTTTTTAATAGATACTTTTCACTAAAAGTATCTAATTGTGAAGAACAAAATGCAAAAAAATAAAAACTATCGATAGTCTTAGCATGAAACTGGGTGAAAGCTAAAGCAAAGAAAGATGTGACCGTGAGATAAAGACCGACAGTGTGATAAAGCCATGACCGGTTAGTCTAGTTGGTAGTGATGCTGCCTACGAAGCTGAAGGTCCTGGGTTCGAATCCCGGTAAGGGCAATTTTTTGTGATGAGCATGAATATTTGTTTTTTTTAAGTCTTGGATGTTTTCTATAAAATTAAGTATTTATATTTATTAAATATATCGGCGACTAGTTCCCATATCACAAGCCTTATTGAGCTTTCTATTCTAGGTTAGTTCGAGTTGTAAAAAAAGTTTATGAATAAAGAGTAGGTATTTTTTTTAACAAGAATCTTCTATTTCTGTGAATATTATTTGAGACATTTTAAAGAAAAAGGCGGCTAGGAATATCGTAAACCCCGAAGCATGCATGAAGAATACTATCAAAGGAAATTAAGCGTAAGGGGAATGGTAGAATTCTAGATTTCTGAATACGTACCTTTCTTGGAGACATGCTTTATATATTAAATTGTAATTTCATTGTGTATTCCTTACTTTACGTAAACAAGCAAGTACAATACTCTTATCTGCATATGGATATTTACTATTGAGAATTAATCCAGTATTTGTAACCAAAGCTGTTGGTTAAAATTTGCATTGGGTATTTGCACTAATTGAAGTTATTTCAACGGTTACGGTGATTCAGGAGGTATATTATTATCCGCCGTTTCTGATCCCAATCACATTTTAAACAGTTGGCGCACTACCTACACGCGCTGAGATAATGCCTTAGAGCGAGCACGAAACATATTGAACAAGTGAAATCAAAATATTTTTGAAAAACCCAACTGCTTTAAAAAAATATAGCCTATGTCACTTTCACAATTAAGAGGGATCCAACGACACCTCACATGTCGAAATCCGTCAAACGGTTTAGGCTGCAGGGCGTGCCAAAGAACATAGTCACAGTGTACATAGTCACATACATACACACATTCGCTCGAAAAACATAACCCTCCTCTCCTTCGGCAGTCGGGTAAAAACGATACGGATGGAAAAGAAATAAACTGAATTGAGGGCCGGCTCCAATCAACTTTCATTTTAATATCGGAAACAATGACCGAAATCAGCGTTTTTGGCGCCATTGTAAAGATTAAAAGAACAATGTTTACCGAGGAGACACACTTAATACTTTTTTTTATTTTTTGCTTCACAGTTATTAATAATGGAATTGAGAAGCGGATATATTTTATGAAACTGAAAAGTGGTTGGTTACCTTGAAGTGGTTAGTACTGGATTATTTATGAATTTGATTTCAAACGAGTAATTATTTAAAAAGCAAAATTAAAACCAATTATTTCTTAGGTTCTCCACAATTACAGGTTACAATTCAGTGCCTCTAGTGAAGAACGGAGTAAAACGAGTTACTCCCTTTGGTTTTTATTGCACTATTGGATTCAGCTCGTCAAACTACACAACATATCAAAAGGTCATATCTCTAGCTGTCTCCTAACCTATTTTTTTCGAAGACCCAAAGGGTATAAGTTGGGTGTGCTTACAGGTATAAGTCACTTTATCCATCACATAAGAAGACTGCAACGGCATAAATAGCCTAAAGTCGAAATTACTCACAAACCCAAAGACATATGTAAATTATATTTTCGAGTAATGACTTAATTCATTTTGTTCCATTAGTCTTAAACACTATTTTGGCGTAAACGGATTTGTGTCATTATTCTAACATGAGCATAAAGGAACAACTCGTTTAGTGTCATTGCTACAACTAACGCCATAGGACAGTTTCGCATCCGTGCCATGTTGTTATTGGCCAATTTGTGTACTGCTCGGAATCTTTCAAACCTCCAAAAGTAGATACTTGCACAAAATGCGACAAGTTAGAAGCCAAAATACAATATTGCACAACAACGGCTGACAAAGAAAACCTTGCGAAGGAATTAAATGAACATCATGAGCAGGCTACAAGAGCGTACGATCAAAAGAAAAATGATAAAATATCTTCAGAGACTGATGAGTCTCTTGTTGTATTAACGTTCGATCTTCAGCAATGTCTTCCAACACCGGTGCTCTCTGCTGGCATGGCGTTTTATAAAAGAAGTCTTTGGACATTTAATCTAAGGATTCATGAATGTAAAGATAAAAGAGCAACTTGCTACATGTGGCATGAAGGTATTGGAAAACGTAGTGGAAACCAGATAGCATCATGTCTATATGACTATAAAACGATTACCACTGACAGTAAATCGGATTATCCTATAAGCTGATACTTGCGGCGGTCAAAATAAAAACTCTTTCGTAGCAGCCAAATTTTTAACCATACTGAATGAATGTCCTCACATTGAAGTCATTGACCATACATTTTTAGTGGACATACGCACATGGAATGTGACTATGATCACTCTGTCATCAAAAAAGCGAAAAAACGAGTTAGCACCATACATCTGCCAAGAGACTATTACCAAATGGTTCGATCTGCTGGAAAAAACGGTCAGTTCACAGTAAGAGAGATGACCTTAGAGAAATTTTATAACTTCGAGAAACTCCTTAAAGGACCCATGGTTTTACGAAAAATTAACACGTCTAAAGAAAAAGTACATTGGTCTGACTTAACTTGGTTCAGGTATACGAAAACTAACGAATTATTGGTGCAGTATAAAAAAGACTTGACAAACGAATCTAACTTCCTGGAACTATCTTTTAAAAGGCACGGGAGGTCTAAAAACCTTCCTTTGACTTTAACCATCATGTCTGAAACGCCTCTGCCAATAAGTGTTGAGAAAAAGAAGGATCTACTAGATCTATTGCCTTTTATAGACAGCGAGTGCAATGATTTCTATAAAAACTTAAAAACGTCGGAAAATTAAAGAGCCGAAGAAGATCCCGATTTAAATATATATGATGTAGATGAAGACCGAGATGATGAGGATAACAGTAACTGATTTATAATGATGAATAAGGCATGATTCGAGTGTTATTTGATTTTGATGGTTATTCTGAGTGCCGATTTGTAGGCACAATGAGAAAAAATCTGGTACTATACGGCCTCATTTGAATCCTTAGGTTACAAATTTCAAGGTAAATAAGTCGTTTCATTTCTATAATACCAAAATAAATAATGGTATAAGTCGTGTTTTGCGTTTACGCACACTGTGAATAAGGGTATAAGTCGTTTTATTGCTAAAAGCTCAATAAAAATAATGAGAATATCTCGAGTTACTCCATAAAGTACTCGCACATAATGATATAACTGCAAAAAACACTGAAAAAAAATATTTATGGGGTCTGAATATTATACGTCTATGTGTGAAACTAAAGCTTAACACCATAGCTTATATAAACAAGCCTAAAAAGTTCAAGTTCTAAACATCTGCTATCGAAATATAGTTTTTCGTCTCTCCTGAAAAGTGCCGTTTTTGAGTTATTTCCTTATTTCTAGTTAATAAGGCACTGAATTTTGAAACTTATTATTAGATTCCAACCTCATTCCATGAGTTTTACTTCTCAAAGTGTGACCGTAAGAAGAAACATACATACATACATGCATGCATACTTACATACATACATACATAGATTTACGCCTTCATTCCCAATAGGGGTAGGCAGAGCACATGAAACTTATGTTCCAGTGCCACTTTTAGCATAAATGTGCGTATAAAATATCGACTAAAATAGGGTATAAAATATGAATCAATTTCATTAATTTCAATATACCAAAAACATGTTACATATGATTCGTTAGGGAAGGCGCGGCGTGGGTAGGCCCCCCACAAGGTGCACTGATGACCTGGTAAAGGTTGCTGGAGTCCGCTGGATGCGCGTGGCACAGGACCGGTCACTTTGGCACTCTTTGGGGGAAGCCTATGTCCAGCAGTGGACGTCTTTCGGCTGATGATGATGATAATGATGATTCTTTACTAGTCACGGACGTCTGTGAAAAACATGAAATAATAGTTACTTATTTGTTATATACAAGGGTGCAAAGTTATATTTTACCCGCGAATGTACGTGGAATTGAAACACGAGCAAGCGAAAGGAGGCTATAGTTGAACCACGAGCGAAGCGAGTTGTTCTAAATTATAATCCTGCCCGTAGCGAGTGTTTCAACACACGAGAAGTAAAATACATTTGCACCCGTCTGTAGCACAAAACTTTGCACCTCCCTGTAGCGAGGAAAGTGCAACATGCAAAACAGCTTTATTTAATTTAATTTTTTTATTTTTTTATTTTTTCAACAGTCATAATAACGTTAAGTAATATCAAGTAGAATTTTGTTCAAGTGCGAGTCGGATTTTAGTTTTCCCATACATTTGGAGACCCAGCGCCTGATGAAGGCAACAAGCAATTTTTTTAAAGTTCTTAAATGTTTATTTTATTCTGTTTTTTAGTATTTGTTGCAACAGAAATACATCATCTGTGATTTTTTCTATTATTAGCGTTTTACGTTTTGTTATCTGTCAAAAGCTACTTAAACACGCTCCAAGGTCAAATTATTTTCCCCACTAGTGGATAAAATGCGTTTTTGCCCACTGACTTTAAAGGATAAAAGACGGCTTTCCGAGGCAGTGAGGGGAAAAGTATTTTGCAACGGGTGACACTCGCGCAGGCGGCTTTCTTGCGCAAAGGATTGCTATTGCAATCCAACGCGGGCATGCTTCCTGCGTGATGGGTACGCTACCTAGGGGTCCCAATTTAAAAAGTCTTTGTTTTAATTCGTACTTTTAGTTATTTAAATTGAATTTAGACCTATTTTTACGTTTATTTCATGTATTTTGCAGTACTTTTGTTTTAGGATTATTGTTTGTATTTGTATGATAATAGAACATTTTGGAAGACATAAACACAAAATTATCGTAAAACATAACATAAATGGAATACATTTAGTGACATTAAGTTTAGCTGAGGCAAGGCACACATTGTAAATATTTTACAGACAACCTAACATTTTAATGGAACCGAGAGCATTTGTTTTAAGAACAAGCATTTTCTGCGAACTTTTGCCGTAACAACCTCAAGCACATAATTCGTGAACTAAACATTTGGCTCGTGTGTTGAAACAAATATTTCAGAAGAATTTTAGCTAGCTGTTTGGTGAAATGAATGCTTGGCTCGCGAAATTTATGTGCCGGCGTATTGTTTGGTTTGAACCACACGAACATTTAGGTCAACTTATCGTAACGAAAAATCAACTGTAAGTTTAATAAAAAACTAAAAACGAATTAACTGTAATGGCTCAGCGACCCAATGCGAGTCTTTTAGCCTCCGACACGAGTTGTTGGCATTTGCCCCGATCTAGTGCTATGTCGCGCTAGTTCGTGGCTTGAAGTTTAATAAAGTCGAGTCTAAATATTATATCTATTGACTAAATCATCGTCTAGTTCCCATAACATGCCATATTGAGCTGTGGGACTAGTTCGATTTGTGTAATATTAAGTTTTTCAAATTAAATAATTTCGGTGCATTGTTCGCAAGGAAGAGAAAAATTAAAAAAGAAAAAGCTTATTGTAACTTGCGATGGTAAAGATACCTTAATTCATATAACATTAGAATTTAAATGGATAAATTCATCTGCGTTTAACTAGGATATCAATGGGAAATATTGTAAGTACTAGTTTTACTTATTTCGATCATTAAATTAAATGCTTTCCAAACATAACCATACTCATGTTTAGCGTGTCAAAATCGTTTTCCTTGAAATCGCATGACGATTTACGCACGGTTTTTCTAATCTTATTTGGATTTATCTACAAATGCATAATAAAATACTAAAAGCATGTAATAAAACATAGCAACATAATCCCACTTAACATTTGTCTTTCCGACAATATCTAGATTAGGGCTATTCGTCACTGTGCGAAGGTGGGCATTGCGAAATGAAATGGGCCGGATTGGGTGCGTATATCAGACCAAAAGGTGAAAGATCAGGCCAGGCTCCTCTTCGCATTTGTTAAACAAATTGATTGTCCAACGTCGATACCACCTTAACTTCGTTAGAAATGACATTTTTTACTTAAATATATGAATATTAAACGGAGATAAAGATTTAGAGTTTTTCATATAGAAACTATAATTAGTGAACAGTTTAAAGTACATCAAGCAACATTAATATTTGTTAAAAACACGAGCCAAAAATATATATTTTGGTAAAGTAATATGTATTATATATATCTGCTGGTTGTACATTTTCATTTTATGTTGATCATACAAATATATCCAGCATTTAGGTTTTAAAACTGAATGTGCCCACATGACAAACTTCACGTTAGACTGATAACACAAATAAAATGATTTTACCGATAATGCATTAAGTTAGCTTTTCACACAAATTCTAAATGTAGTTTTACAGAACGAGAACTATATTGGTTGGATTTGAAGGTTTATTTTTATACTGATTCGATGTTTTCCGTGGTAGGATCATAAAAACATTAAAATATATACTTCCATGGAATGTCTGTACTTTTTCGAATATTCGCTGATTCACTCGCAGTTGGTATTTATTTTGGTTTCAGTTAGTTAAAGCTTTATACAGTACTTCAGTTTATGTATATTTTTTGTTAGCACATCGATGCTTTCCTATTCCATTCTAAAACATTTCGAGAGAACGCAACAACAAAAAGGTGAAAACGAGAACTTATTTGTGTTAATAGAAATACTTACTGATTCCATTAGACATGTCCTCGAAACCACTCTAGTTAAAATATAAGATAATAAATACAGTCGTTTTTAGTATGTACAAGCCTTATTTTTTTTTTACGAACTCGCTTTGATGATACCAAATTATTGAACAGTCAGTTTATAATAGTACATTGTGATACAAGTGAGGTATGTTGATAATTACACCAGAGGCGGAATTATCACGTGAGCCGCAGGTGAGCGTGATAAGAGAGCCGAGGATGTAATTATCAAAAGCTCACGCGTTTCATACGACGTTTTTCAACACATTTTGCGAGGAAAAAATCCTTTTCTTAAGATGAAAATTTAGAAATAAAGACGTGTACCGAAATATTTAGCTACTTTGGCTGCTACTAACTTTTCAACACAATTAATTGCTCGTAAAGTACCTCTTATTGTGTCGCTTTTAGGCTCATAATCCTGGATATTAAACACGCGTGTTTAATAACATTACGATACTTGTGTGTTATGGTTATATCCCGATTAAGTCACGTTGGCACCTTTCAGCAAGATGTATGCATGCACACGGTGCATTCTTAAACTAACCGGGTTGTACAGAATGTACAGCTTTTTTTTTAATTCTCGGCAAATGGATTCTTACCCGACTAAACAAATTAAATCCTTTTTGTTAATTAATTGACTATTTCTTTTTGGATATGGTATAGAAACGGTTAATTTAGTAAAACTATTATATACGAATCAATAAAGATAACATTTTAAAACGAAATGATTTATTTTATTTTGTATTGGCTGTTTAGAGATTTCATCTAATGCACGCGCACTGCGCAAACTTCACAAAAAAAAATGATGCGCGCCATTATAGGTTATTTCACAACTATTTGTAAACATTGTTAATGCGTGTTGAATTATTAACAAAAATGTTGATTCGTGGTAACTAGAAAAGTGACAAAAACAATGGACGCCACTAGAAATTCTTGACGATGTATACAACATGTGAGTAAAAACCTGTTGACATCAATAAGTAAAGAAAATAACTTGGCAGGCCTATAAAATTTTCATCTTAAGAAAAGCATTTTTTCCTCGCAAAATGTGTTCAAAAACGTATGAAACGCGTGAGCTTTTGATAATTACATCCTCGGCTCTCTTATCACGCTCACCTGCGGCTCACGTGATAATTCCGCCTCTGGTGTAATTATCAACATACCTCACTTGTATCACAATGTACTATTATAAACTGACTGTTCAATAATTTGGTATCATCAAACCGAGTTCGTAAAAAAAAATAAGGCTTGTACATATTAAAAACGACTGTATTTATTATCTTATATTTTAACTAGAGTGGTTTCGAGGACATGTCTAATGGAATCAGTAAGTATTTCTACTAACACAAATAAGTTCTCGTTTTCACCTTTTTGTTGTTGCACTAGAATGCCCGCTAGAAAGCATGCTAGAATGCTTGCTAAAACGCTCTTGTTTATTTTGTGAGATTTTACCTAATGTAACATTCGCTCTATTTCCATTTCCCCATGTGGTGTTGGGTTAGAATAGCACCACCCCCTTTCTTCCAGTGAGTGTCGTAAGAGTCGACTAAGGGAATAGGGTTGAAGTGTGTTGTAGGCGATGGGCTAGCAACCTGTCACTGCGATATCACATTTTGTCGATATTTTATACCCCCATTTATGCTGAAAGTGGTAATGGAACACAAGTTTCATGTGGTCTGTCTACCCCTTTTAGGGATAAAGGCGTGATTGTATGTATTTATGTACATAATATTATGTAACATTCACTAGAATGCTCACTACAAGTGAATGTTCGAGTCTGTCACTACCTTTATATTACGAGTACACAGTGTAATTTTTAGAGCTGAGCCAATACGGCGGAGTTCAACTAACGGCAATTTGTGTTTATATAGGAAAAGACTACAAATATATGTCAGAAACAGGATTGAGGTTGTGATAGCTAAAGACAAGCTTTTAGTCACAATGTATAGTCACGGAATTTGATTTTGAGCCATTTAGGGGTCACTTATATTGGACAATTCATATCATATGTATTGATAAACCATATAACCTTCATCCCTAAATGGCTCAACAATCAAATTCCGTGACTGTACGTATTATGTGTCACGTACACGGTTTCCCTTTTCAATCTACTTCTGGAAAAGGAAGAGGTTTGACATTTGACTATATATTTTTATGTCGTTACAAACATGTTACATATAGCCGTAATACAGTATACTGGTACGGAAGGTGGCTTACTTTAACTCAATGTAATACCTGTACTTATATCCCAAAACAACATATTATTATGTTTAGTTACCTAATATGTTTACGTATAGTTTACCTATATTATTTAAATAATATGTTGTAAGCTGTATAAATAAATAATTTATTACTTTCGTTTCAAATTAAACCCCTTGTTTGCCGCCAATTTTCAAAGGAGTCTATTTCAGCTTGGGCCAAAATTCTTTCGAATGTCCGGACGTCCCGCTACCCGCTGTCCAGCTGTTGTTCTCTACAGGTCGCATTTCTCAATCGATTCTCAAAATTCAAAATGGCGGCCACCGTCTGGTGTGTTAGGCGTCTGCCTAACATAAAAAAATTAAGGAAAAAACCGTACAAACAAACGAAACCGTACAAACGTTCCGTACAAACTATCAATTAACTCAAGGTAAAGTAAATGTCCCAAGCCCAACGAATACGACGACAAATAGACCGAAGTAATTTTCGCCTATTCATTTACTTATTTAAAAAAAAAAATTGACGCTGGAGAAATGTTTTACACATACCCTCCGGCCCGGGGAAGGCCATAGTGGGGGATTATGTGAGGATCTCTCCTCCCGTAACCCCCTCCGCGCAAGGCGGAGGGAGGGGATGGAGCCTACCCACTAAAACTCCAGCGGCGTCACCCTCACCTGCCGTTAAGGGGGCGTCGTGGGATGCAGCATTACTTACCACGACACCCCTCGGCGGCCCTGGCTACCAAACCAGGGCACCCGCGCCAAGAGAGGGGAAGGTCAGAGACGCTTGACCTTCCCCCCAGACGTGTAGGGCCATGTGCAATGTGGGTCCCCAACCCACTGGCCCTACTGCGGGAAGACGCGGCCCGCGGCTGCATACCGCGCACGTCTTCGACCCCTCCGTCTGCGCCGGAGCGGGAGCGCGTCCGCGCTGTCTTCGCGCTCCCGCTCCGCGGCCTCCTTCTGCGATATGACGACTTCGCAAAAGGAGGCCACCGCCTCCCAAGATCTCTCGCTGCCCAACATGGCCGCCACCACGTTGTGCAGCGAGAGGTCATCCACTTCGAGGGCGGCCGGATTCCGGCAATTTTGTTTTGTTTATATTAACTTATATAATTTTAAATTATTATTGTGTAAGATTATTATTATTATTTTATTGTAAATTACGGTTTGACATGTAAAAGTGCCCTTGTGGCCTATTTGCAGAATAAATAATTGATTTGATTTGATTTGGCGGCCGCCACCCCCTCCCCCCAAAGATTATGGCCTCCGTTTTGGGGAGGGAGACCCGCAACCCAGCAACCGGATACGGGTCACCATTAACTCCGCGGCCACCTCCGCCCGCCTCCCTCATTTCTGCCCCCCGGACAGCTACCATCGTATCATCCGCATAGCAGATCACTGCTGTCCGGGGGAGGAGAGCGCCCCTTATGGCTCAGTCATACCCCAGGTTCCATAGAAGGGGTCCAAGAACGAACCCCTGGGGCACGCCACAGGCCATGGGCCTCTCCCTCCTCTGCCCTCCTCGTTCTTCGTAGAGCACTACCCGCTGCGTGAGGTAGTGCTCCACGATGCGCCGCAGATAGAGAGGCACCCCGTGATACCGGAGTGCCTCCCCTATTACCGTGTACGGGAGAGAGCCAAACGCGTTGGGTTGGGAGTGGTGGCGGTGTCGAGCGACACCGCCACCACTCCCTGCCCCCTCCCTGCCGCCTCCTCGTGAAATCCCCTTTGGGTCCCCAGCGCGTCCAGGACCGCCCCGCCCTGAACCCAAATTGGCGGTCCGACATGTTGGGGCCCGTATTGTCGATGCTTATTTTAACCTAACACAACAGAAGTAAATTTCAAACAATGTATAACTTTTACATCAAGACCATTGCACTACCAAAATAATTGAATCACGAATCCCAATCCCATTAATTCTAGAAAAATCTTAACAGAGCGAAGTAGGAATGAGGTCAGCGCCATCTATCGGTCCCATTTGGTACTAACGTGCAAGGGCAATCAGCTTAGTATGTATGTTGGTCTTTTAGCGATTATTGTTTATCACGTGAACCGATCTCGATATTTTATTTTATTTGAATGAGAGTACTTCTATTATAGTCTTATAGGAATTTCAAAACAAAAGAATTCTTATAAAGTTGATTAAATTGCAAAATAGATACAGAAAAAGTTATACTTTTCCAGTAATATTTATCACATCTTAATCACAAGTAATAATTTCAAACTTTTCTCTTGGATTGCTTCGGAGATAGGGGGGAATGATATATATTTTTTACATTTTCCTTCATAAATCGAAATTTTACCAATGTAACTAACAGTTGGCTTGATGGAATTTGCCATTTTAGACGTAGTTCGACTTCTTATAATCATTAATCGTAGACGTAATAGGTGATAAATTGATAAAACTTGAAAAATGCACTTGGGTTTTTGAAATATCTTGTGATTTCACTTGGTCTCCTTTTCACGAATATTTTCTGTGCTAACCGACCTATTTATAGTACCCAAAAACTGGTGAACAACGATCCAACCCTGGCGACTCATACGTAAATAATACTGGATTACGCCCGCCCATTTAGGTTTTCGCCCGAAATTGCGTTCCAGCCTCATTTCTGTAATCTGAACCAATAAATAAATATGAGCGAGTACGAAGTACTCGTTAACAAGGCGTGTGAAAATGGGTTATTTCGTTTTCTTTACCCACGTAATAAGGTTTTTGTGTATTGTAGAGGGCTCGTTATGAGGGTCGAAGCATGGTTATAATGTTGTATCGTAATTTAATTAAGAATGAGATTATTTTAGGTGACGGTGTATTGGCACGTTTTTTTCTAACTTTGGACCCCACCCCATACCGGTGTGTCCCTTTGTTATGTTTTTGTAAATGTTCGATACTATAAGATCTTCATTTCGTTAATTATTACTTTGCTAAAGTAGGGAAACTCTCGCAATCGGGTATGTCCTACTACGACCTAGACCACCGGGGGATGGGACATAGCATCCCTGGAGTACGGTGGAAATACTGCGATAGCCAACCCACATGCCAAGCGTGGCGATTAAGGCACCCCCATGGAAGGTATAAAAAAGTGGCGCAGAACCGGTTACATTGGCACTCTTTGGGGGAAGCCCATGTCCAGTAGTGGACGTCTTTCGGCTGATATGATTGCGATGATGAGGGTAACTCTGCCCTTCACTTTTTCAGGATTATGTTGAATTTTCCCTGTAGAAAGCTTAGCCATAGGGACATTGGCATCTTTATTTTCACGCCCTTGAGGAGGAAGGGGAATTCACACATACTCAATACGCTTTCTGTTAATTATTATTATTTTATTGCGAGTAAATAGTTTCCTGTGAATATTCTGGGCGGTTACCTGTGGGTTGTGTGTTGTTCTTGTATGTAAATTGTACAAAGACTTGCCTGGCGTCGTGCCGGCAATGGTGCAATGATACACATCATTGCACCATTGCCGGCACGACGCCTCGCGAGAAATGTTTTCCACCTTGATAATTAATAAAATAATATAAAATAAACTTTATTGCCAAAACATGAACGGAGTAACAGTAATAATAATCTTAGGTATTAACTAGTTTAAGCTTATATAGTAAGGTAAGTATTGTTATGATCTATAAAATATAAACATTGAATCATGTTGGCCAAAGGTACCAACCTCAGCATATGCTGGCCGGGTTGCCAAGCGCTGATTTTCAGTTTGGCCCTTTTTTTTGGAGGTGTAAATATTAGGTACATTCAAGATGCGCTGCGCAATATGCCGTTAGGTTGGTAATAAGAAAAATAACATTTAAATAATGGAACGAAGAATAAAGTAAACTAAAGCGTGTTTGTGTAAAATCTATGGATGGTGTGAACATGTAGGTATATGTTCATGGTAGTAGTACTGTGTGGTTCAGTGTGTTAGGCACTGGTCCCACCGCCGGCTAGTAAGCTAGAAAAGTAGAGCGAGTAGCATTACATTGCGGATCTGTAAAGGTATTGATCACACTTTGCCTGTTCAGCACGCAATGAACCGTTACTCGCCCAACTGTTCTAGCTTACTAGCCGGCGGTGGGACCAGTGCCTAAGTGAGATACTTAAGTGTAGGTTTTATATGTATACTAAATAATTAAGTTTAAAAATTTCCAACCTGGTTCAACTTTGCCTTTGCATTTCAAGTAGGTGCTTTTTCATCAGTTTTTTTAAATTGGATCAATGGCATTGGTTCTCGCAGAGGCGGAGGTAGGTCGTTCCAAATTTTCGATGCGGCAAACTTGAAACAACCTCTGATGTTCATATTTATCAAGTTTAGTATGTGCAATTTGAATTGTCCTTATTAGCGAAAACACGATTATGTCAACTAATATAATAAACGTGTACCTACAAATAAAATACATTTTCTGTTTTTATACTTCCATTAGGCTCTTACAATCTGCAAGCTTACAAAAAAGCGCAGTTCCATTGAATCCATTCCATTAAAATGCAGTATGAGTATCCTTCATATTTCCCGACTGATTGGCAGAGCCGTGCAATGAAAGATGAAGGGAGTGGAATCGATGGCTCTTAAAACGCCGTAAGATAATTGCTATAGAACCATTCTATAGAATTCTGCAAGGTGATGTAAATTGGAGCTGAAGCGTTGATGCAAGTGACGTTAAGAACTCGGTTAAAATTTTGGTTCCGAAGAGAACTAATCACCTCTTAATTATTTAGGCATGTAAATTCATCTTCACTGAGTCGTCTGAATTAATTTATATTAAAGGGGAAATTGAAAAATTATGGCGTGGGAAATATGTCGAGTGTGATGAAAATTGTTCCGTAACGAGAACTCGACAAATTAATTTTGTGGTAATTAACTCCATGGACGTAGGTCAATATACCTTTCTCCAATATGCTTGGAAATGTTTGCCAGTAGACTTAATTAACAACAACATTTTTTACCAACGAAACCTAAAACTTTGAAGTTCCATTGGTTATTTAGGCTCACATTTAATCCTCATAATTAATTCAACACGCAACCACAAATTATAAAAGGCATTTACCCAAGTTCCTAAACGATCCATTATAATTAAACAATTTTCTAATCAATTAACCAATTTTCGGAACCGCTTCCCACATTGCCCGAAAAAGATGTAGTAAGGACTGTTTTAGCCAAATTAGAGAAGGTCTATTTGGTACTGCCAATTTGCATTATATTTGTATGACACTGTTGCGCATTTCTCCAACAGGTCAATTCATCATCATCGACATCATGTCAGGCGAAAGAAGGCGCCCACTGCTGGACATAGGTCTCCCCCAAAGAGTGCCGATGTGACCGGTCCTGCCCCACCCGCATCCAGCGGACTCCCGTGACCTTTACCGGTCCACTTTGTGCGGGGCCTAGCCACGCCGCGCCTTCCGGTCCGTGGTCGCCACTCGAGAATCTTACCGCCCCATTGGCCATCGTTTCTACGCGCAATATGCCCCGCCCACTGCCACTTAAGTTTAGCGATTCTGAGGGCTATACCGGTTACCTAGGTTCTGCTACGTATAGCCTCATTCCCAACATAGCCCTCTCCTTAGAGCTTTCTTATAAGGCCCATAGTAAGCGACCACGTTTCAGTGCCATTATGTCATCACTGGCAACACACACTGGTCAAAAACTCTCGTCTTTAGAAACTAGGGAATATTGGACGAAAATATGTGCCGTAGCTTCCCGAACGCTGCCCAGGCGAGTCGGATCGTTCGGAAAAGTAGATTCACTTTGACATTTATTATACCAATATGATACCTCACAGAGCGAGTACGTGCAAAATTGATATAATATTAGTATGCCACAAGTCAATGCGGATTGTTGTTCTCACACGTTAAGAGTCCGCAGTAAGCTCGATTCTCCATACAAACGTAGTTACGCTCTCATTTTAAAACTACTAGTTGGATTGTAACGAAACTTTGGATATACAATGACATGACATATATCTATGTCTGTAATTAGTTTATGTAGCTTCAGATACCATAGTAAAAAAAATACAGCGAATTTAAGTTTTTCATACAAAACATGTTTTTGCTGTGTTTCGTTTGTTTTATAAACTCAAACCGTATAAACTAATTACAGACATAGATATACCTCATGTCATTTTATATGCAAAGTTTCGTTACAATCCAACACGTAGTTGTAAAATGAGAGCGTAACTACGTTTGTATGGGAAGGTGAAATTCGGCCGAGCCTACTGCGGACTCTTAATGTTACCTAGCGAGCAATAGCGCGGGCGACAAAATTAAATGTTATACCAATAAAACACCACAACATTGTGTCATAACCACGACTATGTTACGTATTATCCATCATAGTTGCATGTATTTTCCATCCTAATTCCATACTATAATTTTACAATTGCGAAAGTGTGTCTCTGTCTGTTAAACCGCTTAAACCGCTGATCCGATTTAGATGACATTTGTTACCTAAAGTCGTAGAGATATTTTGAGTCCCGGGGAAGGACATAGTATAGTTTTTTATCAATCATCCCCTAAGGGGGCAGAATGGGAGGTGAAAGTTTGTATGGAGCTTCGATATAAAGTAGTTCCGCGCGGACGGAGTCGCGGGCAGAAACTAGTTAAATAATAAATAACCGACTTCGTGTGACCACACGTGCACACTGAATACTAAAGTGACCGCAATATTGAACTTAGTTTAATAAGTAGAATTACGGTTTTCATTCAAATTTTCTTGCTTTATCGAGGAATTAGATTAATAAGAATGGAGGTCGGGGCCCTTTCGAGCGAATCTAACATAGCATAAGTAAATTGCATAGAGAAGTGGAGACGACAGAAATATAACTTTATTATGTTAGTTGTTAGGCTATCCGCAGCAGAACTAAGGTAACCGATATAGCCCTCCGAATCGCTAAACTTAAGTGGCAGTGGGCGGGGCACATAGCACGTAGAAACGATGGCCGTTGGGGCGGAAAGGTTCTCGAGTGGCGACCACGAACCAGAAGGCGCGGCGTGGGTAGGCGCCCCGCAAGGTGGACTGATGACCTGGTAAAGGTTGCTGGAGTCCGCTGGAGCGGGTGGCGCAGGACCGGTCACTTTGGCACTCTTTGCGGGAGGCCTATGTCCAGCAGTGGACGTCTTTCGGCTGATATGATGATGATGATGTTAGTTGCCTGTGTGGTGTCGGGTTAGAATAGCACCACCCCCTTTCTTCCTGTGGGTGTGGTGTCGTAAGAGTCGACTAAGGGAACAGGGATGAAGTGTGTTGTGGGCGATGGGCTAGGAACCTGTCACTGCGATATCACATTTTGTCGATGTTTTATACCCACATCCATGCTAAAAGTGGTACTGGAACACAAGTTTCATGTGCTCTACCTACCCCTTTTATAATAAATAGATGAAGAAAATATTTGGTTAAATCTGACGTATTGGCAGCGAGAACACACCCTTAAGAATATCACCTGAAAAATAGGAACTATGTCCGGAGTCGAGTGACAATTTACATGTGTATTCCAATTCCTGCAGGAAAACACAGGATAGAACCATCCAAAAAGTCAATTTTATTCGCAGGTGATAGAATTTTTGAAATCGGATATGCGGTTTCGGTGCTTACCCAAAACATAAAAACTTATAATCTAGCATACTTAGCTACAATCTCACAGACACCTTCCTTTTTATAATTTAAGTAGATTATACATCATAATTTGCATGCGACTTAATCCGCAAGAAAATTTTCAGCTCCAATCTCGTTAGTTCAGGGATTTTTATCGGTTTAAAGTATTTTGTTTTATAATAGGTTATCAATTATTTTCAGTGCCTAATTTCATCACGTATCGATAAACGTGTCGTATAAAGTAGGTTTTGGAACTGACGGAAGTAAGATTTAAAGTAAAGATGATAAAAATTGGTTTAACACTTTCACTGCCAAGAATCACTACGCGTTACGCTCGTAGCCGATCTCGTGGTTTCCTCTTATGTAGCGGAAAGCGACTACGGCGTAGGTGCCCGCTAGGCGGGTGTCTGGCAGTGTAAGTGCTGAGGGCAATAAATCATATTAGTTCAGTTCTTTCCTGAACTTATAAGATTTGCGGATAGCCATGGTATGAACCAATATGAGGCTATCCGCAGCACACCCGCGGAAAAAATACGCACTAACGAAGTTCAAGCATCTCCGTTACTTTCTCTAGTTAGCCACGATCCAAACGAATTTAATCAAGCGAATGTATAGACGAGGCAATAAAGCTCCCGACTTCTACACAAAGTGGGGTTCTTGGGTCGGGCGGAGTTGACGTGTCAGCGATAAACAGAACAAGATATTACTTATTGGGTGGCAATGTGTTTTTGGAAGCGTCGAGATGTCTTATGTCCGAGATAAAATCGGATCTTAGTACGTCAATTTTCTATAGCCAGTAACTCGATTCGTATTCGGTATTTTTAAGAACAACGTTTTATAAACACCTTGTTTATGTTTGTGTTCGTAAATTATATCCTAACAACTCTTATTTAATTTTAAATTGAGAATATTGCAATATTTCACGCATTTTAACCCAGAAAAATTGTTTCAATTGAGAGTGCACAAAATAATTGCTTAATTTTTTTGATACACTAGGAAGTAACAAGAGAAGTAACAGTGCAATATGAATTAAATATTAATTGAAACTTTCAACACCTGTACTTCATTCATACAAATCAAAATATAATTAATATTTAATTCATATTGCACTGTAATTTCTCTGTTGAAATAGTATAAAAAATTTACTACCTAATTTTTTTCTTTCCTTAATCTCATCATATCAGCGAAAAAATGTCTACTGCGACACAAATAAAAATAAAATGTAATATTCATAAATATATTTACCCATTAAATGAAAAACGAATAAAGATTTCTACAGAATAACTGTTAAGCACAATTTTTTTTTTATTAAATATTTTAATATCCAGGCTACGTTAGCAAACACTTAAGACTTAAATGAGATTTTATGGTCATTAAACACGGTGAATTGCCTTGCAATATTAAAACGTCTTATTAACCCATTCAGGGCCCATGACGACACATATGCGTCAGACCGCCGTAGTCGCTTTCCGCTACATACGAGGAAAACCATGGAATCGGCTACGAGCGTAGCGTACTAATTAACTAGTCTCAACGCAATACACAGCAGAGTGAAATTAAAGGTTCTACATTTGAATCAAATCCATAACAAATACTGCTCGACGTAAATATTCAATTAATTCTTCCGACAACTTAGCGCCAGTTAGTGAAAGTATATCAAAAGCTAACCTCGTTAGAAAGTTCATCCCCGAAGGGACGAAAAGTTTCTCGAGGAAATTAGTCAGCAGTAGGCTCACTCGAGAAACCAAAAGGCATTCATTTTTAAGAGACAATACACAGGCCTTTATCATTGCGTCTTACGTATGGAATTTTAAATTTTAGACATGTCTCACGAAAGTTTACATTCGATCATAAGGCGGGGCCGTAAGTTTTGCCACCATGTAAGTTGCTTCCTTCTCTGATCGGAAATATGTTTAACAACCCTCTAATAACTTTCAGCGTCTTTCGGGTAACGTTTATATGTTTGTCTTGGGGTGTAGACACTAAATAAAATAATCAATAATGATGTATTTTCTTGAAAAAAGATTAAAAATAAAGTCAAATGGAGAAAAAAGCAACGCCAGAGTTTAAATAATCACGAAGTTATGTGTCCAAAGTTTTAAGAGGGGGTATGTTCTGTGTCCCTTTTCCGCATAACGCAAACAAATGAATTTTAAACACGGGGGCCACTTTTGGGGGGGAAATGATAAAATTAAAAAATAAAGTTTTGCATAAACTATCGTGTTACATATCAAATGAAAGAGCTCATTGTGTGCATCTAAAATATTTTTTATTTGTAATTTTAAAATAATTAGTTTAGAAATTATTTAAGAAAATAGCCAAAAAATGACCATTCCCCCTTCTCATCTCCTTTGAAAAAATACACAAAATAGTTCTTTACCTACAGATGACAGGAAAACCTATTAGAAATGTGCAGTCAAGCGTGAGTCAGACTTAATACGGTATTTGACAAAAATCAAATCAGCTTATTTTATGAAACTTCAAAAACGCTCCGTTAGTAAAAAAAATTGTTCAAAATCTTGTGATATATGGAACCCTTGCAACGTGAGTCCGACTCGCAATTGGCCGGTTTTTTTTAATACATGAAAATACATTTGTGCTTAAAGTGTCTATTTCTATCTCCGAATAGTTTAAAAAGACTTATTGAACAATGTGTATACTTTGTGCTATACACATCAAAATTATGTGTAAAATACGGAAACATTCGGTAATAACTACCCAGTATTGAACTTTATGACCCACACGAGTAAACAGCAATTGCTAACGCAAAGTTCGGTAGTGCTTCGTAAAAACTCGGCATCCAATCAGAAATCAGAACTTTAACATCTCAAATGCCAATGCCACTAGTGACGCCTAATTCAAGGCAAAGCAAAAAATAATACAAGGCAAAGACTTTTTTTAAATGCTATGAATGCAATAAGATATATGACTTAAAATGAGCAGAAAGATCGTCAAGCCTCTTCCACTTAATGACAAGGAGCGATAAAAATCATGGGTATGCTTAACACATTCATTGGCCAGAATCGCTACGCGCTACGCTCGTAGCGGATCCCGTGGTTTTCCTCGTATGTAGCGGAAAGCGACTACGGCGGTCTGACGCTTATGTGTCGTCATGGGCCCTGAATGGGTTAAAATGACGTCCCAGCTCTAATAAGTCAACGCAAAAGTATACCAACAATTAACAAATCATCCATCAACAGAAACAAAATGCAAACAGTGTTTCGCTGGCCGCTAGCACTTCATACATGCCAACACAACAATACCTCTTACACTTAAAACAATACCTCTTCAAATACAGAGCATTGCTCCAAGGCCGAGATAAATCACAAAATACCACCTACAAAATAGTGAGCAACTATCTAACAAAATATTAATAGTCTATTTATTTCATCGACTAGCTCTACAGATATCCAGAAAGTAATAAAACAATTAAACATCACAATTTCTAAATGACATTGGTAAAAATACAGACAAAATAGGTTAAGTAGGTACACAGGCGAACTTATCTCTCAGTGAACCTATGAGCAATTGTCTAACAAAATATTAATAGTCTATTTATTTCATCGACTAGCTCTACAGATATCCAGAAAGTAATAAAACAATTAAACATCACAATTTCTAAATGACATTGGTAAAAATACAGACAAAATAGGTTAAGTAGGTACACAGGCGAACTTATCTCTCAGTGAACCTATGAGCAATTGAGACGAGATCAGGAACTAAAAGATAGGCAAACTAACACGTGTACAGTGGGCGTAGCATGGTTGCCATTTTATCACTTATCGTTGTGGTAAAGACGCCCATCACGCTCTGACACTTGTCGCGAGTGCGAGAGTGACGGATGCCTTATCCACAACGATAAGTGATAAAATGGCAACCGTGCTACGCCTGCAGAGACGTATTTTTTTTTAATTAATCTTAATGTACAAATAAAATTTAATATTATACACATGCTATATAAATACGTACATATCTATATATAAACAATAATATACAAATACACGGTGTACCCGGGAATTTCCGTTAACTTCGGCATTTTGCAGAGTACATTCACAGAAACAAATAAGCATAATTATTACTTGAAAACAAAATAACAAAATAATCTACTGTAGCATTAACAGTGGTGAAAGCTGCAAATCTGATTAAATTAAAATATTGAATATCTTGATAACAGTAAGCGTTAAGATACTACTGTCTTGGAGAAATTAACTTTATTTGATCTAACCTATGCCCCCTTGCAATTAACGGAAATTGACAAAAACACGTAGTATGTAGTATCCGATTAAATAATATTATGAAAATAGCAAACATCAAAAACAGTTTAGACTGTTCATTTCGCAAATGACATTTTCTTTTATATAACTAAGTATGGTTTGTGCTTCTTGAAATGTCCCATAATAAACATTATTATTTGGTATATTTCAACAAAGTAACGCAAAATCTACGTTTATTTTATAAAAGCCCATTATCCTGAAATCAAAACGAACAAAGTGGCATATTATTCTAATGACATAACAAACCCGGATTTTGTACTCTCTTTGCTAGACATGATCGGCTTATGTAAACTCGTTATACGTTTTCGACTGCCTCAGCCTTTGCCCTAATAAACAGCTAAGACGCTTTTCCTCGTTAGCTGTAATGATCTACCCCTTTGTTTCTATTATTCATGGGATATGAAAACGAGGCCGGTGATGAAATGAGGAATTACAGAAGAATAGGGTCGTTGCCTCATTTTAAAATTATGAATGTAGCTATTTTGCTGTTAGCGGTAAATCCGTGCACTAGCATTGATACAAGCCAACGGTTTAACGGTGTTATTTTATTTTTATATACTACATCTCTGTAAAACTAACTCAATAAATAAAAAAGTGTGGTATTGGGGAGAAACGATTGGATTAAGAGCCAATACGTTAGCGCGCATGCACCACCGAACACGGATGTCAAAGTAATGACCAGCTGCTCTGTCACCGGGTTGTCAGCCACCTGCTACCCTATTCGAGGTTGCCCGCTCTTATTTTACAATACCCTCAATATTTTTATAACTGTCAACATTATTTCATAGATACCTTCTTTATTATTAGAACTGTCAGTCAGTACAAATCATTTGACGTTAAACCATCAAAACAAAGAGCCAAGAACCACACAATTAACCACGCATTTGAATAAAACAATGTTATTAAAATTAGCGAGCACTATTCCATCATATATTTAACTAGCTTCTGCCCGCGACTCCGTCCGCGTGGAAATCGTTTAATATCGTAGCCTCCATACAACTTTCACGCCCCATGTCACACCCTTGGGGGATGATTTCCGGGAAAAAACTATACTGTGTCCTTCGTCAGGACTCAAACTATCTTTACGGTTCAGCGCTTTAACAGACAGACAGACGGACACACTTCAGCATTTATAATATAAGGAAGGATTTGTACAGCAGCTTTCACCACAGTCTTCATTTTCTATAGGTCATAACATAATCGTGTTCTAGAACTGAGCTGAAGCACGTTTCGCCCCAGCTCGTGCAAGGCAACATTTTCTTTTCACCACTCCTTTACGAGTACTGAGTTCATTTCTTTTTAGTGGCTTTTAAAAGAAACTAAACTTAAATAGTCTCGACTAACTTTGAATAAAATTGCACTTGGGCTTAATTAAGTTATGTTCAAAGTTTCTCTACTAAGTTTTATCCAGTTTTCTTTTCACTAGGCTTGCAAAGCTCTTACAGTAAGCTAAGTGAAGAAATCTTTGTTGGTTTTCCGTTATGATTAATGTACACAGGTTGACTTATTAGGTCCCCACAATGTCTGCATAAGGGTGACAGATTTAACTTTAATTAATGATTGCGGTAAACAAACATAATTAATAACAGTTATTCGTTTTCGATAGATACATGATTTGCACGGTTAACAGATTGCCAACACGAAGGAAGGCGAATATAATATTGCTTACTACATTCCACTTGGTTTTTTTTAATAAATATATTTATTTGGGAAACTAATTTACAAAGTCAACAGTAAATAGTATAATATAAAACTTAACACTAACACTTAAATCTACTTAACTGCTAGTATATGCACTCTCCGAGGTCGCTGCCCCTGGGAAGGGTGCCCATAAGGCTGGCCACATTTCCTCGTTGGATTGCAATTCCAATCCGTTGGCCGAGGAAGTAGCCAGCTCTATGGTCAGCCGTATTTTGCAATTTTTTTATATATTGTATTCGGTTATTTTAAAATTTTCATGAACTGTGTAAATAATATAAAACTTAACACTAACACTTAAATCTACTTAACTACTAGTATATACACTCTCCGAGGTCGCTGCCCCTGGGAAGGGTGCCCATAAGGCTGGCCACATTTCCTCGTTGGATTGCAATTCCAATCCGTTGCCCGAGGAAGTAGCCAGCTCTATGGTCAGCTGTATTTTCGCCAATTTTTTTTTACATATTGTATTCGGTTATTTAAAAATTTTCATCAACTGTGTAAATAATAATGTAATTTTGTAGTAACCTAATTATAAGGTGATTTTGTAGTGACCAAGTTTTATTGAACGAGCGAGCGAGTTAAGGGTCAAAACGCTATCCTATTGCCGGATGTTCCGCTGTCCAGCGGTTTCCTCTACAGGTCGCATTTTTTTACCCATTCTCGTGAAAATTTGTGAGCGGGTTCGATAAATAAATATATATATTTTTGTCAATTCAGTTTATGGATATTTTTTTATTAACAAAACCAGATGCGCGAATTCTACTGCTCACATAGCTACTAGTATAAAATGGTAAAAGTATTAAAAACGAATATTTTTAATCGAATCCTTGGTTGTCTGGGTAGAGAATGCTTACATCATTAATAATAATCGTCATGTATTAAAAACATTAATTCCGGCGTTTGTACGATAAGTCTCTCATTTTTGTAATAAATATATATTAAACTATTTTTGTAACAAACAAATTTATAATTAACCAATCTTTAATAAGGGTAAAGTTTTACACACAGTAATAGCCTCAATTTGTCCACGATTTCCTAACGTACGTACTTGAAGTCCACGTGAACACCCCTCAGAACTTATTTGACAAACGATATTAATGCCTGTTGTCTATTTCTTTGTAAAAAGTATTTTCTTTAACTCGTTACTTCGCAATGTAATTTATGCATAATATTGGGGTGTATCAAAAATGGGATGTGAACCAATCAAGGGCATAACATATCCTGTTCTGATAAGAAAAAACCGAGAGAAAAAAAAATTACGCGATTTGTTTTTACTTTTGTATGGAGCGTTGGCCGACTGGGGCGACCTACTCCATACAAATGTAAAAAAAAAATATAAATTTAAATATATGATTGAGGTGTGCAATAAAAATAAGTTGTATTATATTTATATCAATATCGTCTAGAAAACCGTAAGCGTTAAAATGATTTTCAACATTCGATAAAACATTCTAATCATATGGAAATTTAGTTATTCCGCACTCGGCTCACGAGGCAGCGTAACGACAAAATTCTTATATAACAAGCCACAAATTCTCAATCATCCTTATCGTTAAGGGGCTTGATGCAAAAACGTAAAAAAATGTCTTACCACATTTCTCACGCCCGCACGCATTTCGGCGCGGCGGGCACACAGTTCTGTGCAAAAAGACATCTCACTTTTCAACCACAATGGTGGCTAACAAGCATGCAGCTTGCCGGATGATAAGCGGACACAGAAGCTTATAGGTACTTAGCCAGATAGGCTGCCCTAAATATTATGAATGTTTCAATGTTTGTCGTTTTGTGTGTGTCACGAATAAATGTTTTCCGTTCACTGCTTCGGAAATCCGTCTTTTATCCTTTAAAATGGACTGGGTGGGCAAAAACGGATTTTATCCACAAGTGGGGAAAGTAATTTGACCTTGGAGCGTGTTTAAGTAGCTTTTGACAGATAACAAAACATAAAACGTTCATAATACAGAAAATTCACAGATGATGTATTTCTGTTGCCGCTATAACAACAAATACTAAAAACAGAATAAAATAAATATTAAAGAACTTTTGAAAAATTGCTTTTTGCCTTCATCAAGCGCTTGGTCTCAAAATTTATGGGAAAACTAAAATCCGACTCGTGCTTGACCAAAATTCTACTTGATATTACTTAACGTTATTATTACTGTTAAAAAATAAAATATATATTATTATTTAAATTAAATAAAGTTCATTCCTTCCTTCTCTTCCTCGCTACAGTGAGGTGAAAAGTTTTGTGTTACAAACGAGTGCAAATGTATTTTACTTCTCGTGTGTTGAAACACTCGCTACGCTCAGGATTCTATTTTAGAACCATTCGCTTCGCTCGTGGTTCAACTATAGAATCCTTTCGTTCGCTCGTGTTTCAATTCCACACTCGCGAGTAAAATACAACTTTGCACCCTTGTATAACAAATGACTATTTTCTATTTATAATATATTTTAAGACATCTTACTGCTAAACATAGGCCTCCCCAATAAATGAATGTAGCATGAACGAGATAAAAGCAAGCAAATGATGAACTGATATTGTATAAATAGTGATGCAACGTATGTAAGCACGTTTGCTACATCGCATCTCAACCACACGGTGCGCATGCGCACGCAAGGCCGAATGAATGCACGGCAAAACTAACAAAACCAGTGTATGACTCCGTCCCGATTGCGGTGGAGACGAGTGGCCCCTGGTGCTCCGAGGCCAAAACTTTTATTAAAAAGTTTGGGTAACGATTGCGTGACAAAGTTTGCGATCGCATCACGTCTATCATGGGAAGGCCGCGACATACTCTCGATTTTTCACGCACTTTACCTCTTGTGCTAAGTGTTCCAATAAGAGAGAAACGGATAGTGCGAGAAAAATCGAGAGAGCTCGCGCGCCGTCGCGTGATAGCCGTTCAGGTCCGGTTCGTATTATCGTTGGGAGAGTACCGGGGTTATGCCGCCAGTATATTGGACACATTTGCACCAGCTACCTGCTGTCCCGGAGATATATCACATTAAGTATAATATTAGTGTTAGAATTTTTTAATTTAGTTTTAGTTGTACTGCATGGACCGTTTTAATCAAACGAAGCGAACAAAGTTCTATGCTCCAACTTGGGCCCTGAGATGTGGATGTCTCGTTTTTTCGCTGTTCTTCTCTACAAGTCGCATTTCTTTTCGTGATTTTTTGTGAACAGGTTTGTTAATTATATAGAATTTCTTTGCTTTCACTTTTTCTAATTAAGAAAAAATATATTTTATAAAGCTAGGCTGGCGAGTTCTACATTTCACAGATGCACTAATTTATATTTTGTTAATGAATATTATCAATTCGAATATTTATCTGTGTTTTTTCTGTTTCCCCCAATTTGTGTTACAGCGACCGTATTTGTCAGCCTCCCGTTATCAGACACATTATATTCGAACATGCTAGAGGCGAGTGCGGGCTCTACACGTACAGATAGATGTCCATGATTATGGAACTTATATTTTAGGAATAAGGTTCATAATCGTAATTATAATTAAAGTTAAGATGACTCGCAGTGGCCACCCAGACGTGTGGTCGCATTGCTTACTTTCGAAAGAGCGCAGAACAATTGTTAATCTTATGTAAATACAGCTTTCTTTGCGCTTAAGTCGTGGCAAAGATGTTTGCCGTTTAAGATATAATGCCTATGTAACACGTTAGTCTACCTATGCTACATTTGTATAACAAAAACACTCCGATATTTTATTATATTTTTCATAACGCAAACATTTACACAAAATTTCTAATACATGTGATTCACAATAGATACAAAAGTTAAATAAGACAAACCGAGTTTCATTCGTATTTATTCTTTCTGGATAATTACTATTTGATAAAAACTAAGTAAGGCTGGAAGACTTATGGTAAAAAAAATATGTTTCTTCTGAAGTAAAAATTTGCACGCCCAATAAGCAAAAACACGGATGGATTCGACATTAGAATAAGACCTTATTTTTACACCTGTTTTACAAATAAATATATTCTTCTACCTCTTCTTCTTTAAAATAGTATACATCTAGGTGTAGTTAAATATCCCCCCCGAGGGTGCCCGCCTTGTTGGGGCGGGGGGGCTTAGCAACCGTGGACTGGTCACCCACGGCGAAGCTAAGAGGTTGGATTAGCACGCCACGCTTTAGCCACGCTTGGATGGACATCACCTCTCCCCCCGCGCCCGGATCGCCACCGACGTCAACCGCCGCTACCCGCACCGCTGTACCGCTCGCCTAGTTCCGACCAGCCCCGGCCTCCCACAAGCGGGTCTCACCAGGGTCTGGCCGTGAATGAAGCGGGTAAGGGCAGCCGCGCCGCTGCGATCGCGCACCAAGCGCCCCAGGGTGCCCTAAAGAGGGCCCTCAACTCGCCTCACCCCTCGCCGTTGACAAGCAAAGGTGGGGGTAGAGCAACAAACCGTGTGGGTAAAGTACCCACACCAAAAGAAGATGCCGCCGCCGCCCCCGCCCCCCGCGGGAGCCCCACCTGACCGGACAGCGAGCCGCCCCCGGACATTCCGCCGCACCCGCGGCCTCGGCGACGCGGCCAGCGCCACCCGCGACCCGCGCATCCAACGGGCGTTCGCTAACGCCCTGCGCGCGTCCGCGGCAGCCCACAAAGCCGCCTCCACGCCCAGCACACCGGGAACGCCGACAAGCGAGGGCTCCAGGGAAGCCCCCTTCCCCAGGACGACCGCCGACGTGGTCCAAGAGATCATCGGCCACCTCACCCCGATCACCCGAGCCGCTACCTCCACGGGCGCCCGCCCTAAAGACGCGGCTAATGCCCACGAGGAGTACAGGGTGGTGCAGAGCTACCTCGAGGCCCTCGGGGCAGCATATCGTGGACGGCGCTCCAGCTGAAGGATGAGATCCCTCTGAAGGTGTGCATCAGGGGGCTCCCCGCGAGCACGGACCCAGCGCACATCACCGAAGATCTGGCGGCGAAAGGGTTCGCCCCCATATACACGCGCCATGTGGACGCGCGTGCAGGAAGACCCGGCTGCATCTTTTATATGCAGCTGGGAAAGACGGAAAACCTCATCCCGGCAATCTACGGCGTCCGGGAGGTGCTCGGGATGACGGGAGTGATGGTGGAGGCATGGCGCGGCAAGAAGAGGCCGGCGCAGTGCCATCGCTGCCAGGCCTTCCGTCACTCCTCGCACGGCTGCCGCCGCCCGATAAGGTGTGTCCGCTGCGCGGGGCCACAATTTGCGGGCCAGTGCGACCGGCCGCGCGACCTGGACCCCTCCAGTGCCAACTGCCGCGGCCCCCACACAGCCAACAACCCAGCATGCAACACCTACCAGCGGGAAGCACGGGTCAAGAGGGCCGGCACAGCCCCCCTCACAAACCGCCGCGGGCAACTTGTGCCCCAGCCGTGTCCGGTGGAAGCCGCCGAGAACGCCCCCAACTCCCTCATGGCGAGGGCGAACGACGCGGCGCCATTGCGCCGCCGCCGCCGAGGGAGGGACAGACGAGGCAGGGGTCCCCCCGCCTCCACCGCCGCCGACACCAACATCCAGACTACCACCGCCGCAGCCGCCCAGACCGCTGCCGCAACCACCCAGACCGCCGCCGCCTCCGCCCAGACCGCCGCCGCCCTCACCAACGTCGCCCCAGCGCTCGCTCCCCCTGCAGCAGCGCCAACCAGATCACCGCACGACACTGCCGCGATAGCGCAGTGCGTCGCTATACTGCAAGACGTGCTCAGCGCTCTGCAGGCAGGAGCGAACCCCGCTCCTATCATCCTCAGGGGGCTGGCCGACCTGTACCAGGAGGGCTAGCTCCCTAAGGACGCACTCACCACCGGACCAGACCAAGGATGTTCCTGCAATGCCGTCGGCTCGCAGGTCGCTCGCCGGGCTATCCCGGCAGGGCTCGACCTCGCCGACGGCCGCCGCAGACGACCCCACCAGACCAGACGGGCGTCACGCCCACCACAGCTACCCGTCCGTCGTAGCGGACGGCGCCCGATCCCGCCAAAAGCGGCGATGCCGCATCCGGCTCCTCCGGCCCCCTTGCGGGGACCGTGAGACGACCATCTAGGCTAAGAGGTACCCAGGGCCGGCCTGTTTGGGCCGCCGGCTGGCCCGAGTAGGGCGCTCCTAGCGGGCTTAGCGAAGCCCGCTTAGGATGCGTAGGGGAGGGGCCGTAGAAGAAGAGGAGTACCGGTATTGCGGTTCGCCGTTCTCCCTATCTTCTGCGGCCGAGGCGGGATCGCAGTGGAGAGGCGTGTTGGTATTACGTTGCGCCACTCTCCCTACCCCCTGCGAACTTGGCGGGGCCGTTCCGCCGAAACGGCATTAGTGGGACCGCAGAGGAGGAGGAATGCCAGTATTACGGTGCGCCGCTTTCCCTATCCTCTGCGGCCGAGACGTGGTCGGTGGCGGAACCACAGACCTGATCCGCCACCGGGTGCTGGATATCCCGCACCCATGATCTCCTCGTAGCGGACTCAGGGCGGTCCGCTACTGAACAGGTGGAGATCAAGGAGGCAGGCGCGTTACAACATCTGGTGGGCCTCACGTGGAGGGCCTCTGGGCATCTGCGAGGAGCCGCTTGTGAGCGGCTGCCGCCGGCGGGGTCGCGGATGTGTGCGCAAGCGTTCCCGTAACCTCGCCACAATGGCGGCGAGGCGGCAAGTGGGAGTTTTTAGTGGGTACACCGTGGGCCTCATTAGCTCATACGGGAGTCCCTCATACGGCGAGGACACGGCATTTATGTACCTGGGTCATACAGAGATTTAAGTTAGAGAGGTGTGGACATTGCCAAAGTCAATGGCTACGACCACTAATTTTTGGTTGAACTCTTAATCCGCGTAAACGACGTCTCCTTTTATATGAGTTCATGCAATCAAATCGTTTTTTATATGCACAGAAGCCCCTAACTATTGACTACACAGAAGACGACTTTTGTTTTACTCAAGCTGTACTGTAAATCATCCTTAAAACACGCATTACGTTGCAAGCGTTGAACCGACCGTAATCCCGGAGACATTACTTGATTCAGACATATTGCACTCCGGAAAACCACCAAGAGAGAGCACTTTTCTGCATTAGCTATTACGGGTTATATGTGCTGAAAAATACCTTTCAAAAATGTGCGGAAAGGTGGACGTTCTTTCCCCAGTGAATTTATGATGTGAAATGTATTGGTTTATGACCATAGTCATAATAATATATCATCATCATCATCCTAAGCGTTATTCCGGGTTGTGTCCTAAATGAACCCGGGGTCCACTTTGAAACTAATCCCACGATTTGAGAAAGGCACTAGTTTTACGATGGCGACTGCCATCTGACCTTCGAACCCAGAGGGAAAGCTAGACTTAGTTGGGATTAGACCGGTTTCTTCACGACGTTTTCCTTCACCGAAATGCTAATGGTAAATATTCCGTACGTCCCGAAAAACGCATTGGTACGAGCCAGCATTCGAACCCACGACCGTCGCTTGACAGCCGCATGCCTGAACCAATAGACTACCGCTTCATCTATGACCTAAACCTTCTTAGACCAGTCATAAATAATAAGATTTAAATGTCACTTTTGTATGGGACAATGACAGTCGTGTTGTCCTAACGTGCGGTCTAAATGTTACGAGATCACCCCTTAACTCCATTATTTATTGCATCCTTAACGTAATAATAAGATAAAACGGCCTTTTAAAAAGATTGCACAAACCTAAGCATTGATTTGTTTTGCAATCGATACTGTAAGCGACAGAGCCTCAACGTGGACGTCGGAGCTAAAGAACCGCGTCTAAATGTATAAGCAGCTAATAACGTATAGTACATAAGTACTTAAAATGATTAAGTAAATAAAACTGACCCTTAGCTAGAACCCCTAACATCATTTGCAAACGGTAGGAAACAGATAGGCAGGTAAAATCACTTAGTATTGTATAAACACATAGAGAAAGTCATAATATAGAAGTATATGAGTCATGTATTTACCTCGAGCGCATAAGCCAGACTAACATTGTATAATACGCGCAAATCGAGTATATCGAGACAGCTAGACCGAAGCGAGGACCGCTGATTCCAGATTTGGTCCGTGACTTAGCGGCGTGGGCGCGACGGCGGTATTGGAATTTCCGGGCCTATGATTGTTCGTTAAACCAAGTTGGCTATTGGTGGGAGCTAAATGCCACGCCAATTTTCACTATAATATTTTCACAAACTGATTTAATCCTAAGTGGATTAAACTTATTGACCGGGATTCCTATCCGATTACAAAGATTATACTCTAATTGACGTCTTACAAGTATTTTTGCGTCCTCTTATATTTTCTAACTTAAACAATCGTACATGAACTGCGGGTGCCTTTGTTTAGGTCCCTTTTTTACCCACTTATATTGAGTTTATACATTATTTATTGTGTCCAGCCGTTATTATATTTGAATTATACATGAATAAGAGCCTACTTTGGCCTATCTGTCGGTATACAATATTCAACTTTGCTATAAAAGACTACACTCATTGAGCTAGAGGTTAAGTGAAAATATCGCTATCTCATGTGCTTGTTAACATTTTTAGTATTTCGGATTATTAGTCAATCAGGACATGAATGATCACACTTGACTATAAAGGCCATGCATTTTGCCAGTGCAAATTGTGTCAAGTCGAGTCCTCTTGGAAGGAACAATAGCAAGTAAACAGCAGCAAGCAACAAGTGATAGGGAATTAGGAATTCATTTAGGGCAGTGATAGAGAAGTTGTAATTTGTAATAAATATTTTATATCGTTTAATTCCATCTTTTATTTGGTAACCCGGACACAGTTAATGCCCCGAGCTTACAACTCGGGCGTCGTGATTGAAATGCTCATTAATTAATTTGTTAAAATCTATTTGGAATGTGAAATGTATGTATTCTATTGATCCTTTGATGCATTAGAATATTACGTTTTCGTGCCTTTGTATTATTATTTGTCAAAGGCATATCATGGTTTTCGATCGATTAATTGTCAATACGAGCTTGTGTGTCAAACCAAGCGCACGAAACACGTAAAAATAAAATTGGAATCCAAACCGTAACCCTCATATTGACCTCTATTTTCCTGTTTATAAAGAGGAATCCGCTTTTCGTAACCTCTATACTGCATTGTCATTTCAACAATGCCAATATTTGAAACCTGTACGAGTATTCTCTTGGCTATTGGAATCGCTGGGACCATTTTTCCATTATACCTGTCTTGCGAGTGCTCCATTCATTTCAAATGTCACTAGCTCTTTTTCCGTTCATTCTGCACCACTACCTACCATTTGAAGCATTCCATTGCAAGACTGCAATGCCTATTAGCTACAAGAATGCAACTCACACACACTTCTATGCTAGTTACATCCCTTTGCGCCTGGTATGTCAGCTTTCACACTTTTCATTATTTGAATCGTGAAAGCACTGAATGCATTTCCCTAGACAAATGAACACGGATTATGAATGGATATTTTTGACGGTTTTCTGGCATTGAAAAATATCTTCTATAGAAATGATGATCAATGGAAGTTTCCAGTTTAGTGCTTTTCAAACTTCTTGGGTGATAACTGTTGCCCTAATACAATCTATGTCGTCTTTACGCGTTTTAAGGTTACAAAGACAAATTACGTTATAAATTGTCGTTACAGTTACAAATTGTATTAGCATGACACCTGTAATATTAGAGCTATTATAGATAACTGGTGTCATCGTAATCAAGCCATTTGAAAGCCACTATAAACAAAGACACAACAAACATATTTTATTTAAAACAACTTGTGCCAATCAATAAGATTATTCCTGGAAATCAGTGATATTTTCATGATAAAATTAGAAGCTCGCCAAAATACAGTTACGTCTGTCTAGGTTAAGGGGTTAGATCAAGGAAGTCGTCAAAACGTGACATTTCAAACTCTTATTTTAAGGCATTCAGGTACTTTTTTTACATACGGAAAAAATATTAAATAATTACTATTTAGACATAAGTTTACTTTATACATACATACATACATACATTCACGCCTTTATCCCTAAAAGGAGTAGGCAAGGCACATGAAACTTGTGTTCCAGTGCCACTTTTAGCATCAATGTGGGTATAAAAGATCGACAAAATGTGATATCGTAGTGACAGGTTGCTAGCCCATCGCCCACGACACACTTCAACCCTGTACCCTTAGTCGACTCTTACGACACCCACGGGAAGAAAGGGGGTGGTGCTATTTTTACCCGACACCACACGGGGTCTACTTTATACTTGTAACAATGCATACAATTCAAAAAATTCACTGTCATTCCTTTTTATGATAATAGTATTAGGAAAAGTAAATTTCAATTGAATTGGTTTGTCCAATTTTTTACCCGGTTTGGGAAAATTACCTTGGACTGAATAAAATTAAGCCGTTTTTTACGGTTTTGTACCCAACCTGTGTAAAATAACATGTATACCGTTTTAGTAAAAACTCTATATAGTTAGTTACTCAGTGTGTTTTTACACACTGAGTAACTAACTATAGTAAATAAAATATACTATAATAAAATCATGCGTTTCGTTTGTGATACGAAACTTTTGCGTGTGCCATCCCAACTCATACTTAGATGTTTTTTATTTGTATATGCACCAGTTGCGGAAATAAAAGTTTAGCAAACGTTTCCTACGAAGAACCATTGCTATTCCCCACTACAGTTACAGTCTAGTGCACTTAAAGACCCCTATTCAATTGCACTTGTGAGCTCAAGTGGGCGCACTCAAGGCGGGTTTTTAATAATGATGAAGGTACTCAACTATCCTACTAAATGACGATTGTTCTAAACCATCGGTTCCAAAATATATAAGTTATTATACCCATGGGAGTAAAACCTATCTACGGGGTTAAAAGAGTTTGTATCTAAATTGATGAATAGGTATAGTTTTAGGGACATTAGGAGTTAACTAAAAGGGGGGGTAGAACCAGTTTCCCTAATGGGGCGCAGTGATAAAGATATTGAAAAGGTTGTAAATCACTGTTTGAAACCATTTTAAACCATAAATTTCTAAATTCTAAAATAATAATAAAGCTAACGCTTAAAAGTAAAAGCGTCTTTTATCATTAACGTCAACGCAATTATAAAGCGCATGAAAGCTTAACATTTTGCAACTCCTTCGACTTCAAGGCTTTTTCTTCACCTTTAAAGGGTTTTCACCTGCTTTGTCAATCTTCTGTCAAAGCAAACTCCTAATTGTTTCCTCGCTCCCGCCCTTGCGTGATATTACATGAAAAAAACTTTTCAAAACAACCATTTGCCTCGACAAAAAGGGTTGAAACTCATTTTTCTGTTGAGATGGAAATTTATTTTCTTTCCTATAACAGGGTAATTGCGTCATGTTAAACGTGATAACCTAGTGTTGCTAAATGTATAGTAAACCATCAAATTATTGTAATGAAGTATAAATTACAAAATATAATTGATATATTAAAAAGATGCATTTTTTTATTGTCCAAGAGTAAATTTAAAGCTACCAATCCTTACGCTTTTAAAGAAACAAAATTATGTATGACAACTATGGACCTAAACGCAATATATCGCGACCGAAACGGCAATGGTGACGACCGGTTAGCCTAGTGGGTAGTGACGCTGCCTACGAAGCTGAAGGTCCTGGGTTCGAATCCCGGTAAGGACAAATATTTGTGTGATGAGCTTGAATATTAGTTTCTGAGTCTTGGATGTTTTCTATGTATTTAAGTATTTATATCTATTTAATATATCGTCGTCTAGTACCCGTAACACAAGCCTTATTGAGCTTACTATGGGGTTAGTGCGATTTGTGTAAGATTGTCCCCGTATATTTATTTATTTATTTCATTTAGAAAAAAAAAATTATATACTTGATTTTTCATACAACGATTAGTACAAATTGCAATTCATTCGCGGGTCTTTCCACACACTCTTCAGAGTGTGGAGTGGCCATTTCTGTTCCTTGCGAACATTTTGGCGGCTTTTGAAGTGTGACGTCATACTTTTACGTCAATTAGTATGAAGCGTTTCGGCTGCCACCAGCGAGGTCCGTTATTAACTCATTTTTTTTGGGTATTTATATTCTTTCATTGTAGTTGCTGCCATATAAACATTTATTCCTCTCCAAAAACTGATTCGAATATTATCGTAAATAAATATTAGGTCACTAGCCTATTTGAAAGTTTTTCTTTTATTAAATAGGCTTCATTAGTGATGATCGCAAATCACTCACAATCTCTAATGTCATCTCTTCTTCACATCTCTTTGTCACTCTCATCTTCTATGAGCAGGTTGAAAATTCAGTATAATTTATTTGTTCAATCTTTGTTACACAAAATAAGCACTTATGGTACAAAAGGCGGACTTAAAGCCGTAAGCATTCTTTACCAGTGAACCGTTGGGTAAAGCAGAGAAATTGATAATTGATTATGTACCTAGTTAGCCTTTTTCCTTTAGTTATCTAGTGGAATAGAGTAAGATAATAGAACAAGTGTTTATCAGTATATACTGTAGCAGTCCAAAGCTTTTAAAAGGTATAATCCTATTCAATGCAGTTCACATCATTCTAAATTGGAATAGATTTTTATTTCTGGTGATTGGTAGTTTCAAACAAAACAAGTTCTACGCGCAGCGAACGAAAAAAACCATAGAATGCGAGTTCCTTACATATTACTACCCAAACACGTGCCTGAAACCTGGTATGTGCACGTTCGAACTAAACGGCTGCCTGGCGTTGTTTTGACACCCTGCCCCCTGCCCCGAATAATGGCAATGACACCCATTCTGTGGGGCCATTTTGCGACGCTACTTAGACTTCTATGGGTCATTCGTTCGCTGACTTTACGTATAGGTATTATCAGATAAAAAATCAAAATGTTTATTCAGCAAATAGGCCACAAGAACACTCTTTCAAGTCAATATACTGTATATCTATTCATTCTAAATTATACGTACATATTATTATTATCATTATTTACATGTAAAAAATTAGAGAAAAATTAAGCATTCGCAATTCTTATAGATGTGTGAGGTCTCTGAAGGTCAGGGTTTAATAATAAATTTATATATAATCAAATAAGCGCAATGTGAAGTCTCTCATATCAATTTCGCTGAACACTGTAAAAAAAATAGTTTGCAAACTTGAACTGACTGGACCAGAAACACTACCCGTGTATGAGTATAATGCGTCTCTCAGCCAACGCCTCCCTCAACCATCTGTAACGTCACGACCGTAAAAAAGACCTTTAAGTAGGTTCAAATTTAATTGCCAATTTTTTTGTAATGTTGGCTGCCTATTCATATCTCACTGTTGAACACAACATACCCCCTCCCAAGTATAAAAGAAAGAGGCTTCCTTGCGTTATTCTCGTGCGGGTTTAACTCTACATACCCACCCTTTTGAATTCTGCTACTGATGTCGCATAGGTACTTTTGCTGCTACTAATTATATGATGCTGATACAGGTAGTTAGTAGCACCAATTTCGATAGGTACACGTCTTTATTACTGTAAGAATAAGGATGTGTTACAATACATATAACCCTGCCTACGAAGCAAGAGGTCCTGGGTTCGAATCCCGGTAAGGGCATATATTTGTGTGATGAGCACTGAATATTTGTTCCTGATTCATGGATGTTTTCTATGTATTTAAGTATTTATTTATCTATATAAGTATGTTTATCGTCGTCTAGTACCCATAGTACAAGCATTGCTTAGTTTGGGACTAGTTCGATTTGTGTGAGATTGTCCGAAAATAGTTATTTTTTATTTATTTAAATATTTGAATACTTTAACTGCTACTATAACTGTTCGATGCTGAATGTGCAACTGTGCTATTTAAATTTTCTGTACGCATCTATTCATGTGATTTCTCTCTTTTAATATACATACATACATACATACATACATTCACGCCTTTATTCCCAAAAGGGGTAGGCAGAGCACATGAAACTTATGTTCCAGCGCCACTTTTAGCATAACTGTGGGTATAAAAGATCGACAAAATGTGATATTGCTGTAATAGGTTGCTAGCCCATCGCCCACAACACACTCCAACCCTGCTCCCGTAGTCGACTTTTACGACACCCACGGGAAGGAAGGGGGTGGTGAAATTCTAACCCGACACCACACGGGGGCGTCACAAAGGGGAGAGGGGGGGGGGGGCGACACAAAAGCGTTTATTTATACAATCATTTGTTTTGCAAATTGACGGGTGGCATGGTACGTACAAACCGATGTGTGCGTGCAATTGATTTATACGAGGCTGGGTGGTAACGACAGCGTTTTGTTTTTATGCAACGTGTCCAATTCTGTCTGATATTTCATTGTCGAGTTTGGCTGAAGAAATGTTTGAATAGACATTTTTTTTTCTGGAATAAGAAACGGGTCGCTTCGATTTATCTTTATTTTTGTGTTTGTGGTGGGTTTGTGCTAACATTTTAGTGATCTTAGGATTTTCAACACTTAGGTGTTGCTGAAAATGTCACGTTTGAAAACACGTTAGTTTTAGATATATCAGATATATCATTTTCTCAATGTTTTTGATAACTTACGGTTATTTCCGTTTTGAAGTGATATCATAAACATATTTTTATCTCAATGTCATAGAATGTTGTTTCGTGTCATTTGTGTTTAAATTATATATGTTTTCTTCTATTTCAGGTAATTGATGTACCAGTTGAGTGGCAAATATAAACAATTACACAACTAGCCACCTATTTTGCTGGTACGCGGTAAATATATAGTTACTTTCCATATAGGTGTATGTGCCACTCGGTAGCAAAATTATTTCGTTAATATATAACTTTGCTCCCTTGAGACACAATCTTGTCTTACTTAAACAGACTGTTTTCTGGGTACTGTCTTAGTTGTAAATAACTTAGGTATTATTTATTCTACTAAACCATGCGAATAATTTCAAATCAAAATTGCTTAGTATTTAGCATGAGCACATCTTATTTCATAATGTTCTGCATGCTTGTAGAGAGCAGCCGCCTTGATGGGGAAGTACCTCCATCTTATAGAAGATCGCTGAGCCATAATAACCTCTAGATACTTGATCTTTAGGCATTGTATTCCTCGTGGTCAGTAAGGTCGCCCGATCCCAAAAGGATTGCAGTGCTTTGAGATTGAGGGACCTGCAGTTGTCACAAGCTGTCAACACAATACATCCACAAATCAAGAAAAGGTTGCCAACGCGCTTGTGATTCTCCTGGAGTCGCATTATCCATAACGGTATCTGGTCATCATAGTAGAACAGAAATTAGTGACAGTATATTGTTACCTATATGAATAATAAATACGTCTTATCGGAATAAATCATTCGTCATTATTGATAATATAAATGACTGAAAAGTTTGACTGAATACTGAAATGACTGACAAAATATGCGTCCATGCGCGTGTTATGAAACCATAAAGAAAACATTACACTTGAAAATTTGACTGCGTCCGCGCACGTAAAACCATCTTGAAAATTGATAGAAATGTAGTGAAGACATTCATTCGGTCGCCAGCCGCTCCCGGGACCTGCAATGAATCTAGTATGAAGTTGCCATGTTGTAACATTGACATTGATTTATCTATAAACTACTAGCTCCCGCCCGCGACTTCGTCTGCTTGGACCCGGCATACAAACTATCCTATATTTTAATCCAGGCTGTAATCTTCGTGCAATTGAAGCGCATTGCATTTGAAAGTTGCATCAATTCGGTGGAGCCGTTTAAGTGTGATTGAGTTACAATCATCCCAACATCCAAACTTTCCCATTTATAATATTAGTAGGATGGCTATTTTCCCTGAGTATTCTGCCAATAATCCACCCACACTGGGCGTGCCGCGTCTATACGTCAGAGACTCTGATCACGTAACTTTTTTCGAGCGCACATTGGGACATCTCAACTGTAATTTTCCCATACAAAAAGATTATGATCTGCCTAACGCACTTACTGCAGTCAATCATCGGTAGCTGCGTCTGTGAATATTCGGAATTACGTTCAAATATCTGACGACGAACTAGGTGGATGGTTTTCACGGCCAACCATCAATTATCTAGCAAAAACCGTAGCGATTGCCACTGACAAATACATTTCAAAACGGCGCCGAATCAAGTAACAGCAACAGCTCTAAACTAATACAAAAAAGTAAAAACAATGAACGAACACGAACTAACAACAAAAAAAACATCGAGTTATAAATTGCCTATCCAATCATCAAATGTGAATGGCGATAAATCCACTCTCTAAATATCGGAGGGGTCTATCACTCGATATCCGAGATGTTCGAGACCGGGAAACACGATTTTCAGTTTGGCAGTGTCGATTGATGAAATAAAGTGGAGTGATCTCAATATGTCCTGGGAAAACTGAATGTGAATATCTTGACTATATTTACTACGTACATCGACAACTCGCCTCCGCTGAAACTGTATAGCTTTTACTGATTGCTACGCATAAATTGTAACGTATGTTAAAGTTAAGTCACCCGAAGGGTATGTTGCGCCATATTTCTGAACAGGAAACGAGTGGGGCAACGCAGACTGACATTGAGTGTCACCCTTACCAAGCTTTTTAGACCTGCTGGTACTGCTTTCTTCATCATCGTTTTTTGGCCCGTAATTGCTGAACAATGAACACAGGCCTCCGTCACGCCACCCGTCCCGATCCTGAGCTAATACTATCCAGGAGTAACCTGATCTTCTAGTTAACCCATCGAGCTGGTGGACAGCGGATGCTCTTTTTGCGTTACGAATTGGCGGCCAATCCGGCACTATTTCAGTCTACCTGGCAAGATGTCGTGCCCAACTCCACTTGATTTTGGTAATGGCATCTTCAATAACGCTTGAGCTTATATTATATATTAAGTATAGCTAATACTTGTAGGATAGGTCGTTTTTAAGGTTATAATGGAAAAATGTGCATAGCATTTATACATACATACTGAAACATTCAAGACGAATGAAGAAGCTATCTAAAGTTGTTGAGGCTTGATAAGGTAAGGCTACATCGTTTGAGAATCGAATAATAACAGACTTATCTTGCATTTTTAAGATCCGCAGCACTTTTCCTTCTCGACTATTCTTCAGAGCAATGACGCGTAGCTGCGTCATCCAAGACGCAACTGACTCGCGGTAGTTGTTGGCCAAGTTGACTCAGCTTGGGTTGCACAGGGCGGTTCCACAACACTTCGGGTGCCCAAATACCGCGAGCCATCCGGTTGCCACTTGGATACTGCAACTACGCATTATTGCTTTAACTATATGGGCTACCTTATGCATATATTGCATATGGAGACGCTGAAGCTTGTTTCATGCAACATTTGCTTAAAATAGCGTTTTGAATGCAAGGAAAGGATACTATTATTTAAATATGTAGCTGCTTATTTATTAGCGGTTCTCCTGGTTAGTGTAAACAAATGCAAATCAAAAACGCATTGGAAGCACCAATGTTAACGTATTTAAATATTTATATTTGAAATTTCAGCGCACATAATACAAGTACAAATAGTGATATTTTTATAGTTCATATTTTTGCCCGAGCAGGACTCGCACCAGCAACCTTTTGGCATTACGGGCCAGCAGCACTCGGGGCATCCTTTTTTTCCCTTTAATAAAAAATTGAAATTTCGTTAGCAGACGTTACTGCTTATAAAACATCTGTCATTTTTAGTGTTCCATACAAAAAAGGTCCAATCCGAATTCGGGTATCGATATGCGATCCGAGTGATCGCATATCGATACCCGCATTCGGATCTGAAAACGGGTGGACACACACACACACACACAGTCACATTCCTGATTAGCAAAGGAGGTGTACGCACAGATGTGCGGAAGCGTAATTGTATTGTAAATGTGGTAATTATACTTACTGGATACGTACCGCGCAATATAATACAGTATACTATGTAGTATACTATAATTTATTAGGTATGTATTTTGATGTGTCCTGTTTAGTAATATTTTAAAGTTTCCTGTTTAGTAATATTTGAAAGATCGATGTGTTAGTATGCTCTTCTTGATGAGTTCCTGCACTACCTGTTTAAAATTCTAATTTAAATGTTTCCTGCTATACAAAGGTTGTCTGGAAGAGATCGCTTTAAAGCGATAAGACCGCCTGTTGTTACCATTATTTATTAAGCAATATTTTTTTGTAAGATGTTTCTCTCCTGTTGTGGTGCAATAAAGAGTATTTATTATTATTATTGTTATACTGACAAGTAAGAAAATAGCCAACATGAGTGAGCTCTCCCCTACAGAGTAGGTACCACATACCGATTCAGCCACACTTAGTAGCCTTTATCTTCTGTGATAAAGTGCAAAGTAAACATAATAACTCGTCTGTACATGAGACCTTAATTAGTGAAGTTGCGCCTTTTGAGAAGTTTTCCCCAAATACGGGCCACGCACAAACACGCACGCATTCTGGCAACGCAGACATTATTTGTACTCACGAAAACAACGAAAACAAAGTCCCGGAAGTTCTTTAAGTGCCTGCGATTCATCCCCTGGGAAAACCGAAAAATGTTCCAATTCTCGTTTTCTAGAATGTTCGAAGTTCTGCAATCGGATTTAAACAGGATGTCCTCAATTTCGTAGGTAGGGTATTTTTTTGACTTATCGTATTAATAACAACGAGGTTTACCGATACAGTATGCCAAATTTGCTTCAATACTCACAGTTTTCTAGATATATGGCACCAAACATATATATATATATATTTATTGGCAATTTTAGGCCAAAAAACAAATTATTTGGGCGTAGCTTTTCTGAAAATGAGTTAGAAATAAAAAAGATCTCGTGCGTTGTTAGAGACGTTAATAAGGAACAGTTATATGTAAAGTTTATAAATTAGACGTAATGCTTCCACATTTGCGTAGCGAAATCGATGCGGTATCTACTGATCTGTCAGTATCAACTGTCAGTCAAGTACTGAGAGCATATAATATGTGCTGACATATTATATGCTGGAAAAATAAATCAAGCTGTTTATGGCAATAAAAATACTTAATTCTACATAACATAGCTACAATCTTTACATTAAAAATGTTGAGAACTGAGTTAGTGTTTTAATTTTTAATAAGTGTTTCCTAATTGGTGTGCGGAAGCGGAGCTATACGCACCGCATTATTCAAGGAAATCTGGTTAAGCACAGTCATCAGCACTAATATTTGCAATAAATAAGCGGGCAAAAACATCTCACACGTCCTAACGGCCTTAGAAATGGAATCGTGTAAGATATTTAAGCGCATTGAGTTATGACAGATATTAATGAGTACCTAGACTGTACAAAATACCGCATACCAAGCCGACATGCACTACTAAACAAACACCTCGTTTACTCTAGGTGTCACAGACGGTCCTCTCTGCAGAACCTGCACGGAAGACGAAGAAACAGCCACCCACGTCATCCTGACTTGCTCTGGGTGACGTGCCCATTACCAGAGGCCGTCGGTAACATAAAGGGTTTGCTAGGCTTCCTAATGGAATTGAGTTGGCACGAATAGTAGTAGGGCCAACAACCTAGGCGCAATTACGTCGTCGAGTCTAAATACCTATAGGTAGATAACCTACCGCATACCAATTTCACTCCACCAAATTACGAAGTAGCCATGAATCCAACATACGTCGAACTCACATAGTTACGGATTTATGAAACAAACAAACGCGCTCGGGGAAACATTTTCAATAAAGGCTTTAATTTGGATCACTTCGAACACATACATCTGTTTTAAAAACTTTTATATAACAAAGGAAAAATAAGCGAGTGGTCCACATGAACATATTGAACATAAGTGAACACACACACAAACACACACACACACACTCACACTCACAAGGTGGACTATAGACCAGCAGCTGCGCAGCAGCCGCGCAGCAGCTGCGCGGGCATGCGCGGCCCCGCCGCGTCAGTGACGCGTTAGCAATGCGTGTGCAGCGCAGCATATCTCTCTCACTACCAACACATCTAATATGTATCTCACTATCTCTATCACACTCAGCAGCGCCGCGGGCCCGCGCTTGACACGCGACGCGCACGTCACGCGACCGCGGTAACTTTAGCGCCGCGGGCCCACGTTCGGACCGCGTTCGATGTGTGTTTGAAGTGTAGTTTCAATGCTTTACAACTTGCGCGGGCTCGCGCAGCACACGCGCCGTGCACGACACACGTTCGGTGGGTGGAAGCCTTTAGATCTACCTGACGCGCGTACAATGCGTTACGTCTACCTGCTGGTAAAGGTCGAGGGAGTCCTATGGATGCGGGTGGCGCAGGACCGGCCATTGTGGCAGCCTCTTTGGGGGAGGCCGCTGTCCAGCAGTGGACATCTTTCGGCAGATATGATGATGTCGATAATGAACACACAGGCGCTTAAAACTCAAGGAGTTAATCACGCACATTGCCGGTTTTTTTGACGTTACCGTGCATTTGTTTCCTTCTCACCCATGAGGCCTATGCCCAGCAGTGGGACGTAAATATGATATGCTGATAATGATGACGGTGTGCATTCATTGTGTTGACACTGTTGACAGCCAGGGAAATATGAGTACCAACAAACAAACAACTCCACCAATTTGATCATCATGTAAGCAGATTACTACCAGTATCCAAAAATAATTTAACGAACAAAGAAGTACAATAATAAATCCCGAAATACGCGGCCACTTTCACATAGGCATGACAAATCACTGATGCGTATCAAAAGTTTTGCAATTACGTTTCCAACGTTGTGTCGTCCTATTCGCTCAGAGCCGAAACTATCGTGGCTTTAAGCAATAAGGCTGCTTATTTCCCAAATATGTGCTAACTGTTCATCTGTTGCTGTCAAAAAGTGGTCAGGGGTTCGAATCGCGCCTTTATGAGTTTTCGGAACATGTGCTCGAAATAACGAATATTTGTATAATCACGGCATTTCTTCTTCTTTCTACTCAAATATCGAACTCTTAAGACATATTTACTATTTGTTTTTTGGTGAAGAGGAAAGTCCCCAAACACAGACGGCGCGAGGACTAACCTACCGCCCATTCGCTCTCATTCATGAGAGGAGACCTGTGCTCACCCAGAAGATGTTAGACAAGCAATGACAAGTTGCTGTTTACCATCAAAAGGATGTAGAATAAAAGAAAAAAAAGAAGAAAAATGTGGAATAGTATGTGTCTGACACCGTATTGTCTTCACGTCACACTAGCAATGTCGCAGCCATATTTCATACGAGACCGTCTATCTTTTTATATTGTCTACCACATTTTTACCATAAAATCATGCGATTCTCAGCCGTAAATCTGAACGTTAAAGCGGCCTAGAAAGTATCAAAGAGAATGCCGAATTGAAATTACCTTCGTACTTGGTACCGACATCATGAAGTGGAATAGCAGATTGCCTTGTACCATTACTAGGGCGATCACAAAGGGATTTCAACCTAACGACCTAGAGCATTGAGCGGAAAAACACTTGTACCGTCTGCTGCCACATTTTGGCGGTAGAATCGCACTGAAGCATGAATGTGCTTTACGTTTCGAGGGTTCGATGTACCATTTTGGTTTTAGAATTGTTTAACTCAACCTCAAATTATCTATGGTTTTGGTATCATTGATAGAGCATAGAGCCAATTCAAAACAGCTCCTAGGAATTGAGATTGTACGAATTGTGTATCTAAATCATCAAAGATTTAATAGATTACTGTAAAAAACAGAGAATAACGCGAACATGACACGTTTAAAATAGTAAGCGCCTACTCAATGAGTTTGTGCATAAGTTCCTCGCAATTTACTGTGTGTGGTAAAACTGTGATATAATACAATACAATACAAATAATCTTTATTGCACACCTCACACAGATAGACGAACAGTTACAAAAGAAAACACGAGATACAGGAGGTCTTATCGCTCAAGAGTGATCTGTTTCAGACAACCCTTGGGTAGCGGAGAAAAGAATAGTAAAACTAAGTAGTAGGTGGTGCAAGAAACAATGCGTTGATGAAAGATTACATCTTGTCAATAGACAATACACGTACGTAAATTAGATATTAATACGCATAAAGATACAATAAAAGATAATATATCAATGTCATAATATATGTTAAGATTCAACATTATACTACTATAATATTATAAATGCGAGTTTAGATGTTTGGATGTTTGGATGTTTGTTACTCAATCACGCTTAAACGGCTGTACCGATTTGAATGAAATTTTGCACGAAGATAGTTTATAGCCTGGATTAAAATATAGGATGGTTTTATCCCGGGTCCACGCGGACGAAGTCGCGGGCAGAAGCTAGTCTGCCATAAAATTAAAAGGAAAGCGGACAAAACAAACGATTAGACCTACAAATAAAAGTACTAAGGGAGAGATAAATAATGTTTTAATTGCAATGGATTTCGCCGCCTTAAATCAATAGTAAAAGAGTTCTAGCAGTGGTAATATCCATCATAAGTTAAATCCGGATGTATTACATCCGTAAACAAATCCGCAAAAGCGGCACATTTTTAAAGTGTAATGTTTAAATACTGGGCTTAGAGCCAACCTGCAATAACAGCAAACAATCATTGAGACTACAATGTCGTGTTGTTCGATCATAGTTCATCATAGCTCGACTATGATCATAATAGTAGCCACCATTTGCCGATTATGGCCGTATAACAGCGTCGTATACAACGCGCAATCAGCTTCTGTGGCGCTGGTAACTCATCTAGCCGTAAACAATACACTGTTGCGGTATCGGCTATTGCGAAGTGATTCATGACTTTCGACGCGTTTCACGCTTCCACAGCAAATTGGACCTAACGGAGGATGTAACATTCGAGTAATTAATAAAAATGCAAAAGTTGCTGATTGAAGGCACATTCGTTGTATTGCATTGTATTGTGCTCTCCGAGATGGCCTTAAAAAAATGTCGTACGAAGACACAGAGAACTTATTTATTGTTCTAAAATGAATCCTGAGTTATGTAAATAAAATAAATACTATGTATAGTTATTAAGTTTTGTACTGTATTTAAACGTAAATTTTTATGGTGTGCAAGTATGTATACTGATCTATCCTACTGCCTGAAACACAGGGTATCCTAGTTCAGGCCCATATAAAAATGTATCCCTTCATATAATATTTTGTAAAATATGTTTTTAATAATAAATGAAATGAAATGAAATAAAATTCATTGAAATTTGAAATAATAATAATTTACCCATAACTAAAGCCTTATTGAGCTAACTATGGGGCTAGTTCGATTTGTGTAAAATTGTCATCTAATAAATATTTATTTAATCAGGGATTAATTCAGTACTTAAATCTTTTGCTCGTATTAAGAGCGTGAATCGGAAAATTATGACCATTTTCCAAGGCTATATAAATTAATTATCGTAAGCTAGAGGTCCTGCAGGCCGAAAGCGTAACTCTTTGTACGTACTCAGCGGGCGTAGCACGGTTGCCATTGTATCACTTATCGTTGTGGATAAGGCATCCGTCACTCTCGCACTCGCATACTTGTCAGAGCGTGATGGGCGTCTTTACCACAATGATAAGTGATAAAATGGCAACCATGCTACGCCCACAGGTAGATCTAACTAAATGTCACTTTATGGGAAAATAATAACAATTGAGTTGTCGTAATGTGCGTTCGAAATATTACGTCTCCTCTGGGTTCGCATTCTCTCATATTTTTCGCGCGTCATGGGTTTTTATAACGTATTTAATTATTAATTTATCTTTAAAATAAATTTACCGTTATGTCTAAACCGTCGCCGAATACCCATTATACATGCTTTGCTCAGTTTGGGACTAGGTCGATTTACATGTGTAAGATTATCCACAAATAGTATGGTTATTTTTTTATTAGTGTTATTGTGCAGACACTACTGCTAGGCCATGAGCGCTGCATTGAAGAAATAAACAAATAATCTGTATTACCATATCACCAAGGTTGGAGCTGCCCGAAAAGGGATCTAAGAAAAGTTCCGAAAAGCTTCTGCAAGTTACCTACTAAAAAGTTATTTCCTGATACATCTGTATTTTGTTGAAAACAATGGATCTCTAATTACTTCTTTATTTAAAACGAGAAGTTTGGGAATCATCGAACAAATATTGAACGCAATCAGTGAGTATTGTTCGAATCACGGCAGACATGCCATCAGTTCAGGGTTCCCTGGGTATTGGAACCCAATATGTCTGTTTTTAACCGACTTCAAAAAAAGGAGGAGGTTCTCAATTCGGTTGTTTTTTTTTTCAATGTTTGTTACCTCAGAACTCCGTCAATGATGAGCCGATTCGTACTTTTTTTTGTTTGTAGTATATGCTTCCAAGTGGGTCCCATTTTTTTAAATTCAGTTGGATGATGAGATCCATGAGGAATTGAGGGAACTCCTCAATTATGTTAGGCACACGTGTAGTGATTTTGGTATTTTCTATTAATCTCGTGTATTACACCCGGAAAGCATTTTGGTGGAGTGGAATTGATCAAGATTGCAATTGAACATTCTTGATAGAGAAGAGCTATTACTCATTAAATGAATTCCTTGATGACGAAGATGAATAAGTAAATACTTGAACTTTGTACTATCGAACCAACTGAATCATGACCCACAATAGAACCTTGTTACAATGAACGAACATACGTAAGGTAATATGACGTTAATATGTCAGTTAATTGTAACAAGGTTCCATAGTGGGACAGGATTCAATTTTGTCGATAGTACCTACCCGCGCATTATATAACTGGAATTAAAATACCATTATTAGTTAAGTTAGTATATAAGTGCTATTGTGTGCCCTGACAGGGCTTCATGTACAGACTTTCTTGAAATGTAACCAAACACCAGCATTTTTGTACCTACATGACTATACAATGAATAAATGAAATGAAATGAAGACCACAGACGACTTCTGGAATTCCTCAATTATGTACTTAAAGTACAAAAGTACATCACAGATTCTGAAAAGATTCCATTGGAATAGCAGCTAATGAAGTGCCAAAGGTGATCCTTGTGGAATCGATGGAAGTCCTCAAATATTATCGGGCCACATACAGCAACGCATTTGCTCTCGGAAATCAGTTCATATGGTAAATTGGAAAATAAATGTGTTAAATGTTCTCGTGAGTTGGCGGAGTCGGTTAAAACTTTGTTTTTAATGTAAATTATGTATACAAAGATGCATATATGACCTGGACCTGAAGACATATGGCCTGCTTGATGGTAACGAGATACCGTAGCCTATAAAGTATAAGATGCGTTGTGCAATAAGGTGTCAAACATTGACACATTTATATAAGTAGATGATGAGATGGAGTGCGGAGAATACTAAAGGTTTAAAACTATATTGAACTAAAAACAAAAGTGCAGGAAGTAATTTGCGGTTAATATGTGTAGTTTGAGAGGACAATCTTAAACAAATGAAGCTAGACCCAAACATCCGCTGGCTTTGCAGGCTTTACTAACAACTAAACTAAAGAAGTCGTCGAATATAATTCTAGTATACTAGCTTCTGCCCGCGACTCCGACCGCGTGGAGTTCGTCTAAATCCTAGCTCCATACAAACTTTCACCCCCATTTCACCCCCTTCGGGAAGATTTCTGGGATAAAAACTATCCTATGTCCTTCCCGGGACTCTAACCAATCTCAATACCAAATTTAAACTGGTTCAGCGGTTTAAGCGTGAAGAGCTAACAGACAGACACACATACTTTCGCATTTAGAATATTAAGTTCGATATAGCTTCTGCCCGCGACTCGACGCACGCAGTTGCATATAAATGTTCACCCGCCATTTCACCCCATCAAGGGGTCATTTCCGGGATAAAAACTATCCTGTGTCCTTTCCCTGGACTCAAGCTATCTCTATACCAAATTACATCTAAATCGGTTGAGGGTTTAAGCGTGTAGAGGTAACAGACAGACAGTCACAGATTTGCATTTATAAGCAGCTTGGATGGTACATATTTTGCGCGCTCGCTAACTTACGAACATTTGTGTAGATATGACTAACACGCAGTAATATTTTTGTGTTGATTCGAATCTCAGTCAGATTAGTTGTTTTTCGCGCTTACTCAAACACTGTAGTGCGGTGCACGGTGGATCAGAAGTGACGAATAAAAATATGCCACCAATATGTTAAGGAAACAGCGATTATCCGATTTACGCTTAGGCAATTTTAACTTGGAAAAATCTGCACAAATTTGCATAATGCCATGGCAGGCATGGAATAACTTTTGTCCCGAAAATTGGACATTCTATGGGAGTATTCCGAATTTAACTCTGGATAAAGTTGGATAAACGATATTATTCTGTGTTTTCTTTGAAAAGAAGGTTTGGTTTTGTTATACTATATACTAGTATAGTCCTATTTGGTCGATATTTGGTAACATTCGTTTTAACCACTCACTTGCTTTCATATTTTAAAAAAGGTAGCCTAAACTGCTTCTAATTTTTCATTATAAAGGCAGCCCATACTTGGATTGGCAACCACAGTTGCCACCATCAGTTTAGGAGTCTGCGAAATTGGAAACTGTGGTTGCCACAAGCATGTGAGTGGTTAAATATCTAAATTGTATACCTAAATAAGTGATTAATTTTATTATCAACCATACAATAGTGAAATTATAAAATCAAAAGATTGTTAACGGATAACGTCACTAATTTCCTTCATATGATACGGAAAGTCAAGTACAGTCGACTTTCATCGACATCAGCATGAGCATGTATCTACATGCTCCACTGCTGGGCACAAGCCACCTCTCATGAATGACAGGGGGAAAAATGGATTTTACAACTATTTGCATACTAGCTTCTGCCCGCGACTGCGTCCGCGTGGAACTCGTTTATATCTTTCCAACCCCATTTCATCCCTTAGGGAATGTTTTTGGGGATAAAAACTTTTCTATATTCTTTCCTGGTACTCAATCTGTCTCTATACCAAATTTCATCTAAATCGGTTCAGCGGTTTAAGCGTGAAGAGGTAACACACTGATAAACAGACACACACTTTCGCATTTATTAAGCATTATAGTAATTATTTGCTGGGCCTAATTTCATAACTCCTAATCTTTCCTAATACTCGTACTAAACATCAAGCGTGCTAATATATTGGAAAGTAATAATGAACTTTCCTAATGATTAATGTGCCTAATGATTACTAGGTTTAATGAACACTACACCTAATTTCGTCACACCTATCGGTCACTTGACATATTAACTTTTGCTCTAATGTTTCACTAGACCTAATTCATTTTTCTTAGAAACAGTGTTTCGGGTTATTTTTGAATATCATCAATTTCTAGAATCAAAAATACCTCTGGACATCGGATTGCCTACCAATTCTACTTTAAAGCAGGTCGGTGTAGGTTCGACGACGAGCAAAGTTAGGAGGAGTGTTAGGTAGAACTGCGACCCTTTAGCGCGCAAGCGTGCCGCGGCAGCAGCCGGCGAAGCGCCAGAACCGGCGAAGCGCCAGAACCGACTTTATACGAAAAATTTAAATTCATAAGACATTAGTCATTATGAAAATTCGGGATAATGACGTTAGGGCTAAAATAGGTAGGCAAAATGTGTGATTTTAGAGACATAGATAATAAGGTGTAGTCATTATTAGGCATTGAAATATTAGGCCCACAAGTAGGTTAAATAAAATTAGTTTTCGTGAGAATTCGGTCATGAGAAATTAGACATTAGGAAAATTGGGATACTGACATAAGGGCTAATGAATACCTAGGAAAAATTAAAATTCGGGTTTGCGATTTTAGGGTTCACAACATTTAGGGCTAGTGAAATTAGGTATGAAATTCTTAGGGCTAACGGAGGGGAACCAAATTTTACTCCATACCCATACAAACTTTCAACCCCCTTTTTCCCCCGTTGACGTTGGAGTTTTCAAAAATCCCTTCTTAGTGGGTACTTGCGTTATATTAACTTCATATCGTGAACAAATCAGCTTTCTAGGTTCAACGGCAAGAGTGAGTCAGTCAGTCAAGACTTTTACGTTTATATATAATAAGATTAAGATTCAAAACAGGCCGACGATTTTCTTGGCTCACTGTACCTCATAGTTAATTACTTACATAGCTCACACCTACGGTTACACCCTTAATATACGCTCCAGGGTTGTTTGAGTTCCGTCGGTCGTGTGTTTTCGAATCATGCACCGTCATCCATCGTAACAACTACAAATGACTTATGTTTATAAGAAAACTGTGGCTCTTACGACCTTCTCTTGACGGGTAATATACACCCTGATGGCTACCGTCGTTAGGGCGATATCAGATTGGCTGATTTCGCTTTACGCTTAATACACAGAATTTTTATACTAGTATTTTAAGGCTTGTTTCGCGGTACCTAGGATACACGAAAATTAAGTATTCAGTTTCTATAAAAAAATCACTTTTTCGTTTCAATTTATAAATGCTAATAATTAAACACTGTTTTAATTAAAACATTATTTTAATGTGAAACAAGTTTATTTTCACATTATTTGTATGCTTAGTTTTCGTCATAAAACTGAGACAGAGTTATTTTTTGTATAACAACACGGTACGGTACGGGAACTAGTGGCAGACCGACCATACAAACCGATTACTATTGGTTTGCCTATAATTTATTCTTACCCTAGCCTATGTATGGTTATATACTCTAAACACTTTCATAACTAGTTTTGTTACAGCTTCAATTTCACGTGCCGCCACTGTCGGGTACATTTTTTTCTGATAATGCCCTTAAATACTGATATGATAGTTACAATGCGGGAATGTCTCCTACTGTTTCCTAAGTATATCCTACGTATCCACGTATATCCTACGTATTGTACAGTTAGCATCATATAGTTAGTAGCAGCCAAAGTAGGCAAATATATCGGAACACGTCTTTATTACTGTAAGAATAAGGGTGTGTTACGAAATATTTGGCTACTTCGGCTGCTACTAACTATATGATGCTGACTGTACGTACGTCGGGTAGATCCAAATGTCAGTTTTTGTATAGGATTTTTTTTTTTTTTTTTTATAATTTTTTTTTTCGGACAATCACACAAATCGACCTAGTCCCAAACTAAGCAAAGCTTGTACTATGGGTACTAGACGAAGATACACATACTTATATAGATAAATAGATACTTAAATACATAGAAAACATCCATGACCCAGGAACAAATATTCAGTGCTCATCACACAAATAAGTGCCCTTACCGGGATTCGAACCCAGGACCTCTTGCTTCGTAGGCAGGGTCACTACCAACTAGGCTAAAGCGGTCGTCGAAAATGACACTTGAGTTGTCCTAACCACCCTACTGGTGTTGTTAATGGCTTCCAAAACCTGTTCTTTTATAAATACGCTATAAATGATATACGAATATCATAGTATATGCCTAACCTTGAATATTTCAAATCGATTTTCAAATATTCTCTACTGCGCTCGCAATAATCGAGTGATAAAGATGGAGGCATCAAATAAAGTAATTAATGTAACTTCGGACTTCCAGTGTTTTATATATGTAGATATCGCAGGACTGGCGCCGTTTACAAACTTATAATTAAAAAGTTAGTCTCAATCTGACTCAAACGCTTCGCATCATAATTTGAGATCAAAATATGCTCTGCGCAAGTAGAAAATAAATATTGCGCGTTAAAACAGTTAGAAAGGCAATTGAGCTCCGAGCGTCTTTTATTCTTCACTTCCTAACCAAATCGTATTTTTGTGACATTCTGTCACTAGTACTTGAAACATATTGAAATGCAATTGGTACCTGAACGCTGAATAAATAATAGTAATCCGTACAGAAGGTTCTCGGTTAACAAACCCCGTGTTTAGGTATGCCGAACGAGCCAAAACGTGGCCATCCCTTTCTATCGCATGCAACGCGCTGCGATTGAACGCGTGCAGTCCGTAGCACCGCTAACATACCCCCTGTGACCGGCAAGCCGGCATATACTTGTATTGGCGCGAAGAAAAGCCCCCCTATTCAGTAACTTGTTTTAAGCTCACCTCACAACGCTCACCCACAAATATATCTTGACACCGCAATGCGTAGTAACTAAGCGTAGGTAGAGGTCTAGTTTCGTGACGGGTGACCGGCGGGGTGAGCTGCATTAGCGCGTAGCGAATAACAGCCCAGAAGTGAGCCGACCCTGACGTGAAAGAGATGGACACGAATTCAGGTCCAATAGGTGTTGTTTTTGCTGGCAACCTGCTGAAATCCTAACGCCCACATCGATCTTTCACCTATGTGTCAGCACCCTAAGCGAACCAATTACAGGGAATTACGTAGCATTCTTTAAATAAAGAAAGTTAAGATTAATGAATAGGCTTTTTCTTTCGGATTAGATTCTTTCGGGACGGGTTGCATGGGAAAAACAATTGTTGTTTCGGAATCGCTAGACCACTTGGCGCTCGGAGTTATGAGAGAGTATGAGCTATGAGAGAGTATTATACAAACAGGGTAGATCTGAGACTTTGGAAGGGGCAGCTGACTCCGTGATTTCGTCGAACCGCTACAAGTATACACCTACCAGCACCAACCGGTATGTTACCGCTGCTACGGCACGCACGCGTTCTATCGCAGCGCGTTGCATGCGATAGAAAGGGACGGCCACGTTTTGGCTCGTTCAGCCGGGTATTTATTAACAGAGAACCAGCTGTACGTAGCACTATTATTTACAAATACAATTCAATACAAATTTAATACTCTTTATTGCACACCTCACACAAACAAAGCAGTTAGAAAGAGAAACAATACACTTACATGTAGGTAGAGGGAGACAACAGGCGGTCTTATCGCTGAAGAGCGATCTCTTCCAGACAACCTTTGTATATCGGAGAAAGAGATAAAACTAGATAGAACTATTTATTCTGAGACTGAAGGCGGTTTTCCACCGGCGAGGCGCGCGCGCTCAGTGCAAATAGGTAGTAAGTCCCATACTAATTTCAATTCTCGCCCATCCACGCCCCGCCTCGCCTCGCCTGTGGAAAACCACCTTCAGGCCACATCCGTGTAAGCGAGCGGAGCGGAATCGTTATACGGTATTTTGTACTTTACCGAGAGCTTACTGATGTTGTACTGATTTGTAACTGTCGGCATACTGGCAGAATTACATTTGCGCAGTTAGTATTATAATAATAAGTATCATCATCGCCATCATATCAGCCAAAAGACGTCCACTGCTGCTGGACATAATAAGGATGTCGCATCAGAAATGAGGCTATCCGCAGCAGAACCACGGTAACGGATAAAGCTCCCCGGATCGCAGTAACAATGGGGACACTGCACGTAGAACCGACGGCCAATGAGGCGGAAAGGTTCTGGAGTGGCGACCACGTACCGGAAGGCGCCACGCGGTTAGACAAGGTGAACTGATGATCTGGTGAAGGTTGCGGGAGTCCGCTGGATGCGGGTAGCGCAGGACCGTCATTATGGCAGCCAGCAGTGGACGTCTTTGGGCTGTTATGATGATTATAATATGTATGATGCGCGGGAGCGACGCGGTACGCACGCAGTACTGCATTCGTACCGCCCCGATTCTGCAATTCCCGCGCCAATTAGAGGGGTAATCTCAAACACCCATTTTCCCATACAGAAAATGACATTAAGAGATTTTTACAATCTCACGTTTGTGTTTCAAACATTAATAATTAAATGGTCGCAGCGCACCAAGTTTTATGAATCCGGGGCTTGTCTCTTATTCAAACAAAAACATTTGCAAACTAAAGCTATTATCATATTCTAGAACAAGTTTTCAATTGTTAAAGACGTAACAATGCCATTGTATTACTTATCTCATTCCAATGTCACATCTGCCAAAGTTTCCCAATTTCCAATATGGATCGAAGTTAATCGGCCAGACGCGCCGCATCTGCGGTTCGAAAATTAAAAATATATATTTTTAAACCGTCTGCGGACAATTCCCTGCTTTTACCGATAGTTGTGAAAAGGTTTTGTCATTGATTTGATTAAAGTCGTGGAAGTGTGAAGTTTATTTTATACAGATAAAGGTCACCTGGCGCTTATTCAATTCTATATAGGTACTGAAAGAAAACCTTAACACGTATATTTATGCTCACATTCAAATGGCTTCAAACGGGTCGGGTGGCCGTTTTAATGTGTATACGACATAATTTTAGGGTGGTGTTAGACCGCTATAATGGCCCTAGAGAACTATGAAGCTATGTATGTTGCATGGGAAACTATTCCTCCCAAAAATCCTTTGAGATCTATCACTTTATTGGGATATCTTGATGCTGTAAAATTGAATGATCTAATCTGTGATCTGTGATAGTAGTTACAGATCTCTTAGCAACTATCGTTCCTTATACATTTCCGCTATTAAACGAAATCCGATTTCAAGACAGATTAGACCTTTTTCGATTCCTGGCTTTTTTGAAAACTTTGAATGCAGATTTTTTCTCACCGCCCTTTTTGCACACACATACCTACACTGTTTATAGGTTATTCTCTGTTATCGTGCACATATAAATGTTGTTGACTGTATACGGCATTATTTAGCATTCTCCAGTCAGTCGCAAATAAAAGCTTACGATCTGAATACAATGGCACTCTTCGTTACAAATATCTCGCACATTTTAAAGCCACAGACCTACTGAGGCATTTAAGATAAAAATGACTTCTTGGGGAATAAAAACGTGAGTACATATTTCGAGAACATATTTTTAATGTTACAGTACCTATACATTGACTTTACTCACTGCGTAGAAACAAGATTGACGTGGCGTGACTAAACTAAAATTCCGAAGTCGAATCGTTAGAAGTTTTAGTTTATGTCGAAAGGTTGGCGACACCTGTCTTTAGCTATTGTTTGTGAAAAATGTTAAAGGTCTTTATACCAAGTGGTTTATGTTGGCAGAGATCGTAAACCGCTGAGAAACGTTTGAACATAAATAAACTAGCTGAGACAGTGCTGATAAATGAGAGAAAAGGCTTTCAAGTGTAAGTAGGACCTTTGCACTGAACACAAAGGAATTAGTTCTTTTTCCATTCTTCTTCGCTTCAGTTGCTACAATTCTAAAGGACTAATTTCCATTAAATAACTTTTTAATTGCTCATTCGTTCCTCTTTTCCTTATGAATTCGGCGACCGGATTAGCACATGCGTTTGAAGAAATTCACAGAAGACCTTATCCATATCTACTCCTTGCTGTAAGTATATGGTGTTGTGGTCATGATGTGGCAATTAAGGTTGATGGAGAGTCCGGCGTGTTGAAAGAAAAATAAAATAAAAGACAAATGCAAGGCCGTCACTCTCAACACAGTGCGTCCTCGGGAGCTCCGGCGACCTAACTCATCACCAGGAACACAACCACCACATAGCACGTAGTGGTGCTATTATGGCTGTGGTGATCTGTCAGCTGCACGACTGGAGGCTACTTCCCCAGTTGAGCTACTCCAAATAAGAGATTACATTTTCTGAAAGTTTTCTGTAGCTTGATCAAGTGCCAGCCGACACTAGCTTCGTGCATGTGTGTAACACGATTCTTCCTTAAACGGATTAGCCTCAGCCTCAATAAAACGTGCTGAAATAACGAAAGCCCGAAAATCGCAAGGAGAACGAAAAAATAGCTATATTGTTGAGTGTCAATATTGGTATTACGAATACTCAGTTACATGTGTTTACTGAGCGCAATAATCTTGCTTGGGGCTGGGCTGCTTGGGGCCGGTTCATAGGTGCGTGGGTTAAACCATGGCAGACATTTTGGATCCACAATCAGTACACACACTTAAGCAGCTTCTGGCCCTATGGTTGAGAGAATGTCTTAGGGCAGTCTACCGGTTGCAGTTACTTTATTTGTGCAATATAGTATAAAATTATACAAGTTACTCGGGGCACCATTCGGTTCATGTCTTGCACATCCCAAACGCATTTTAATAGCGCGTGCTGGATGTGACACGTTAGCATAGCGTGCGTTGAGTGCCCTAAACAGATTGAATAAGTTTCTGTCACAAAAATGTTTTTTGGTAAGTACAAGCTTTTATTGCCAACTGTACTCTTTTGTATACCGTCAAACTAACAAAACAAACAAAATTTATTTGCAGAAAAAGGTAAGTTAGTTTACATGTCTTAGAGTAAATACATTATTGTTTCACCTTTTCCAGCTGTTACAAACAGCATGCAAATATGTACATTTATACCATAGTGTTTTCATTAGTCATCAACTACTCATTAATACGATTCTAGCGAGCGCAAACTCAACGGTGTAACGTCTGTTAACTACTGAATTCTTATCGCCACCTTCCGTCTCCATCATCAAATCAGCTTGGTACCATAATATATTAATTTTCATCCAAACTATACCTATACCCAAAATTTCAACTTAATCGTTAACTGGTTCAAAATTCAGTTCTAAGTTTTTGTCCCTTACTAATAAAATGACAAATAAACGAACAGGTCAAGTTAAATAAAAGCTTTTCATGATAAAAATAATAATGATCAGAAGCGGAAGACGAAAATATACCTTAAGTTTGAAGCTTAGATCACCAATTAGTAAAAACTGAGACTAGATTTCGGAACACACAGAGTGTCTCTCGAATACTCCAACATTATGTTTATTGTCCGCCAATCGCTCTGCTAGTGTCGCAATACGTAACCTTATTATTTTGATCACAGGAAAATCCAGTTTCGCAACCTTCTATTCATTCGTATTTATTTAGGAAAAGAGAAAATCCTAGCGGCAAGAGGAATTAATGATAATGTTGCTACATATAGCCTGCTACGTCATTCTTATTAGTAAGAAACAGAGTGGCAACATATATAAGAAAAATAAATAATTCAAGGAAATAATTTTATATTATTTACGCATTACCGAAACAACAAGGGCAGCAATACTCCCATCTGTTTATTAGAATTCCAAAACAGGTCTCTATTGTTTCCCATAAAATGTAAGATCCGTAATTCCGTAATTGTTGTATATATCAGAAATAAATACCTCCTAATATACTAGCTTTAAGTGAAATGTTATATATATGATGTGGTTGTACTTAATAAATAAAAATAAAAATAAAGAGCCGATTTTTTCAGTCCACAACGTTTTCCACCATATTTTTTTCTAGTCATTGTCGAAAGTCATAAAATTTAACAATATAAATTGTAATTCCGATTTTGCAGGTCATTCAATATTGTCATCAACTTGGTTAGCCATGACATTCAATGTCCCGGTGGTATGCAATTACATAATGTTAAAGGCAATAATCTATTTTATAATAATTGTTGTAAGGACTTTTTTCGCAACTCATAATGATTGGTAGTCATCTGATTAGTTAGTCATATCATTCAATGTCATGGTAGTGTCACACTTCATAATGTGCCTATAAACACACTCCCAGAAAAATAATAAAATACATAAATTTTTAACTACCGAGTGTTACTGAACGCGTTCTTCCAGACTGCTTAAGATTGTTTATTTTTCCATTATATTCTTTCTCTCTGTATTATATCGTCTAACCATTAGTACGTTGAAATATATGCCTTAGAATATTTATGAATAATTATCGATAGACCTTTGCTAGTTATGGACATCAATTTTCTGACTTTTGTGATTATAATACTTAATATTATAGATCATTAATGTTAGAACTATAAAGCGTTATACTTAACAAAAATTATGACTATTGATGTTTATGTTATAAATTATATGGATATCAATATCTTCTGACTATAATATAATATAAATTATATGAATATTAATAACTAGAGTCTGGCCATCGAAACGTGATACTGAGATTTATATGGCAACTTTTTATATGGCAACAGTAATGAGATTGTCAAATGTGTCAAACGCTTTAAATTAGTGTGATGTCCTAATCTTGATACTTGATATGGTAACTAAGAAAGTAACTATTCCATAATAAATTGGTCTGTTTTTGGTTTCTAAGAGAATTAAAGGGTGGCTTACTGCTAATATTATTCACATTGAAGAATATCATAAAAAGTTCAATTATCATGTCTCGCCAAAATTTAAATTTTGGAGTGGTTTTGAATAATCTTCTTAAATATAAAGTAGAATGAATTTAAACAGTACTATTTCATATAACTTTAAGTACTTCCTTCTGTTTGGTCAGTTGCATTTTGAGAAATGAAGAAAATTAATAATTGTGCAAGTGTCACTTTTATTTCATCGCGTTATACACAGTGTTGCAACACGCTGTTTTTTTTAAATTTGCCGCGGTTTTCTAGGATCATCTTTCCCTGGCCAGACTCTATTTGTAAGCCGTAAGGCGCCACATAGTGAAACGAACCATAATTCTGCAACATCCTGTAACCTATGTTGGACAAATAAATGATTTTATCTTTATCGAAATTCGGAACAATAAGTTTATTAAAAACAAAGGGACCCCTTCCAAAAGATTATCAGTATCAATTTGCGGTCAATTTCGTCTTAATATTACAAGACTAGGGTTTACCAAAGACTACTGCTTTATATTATGTGTAAACTCTCCTTCGGAAAAGTTTCATCTCCTTCGGAAAAAGGTTTCGGGAAAAAAGTACCTACCCTTTTGCCTATCTAGGTTATAAATTATTTTATGCCTCGTCTAAATACGTTAGTACCGTTCAGTTCAAGTTCATCACAACCTTATTTACCGCAGACATCCTTGGCCACCAATTCCACCAATTACTAATTTAGTGGCGTCCAATTCGTGGTCCAAGCCCCGTGGGATAATTTGGATAGTATCATATAAACTAATATAAACATGGAACCTTATGAAAGTACCCTTGATCCTCATAATATAATTACAAGAATAATATAATTATTATCATCCTTCAGGCTAGCCAGGCTTGTATACGAGAATGTGTGTATGTTTAACAATTGGTATTCCTACCGAACATATTTGAGGAGAGTGATGAAAGAAAAGCTAAGATGTTTTCATGAATAGGTTGCCATTATTCGATGAATGTGCAAACCAATATTTTTTTGTGGATCGTTTTTTCTTGAGGAAACAGGATTAGGTAATCGCAATTCATATACGCTCCCCTTCCTAATTACAGGCTCCTGTGCTTTCAGTGTGAGATCCTGGAGTCCTCCGCGTGAAAGGGCTGATGGTGGATGCCGTGGAAATTTTAGTAGATGTAAATAGGCGTTTTTCAAAAAGGTGTACAAAACTTTGCAACGATTCTGAGTAAGAAAAACAAAAAAAAAACAAATCCGAAAAAAAAGTTTTGTATACTTTTTTTGAAAAACGCCCAAATACCACTTGTCATGGGAAGTAGATGCCAAAATCACCATGCTTGGCATACGTGGGCGATCGCAGTATTTCCACCGTACTCTAAGGATGCCGCTGCCCATCCTCTAGTGGTCTTGGTCGTAGCTTTAGGACATACTCGGGTCACCAACTGATATAGCCCTTTGAATCGCTAAACTTAAGTGACAGTGGGCGGGGCATGTGCACGCAGAACTTAGATGCATTGGCTGTTGGGGTGGAAAGGTTCTCGAGTGGCGACCACTTATCGGAAGGCGCAGCGTGGGTAGACCACCCACAAGGTGGACTGATGACCTGGTAATGGTTGCGGGAGTCCGCTGGATGCGGGTGATGCAGGAGCGATCACTCCAAGTCACTAGCTCTGTTGGCAACTCAATGAATCCTCAAATCAATAAAAAGCTCGGCAACTCGAACGCATGCATTAATTGCCTACGGTGTCTGTTTACCATCAGGCAAGCTGTGTATGCTTGTTTGCAACAGTCTTAGTAACAAAACAACCTTTATTCAGGCTTGGTAAACTTTGTAGTTCACAACATCATTCATAACTTTCTTCAACTTGGAAGCCATTAACATTGTAAAGGGCATTTGCAATTACATTCTTTTCTTTGGAATTTCTTAAACGATTGTTATGGGGTTTTAAGCTTTCATACCTAAATCAAAAACTTTTACTTTCAGAGAAAACCAGACCTACGTTTTACGTGTAAGTATATTGATTTATGAATATATTAAGCATTTAACGTTTAGCTAAAAACACACAGAATAAAACCTGCAAGTTTTTTTTTAATCGGACGGGTAGTTAGTTTCTTTCTCTTAAAAATATACCCCTACTTACGTCGTCACATACTTAAATTATTTATTATATTAGGTTAGATAAAAATATACCAAAAAGATTATTTCCCATCGCGTATTCCAGTTGATATGTCAAGATGCAAATGCTCACCTTTCGTCTCTTAGTTGAAAAGTTAACATTTTGATTGCATGATATTATTATGCAGACTTCAGCATGAACTATTTTCAGGACCATAATTACCTTCAGCTAACTTTTCCTCTTTCATTTGCGATACGCCTGCTCCGCTTAAAATTACGAATACTAACGTAGCTTAATACCACCTTAATACATTACATTAACGATTATATTTAGTTAGAATAACACGAAACTAAATATTTAATTAAATAATTTGTTTCGTTATAAAGGTTGCAGGTTGCACTTCAGATTGCAGATCTTCGTAAGTACGCCACAAGACCCAGTCTCCCCAGCAACCCTCCTCAAGACATCGTCTGGCTGGACGGCGTGAAACACGTTTGCCAAACCATAGCTTTCTCGACTCTTCTCGTTTTGCGGCAGATCAGACCACCCCACTGCCACTTCTGAACTATGTCAGTCACTTTGGTCGTACAATACAATACATTGAAAAGTTAAATTCAGCTGAAACGATCAATTTAACGAGAAAGTTAAAGTTATGTTAAGTATTATGGAAGTTTAGGGCCTCATTCATATATTCCAAGGGAACGATTTGACGTGGCTGGAAACAAATTCGCTATTAAAGTTTTTGCGATCGGTTTTGTAATAATATTATGAAGCAAGTAATTATTCAAGAAAATACTTTCTTACAACTTTTGTTTTCAGAGCCTTGGATGTTTTCTTTGTGTTTTAATACAAGTATTGATAATGTTGGGCCCTAAGGAGGGCTTTATCAGTTACCATGGTTCTGCTGTATATAGCCTAATTTCTGATGCGATCATGTAGAGAAACTCCCAGCATAATAGCCCTCTCCATTGCCCTTTGGGTGACTTTGAGCCTTGTTTTGAGGTCTATAGGCCTAATGTTATCTACTTGTTATTTACCCCACAGTATACAATATGCTAGAATAGGAACTTAGTTATTAAAAGAAAAATAGGGCTGGCTCGTTTGTTGCCCAATGGATCGGCATAGCTATCCAAAGAAGAAACGTCTATGGGAACCTTTCCACAGGGTTGGAACCTTGGGATCATTTTGATTAAATTTTATTTTCCTAAATTAGGATACTTTAGTCTATTGAAGTATTTGTTTTTCAAATATATTATATCGCTCTTGTAGAAGTTAGGTACAGTCGAGTTCTCTACTATCCATACAGACAAACCTTTCAAAAATATCTACACATGTGTCTTATGTCAGTAACAATAAAGTCTCTGTATAGATATTTTGAAAGGTTGTGTGTGTAGACATTGGAGAACTCGACTATATCCATGACACAGCTTTGTGAAATGCGCGTTTGGCTCGCTGTAAAAAGCCGCCATGTGTAACCGCTTTAAGTACCCATGACGGCCATGACACCTTGAATAACTGCAATCGAACGATATACTCGTAAATAAATCACCGTAACCTTAGGAAATAAAACAGGTTTATAAAGAAATAAAACAGTCAATGCAGCTGTCTTGATCAAGATAAATCGAGACATCAGTCTCTTTTATCGCTACCCGCGCTGCCGTCCTAAGCAAAAAGGACGCATCCGTCTATGAGACTCGTAGTCAGATGCGTCCTTTTTGCTCAAGATGGCAGCGCGGGAGTCGGCCAGATAACTTCACCATTCACCTGTACCCAGCGTACCTACTTGTGTATTATTTTATTAAATAATTATTAACAACATATTTTATATGCAGTACTAAAGTTTTTTTTTTTAACATTGAAACTCTAGGTTTGTTCATGCATATTAAAAGATATTTCTTTCCTTTCTGACGTTTTCCTCTTGTTTTTTTCGTTGGTTTCCTCAATAAAAAAAAAAAAAACGCCCTGAGACTCATAACGACTTTAAACTGATGGGAATTCAAATTGTTTCAACTGTACGTTTAGCATAATTTGCTGCTTAGTCGCGTCGCGTGCGACCCAGCGACTCCTGACTCGTATTGTGCAAATTAGAAAGAGGAGGGTACTTTTCGCGACTCGCATCGCGCTTGTTGTTGTGCTAGACCCGCTGAGGCGAGCTGGTCTAAGAATGAACATAGATAAGACGAAAGTCATGTCAAATGGCAATGTAGTACCAACTGCCATTACAATTGGACACTATATACTTCAATTTGTACACCATTGTGTATAGGTACCTAGGACAGACTGTCGAGTTAGGTAGGTCCAACTTCAAGCAAGAGGTCAAAGATATGTGTGGGCGCGGAGAAGGGAAAAGGGACGAAGGACCGTGCGGTAGAAGACCGTAGGCCAAAAGGGACGGATTGGTCTGAGAAATTAAATGAGTTTAATGGAAGCCTGCCGTACCTGAAGTTCCTTGTCGAGGTTTCGGCCGGCCGCCACTTGATATTCTTTATAATGGAAGGTATGCTGATTGCCTCTTTTCTTCTGCACAATTTAGGGGTTTATCGCGTACTTATTTATTAAAAAACGTATTATTTTCTTCCAATTGTTATAAATCTTTCTTCAGAACTGATAGATGTTTTTTTACTGTCAGAATTTGAATTTGGCAGACAGGCTATAGAGCGGATGATTTGCGAAAGGAGGTTTTAAGTGAAAATGAGTATTGATGACATGCGTGACCAATGGCGGGTGAGAGAGAGGGCGATAACATTTCCCCCCGGCCTTAAAGGGTTCCTTTAAAGAACTAAGCTGAATGAGGAACTTAAAAATGCGAGACTCACGATAATAAAACATAAAAAGACAATAATAAAACTATTGGCTAGGTAGCGGACATAGTCGCACGACAGGACGGGTCAAACTGCCTCTACTCGTCTTCACAGTGACGACACGGGTTGTGCCGTCTTTTGAAGGGTGAACTGCCTCTACAATGCCTAAAGGCCAAGAGAATGGCGGGGCATTATCCACCTTTATAATTACCATTGTGCCAACATTAATGGGAACTGATGGCGTGGTCCATTTTGCCCGCGATTGCAACTGATGTAAGTACTCGGCACGCCATCGCTTCCAGAATGACTGCACCATTCCATCCAGAAGGGTATGTCGGTCGAGCAGGTTAGCCGATTCGATAAATGGTGATGGTAAGGATAGCAGTGGCGCAGTATTGAGAAAATGAGCCGGTGTGAGTGCTAACGGCTCAGCGGGATCGCTGCTCATAGCGGTCAGTGGCCGAGAATTTACAAGTGCCTCTATTTGGGTGAGGGTCGTTAACAGTTCTTCATATGACAAAATTTGTCTGCCAATCACTTTGAACAGATGGTTTTTAACAATTTTGACCATACTTTCCCACACACCTCCGAAATGAGGAGAAGCCGGAGGAATAAACTTCCATTCAATTCTGTTTTCGGCCAGCTCTGCTGTCAAGCATGGGCGGTAGTTATCCAGAAACTTATACAGATCCCTCAAATATGAATTCGCGCCGACAAAGTTTGTTCCATTGTCTGTGTACAGACATTGCACTGGACCACGTCGCGATAAGAAGCGCTTGAAAGCAGCAAGAAAATTAGCGGTACTTAGCTCCGTCGCTATTTCGATGTGTAAACAGCGCGTTGTTAGACAGGTGAAAATACACAACCATGCTTTGCGACTTCTAACCCCTCTGCCACGAACAGGCGTATATTGCAATGGGCCGGCGTAGTCGCATCCTGTATGTGAAAATGCTTTGTCCACTTTGTTTACGCGACAGCTCGGCAGATCCGCCATAAGTGGGAACGATGATTGGGGTTTCGCTCTAAAGCACGTATTGCATTTAGCAACGCGTTCACGAATAACTCGACGGGCGGCGAGTATCCAATATTGGTGCCTGAGTAAGGACATCAGTGTTTCAGGACCGGCGTGTAAATGTCTCTTATGAAAGTAATCAACTATTATGTTGACCACGTGATCGCGGCGCGGAAGTACAATTGGGTGCTTTTGCGAATATTCTAATCCAGCGTTTGATAGTCGGCCACCAACGCGGATCAAACCGTCTTTGTCCAAGAACGGCTTAAGCTTTTGTAAAGCGGGGGAACAAGATTTGTTATTTTTTATCTTGTCCATATCGTCACTGAAGTGCACTTTCTGCAAAGATAAAATTATTTTACCTTCAGCGAACTCCAGATCAGTCCGAGTAAGCGCCGTGGCGCGCGGTTTCGGTTTTAAAATGCGGTAAACATAAACCACGATACGCAATAGTCTGGACCACGACGACATTCGCTGCGCGAGTGAGTAAAGCGGTGATTCTGTCGACTCCGTAGTTGTAGCGTGTGCGAGCGGCTTAAGCTCCGGCACTTCACCGACGGATACACGATCGAGCTCCCTTAAAGGCCATTCTGATGGATGCTTGGAAGTCCATGGCGGCCCACTGAACCATAGCGGATGATCCACTAGCTTGGCAGGTGACAGGCCGCGTGACAAGCAATCCGCGGGATTTTGCAACCCTGCCACGTGATGGAAGCAGCAATTCAATAATCTTGACAACGCGGTTAGCAACAAACGTTTGCCAGCGGTGCGGTGAGGAATAGATCCAGCAGAGGACGATCTTAGAGTCGGTGAAGGCGTATACTTCGTTTATTTTATAACGTGGCTCAAAATTGTCTAAGACCTTCCGCATGAGTTTAGATAGGAGAGCCGATGCACACAATTCTAGTCTCGCAACAGAGAGTGTTTTAAGTGGTGCAACCTTTGACTTGGAGCACACGAGTCGGACTGTCACTTTTGTTCCATTAAGAACTTGAAGGTAAACCACACCTCCGTACGCGCGTTCAGATGCATCACTGAATCCTAAAAGGTTCACAGTACAATCCTGTACTACTCCAAGATGCCGCGGTATATGGATTTCATTGAGCTTTGGCAGCTCAGAGCAAAATTGTTCCCATTTATTCACGATATGGGGTGGGGGAACGTCATCCCAATCGCATTTGATTAACCAAAGCTCCTGAATAAGGAGTTTTGCGTGCAAGACAACGGGAGCTACCAAGCCCACGTTATCCCACAGACGTACGACAGCAGACAAAATTGTCCTTTTAGTACACGCCGAGTCTGACTCCGTGACTTTGAAATAAAAGTTATCACTAAGCTTGTTCCAGCACAAGCCCAAGACCTTTTGAGACACCCCCCGATCAATTTCAACGTCAGAAGCTCGATGCGAGGCGGGTATAGCTTCTAAAACAGCATTGGAATTAGAAGTCCATTTTACGAGGTCAAATTGACCGCATTTAAATAGGTCGATCAGCTCCTTAGAAGCGGCGATTGCCATGGACTCATCCTGCTGCTGCGAATTCTCTGACATTATGCTAAAGCATACGTCATCCATATATGTGCATGAGGATGCGATCGCCGCTGCTGTTGGAAACTTCTGTCCATCGTCTGCGATCAGCTGTCGTACGACGCGAAGGGCGTGATACGGACTTGACTTCATTCCAAAGCAAACTCGATTGAACTCGTATGTTGCGACCGGATCTTGCGGGCTAAATCGGAATAATATCCGCTGGTATTGGCGATCACGTTCGCGGATGCCGATCTGCAGAAACATCTGACGACAATCGGCTGAAAGGGCTATCTTAAACAGGCGAAAGTTTAAGAGGATTGAAAACAAATCCCCCTGTAGATTAGGTCCCGAGTGCAAAACATCGTTCAGGGATAGGCCTGAGCTGGTCTTGCTACTAGAATCCAGTACCATACGCACCTTCGTCGTTGATTTGTCCTCACGCACGATGGCGTGATGCGGGATCGTGTATGCAGGTGCGAGTGAAGCATCCTTCGAGTTCGTTACCTCCGATATATACCCTTTATTGATGTATTCACGAATGATGTCGTCATAGGCGGTACGTAAAGTACTCGATGCCTCTAATTTCCTTTCAAGGCAAAGGAAACGCCTATAAGCAGCAGAGTGCGAATCTCCAAGCTTGAATACATCGTCGAGAAACGGCAACGCGACTGTGTATCTACCACTAGCGTCTCGCGTGGTGGTGGCGCGGAAGTAGTCCTCGCATTCAATGTCATCTTGACTGTGAGCGGGCAGAGCGGAGACCTCCTCAAGCTCCCAGAACCTTTTGAGGAGATGATCTATAGAATCTTGAACGAAAGCACAGCATGCGGATGTAAATTTTCGTGGCACCTGTAAAGCGGGGGCTGAACCCATTATTATGTATCCCAGTACCGACTGGATAGCCGGCGGTATTCCATTTATTTGGCTTTGAATAATCTTCGGCAGCAACAAATGTGGAAATATGGAAGCACCCAGCAGTACATCTATTGTGGCAGGCGAATCAAACGTGTCGTCCGCTAGAGGGAGCCCTTGAACGTGCACGAAAGCGGACGTGTCCACAGCGACTGACGGTAAGTCATCTGTGATGCGGTCCACTACAAGACCCGAAACGTCAAAGTTGGCGTCTTCGTTGAATCGCGAAAATATTTTAAAGTTTGCGGTACCCCTACTAGGTTTCTCGGCGCCTCCAATGCCTCGCACAGTTACGTTCGATTTTTTATCATACGTCAAACCTAAGCGCATACAACAGTCTTCCGTGATGAAGTTACTCTGAGAGGCGGAATCAAGCAAGCATTTTACAAGATGTGTTCCACCCATATTGTCCGGAACAAGAACTTTCGCGGTCGACAATATTATTGTATTACGCGTCGTACATTTCACAGTTTGTCCCGACTCCTTGTTGTTTGCGACTGCGAGTACGTGCGACGCAGTAGAAGTGTTACAACTTGGATTTGATGCGGGCGGCGATGATTTCGCTCCGTCACTGGCGGAAGGGTTTGACACGTCATACGTCACTGATTTTTCATTTTTGTCCGTATCAAAATGCAACATCGTATGATGCCTTTGACGGCAAAGTCGGCATTTCAATTCGGAATGGCATTCGCGGGTTCTATGTTTAATGCTTAAACAATTGACGCACGCGTTATGTTCCTTAACGCATTTGAAGCGCTGGGATGGCGATAAGTCATTAAAGGCGGGGCATTTGTATAAATGCTCGTGAACAATGCTTTCACAAATGCATTTGCGTAGGTTCGCACTAGCAACATAACTTTGTGGGTTGGGCGCGAAGCTGCGTGGCGGCGGCGTCTTAGCGGGTTTGTCGCGCGAGGAACTTACTGCGGCGGTACATGGCTGCGTATTCTGGTAAATCCTATACTGACTCTTGACAAAGTCGGCGAGGTTGGCAAAGGTAGGAATCTTGACGTTTCGGTACTCCATTTCAAATGCTCGAATAGTTTCTTGATCCAACTTCTTTAATGCAACGTGAAGCAGCATATAGTCGGTTAAGTCGCTGAGTTTAAGCGATTTAAGCGCGTTCGCAGCTGTGACAAACTTGTCAATGAACGCCTGAAGGTTGGATGAAGAAGCGGGCCCATTAATCTTTAAATTGAGCATTTGATCCATGTATGTAGCGGCGAGGGTGCGCTTGTCATGAAATCTGTCGATAAGACAATCGAGGATCAAGTTATAATTGTCAGCGCATGGCGTTATACCCGCAAAGACGGCTTGAGCTTTCGGTGACAATTTCCCTATGAGATAGTATAGTCTCTCGTCATCTGTAAGCGACAGGTTGTCGTGCACTCTTGTTTTAAAACTGGCGTAGAATAGCGGCCAGTTGCGTATGTCGCCATCGAACGCCATCAGTTCCATTGCTGGCAAAGACGGTCTGGATCGCTCCACCGTTATAAGCGGCAACGCGGCCGGCGGCGCGGCAGCTGGTTGAAGTCGCTTGATAACCCTTCTAATGCGGCAGTATAAATCTTCGAAGGCTATAATCGGCTGATAATTGGGAACGGCAGCAGTCTTACCCCTAAGTAGCGTGCGATTATGCTCGTTTACCACCTCCTTAAACTCCGAGCGAATTTCCTCGATGGTGTCAACAGAATCGAGGAAACTTTCTCGACTTGCTTCATCGGTATCAACAACCAGCGATTTATTATAAATACCTTGAACGAGTTCAAAGATCATATTGCGTTTCGCCTCCAGCATCGACAGTTCGTCATCAAAATACTCGCTGTCGATACTTTCGGGTTTTTTATGTATTTTCGCCATAGTGCGAAGCGGTTAAAATTATTGAAAGCGGTCTATGCGGATAAAAATAAAACAATACGTATAAATTGTACCTACGAATAGGAAAACTCTTATAATAATTACCTAAACTGCGGGAGCGGTTATATATTTAAATAATTTAGGTAATTTATAAGGGCGGTGCGGGAGGAATACGCGATAAATGAATGAATGAGATGGGGTGCGGGGGTACGAGAAGAAAGGAGAAATCCGGTTCGAAGACCAGAAATGTGGGCGCGGAGAAGGGAAAAGGGACAAAGGACCGTGCGGTAGAAGACCGTAGGCCAAAAGGGACGGATTGGTCTGAGAAATTAAATGAGTTTAATGGAAGCCTGCCGTACCTGAAGTTCCTTGTCGAGGTTTCGGCCGGCCGCCACTTGATATTCTTTATAATCGAAGGTATGCTGATTGCCTCTTTTCTTCTGCACAATTTAGGGGTTTATCGCGTACTTATTTATTAAAAAACGTATTATTTTCTTCCAATTGTTATAAATCTTTCTTCAGAACTGATAGATGTTTTTTTACTGTCAGAATTTGAATTTGGCAGACAGGCTATAGAGCGGATGATTTGCGAAAGGAGGTTTTAAGTGAAAATGAGTATTGATGACATGCGTGACCAATGGCGGGTGAGAGAGAGGGCGATAACAATATGCATATATCTTGGGTTTTTTTTCTATGCTTGTTATAACTGTTATGACTTGGGCTATCACCCGTTAGCTGCTTGACGTTGACTTTGGGAACACCCTGTATACCTACCCCAAAAACATATTACACTACACATACCTACAATTGAGGACTCCCGTTTTAAAACTATACAATGAAATTCGAATACTTGTAGGGACAGAAAATTGAACTTCTCTTCCCAGGGGATGGATCGCAACCAATTAAAGAACTTCCGGGACTCTGTTTCCGGCGTTTTCGTGAGAACAAACACGTGTTTGCATTCAATGGAATTGTTAGCGTTAATTTTATACACAAACTTTATTACGCACATACATGTATTAAGGAAATCCCTCTATTTGTGTAAACTACGAGGGGTGATCTGATCACGTAACTTTTCGAACGGACGTTGGGATAACTCAACTCATTTCCCACACCTGCTATTCAGAAAAGAGTAATTGTTTTCCTCTTTTGATGGATTTAAATTGTCCATAGACGATGTGATAAACAGTATTTTACCCTCCAGGCTATTCTTGAAAAAATATAGTAGAATCTTTCGTTTCATTCAGGATTCAAATACCGCACTCGCCGTACATATATAATTTTGTTCCCTTGAGACACAATCTTCTATTTCCATTCTAAAAGTGACATTTAGATCTAGGTAACTGACGCACGTACAATGCGTTAAGTACTATCGACAAAATTGAATCCTGACCCACCATGGAACCTTGTTACAATTAACTGAGATATTAACGTCATATGATCGTACGTATGTTCGTTAATTATGACAAGGTTCTATGGTGGGTCATGATTCAGTTGGTTCGATAGTACATGATCGACCTAGGCCTCGTATACTTGTATACGACACGTTTTAGTGTGCTAAAGTCAGGCAAACTTTAACGTCACTTTTAACCTCGTTTCAATGTGTTTGCACGCCGCCTACATTCGTACATTTCACGTTTAAGAGCCCATAAACAGATGATATGGGCAGCGCGAGATGCGGCCTGTTAGGTGATTATGGAAACCATCAAGCCTTTACATAAACACTTGGTGACGACATAACATTCGTTTCGACGGCGAAATACGCGTGAGCTAAAATATATTTTCCATGAATGTACCCTTAGCTATAAGGTTTTTTCAATAAATTATTCCTAATTTATAGTTCAAACTTTTTTTATTTGCCACAATCGGGTGAACACGAAGGTCGGTGCAGTAAAATTAAATTCTACTATCAAGAAAAGCCCTCCGAATCGCTAAACTTAAGTGGCAGTGGGCGGGGCACATAGCGCGTAGAACCGATGGCCGTTGGGGCGACCACGAACCGGAAGGCGCGGCGTGGGTAGGCCGCCCGCAAGGTGGACTGATGACCTGGTAAAGGTTGCTGGAGTCCGCTGGATGCGGGTGGCGCAGGACCGGTCACTTTGGCACTCTTTGGGGGAGGCATATGTCCAGCAGTGGACGTCTTTCGGCTGATATGATGATCAAGAAAAGTATTACAACCTTTGGGAAAAAACGGTGACAAATAACTTAAGTACTACATACCAAATTTTAAATTCGAAATCCCTGCTTTGTTAAGCAACAATATTCCCATGAAAAAATAATAAAAGTTGAGTTAATGTATAACTTACCTAATATGGCTGGTACTTAAAAATAAAGACTTATATTATAATCATAACTCATATACTTACTACAAACGCCAACACAGTTAACTGACCACCTGTATTTATATTGAACCTTATTAAAATGCGTATTAAGGTGCACGGATGGTCAGTTAACTGTGTTGGCGATGGTACATCTGAAAGTGTGTCTACTTAGACCAGTTTGACAGGACTGGCTTTCCATATTCGGCTTGACCCACCGCAGATCGCCTTACCTGATGATTAGCACGGTGTCAGTCTTTTATCAAGTTACAAATAGTCTTTATGCTATTTGAAAATTTTACCCAGACACTCCAAACTACAATAAAATTGCCACTAATAAATAGGCCAGTCATTTAAAACTGGTTGGCCAGAACCAAATTAGGTAGTTGCCTCATGTTAAAATTTATCACACTAAGGTTATGGTAAATTACAAAAAAAAATGTTACAAGAATGGTAAAAATATTACAAAAAATATGAATTTTGAAATCTGAAAACATTATTTTGTATTGTCAAAAGAGAAAATTAAGTTACCAGTCAGTACAAGTCATATGTTTCAATAAAAAAGTAATTTGTATAATAACTAATTTTCTTTTTCCTAAGTGCATTAAACGATCAAAAAACAATGTACTTATTTCTCCATACATTCCTCAATATTCAAGTACCAAGACCACACCGCTGCTCAAAATACGCTAACGCACCGTAAAAGGCAGCAAAATGGATGAAGAATACGTGACGCATAGGTACGACACGTCAACGCGTATAGGTACGCAGCGTTAAGCACCGGTGTGGTCGCTCCCTAACTTGTGACGTCGTATTCTGTGTTAATTTAAATGACTGACTCTATTTTTTTCCTTATGTTGTGCTCTAATTTTATTGTAGTTACTCACTTAAAGACATTTTGTCCCCTCTTAAAATGGTTCGAATAGCAGCATCATGTTAACTTTTTGCAAAAAAGTTAACATTTTGGTAAGCGTACTGTGTAACTAATTATGGAGTGGGGATGGGTTCCCTGAGGAAACCAGCCGCCTCACGCCGTAGTCCGCGAAGTCAGGAAACTATTCGTTCTCGAACGTTGGCCGGAACTCTGGAGCTCGGAGCGCGTCGAGTCAGCGTAGTAGCGTTCTCGTAGCTTTAGGTTTGACTTAACGGTTTGTAATAAGTCAGAAATAAAAAGTGAATTTAGAAATTAATTGGTTTTATTTAACCAATGACTTACAGTAAGTTACAACTGTTCAGGCAAGGGCGGAAGATAGAATGATGGCGGGCACTTCTACCTGGCCTTATATACTAGAGGCTTTACTCAGGAGTGGGATATGGAAAATATGGTGAAATCCCGCTCTGATAAACAAAGTCGTAAAATCTTGGACACGGAAAATTAATGGATGGTATGTCTAATTTGGTCTGTCACGCATGTACCACGTACTTGCTAATTTATTGGTTTTTCATTGATAAGCCGCTACGGATTCTAAAGGATATGTTACAATGTAACTTAATTTATTGACCATAAACTTCATTAGTTCGGTCGCAGTTTTCCTAATTAAAATATGTTTTCCTAATCTCAATTTGCGTCATCAGTGAGGTTTGAAGGACGCTATAAAAATATGAATTTAATAATTTAAATTAGATCAATCTGCGTGCGTGGGTCAATGGAAATTCACCAAGGATTTCGTAAGTAGTAGTAGATATAGTTGGGCCATCATAACTAACTACATACGTACTGTATACTAACATACTTTAAATCACTCCACTTTATCACATCAATTGACACTGCCAAATTCAGTAGCGTATTTCTCGGAGCTCGAATATTGAGTGATAGACTATATGTCCCCTTCGATATTTAGAGCGCGATTTATCGCCATTCGCGATCAATTTAGATGCTTGGATAGACTATTTATGACTCGCTGTTTTTATGTTTTTAGTTCGTGTTCGGTTGTTGTTACAACTGCTGTTTGGATTTGCTGATTGTGCTGTTAGATTCGTTTTGTGAATAGTTCTGCAGTGTTTGAAAATTTAATTACATGTAGATATCGTTACTGATATCATTTATTGATTGAACTTTTAACGTTATTTGGGTCAACCAACAATGTTTTTGTTATTCTGTCTATGTAAGCCAGAGTGCAGAGGATAAAATTACATTATTAGAATAAAACAACATGGATTTCTTACATGCTTAAAAAATGGGTTAAAAATGTTAAAAACTGACCCATTTAATGAATAGCCAGGGTAACGCTGATCTTGTTTCTTGCGATTTGTTGTTATCGCGCCCATTTTGTATATCACCATCATCATCATACCAGCCGAAAGACGTCCACCGCTGGACATAGGCGAAGCCCAAAGAGTACCACAATGACCGGTCCTGTGCCACCCGCATCCTAGCGGACTCTCGCGACGTTTACCAGGTCATCAGTCCACCCTCGCTGCGCCTTCCTTTTGTATATAACAAGGCATTAAGGCGAGTAGCTACATCGAATGCTCCAGTTTGAAATAATAAGGCTCTTCCATGAGCTGGTGACTAAACCTAAAAAATATAGGGCACAGCTCGGAAGACCGCATCAATAATAATACTAACCGTTATGACGTGTTTTGTTCCTAGTGGTAAACAAACTCCAACACACAAATTATAAAATCTATACTAATATTATTATAATTTACTTTAAAAACAAAGTTTTAACCGACTTCAATTTAGTACTCCGCCAAGCCACGAGAACATTTCCACATTTCTTTTCCAATTTACCACATGAACTGATTTCCGAGTGCGTTGATTATACTACTCAAAAGAAAATAGGGGCCACAAGTAAAGAGATCGTTCCGGGAAATTTATATAAAATAGTACCTATTATTTTTTTGCTATTATACTTAAACACGAGCATGAAAGAGGTTCAATTCTGAAGGATGCTTCATTAACTAGCCACTTATCAATTAGTTTCTGTCCAATAATCAACAATACAATAGAAAAATGTAAGCGGCCCTTATTTTGTTGTGAGCAGTATATTAGAGAAAAAAACCCAATCGCTGTATGTGGCCCGATAATATTTGAGTAAATTTTATTTTCCTAAATTAGGATACTTTAGTCTATTGAAGTATTTGTTTTTCAAATATATTATATCGCTCTTGTAGAAGTTAGGTACAGTCGAGTTCTCTACTATCCATACAGACAAACCTTTCAAAAATATCTACACATGTGTCTTATGTCAGTAACAATAAAGTCTCTGTATAGATATTTTGAAAGGTTGTGTGTGTAGACATTGGAGAACTCGACTATATCCATGACACAGCTTTGTGAAATGCGCGTTTGGCTCGCTGTAAAAAGCCGCCATGTGTAACCGCTTTAAGTACCCATGACGGCCATGACACCTTGAATAGCTGCAATCGAACGATATACTCGTAAATAAATCACCGTAACCTTGGGAAATAAAACAGGTTTATAAAGAAATAAAACAGTCAATGCAGCTGTCTTGATCAAGATAAATCGAGACATCAGTCTCTTTTATCGCTACCCGCGCTGCCGTCCTAAGCAAAAAGGACGCATCCGTCTATGAGACTCGTAGTCAGATGCGTCCTTTTTGCTCAAGATGGCAGCGCGGGAGTCGGCCAGATAACTTCACCATTCACCTGTACCCAGCGTACCTACTTGTGTATTATTTTATTAAATAATTATTAACAACATATTTTATATGCAGTACTAAAGTTTTTTTTTTTTAACATTGAAACTCTAGGTTTGTTCATGCATATTAAAAGATATTTCTTTCCTTTCTGACGTTTTCCTCTTGTTTTTTTCGTTTGTTTCCTCAATAAAAAAAAAATAAAACGCCCTGAGACTCATAACGACTTTAAACTGATGGGAATTCAAATTGTTTCAACTGTACGTTTAGCATAATTTGCTGCTTAGTCGCGTCGCGTGCGACCCAGCGACTCCTGACTCGTATTGTGCAAATTAGAAAGAGGAGGGTACTTTTCGCGACTCGCATCGCGCTTGTTGTTGTGCTAGACCCGCTGAGGCGAGAGTTATGACTTGGGCTATCACCCGTTAGCTGCTTGACGTTGACTTTGGGAACACCCTGTATACCTACCCCAAAAACATATTACACTACACATACCTACAATTGAGGACTCCCGTTTTAAAACTATACAATGAAATTCGAATACTTGTAGGGACAGAAAATTGAACTTCTCTTCCCAGGGGATGGATCGCAACCAATTAAAGAACTTCCGGGACTCTGTTTCCGGCGTTTTCGTGAGAACAAACACGTGTTTGCATTCAATGGAATTGTTAGCGTTAATTTTATACACAAACTTTATTACGCACATACATGTATTAAGGAAATCCCTCTATTTGTGTAAACTACGAGGGGTGATCTGATCACGTAACTTTTCGAACGGACGTTGGGATAACTCAACTCATTTCCCACACCTGCTATTCAGAAAAGAGTAATTGTTTTCCTCTTTTGATGGATTTAAATTGTCCATAGACGATGTGATAAACAGTATTTGACCCTCCAGGCTATTCTTGAAAAAAATATAGTAGAATCTTTCGTTTCATTCAGGATTCAAATACCGCACTCGCCGTACATATATAATTTTGTTCCCTTGAGACACAATCTTCTATTTCCATTCTAAAAGTGACATTTAGATCTAGGTAACTGACGCACGTACAATGCGTTAAGTACTATCGACAAAATTGAATCCTGACCCACCATGGAACCTTGTTACAATTAACTGAGATATTAACGTCATATGATCGTACGTATGTTCGTTAATTATGACAAGGTTCTATGGTGGGTCATGATTCAGTTGGTTCGATAGTACATGATCGACCTAGGCCTCGTATACTTGTATACGACACGTTTTAGTGTGCTAAAGTCAGGCAAACTTTAACGTCACTTTTAACCTCGTTTCAATGTGTTTGCACGCCGCCTACATTCGTACATTTCACGTTTAAGACCCCATAAACAGATGATATGGGCAGCGCGAGATGCGGCCTGTTAGGTGATTATGGAAACCATCAAGCCTTTACATAAACACTTGGTGACGACATAACATTCGTTTCGACGGCGAAATACGCGTGAGCTAAAATATATTTTCCATGAATGTACCCTTAGCTATAAGGTTTTTTCAATAAATTATTCCTAATTTATAGTTCAAACTTTTTTTATTTGCCACAATCGGGTGAACACGAAGGTCGGTGCAGTAAAATTAAATTCTACTATCAAGAAAAGCCCTCCGAATCGCTAAACTTAAGTGGCAGTGGGCGGGGCACATAGCGCGTAGAACCGATGGCCGTTGGGGCGACCACGAACCGGAAGGCGCGGCGTGGGTAGGCCGCCCGCAAGGTGGACTGATGACCTGGTAAAGGTTGCTGGAGTCCGCTGGATGCGGGTGGCGCAGGACCGGTCACTTTGGCACTCTTTGGGGGAGGCATATGTCCAGCAGTGGACGTCTTTCGGCTGATATGATGATCAAGAAAAGTATTACAACCTTTGGGGAAAAACGGTGACAAATAACTTAAGTACTACATACCAAATTTTAAATTTGAAATCCCTGCTTTGTTAAGCAACAATATTCCCATGAAAAAATAATAAAAGTTGAGTTAATGTATAACTTACCTAATATGGCTGGTACTTAAAAATAAAGACTTATATTATAATCATAACTCATATACTTACTACAAACGCCAACACAGTTAACTGACCACCTGTATTTATATTGAACCTTATTAAAATGCGTATTAAGGTGCACGGATGGTCAGTTAACTGTGTTGGCGATGGTACATCTGAAAGTGTGTCTACTTAGACCAGTTTGACAGGACTGGCTTTCCATATTCGGCTTGACCCACCGCAGATCGCCTTACCTGATGATTAGCACGGTGTCAGTCTTTTATCAAGTTACAAATAGTCTTTATGCTATTTGAAAATTTTACCCAGACACTCCAAACTACAATAAAATTGCCACTAATAAATAGGCCAGTCATTTAAAACTGGTTGGCCAGAACCAAATTAGGTAGTTGCCTCATGTTAAAATTTATCACACTAAGGTTATGGTAAATTACAAAAAAAAATGTTACAAGAATGGTAAAAATATTACAAAAAATATGAATTTTGAAATCTGAAAACATTATTTTGTATTGTCAAAAGAGAAAATTAAGTTACCAGTCAGTACAAGTCATATGTTTCAATAAAAAAGTAATTTGTATAATAACTAATTTTCTTTTTCCTAAGTGCATTAAACGATCAAAAAACAATGTACTTATTTCTCCATACATTCCTCAATATTCAAGTACCAAGACCACACCGCTGCTCAAAATACGCTAACGCACCGTAAAAGGCAGCAAAATGGATGAAGAATACGTGACGCATAGGTACGACACGTCAACGCGTATAGGTACGCAGCGTTAAGCACCGGTGTGGTCGCTCCCTAACTTGTGACGTCGTATTCTGTGTTAATTTAAATGACTGACTCTATTTTTTTCCTTATGTTGTGCTCTAATTTTATTGTAGTTACTCACTTAAAGACATTTTGTCCCCTCTTAAAATGGTTCGAATAGCAGCATCATGTTAACTTTTTGCAAAAAAGTTAACATTTTGGTAAGCGTACTGTGTAACTAATTATGGAGTGGGGATGGGTTCCCTGAGGAAACCAGCCGCCTCACGCCGTAGTCCGCGAAGTCAGGAAACTATTCGTTCTCGAACGTTGGCCGGAACTCTGGAGCTCGGAGCGCGTCGAGTCAGCGTAGTAGCGTTCTCGTAGCTTTAGGTTTGACTTAACGGTTTGTAATAAGTCAGAAATAAAAAGTGAATTTAGAAATTAATTGGTTTTATTTAACCAATGACTTACAGTAAGTTACAACTGTTCAGGCAAGGGCGGAAGATAGAATGATGGCGGGCACTTCTACCTGGCCTTATATACTAGAGGCTTTACTCAGGAGTGGGATATGGAAAATATGGTGAAATCCCGCTCTGATAAACAAAGTCGTAAAATCTTGGACACGGAAAATTAATGGATGGTATGTCTAATTTGGTCTGTCACGCATGTACCACGTACTTGCTAATTTATTGGTTTTTCATTGATAAGCCGCTACGGATTCTAAAGGATATGTTACAATGTAACTTAATTTATTGACCATAAACTTCATTAGTTCGGTCGCAGTTTTCCTAATTAAAATATGTTTTCCTAATCTCAATTTGCGTCATCAGTGAGGTTTGAAGGACGCTATAAAAATATGAATTTAATAATTTAAATTAGATCAATCTGCGTGCGTGGGTCAATGGAAATTCACCAAGGATTTCGTAAGTAGTAGTAGATATAGTTGGGCCATCATAACTAACTACATACGTACTGTATACTAACATACTTTAAATCACTCCACTTTATCACATCAATTGACACTGCCAAATTCAGTAGCGTATTTCTCGGAGCTCGAATATTGAGTGATAGACTATATGTCCCCTTCGATATTTAGAGCGCGATTTATCGCCATTCGCGATCAATTTAGATGCTTGGATAGACTATTTATGACTCGCTGTTTTTATGTTTTTAGTTCGTGTTCGGTTGTTGTTACAACTGCTGTTTGGATTTGCTGATTGTGCTGTTAGATTCGTTTTGTGAATAGTTCTGCAGTGTTTGAAAATTTAATTACATGTAGATATCGTTACTGATATCATTTATTGATTGAACTTTTAACGTTATTTGGGTCAACCAACAATGTTTTTGTTATTCTGTCTATGTAAGCCAGAGTGCAGAGGATAAAATTACATTATTAGAATAAAACAACATGGATTTCTTACATGCTTAAAAAATGGGTTAAAAATGTTAAAAACTGACCCATTTAATGAATAGCCAGGGTAACGCTGATCTTGTTTCTTGCGATTTGTTGTTATCGCGCCCATTTTGTATATCACCATCATCATCATACCAGCCGAAAGACGTCCACCGCTGGACATAGGCGAAGCCCAAAGAGTACCACAATGACCGGTCCTGTGCCACCCGCATCCTAGCGGACTCTCGCGACGTTTACCAGGTCATCAGTCCACCCTCGCTGCGCCTTCCTTTTGTATATAACAAGGCATTAAGGCGAGTAGCTACATCGAATGCTCCAGTTTGAAATAATAAGGCTCTTCCATGAGCTGGTGACTAAACCTAAAAAATATAGGGCACAGCTCGGAAGACCGCATCAATAATAATACTAACCGTTATGACGTGTTTTGTTCCTAGTGGTAAACAAACTCCAACACACAAATTATAAAATCTATACTAATATTATTATAATTTACTTTAAAAACAAAGTTTTAACCGACTTCAATTTAGTACTCCGCCAAGCCACGAGAACATTTCCACATTTCTTTTCCAATTTACCACATGAACTGATTTCCGAGTGCGTTGATTATACTACTCAAAAGAAAATAGGGAAATTTATATAAAATAGTACCTATTATTTTTTTGCTATTATACTTAAACACGAGCATGAAAGAGGTTCAATTCTGAAGGATGCTTCATTAACTAGCCACTTATCAATTAGTTTCTGTCCAATAATCAACAATACAATAGAAAAATGTAAGCGGCCCTTATTTTGTTGTGAGCAGTATATTAGAGAAAAAAACCCAATCGCTGTATGTGGCCCGATAATATTTGAGTAAATTTTATTTTCCTAAATTAGGATACTTTAGTCTATTGAAGTATTTGTTTTTCAAATATATTATATCGCTCTTGTAGAAGTTAGGTACAGTCGAGTTCTCTACTATCCATACAGACAAACCTTTCAAAAATATCTACACATGTGTCTTATGTCAGTAACAATAAAGTCTCTGTATAGATATTTTGAAAGGTTGTGTGTGTAGACATTGGAGAACTCGACTATATCCATGACACAGCTTTGTGAAATGCGCGTTTGGCTCGCTGTAAAAAGCCGCCATGTGTAACCGCTTTAAGTACCCATGACGGCCATGACACCTTGAATAGCTGCAATCGAACGATATACTCGTAAATAAATCACCGTAACCTTGGGAAACAAAACAGGTTTATAAAGAAATAAAACAGTCAATGCAGCTGTCTTGATCAAGATAAATCGAGACATCAGTCTCTTTTATCGCTACCCGCGCTGCCGTCCTAAGCAAAAAGGACGCATCCGTCTATGAGACTCGTAGTCAGATGCGTCCTTTTTGCTCAAGATGGCAGCGCGGGAGTCGGCCAGATAACTTCACCATTCACCTATACCCAGCGTACCTACTTGTGTATTATTTTATTAAATAATTATTAACAACATATTTTATATGCAGTACTAAAGTTTTTTTTTTTAACATTGAAACTCTAGGTTTGTTCATGCATATTAAAAGATATTTCTTTCCTTTCTGACGTTTTCCTCTTGTTTTTTTCGTTTGTTTCCTCAATAAAAAAAAAATAAAACGCCCTGAGACTCATAACGACTTTAAACTGATGGGAATTCAAATTGTTTCAACTGTACGTTTAGCATAATTTGCTGCTTAGTCGCGTCGCGTGCGACCCAGCGACTCCTGACTCGTATTGTGCAAATTAGAAAGAGGAGGGTACTTTTCGCGACTCGCATCGCGCTTGTTGTTGTGCTAGACCCGCTGAGGCGAGAGTTATGACTTGGGCTATCACCCGTTAGCTGCTTGACGTTGACTTTGGAAACACCCTGTATACCTACCCCAAAAACATATTACACTACACATACCTACAATTGAGGACTCCCGTTTTAAAACTATACAATGAAATTCGAATACTTGTAGGGACAGAAAATTGAACTTCTCTTCCCAGGGGATGGATCGCAACCAATTAAAGAACTTCCGGGACTCTGTTTCCGGCGTTTTCGTGAGAACAAACACGTGTTTGCATTCAATGGAATTGTTAGCGTTAATTTTATACACAAACTTTATTACGCACATACATGTATTAAGGAAATCCCTCTATTTGTGTAAACTACGAGGGGTGATCTGATCACGTAACTTTTCGAACGGACGTTGGGATAACTCAACTCATTTCCCACACCTGCTATTCAGAAAAGAGTAATTGTTTTCCTCTTTTGATGGATTTAAATTGTCCATAGACGATGTGATAAACAGTATTTGACCCTCCAGGCTATTCTTGAAAAAAATATAGTAGAATCTTTCGTTTCATTCAGGATTCAAATACCGCACTCGCCGTACATATATAATTTTGTTCCCTTGAGACACAATCTTCTATTTCCATTCTAAAAGTGACATTTAGATCTAGGTAACTGACGCACGTACAATGCGTTAAGTACTATCGACAAAATTGAATCCTGACCCACCATGGAACCTTGTTACAATTAACTGAGATATTAACGTCATATGATCGTACGTATGTTCGTTAATTATGACAAGGTTCTATGGTGGGTCATGATTCAGTTGGTTCGATAGTACATGATCGACCTAGGCCTCGTATACTTGTATACGACACGTTTTAGTGTGCTAAAGTCAGGCAAACTTTAACGTCACTTTTAACCTCGTTTCAATGTGTTTGCACGCCGCCTACATTCGTACATTTCACGTTTAAGACCCCATAAACAGATGATATGGGCAGCGCGAGATGCGGCCTGTTAGGTGATTATGGAAACCATCAAGCCTTTACATAAACACTTGGTGACGACATAACATTCGTTTCGACGGCGAAATACGCGTGAGCTAAAATATATTTTCCATGAATGTACCCTTAGCTATAAGGTTTTTTCAATAAATTATTCCTAATTTATAGTTCAAACTTTTTTTATTGGCCACAATCGGGTGAACACGAAGGTCGGTGCAGTAAAATTAAATTCTACTATCAAGAAAAGCCCTCCGAATCGCTAAACTTAAGTGGCAGTGGGCGGGGCACATAGCGCGTAGAACCTATGGCCGTTGGGGCGGAAAGGTTCTCGAGTGGCGACCACGAACCGGAAGGCGCGGCGTGGGTAGGCCCCCCGCAAGGTGGACTGATGACCTGGTAAAGGTTGCTGGAGTCCGCTGGATGCGGGTGGCGCAGGACCGGTCACTTTGGCACTCTTTGGGGGAGGCATATGTCCAGCAGTGGACGTCTTTCGGCTGATATGATGATCAAGATAAGTATTACAACCTTTGGGAAAAAACGGTGACAAATAACTTAAGTACTACATACCAAATTTTAAATTCGAAATCCCTGCTTTGTTAAGCAACAATATTCCCATGAAAAAATAATAAAAGTTGAGTTAATGTATAACTTACCTAATATGGCTGGTACTTAAAAATAAAGACTTATATTATAATCATAACTCATATACTTACTACAAACGCCAACACAGTTAACTGACCACCTGTATTTATATTGAACCTTATTAAAATGCGTATTAAGGTGCACGGATGGTCAGTTAACTGTGTTGGCGATGGTACATCTGAAAGTGTGTCTACTTAGACCAGTTTGACAGGACTGGCTTTCCATATTCGGCTTGACCCACCGCAGATCGCCTTACCTGATATTAGCACGGTGTCAGTCTTTTATCAAGTTACAAATAGTCTTTATGCTATTTGAAAATTTTACCCAGACACTCCAAACCACAATAAAATTGGCACTAATAAATAGGCCAGTCATTTAAAACTGGTTGGCCAGAACCAAATTAGGTAGTTGCCTCATGTTAAAATTTATCACACTAAGGTTATAGTAAATTACAAAAAAAAATGTTACAAGAATGGTAAAAATATTACAAAAAATATGAATTTTGAAATCTGAAAACATTATTTTGTATTGTCAAAAGAGAAAATTAAGTTACCAGTCAGTACAAGTCATATGTTTCAATAAAAAAGTAATTTGTATAATAACTAATTTTCTTTTTCCTAAGTGCATTAAACGATCAAAAAACAATGTACTTATTTCTCCATACATTCCTCAATATTCAAGTACCAAGACCACACCGCTGCTCAAAATACGCTAACGCACCGTAAAAGGCAGCAAAATGGATGAAGAATACGTGACGCATAGGTACGACACGTCAACGCGTATAGGTACGCAGCGTTAAGCACCGGTGTGGTCGCTCCCTAACTTGTGACGTCGTATTCTGTGTTAATTTAAATGACTGGCTCTATTTTTTTTCCTTATTTTGTGCTCTAATTTTATTGTAGTTACTCACTTAAAGACATTTTGTCCCCTCTTAAAATGGTTCGAATAGCAGCATCATGTTAACTTTTTGCAAAAAAGTTAACATTTTGGTAAGCGTACTGTGTAACTAATTATGGAGTGGGGATGGGTTCCCTGAGGAAACCAGCCGCCTCACGCCGTAGTCCGCGAAGTCAGGAAACTATTCGTTCTCGAACGTTGGCCGGAACTCTGGAGCTCGGAGCGCGTCGAGTCAGCGTAGTAGCGTTCTCGTAGCTTTAGGTTTGACTTAACGGTTTGTAATAAGTCAGAAATAAAAAGTGAATTTAGAAATTAATTGGTTTTATTTAACCAATGACTTACAGTAAGTTACAACTGTTCAGGCAAGGGCGGAAGATAGAATGATGGCGGGCACTTCTACCTGGCCTTATATACTAGAGGCTTTACTCAGGAGTGGGATATGGAAAATATGGTGAAATCCCGCTCTGATAAACAAAGTCGTAAAATCTTGGACACGGAAAATTAATGGATGGTATGTCTAATTTGGTCTGTCACGCATGTACCACGTACTTGCTAATTTATTGGTTTTTCATTGATAAGCCGCTACGGATTCTAAAGGATATGTTACAATGTAACTTAATTTATTGACCATAAACTTCATTAGTTCGGTCGCAGTTTTCCTAATTAAAATATGTTTTCCTAATCTCAATTTGCGTCATCAGTGAGGTTTGAAGGACGCTATAAAAATATGAATTTAATAATTTAAATTAGATCAATCTGCGTGCGTGGGTCAATGGAAATTCACCAAGGATTTCGTAAGTAGTAGTAGATATAGTTGGGCCATCATAACTAACTACATACGTACTGTATACTAACATACTTTAAATCACTCCACTTTATCACATCAATTGACACTGCCAAATTCAGTAGCGTATTTCTCGGAGCTCGAATATTGAGTGATAGACTATATGTCCCCTTCGATATTTAGAGCGCGATTTATCGCCATTCGCGATCAATTTAGATGCTTGGATAGACTATTTATGACTCGCTGTTTTTATGTTTTTAGTTCGTGTTCGGTTGTTGTTACAACTGCTGTTTGGATTTGCTGATTGTGCTGTTAGATTCGTTTTGTGAATAGTTCTGCAGTGTTTGAAAATTTAATTACATGTAGATATCGTTACTGATATCATTTATTGATTGAACTTTTAACGTTATTTGGGTCAACCAACAATGTTTTTGTTATTCTGTCTATGTAAGCCAGAGTGCAGAGGATAAAATTACATTATTAGAATAAAACAACATGGATTTCTTACATGCTTAAAAAATGGGTTAAAAATGTTAAAAACTGACCCATTTAATGAATAGCCAGGGTAACGCTGATCTTGTTTCTTGCGATTTGTTGTTATCGCGCCCATTTTGTATATCACCATCATCATCATACCAGCCGAAAGACGTCCACCGCTGGACATAGGCGAAGCCCAAAGAGTACCACAATGACCGGTCCTGTGCCACCCGCATCCTAGCGGACTCTCGCGACGTTTACCAGGTCATCAGTCCACCCTCGCTGCGCCTTCCTTTTGTATATAACAAGGCATTAAGGCGAGTAGCTACATCGAATGCTCCAGTTTGAAATAATAAGGCTCTTCCATGAGCTGGTGACTAAACCTAAAAAATATAGGGCACAGCTCGGAAGACCGCATCAATAATAATACTAACCGTTATGACGTGTTTTGTTCCTAGTGGTAAACAAACTCCAACACACAAATTATAAAATCTATACTAATATTATTATAATTTACTTTAAAAACAAAGTTTTAACCGACTTCAATTTAGTACTCCGCCAAGCCACGAGAACATTTCCACATTTCTTTTCCAATTTACCACATGAACTGATTTCCGAGTGCGTTGATTATACTACTCAAAAGAAAATAGGGAAATTTATATAAAATAGTACCTATTATTTTTTTGCTATTATACTTAAACACGAGCATGAAAGAGGTTCAATTCTGAAGGATGCTTCATTAACTAGCCACTTATCAATTAGTTTCTGTCCAATAATCAACAATACAATAGAAAAATGTAAGCGGCCCTTATTTTGTTGTGAGCAGTATATTAGAGAAAAAAACCCAATCGCTGTATGTGGCCCGATAATATTTGAGTAAATTTTATTTTCCTAAATTAGGATACTTTAGTCTATTGAAGTATTTGTTTTTCAAATATATTATATCGCTCTTGTAGAAGTTAGGTACAGTCGAGTTCTCTACTATCCATACAGACAAACCTTTCAAAAATATCTACACATGTGTCTTATGTCAGTAACAATAAAGTCTCTGTATAGATATTTTGAAAGGTTGTGTGTGTAGACATTGGAGAACTCGACTATATCCATGACACAGCTTTGTGAAATGCGCGTTTGGCTCGCTGTAAAAAGCCGCCATGTGTAACCGCTTTAAGTACCCATGACGGCCATGACACCTTGAATAGCTGCAATCGAACGATATACTCGTAAATAAATCACCGTAACCTTGGGAAACAAAACAGGTTTATAAAGAAATAAAACAGTCAATGCAGCTGTCTTGATCAAGATAAATCGAGACATCAGTCTCTTTTATCGCTACCCGCGCTGCCGTCCTAAGCAAAAAGGACGCATCCGTCTATGAGACTCGTAGTCAGATGCGTCCTTTTTGCTCAAGATGGCAGCGCGGGAGTCGGCCAGATAACTTCACCATTCACCTATACCCAGCGTACCTACTTGTGTATTATTTTATTAAATAATTATTAACAACATATTTTATATGCAGTACTAAAGTTTTTTTTTTTAACATTGAAACTCTAGGTTTGTTCATGCATATTAAAAGATATTTCTTTCCTTTCTGACGTTTTCCTCTTGTTTTTTTCGTTTGTTTCCTCAATAAAAAAAAAATAAAACGCCCTGAGACTCATAACGACTTTAAACTGATGGGAATTCAAATTGTTTCAACTGTACGTTTAGCATAATTTGCTGCTTAGTCGCGTCGCGTGCGACCCAGCGACTCCTGACTCGTATTGTGCAAATTAGAAAGAGGAGGGTACTTTTCGCGACTCGCATCGCGCTTGTTGTTGTGCTAGACCCGCTGAGGCGAGAGTTATGACTTGGGCTATCACCCGTTAGCTGCTTGACGTTGACTTTGGAAACACCCTGTATACCTACCCCAAAAACATATTACACTACACATACCTACAATTGAGGACTCCCGTTTTAAAACTATACAATGAAATTCGAATACTTGTAGGGACAGAAAATTGAACTTCTCTTCCCAGGGGATGGATCGCAACCAATTAAAGAACTTCCGGGACTCTGTTTCCGGCGTTTTCGTGAGAACAAACACGTGTTTGCATTCAATGGAATTGTTAGCGTTAATTTTATACACAAACTTTATTACGCACATACATGTATTAAGGAAATCCCTCTATTTGTGTAAACTACGAGGGGTGATCTGATCACGTAACTTTTCGAACGGACGTTGGGATAACTCAACTCATTTCCCACACCTGCTATTCAGAAAAGAGTAATTGTTTTCCTCTTTTGATGGATTTAAATTGTCCATAGACGATGTGATAAACAGTATTTGACCCTCCAGGCTATTCTTGAAAAAAATATAGTAGAATCTTTCGTTTCATTCAGGATTCAAATACCGCACTCGCCGTACATATATAATTTTGTTCCCTTGAGACACAATCTTCTATTTCCATTCTAAAAGTGACATTTAGATCTAGGTAACTGACGCACGTACAATGCGTTAAGTACTATCGACAAAATTGAATCCTGACCCACCATGGAACCTTGTTACAATTAACTGAGATATTAACGTCATATGATCGTACGTATGTTCGTTAATTATGACAAGGTTCTATGGTGGGTCATGATTCAGTTGGTTCGATAGTACATGATCGACCTAGGCCTCGTATACTTGTATACGACACGTTTTAGTGTGCTAAAGTCAGGCAAACTTTAACGTCACTTTTAACCTCGTTTCAATGTGTTTGCACGCCGCCTACATTCGTACATTTCACGTTTAAGACCCCATAAACAGATGATATGGGCAGCGCGAGATGCGGCCTGTTAGGTGATTATGGAAACCATCAAGCCTTTACATAAACACTTGGTGACGACATAACATTCGTTTCGACGGCGAAATACGCGTGAGCTAAAATATATTTTCCATGAATGTACCCTTAGCTATAAGGTTTTTTCAATAAATTATTCCTAATTTATAGTTCAAACTTTTTTTATTGGCCACAATCGGGTGAACACGAAGGTCGGTGCAGTAAAATTAAATTCTACTATCAAGAAAAGCCCTCCGAATCGCTAAACTTAAGTGGCAGTGGGCGGGGCACATAGCGCGTAGAACCTATGGCCGTTGGGGCGGAAAGGTTCTCGAGTGGCGACCACGAACCGGAAGGCGCGGCGTGGGTAGGCCCCCCGCAAGGTGGACTGATGACCTGGTAAAGGTTGCTGGAGTCCGCTGGATGCGGGTGGCGCAGGACCGGTCACTTTGGCACTCTTTGGGGGAGGCATATGTCCAGCAGTGGACGTCTTTCGGCTGATATGATGATCAAGATAAGTATTACAACCTTTGGGAAAAAACGGTGACAAATAACTTAAGTACTACATACCAAATTTTAAATTCGAAATCCCTGCTTTGTTAAGCAACAATATTCCCATGAAAAAATAATAAAAGTTGAGTTAATGTATAACTTACCTAATATGGCTGGTACTTAAAAATAAAGACTTATATTATAATCATAACTCATATACTTACTACAAACGCCAACACAGTTAACTGACCACCTGTATTTATATTGAACCTTATTAAAATGCGTATTAAGGTGCACGGATGGTCAGTTAACTGTGTTGGCGATGGTACATCTGAAAGTGTGTCTACTTAGACCAGTTTGACAGGACTGGCTTTCCATATTCGGCTTGACCCACCGCAGATCGCCTTACCTGATATTAGCACGGTGTCAGTCTTTTATCAAGTTACAAATAGTCTTTATGCTATTTGAAAATTTTACCCAGACACTCCAAACCACAATAAAATTGGCACTAATAAATAGGCCAGTCATTTAAAACTGGTTGGCCAGAACCAAATTAGGTAGTTGCCTCATGTTAAAATTTATCACACTAAGGTTATAGTAAATTACAAAAAAAAATGTTACAAGAATGGTAAAAATATTACAAAAAATATGAATTTTGAAATCTGAAAACATTATTTTGTATTGTCAAAAGAGAAAATTAAGTTACCAGTCAGTACAAGTCATATGTTTCAATAAAAAAGTAATTTGTATAATAACTAATTTTCTTTTTCCTAAGTGCATTAAACGATCAAAAAACAATGTACTTATTTCTCCATACATTCCTCAATATTCAAGTACCAAGACCACACCGCTGCTCAAAATACGCTAACGCACCGTAAAAGGCAGCAAAATGGATGAAGAATACGTGACGCATAGGTACGACACGTCAACGCGTATAGGTACGCAGCGTTAAGCACCGGTGTGGTCGCTCCCTAACTTGTGACGTCGTATTCTGTGTTAATTTAAATGACTGGCTCTATTTTTTTTCCTTATTTTGTGCTCTAATTTTATTGTAGTTACTCACTTAAAGACATTTTGTCCCCTCTTAAAATGGTTCGAATAGCAGCATCATGTTAACTTTTTGCAAAAAAGTTAACATTTTGGTAAGCGTACTGTGTAACTAATTATGGAGTGGGGATGGGTTCCCTGAGGAAACCAGCCGCCTCACGCCGTAGTCCGCGAAGTCAGGAAACTATTCGTTCTCGAACGTTGGCCGGAACTCTGGAGCTCGGAGCGCGTCGAGTCAGCGTAGTAGCGTTCTCGTAGCTTTAGGTTTGACTTAACGGTTTGTAATAAGTCAGAAATAAAAAGTGAATTTAGAAATTAATTGGTTTTATTTAACCAATGACTTACAGTAAGTTACAACTGTTCAGGCAAGGGCGGAAGATAGAATGATGGCGGGCACTTCTACCTGGCCTTATATACTAGAGGCTTTACTCAGGAGTGGGATATGGAAAATATGGTGAAATCCCGCTCTGATAAACAAAGTCGTAAAATCTTGGACACGGAAAATTAATGGATGGTATGTCTAATTTGGTCTGTCACGCATGTACCACGTACTTGCTAATTTATTGGTTTTTCATTGATAAGCCGCTACGGATTCTAAAGGATATGTTACAATGTAACTTAATTTATTGACCATAAACTTCATTAGTTCGGTCGCAGTTTTCCTAATTAAAATATGTTTTCCTAATCTCAATTTGCGTCATCAGTGAGGTTTGAAGGACGCTATAAAAATATGAATTTAATAATTTAAATTAGATCAATCTGCGTGCGTGGGTCAATGGAAATTCACCAAGGATTTCGTAAGTAGTAGTAGATATAGTTGGGCCATCATAACTAACTACATACGTACTGTATACTAACATACTTTAAATCACTCCACTTTATCACATCAATTGACACTGCCAAATTCAGTAGCGTATTTCTCGGAGCTCGAATATTGAGTGATAGACTATATGTCCCCTTCGATATTTAGAGCGCGATTTATCGCCATTCGCGATCAATTTAGATGCTTGGATAGACTATTTATGACTCGCTGTTTTTATGTTTTTAGTTCGTGTTCGGTTGTTGTTACAACTGCTGTTTGGATTTGCTGATTGTGCTGTTAGATTCGTTTTGTGAATAGTTCTGCAGTGTTTGAAAATTTAATTACATGTAGATATCGTTACTGATATCATTTATTGATTGAACTTTTAACGTTATTTGGGTCAACCAACAATGTTTTTGTTATTCTGTCTATGTAAGCCAGAGTGCAGAGGATAAAATTACATTATTAGAATAAAACAACATGGATTTCTTACATGCTTAAAAAATGGGTTAAAAATGTTAAAAACTGACCCATTTAATGAATAGCCAGGGTAACGCTGATCTTGTTTCTTGCGATTTGTTGTTATCGCGCCCATTTTGTATATCACCATCATCATCATACCAGCCGAAAGACGTCCACCGCTGGACATAGGCGAAGCCCAAAGAGTACCACAATGACCGGTCCTGTGCCACCCGCATCCTAGCGGACTCTCGCGACGTTTACCAGGTCATCAGTCCACCCTCGCTGCGCCTTCCTTTTGTATATAACAAGGCATTAAGGCGAGTAGCTACATCGAATGCTCCAGTTTGAAATAATAAGGCTCTTCCATGAGCTGGTGACTAAACCTAAAAAATATAGGGCACAGCTCGGAAGACCGCATCAATAATAATACTAACCGTTATGACGTGTTTTGTTCCTAGTGGTAAACAAACTCCAACACACAAATTATAAAATCTATACTAATATTATTATAATTTACTTTAAAAACAAAGTTTTAACCGACTTCAATTTAGTACTCCGCCAAGCCACGAGAACATTTCCACATTTCTTTTCCAATTTACCACATGAACTGATTTCCGAGTGCGTTGATTATACTACTCAAAAGAAAATAGGGGCCACAAGTAAAGAGATCGTTCCGGGAAATTTATATAAAATAGTACCTATTATTTTTTTGCTATTATACTTAAACACGAGCATGAAAGAGGTTCAATTCTGAAGGATGCTTCATTAACTAGCCACTTATCAATTAGTTTCTGTCCAATAATCAACAATACAATAGAAAAATGTAAGCGGCCCTTATTTTGTTGTGAGCAGTATATTAGAGAAAAAAACCCAATCGCTGTATGTGGCCCGATAATATTTGAGGACTACCGTCGATTTCACAAGGATCACCTTTGTCACTTCACTACTTGCAATTTCAACGGAATCTTATCAGGATCTGTGACCTACTTTTATACTTTTAAGTAGATAATTGAGGAATTCCATAAGTTATCTGTGGTCTTCATCATCAATTCCACAAATTTATGATTTTGAAAAAAATGGGACCCACCTGGAAGCATATCATCATCATCATATCAGCCGAAAGACGTCCACTGCTGGACATAGGCCTCCCCCAAAGAGTGTCACAATGACCGGTCCTGCGCCACCTGGAAGCATATACTTACAAACAAAAAAAACATTACGAATCGGCTCATCAATGACCGAGTTGTGAGGTAACAAACTTTGAAAAAAAAAACAACCGAATTGAGAACCTACTCCTTTGAAGTCGGTTAAAAAAAAACTGTGAGTTTAGCTTTGAAAAATTTTGTGGGGGTTTTGGGTAATCTCCGGAACCGCGACTCCGATTGAAAAAAAAATCACCTGCGTTTATAATGGTCTTTCTAGTTGGTTGTATCCCGCAAATTTGCCTGCGTTGTTTGCAATACGCGGGCAAAGTCGCGCTGGTACATAGATCAATTGAAACGATTTTAAACGGGTCTATTGTCCTTGACATCAATGCATGTACCAACCAAAGTTCTGAATGGGTTCTGTTGCAACTAAAGCTAGCCTTACAAGAGGACTGCAGCCCAAGTTTGCGAACATTGTTTCAAGTAAGACGATATCGGGGATGTGATCTGCCATTAGTTTGGGAAGACACGTACGCTCGGGATAGGCATGTGCGAAGCAAACATTTGTTTTCAGTTTAATACATGGTACTCGCATCAGCGTATCGTTTCTATACAATTAGGTATTGTATAGAATTCCTAGGCATTGTATAGACTGCCGGTTGAATCACGGGCAAAGTATAAAATAGAGTTAATAATAATAATAATGTCCTATCTTCACTGAAATGAGGTGATCCGTCAGACAACCAAGGTGATTGACAGCCTCCAAGATTAGTAAGCTGGAGTGGCAGCATTTTATCCTAACTGCCAGCGTGTCGACGTCACCCCGCTTCGCGGGGTGTCTTTTTCCGCTCTAAGGGACGCAAGCAAACCCTAACTTAACCTACAAATAACACCATTGTTACGATTATTTGTGGTTTTCTTTTACTGCGGGGGGCTTTGCCCCCCGAGCCCCCGCTGCAGCCCGTTTGCATCCCCCTCCAGCATGCGTCTCCCTTCCCGCTTTCGTCTTTTTCACATATTGTCTGATGTTCAATAGGCATTCTATACAATGCCTAGGCAAAGGAGTATAATAAGTCTTATTTCATAAATTGCCTGCCAGTTTTAGGCAATGATAAGAATGCCTAGGCATTGTACACATTACAGGATTACACAGATTGCCTATGACATATATTTTTTTAAATATACAGTATAACTTCATTATATATTATATAGACATTGCTTTACAATGAATAACCTTTAAAAGGCAGAAAGGCATCTGTTTATTTCATAGTACCTATTGCACTTTATCATCATCATCATATCAGCCGAAAGACGTCCACTGCTGGACATAGGCCTCCCCCAAAGAGTGCCAAATTGACCGGTCCTGCGCCACCCGCATCCAGTAGACTCCAGCAACCTTTACCAGGTCATCAGTCCACCTTGCGGGGGGCCTACCCACGCCGCGCCTTCCGGTTCGTGGTCCCCCCTTTGAACCTTTCCGCCCCAACGGCCATCGGTTCTACGTGCTATGTGCCCCGCCCACTGCCACTTAAGTTTAGCGATTCCGAAGGCTATATCGGTTACCTTGGTTCTGCTGCGGATAGCCTCACTTCTGTCGAGTGTAGGCCTCTTCTTTATTACGATTACGCCACTCTCCTCGGTCTTGTGCTAATCCCATCCACTGTTTGCTTCCGGTTCGGCAGATATCATCGGTCCATCGAGCTGGTGGTCTGCCCGCTGACCGTTTCGATGACCTTGGCCACTATTCAGACTGATACATATTCTCAAGTTTTGTATGGGAATTATTGTGGCTTAAATTAAATAAAAAAAAAAAATTAATCTTTATTTCAGACCCTACATCCATATTATAGTTAGTACAGCTTACAACCTAGGCATTAGTAAAACACTTGAGCAGCTATTCCTAAAAATTAATTAATTAATTAAAATTATATTGGGTACAGCTCCTAATTTGACCGACCCAGTGTGCCAGAATTGGACAGTCAAACCTCCCCGCAATGACAGGCAATTAAAAAAAACAGACCTTACAAATTTAAAATTTGTTACTTTAAGAGTTTTATCGACTATACTTAAGATCCATGCCAGTTGGTGTGACTAATTGCAAGGTGTCAAATGCATTTGATATTATATTACACTAGCTTCTGCCCGCGATTCCGTCCGCGCGGAACTCGTTTATATTGTAGCTCCATATAAACTTTCACCCCCATTTCAACCCCTTAGAGGATGATTTCCGGAATAGAAACTATTATTATGTCCTTTCCCGGAACTCAAACTATCACTATACCAAATTCCTAAATCGGACTAGCGGTTTAAGCATGAAGGGATAACATACAGACATAGAGACAGACAGACAGACACACTTTCGCATTTATAATATTAAGTATTTATATACGTAATATTAGTGGACCCGTGTGGTGTCGGGTTAGAATTTTACCACCCCCTTTGTTCCCGTGGGTGTCGTAAAAGTCGACTAAGGGACCAGGGTTGAAGTGTGTTGTGGGCGATGGGCTAGCAACCTATCACTGCAATATCACATTTTGTCGATCTTTTATACCCACATTTATGCTAAAAGTGGCGCTAGAATAACGTTTCATGTGCTCTGCCTACCCCTTTTGGGAATAAAGGCGTGGAATGTATGTATGTATGTAATATTAGTATGGATTTGGTTGTCGACTCTGGTTGGTCTGAGATCATAGCTAAGGGGTTGTAATAGGTACTAATCACGTTGAACAATTGTCAATCAGTATTTCTGAATGCCAGTAATTAGCAATGCAATAATTGAAGCTATAATTGGGCCTCCTTAATGATTGTACTGTATAAAGCAATTGTAAGTAAGTATGTCAGTGACATGGCTTAAATTCGAATGATGAAAAATCCTCTTATCTTATTTCCCCCAGTCTTTATTAGTAAGCCAGGAGACGATATATATATATTTTAGAAAAAATATTGAATGTTCGAGCGAAATTCTGCAAGTCTGCTGGAACAATCTGGCGTTTGTATGTAAGTATGTAGGTATATGTATGTGTATAATATTTTGTTTTTTTTCTGAATAAATGTTTTTTTTTCATTACTACTGCTTCTAAACCACAAGTGGTATTTTCATGGTTATTTCGAAAAACATATTTTACTTAGTTCCTTTATTTTAAACCTAACTGATCATCAAATCATCACCCTCCCAGCGTTATTCCCTTTAGTGTTTAACGAAGACTTGGTACCTAATCCCAAAATCAGACCAATTGATATTCCGAAATCATATATAGTTTACCATTTTGATAATATTATCCATTTTATAAAATTTTCGAAGTTGGTCCGAGCGCAAGCGAAGACCACTGCGTATCGAGCTAGTAGGTATATATACATATTAGCGAACGCGACCAAATATACCTAATTCTTACTTTCATAAAGCCCATTTAACGTTACATGATATCTCACAGCAAAAATACAATGACATTTTCCCACGCAACATCCAGATAAGAACTCAAAGATAAAGCTTGTTCGATATATTTTTTGCGAAGACCGTGTACGCTCGAGGGTCCCACGGGGGCCCTGGTTACTACAAGGCGTTTTATGAGCGGGAAAACTCCGCTCGTGTGGATAACTCGCAATTGAGATAAAAGTTAAAGCCGTCCATGTAGCACTTGTTGCCAAGTTTTGTCGTGTGCATTGACAAAATTAAGCTTATTCACGGTGCCATTCGAGACAGTTTTCTGAATCGAATGTTTGTACCTATACATAGGAATAGCTACAATTAGAACACGTAAAGAGCCTCGTAGTGAGGAAACAATACAATATAATACAATAGTACATTGCTACAGAGGCCGGGAAGTAAGGGGTTGCCGGCCGAGTTCATATAGACCGCCGAGCGTAGCGAGGGACAAAGGTGGACCCTAGCTGGCGACAGCCGAAACGACTCATACGAGTACAGTCAAAGACACCAATATTTACCTATACACCACAAAGTCTCAAAAATATGTACGCAGACCTTATTTCTGCAACAATAAAGTTTTAGTATACATATTTATGAAACTTTGAGTGAATACTTACGCCTTGGCCACGACTTTGGTCTAAAGCGACCTGCGTTTTATCTGTTCATTGCGCGGTCGAGACGCGCAACGCACTGTGGTTAGTTGGGATCACACGCAATGAATTAGAAAAACCACTGCCGCAGGTCGCTTAAGACCAAAGTCGTGGCCAAGGCGTTTTTGGTGCCCTTGACTGTACAAATACATAGTATTGTCAAATCACAGCATTTAATCACGTAAATTGCTATTCCGGTTGTAAAATACTACGTTTCATTACATAAATAGTTTTCTACACTTATTCCTGTAAAGTATAAGGATTCTATTGCTATCTTTAAATTTTCTCCTGATCAATTAAAAAAATACATGTTTTTGACTTTCAAGTCTCAAATCTTTTATGGTTTTAATTATACTTTGCAATTTACACTTTATTATAATAATTTGATGGTTTACTATATATAGCAACACTAGGTTATACATTTTAACATGTGAAAAGTATGGGTAACTACTTTTCACATGTTAAAATGTATAGCCGAGCCAGCGAGCCTGTTCAAATAAGTTGCTGTCAAAAATGTCATATTGGGTACAAGCTTTTATTGCCGACTGTACTTTTCTGTATACCGTCATAAACTACTCATTGAGACGATTCTAACGAGCCTAAACTCAACGGGGTTACGTCGGTTAGGTACTGAATTCCCATGGCCACCTGCTGTCTCCATCATCAGATCAACTGATGGTACCATAATATTGAATAATTGTCATCCAAACTATAACCTACGGTAGCCTAGTGGTTCAGGCATGCGGCTGTCAAGCGGCGGTCGTGGGTTCGAATCCCGGCCCGTACCGATGAGAAAAAAACCCGTACCGAAAAACTCGAAACTTATGTACGGAATATTTAACGTTAGCTTTTCGGTGAAGGAAAACATCGCGAGGAAACCGGTCTAATCCCAATAAGGTCTAGTTTTCCCTCGGGGTTGGAAGGTCAGATGGCAGTCGCTTTCATAAAACTAGTGCCTATTGGGATTAGGTGTCAAAGCCGACCCCGGGCTCCTTTAGGGGCATAACCGGGAATAACGCTAGGACGATGATTATCATCAAAACTATACTCATACCCAAAATTTACCAGGAAATGGGTTTTTGACTTGCAACTTGCCGGTGTCTGTTATGAAATCATTACAGAGACCGGGACAGGGGGAAACTACTTAAATAATAAATAAAAGCTTGTAAAAAGAGGGCACATTTTCTTCTCGCGTCGCGGCTTCTAGCACAAGCCCCGCTGCACAAAGAAAGGCTGAAAGCGGCTCAAGCCATGAAACCAATTAGGTTTATGACGTTTCGAGTAAGAATCTACTCTTCTTGTTCAATCGGGAAGTGGCCACTGTTAAAATTGATAACGCAATGGGTAGGAAAAAATATTTTAAAGACGTATAGAATACAAAATATAATTAAAATCATAAAAAGACAAGGACCTTTCCTAGTGACTGCAATACAGCCACATCTCAAGAATAAAATACATTTGAGATGTGGCTCTATTGCACAGTGCAATACGGTCACATCTCGAAAGTAAAATACATTTGAGATGTGGCCGTATTGCAGACACTAGGCGCTTTCAAGGTATCTATATTTTATATGGATACCTTGAAAGTTTAGAAAAATATTCATTTTATTGTGCAAGAGCTTACTCTTAAGCTACCTATATAATCCTTACGCTTTTATAGAAACAAAATTGTATGACAACTATGGACCTAAACGCAGTATTTTGCGACGGAATCAGCTATTTACTTAATTTTCCATACAACGATTACTTAGTACAAATAGCATTTGATGTCATAATGTAATGTCAATTAGTAGGAAACATTTCGGCAGCCGCCAGCAAGGTCTAATATTGGGTAAGTATTTATGTTCCTCAATTGTAGTTGCTCCTAAACAAACGTTTGTTCCTCGTAAAAAATCTTAAGATACAATCCTATAATATGCCAACAAACTTACAATTTTATTTTCATTTAAAGCTCCAAAGAGCTTACAGTGTTCGTAATGGAAACCCGAAAGGACTTCCATTACCAGTTCGGAACAAAATTAAATAGGTATCTACAACAGAATTATTTTGCGGGTCTATTACGTAACGTTCCATAAGTAAGTTAAGTAGTTCTATCTTATGTTTTATTGTAAAAAATGACGGATGAGTTTCCTTAACACTCGTTCAAAAAGTAACGCAATAATCCCCCTGGTTCATACATGGGGATTGGGAAACAATCGTAGTTGTCGCTATATATGGAACTCCTCAATGATAGATAGAGATGTCGATGAGATTTTATTAAAATAAATACTACTTATAAATCCACGGTTAAATTCACGTATAAAATCTCGGGGGGTCTGACCCTGGGATGACGGTAGTGATTTAGTAGGCGGGGGAAATTTTGCGTATTCGTATAGTTTGGATGACAATTAATATTATGGTACCATCGAGCTGATCTGACGATGGAGACAGTAGGTGGACATGGTAATTCAGTATTTAATCGACGTAAACCCCATTGAGTTTGGGCTCGTTAGAATCGTATCAATGAGTATTTGATGGCATACAGAACATAATCGGCAATAAAAGCTTCTACCAAAGATGTTTTTTTGTCAGAAACTTATTATTTTCGTGTCTTGTCTATAGCTGTTAACAAACGATTCCTCAAATCAATCAGGGCTGGCAACGCGCTTGTGATTCTTCTGGAGTCGCAAGCATCCATAAACGGTGTCTATTTACCATCAGAAAAGCCGCATGGCAAAAGATCGTCGTAGTATAAAAAATCGGCCAAGTGCGTGTCGGGCCACGCGCAGTGTAGGGTTCCGTAGTTGTATGTCTTTTGCATTTGTAGTACTAGTTGGCCTTTCTAAGTACATTTTAAGTTGGTCGACTATTACTCGGTAACTAGTTATGCCTACTTAGCCGTGATAGTTTTCCTTTTAAATTCATTATATGTTCTACTGCCACTATAATTTTCACATTCCCAGTAGCATCCATTTAGCCGGCAGGGGGGGCACAATAACTGGAACACAATTTGGTCTTTAAAGCCCAATATCTCGCAAACGAATCACTAATTTGAATCGTTTTAAGAAACTTATAATATTTTTTAACAATCTATCCAACGATACCACACACTATGGGTTGAACGACAAAAAAAAAATACTTTAGGTGAAGGGGAGGGACCCCAAAAAAAACTTTTTTAAAGGTTTTATTATTCTGTTTTGTCGGCGTGATTGATTTATATACCCATGCCGAATTACAGTTTTCTAGTAGTAATGGTTACTGAGCTAAGCCGAAGACGGACATGGCTAAATTATAAGGGTTCCTTGTTGGCTACGGAACCCTAAAAAGTACAAGATTACATTCATACATTCATTCATTGGCAGATCACATGAAACTTATGTTCCAGCGCCACTTTTATTATAAATGTGGGTATACAAGATCGACAAAATCCCACAACACACTTCAAGTGACATTTACGACACCCACGGGAAGAAAGGGGGTGGTGAAATTATCGACACCAAACGGGGAGGGGAAGTATATATAAGTAAGACTCTAAAAACTAATTGAAGACGTGCTAAGCTTTTTTCAATAGCAAACATAATCCCGATCACTGAGAGTCTTCACGTTCTGATTGGACATTTAATTAATATATTTGTTAGAATCTCCGCAAACTTTGATTTATGATTAAAAATTATCTTGATTAGATCCTTCGTTTTGCGCCCACGTGATATAATTCCCATGAATAAGATAAACATTATCTTGTTTATTTGGATTTAAGGTATAACGTCTTTGGTTTCCGCGATTATTATTAATTGGACAGGTCTACCCGTTTTATCGCGAAAACACTCATCCTGCGGGCGTAGCACGGTTGCCATTTTATCACTTATCGTTGTGGATAAGGCATCCGTCACTCTCGCACTCGCGTACTTGTCAGAGCGTGATGACGGTCGCTCTACCTTGTCACTTATCGTGTGATAAGGCCGTCCATGCTACGGGGTCTGAAGAGGAGTTCCCGAAGAGTTCGAAACATGTTGCCCGTAGTGACATTTAACGTGGGTTTAACCGAGTAGTCTATACATTTATTGCTATTCATTTATATTGAATTAAAAAAAATGCCTTGCAGTTAAGGACTATTAACTCAAAAGAAACATGACATTTAACTTAAGTATGCGTTATGTACTATGTAGTAACATATAACTACTAGAAGTGAAACTGAATATAGCTGTCAACACAGGGAATCCTCATATTAATAGAGAGTCAGTACTAGGTATTCTTCTTCTTTTTTTAAAGTGTCGTGTTGGCACTTATTTAATTACTTCCTTAAAATCCAGCAGCAGAGTAACGATTCCTCGTAGTCCGGTTAATCGAACCAACAGGAAATAAAAAGGTCATGTCGTCCGATCAGTAAGTAGCACTACGCGAAATTACAATTCCTTGTAGTAGTCCGATTGATCGGACCACGAGGACAAATAAAGTTCATATGGTCCGATCACTCCGATCAGTAGGACAACGTGGAATTACAATTGCGTGTAGTCCGATTAATCGGACCACCAGGAAAAAAAAGTTCACGTGGTCCTACCAGTCGGACGAAGCAGTAGGACCACGCGGCCGGAGGGTAAATTACAATTCCTTGTAGTAGTCCGATTGATCGGACCACGAGGACAAATAAAGTTCATGTGGTCCGATCACTCCGATCAGTAGGACGACGTGGAATTACAATTGCGTGTAGTCCGATTAATCGGACCACCAGGAAAAAAAGTTCACGTGGTCCTACCAGTCGGACGAAGCAGTAGGACCACGCGGCCGGAGGGGTAATATTAAGCGCGAACTAACAACTTTAAAATATTTAAATTACATTCAAAATAAATCCACAGAAAACAAGTTAACGGGATCATTATCGGACATTAATTATCTTGGGTGGAATCTTTAGTATCGTGATAATAATTAAATTACAGAATGTATATGATAAGTAGATACTGTAGAACACCTAGAGGTAGGTATGCGGTACGTAGGTACTTACCAGAATTAATCACCCATTTTAATTAGGTAAGTAGTTACTTAATGAAAATGGGTGATTAATTCTGCTACAATATTTATTAGTATAAACATTTATGTTCCTCGTGATGACCGCTATTTCAATAATGAATCCAAGTCATTGACACATGGCACATGACTCGAACAAAAATTAGGGCTTTAAAGCCCAATATCTCGCAAACGGATTATTGATTTGAAAACTAGTTTTAGGAAACCCATAATATTTTTGAACGAGCTATCCAATGGTGCCGGTTAATGTACGGCCCGATAATCCGCGTCTATCCATCTTTCTCTCTCTTTTTGCATGAGTTAAAAAGAAACATAGAAAGAGTGGACGCCGATTATTGGGTCGTACATTAACCGGCACCTATTCAACGATACCACACACCATGGATTTAAAGGCAAAAAAAAATTACATCCCCACTTTAGGTGTAAAACAATTTTTTTTTAGATTTTATTGTACTGTTTTGTCAGCGTGATTGATTTATATACCTATGCCGAATCACAGTTTTCTAGTAGTAATGGTTACTGAGCTAAGCCGAAGACGGACAGACAGACGGACATGGCGAAACTATAAGGGTTCCTTGTTGACTACGGAACCCTTAAAATGGCAACCATCACACGGGGTCATGCAGAGATTTAGGTTTGCGTCTCTTCTGTGGACATTGACAAAGTCATCATCATCATCAACATATCAGCCGAAAGACATAGGCCTCCCCCAAAGAGTGCCAAAGTGACCGGTCCTGCGCCACCCGCATCCAGCGGACTTGCGCGACCTTTACCAGGTCATCAGTCTACCTTGTCCGTCCTACCCACGCCGCCGGTCGCCACCAAAAAAGCCATTGCCAAAGTAAATGGTTATTGACCCAAATTTTTGGTAGGACTCTTAATCCTCAAAAGCGTCTCCTCTTAATAACTTCATGCAATCAAAACATATTTTATATGCACGGAAGCCCTTAACTATAGACTACAGAAAAGACGACTTTTCTTTTACTCAATCTTTATGACCCGCTGCCCCCTGACCTTTCTAATACATGTTTAACGTCTATGTACTACAGCATGATTAAATGTACGGCCTAAGTGCGTGCAGTGTGCAGATAAAACAAATGCAGTTTTCATTTGTTTTATATGCACGGTTCGCGCTGAAACGCAGGTTTCGTTTGTTTTATATGCACGCTGCACGCACCGCTTGCAGCGGGCACTGAGGCCGTATGCTTAGTGCCTGTGTGCTTAAGTCATATTTTCGTTTCCTACATGCTAAACGAGAGTGTTTTGTTTTCAGGTACGTCATCGCAGATTAGTTCAAAACCTGAATCAGACTATATAATATACATCGAATCTCGTTTGCTTTGGGTGATGAATACAGGGCGATTTCGGGGTCACGATGCCGACCATTTTTTCAGACTCAGTAAATAAGTGTGAGTCCCTTGTAGGTATTCATTTATTAAGGTAGGTATAAGTTTTTTTAAAACACTGTTGTCTCATTGTTACTATAAATATTTAATTTAAAAAAATATGCCCCGTACACTTTGTTCTGATAATCGACACGGTGTTAGCGCCCTCCTATGGTGAGTTTAATATTAACGCATACCTACTTGACGCACGCCCAATCGGCGATTTTGTAATAAGTATTAATGTAATTTGACTCTGTGATCAAGATTATAAATAAATAGAAATGTAATAAATAAATAATAATGTAGTGCAATTAATAGTAAGAATTACGTGATTTTCTAAACCTGACAGTAACCTTGACGGACTTTATTGCAGCCAGCCCAACTCCTTCGCATTAGTATAAAAATATTTATACTAGTGCAAACAAGAATTTAGGCTTTAACACTTACACTGCCAGGAATCTGCCTAACGAGCGATCTATTCTTACGAACAGCATTTTCTTTACTTTGCGGAAAAACCACGGCATCGGGTGAACGTGGTGCTTCAATCATTAAACTTTACCAAACTTTGCTAACTAACATATTTGAACTCCCATTCTTATTTAAGCATACTAGCTTCCGCCCGCGACTCCATCTGCGTGGACTCGGGATAAAACCTATTTTCCAGGCTATGAACTATCTTGGTGCAAAATTTCATCCAAATCGGTTTAGCTGTTTAAGCGTGATTGAGTAACAAACATCCAAACATCCAAGTAGAATATTGCAAGGTGATAGATAAAATAAACAAATTTTAAAAGCATAAAATTTTAAAAGCAATAAAACTGACATTTATTACTACGCTACGCTACGGTAGCCTAGTGGTTCAGACATGCGGCTGTCAAGCGGCGGTCGTGGGTTCGAATCCCGGCCCGTACCAATGAATTTTTCGGAATTTATGTACGGAATATTTACCGTTAGCTTTTCGGTGAAGGAAAACATCGTGAGGAAACCGGTCTAATCCCAATAAGGTCTAGTTTTCCCTCTGGGTTGGAAGGTCAGGTGGCAGTCGCTTTCGTAAAACTAGTGCCTATGCCAAATCTTGGGATTAGGTGTCAAAGCGGACCCCGTGCTCCTTTAAGGGCTTTACCTGGAATATCTCTAGGAGGATGATGAAAGCTGAAATGTATTTAATGAACGTAAGAAAAATGTCCTAACTCTTTTACCACCAAGTTGTTGAGTAACTAAGACCCGGAGGGTAACGTGACCTTTCTTCCCGCAAATGTCAGATAAATAAAGGTGCAATAAATCGCATTTACTGTCATTAGTATTAATGGGAGGGTGCGGAGCGAGGCGGGGTCTAAATGAGGTCATTGTGTTTTAGTTAATAAATGTGATTAAGTCATAGTAACCTTAAGGACTGATTTACTGTCATGTGACAAGGCACAAATTGAAAATCGTCAACAAGATATTACCATTATGAAATAGGACCAAAAATATTTATATAACCTCATCAAAAGTGAAATTGGCGAAAATGTTATTGTGTATACATTTCACTGACCAATTTTTTTTTCTTGTTTAAAATGAATATAGCCCATATTGAATTTTTCCAGTAGTCAATAGGTTAATATTTAAATAATATGTTCATGAAAATTATATATGACGTATAAATTGCGATTGGTCGTATTTTTGGAGTGTACACCGTAATTCCATATGGACGCATTTCTTTCGACCATTCATCATGTCAATTTTACTTTTAGGGCGTAATTAAATGAGTGCCAAAACATAATAATTCGGTCAAGCGATATATAAGAAAATTTAGAGAGAGAGAGAGCATATATCTCCAAGTTTGCTTACCTTCTTGGCAGTTTTCCTTTCGCAGCCGTTCTATTAGTCAGCTAATGTGATTGAAACAAAAGTCAAACAGTATTAAAAAAAAAAAAAACAGCGGTTGTACCATGGATGCCATTTTATCACTTATTGCTGTGGATAAGACATCCGTCAATTTCTGACAAGTATGTCAGTGCGAGAGTGAAGGATTTCTTATCCACAACGATAAGTGATAACTTAAATGACACCCGGGGACCTGCTACGCCCGCTGACATGACTTGAACCCGCATCCCTTACGCCTTCCGCGGACAGGAGTGCCAATTAACCCAAAGGTACAGTTAACCAAGCTAAAAACTTTGTCATGTATCGCTTGAAAATTAAATTAAATCTGTAATACAAATAAAAAATATAATTTGTGAGTGCAAACCTGAACAAAATATATTTATTCACTAGCTTCCGCCCGCGACTACGTCTGCGTGGATCCGAGATAAAAACTACCTATCCTATATTTTAATCCAGACTATAAACTATCTTCGTGCAAAATTTTATCCAAATCGGTTAAGCCGTTTAAACGTGATTGAGTAACAAACATCCAAAGATCTAAACATCCAAACATCTAAACATCCAAATATCCAAACTTTCACATTTATAATATTAGTGTATATATATATATATATATAAGCTAAGTCAAATGAATGAACATAATATTCAGCTAATGAGTAAAAATATTTTTCTACAGTCCTGTGCTTCAATTGTAAATATGATTATTTATATGTTGTTATTTTGGTTTTGGGTTTGTACAGATTAGGTTAGATTAGGTTGTTATACATTTTAATGCCAATTCGGGGTACATTTTTACTGAAGATATTATAAGACGCTTTTTGACGTTTGTATAAGATCTTATGCGGAGGTACCGACTTAATGATAACAAACTAGTGAAATATTTCACTTTGCCACATATGAAAATCACGATAATAAAACATCAAGATTTTCGTATGTCCAAAAATGCCTTTTTCCCCCGCAAACGTGCCCATGTGCTTATTTGTCACCATATTGGTATTAGAATGCTGACTGCTACTGTTACTAAATGTAAACTTTATATGCTTCGACGTCAAACTATAGAAACTTGAACATCGCTACGGCAGTGTCGTCGTAATGAAATGCCAGCACCAAAAGACATCATATTGCTCTAAGAATTGCATGAGCTGTGGAATAATATTACACAAGGAAGCTGCAAATGCAAAGTTTAGGGTACCAACCTACCATGTAGGCTATCATAATGTGACACACAACTGAAGCACGATTGGAATCTGGGCCTTCAATTTGCTAGTTAACGTTCATTTTTCTCCAAACGAAATTTAACTTTCAATATTTTGTTACACACACTTAGTAACGTGTTAAGGCTCTAAGAGAACATGCATGGAGAGAGACGATATGTATTAATTATTATCAAATACAACGCTAAAGAATTGGAACTGACCAGGCACTATTCGCAACATTTATTTAAAGAAACGTCGCAATGTACCTCACCTTCGCATTTTCTGCTTGCTGGTCGTTAAGTGAGTTTAGAGCCTTTAATTTTATAACAAATGAATACCTATATAGATATCGGGAGTCTTTAAAATTAGTCTCGTCTATCATAAACTCAGTGGTTGTCCCGTATCGCGGCCTGTGTGGTCGGTGTTGAACCGATGTCTCAGATGCATACGTTTGATTAACAAGCCAAATTTTATTCAGACCGCCAGGCTTTCTCTTTAATAAAGGTGGAAATGGTCTTAATGCCACGAAGGCTGGTTTGCATATTCATATCACAATGCTTATTGCGATTAAGACGGTGAGCTTTGTACGCTAAATTGAGAGAAGCGGCTTAAAAATAATAAGAAATGCATCGTTGCACGACTCATAAGCCCCGTTAATATTAAGAAATGTAAAATCATTTGAATACACACTGGGGAGTCCGCTAGATGCGGGTGGCGCAAGACCGGTCATTGTGACACTCTTTGGGGGAGGCCTTTGTCCAACACTGGACGTCTTTCGGCTGATATGATGATACATTTAAATAACCAACCTTTTTGGTAGATTTGAGTTATTGGTATCATGGCCTTAATTTCCAAACGGGATATGGTGCTAGAGATATCGTCCAAAATATACTTACTTAATACTTTATTGTATACAAGACACAGGTAAAAATAAGAACAAAATGTTAAGTTCAGAATTACTCCATTCGTTCAAAATTCACCAGTAAGTATGTTTGCATTATCCAATAATATTAATAGTAAAGGCGGGATTCCACAGATGGGCGGCACTGTGCGGCACAAGCATATTCAGTAGAAAAATGCTTGTGCCGCACAGTGCCGCACACCAGTGGAATCCCGCCTTAACGGTTACAGCAGCAGCAGCGGAATGGAGGATTGAATATAACTTAAATATACGTTTAAAATATTTTGAAAGTAATTAGTAAGCATTTGTTTTGTTCATTTATAAACAAATACTACACAAAAACACCATTAAGTGATCAAGCTATTTTATAACTTTTTCCAGAAAAATTAGTTAATTATAAATACATATAACTCGGGATTAATTTATCTAGGTTTATCATCTATGGGTTATCATCCAGCTGTAATATGTAAAACTTTTAGAGTTTTTTATTTATTTATTAGGCATACAAAACAGGTTACATTCATTTCATACACTGCAGAAAATAAATCAGGGGTTCAACATAAAACATGTATGCACAGCATAATTATATAGTAACAAAAGTATGTAGTTTAAACTATCCTAAAATTACTCGACATGCTTAAGAATGCAAACTGGATCATTGGTTACAAAAATATTTGCAAAAATTTTACTTCAAATCAAAAGAAAAACAATTAAAAAACACTGATTTAATTTAAGTTAAGGAATTAAAAAAAAAGCGTTTTATCGGTTTGTTGGAAAACCAGGTCTAATGTAAATAGTTGTTGTTTTTGTAAACATCCCTTTCTTTTGTCCCGTAGTTCATTATAATAATCAGATTTATTTAGATAAAAGTATGGAACCACACTATTTTTACAAGCTTTTATTTACTTTCACCTGTCCCGTTGTCTGTCTGTCTGTCTGTAATCAAATCTTGCAAGTTAAATTTGATCCATTTCCCGGTTTCCGATTGAGCTGAAATTTTGCACGAATATGCAAATCGCGTGACAATGCAATATTATGATGACGTGGAGCTGATCTGATGATGGAGCTGGAAGGTGGCCATAGGAACTCTGTAATAAAACCACATAACCCCATCGAGTTTGGGCTCGTTAGAATCGTCTTAATGAGTAGTTGATGACGGTATAAAGAAAAGAATTCGGCAATAAAAGCTTGTACCAAAAATGTAATTTTTGACAGAAACTTATTGTAAACATCCCTTTCTTTTGTCCCGTAGTTCATTATAATAATGAGATTTATTTAGATAAAAGTAACGAACCACACTATTCTGTGTAGCGTTGGGACATTAAATTTCTATTCTCACGATGGACAAAAAGAACGAAATCATCTAATAACTAGTATCGTGTGAGGTGACTCCAACATTATTATTTTTAATCTCTGCGGTACTTGAGTGTGGTAGTGATTATTATTCCTCATTCCAGCTTGAAAGATATTTTGTTGGCGATGTACTATCGACAACACAGCTAACTGACCATCCGTGCACCTTAAGTGCATTGTAATAAGGTTCTATATAAACACAGGGTGGTCAGTTAACAGTGTTGTCGTTTGTACTGCCACTGTTTTCCAAGCGCTCTAATATTATTATTATGACCATGTAGTGTTCAACTGTTGTATGAAGGCCTCCCTCCATTTTTAGGTCTCCGTATCCATAGGGTAAAAACGGGAACCTATTACTAAGACTTCGCTGTCCGTCCGTCTGTCTGTCACCAGGCTGTATCTCAAAAACAAATACTAAAAACAAAAATGGGCTCCCATAAAACAAACTTTTTTTTGCTGATTTTTATAGATAATGGTAGGGAACCCTTCGTGCGCGAGTCCGACTCGCACTTAGCCGGTTTTATTTCCAATGCAGTCTCCTGAACCGTATCTACAAATTATTTGCATAATATATCAATACGTCGGAATATGCAGCCAAAGTTAGTTTAACTTTCCAGTTCGCACATTCGTGTAACTGGGACGCGGCAACTTTAAAGTGTCATCCATTTGCGTCAAATTTGCAGAATGCACACAGTGACGCAGTTAGTGCCGTGAATGTGCGCTTAGCCGTGCCATTACTCTGTATTAATATCCCTCTCGAGATGCAGCTTCTAGCCATAAATCAGAAATAGATCCGCTAACTTGCACATGATCTCAGGACCAGCTTGTCAATTGCTAACGTTTTGAGGAAACATCATACTAAATCCCCGCGTATAACAAAGAATGCATAAAAAAAAGCCTATGATGAACCGGAATGTCCGTTCTGCACACAGGTAAAATATTTTTTTAAATCGGTCCATTGGTTCTAGTTCTAGTGGTTCTACAAACTTATAAACATACAAAGCAACAATCACACAGACTTTCCCTTTATAATATTAGTAAGTGTAGATGATATTTAAGATCCTTGTCGGTGATGTAATTGCCAATTATAGTGGGAAATATTGATGTGGTGACTTCCGCAAGTGCTATTAGTGTAACAGTATAATTGGGCAATTTTATCCAAACAATCAAGAGAAAGCACATGTTCTGCCGAAACTACTCGCTCTCCATTTAAATACGTCAAACCATGTTCGGAATTTGAACAACAGTTTGCAACTTTTCACCCCAAACATTCGTCGCGTAACTGAAGCGCGTATAGGTGGCTAGATTTTCAGAACTAAAATCTATTTGTGTCGGATGTGCAGGATACACCAACTGACACGATTAGTGCAACGAATGTAGTCCACTTAGTGCCATTATTCTTTTTAATATCGGTGGGATATAGCTTGCTTGGTACAGAATATTTTGCGGCTAGTACCAATGCCGTGGCGTCCATGTGGTAGTCATGTTTTATGGATTTTACAAATTGAGCACCTTATTGTACAGCTCTTGAAGAAAGTGAAATAAATGAATGGCGGCTTACCCAAAATCAAATGAAAACAATGTCAAATAAATAACCAAAAAAGCCTGTACTTGTTCTTTCGTTCAAAAAATGTCTACTGACCGAGAATATCAACTCGAAACTCGTCCAAAATCACCGTTGTTCGAAAGAAGGTCCTTAACAAGCTAGTTAACATCAACAGCTCATCAAAATCAAAGGGTGTATGTGACTTAACGTAGGTTTTAGATTGAAAACGAATAGACAGTGTTTACGAAAGGTCTTTAAGCCTGGGGCGCAAGGAAGTGAGCGAAGGGGAGCGGCGGTGACTATAAACTATTCTAATTCACTTATGTAGAAATAGAGTCCCAGTTCTACCCAAGCAGCACATTATTGAATTTTGCAGCTTTATGTTCTAAATGTAGCCGCGTCGTCGGCGAGCTGGGGCATGCACCTGGGCCACAACGGAAGAACAGCGCTGGCTTTGCCAGCTTCATGCTGAGTTGTGGCCCTTTTGTGACAAACAGTGTTCGGCCTATTTTTGTAATTTTTGTTACCTACGTGTTTGTCACAAATAAATGCTTTTCTTTCTTTCTTTCTTCCTTTCTTTTCTTTCTAAATGAGTGATTTAACAGATAAAACACAACTCAAAATTGTATATGAGTTCATCCTGTCACTTGTAGTTACTTAGGAACGTTTTTTGTTTCGACTTTATATTACTTATGGTTGGGTAAAGTCCAAATTCCAATTCATCCAAAATTAAAATGGCAGATCATATTCACTTTAAAAAAATACACAACTTATTGACTTTAATTATAGTCACGCCACTCAAAGGAACTTTGGCGTCGCATTTATCACTCAGTGACCGAACTGAAATATTAAATTATTCATCGTTCAGTATAATTGTTCACTTCGCATAACTTTCACCCATAGTTCTAATTGCCACTTAAGAGTCCGCAGTAAGCTCGATTCTCCATACAATAGTAGTTACGCTCTCATTTTAAAACTACGTGTTGGATGGTAACGAAACCTTCCATATACAATGATATGAGGTATATCTATGTCTGTAATTAGTTTATGTAGCTTCAGATACTATAATAAAAAAAACAGCGAATTTAATTTTTTCATATAAAATTGTTTAACTATGCTGTATTTCGTTTGTTTTATAAACTGGAACCATATAAACTAATTACAGACATAGATATACCTCATTTTAATGTATATGCAAAGTTTCGTCACAATCCAACACGTAGTTTTAAAATGAGAGCGTAACTACGTTTGTATGGGAAGGTGAAATTCGGCCAAGCTTACTGCGGACTCTTAAGGTAATCGTGAGATCTCTTATGGATTTCAATTTAGAACCAAAAATAGGCTGCAATTTTTCTCCGCGTGGTTCTATATTTGTCGCCTAAGGGTTCTTTCCACCTATATGGATTTAGACATGGCTATATATTTCACTTAAGTATCTAAATAGATATGACACGAGCTATTTCCTACCCAGTGTGCTACTTGGGTAATAATACCACAAGAAAGTATGCCCACGCCTTATCAAGTGCTAGAGGTAAATTTGGTTCGACATGACTCATACTATCAATGTGCGCACACTCGTTACGATACGGTCAACTCAGCGCGCTTGTCAATTTTACCACGCTTAACACATTGTATAAATATCCTTTATTAAGGAAGAGTTGTGGCCGAAGGCGAAGATAGCGTTTTTCCGGCGGCTTCAAGGCCGTGTAGAATATTATTATGCGTTAGTCTGTAAAATATATGTCATCATCATTTTCTTACCCTTATCCCAATTACTTCAGCGCAGCAAGTCTTTTTTTCCATACCTCTCTTTCAGCCATCATCTCATCACTTACTTAGTATCTCTTCATATCGTCTCTTATACAGTCCATCCACCTTATACTCTTTTGGTCACATGACTTTCATTCCTCCGCTTATATCCGCGGTATGGCCACGCAAGGCGATTGTCTCTCCATTTACCCGCGATATGTGATACTTTCAGGCTTCCTCTAACATACACATTTCTTATTCGGTCCACCCTCGTCACACCACACATCCATCTCGACGTTCTTATCTCCGTAACATGCAGTCTCTTTTCATCCGTCACCTTTAAGGCCCAATATTCCGATCCATCCATACATACATTCCTGTGGTGAATAGTGAACAGGTTTTGGTTACTATATATGTATGCGAGAGGAAACTCCGTGAAACCAAACAATATAGGCGTTAAACTCCTTCTTTGTAAATAGAAAGAAACAAATTCTAAATCTCTGTTCGATACATGTCTTAATATTTGCCTTGCTGTCTGATGCGAATACATCAATAAGAAAAAATATAAATAGTTAGTTATTTAGCATAACGTCGAACAGAATCTACCACCAGAAATATCAGGATTACGCTCGACTTTATTAAACCCATAATATGGTTTGCCGCAAAGCTTATTTAAAATGTAGATGAACCAACGTATTCGCCTGCTAACTTTTAAGATAGCACAGGAAACAGTGAGAATGTGTATGAAAACAGAAGCCGGAATGTAGAAAGTACAGATTTGGGGAACATTTATTATTGCCGCCATACAAAGTGTGTGGGAAACGGAAACACAATATGGAAAAAAAATGGGACACATTTTTATCCTCTTAGGATCGAAAGAGCATGAGATTCTCATTGTCTAGTAGAATTAACATAAAACTCGTCGAACCACCTTAAATCTTGATACCTCGCACTCTGTTGTTACAAGTATAACTTCAAACATGACTCATCACACCGACCGACTTTTTATAAAACTGCCATTGAAATTGAAATCTTCTGTCGTGGACGGTAGAGGTTACTTTGGTCTGGACTACTTTGATGCAGTTCGGCCAACTCACATAAACTCAAGTAAAAATTAAATTCTTATTTTTAATCTTAAATATTGTTGGTATAAGGGTAAGGGGTCCACTATTTTGCACATCAGTTCTTCATGCTCAGAAGCGTTGGGTTACACGAGAATTTCTTTAAAATCTATCTGTTTAAGACCAACTATTTTATTTTCATACTGTTTGAATTGTGTCACCTAGTCCCTTAAAACTGTAGCTAGTAATTACTATGCTCTTTCATATGTTTTTTTACGATTACGCTATCCTATGGGTTCAGCAGACGAGCATTCGATTATAAGTACGATTGAATTAGCCATATATGAATAAATATAAATATAAAATATATTAGTTTTCTGATATATTTGATGTTATGCTATCATTTTCAGGTCTAGCACTTTTGAATATTGTAAGACCTAGCATTTATTGAAAAACACATTTATAAAATATATCGAGGGATAGGGAGGTCGAGCAGGCGTGTGAAGGCGGATCCGACATTACGGACCGTGTGTGCGTGTACTTGCAGGTATTCGCGAAATAAAAGTCACACAATATAACTCAATCACTAAACTATTTCATTAAATTCACAAACACCGAAAATATAACAGGATTGCAATAATATATCTCAATTAAAGAGTCAATGAGTTTGCAAGCGACCATCACGGATGGGGCGCTGTCAACGAATAACGTCTCTCGCCGCCATGACACCTACAACTCCATTCGGGGTTACCCGCTCTTAAAATAAATCAACTTGATGTCAACAATTTTATCAACTACCCGCTTAAAGAAATAATAAACTTCTCTCAACATTATTCACGATTACTCGATTAATTGAATTCTAATACAAATCATCGAAATAATAAATCGCGCGCCGTTACGGCCGTCCTGCATATTCACACGTCCTCGTGTGCAGATCCATTTCCCTCGTCTTTTTACACTATGCACCTCTCGGTCACCCTGACCCATGTGTGCCACAAGCTACAGAAAAATGTTTTCCGCAATGTGCCCCACAGGCCCGCTAGCGCCACACATAGGCTCGAGGTAGTTACGCGCTCATGAGTGCCAAACAAGTTAATAATAGCCAAACATCACACAAGAGCTTATTGAACCTCTAAATAAATTTAAAAACCAATTAATCAAGCTCTTAGCTGTAAAGAACTATTACAATGTAAAAGATTTCCTGTCTCAGGACATTTAACAGTAATATTTAAGATATTTGCATGCTAGTATTGCACAATACAAATAGCAGAATAAGTTACTTATTGTCATATAACAACTAAGGACACTGATTTACCTAATTATTCTAAGCAAATAAAGATTCTATTCTATTCTATTCTACATACTCGTCTGTGCTACACAGTCTTGTCAGTGCCACACAGGCTAATCAATGCCACACAGGCTTGTCAGTGCTGCACAGGGTCATGATATTCCACCCACTCATGATAAGTACTTCAATGAAACTTCAGTTACAACCGCCGCAAAGAAAAGCAGCATTGAACCCTTTAACTTTAACTAAATAGATTCTATAGCACACGAGAGCTCTGCTCAAAAATCCCAATGACTGTGTGACTACGCCACCTTTTTTGATTAAATTCACAAACACCGAAAATATAACAGGATTGCAATAATAAATCACGATTAAAGAGCCAATGGGTTTGCAAGCGACCATCATTGACGGGGCGCTGTCAACGAATGACGTCCCTCGCCGCCATGACACCTACAACTCCATTCGGGGTTACCCGCTCTTAAAATAAATCAACTTTGATGTCAACAATTTTATCAACTACCCGCTTAAAGAAATAATAAACTTCTCTCAACATTATTCACGATTACTCGATTAATTGAATTCCAGTACAAATCATCGAAATAATAAATCGCGCGCCGTTAGGTATATAGAATCTTTATATAAATAAAGAGATTCAACAACGACTTCTCTAAGCGGGGTAACGCCTGGCTGGTTCTGTGTTGTTTGTTAAATCTTTGCATAACTTTGTTTGATTAATTAGTTACTTTTCATTTGGTTCGTAATAAATCGTTTTAGTTAGATGTTTAATATCCTAATCTTATTTAAGATTTAATACAAGTTTTAGAATCTGTAATCCAACGGTACAATTTAATGTAGCCTAGAGTATAACAAAATATATGTAACTGAAAGTATGTTACTAATGAAGTAAACGCGTCTCAGTGTTTGACACGGACCCAATACTTTCAACTCTTCATTTTCAATTTTAATTCATAACAATAGAAGGAAAACATGAGGACGATCGTCAACAAAAATGTACACAGAACACACAAAAGCATATTTTTTTTAAAGCGGCCAAGTGCGCTTCGGACCACGCACAACGAAGGGTTCCGTGCCTATTAAAAAGATCGTATCGTTACTGAAATCATATGGCACTTACGTCCTTTTCTTTAAGGAAGGCAGTTTTTTAGAAATATCTCAAAAACCTTTGAACCGATCTTGTTCAAAACAATTTTCGCTGAAAGAATTTAATAAGCCCTATGTCCATGATTTATTTCATATTTTTAAAATACACGGTTCAAAAACTAGAGGCGGGGGACACAACTTTAGTGACTTTCGGGGCGATTATCTCCGACTCTATTCACTTAATCAAAAAAAATGCTGGGAAACCTTATATTTATTTTGAAAGGCCTATCGATTGATGTGCCATTCGTGGCCTTGCAATGAAAAAAAAATTTGACATTCAGTTTTTTTTTACTAATTTAATTACAAAACTATGTAGCGGCTAACAAAATACACCTATCCTCAAAATTTTATTCAAATACACCTTATAGCTTTCGAGTAAAATGCCTGTGACATACGGACGGACAGAAAGACAGACAGACTTGAAGGGTTCCGTTTTTTGCCATTTGGCTACGGAACCCTAAAAACACGTCTTCTGAGAGCATTAATTCACATGAATTAACAAGCTTCGTATTTCTTCTGTAAACCTTCTCCAGCCATCGCGGCTGGCCTTCTCTCTTTGTCTGGTGTTCCATTCAGTTTTTTTTTTAGTAATTTAATTACAAAACTATGTAGCGGCTAACAAAATACACGTGTCCTCAAAATTTTATTCAAATACACCTTATAGCTTTCGAGTAAGATGCCTGTGACATACGGACGGACAGAAAGACAGACAGACTTGACGGGTTCCGTTTTTTGCCATTTGGCTACGGAACCCTAAAAACACGTCTTCTGAGAGCATTAATTCACATGAATTAACAAGCTTCGTATTTCTTCTGTAAACCTTCTCCAACCATCGCGGCTGGCCTTCTCTCTTTGTCTGGTGTACTCATTCCTCACCTCTCTGTATGCGTCCCAACTGTCAGTGTCATCTTTCTTTAAAGCGACCCTCATAGCTCGGCCCGTCCTCTTTCTTAACTTACAAAGTCCCTACACTCATGTTATGGAGGGCTTTGTTGATAAAACAATATTTTTCTTTAAAAAAAAACATAGACTCCTAGTTATTCTACATCATCATCTGATGATGATGTAGAATCAGAACAGCCGAGAAACGTCCACTGCTGGACATAGCCTCACCCAAAGAGTGCCACAATGACCGGTCCTGCGCCACCCGCATCCAGCGCACTCCTAGTTAATAAAACACTAATGTTTCATTTGAAATTTTGCATTATTTTGCAAATTGGCCCACGGGCAGTGTGTGATACTAATATTGAAATAGGATTCGCATTGAGGAGGTTTAATCTCAAAACTGAGGCCACGAAAGCCTTCTTGTCACGCTCGATTAGTTTATCGACAAATGATACGAAAAAGGGACGTAGCAGGACTCGAAGTTTAGCAAAGTTTGGATCTCGATAGCTTAGAGCCGAGTTGACGAGACATTAAATGTTGCCCCGAGGGGACAGATTTAGACGGGTCTGCGTTAGATTAAGCGTTATATATATTTAGATATTCGAATTTAGAAGCAGTTGTGTGTATGTGAAAGTTGAAGGGAGGGTTATGTTTTTCCTGTGTATGTCATATGTATAGCTGAATTAGGCCAGTCTATTCAAAAGCATCGAACTTAGTGGAGGCAAGAAAGCCTTCGATAGTTACTGCTTGGAAATAAATGCACGTCTGTTTTGTTGGCACACACTTTAGCTTAAGGCGATGCCTTGATTCGAGTCGATCTGCGAAAACACGCCTCTTTGACAGAGACACGACTTCGGCACACGAGAAAAAGAGATGTAATACTCTTCGGGAATGGCTTTTTTGGACAAATTTCGATAAATTCCTAACTTTTATTTATATTTCAGGAAAAAAATATGATTGTGTCGTAAGTTAATGTATTGTTTCAGTACGCTCAGTAAAAACAGGACACTAAAGACCCATCTTTGCCTTTATTCCATTAAAACAAATTTAGGCAATCGTATCGATTAAATCAGATAAACAATCATGCAGTCAAATCAAATCATATATATAAAAATCAGGCCTTATTGTTTTTTGATTATATATCGTTTGTTGAACGCGATATTTTTCAATTCACCCCCTTAAACAACTCGGATTAACACGATGGGGAGATCAATCTGACTCGATATATCGTATCACAATGTGTCGCGAGTGCTCGATTCCTTGCGCGTTCATCTAAGACCACTTCCGAATTTGTGGGCGCGGGCTCGCTGCGGTACCATTAAGCCTCTCGCAGACTGGCGTGGCCTGTGGTAGCGGTCAATAGTAAACTTAACATTAACTGTCATGATTCCGCCACCGCAGGCCGCGTCAGTCTGACTCGGGCCTTAAGTTGTGACTTGTCAGCAGTGTTGCCAGATCGTCCCAAAAAGGACGGTTTTCCGTCCCTTTTAATGCCATACGTCGTCGTCGTCGTTTAGTCGTCCTTTCCAAGGTGCCCTTTTGACCCAAAGTGGCCAGTGGACGGTATAATAATAATAATAATAGATTTTATTCATAAACCTTATTGCTAATGTTAACAATGTGCTTGCGTATTAAGACATAGTACATACAATATTACGTGCGTCTGAACTAGGATGATCCTGTGTCTCAGACAAAGATAATAATTACAAGTTCAAGTTCAAGTTCATTTATTGAAGTACAATATAGATTGTGTCTGAAAACATTACAATACTTAAATCTAAGATAGGTAATAATAAATAATAATAACCTTGTAGCCAGAATTATTCACCAGCAACTTGCTCTGCTATACGGTCTTGTGGCCTCCGAAGTGCCTTACTATAAGTACACACCTGCGCCAGTTCTCGAATATGGCCGTGCCACGCTCTATTGGGATCGAACTGTCATCACGGACAGGACTATTCTTGCCAATAGGCCTGATATCGTGCTGACAGATCGATCGAAACGCCAGGCAGTGCTCGTCGACATCACCATCCCCCATGACGAGAACCTCGTGAAGGCCGTGAAGGACAAAGCCAGCTGGCTCACGAGGTAACCGCCATGTGGGATGTTGATTCGACGATCATCGTCCCGATAGTCGTTTCAGCGAACGGTTTAATAGCGAAGAGTCTCGACCATCACCTCAAGAGACTCTCGCTAGATGGCTGGATCAAGGGTCAGATACAGAAGGCGGTACTCCTGGATACTGCGCGGATAGTCAGGAGGTTCCTGTCTCTGGCGCCCTGACCACCGGCAGCTTAGGCCCCGCCTCGCTGCCGGCGGTACCCTAGGTTAGGTTTTTATAATGATTTTATGTTTTGTATGTATAGTTTTATATTTTACTTTTTATATAGTTATTGTAAAAACCTAGTCTAAGACGGAAAATGAATAAAGAAATAATAATTAATTTAAGACATTATGACATAACACTCATTATAATAAATATGTCCGAGGTAAAAATAATTAAAGCAATGAATAATGTCAGGATGTGCCTAGAACAACCTTTAACAATTACTACGGGAATTTTGAATTCTTTACTTTACATTCCATTATTATTTATATTACAGAATTCCTCTACCGAGTAGTAGCACTTCTCAAGCAAGAAAGCGTTTAACTTATTTCTAAATATTACAGCATTTGTGAGTTGTTTTAATTCAACGGGTAACGTGTTAAACAACACAATTTCCTGGTAACACGCCGAATGTTTAACTACTTTTAGTTTAGTACTGACAGACTGCGGCAGATCCTTTCGCCTCGAAGCTAAACGCCTATCCCTCTGCTAAGTCGATTTTATTTCGTGCAAGTGTTTGATTAAGTCCATCAACACAACCAAAATGTATAGGCTAGGAACAGTTAAAATCTCCAGTTGCGCAAAAAAGGGTCTGCATGAAGTCTGTTGTGATATTTTTGTCATGATCCTTATAGCTCTCTTCTGTGCAATGAAAGCAGCCTGTACATTATATTTATAGCTATTACCCCAGAGTTTTATGCTGTAGCGTAATTTTGATTCCACTAACGCGCAATATACCATTTTTAGTTGAGTCCCTTGTAACTCGTCCCTTAGACTTCTAAGAGCATAGCATGCGGAGTTGATTGATTTAATTACAGCAGCCACTTCTGGTTTCCAGTTAAGGTAAGAGTCTATGTATACTCCAAGAAATTTGACACTATCTGCCTGTGTTATTGCGGAACCTTCAACAGAAATTTGCTAGGTGTCTTTATCCTTAGTCGTTGTTCTGAAGAGTATTACATTTGTTTTGCTAGCATTCAGTTTCAGGTTATTTATATCAAACCAATCCGTGAATGTTCTCAGAGTATAATTTACCCTATCATTCAATTCTGATATGTTGTTTCCTGATACCATGGCATTTGTATCATCGGCAAAAATCACCAGGGTGGTACTAGGTACCTTACTAAGCGTGTACTGGATGAGATCATTTATAAACATTATGAAGAAAGTAGGACCTAATAAAGAACCTTGTGGGACTCCTTTATAAACACTAGCAACACGTGACCTATGGGCTTTAACCTGAGCGTCTTGAGACCACTGGATCTCGACGAAGTACTTTAAATCCTTAAATATGAAGAAAAAAGAGCCAGCGCCTACAAACTAATTAGTGCAATTTGTGCACAAGGAAGGTATATAATAGTATCGTACATTTAGAAATAATTGGGATATAAAACACGAGTACGAGTAACTTATATCTATTTAAAGTACATTCATATCAATAAATCATCTATTAAAATTACGTTAGGTATAGATAATTAGAGTGTCAGCATCTGCAATTGTGTTAGACTTGATCAAGCAAGTTTAAGTAAATTGAGTTCAATAAAATATGTGTAATAAATAAGTGCTTGCGTTGCGGCCTTCGCGTTTAGTAGACGTGCATTCTGATAGGTAAAATAAATCTAAACATATAAAATAAAATATGGTATGGCATTAAAAGGGACGGAGAACCGTCCTTTTTGGGACGATCTGGCAACACTGCTTGTCAGTGTCAATTATCATTCAAGTCCATGAGGACATGTCATTGATGACATGAGACGAAAGAGGAGCCGTACAAATGCGATACCGAATGCGCCTCACGTCGCGTTCACAAAGTAAAATACTAGGTACTGCGCACACTTAACAGTACAACGGAAATCTGCCCGGCTAGTACACTAAGTTGCATTTTTGCGACGCGATTATCGCACGACAAAAAATCGTAGTGCGCGCCGGGCCTAATCGGCCATATATTTACGTTTCGACGTATAACCTTATGTATGTGTCCATTTTTACGTTACTTAGCTAGCACGGTAATGAAGTGACGTATATTTATGCTCTGGCGTATATATTTATATTTAGCCAATAATTTACTTTAAAAACAAAGTTTTAACCGACTTCAATTTAGTACTCCGCCAAGCTACGAGAACATTTCCACATTTATTTTCCAATTTACCACATGAACTGATTTCCGAGAGCAAATGCGTTGATTATTAGGGACAAAAACCCAATCGCTGTATGTGGCCCGATAATATTTGAGGACTTCCGTCGATTCCACAAAGATCACCTTTGGCACTTCATTAGTTGCTATTTCAACGGAATCTTATCAGAATCTGTGACGTAGGTACATTTGTACTTTTAAGTACATCATTGAGGAATTCCATAAGTCATCTGTGGTCTTCATCATGAATGCCACTCCACCAAATTTATGATTTCCGGATGTAAATACACGAGTTAAAATAGAAAATACCAAAATCACTACACGCGTGCCTAATATAATTGAAGAGTTCCCTCAATTCCTCATGGATCCCATCATCCAATTGAATTTTTGAATAAAATGGGACCCACCTGGAACTACATACCTCCTCCTTTTGTTTCAAGTCGGTTAAAAAAGAGTGTAATGCAGTCTTTAGTTATAAAAATATTTTTATTGAATTTCATTCGTTCATTTGTCGTTATGGTTACAATACTGCTTAATAAAAGAGTGATGGTGAACACTGTCCTCGTCTAATAAATAGTGGTACTCCCAAATTAAGTTGTATTTCAATCGTTTTGGTTATGCTTCTATTATTTACTACGCGCGAAACCGCCGCTATCTTGGCCGCAGAAAAGGACGCGGTTATGCGTTGGAATGCGATGGAAGTATGTCTTTTTCTCCCTTACTCATAGTTTCGCCCTGTATGATGGGCCATGATGGCCCAATGTGCAGAGAAACCGGCAAGTAAAAATACCTAGTAAAATAGTTTATGATACATGTTTTCTAGGAGACATTTATAAATGTGAATAAAATCGGGCTCCGGCCACTCGAACGGGTTAGAAGAAGGTTAATTTGTCACCGGCGGCAAGTCTGAGCCAGGCGAAATGTCCTAAAAGGGTAAACAATCAATCCAAGGTCTTGAAACAGCAGACGAATATTTGTTTTGACAGTAAGTCAAGTAAGCGTTAAAGTTTACCGGCGGGCTCGAGCGACCTACACAAATTTACACCCGTCATCGGTTTATACCGGCAATTTTAATTGCATAATTTAGCACTTTGACGTTTAAATTTTCGTTTCATGTGCAAGACGTATGAATGGTTACATTTTACTTAGCTGACGGTTTACCATATTAGCTCATGACGTTAAATTGTTTGACGTCTGTCTTGGACGTAGAGCATGACCGTAGAAGTTGTCAATGTGCTAGCGTGCTAGCTGGGCTGGGAGACATCGGTAAGTTCTCGGTAAAGTTCGAACTACCGCATACCGATTCCGCCCTGCCAAGTCAAGAAGTTTAGTCTAACGTGTCAGAACGTTCATCAGCGCTCCAACTTGGACGAATTAAAATATATAGGTAAGGAGTTTTTTCTCCTTCATCAACAATACCTATCAAATTCAGGTTTCCTATTCATTAATATTCCGTCTCGTATTACGAGTCGGTTTTATTCGGACTGACCCGAATCTGGTCGGCTCTATTCTGAGCGGATATTGTTACGCAAGCGGAAGCCATATAATATTTTAATATCGAGTTGAAGACGTTGGATTACTTAGTTACATCGGTGATCTTGGAGGTCAACTTCCTCTAGCCGCTTGAGATCCTCATTTTAAGAACAATTATTTTCTCAATTGGAAGTTTCATTCGATTTTTTCTCTTCGATTTAAAATCAAAACAAACTCTACACTATTTATTAGGGATTTCAGTTGATTAAATTTTCATTACCAAGTTTTATAGAGCCGGTTTTTTATTTGTAAATATGTAGTTTTGTAGTGAGGTTTCATTCAGTAGGCAGGCCCCAACAAATCGACCTAGTTTCAGAGATTACCCTATAATATTACTAGTGGCGCTGAGCTGTAGAACTTGCGAACCAGCCTTGTTTTCGAATAAAATGTTTTTCGTTTTGAAAAAAGTCTTCCTCTTCTTCTTATTTAACAGCTAAGCTCTTGTCAGTGTAGCTCAAAGTAGACCCTTTATCTACTCCGATTCCAGGCAACTTCTTTGACATCTCGATACGACCTAACATCAACTCTGAGCTGCTCTATGTAGTTTATTCTAGGTCTTCCTCTTCCTCGCTTCCCCTCTATCTTTTCTTTAATTATATTAAGTATGAAGTTGTCATGTCACATGAGGTGCCATCTTTCCTCTTCTATTTTCTAAGTTTCTCACTAACTGCCCGGCTTGCCTCACTCTATTCAGCACTTCTTCATTGGTCACCCTCTCTCTCCACCTAATTTTCTCGATTCGTCTCCAACACCACATCTCGAACGCTTCTAATTTCTTAATTTAATTTAATCAACCAAAAACTTTATATAATTATTGAACCTGATTTCGAAATTTTACGGCAATTAATACGGGTGTAGACTCGAAAATTATTATTACTCCAAATGAAAGAAGGCAAAAAAGATTGCTCAAAGAATAACGAAGCTAAAACCGTTTTAATATTGCTTGTTAGAGAGAGAAAACGCAAACAGTGTGTGACGTCACATTACAGGATACTGCCGGGGGGCCGCGTCGAACACGATGGGGCGCGGCACGTTACCGACTTGCCATCTATTAGTGTGCCGTCACAATCTTCCAGCGTCATCTTTTCATATGAAGTTGCGTTTTGCGAAAAAGGGACAGAACATACCCCTACTTAAAACTTTGGACACTTATAACTTCGTGATTATTTAACCTTTTGCATTGATTTTTTCTCCATTTGACTATACATGTTTAATCCTTTTTCGAGAAAATATGGCATTATTGAGTATTTTATTTAGTGTCTACGCCCCTATTAAGAAATGCGACCTATAGAGGGGAAAAGCCGAGCAGACGAAATATTTATTGTCCACGCTGCAACGGAGACCCTCGTTTGCTTAGCTCTCTCGTTCTATTATTGTGCCTTTACTATGTTAGACATCGGTTACACGCTGACTCTGGCGTCAGTTCAGTCAAAGGTCTTATTTGAGTTTTGACTGATACCAGAATGATGGAAAATGGACACGGTTACACGATCAGGCCAGACTGAGAACAGGCTGATAAAATTACGACACAGTCGCCGTTCGGACACAGAACGCAACACAGTCATTTAGTCTTGTAGTCTAATATGGATATTATAAAGAAAAAGAGGCCATGCTTATTATCGCTTTACTGTTAAAAAAACGTATAAAAAGAAAACGGCGGATGAGTAGCTGGCTTTAACGAAGAGATCATTACACGCATCTAAATTTAATGAATGAAATAGAAGTGCAGAAGGAAAACGAAGTCTCCTATCCGTTTTCTGTCATTTAAACTGCACTGATTAATATTATCTAAAATATTTAATTTTCATCAGTCCAGACCATCAGTCCATCAGTCCGAGTGTTACACGATAATTCTCTCGTCATTCTGATCAGAATGATGGACTGGAACTAACGCCAGAATTAGCGTGTAACCGATGTCTTAGTCATACATCTGTAAAATTCGATTTCAATAAATGAATCTATTTTATTTATTCGGTTCTACTCAGTGGGCGGCAGGTACTACATAAAAACGTTAAACCAAATTACACCCACTTTATTCTGCCGTTAAAATGTCCCACCGCAATTGCTATTAACGTAAGTGGGCAAAGAGGGAATTTAATTTGCAATCTAGTTAAGTCCACGTCGATCGATCTTCGCAATATATTTACGTATCACGGCGAATCTTGACCGCTATGACAGCTGTCGTCTGTCTCCGTAAAATGTATAGCCTTAAAATGAAAATTTGTACTGAGATGACAGCTGTCACGAGGAACCGGATTTGCCGCGATACATATAGAATATTAAACATTCGCGCAAATATTATACTATGATAAATCGGGCCATATAATGTGGGAATAGGACACAACCGTTTCGCTCTCTGTCGCACCAGTTATGGGAGGCAAGTACAACAGAGAACGCATAACTGGTGTCCCGTTCCAATTGATTCTAACTTTTGCCTTTGTTGTGCTCTAATTGTGGCTTGTTTTATACAGATATGTGATCCTCAAAGCCCGGTTTGACGGGAGCAAAAATGCAGTTTGCTAGTGATTGATTATACTCAGAGCAATAACGCGTAGTTGTAGTGTCCAAGAGAACCGAATTTCTCGCGGTATTTGAGCTCCGGAAGTGATGTGGAACCGCTCTGCGCAACTCGAATTGAGCCAAATTGGGCTGGGGCGGAAATAGAAAAATGTATGTAACTAAAAATAAAAATGTCGCAAGGCAGCCAATTTAAATAGTGGAAATGCCGGTCTAAAACGAATTACTGACGTAATTTTTTTAACCCTCTCCAATTTCCCGTTTAGGGGTGGGTTTTTCCAAAACCCTATAAAAAAATTCTTGTATTGTAATAAGGAGTCCATACACAATGTTTCAAGTCTCTCACTTAAATTTTTTCTCCTTCACCATACAAACTTTCAACCCTCTTTATTGTGAAAGAAACAGCTTTCAAGTTTCAACGGTTTGGGCTGGGCGTTGATTTAAGTCAGTCAGTGAGGCAGGACTTTTACGTTTATTATTCTTTTTTCTACAATAGGGTTACGGACTCATAACGTATTCTGACTCCAAAAGAAAGAAAGCAAACAAATATGCCTACTGTCGAAAATCCCATTCAGCAATCTCAAAAAATTACGAAACTACAACCGTTTTAAAGAAAGAAAACGCTCAAGCGTCATAGTAGTCGATAATAACGCGTCTTCATTTAAATCGCGTTTCATATAAATGTGCGGTATGCGGAGAATATACCCCCTCTGAAAACCTCGGACACTTATAACTTTATGATTATTTAATAATAATCCCCTGTTTACTTTATCTACATTTGACAATAGTTTTAATCCTTTTTCGAGAACATTATACTTTGTTGGTTATTCAGCACCCCTATCATAATCTTTCTGCATGAAATAATGGTGGTAAAGTACATCATACTTTTTATCATCATCATCATCATCATATATTTAAGAGCTTGGCTCTTGTCGGTGGAGTAATTTCCATTCTGTTCTATTCTCTGCCTTTTCCTTCAACTCTATACGATTCAACTTCAATATTTTCCTTTAACTGCTCCATGTAAGCTCTTCGTGGTCTTCCTCTTTTTCTTCTTCTCAACATTGATTTATACTTTTTATCAACATTTATTTATAAACGCCCGCGACTTCGTCCACCTGGACCCGGGATAAAAACTATCCTATATTTTAATCCAGGCTATAAACTATCTTCGTGCAAAATTTCATTCAAATCGGTTCAGCCGTTTAAGTGTGATTGAGTAACAAACATCCAAACATCTAAACTTTCGCATTTATAATATTATATATATATATATATATATATATAGAGTAGGAAGTAAGATGTGCGCACTATTGAAACGTTACCTGCATTCGTCAAACCGGGGATTGGTGATCCTCTTTAAAAACTACTTCCAAAAACAACATAAAAAATATGAGTAAAGGCAATTGTGATACCCAAACCGAATAACAAAATTCGAGAAAATATTTAACAAAAAATACAAAGATACCGATATTGCACAAATCCAAATTTGCATGTAGATAGAAAACTGGATAGTAAGGCGAATTTTTAGGCCGGAGAATGTAAGATATTGTTTTTCATTATTTTCCACGCATCCACAAAACATGATGAGAAAAAATCCTGCTAGAGGTAATTGAAATGTAAGTTTCTAGCTGGCACTTGTCCCACTGGCGGCGAGTAAGCGAATGTTGCTACGTGCTACTCGCTCAAGCGTGTAAAAGCTAGTAAGAATGACTATGAGAGTACTCGCTACTCGCCGGCGGTGGGACAATTAGTACCTACTTATATGTGAGCGTTTCTCAAAAAAAATGCCACTATTATTAATTGTACTTCTAGGATTTTTTTTTAAACTATTTCCACTCAGAATCAGGAGCTCTTTCGACCCTGGTAGGACAAAAAACTGTCCCAAAGATATTTTTCCTATTGTGTTATCATTTACCATACACTTTGTATGGTGGTAACACAATAGGAAAGTTCAAAAATGTATGAAAATTTTGGGACACTCTTTGTCTCCTATTGGGATGGAAAGACATCGTGATTTTGAGTAGAAATAACATAAAAGTTGCAGAAAATCTCCGAAAAAATGTAGTGGCATTTTTTTTGAGAAACGCTCATGTGAGGGGTTAGTCTCCGAAACTCCTCATCCTATTTTCAAAACTATTTAAAACCAGTAAATAGAATGGATCTCCGGGACGGGCATAGAGTATATTTGATCCTATGGCTCTCTTCGCGTTTTACACAGAACCCAGGCAAACCCGCGGGATAAAATACAGTTTATGTCCACCCAGAAAGTCCGTTCTATATTATATGTATGTATGTTTTAGCACCAATCTTTTTAAGGTTTCATGTTTTTATTGTAGAACCACACCACCATTTTTACTGTAGGTAGGTAAGTAGGTACCATGAATAAAGATCGAATAAAAAAAAAAATATACTGAAACCCACTAATGTTACCAAACCTTTTAATTCAATTCAATTCAATTCCATTCAATTTATTTATTGTTTGTAAAACATAGGTACAAGTACATTGGTGTTACGAAATTAGTCTAGGATCACTATGTTCTGGCTATGAGGCGTACAAACAGTCAGGCGTATTAATAATTTATAATAATAATAGCTATAAAACCAAATTAACATTAAAAATTACAATAATATTCGGTAAATCATGCATTATGTCATATTAATTATAAGTCGAAGTTCTTATCACTTAAAAATTATATAACTGAATTATGACTATCCTCTACTAACTAAAAGGTCCTCAGAAATTAATTGTATTTTCGTTTCATAATAATTCGAGATGTACCATAGGGTTAGAGAAATGTCTACTGCAAAACTTAAAGTTAAAGCTCCACATTACCAAAGTGACATTATTAATCAAAGTAAAAGCTTTCCTCCGCAAGTCATCAAATATAATGAATAGCGTTGGATTATGGCGAAACGTGTATTTTTTATTTAAATGAGTTTAACGAAGTTTTTGTTATGGCTTCACAGGCAAAGATGGGTACAAGAGTATTTAATAATTAGCCATTATTCTTAATTTTGGCGTGATCATTGTAATAATGTGGGAGATGATAACCCAGGGTTAATTACCAGCAGCAAGAACAACTTAGAGACGAGGAAGGAAATCCTCCCAGGATTGAACACATGTTGTTTGAATGTCAGGTCTCGCCAGACAGAATGAATGACTGACAATGGTTACCAAGTAGGTACCACAGGAATTCAGAGTTCTCCCGCTAAACAGCATCATCAAGGATTGCACAAAAAACCCATCATCATCATCATATCAGCCGAAAGACGTCCACTGCTGGGCATAGGCCTCCCCCAAAGAGTGCCAAAGTGACCGGTCCTGCGCCACCCGCATCCAACGAACTCCCGCAACCTTTACCAGGTCATCAGTCCACCTTGTGGGGGGCCTACCCACGCCGCGCCACCGGTGGTTGCTACTCGAGAACCTTTCCGCCCCAACGGCCATCGGGTTTATGTGCTACGTGCCCTACTACGTGCAAAAGACCCAACTAGATTGAAATAACCCTTAAACTCATTCTATACACTGGCGAATGCTCAAAAAAGTAATTGACAACGAAATTTTATACCAAAATATATTTTTTATAGAAACTTATTTGATATTTATAACGCAACCGTGCGGAATCTGAAAAGATTATAAGATCAAAATTAATATTATGCGTAGACGCAAACTATTCACAAGGTTTTGCTTATGACCGTTATAAAATATCATATGAAACCTACCATTAACATAAACTTCTAGTCGTTATTTTTTATCAAAGTCCAGCACAAGATAAAAAAACGCTTCATTTAAGAAGTAAGAACGAACTCATAAATGAAGCTATAAGCTATCATACACATACTTTATTTGCAAATCAGTTTTACAAATTCACAATCTGTATTTTATTCTCTGTGCTCAGCAGTAGCGCGAGCGGTCGTAAAACTCGTAAATTCCTTTCTTTTATTACAAATTTGGCGTATACCTATTTATTTACTAAATGGGCCAGCGCAATCCACTCCGTTAATAAGAAACGCGTACTAAAAGTTTTACTAGAGAGGTACATGTCTTTATTTAATTTTAATATTTAGTAAGTTTTATTTATATATATAAGTACATCGCCATCACATATATTCAAACACTAGCTTCCGCCCGCGACTTCGTCTGCGTGGGCCCGGGATAAAAACTATCCTATATTTTAATCCAGACTATAAACTATCTTTGTGCAAAATTTCATCCAAATCGGTTAAGCCATTTAGGCGTGATTGAGTAACAAACATCCAAACATCCAAACATCCAAACATCCAAACTCGCATTTATAATATTAGTAGGATAGGATTGACTTATGTTTATTTATTATGTAAGTTGACGAATAGCTAAGAAAATTATGCGTCATGACGTCATGACAGTACTGTCAATTTCATAATTATTTCATTTACAAAAGGTACAAAAACAAAAGTAGTAATTCTCATCTCGCCAAATACCTTTGTTTTTTCAAAAGGTCGCTAACGATAATAAATTACATGTTTTTAAAAATAGGTATTTAAGTAAATCGACATCAAAGGCACTTGAATTTACGAGGATCTTAATATATTAATACTTTAGAACTCATGGCGTTTAATCCCGGTTGTGCCCTAAAGGAGACCGAGGGCCGCTTTGGCACCTAATCCCAAGATTTGAAATACTAGTTTAATCTGACATTCCACACACCGAAATGACATTTTGTTTCGTTTTTGAAAAACTCAGTGGCACGAGCCGGGATTCGAACCCACGATTTAAAGTAGCGCGCCTTACCGCTCGGCTGGTTGTGGTTAAAACTGGGGATACCACGGATGAATTCCAAAACCATTCGAAAGGAGAGGAGTCTTATGAATCTTCAAAGGCGAGTCCATTTCTCTAGGACGCTTTACAAAATATTGTCTTGTTTACGTACTTTTGACGATTACGTCCGCATATATATTTAACCTTGATTGACCCAATCCTCAATCATGAAAACACGTATTTCCGGAGTTTTATGAGCTCCTTTGCATGAAAAGGATCGCGCTTTGCCTTGGCTCAGTTTATTACCGGACTGAATAACATAGACCCGAGCCCACATTATGCATATGTATACTTGTTTTGTTATATTTTATGCGCTGTAAAAAAGGTGTAAAGTTAGATGAAACCAAGATACGTGGCTCAAGGATGGACGTGGTGGAAGATTTGTTGTGGAACCTCGTAAATGGACAAATCCGGGCATATCTGGGTGTTTGACTGCGTGCGTAAATTTTTATTGAAGGAAGATCGTGATCTACTTAAAGATGGGGAAGAAAATATGATTGCTATTCATGTGTTATTTTTTTGAAAGCAGAAAGTAAAATTTGAACTGAATAATTATTATATGTAGATAGATAACACATTGGTTTTTGTTATGGCTACCCATACAATTTTATAGAAATTATAAAAACAATTCGCAAGCAAAATTGCCCGCGCGGCTTCTCCCACGTATTGCAAAGAACGCAGGCAAACACGCGGGATAAAATTTCCTAACACCATTCACAAAGTCCATTCTACACGCACGTGAAAGAATTTTTGAAATCGGGTAAGCGGTTCCGGAGATTACCCATTACAATACAAACTTACATATGCTACAATCTTACAGACTTTTTCTTTATATTTTATTTATTAGTATAGATCAGTGGGCGTAGCATGGTTGCCATTTTATCACTTATCGTTGTGGTAAAGACGCCCATCACGCTCTGACAAGTATGCGAGTGCGAGAGTGACGGATGCCTTATCCACAACGATAAGTGATAAAATGGCAACCGTGCTACGCCCGCAGTTATTGATGTCAAATAGATAAAGGGTCACAGCTCACTAGACCCACCCGGCACACGCACCGCACCGCCTCGCCATGCTACGTTACGTTAGCGACTCCATACTGCGTTACGTTAGCGACTAGAGTCGCTAACGTAACATAGTAAAGGGCATGTTCTTTTTAGTGATCCTTACTAAAATTGATCCAACGAAACACTGTATTATACAGTATAGAGAGCACTGAATCAAATAAGGTAAGTGTTTTTTTATCGTCAAGTATTTAAAACGATCGTAACCCCCAAAATTATTTCTTGCTTGCTCGCTAATGTTTGCTCGATATGCTGTGGTCAGATTCTATAGTCAGTTCGGTTCTGGTAGCGCCAGAACTTAGCCAAAGTTCTACTTAAGGTCAGCTTTTTAATAAAGTCTGCCTTACAAACTAGTAAACGGTCCATAAAAACCGTGTAAAAACTTAAACTGTTAAACTGCCACAATGTCTACAACGCATAAAATTTCAACCATTCATTTATTTAAGGACTTATAAAGCGTGGCCGTTAAAACTTGGAATTAACGGTCATTTCAGATGATGGTTCTGGTGTCCTGTTTTACTGCGGTTTTCTGTTAGTTTTAATTTATCTTACACGCGCGTTTTTAGTCAAAGAACTAAGCGTCTTTCGCGTACCAATTTGAGATCAATGTGTTTCTCGCTCTCATTTTGACACGTTGGATGTGACACAAAATCTTTTATGGTTTTAACTGAAACTGTATTTTCACAACACATGAGTAAACGGGCGATAATTAGGAATATAATGTGAATAAGCATGTAGCCTTCCTTTCTTGGGTTATCCCATAAAAACACAGTGTACTTTCATTGCCTAAAGGCATTCCACGATGGGGTAAAATGGAAGGTGACATTAATTTTGTGTGGTAGTGTCGCCAAACGCAAGCGGTAAATAGAAAAGTCGCCCGACCTGTACGGCTAACATGAGTTTGACATTGTCATTTTTCGTTAACGAGAATCGAGTTTTCTATCTGTGCACCTCTATTGCACTTTGACAGTACGAGCGGGATGCACAGATAGAAAACTCGATACTCGTTAGCGTAAGCCGTCATTGTCAAACTCATGGTAAGCGTACTGGGTCGTTTTTCCTATTCCTGGGCAAATATTAAGGGTCATGCGACAAATATGGCTGTCCGATACAAGCCCCCTAGCATTTGTGATGTCACATGTCTAGATCACTTGCTCGGCTCTCGTTTACCCAAGGAACCCAAAGCCACCTACAATCGGGTCTGCCCCTAACAAGATGAACGAAAGACTCCCATTAGTGGAGCTCCTTGGAGAACCCTTTGTACAGCAGTTGGTATGCACGCTTATCTAATGTTTTGACATGACATCACTTTATCTAAAGCACTAGGAAGCTTGCTCCAAAATAACAGATGTATCGTAAAATAATAATAGTACAAATGTACTTCAAACCAAATCCGCCTCAGTTAGATTGCTCGCAATAATATCGCTACAACCAAGCCAAGAGGCCGCCTCGTTCCAATTGTTAGCGCTGTGGCGCAGTGATTGCTCAGCTCCGATTGGCTGCAAAGTATACGAAAAGAAGTAGTGCATCTCTAAACATTTACGAATAGAATATTGTTATATTGCAAACAATTCGACGACCGCAAGCAACAGGTCCTGGGTGCGAATCCCGGTAAGGGCATTAATTAGTGTGATGAGCACGAATATTTCTTTGTGAGTCATGGATGTTCTTTATTCATTTATTTCTCTACATAAGTTTGTATGTTTATAGTTTATGCTTGCTTAGTTTGGGGCTAGGTCGATTTGTACAAGATTGTCCGCAAATATTTATATATAACTAGCTGTTGCCCGCGACTTCGTCCGCGTAGAACTTGTTACCGTCTTAGAAAAATGATTGCTATTAAATTATTGTGGGTTGAACCTTAATTATCGCCAACCCAAACGAAGTTCTACCATCTTAAGGGATGATTTCCGACACAAAAACTATCCTATATCCTTCCAAGGGTTTCAAATTATCTGTATAGAAAAAATCATCTAAATCCGTTCAGGGATTAAGCGTAAAAGGTAACAGTGCGATGAGTTCATTAGTTTAAATTGCTAAATTGAAAACTTCGTTATTACAAATATAAATATCTTAAGAATCATCAACAGACGTTTTTGCTTAATAAACTATATATTTTTTCATAATGTACTAAAGAAAGCTACAATACTCGAATTGTTTGCCTAAATCCGTCCAGTAGTTTTACTCACGCTATTCCGGGCTACCTCCATAGTTTTGAAACTAATGCTAAAAAACGTAGAACTTTCCATCTCCATCCGCCGTCCCCATTGAATGGTGTTAAACAATATATTATTTTGATTATCCAAAATAAACTTTTTAAATTAACCAAATAATCAGCAGGTTGAATGAAACATTACCTTCTTTTCGGTTCTGGGAGCATCGCAGTTCTAACCTAACCTAGATTTCTGGTAGCTGTTTGGTTCTGTACGGGTTGTGGTTCTAACTTAACCTAACCTTCTTTTCTGCTAGCAGTCGGATTATGTATACTGCTCACAACAAAATAAGGGCCGCTTACATTTTTCTATTGTATTGTTGATTATTGGACAGAAACTAATTGATAAGTGGCTAATTAATGATGCATCCTTCAGAATTCAACCTCTTTCATGCTCGTGTTTAAGTATAATAGCAAAAAAAAGAATAGGTACTTACTATTTTATATCATTTTCCCGGAACTATCTCTATACTTGTGGACCCTATTTTCTTTTGAGTTGTATATTTTGACTAATAAATGGCTTACCATATAAGTAGTATATGTATGACTTAAGAACATACTTCCAACCCTTATTTAACCTCCTTAGAGGATGAATTTTAAGTAACACTGTAATCAGTTTCCTAGTCTTACCGAAGTAACAGAACCCTTACTTTAAAATTGCCTTGTTCCCCGTAGAATCATCCAATTCCTTTTAGCCCATTCAGGAGCTGAATGTTTTTAACCCCCTTATGGAATCAATTTCAAACAGTCAAAAACAGAAATTACAAATCTCTTACATAAAATGTGTTGCTCTTCATACAAACTTTGAACCCCCTTTAACACTTGTAGGGAATGAATTTCAAAAAACTCTGAAATCAGTTTTGTAGTCTTTTAACATAGAGGTTAAGATCGAAGTTACAAATCTCTTACCACTTCTAACATTTTCTTAGCCTCTATATAAACCTTGAATCACGTTTTAACCCCCTTAGGGGTAGAATTTTTCCAAAATGCGGAGAGAACTTTTTTTATTCTAATAAGAAATCTTTATACAACGTTTTAGGTCTCCAGCTCAAAAAAGATTGTTTCTTATCCAAATCTTGCACCCCTTTTAACCCCCTTAAAGATGGAATTTTCTAAAACAATGCAAGTACTTTTCTTGTATTTTAATAAGTAATCTTTCTACAAAGTTTCAAATGTCTAGCTCAAAAAAAGTGTTTCCCATACATACCTTGCACCCCTTTTTAACCCCCTTAGGGGTGGAATATTCTAAAACGCTGAAAGTACATTTTTGTATTCAAATAAGTAATCTGTCTACAAAGTTTCAAGTCTCTAGCTAAAAAAAGACCTTTCCCCCATACACCTTGCACACCCTTTTGACCCCCTGGGGGGTAGAATTTTCCAAAACGCTGAACGTACTTTTTTGTATTCTAATAAGTAATCTTTATACAAAATTTCAAGTCTCTAGTTCTAAAAATAATGTTTTCCCCATACAAACATTGCACCCCTATTTAACCCCCTTAGGGGTCTAATTTTCTAAAACGCTGAAAGCACTTTTTGTGTTTTTAATAATTAATCTTTCTACAAAGTTTCAAGTCTCTAGCTCAAAAAAGAAAGTTTCCCCCATTCAAACTTTGCACCCCTATTAAACCCCCTTAGGGATGGAATTTCCAAAAATCCCGTCTTATCCCTAGCCTACGTTATAAAAGGAAGTTCTGATGTAAATTTCAAGTTTCTAGTCCCAGTAGTTTCGGCTGTGCGGTGATGAATCAGTCAGGACCTTCAAGCCTTCAAGAAAAGAGCGTACTCCCATCTTAAAGGCCGGCAACGCACCTACAACTCTTCTGGTGTTGTAAGTGTCCATGGGCGCCTATTATCGCTTACCATCAGGTGATTCGACTGCTCGTTTGCCTCCTATATCATGAAAAAAAAGGAAGTCTTCTACAAGTCTATTACATCCGCAATTACCAATCTCTGACTTGCAAGCTTGCAACTAAATAAATGTCACCACCGCAAGAGAAATCGAAAATCAAACAGAAAATTATAGTAATGACATTTTACAAACTTTTGCTAGTTGGCTATGAGAACATCATAACTTCATCATGTGTCATTTGGCTGTTATCCTACAACAATTTGCCTTAAAACGTAAAGATATCATAAATTGTACTGAGATATCCGGTGTCCGTGTAACCTATTATTGTTTTCTAAACTTTCGGAGGCCGTGTTTCTAAGAGCGTTTCTCAAGAAAATGCCACTTCATTTTTTCGGAGATTTTCTGCCACTTCTATGTTATTTCTACTCGAAATCACAATGTCTTTCCATCCCAATAGGAGAAAAAAGTGTCCCAAAATGTCCATACATTTTTGCACTTTCTTATTGTGTTACCAACATACAAAGTATAAGGTAAATGGTAACACAATAAGAAAAATATCTTTGGTACAGTTTTTCGTCCTACCAGGGTCGAAAGAGCTCCTGATTCTGAAATTAATAATAGTGCCAAACGGAAGAGAGAGCTAGAATTTACTAGTGATGTGTAAAAAAACACAAGACACTAATACCTATGATCAGGCAAAGCAGATCTACTGATTTTTACTCAGACTGCGCTTCTGTTCAAGTTCACATTTAAATGCAATCACGGTTGGCAACTCTCGAAGGGATGCAACTTTTCCGATTCAATGTTGCTGCAAGACGATTGCATGTCCCGGATGTGCTTTGAAAAACATAATTTTGTAGGTTTGTAAAAGGTTTTGACGACCATTCGTCATGAAAAATCAAAAAAATCGGCCAAGTGCGTGTCGGGCCACACGCAGTGTAGGGTTCCGTAGTTGCCTGTCTGTTTTAATAGTTACATCGACGTGCGGTGCGGTTGCGTCAGCCGAATTTGTACGATGATTGGCCTTTCCAAGTACACATTAAGTTGGTCGACTATTACTCGGTAACTACTTATGCCTACTTGTCCGTGATAGTTTTTCTTTTAAATTCATTATATTTACTACTACCACGAATTTTTTCACATCCCCAGTAGTAGCCATTTAGCCGGCAGGGGAGGGGACACATGACTCTAACAAAAATTAGGGCTTTAAAGCCCAATATCTCGCAAACTAATCACTGGTTTTAGGAAACCCATAATATTCTTGAATGAGCTATCCAACGATACCCCACACCATGGGTTAGACGAGAAAAAAAAATACATCCCCGCTTTAGGTGTAGGGGAGGTACCCTAAAAGAAATATTTTTCCAAATTGTATTGTACTGTTTTGTCGGCGTGATTGATTCATATACCCATGCCGAATTACAGTTTTCTAGTAGTAATGGCTACTAAGCTAAGCCGAAAACGGACGGACAGACGGATTTTACATACATACATACATTCACGCCTTTATTCCCAAAAGGGCTAGGCAGAGCACATGAAACTTATGTCCCAGCGCCACTTTTAGCATAACTATGGGTATAAAAGATCGACAAAATGTGATATTGCAGTGATAGGTTGCTAGCCCATCGCCCACAACACACTTCAACCCTGCTCCCTTAGTCGACTTTTACGACACCTACGGGAAGGAAGGGGGTGGTGCAATTCTAACCGGACACCACACCACTGACACCACCGTTATATTTTACCTTTTCTTTTAAGTAAAATCATCACATCGTCATCATCACATCACTTTAAGAGTTGTCCTCTTGTCGGTGAATTATTTTCCATTTCTATCAATTGTACGCCAGCCCTTTGATTTGCTGATACGACACGACACCAGCGTTTTTCTTTACTTGGTCTAATAACTGCGCCGTGGTCTACCCCTGCCAGTCCATTTATGATGGTTTTAAAGAAGTTGTCGTGCCGTATCAAAAGACCAATCATTTTACCCTTCTAGTGCTGATGGTATTCAAGATCGCTCTCCTCTCTATCACCCTTATTAACCCGTCCTCTAGATATGTATGTAAAAATTGTTATTATTTCTAGCGTCTATAGTTTTCTATCGCCCAAATATTTCTTATGCCTATTACAACGCCAGTGACCTCGTAAACGACACTGCGTGCTTTTTATACCCCAATAGTTTTTGGATTGAGAAATCGTGACCCATCTTTACGGGTTTTCGAAGGGCAACTCTCAAATATCAAAAAGGCTTAAGCGACTTTCATATAATATTAAATATACGCCATTTCAACCCAACGGGAGCGTTAGACTGAAAATAAAATTAACATAAACGAGTAATTTAGGCCTCAAATACGTAGGTCTTAGCCTAATGGCACACTTACATTGGATTTATATTTGTTAACGTGAAAAATTAAGAAGGTGGACACACACTTACACTAACAGGCAATTTTGAAATTCCCAGACAAATAATTGCACTGGAGACTTTATAAAACACACGGTTTTTTCTTTGGCCACTATCCTACTAATATTATAAATGCGAAAGTTTAGATGTTTGGAAGTTTGGATGTTTGGATGTTTGTTACTCAATCACGCTTAAACGGCTGAACCGATTTGAATCAAATTTTGCACAAAGATAGATTATGGCCTGGATTAAAATATAGGATAGTTTTTATCCCGGGTCCACGCGGACGAAGTCGCGGGCGGAAGCTAGTAACAATATAAATGCTTTGGCATTCTTTTACTTATGTCACCTTAAAGCCGTTACTCGCGGTGACTGCGCTACAAACGTGATACAGTAACGATACATTGTCAAGTGACTGTGATTTTGACAAGTGTCGCGCGTTCGGGAAACGCGCGTTGTATCGATGCAAAAAGACTTAGTACTTATAACCGCTCTTATGTGTAACGGAAAGGAAACGCTCCGCGTTCGAGGCTGTCCTACTGATTCTATTCCATTTCTGATACGGACTCTTTATTTTTAACCTGAATTTTATGGCATACATTATTTTCACTTTAAAGGCCAAAAATAATGTATGCTACGGACTCGTATAACGTTGTAACTACCTTCAGCTCGTTAGAGTATACAGCGTCATACCGATGCAACAAATTGCTCCCTCCTTGGAGCACTAACAAGCTGCGCGCATATTGGATACACAGTAAATATCTACATGGCTCAATCTAAAGCTGGCCATGTGTATGAAGAAGACGAATGGAGCGCGGAAATCGGCCCATTAAAATCACTAGTGGCTCTTTGAGCAGTAGAACTCGCAAGCCTTGCTTTTTTCAAGCTTTTTTTTGGAGCATCCGCATTGTCAAAAAATACGATATAATTATTAAAAAATGAGAAATGCAAACAGCTATGCAGACGCCGAATAGCGCAGACATACGAGATATTTGTTGACCAAGCTGACACGGAGGGGTGCGTTCCGTATCACATTCAATTTTTTTCGGCAGTTTCTAATATCGCAAGCAAGATTATAAACTGACGGTGTTCATAATCTGACGGTGAGATAATATACAAGGTCGGATGTTAAGCTGTGTATTGTGAGTTATCTTATAAGCAAGAGGTCCTGGGTTAGAATCCCTGTAAGGGCATTTATTTGTGTGATGAGCACGAATATTTGTTCCTGAGTCTTGGATGTTTTCTATGCATTTAAGTATTTATTTATCCTTATCTATATAAGTAGGTTTGTCGTCGTTCAGTAGGTACCCATAGTACAAGCTTTGCTTAGTTTGGGACTAGGTCGATTTGTGTAAGATTGTCCCATAATATTTAGTAATTTTATTTATGTAAACTGACGTTTTCATGTGGGACCCCGGAAAATAACAACTACCTATTCCTGGTAGAAGGTACCCGTCCCGATCGGAGTCCTAAGATCCAAATTATCGACGTCTTTTTCCGGTGCTAATACGAACCATCACTTTTCAATAGCAGCAAGCATACTCGTGTCATAAACCTTTCTAACTGAACATCAAATTCGACGAATTTACATAAGATCGTTTATCGAATATAATAGTGTCAACCCTAGAAATATATTAATGTCAGTCGATCTGAATAAGCGTAGACTAATTTAACAGAAAGGTATCAGTAAATTTCAGTTGAATCATCATTCGAAATCGTAAAGCTGGGTTCAGCTCAGCGGCCGGATCAATCGGATTTGACGTTTGGTTTAGCCGAGTGGGTAGGTGACCCTGCCTACGAAGCTAACGGTCCTAGGTTCGAATCGCGGTAAGGGCAAAAAATGAATATTTGTATGGTGCTGATGGGCATGAATATTTGCTTGTGAGTCTTGTATGATTTCTATGTATTTAAGTACGACCTTTATTTACCAGGTCATCCATCTTCCACCTTGTGGGGGCCTCCCACGCTGCGCGTTCCGGTACGTAGTCCCCACTCGAGAGAACCTTTCCGCCCCAACGTCCATCGGTTCTACGTGCAATGTGCCCCCCGCCCACTGCCACTTAAAGTTTAGCAATTCGGAGGGCTATATCGGTTACCTTGGTTCTGCTGCGGATAGGATATTGTCAATGGATTCTTTAAAATCTATCAGCCGAAAGAGGTCCACTGCTGGACATAAACCTCCCCCTAATAAAACTAAACGATAAAAAGTGCATGTCGGTCGCTCTGGTCTCGAACCCGGGTACATCGGCTCTAAGGCCGTAGTCCGAACCATTGGTCCAACTATGTCTTGTGACAACACGGCGAATTTTGAAATACCTTGATTGCGTGTACGAGGGCTGCACTGAAAGTATCGGGAATCTAATACTTACAAACTTATTTTGAACTTATTTATACCTTTTTATAATCTCTGAAGTTCCTTCTTTGCTGAACTTATGAAAAAAACACTAGTCGCCGCATCATCCTTCACCACGACAATGCCAGCCCTCACACCGATCGGAAACAAATGAGTATCTGTAAGGTCGAACTACTAGACCATCGTCCATACAGCCCCGACCTAAGTCCCAACGACTTTTTCAGATTCCCCAAAATAGATAAAAGGATAAGTTGCGTGGTCAGCGGTTTCAGACACCGCCAGAAGCAGTGGTCTTTTAAAATTTCCATTTTGTCGTCCCCTATTTCAGCGTTCAATAAGTGTTTTAACGACTGGCTTGAACGCATGGAAAAGTGCATAAAATATAAAGGAAAATTGAAAAACAATAAAAATACTTTTATTCAATGTAACTGCTTTTTTTTCTATTCCCAAAACGTTCAGTTTGACCCTCGCAACCACCTCGCAACTAAGACACAAAAACTGTTATTACACCGCCGTCGTAACAATCAATCATCATCCTCTTAGTGTTATCCCCGGTCATGCCCCTTATGGAGCCCGGGGTCCGCTTTGACATCTCATCCTAAGATTTGGCGTAGGCACTAGTTTTACGAAAGCGACTGCTATATGACCGGGGATTAGACCGGTTTCTTCGTGATGTTTTCCTTCACCGAATAGCTAACGGTAAATAATCCGTACATAAGTTCCGAAAAACTCATTAGCACGTGCCGGAACCGCATGCCGGAACCACTAAGATACACTAATTAACTAACAATAAAATGTTAAAATCGTCAACATTCAGATTAAAATACTTAAAGCCTTGAGAAAACGTGGGTCCAATCCAAGTTTCTGGGTAATGAACGTTGTTAAGGAAATATTGGCATTTCAAATTGGATTGGAGAATTGACAAAGGAAATACAAACATTAGGGTGAATCAATTCAGATTTCATTTCCAATTTGAGTCGGGCTACTTAATATTTCAATGTTTTCTGTTCATGAGAAACTCATTGTTGTCAAGGCTTAATGGAATATTTGAGATATTATTAACGTGGTTTGGACACTTAGGTAAGCTTATTGAATTTTGTGTTCAATTATTACTAGGCTTCTATTCCATTACATGTTTTGAATTAGACTCAGTTTGGAATTAGTCGAAAATGTGTTTAAGTTACGAGAACAACATTTCTTTGCCACTCCGCTATAAAACGTGCAGGTCTATTAGGCGATGATGAGATGCACCGATTTGGGTATTTTTACATGCGGTTAATGCGCCCGCCCTCTGCTTCCGCACGTGCAAATAATTAAAGCAAACCACCGCCTAGCACACATAGCCTCGACACTCGACTACGAGGCATCATCAGGAGATGCTGGCAGGAGATGTTGCACCACGTCCACCGAGCCATCTTTATTTTTACCTGACTGTTGCTATAATAAGGACGCACCCAATATAGCGGTCGAATACGGATGTAGACTCGAATATTATTATTACTTGAAATGAAAAAGGCAAAAAAATATGCCTAGTGGCGAAAATCCCATTCAGATATCTCAAAGAATAACGCAGCTTCAACCTTTTTAATATTGCTTGTTAGAGAGAGAAAACCCAAAGAGTGTGTGACGTCACACTACAGGATGATGTGGGGGGCCGCGTTGAACACGATAGGGCGCGGCACGTTGCAGTCTATAAGTGTGACGTCATCGTTTCATATGAAGTGGCGTTTTCCGAAAAAGGGACAGAACATAACCCTTCTTAAAACTTTGGGCACTTATAACTTCGTGATTATTTAACCTTTTTTGATTTTTTCTGCATTTGACTACATTTTTAATCCTTTTTTGAGAAAATATATGACATTATTGATTATTTTATTTAGTGTCTACACCCCTATTACGTGGTTGGAGGGTAGCCTGCAGAAAATCCAGGGGAAGCCTCCGGCACGACCACGCGGGGACGTTTAAACACTGGAAAAGTCGACTACTCGCTGGTTCGCTAAAACCTAGTCTACCAGAGAAAAGTCCAGCAAGAAACAGCTAGGCCCGACTTGGGTCGGACTGACTCTACCCGGTATGCGGCGGTACCGGGACGAATAGGGATTGTATTTATTATTTTTTAGTTATTTTTTGTATGTGATACTGAACTTACGTGTCTCGGGCTCAGGCAGAATATCAGTGCTTCTCTCGAAATGCGAAGCGTATAACTGAGCCATGAATCCTTTTGTTTTGCTGCGGCGCACACAGCAATTGTATTTTGACTTTTTTTTTTTTTGGTATGTTATTGTATGTCTAGTTGTTCCATATTGCGTATCGAATATTTGTTATAATTTTGCTATTTTACGATGTTTTTTCTGTTTCTGTGCGATTGTAGCAAACAAATAAACGTTTTATCTATCTATCTATCTATTTATCTGTGTTGTCGCGATCTCGCGGTGGACGTCCTCGCCGGCGGGAACGCCGAAGTGTACGCGATGTAATGGACGCCGAAAGCGCAGCGTTCCATCTTTCGATGGATGCTGTGATTACGTCGTCCGGGTCCCCTAATCAGTACGACGTAACAGTAACGACAGAGGGGGGAGGGATGGGAACGTAGTCAACAGCTTTCCTAACTAAAGGATTCCTTTGGTGGGGAGCATTGTCAAAATAACGTCTGGCAGCCTGCTTAAAGAAAATTATACATGGTGCTAATCCCTATGTCGTGGTGCAGGCTGAGGTTCAAATGGTACCACGGGGCACCATTCACCCTACGGAGAAAACCATTCTGAATTACCTGAAGCGGCTTGAGCGATGACATAGGCACGTGAGTAAATACTACACTTTGCATATGTCATAATTGGACGAACACAAGTCTTGTAGAGTGTTAGCTTATTTCTAAGTGTAATTTTACTAAACTTGTTAATCATCGGCCCAAGCCTTCCTAGTACGAACAACGCGCGGTTGCGTACCCTACGGATGTGGCTACGGAAAGTTAGTTTACTTTCGAGGGTCACTCCAAGATATTTGGCCTCATTGACCCAGGGGATGGGTCGGTCAAACATATGGATCGCAGCCACCCGTCTTTCTATACTAACGTAGTTGGACTGGTGGAAGACTATTGCAGTGCTTTTGTCCGGGTTGACTTCGATACGCCAAAGATTAAACCAATGACCTATGTCGGTGATTGCCTCTTGGAGGTATCGCCGGATAATAGCGTACTTACAATGGGTCGTAAAGGGCACGGTGTCATCCGCAAACAACCCCAGTTGCACCTTAGGGTGCCTGGGTCATTTGTGAACAACGAGTAAAGAGTGGGAGAGAGCGTGGGTCCGAGTACGTTCCCAGCAGTCGGTATCGAAAGCTTCGATCACTGAGAGGTTTTGTATGGTGAGTACAAGTCTGTCCGGTATGCCGAGTTGATATAACTTGTATACCAGCCCGTTATGCCAGACCTTATCGAAGGCTTTCGCCACGTTCAGAAAGATCGCACTGGTCTTGAGCCCCTGGAATCGAGAGAAGCCGTCTAACACGTGCTCCGTGACGCGGTGCACCTTTTAAACGCATGAGTATCCGGATCTAAAGCCGAACTGCTCGTCAATGGGGAGGTGGTTATTCCCAGCCGTATCTGAGAACTCTCGTGAGTAGGATCCGCTCGTATAGCTTTCCAAGGGAGCCAAATAAGCTGATCGGTCTATAAACGGCAGGCGAAGTCCGGGGTTTAACGGGCTTCGCTATCCCTATGACCGTTGCACATTACCACGCGGCTGGAAAGTGGGCATTAGTCAGCACGGCATTAAAGATGCCAACCAGAAGGAGGAGGTGGGTTTCGGGGAGAAGTCTCAGAATGCGATTGGATACACCATCCGCACCCGGAGCCCTCCTAATACGAGACGCCTGACGTGATTACTGACTTCCTTAACCGACGCCGGTAAAATGGGTGAAGTTACAGAATAATATATCGTTGTCTAGTACACATAACACAAGCCTTATTGAGCTCACTATGGGACTTGGTTGATTTGTGTAAGATTGTCCCCTTATGTATATTATTTTTACTAGCTTCTGCCAGCGACTACGTCCGCGTGGAACTCGTTTATATCGCAACTCCATACAAACTTTCACCCCACCATTTCACCCCCTTAGGGAATGATTTTCGGGATACAAACTATCATATGTCCTTCCCCGGGACTCAAACTATCTCTATACCAAAATTTATCTAAATCGGTTCAGCGGTTTAAGCTTGAAGAGGTTACAGACAGACAGACACTTTCGCATTCATAATATTAGTATGGATTATTTATAATAATGATCTCGTAACTTATCATGGAGTTCTCCAAATAGTAACGCCTGATTCAATCGATTACAAATGTTCTTTGTCATTCAGGTACACATCATTGCTTCTTAAACAAAGGTGGACAAGTAAGTTTTACAGTCAGTGAGCTGTTAGAATAACTGTAATAATCCTACTAATATTATAAATGCGAAAGTTTAGATGTTTGGATGTTTGTTACTCAATCACGCTTAAACGGCTGAACCGATTTGAAAGAAATTTTGCATGAAGATAGTTTATAGCTTGGATTAAAATATAGGATAGTTTTTATCCCGGGTCCACGCAGACGAAGTCGCGGGCGGAAGCTAGTAATTTATAATCCACCAAATTATAGCCGCTTTATAATCGACTTGAAAAATGGAGGGGGTTTTAAATTCGTCGGTATTATGTATAATTTTCCGATTAATCGAAGACGGATTTGGATAATTCTTTTTTGTTTGAAATAGTACCCTTTCCAGGAGGTACTATGGTCATCTGGTCAGGGTCTGATGACGGGATTTTGGAAAAATCGAGTGAAATCACACAGCACACTTAAAACGATTCGGGTATCGATTTTAAGCTCGTAAAACTTTTTTTTAAGTAAATTATCCTACAAATATTATAACGTCTGCGAAAGTTTGGATGTTTGTCACTCAAGTACGCTTAAACGGCTCAACTGATTTGGGTGAAATTTTGGAAGAGGATAGTTTGTAGCCTGTATTCAAATGAAGGATAGTTTTTATCCCGAACCCACGCAAACGAAGTCGCGGACGGAAGCTAGTTTATAAATAAATCGCTTCAATTCCAGCCCCCCTAGCACACTAGGTTTTATGTCCGAAGTAAAGCATTCGTCTCTCTTGCACTCGCACATTTGCCAGAATGCGACGAATGCTTTATGTCCGACATAAAACTTAGCGTACTAGCCCCCCTGGTGGCAGATCATTTGCTTTAACGTTAAACCCCATAAACTTAGACTCCCAACTCAGTATTTTAAGTACTTATGAATAAAGTTCAATTTCAATTGTCAATAATCGCCGTTTGCTCTCACCTAACAACTACCGCGCCCTTGCCACTGACTATCAGTCTAGCTTTATTGAAAGATTAGCTCTTTTATGGCCACAATTTTATTACACCCATAGATAAACTATTTTCGGTTTTACTACTCTATACAGCTCTGTTTCCAGAAAACCGCTTAATATGTCAATCGATACTAATATTATAAATGTGAAAGTGTGTCTGTCTGTCTGTCTGTTACCTCTTCACGCTTAAACCGCTGAACCGATTGAGATGGAATTTGATATGGAGATAGTTTGAATCCCGGGGAAGAACATAGGATAGTTTTTATCCTGAAAATCATCCCCTGAGGGAGTGAAATGGGGGATGAAAGTTTGTACGGAGCTACGATATAAACGAGTTCCACGCGGACGGAGTCGCGGGCAGAAGCTAGTATTATAAATGCAAAAGTAAATCTATCTGTCTGTTGTTGCCTTCGTAGCGCGTGGCGAACACTTAAGTAACCGATAACAATAATGATGTATGCGAAAAAAACCGATTGTAGAGGAAAGCATAGATCTACGAGCAGAGCACCCCTTGCACTGAACGTGTTAAGAGTCCGCAGTAAGCTCGATTCTCCATACAAACGTAGTTACGCTCTCATTTTAAAACTACGTGTTGGATTATAACGAAACTTTGCATATACAATGACATGAGGTATACGTCACGCTCTACGTCTGTAATTAGTTTATGTAGCTTCAGATACCATAGTAAAAAAAATACAGCGAATTTAAGTTTTTCATACAAAACTTGTTTTTGCTGTATTTCGTTTATTTTATAAACTGGAACCAAATAAACTAATTACAGACATAGATATACCTCGTGTCAATGCATACGCGAAGTTTCGTTATAATCCAACGCGTAGTTTTAAAATGAGAGCGTAACTAAGTTTGTATGGGAAATTTGGCTTAGCTTACTGCGGACTCTTAAAGTTCAACAGTGAATATATTAACACATTCACTGCCAACAATTTCATAGCACTTCACTTGTAGCCAATAAAATGCGAAAATCGTATATAAAGGAGAGCGCCTGCAAGCAGAAAGTGATGAGATACCATGAATACCATGATATGGAAGTGATTATTCCACCTACAAGAGCTAGGCTCTTAAATACATAATATACTTTATACGTAATATACACTATAATTATTGTTCAAGTGACCGCTCCTTACTGCAAGCGGTTGATATCGTAGCTGTGCTACGTGCTACGTTATCGTCTACGTGTGCTACGCCTTGTCCCGAATTTTAGCACCTCTACGTGCAGCCGACGCCAATTTCGTATTAGTTGAAATATTGGACAGAAATTGACGGTCGAAGTTATAGTGCAAACGTTTCCGGGCAAATTTGGTCTACTGTAAAATTTCATATTGGTTAGTTTATATTATCAAACACTTGATGGCGCAAATAAAAAGATGAAAGAACTTTAGTTATAATACTTATACTTTTTTTTGGTACTTAACTAAAGTTTCATAACGCTCTATAAACTCCATTTAATTCGCATCATATTGATTCATTTTCAGTCCTATATTATTATCCGCACGCCGCACTCACCCACACTTGGTTATGCGGTTACGCGAAACAGTTAACACACAACTCGCAACTACGCTCGTTTTTCTCGTATGTAGCGGAAAGCGACTACGGCGTAGGCGCCCGCTAGGCGGGTTCCTGGCAGTGGAAGTGTTAATTTATAATTTCAGTGCGTCAAAAAGCGTCCCAACATGAAGACCCATATTGTGGACAGAAGGTAACCCCCACATCATATGTGGCTATTTTTACCACTTTATGTAACGCTCAACCAGCTACCGTAGAGCATTTAACACTTTCACTACCAGGAACCCGCTTAGCGGGCGCCTACGCCGTAGTCGCTTTCCGCTACATACGAGGCAAAACCACGGGATCGGCTACGAGCGTAGCGCTTATCGATTCTTGGTAGTGAATGTGTTAAAGGTCGTCCTAATTATACCAAACCATTGTAAAACATTCTTTCACTTATAATTTAAGAAATTTTAGATAGGTACATACCATGAAACACTAAAACTTTGCCCAGTATTTGACAAGAACCTCAATATCTATGTTGTTTTATTTTGATAGCCAAATATCCCCAATAAAATACTGTCCCCAGAGAGAAAAATCGCCTTCTGGAAAAAACAATAAAAATATTTGTGGACAATCTGAAGGCCTCCATCCATCGAACGCGTGTCGTGCGCGGCGCGTGTGCTGCGCGGGCCCGCGCAAGTTGTAAAGCATTGAAACGGTCCGAACGCGGGCCCGTAGCGCTAAAGTAACAACTCGGCAGCGCGGCCGCGTGTCGTGCGCGTCGCGTGTGAAGCGCGGGCCCGCGCTTCACACGCAAGAGCATGGTGAGGTACATATTAAATGTATTGGTAGTGAGAGAGATATGACGCGGCGGGCCCGCGCGGGCCCGCCGCGTACCCCCGCTTTGCTACACGCCGCCCGCTTGCAGTGTGAATATACCGCTTCAACCGCGCCCGACACGCGCCGCGCACGACACGCGCCGCGCACGACACGCGCCGCGGACTACACGCGTTCGGTGGGTGGAGGCCTTTACACAAATTGACCCAGTCCCGAACTAAGCAAAGCTTGTACTATGGGTACTAGACGAACGATAAAAAATATATACTTATATAGAAAAATAAATACTTAAACACATGGAAAACATCCAAGACTCGGGAACAAATATTCGTAATCATAACACATATTTATATAACAACTTACATAAGTTTGTTTTTGTGGTTTTTAACATAAGTATATATGTTTAAAGATAGGGAAAGTGCGTACATTCGCCGACAAACTGCTCTCAATTTGGCGAAACATGAAATGTACACTTACCGCTAAGATGTTTTTTTGAAATAAATAAATAATATATAAATATAAATACAGGGATTCTAACCCAGGACGTCTTGCTTCGTAGGCAGGGTCACTACCAACTAGGCTAAAGCGGTCGACTGATAAATACCTATTATGCGTAAAATATGATGACTCCACGGTATTCATTGCAGGAATATTGTTGTTAACACACTGCCAAGAATCGCTACGCGCTACGCTCGTAGTCGATCCCGTGGTTTTTCTAATATGTAGCGGTAAGCGACTACGGCGTAGGCGCCCGCTAGGCGGGTTCCTGGCAGCGAAAAAGTTAACACATTCACTACCAAGAATCGCTACGCGCTACGCTCGTAGTCGATCCCGCGGTTTTTCTAATATGTAGTGGTAAGCGACTACTGCGTAGGCGCCCGCTAGGCGGGTTCCTGGCAGCGAAAAAGTTAACACATTCACTACCAAAAATCGCTACGCGCTACGCTTTTAGTCGATCCCGTGGTTTTTCTAATATGTAGCGGTAAGCGACTACGGCGTAGGCGCCCGCAAGGCGGGTTCCTGGCAGCGAAAAAGTTAACGGTTGTTATCGTCCATCAGCAGGTCAATTTGCCCTCGGGCGAAGCTGACCGGTTCCACGATAACTATATTTTTTATAGTGCACATAAGATTGAAATCCACTTAAGATCGGAGCCGACCTGAATTTGCAAAGTGTTTTGGCCGTCAAAAGACAGCCCTTGCGAGAGCTAGGGTTGTCACAACAATTGGCTGCTTCTGTAATAGGGATGATGACTACGATTTTTTATGATGTCATTCGAACCAGTTTTTGGAGAGGAACAAATGTTTGTATGGGCTCCCATTAAAGAACATAAATACCCGAAAATTTGAGACAAAGATTGAACTCGCTGGTGGCAGCGCAAAACGCTTCATACTGATAGACTCACAGGTATGACGTCACAACTGACATGTGTACTAATCGTTGTATGGAAAATCAAGTAAATTGTTGTTTCGGTCGCGAAATACTGTCACTACGTTATAAATGTAGTGTAGTGTTTTTCAAATGATTGCAATCATTTACAACTGCCAATACAATACGGTTTTTAATTTTAAATGTTATTTACACTGTTGAAACTTAAAATTGTCATTTATGGACAGAATTAAAAAAAAACTTATTTGAGTCTGACTGGCTTGACATAGTCACATTTTGGTTAGAACAGACGCTATGACTTCAAAATATCGTAACCACACGACATGTTATTATGTTTGAAATTATTGAATTTGGAATTTGTTACAATGTTACTCATGTTTGAGCTTACTCTCAGATTGGATCAGATGGAACTTAGTTATTACACATTTTTTATTAAAATAGCTATCAATAGCAATTCGGCTTGTGACAGTGGGCGGGACGAGTATTAACCACTGTATGTGCGCCCACTGTGCGGTACGTACCGGCAGGCAGCGTGGGTGTCTACCCCTGCCAGAAGGTGGACTGATGACCCGGTAAAGGTCCGCGTGGCGCAGGACCGGTCATTGTGACACTCTTTGGGGGAGGCCTATGTCCAGCCCTCGTTTAAACTGCATTAATTACAAATAGCAAATCATGTTTTGAGCAACAGATTTGATCTGGGGCATTTATAACCGGTCTGCGGGACGCTTGCATGTAAAAACACCTATGGCGAAACATAACGGGCTGTGGTTCGCTTTGAAAACTGCATAATTGGGTAGAAGACAGCAAATAAACTAACCAATAGTTATGAATTTGCTCGAAAAAGGATTAAACATATTGTCAAATGGAGAAAAAAGAAAATAGTCCCTTTTCCGCGAAACGCACTTCCATATGAAACAATTGTCATTTACTATGACGCTCCAGTGTAGCGTGTCACGAGCTCCGAGCGTTTTCTCTCTAACAAGCCATATTAAAACGGTTGTAGCTTCGTAATTTATTGAGATATCTGAATGGGATTTTCGTCACTAGGCATATTTTGTTGCCTTCTTTCTTTTGGATCAATAATACATTTTTATTAAACAACCCTATTGCGCTGCTGGTGACCCATCCCACGGCGATCACACATTTTTATAGTCTCATCATCATTACGTCATCATGGAACCAATTGAAACGTAATAAAATGTCTTGCATCGGCAACCCTGGCCGTCATTTGCATTTAAAACAGATTAAAGAGACTGCCGCTCGGCAATTGAGTTTTTTCCGGCCTAGGCCCTTTGCGGGTCGATGCCGATCGCTGGCCCGTGTCGCGTCATTAGGGGGCTTTCAATACTTAAATGCCTGTTTATGTGGATGCTATACAAAGATGTAAACAGATATACCAAATTTAACACGTTTTATCGGGTAAAGCTAAAGAAAGGGGGGAGGGGAGGAGGGATGTTTTTTTTTCAAGTTCTAGTTTTCACTTCTGCCAGCACTCCCGGAGTGCAAACTGGTCTTTTTTAATGGAAAGTGTATTTAAGAGTGTTAATGAATTTTGTAATTATAGAAAATTAGTTAAAGTTTTAAAAGAATGGCCAGAGACTGCTCAGAATCGGGAACACTGGAAAAAGTGGGGGAGGCCTTTGCCCAGCAGTGGGACACTACAAGCTCACAATAATAAAACAAATAAGGAAATTAGTATAGGGACATTTTAATTATTATTAGGTATACTTCTTTATTATTTCTACCGACCGGTTAGCCCAGTGGGTAGTGACGCTGCCTACGAAGCTGAAGGTCCTGGGTTCGAATCCCGGTAAGGACAAATATTTGTGTGATGAGCATGAATATTTGTTTCTGAGTCATGGAAGTGTTCTATGTATTTAAGTATTTAAAACTATTATATATATCGTCGTCTAGTACCCATAACACAAGCCTTACTGAGTTTACTATGGGACTAGGTCGATTTGTGTAAGATTGTCCACTAATATTTATTTATTTATTTATTTCTATTGTATTGTTGAATAAGTTTAATTTTGAGGTGTCATATCAGCCGAAAGATGTCCACTGGCTGGACATAGGCCTCCCCCGAAGAGTGCCGAAGTGGCCGGTCCTGCGCCACCCGCATCCAGCGGACTCCCGCAACCTTTACCAGGTCATCAGTCCACCTTGTTTTGAGGTGTAATTAATGTTATTGTGTTATTTTTGTTCTACTACTTCTTCATGCTTAACTTGTGCCATGTTTATTGATTACTTTGACTTCTGCATTGGAAAATGACAGTTGAGTAGTCGTAACGTACGTTCGAAATGTTACGTGATTACACCTCTGGTCTAGCCCGAGCCCAGTCGGCACTCGGTCACCGAGTTGTCCATACATTCGCCTTCTAATTCATTAGACTTCAACATTCTACATATAAACAAATAAAATACTGGGAATTTAACAAAATTCTATTCCGAATTCCGTAGTAAGAAAATGTAGACGCTGATGATTTATTTATTACTACCCATTTATTACCCATACTATCACTACTGTCTGTTTACCTCTTCACGCTTAAACCACTTAACCGATTTAGATAAAATTTGGTATAGAGATAGTTTGAGTCCCTGGAAAGGACATAGGGTTGTTTATATCTCGGAAATTACCCCCTATGGGGGTGGAATAGGGGGTGAAAAATTGTATGAAGCAACGATATAAACGATTTATACGCGGATGGAGTCGCGGGCAAAAGCTAGTAGAATTTATAAGTAAGTCAGATTATAGGTTAGCACCTATTACTCCTACTACTAAAGTGTGCCCCTTTTCAGTTGGTGGGCTTAAGGAGTAAAGGAATTCGGAAAAATACATGCTCTCTGATTAATAACGCTATGAAATTAATCTAGTGTAACCCCTAATACTACAAAAACACCAAATACTTCAAGAACACTAAATACTACAAAAATACCTTTTCCACTGCTAAAGTCGGTCAAAAACCACAGTTATAGTCATCCCCAAATCCTTATCACTTAATAAGGACGGGTTGCACCAACTTACAATGACAGACCGATCAACGTTAAATATGGCGCCGGCGGCTGTCATTCCATGGAAACCTGTCAAACTTTCCATTCCTTCAGATTTTAACAAAAAACGATTACGATTACAGACTGCTGGAACCCACCCTAAATCTGGAAATAAATTAAATCGCAAACTGTCCAACCATTAACCCAACATTAACTTACTCTGGAAAATGGAAGTTTCCCAATTTCTACTCACTGGCACCATCTTCCGTGGCCCAAGTGTACTACGTTCCTTCACCATAGATAAATAAATTATAATTAATGATCTTTTGGAACTCACGTTTAGAGTTTGACAGTTTCCCGATTTGCCTGATAAATGATAAAAGAGTAGGTACCTAGGCGGTTTAAGTCTTAAACTAAGGTAAACAATATTTTACCTACCACCTACTTCTTAGCTTTACTATTCTTTTCTCCACTACCCAAAGGATGTCTGGAAGATCTTGAGCTATAAGACCGCCTGTTGCTTTGTACGTATACGTATGTATGTAAAAACAACCCCACACGGTTAGCACGCGAGCGTTCTTGCACTTTCCGTCTCTCTCTTATTAGAAAATTTATTAGAAAATTATTATAACGAGACGGATAGGGCGAGAAAGCTCGAGATAGCTCGCGCGCCGTCGTACTAACCGTCCAGAAGAGGATAGGGGGTATGTAAATAGGTTGTCATAATAAAAAAATAAGTAGTACAAGGCTTACTTAATACTTTCAATGCTAGGAACCCACCTAGCGGAACCCGGTGAAGAAAACCACGGGATCGGCTACGAGGCTGCGAGGGTAGCGACTTTTGACAGTGAATGTGTTAATACTTAGTAAGGTAATGCCATTGAAGAGTTTCATCTTCTGACTCCATAATCATATCAACTTGGTGGTACAGTTTTAATTAATTAAATGTAAACTAAGTTTAATCTAAAAAAAGGCCCGAGGCATTGTACCGAGGATGCTGGCGGCATTTCCTCGCTGAATTGCATACCGATGCGTTGCGCGAGAAAGCTATCAGCTCTTCGGTCACCAGCCACGTCAACCAGACGCTTCGCGATTTCCAATAGAAGTTGGGGTACATATCCTCGCATAATCTGGTTACATTACATTACTCTATTTTCCTCATTCCTCTGGCCTTCATTAAGTCAATCATCACCATAGCTTCCTATCCGTATTTCAGTGTGAGATTCGTGAATATTCTGATACGTGAGCTTAGAACGTATATTTTAAACGAAGTATTTATTTATTTATACCTACATGCATGGAGAGCCAACAGCGTGACATATTACTATACCCTACAATAGAATTACAGAGCCAATTACATGTTCTCACTATCTTACAAGAACAAATTAAGCCCAATTAAATTACGCACACAAGTACTTACAGCATAAGGATATGTTCTACAAGACATTTACCCAACATTTTTTTAGTTCAAATATAGATCGAAGACATAGTAAGTACATTACATGAATCATGATTTTAATAACCTAAACCCGAACCCAAACCTGCGCTATTTTAAGTATCCCCTATATTAAATCAGACTAACTTATTTCTAATTACTGATATGCTATCATTAAATAATAATGCCAAGTCTAAATTAACTATAACTCTGTTAAGACTCGTGCCCGCCCTGCACAAAAAAAGTGTTTTTCCTATATTTAGTAGAAGCCTTAAAAATACCAATGGGACGAAAGTGCCTAAACCTCCTCCTTGGAATACTGAAAGAAATTTTACCAAGTAAGTTAGGAAAATCAACATTGCCTTTAATAATATTTACTTAGAGCATTATGTCTGTAATTTCACGAAGCTTAACAAGTGGTATTATTTATAAGGTATTTTCACCTCCTACGAGTATTTAACGAGTTGAAAAACCACCGAATTATTTTTTTCAAAGGTTTATATTTTAAAACCAGCTGGACCGATTTTGTTAAACCGTAGCTAATAACCATCTCGAGTCGACCACGCCCCCTTGACAGAGACACGCTTATGCCTTAAAAAGAGATGCAACCCTCTTCGGGAATGGCTTTTTTGGACAAATTTCGATAAATACCTAACTTAGTGAAGTTTTATTTATATTTCATTTAGTGAGATTTTAGATGAGATAAAATACTACAGTATTAACTTGATTGTGTATAATATATTGTTTGAGTAAGCTGAGTAAAAAAAGGAAAGACCCAAATTGCATTTTTTTTCTATCGAAGAAATTTTACGCAATCATGATTGTATCGTTTAAATCAGATAAACAATCATGTAGTCAAGAATCATATATCCGAAAATCAGACCTTATTGTTTCTTAATCTAGTCAGAATGGCGTTTAAAAGCACGCAATAATTTTCAATTCACCCCCTTAAGAGCTACGATTCCACAGACAGACACACAGGCACACAGACGCCCAAACAAGCTTACGGCCCACCTGATGGTAAGTGGTTACGAGGACTCTGAAACCGTACGGTACGCGACCATTTAGGTTCCAGGGTGTGAGAATGAATGCCCTGCCGGCAAGCGGTGCGGTGGTCAAAAGCAGCCGTAGGCATCATTTCCATTAGTTAATCGGAGCACAACCCGTTATAAAAGCTATAGAACACGCACAAGGAAGCAAAGTTACGTTTAACTTATAACGCAAAAAAGGGGCGTTGGGGGTTAAAAAAATAACAGATTCTACCGCACGTTCCAAAAGTTACACACGCGATCATCATGCCGAGAAGTAGTTACGGAATTTTAACAACCCAACTCATTTTCTAAATAAAAATTTAATTTAGATCTATCTAACTGACGTACGAAGCGCTACGCAATCGACCAGCTGATCGGTGTAAAAATAAAATATTCGTTTCACGAATCCCCTCAAGAGGCGCGTAGGAATAAATAAGAGCCCTACAGATTTAATGGAAATATAAATATTAAAATTATTAATAAAGGCAAGGTAAAGGTTAAAATTCTAATTTGAAGCTGGTTAGTATAAACAAACACCACAGGCCAACTTAATTAATGCTGCGGAGTTTTAATTCCGTGGCCAAGGGATTAGCTTAATTTATGATAATGATCCTAATTCTAACCAACTTTTATCAACGCTTTCCCACATTGTTTTAAGACTCCAATTCGCGCAGAAAAAACATTTCCATGTGTTTGTTTGACTTTAATATTTTCTCTCTGCAAACTGGATCTGAATTAGCTCGACTTAAAATTCTTATTCGATTTTGAGTGGTATCTAAATAAGTCTGGAAAGGGTGATTGCAATTAATTCCGTTTTTCCTCGTAATTCTTAGATTACCGGTTGTCCGAGGCGGCTTTTTGTGTAAATTAGTTTGGCAAACATTTTCCTTCTCGTTTATCTGAATTCGGGGCTTTCTTTGCGTTTATTTTGGCTTTTTCCCGTCATAATTTTCGCCATTGATTAATTTAATTAAACTTAGCAATGAGAACATCATTTATTTTTGGTTTTTGTTTTGGTTTGCTAAAAGGAGGTCAAGTAGGCCTCATTTTTCAAGGAAGAGTATCTTGTACGGTTATAGACTGTATTTGATTTTTCATTGACGAACGAGGACCGATACCATTTTAGGTCTCTGGTATGGCATACCCACACTTACATTTCTCCTTCTTTTAAAATCACCAGAGACATCAAACTAAAACGATATCCGAGCAGACCTAGGACCGCCCACTTTTTTCAATTCAGACTTATAGAATGTCAAAAAAACTAGTTGAAAGGATCTAGATAGCCTTCGGACATCAGGTTAAGGGGATGCCTTGATTCGAGTCGAACACGCCCCCTAGACAAAGACACGCTTATGCCTTCCACGCACGGGAAAAAGAGATGGAACACTCTTCGGGAATGGCTTTATTGTACAAATTTCGATAAATACCCAACTTAGAGAAGTTTTATTTAAATTTCATAAAGTGAGATTTTAGATGAGATAAAATACTACAGTATTAACTTGATTGTGTCGTAAAATAATGTACCGTTTGAGTAGGCTGAGTAAAAAAAGGAAAATACAGACCCAACTTTGGTTTTTTTTTCTATCGAGGAAATTTTAAGCAATCATGTATCGGTAAAATCAGAAAAACAATCATATAGTCAAGAATCATATATCTGAAAATCAGACCTTGTTTCTTAATCTAGTCAGAACGGCATTTCAAAGCACGCGATAATTTCCAATGCACAGCCTTAAATTACAGAAACATATAATGTATATAGCCAAGTAACGTTACAAAACGCAAGACCGATCGGCCTCAGCCGTATTGGACAAACAATCGTGTTGCATATCGTTCAGTATAGAAAATCCAAAAGAGTTCTATCTGCGCAAATACGGCAAAGGGACTCTTATTGCAAAGTAAGGCTTTGTGAGCCAAAGTGCTCGTCAAAGAAAGTCGTTTGGGTCCCCGTCGTCGCATATGACAGTTTCTTGTATACTATGCACGCCTAGTTCAAGTTGGTTAGAATAGGATAAAAAACCGGGACAAGTGCGAGTCGGACTCGCCTACCGAGGGTTCCGTACAAAATTACAAATGTATAGTCTTCAGATTTTTCCGTATACTTATAGTATAAGACGGTGTTATTTGCCAAATTTTATAGTTCTAGGTCAACGGAAAGTTCCCTATAACTTGAGTATGTGGTTTTAATTTCAACTCGATACCTCCATGCGTTCCCGAGATAAAGGGTCTTGACAGACAGCCAAAGTGATCCTATAAGGGCACCGTTTTTTCCTTTCGAGGTACGGAACCCTAAAAAGACTAAGTAGGTACGCATAACAATGCAAACTGTTAGGTGCTAACTACATACTTACAACAAACACATAATTATATTATAAAATAGGAAAAGGTATTTATTTTTCATTCTTCGTCATAAATAGAAAACTATACATCATAAAAATATTTAAAAATCTGTTTATGCTTGTGCCAATGAAGCTCTTTGCCCACAGCGCATAAAATAATTATTGTACCTACCTATAGACGTAGATAAATAGTTAGTAGATAAATATTATAATTAGCTCACTCAATTAACTCACTTAAAAATTTGGATCCTCGTTCCTTTCATAAAGACCCTGTTTTTTTTGTGTAGTTCAACGGAAAGTACCCTATAAATTTTGACTCCCTTTAGAGTGTCGAAATATACGTATTTTGCGGCATTTATTCACAGCTTCAAGGCATTGTAGACTTGAGTATATAGTTTCAATTTCAACTCGATACCTCCATGCTTTCCCGAGATAAAGGGTCTTGACAGACAGACTTTTTCTTACGTTAACTTAGAAGTTTCAATTTTTTACAGCTTCAAGGGACTGTAGGCCTGAGTACATGGTTTTAATTTCAATTTGATATCTCCAGGCACTCCCGAGATAAAGGGTCTTGACAGACAGACGGACAAGAAAGTGATCGTATAAGGGTTCCGTTTTTTCCTTTTGAGGTACGGAACCCAAAAAAGTATTCAGTGGACCTAAGATGGGTACCATTGTATTTTTTAGAGTGACTGATGTTTTATCCACATATGTAAGTATGTGGATACCACATCAGTCACTCTTGCAGTCAAATACTTTTCAGGACGTAATGGATGTCTTATCCACGGCGATAAGTGATAAAATGGCAACTATCCTAGGCCAGCTGAATTGAAATTACCTTGACTTTTCAATCGACCTTCGTACAGCAGCGTTTACAACCGATATAATAAAGTAAACGGCCTATGTGCCCACTTCGCTCGAGCGTACAGCGAGCGGGGCGGGGCGTGCAATGTCCATTAACATATATGCAAAACGTCGACGTCACTCCACCGCACGCTCCGTTGCGAGCGGGCACTCGAGCCTTACCTTACTAACCTTCCAGCAACATGTTTTTGGCGGTTTTTAAAAACATTATTATAATAAGCGGTCTATGTATTATTGGTATTAAGGTAGACTAAACAAATGCACAATTCGGCCAGTGCATACACAAAATATCTTGGAACTATCATGATTGATCTCTCAGCGAGTTGACGTTCCGTAACCATATCTGCCAGTCTGGCCAAAGACACGTTTCCGGTGGCTAGGTTTTGTGATGAGAAACGTTAGAGAAGAGACTTCAACAACTCCGATCTTAAACCACCTCTGATACGGCTTTAGTGCGAAAAAAATTGGAGGTTAGTTCCTGTGTTTGGAGCCCCAGGTGTATGTCTTGACACAGTATAGAAGAATAATACAGTAGTTAATCAGACGCCGTTTAGGAGCGTTCGTTACCTACTTTCGCTCGATGCGCAGGGCTGTGTCACGTTTGTGGCTTGGCATACCTATAATACTAATTTTGCTTTTAAGTATGACAAGTATTTCTGTTACAGTCTAATAGAAAATATTGTATACACAAAGTAATAATATTATAGATAGTTAGGTATGTGTTTTTAGTTTCCCACTTCATCGAATATTTTAATACCACATGCATATATTATATACTATGCCTAAAATATCTCCTAGTAAGTATAATAGTAGCTAAAGTGCACTAGGTTGGTAGGTGCTTAGTTACAAGCCTATTCGGCTCCTTTTGATATCGTGGCACTGGCGGCTCGCTGTCTTCATACCTACGAGGCGGCTTCCTTTGACGTGGCGAGTGAGAGCGAGCGAACACGGCAACGGCGCGGCCCCGATTGAAGCATTCTCCATCATTCCCGAAGGCTATGTGTGTGTGCGTACCGAACACGCGCGCATGTGTGCAGCCGTTCGATGTACCTTTGTTCGAAGTTTATATACTGTTCCTATACTGTTGTCTTGATGCGTATAAGTTATTGTATTATCTAGGCATATTATTATACTAGTTACTTGTAAAAATAAACTATCTGTAAACAAGTGTAATTGGTGTAAACAGGTATTGTTTTCATAATAAATGAGTGACTAAATAGATTATAAATAATGGTATCCGGAGTCTGTTTCTGTTGCTGTTAAAATAAAATATGAATTGGATTATTGTTTCACTTGTGTGTGTGCACCTGTAACAACGACTCTCGTGTCACTACGACACAAATCTAACCTCATCACCATCACCATCATATCAGCCGAAAGACTTCCATTGCTGGCCGTAGGCCTCCCCCAAAGAGTGCCACAATGACCGGTCCTGCGCCACCCGCATCCAGCATCGTTACAAACGAACGCAGTGTACAGCCGGTCATAAAGATGATGTGAACTCTCTGGCGGCGCGTAGCTTGGGCTTGGAGTCAACAATTTAAATTAATATTTTTTATAATTCGCCTAGTACTTGCTACAATAACTTTTTAAACTGATAGAGAATTGGAAATGTGCCAATGCTTGCAACAATAGTATATAACATACAGTTTTCTGCAGGATATGAAATCCGCTTGCCAAGTTTTCCAGCAGTTTAATATTTGTAATTTAAAACATATGCTGTAGGTAATATTTATATTTTGTTACCCTCATTTTACTTTATACTATGTGAAGTCACGGGTGTTTTTAAGAAAAAAAATAAGTCTGACTTACATTTTACACTCCACTGGAGAGATGATGTACTTAAAACTCCGGGCAAGTGCGAGTCTGACGCGCACGCCGAGGTTTCCGTACAAACTTTCATACACTATACTTATACCCGTCACGACCCTACATTATTTTAAACCAATTTCGATAATTCTTTTTTTAATTGAAAGAAGGCACTTTCAGAATACCTTCATACAAATTTAAAGAATGAATTGAAATTCAAACAAAAAAGTGTTAAATTACAATCTTAGTTTTAAAATGTTTTTTTGTAAAATTTAAAAATATGCTAGATAGAGATTAAATTAAAACTTTCCGGTGATGTTTACGTTAATCTCAATCTTATATATTTATTTCAAAGCGCTTGGTAAACTTCGGAGATAAGGGGGGGCAGAATTTTAGATATAGGTATATTAAAAATATATATTTAAATTTTTCATGTTCCATACACGAGGATTAACTTTCTTTAACACTATTTCAAATTTCAAATGGATAACATTAGTAATTCCTGAGATATTTAACTTTGTGACAGATGGACAGAGTCGCACCATAACGGTTCCGTTTTTACCTTATTGGTCCGGAACCCTAAAAACGAATAAAATGTCATGAAAGTATTGGCAGGTGTCACAAAAAACTACTAATTCTTTGCTATATTATTTGCTCTGGCAACACCCTATGACGTTCAACTCGAACGTGTGGAAATAGGGAGTGTTGCCAGAGCAAAATAATGTAGCCGCGTTTAATAGATATAAGTAGTTTTCGGATTTACCCGATTTTCGGAATTACCCGAGTGCACCTTATAAAGAAAGAAATAAAGAAAGAAAGATACATTTATTCACAAACACACAGGACACACATGGTTATTAAATAATAAAATAAACAAGAAAAGCACATGAAACATGAAACAAGTGTGTCTCTGCGGCAGTGAACCGGACACTGGCTCAGCATTATGCTGAGGTGTCAGACACCTGCAGCGCTGATTTTCAGCCAGCACCGTTGGTGACTCACGGAAACGTCATACAATTTAATATATATATATATTAATATATTATGACACAATGATTGTTACCCCACTTTAAATATTTATAGTAACTGGTATGAATGATACGAGTACAGCACTTTGCCTCCCGGTGGACAACCTCCGCAATTGCCTAACGTCGAGTTATCGAAATCTACATAACACATGTCTTATTGCCTCTGTGACACATGGGTTTTCTGCCGACAAACTGCTATGCAGTTTGACAGATATCCATACTAATATTATAAATGCGAAAGTGTGTCTGTCTGTCTGTCTGTTACCTCTTCCCGCTTAAACCGCTGAACCGATTGAGATAGTTTGAATCCTGGGGAAGGACATAGGATAGTTAGTTTTCATCCCGGAAATCATACCCTGAGGGGGTGAAACGGGTGATGAAAGTGTGTATCGCGCTACGATATAGACGAGTTCCACGCGGACGTAGTCGTGGGCAGAAGCTAGTTAATTATAGTTCGAAATGTTATGTTGTTAAATGAAAAATACATTAATCCTGTCCAAATTAAACTACGTCGACACGGTAATTAACGGATGCCTTCTAGCTTGCTCACGAACGCTTATTCAACGGATCCAGAATGTCTGTGCCCGTTTCTGTTTCCCTATCCCACCACGCACTCACGTCACACCCTACCTTAACCAAGGCGGGATGTTAAAAATGGAGGCCCGTCGTTCTCTTCATTTTGCCACTCTGCTTTTAGGTGTAGTGTACGATCGTCAGCCTCCGTGTCTATACGAGAAGCTGACATTCACTGCCCGGCCGACAAGAGGTGCGATCCGTCTTGTTTGCCCAAGACACGGTAAATCGGCAGCATTTCGTGGCAGTTTTCGCTACTTGGCCACGAAATGCTGGAACAACATCCCTCCGTCTATTCGTAATTCTATAACTGTAAGTACTTTTAAGCTCCACTTCAAAAAATATCTATTTACCCTACAACTCTCTTAGCCCGTGTCGTTAACTATTTGATATATTTTTGTTAGTCGTATATAGCTGTATAGAGTCACATTAGTCTCAAAAATCTTCATAATTTATCCCATATAATTATTGTCCAATATTCTGTTATATAGTTAGTTTCCTTAATATGCGTAGTACTTAATATGCATGCAACTCGCCACGTACAAACCTACTCCTAACTCTTCTTATAAATAATTAAATATTATATTCTTAAATAAAATTATGTATACACTGGGTATGTAAACGTTAATTCATCATTTTATCCCTAAATGTAGGTTGTAGTACCACGTTTGCCACTTTTTGCTGTTCGGAACTACCTTACAGCCCTGGGCTCCACGGAAGACCAGCGCTGTGGCATTGTTTAATGTCAGAGCATATGCTGAGTGGTGTCCACTTGCGGCCACTATAGCAGCACCACCAGTCTTCCTTACGTATATGTTATTTTTAGTTTAAGCTGGTATTTACTAAGTTTCTTTTTATATATTGTGTTTTCTAATTAAGAACGAAATTGAGATGTGGTGTTATTTTGGCTGGCAATAAATTCATTTCTATTCTATTCTTTCTATTCTATTCTATTCTAAAAAAAAACATTTTTTGGTATCAAGTAACGAATAAAATAAGTTTAAACATGACGCGCGACGCTTAAGTAAAACTTTGATATATATTTAGTGGTTTAAACCGTGATGAGTTATACAAAGCCCTCTGTAACCCTCAACTTTGTACAAGATTCGTTACATTTCGAGCTTGTTTGCGCCCCAAAATCTTATCAAGTCACAGTGTCAAACTGTTTCGGAGATGAAAATTTATTCGGGTGTCCTTACCCTTACACCACTCTAGTGAATTGTTGTGTCTAACAGAGAATATCAATGTTGTTACGCCATTTTCTTTTCAAGGCTTTAACCGCAGGCGTGACGAGAGAATGAAACAGCCTAGTTATAAATGAAGACATGCGACAGAATACGGGAATCCACTCAAATTTGTACCTAATATCATTATTAATAAAGTACTTTTTAAATTGCCTCTGAACCCAGAATATTAAGCTCAGATAAGTTCGATAGCTATGAGTGTACAATTAAGGTTGAGATTCAGTTGTTTCGGAGTGTAAATTTGTGATATTTATTTATGTGGGTGAACGAAGTGGATTCAAGTGAATTTATTCCCTGTTACAAACTGTTAATCTAGATTGATTGCAGTTTAGTTGTTTTGATTGCGGGAATCATGAAATGTACTAAGACTACTAAGTAATTATATATGATTGAACTAGTTATAGAATCGTCAATGAACCTAATCCTATTGAGTCTGACTCCGAAAATGGTCGACTTAAACAGCTTTTTTAATTGTTTTTTAATGCTTTCATACGTTTTGAGTTGGGCAAGGATGATTCACGGTATGAGCGTTTCTCAAAAAAAATGCCACTATTATTAATTGTACTTCTAGGAATTTTATTTTAACTATTTCCACTCAGAATCAGGAGCTCTTTCGACCCTGGTAGGACAAAAAACTGTCCCAAAGATATTTTTCCTATTGTGTTACCATTTACCATACACTTTGTATGGTGATAACACAATAGGAAAGTTCAAAAATGTATGAACATTTTGGGACACTTTTTTTCTCCTATTGGGATGGAAAGACATCGTGATTTTGAGTAGAAATAACATAAAAGTTGCAGAAAATCTCCGAAAAAATGTAGTGGCATTTTTTTTGAGAAACGCTCGTATACTGTGCCAAGCCATGAGCGCCGGCCACCTTCGGTTAGGTACCGATTTTTACATATACAGTCCGAGACTATTAGAATAGTATTCGAGTTCGGGTGAAATCGTTAATTGTGGATTTTGACATAAGAACGTTTAAGAGGAAACAAGACTGGTATACTTACTTACTTAACCCCTAGTATGCTTAAACTTATTGTTTAACACCTTAAAGTCATTTGATTTGATTGGACAATTTTAACATCCGCTTACGGGAGGTTAACTAGTTATTTGTAGAAACGCCTCTTCTTGTCTATTAGGGTTAAGGTACATCTCGAATAAATACAAACGTAACGAGCGTATTATCCGCCAGTAAACTGTCCTCAGTTTGCCGGAACACTTTTGTTAAACTAGCGTTTAAGTTTTTGTGCGAGAAAAAAAAAGAGAAATAAAGACCCGAATGCCATTCTAAATGCTCACGGGCTATATGGTCGGTCCCACGAGGGACTGGACACCTTCTGAACCAGCCGAATTAACGCCATGCTTAGTCACATAACGATTCGTAAGCGCGTTAGGACAGTTTAACTGTCATTTTTCTATATAAAAATTGACATTTAGATCTACCTAACGTGCGTTCAATGCGTTACGTGATCCACCTGTTGCCGTCCGAACCCCCGTACGAACGTGCTGTCGTCAAACGGGAGTAAGTAACAAGGTACCAAGCTGTTCAGCTACTTATGAGTTCCATGGTACATGCCGCGTTGAGCCAAAACTGACTGACTCCTTATCCAACTCGATTCGTAACCTAATGTCAATAATTGTGTGGTGAGTGGACAGCCCGCCGTACAAACGAACCAGCTGAAGATTCGAACTCGACTCTCCACCACATGTACTCAAAGTGTACTTCGATTTTTCGGACACGTGGCTAGACAGGAGGATAGTCTAAAGAAATTGATACTGGCCGTTCACGTGAAAGAGAAGAGAGGTAGAGGAAGAGCGCCTGTCCGGTGGATAGATTCTGTAAAAGCAGCAACCAGCGCTTAGACTTGCCTGCGTATGGCACAAAATAGAAGTGCGAGGAAACTACTTAGAAGAAGAAGTAGAAAGTCAATAATTAACCGTTTAAATATGTGGCAGTCAGATATGATGACAATTATATGATGCAAAATGTTGATTTTTGAGGCTATAAGGCTAATGAATAATCGTCTGGCGAATAAATGAAAGATAAATGCTTGTGCGTCCATATTATTACATTAATAATTTGAAAGTTTATATTTCTAGTAGGTTACTAAATCACAATATCATATTATTTAAAAAAAATAGGCTGCTTTCAACTATTTGACAGTCCCCTTCATGTGTCACAACGATCGCGTTAAATCAATAAACAAATATTTGCGGACTATCTTACACCAATCGACCTACTCCCAAACTAAGCAAAGCTTACTATGGGTACTATACGCCGATAATCATACATCATCATCATCATCATATCAGCCGAAATACGTCCACTGCTGAACATAGGCCTCCCCCAAAGAGTGCCAAAGTGACCGGTCCTGCGCCACCCGCATCCAGCGGACTCCAGCGAACCGGAAGGCGCGGCGTGGGTAGGCCCCCCGCAAGGTGGACTGATGACCTGGATAATCATACGTATATAGATAAATAAATACTTAAATCTTACATAGATACTCGTAACATCCATTACTCAGAAACAAAAATTCGTGCTCATAACACAAATTGCCCTTACTTAAGCTGGAGGTCCTGGGTTCGAAACCCGTTGGTAGTGACCCTTCACTACCAAGTAGGCTAAACCGGTCGTAAAAATAATACAGTCATTAAATTGAATGCTTTAGAGTGATCCTCCTGCTGCGGCAGTCTAAAATAGTACCGTACCAAGAATACTCGTACTTAGTGAAGTCCCTATTTAGTTTAAATAATGAGTTCTCAGGCAGCGTTATCAGGTTAAATCTTGCGAAAGTTCCCTATGTTCCATCCAGTTCCGCAGCGCATTATTTCATCAAAATGTTTATACTATGCCCGTCTCATTATCAACGTTTTGCTCATTAGCAAAGAGAGCACATGTCAATAGTTAAATACCTACAACTTACTTGCAGAGACAATATCATTTACTTATTTTGTTTTAATTTTAGGTTATCATCTAATATTTGACAGCTGTCATCCCAATACAGTTTATGTCATCACATATTCTCATCATTGACGTTTATTGTACCGGGATGACGGCTGTCATATATCAGCTGTTCAAAATCTCATTATTATCAAATACCCTACAGCTAAACGCGCTGTGTGCGCCAACTCACTTAGCTTAGCCCAGTAAAACAACGTTAAAACACAACTTCGGACTGCTATTACATTTCACTTTCAAAGACTATTCATTACCGAATGAAATTTCATTGCTAAAAACATCTACACAATCGCGAAGTTCCCGAGCAGTCGATTAGCAGTCCTGAGTCCTTTCCCCATAAATTATTAACAATTTTGCAAAGAGATTATAATACCATTCCAACTTGTGGAATTACTTTGGAGTTGTTCAGTTTTTGAGTCGTCGGATGAATATGAAATTAACCTCCGCTCGACACGACCGCTCTAATGTCTCAACGTAATCCAGTGGATTATAGATGTAGACGGTTTTTTCAATGCCACTTCATAACTGGTGGTCACGTGTAAAGTTGCTAGCAAATGGGTCATGTATGTAGCTAAAATATTATTGTATGTGTAACAGTCGAGGCGGGGAGGCACAGTGGCTGATAATCCAGGTTTTTGGTTTGGGTGGGGGAGAGGGCTTGACGCCGTTTGGGGGGCTTGATCACAGGGCTTGACGCTATTTGGGGGGCTTGACCAGCTGGATTCGCTAGGAGGAGCCGGTTCAACGGCCTGCACGCCCTAGTACGTGAGTGCTACTTGTTGAATCAGTCAAGGATGGCTTTTAAATATTGTTCATTCTTTTTTAAATTAGTTATCTTTAACATAGAATAGGTTTTTTAGGGATCCGGAGCCAAAATCATTTAATCATTTATTGCATTGAGATGGTTTGACAGTTATCTTAATAACCGTTATCAATTTGTAAAAATAAATCTTAGTGATGGCTCCACGCGGGCTACTGAACTAGCTGGCCTCGAAAGAGGAGTTCTTCAAGGGTCAGTGGGCGTAGCATGGTTGCCATTTTATCACTTATCGTTGTGGTAAAGACGCCCATCACGCTCCGACAAGTATGCAAGTGCGAGAGTGACGGATGCCTTATCCACAACGATAAGTGATAAAATGGCAACCGTGCTACGCCCGCAGTGATTGGTCCGATCGTGTTTATTTTATACTGTGCCGATATAGAGTCGCACATCACACAGCAATTACCACATCTATGCAGATGATGTAGAAAGTGTATAACTCATGCAAACCTTCCGAACTAGAGAGCACCGTAGAAAATCTTAATGCGGACCTTTCAAGAATTTCTAACTGGGCAACAGAAAATGGGTTAATTCTTAACACAAGCAAGACTATATATGGTCTTGGCAGCAAACAACAGCTAGTTAGCACCAGTCTTTCAAATCACGTTATGCTTATGAATATGCCCATTGAGTGGACACAGGAAGCGTGCAACCTAGGTTTTTTGATGGATGGCAGCCTTCGTTATGAAAAACACATTGCCAATACAGTCAGAAGTTGTTTTTATAAACTCAAAGTACTGTACAAAATAAGACCATTTTTAAATGAGAGCCTACGAATACAGTTATTGGCATCACTAGTTTTATCATGTAGTAGATCATGTTTTCGTTAATATTACATTCCTTAAACATCAAATTCTGAAAATACCAGATGTGCAATGAAAAGTAATACATGATACACCATTTAATCAATGTAGCAGATAGGTTTGATACCAGATTGCCAGCTTACCGTTTTCTCGATACATGGCATGTTTAATATATATAATTCCCGTATATCTGGGTTCCAAAAATACCATCGATTTAATTTATTGGATTCTAAAAGTATAATGGTAAGGTCAGGCGATAAAACCAGTTGTACATATACAGGGTGTCCCGGAACTCAACGATAACCTCTGGTATCGGGTGAGAGGCCAAGGTATACCAGTTATGAAAAAAAATGATTGACATGGATTTTTTTTTCTTAATAATACAATTATTATATTCACACGTATTATCTCGACGGGCCATCTACGCTATAACGCGTAACAGGTAGATACACTACACTGGTCGAGAGAGTAAGTCGACAAATGTGGCCATGTGGCCGGGACCTAATAATCGACCAACTTAAAATGTACTTGAAAAGGCCAACTTTCTTACGAATTCGGCCGACACAACCGCACCATTTACTTGGCGCGTGTCGATGTAACAAATACAGGCAAGCAACTACGGAACCCTACACTGCGCGTGGCCCGACACCCACTTAGCTGGATTTATGTAACAACAAACTTTGGATCTTTAAATTCTCTTAATATTGACCCACATTTTAAGACTAAAAAACTAGGCCTAGCAACTACAATTGGACTATCTGACCCCGTATCATGGTCGGCCTTATGACACGATAAGTGACAAGATAGAGCGTCCGTCACTGGCTGACACCGTTCAATAGAACGAGACGGACGTCAACAGTTTTAATGTAGTCAGAAAGCGTTACTTAAAACTATATACTTTATTAATTACAAGCTTTTATTTACTTTCACCTGTCCCGTTGTCTATCTGTCTGTCTGTCTGTAATCAAATCTTGCAAGTTAAATTTGATCCACTTTCCGGTGACCGATTGAGCTGAAATTTTGGGTATAAGTATAGTTTGGATGTTTGAACAATTCAATATTATGGTACCATCGAGCTGATCTGATGATGGAGACAGAAGATGACCATGGGAATTCAGTACTTAACCGACGTAACCCCATTGAGTTTGGGCTCGTTAGAATCGTCTCAATGAGTAGTTGATGATGGTATACAGAAAAGTACAGTCGGTAATAAAAGCACGAGAATGAACAAGCTTCTGTCAAAAAATTCATTTTTGGTAAGAAGCTTGTTCATTCTCGTGTTACGTTTTGCTCTGTTTTAGCATTATTTTATATATATTTTCCATGATGGCCGGTAGCTCCCAGAGTCATCAATACGACAAGAAAGTCTTGGAAAAGACGTCTAAAGTCCGATACATTTGAAGGGTACACGGACGTGTCTAGTCACTTTTTTCGAAAATGGGATTTTTATCTCTACATTTAGAGCTCGTTGTGAACTATTAATTGTCATTTTTTAAGCTCTAATTTAAAAAATAAGTGACTTGACATGTTCTTTCTGTGTACCCTTCATTTGATTTCAATCTGTGAAAGGAAATGATTTCGGAAGTAATCAAATTTTTGACCTGCGCGCCTCCGACGAGATGCTACCTCAAATTTGGGACCCTGCAAAGATTTAACTCCTGAACTGTAATGAAATCAAAAGAACCGTACATTTTTATTTCCTTGATTGAAAAAGTCTCTCAAAATTGTCATTTTTGACGCCCTCTGTAGCCTAGTTGGTACCCTGCCTACGAAGCCGGAGGTCCCGGGTTCGAATCCCGGTAAGGGCTTTTATTTGTGGAATGAGCACGATTATTCGTTCCTTTGTCATGGATGTTTTCTATGTATTTAAATATATTTTTTATCTATATAAGTATGTTTATCGTCATCTAGTACCCATAATAGTTTGGCTTAGTTTAGGACTAGGTCGATATGTGTAAGATTGTCCCCAAATATTTATTTATGCTTATTTTATAATCCGATAGAATTTAAATGGTTAACGATTAGACAATGTGTCTCCAAAAGCAGGCTTTGCTATAGTCGGCAGTTTCATTTGTGACAGCTACGACCGTCTTACGTAAGTTATTAGGCGACGTAGTTTGAACACGAGATTAGTTGACCGGAGTAGTTTGAAACTAGTGCGGCGAATGCATTAGGATGACTTTGAGTGTTAATGCGACTACGATGCGATCAAAATGCGCTTATAACTAAGAGAAATTGACTCGTGCAAGCTCAACCTAAGGTAAAACTGTTATTGGAATTGGACTCAATGTCTTTTGTTCCCGTCGGTGACAGAGACGGCAACAATTCTAATTTTAAATACTTCTAACGTGCCAGTTTAAGCTGGCACTAGACAGTTAAGGTAAACTGTCTGCAACGGCATGTAAATGGTTTCAGTCATTTCTTACCCACCGTACGCAGTACGTCGAGCTTGAGACAAGCCAAGGTGAAGTAGTTAGGTCAAAAACACAGGTAATCAGCCGCGGCACACCCCAGGGTTCAATTTTAAGCCCCTTGCTTTTTATTTTATATACTGCCGATTTAGTAAAAAACCTCAAACACTGCAAGGCCCACCTCTACGCGGATGATACCCAGGTTTATCACTCCTTCGTGCCGAACGACCTAGTAACCTCTCTTAATAAAATCAATGAAGACCTGAAAATAGTAGCTGACTGGTCAGTAAATAACAATCTCGTTTTAAATCCAGCCAAATCCCAGTTTATAGTTCTAGGTAATAAATGGCAACGTTCAAAAATCAAGGACCAAAACCCAATAGTAGCGGTGGGAAACGAAGCCATCACCCAAGTAGAAACAGCAAAAAACCTTGGCGTGATCATGGATGGTCAACTCCGGTACATCGAGCATGTAAATATGAAGATCAGAAATGCTTTTTATCGGCTGAAAGTACTATACAGGATTCGCAAGTATCTCTCAGTTAAGATCAGAGAGATTCTTGTAGAGTCCTTGGTACTCTCACAATTTAATTATGGAGACACAGTATATGGACCAAGGCTCCTAGCAGAAACAAAAAGAACCATACAACGTGTACAAAATGCTTGTGTTTGCTTCTGCTACGAGGTTCCTAAGCGAGCCCATATTACCCCTTTTTTAAATCAGAACACAACTCTAAACATGGAATATAGGAGACAACTGCACCTGGCCTGCGCAGTTCGAAAAATAATGGAGTTTCAGAGGCCTCGCTACTTGTTTGAGAAATTAAAATGGGTGACTGACTCGCGGGTAAGGACCTTAAGACGATGCACTAAACTTGCGATACCGCTGCACAAGACCGCATTTTTTAGGGGGAGTTTTAAATTTGCGGCCACAAAGATTTGGAACGACCTTCCTCCTCCGCTGCGTGAGCCAATGTCACTGTTAAAATTCAAGCGATTAGTTCGATGTCACTTATTAGATAGGCAAAACAAGTAGGTGTCTCATCTCCCCTTAGTTGTTTTGTTCTTCACTTGGGTATTCATTTTCATTTTCATTATTTTTTATTTTTTGCACTCGCACACATGTACGCACACACACACACACACACAAACACACAACAACGTTCGCAAGCTCGTACACATACACATATACGCACATACGCACACACAATAACGCACGTACGCTCTCTCACACACACACACACTCACACATACACATACAACACATTACACACGCACACACGCTCTTATTTTTAACTTTTTAACTTTTGTATTATTATTATTTTTTGTAATTCGTACGCACTTGAAAGCACAGCGTCCAACTCCGACGCTTAGGTTCTGCTACCGACCGAGCCCTAATAAGGCCCAGGCTGAAAACCAGCGCTGGACTCTTGTTGTTCAGCACATGCTGAGTCTGGGACCTATTGCCCCAAAAAATTAAACTGTACTTTTTACTTCTAGCATATTCTTATTCTGTATTTGTCACTGTTTGTATATGTCTGTACTTGTTTTTGGCAATAAATTATTATTCTATTCTATTCTATTCTAAACCACTGTTTTAGTACACCATACTGGCCCGAACGCCGGGCGGTTTCAGATAAGCGTTATTTGGCGCGGGTAAGCACGTTTCGGCATACGAGCCCGCGCCGTAGAATAAATAATATGTCCACGCTCAACATTTCGCGGTTCAAAAAACCGAACACGCTTATTGCGGCGTGATTGCGGCGTGTTTGCTTATGTTCGGGGAGGCGAGGCGTCTCTCACGGCTTACGCTTATATGATCGTATAAGCGCTTCAATGCGCGTGTAGCGAAAACCGAACACGCTTTTTTAAGCGTGTTCGGTGTGACCTCGGCGTCACAAGCGTGTGTTTGCAGAGCCGTGGCCTCTCTCGCGGTCAACCTTAGGCCGCGGTCTGGACTAGCGGGCGTCGATCGAACTCGATCATATGTATGAACTGCCACTCGTCGCCCTGCTGCCCGCTGGCATCCAGTCCATGGCCACGGACGTACACAGAAAAAACATTTCTTAAATCAATGCAAATATCGTTGATCCAAGTTTCAAATGTAAAACAACATATTGTTAAGATTGTTGTATTCATCTGAAAGAATATATTGTTCATAGAAGATTCAGAGTATGTTTTTGTTTAAGATGTGTTGTATTTTTGACTGAAGCATTATTATTTTGTTCATCTGACATACTTAATTCTTAAATTAACAATATGCCACTCTTGTTATGACTATATATCGTTTTGATTAGTTGTAAGTTTTCTCGTAATGCAAATGCCTTTATTCTTAATATATGAAACTGACACTTAATTTAACAATCTGGCTCAGTTGTATCGACTATCTAATGTTCTCAAATTGACTATTCGGTATTTTCAAATTAATGATTCGAGCCGGTTGTGTTAACGAGTGTGTATTCTCAAAACAACAATCCCATATATTCAGATTAATAATTAGGATCGGTTATATTGATAAAAGCGGATTATCAATATGACAACTTAATATTTTAGTTTAATTATTTTGTTCTGTTGTAGTAATACGTGTAATTAAATTGTCAATTCAGTATTCTATACCTTTTATTGGTAGGTATTCCGATTCTAACTCCGTACACTTGGTCAGTAGTATAAGTACCGCTTACTGGTGTGATGGTCCAGGAACCGCCTGTATCACCCAGTAAAAGGCAGGAGTTAATCAAGTGAGAATCCAAGGAAGAAAGATACTCTTAGAAAATCCGTAATCCTAGTTACATATTCTACGTTAAACAAACGATAGCGCGTTCTATTTCGACGCCACCGCCATCTAGGGGAATGTTGGATTCCTAATGTAGTTACTTTACTCGCCACTGGATAGCGTTAGTAGTGGACATGGTCTGTTGCGCCAAGCTATCTGTGTTAAAAAAGTAAATAATTCGGTTGAAAAAAAATTTGCAGCAATACTCATCCCAGTTGCGCATAAGTGCAACACAATAAGATCATCAGGTTTCCACAGAAAATGCAAGGCTAACAATGTCATGTCTCCGTATGTCAATGGTATTATAAATGCCAATAATATAATGTAATAAATAGTGAATATTATGGCAAATGCGTAAAATTTATATGGAGAAAATATTGTAAATGACGTACATTAAAATAAAAAAGGGTAATGCATAAGCATATGGTATAATCTTATAGGGAACAGTGTAAATAGTGTAAATTATTGTGAATAAGCGAAAAAGTTAGTAGTGCCTTGGCAAACAAATACCTTAATAAGTGATTTCCAAAGATTTAAGACATAAAAGTAAAAAATAAAAGGGATAGTAATTTTTTTTTTTAAAACAAGCTTTATTTTCAAAAAAACACGAAAAAGGAAAAAATAAAACGTAATTTTTTTTAAAAAAAAAACAAGCTTTTGTTTAAAAAGTGAACTAAAAAGTAAATAATAATTTATATATTTATTTATTTATTTAATCTTTATTACACAAAAGAACAACTTATCGTACAAAAGGCGGACTTAATGCCGTAAGCATATTGGTGGCATTAATCACTTGGCCCTTGAGCGCGTTGTATAGGGACATCGTACGTGGTCACGATTCTTAGCCATGAGGGAACGACGCAGAAGAGCAAGAAGAGTCATGTATGAGTATAGTGGGTATATTCTAAGGTTCAGAATAAGCTTTCTGTTCGTGACTCATCATCGTAATATTGGCTGTTCGTAGAAAGATGAGTTCTAGAAATGTGAGTTATGTTATAAATAATTTAAAATTGTAATAAATATTTTAAAGCTTGAGGCACTGTCTGATATAGACGTTAATGTATTTCAGAGCCTCAAGCTTTTAAAATATTTATTACAATTTGAAATTATTTATAACATAACTTGCATTTCTAGAACTCATCTTTCTACGAACAGCCAATATTAAGCATGAGTGACAGATACAATTCAAGAAAAAAACCATTTGCGCCCGTGGGCGTGATAAAGGCTATTGTAGCCCTGTATGCCTGCGCGGTATGAAGCCCTTTACGACCGTGTGGTGGAAATGTCGTTAATTGTTACTTTTATAACTTTTCGTATACCTAACTGATCTTTAATTTCATCGCAATCTGCGCTCGTTTTCATCCCAAGGAAAAAGGATACGAAATTAATGTTTCATCAAGTACTTCCATCTTTTTACTAGTTCGCAACAATAGCAACTAGTGACTTCTGCAAAGCCGTATCGCATTTAGTCAACGTCGCTTACGTTGCAAAATTATACTTACTAGTTACAGATAAGATCTACATTGGGAACGAAACCAAAAACCGCTAACGGTTTTCTGAAAATACAGGCCAGAGCGAAACTTGGATCGCAGCCAGAATTTCTTACTAAAGTACAAAATGGCTGAAGTCCACAGTGATCGTCTTTGATTTTAATTCTCTGTACTTGAAAAACTGTTATGTAATTAAACGTAGTACGAGTACTTGTTTACAGAAATATAAACTTAGAACTGTTAACATCGGATAAGATTTTTATTATTTATACTAAACGGGACTTAATCGCACATAATTAAATTATTTATTTACCTCACTGAGGTCTCCCGACGTTTCGGATGGTTTGTTAAGTCCCGTTTAGTATAAATAATGTGTGAGAACCGTGAAAAATTGAATCAATATAAGATTTTTATTTCTTAATACTACCTTAACTAGTGGTTCTGTGAGCAGTAGACATCGCGCGTGAGTATAAAAAAAAGGTTTTTAAAAATTCCCAAGCCAGAAATATAAAAATAATTTGCTGTCAAAATTTCACGAGAATCGGTTGAAAAATACGACCTGTATTCCCTGTATCCACCGGAAAATATATTATATGAAAGCATTTTTGCCCAAGCTGTTAATGGGCCGCTTTTTCTGTCGTTGTATAGTATAGTTGAGTTTTTGTCATGTCCTACCAGTTCCCCAATCATTATAGACCACTTTTGCACTTTTTTTGGGTAACGTTTTAATATTATACCTACATATAGGTAAAGGGATAATTTGGCATCAATACTGTATAGTTCTTTATTTGAAATAATGAAAACTTTTTAGATTATTCAATTTTAAAGTGCTGCTGTTTTTCCTATGTCCTACCCCGAAATGTAAAATTGCAAGCATATTTTTACATATTTCTGCAAGGTAATAATATGATTTTACGACCTATAATAAGGTTTCAAAATTTATTTATATTTAATAATTTTATTGCTCTCCTAGTTGCCCTAACCCCACCGAAACACGAACTTGGACCTGCAGGTCGATCACGTAACGCATTGTACGTACCTACGTCAGGTAGATCTAAATGTCACGGAGTGAAATAAATTTATAAACTGTTATAAACCAAATCAAAGCTACTATGCATGTAAGATGTTTCGAAGAATTTCTGGCAAACAAAGAAACCTGACCAAGTTTTTGGTGTCGTAACCAATAGTCGTCATTATTTTGTTAGCAGTGACGTGGTAAGACTAACGTGCTGCCAGCTGCTACTGGCTGTATCTAGAACCACCGAGGTCTGGTGTCGAAGACAGTGTATGGTACAGGGACGGATCTAATGGGATCCGGTACGGGAGCAGGCATTTATGCGATTGACTACAGTAGTAGGTAAGCATGGGTGGTTTGGCAACCGTCTTCCAGGCGGAGACATACGCCATAATTGCCTGTGCACAGGAGAATATAGACAGGCAAACCAGAGAGCAGACCATCTATATCCTCAGCGACAGTCAAGCGGCCCTTAAAGCGCTTACGGCGTCGAAAGTGGATTCTAGACTAGTCTATAATGGCGTCCAGGCACTGAACAAGCTTGGAAAGCACAATAAGGTGCAACTAGTTTGGATACCGGGGCACGAGGTGTACATCGGCAACGAAAGAGCGGATGAGCTTGCAAGAGGGGGGTCTACAAATCACTTTGTAGGTCCAGAACCATTTGTGGGACTCTCGCAGAGAACCATAACTTCGGCCTTTAAAGTCTACGCCAAAACCAAACACCAACACGAGTGGAGGAATGAGGCGGGCTTAAGGCACTCTAAGCTCTTCATAGAAGAAGTGGACTCGGGCTGGAGTAACAAGCTATGGAAATCCAGTAGGAAGCAACTACGAATCATATCTGGGGTGTTCACAGGTCACTTCGGGGTCAAGGATCTCTTGGTCAAGATGGGACTGTCGGACAGTTTAGACTGTAAAATGTGTGGCGAGGAGGATGAGACCATGGAACACTTACTGTGTGAATGTCATGCCCTTGCCAGACAAAGAATGAATTACTTTGGTAGCGACTATCCGCAACCAAAGGAATTCAAGGTGCTCCCGCTGAGCTGCATCATCCGCTTTGTGGAAATGATGGAGCGAGCTTGGGAGTAGGCATAAAGGAGAGGGCAAATGCACAAAAGATCCCGCTAGGTCGAAGTGCATCCGAAGGGCCCTCATCGAGATAAGATAAGACTGGCTGTTTCAGAGTATAATTTACTTTAAAAAAAAGTTTTGACCGACTTCAATTTAGTACTCCGCCAAGCCACGAGATCATTTCCACATTTCTTTTCCAACTTACCACATGAACTGATTTCCGAGAGCAAATGCGTTGATTATTAGAGAAAAAAACCCAATCGCTGTATGTGGGCCGATAATATTTGAGGACTTCCGTCGATTCCACAAGGATCACCTTTGGCACTTCATTAGTTGCTATTTCAACGGAATCTTATCAGAATCTGTGATATACTTTTGTACTTTTAAGTACATAATTGAGGAATTCCATAAGTCATCTGTGGTCTTCATCATCAATTCCACTCCACCAAATTTATGATTACCGGGTGTAAATACACGAGTTAAAATAGAAAATACCAAAATCACTACACGCGTGCCTAATATAATTGAGGAGTTCCCTCAATTCCTCATGGATCATCCAATTGATTTTTGAAAAAATGGGACCTACCTGGAAGCATATACTTACAAACAAAATAAAAAAATTACGAATCGGCTCATCAATGACGGAGTTCTGAGGTAACAAACATGGAAATAAAAATTATAAAAAAATAAATACAAACGAATTGAGAACCTCCTTTTTTTTGAAGTCGGTTAAAAAGAGCTCTTAAGGCCTACTGGTAAGTTTGATACCTATTTAATTTTGATCCAATCATGAACATTTTCATATTCATATCATTTATTGCATCCATAGTTGTGCAGCTTCGGTTCGGGCCACAAACACCTGCGATCTGGGCCATTCACGAATTCACCGCCCTAGGTACGTAATGTACTATTATGTCATTCGCCCTACGTTATCACGTATTTTTTTATTAAATGATAACATTCCAACATTAAATACGATAAACATTACAACACATTTGAATATCGAAAACATTTTTTTAAGACAAGACCACAGATTTTAAGGATTATTAATCATATGGGCATGATACCGTGTGTGAATAAATATCAGCCAGCAAGGCAACCAATAAATTTATATCGATTCTCGGTTGACTGGGCCGTATTTTATGCGTTGCACGCTGCGTCAACGCGCGGGAGCCAGGAATTTCGTTAATTACACCAACGGCTTAGGTTTCCGGCCTTGCGGATTCTTGGCTTTGACGAATGGGTATTGGCTGATGATCAAACTTCGAGTCAGTGAGTTCAGATGCTTACCCTTAGTTATGCTTATGTGGTTTAAATTGTAAACACAGCAATTTATCTGTAATCAAAATTTTGGAAAGTTCCAGCGTGCTCGTATTAATTATTTAAATTGTTGCCTCCTTGCTTTGAGGGCCAACTTACGTGGTCTGCATTCCCATATAAAATATTATATGATTTCATAGCTATAATACTTGTACGGTAATCAAAAGAAGAAAAACATTTTGGTCACACTTATTTACTGTGTAATAGTATTTACGTAACTTAAGTGACAGCGGGCGGGGCACATTGCACGTAGAACCGATGGCCATTGGGGCGGAAAGGTCCTCGAGTGCCGACCACATACCGGAAGGCACAGCGTGGGTAGGCCGCCACAACTGTGTGGACTGATGACCTGGTAAAGGTCGCGGGAGTCCGCTGGATGCGGGTGGCGCAGGAGCGGTCATTGTAGCACTCTTTGGGGGAGGCCTATGTCCAGCAGTGGACGTCTTTCGGCTGTTATGATGATGATGATGAATAGTATTACGTCCAGCGATTTCAATATTGAGCATTGTTATAAAATATAAGAAAATGCCTACACATCATAGAATCACATAAATAATTCATGTAATCTCAGAAATCCAACGTTTTCATAAAATTGGCCAACCTACATAAAATCCACTTGTTTCTAACAAGCTTATTAGCCAGGCGCCAATAAACGGCAATTTTTACACGTTATACAGCCATTATAACACCGATCTCGGCTCAACCGCGTGTGCCCAATGGCCGCTAATTGACACGGCGGCCGGATACAGGGTATAGCACATTAGTGTCAACAACATATCGGAGCGTAGCACACAGGGTCGTGTTGTTGTAAGTATGGCCTTTTAGATAGACTAAAGCGTCACTTTCTCGCGAGTGAATTGCCGCAATCTTTTTAGTCAAGTCATTCTGCACGGCTAGCACGCGACGGCGCGCGAGCTCTCTCGATTTTTCTCGCACTATCCGTCTCTTTCTTATTAGAAAACTTAGAAGAAGAGGTATAGTGCGATAAAAATCGAGAGTATGTCGCGGCCGTCGTGTGCTAGACGTGCGAGCCGCCGATGTCATTTAATAATTACGCAGTTATAGCCCAGTCGTTACTGGTCACGCGCCTACTAGAATATAAGTATTCTGTCTAAGTCAACTCTCTGGTAGGTAATAATACCCACCAGAGTTAGCTTACAAACAAACCGTTCATGTTGGATAAACATTGTTCTGTAATGTTCCATTACTTTGTAGATCAGCAATATTAGTTTAGCAAAAACTTCTCCGAAAACCATATTCTTATATATTCATATACATATAGGTATTCTTATGTAGCTGCTCTTCAAGCACTCTTCAAGGGACTGAAATTCGTCCAATTATTAACAACTTAGAAAAGTTGAGATACCCCCGAAATTTACATTTCAAAGTTCAGTATCTCAAAACCGACTAAACCGATTTTGTTGAAACGTAGATAAGAACCATCTCGATCACGTCAGCTTTAAGACAAAACGGACAGGGACAGACACACAGACACACGGATGCACAGATACACAGACACGTCAAACTTATAACACTCCTTTTTTGCGTCGGGGGTTAAAAATGATCACGATGTCCGAGAATTGTGACACAAAAATTATCCGGATCAATAATACAGCGTTATTACTCCGAGAATTGAGACACAAAAATTATCACTCTGTATTACTCCGAGAATTGTGACACAAAAATGAGGCCCTTGAATTCTAGTAATAAAAAGGTTAATTTCGTAACAGAAGAATATGTACAATTTAGTGCTAGCTGTACCTACTGGCGTTAATTGGTTTAAAAGTAAATAAATCGACGATGACATGCGATTGGTGGGAAAAATGGTTTTGGGCACATATTAAACGTTGATTGTGAGCGGCGGGGAAAGTTATTGACGTCACCGTCGAAGAATTAAACCGATTAACTTTAGTTTTAAAACAGTAAATAATTATATGTAGTGTGCTGCCAAACCAAACGTTTTACCGGAACCTGCATTCAGAGACTACAAATATAATTCCAAATCAGTCTGATTATTGTTTTTAAGTTCTTAAAAGAGATGTTTTAACCGCGATGTGATTTATTAATATCTGCACGAGAGTAGATTTGTTCCAACTGTCATCCACATCATAATCGCCCATCGAACAACATCATGCTTCTAAAAATAATAAAATCTATAAAACATCAGTGATGAAAGCATAAAACTATTTTTACGTTTATATTATAGGCCTGCACGTCTATCATGAGACGGCCGCGACATACTCTCGATTTTTCTCGCACTATACCTCTTCTTGTTCTAAGTGTTCTTATAAGAAAGAGACGGATAGTGCGAGAAAAATCGAAAGAGCTCGCGCGCCGTCTCGTGATAGCCGTGCTGTTATACGTCTCTACTCTCTTGACGAAGCCTAGTTTAGAATTCTCGCGAATATGCGAGCCAAGAGACACCAGCATGGCACCGGTTCCCCGCGAGAAAGTTTCACTTGCATGATTTGTGGTCGTGTGTGCCGCTCCCGTATCGGCTTGTATAGCCATAAGAGACGATGTCTCGACCCTTAACTCTGTTTTTATAGTCTGTATTAGACTGAAAGTCCTCTGATGACACGCCTCTAGATATCCTTTAAAAAAAAAAACTCGAACCTTATTATCTACGTTTGATGTAGAAACCCTTTTCATAACAAGGTGTCAGTTTTCACAGCACACCTAAATCGTCCCAAAACGTTGAGCTATTCACAACCTGTCGCAACTCGTTTCATAGCGAGGCCGGTATAAATTGACCACAAGACTGTAATGCTATTCGAGGAATGGTGGGGACCATTGGCGGTCAGATGACACGAACGCAACGCAGTTGTAGAGGAATTTCCTCGCATGAAAGATCCTACTTTGGAATGAACTCTTTGCCATAGTATCCTCAAGGGACTAAGGCGTAGGGTTCTAAAAAAGGACTGTACAGATGTCTAGAGGTCCACAATGCGCAGTCATATCATATCATATCATATCGTTTCTTGCGTCCATAGTTGTAGTTGTACAGGTCTTATTTAATAGGTACATTCGTTTCATATGGGCCCTAGTAGGGCGTAGCAATTTTTACATTTACTAATCAATTTCATCAAACGAAAATTCACGTTCAGAATTCAATCGAAATATTTTTTTTTTCGTAGATGTAAATTTTAAAACAATAATTAATCATTTGATTGTTATTATGTCACAGAACAATAATTTAATAATAATATGCATTTTTTTACATTTACAAGTCAATTTCAAAAGTTACAATTATTTCGCAAAAGTTGGGCAGTACGCATGCAGCAGTACTGTTCAGGTACGCAGTAAAGAATCTGTACTGACTTGACTGACAATTAACACCAGAGATGAGCGAGGTTGTGTTTTCATATATTTGACACCTAGCGACATGTGATGGATACATTGTTGGTGGATAATCGGGTAATTATTCTAGTGTTTGTTCCGAATCACTTTCGTGGTCACATTTTTGTAGAAGTGGCTGCAGATTTCGATTTAGTTTCTGGTTAGGTACCTAAGTTTACTGGACATCTAAGAGATAGTGAGGCGGTTGAAAGACTCGAATTATGAACCACTACACTAGTTAACCTGCGGTAACTGGTAAGCGTTGATTTGTGAATACAACACGACAGGGCTAGAAACACCCGGCCTTCTGACCCAATTTGTATGAAAGGGGTACTACGAAAATATTAATACACCCTGTCAGAGTTGAGTACAGTTGCATAGTAAAGCGAGTGCGTAAGGCTGGGCTTTGAACTGGTACATTATTAAAGGACAAGGGAACAAAGGAATAGTGTTGATAGCTTGAGTGATGAAAATGGAAGTTCAAGGGAAATGGAGATAGATATATACTGTGAAGTAGTCTTTAGTTTTTGTAGAATTTGTTAAGTAAAAGGAATATTTTTATTGCAACAACTAAATCATCTACAGAAACTAATGTTTTGAGCGAATTTTGGTGCGAAATATAAATTTAACAAATCGTTTTAAAGCTCTACGTTTTTCCCAAGATCTCTCGAAGCTCGAGCCGACACCGTAACATAAATCGACTAAATCAATTATTCGTCAATAATATTTCACCGCTTAATTGACATTCGGATTACTACGCGATTTACCAAGACGGGCTCACAGTTTGCGGGCCAACACACGAATATGCCACAGCTGGCCTGATTATTATGGAAGCTTAATTAATTTTACACTGGAAACGTAACCGTAGCCGCTTTTGTAATGTGTTCCAATAATTTTCAATACGCTAATAACGTTTCGACTAACATAAGTGGTTATCGGTATAAATCAGGCGACTGGACCTGTACTTATACTTACGTGACCGCTGTCGCCTTACTTAAAATTACATTTTGATTTATCATCTCCCCTACCTTCGTTCTTGGAATTCCCCGTTTTCCTGTTGAGAATTTTATTTAATTACTTACTCGTATTTCAGGCCCACGTGTGCTCACGCACTTGAATAGAACGCGTTCAAGAAACCGTAACGTTTTTGAGAATTAACGTTCTGAATTTGTAATACCATTATTTGTGTAAAGATTTCTTCGTAGTCGAGTCGTATTTATTTTTCATAATTGGATAGGGGAGTAAGTCGACCGACTCGTAGCGAATGAGCTACCTATCACTAAAATTAATTGTCTACATCTTTAAACCAACAATTATAAGAAGGGGCAGCATTCAGCCAAGTGGCAGTTTCAATCTTAATCATAGCCGTAAAAGCAAGAAATGGGGTGTCAATTACTATAGTTAAGATGTCAAACACTGGGACGTTCGCCTAACCATACTTACGCAAAAAGTTTCTTACATTTGCCAAGTTAATCACAAGGAATTATAATTAAATCCTTCTTTTCAGGTTAAGATGAACTCGCTTCATCAAACATCATGGACCAAGCATCTGATATCAGTGGCATGAGACAAGCACCATGGTGGGCCACTGGCTGGCTGCCATTCCGCTGCTTCTGCTGCTCCACCACACGGAAATGAGACCAGAGGATGACCACTATGGCCCACAGCACCACCACCGCCATAGACACAAATCCGATCAAATCCAGGACTACGGATTCCCTATCTTCAACGATGACCTTGGATACGCCAACTTAATTTTAAATGAGAGGAAAAACGATTGGAAAAACATGTCCAACGATCAGGTCGGTGAAATGAGCAAGAAACATCCCCATTGGCCGATTAAGAGGGAAGCTGTTATAGAAGGTGACCTGGTTTTAGGAGGCTTGATGATGGTTCACGAGAGATCAGACACTATGACGTGTGGGCCGGTGATGCCGCAAGGAGGTGTTCAAGCTTTAGAGACCATGTTGTATACGTTAGACATCATTAATGACCAGAAGTTGATTCCTGGGGTGACATTAGGTGCGCATATTCTGGACGACTGCGATAAAGACACTTATGGACTGGAGATGGCTGTGGATTTTATTAAAGGTACGAATGCTTGTACTTTCTCTTACTTGGGTGATACGTGTTTCAATACGCCTAAAGATTAATTAAATCTTAGAAAAAACCCTTTAGTAATATGAAAGCTTTTGGTCCCAACAGAGGACTGAGCTGTCAAATCATTACCATTCCACACCACTTGTCCTTTTTACTTAGGGTCAACGTGGCTTATCTTTCTTCCGTACCTCTCTATCACCCGATACCTCGTCACCCACATTTTTCCTATTCATATCGCCTGTCACGTAGTCCATTCCTTAGCCTACGTCGGTTTTAACCCTCCGAATCCTTTTTTTGTAAATCCTTGTCAATTGAATCCCCCCGCATCACATTCCCATACCAGTGTAGGCGCTGAACTCTTATCTTTTCAGTTATGGCTACTATTCAGTATCCTCTTATATACTCATTTCTTAGCATTTATCAGACAACAACTTACAAGACAGCCTCATCTCCTCAGTAACGACGGTTTCATCTTCGCTACATTGTTTGATTGAAATGTATTGCTCTGATAAAGCTGGCAGGGTTCCAAGTTTTCATTCCGCATAACCTAGCTTACTTGGAACGATGAGCGTTTTGAAACTGTTATAATCATGTTAAGCCGTTGTTTTAATGTCATTTGGATTTTATGAGTACCCAGATAGCCTAAAAGCTTAGGCTTTTCATACCTACTTGAAGACGACGTTTTTAGTAGACATTAAACAGATAACATTTTAACTAACGTTGTAATAAATACTTGATGTTTCCTTTCTATTAGAGCCGCTGTAGTACCGAATTGTCAGACCAGTTGATGCGACAGCCTTTCGTGACAGGGTTACATCATCTTAAGGTCACTATGATATTCGTGTTAGTAAGAAAGGGACAAAACACATTTAATTTTTCAAAGGTCTTTTAAGTTTTATGAATGAGTGGTTACTTTCCAAGTTTCCCGGACCGAAGCCTCTAATATAAATTGTCCAAGATTAGAATTCCATGTCTCTTACAGGGTCTATCAGCAACATCGACGACGCAGAATACGCTTGCAACGCTACAGCGGTACGAAAAGTGATATCTGGCGTCGTTGGAGCCGCCTCCAGCGTCACCTCGGTCCAAGTGGCCAATCTACTTCGACTCTTCAAGATACCACAGGTAAATTTATCGCCACCGTCATTTTTGTAATCATCATTGTCATGGCGATAATTATAGTTATAATTATTTTCAAAGTCGCCATCGTGACCACTATCATCAGCTTCATCAAGAACATCACAGTAAGCATCATCATCGGTGTATCAGTTGAAATAAGACCAGACCACTGCAGACCTTAGATCCTCCGAAATGTCGCTATAATAATCAGTACCATCACAGTCATGCTGTTTTCACCAGAGGGGTCCAGTCCAGTCCAGTCCAACTGTCAGATTTCCATATAAAAATTTTGATCTACCGGACGTTCGTACAATACGTTACGTGATCGACCTGCAGATGTTCGTTCATTTCGCCGATCTATATAACATTCCACATCACAAGTTATTGCCAAACAGCTGTTGCTTTTTCACCCTACTTCCTAATACTAAGTAAGTTTTAACTTTTTTTAAACGTCCTAGTGCTCGACGTTGTACTAGTTTATGACATGACATGGTTACTTTTGCTTTTATAATTGAACGAGCGAGCGACGCCAATCACGTTCTCTGTATCAGCTTATGCCAAAAAAGCTTATGTCTGAGCTTATGTCTGGCTGTCCAGTTGTTCTCCTCTACATGTCGCATTTCTCAATCGATTCTCGTGATTTTTTTAGTAGGATCGATAAATGTATAGTTTGATTCTGTCGATTCCCTCTTTGAATAAAAAATAATAATAAAAAACACAGGCTCGCGATTTCTACAGCCTATCTTATCTTATCTTATCTAGATGAGGGCCCTTTCGGATGCACTTCGACCGAGCGGGATCTTTTGTGCATTTGCCCTCTCCTTTATGCCTACTCCCAAGCTCGCTCCATCATTTCCACAAAGCGGATGATGCAGCTCAGCGGGAGCACCTTGAATTCCTTTGGTTGCGGATAGTCGCTACCAAAGTAATTCATTCTTTGTCTGGCAAGGGCATGACATTCACACAATAAGCGTTCCATGGTCTCATACTCCTCGCCACACATTCTACAGTCTAAACTATCCGACAGTCCCATCTTGGCCAAGAGATCCTTGACCCCGAAGTGACCTGAACACCCCAGATATGATTCTGAGTGGCTTCCTACTGGATTTCCAGAGCTTGTTAGTCCAGCCCGAGTCCACTCCTTCTATGAAGAGCTTAGAGTGCCTTAAGCCCGCCTCATTCCTCCACTCGTGTTGGTGTTTGGTTTTGGCTTTAAAGGCCGAAGTTATGGTTCTCTGCGAGAGTCCCACAAATGGTTCTGGACCTACAAAGTGATTTGTAGACCCCCCTCTTGCAAGCTCATCCGCTCTTTCGTTGCCGATGTTGCTGGTATCCAAACAAGTTGCACCTTATTGTGCTTTCCAAGCTTGTTCAGTGCCTGGACGCCATTATAGACTAGTCTAGGATCCACTTTCGGCGCCGTAAGCGCTTAAAGGGCCGCTTAACTGTCACTGAGTATATAGATGGTCTGCCCTCTGGTTTGCCTATCTATATTCTCCTGTGCACAGGCAATTATGGCGTATGTCTCCGCCTGAAAGAAAGAAAGAAAGAAAGAAAACATTTATTCGTGGACAAAACAATGGGTATAAAAAACAAAACACAGTAACGTAAAAGTAGCAGGGTCCACGAAAAGGTCCCGACTCAGCACGGTGCTAACCTAGGAGGCCAGCGCTGGTCTTCCGTCGGAACCTTTACATGAGTCACCTCCTGGAAGGCAACACAAAACAAATACCTACGCTAACATATTTTAAAGAATACATAGATATCTTAAATAAATATAAGCAGTATGTAAGTGCGATAGAGATAGAGATATCCGAACTTCGCCATTCGAAGTTCGTGGTTATAGCTCAGAATGGCACGGCAGATTGCAGCGTGTGAACGCGTCGCCAAACTGTGTGTCAGTGTCACTGTCACTGTCAACTTGACAGACCGAAACAACTTTTATTTCGGATAGTGAATATATATACGTAAATACAGAAACGGAAAACAAGTTAAAAATACATTTGTGCTACAGGAAGAAAACTAATTCTACGAAAATAGAAAATAAATATTTTAGCACGTACAAGATAATAACTATAAAAACTCTTTAGGTTTAGCGATAAAATGTCGGTGTCTTAAATCTTTATTTATCACACCATTTTTACGAACGCGCACCTATGTCAAAAAAGGATTTGGCCGGGTGCCGAAAGTCTTATATATCTAGGTAATAACATCTCGGTCTTGAAGTCCCTACCCAATCCAGACCAGAGATGTAAAGATATGATTTCTAAAGTTAATCCTGGTAAGGGCATTTATTTATTTATTTAAACTTTATTGCACAAATTAGAAGTACAAATGGCGGACTTAATGTCTTAAGGCATTCTCTACCAGTCAACCACAGGGCTAAACAGAAAAACTTATAGGTGCAGGCAGTTGACCAAGAAAAACACAAATGAAAAGGATTTTTCATTAGCTACCTAAGCTAATGAAAATACATATACTAATATAATAAATAAACACATTTAGTTACATAAATAGAAAAATATAATATACATACATACATATTACTTTGCGCACCCAGTGCAAAAAACTGTCACTAAACTAACCAGAGATGTCGTTGAGAAAATGCTATTATTTATTTGTGTGATGAGCACGAATATTCCTTCCTAAGTCGTGGATGTTTTGTGTATATTTAAGTATTTATTTATCTAATAAGTATGTTTATCGTCGTGTAGTACCCATATTTCAAGCTTTGCTGTTTGGGACAAGGTCGATTTGTGTGAGATTGTCCGTAAATATTTATTTATTTGTTTAATTTATTATCTGGCTAAGCGAGTATTTGTAGCTTTCTTTTAGTATCATATTGTTCTTTTTTGTGGATCATTTACGCCATACAAACGATCACGGAAGTAATAACTTCATAAATTTGTGTGCCTGTGAGCTGTAGAACTCGAAAGCCTGTCTTTTCTTAATTTTTATTTTATTTTATTTGGAAAAACTGAATCGGCACGAAGATTTTAGAAGTTTCACTAGAAACGCTTGAGAAATGCGACCTGTAGAGAACAGCCGGGTAGACGCCCGACATACGAAATATTTTTTGCCGAAACTGAAACGGAAAACTTCGTTCGCTTCGCTCGCTCGTTCAATTAATTCGCTTTGGCACCTTATCCCAAGATTTGGCGTAGGCACAAATTTTACGAAAGCGACTGCCATCTGACTTCCCAACGCAGAGGGAAAACTAAATGACTTATTGAGATTAGACCCGTTTCCTCACGATGATTTTTCTTCACCGAAAGGACGCTGTTAACTATCAAATTATATTTCGTACGTAAGAATTTAAAAACCCAGTGGTACAAGCTGGGGTCCGAACCCGCGACCTCCAGAGAGGTGACCACGTATTTTATCGAACGTACGTTAGGATTAGGACAACTCAACTGTCAATTTGTTATACTAAAAATGACATTTAGATCTTCCTGACGCGTGTACGATGTGTTACGTGATCGACCTGCAGATTGCAAGTCGCATGCTTTACCGCTTGGCTGCAGTGGCTTCATGCTACACCCCCGATACAACAAACATAGCTAAAAACCTTTCGATTTACCGAACTTGAATCAGCTCATTCTTTTGGGGGCTATTCACAGATACAAATGTCAAGCGTATAAAAATCTTTTCGTCGGGGGTTAAAATTCATCATAATATGTTTTCGTCATTTAAATTTTGGTACAAGCTTTTATTGCCAACTGTACTTTTCTGTGTACCGTCATCAACTACTCATTAAGACGATTCTAACGAGCCCAAACTCATCGGGGTTACGTCGGTTAAGTAACAAATTTCCATGGCTACCTTGCTTGGTCGCTCGACAGCTCGATGGTATCATAATATTGAATTTTAATCCAAAGTTTACTTATACCCAATGTTTCAGCTCAACGGGTTGAAGATCTTTTTCAAAATTGAGATGCAACCACGGAATAGTGGATGCAACATTCCACCCGAACAAATACTTATAGTTGAAAATGAAAATGAAAAATGTTTTTATTTCATAACTTTGTTCTGTTACAAAGGTCAGTTGGGGCAAACCTAGTAAGTTGATATACTTGTGTTGTGACAAGTAGTCCCGCTACTTGCAAGTTATTTTTTTTTTTTAATCAGATTGGAATCGCAAATAATCTCATTTCTATTTCCAACACCGTAGTCGCCTGTCACATAACATGTTCAACACGACGGAATATGCGAGTACATATCGGCCGGATATCGACCGACGACGACGCGATTTGAATTAATGGCTGAGTCGAACGGTTGTTGACAATCGTATTAGCGAATAAATTGGGTTCGTTTAAATTTTCAAGTGTAATTTTCTCCCGGCTTCCGCGGCGGAATTTTTTTGCATTTTTTATAGGAGCATTAAAACTTTGTAGAACAAATGTAGCTTGAGTACGGTGACTGATCACTTGATGGGAGTTTTCCCATAAGAGCATGTGGAAAACTTGGATAAAATATGATACCTCATAATACTTTTACCCCAAAGGCTAAGGGTGGGTTGCACCAAACCGTCTGTACCTAATCGTAACCGGTGTTCGTTAAAATCTGAATGTATGGTAAGTTTGACAAGTTTCTATGGAATGATAGCTATCCTGCCGGCGCTTTAACGTTGATCGGTCTGTAACCGTAAGTTGGTGCTACCTGCCCTTATAAAGGCCAATCGGGTCACTTCTTTTTCACAGTGATCAAACGTTTTGTGTAAGAAAGAAAATATATTTGCAAATGTAATCCTACTATCCTACTTATATTATAAATGCGAAAGTTTAGATGTTTGGATGTGTGTTACTCAATCACGCTTAAAAACGGCTGAACTGATTTGAATGAAATTTTGCACGAAGATAGTTTATAGCCTGGATTAAAATATAGGATAGTTTTTATCCCGGGTCCACGCAGACGAAGTCGCGGGCGGAAGCTAGTCAATTATAAAGATGAAAAGTATGTGAGATTGTAGCTTTGGGAGTTTATAAGTTTGTGGGTACGTAAAGGGTATTCACCAGAACTATTTATCCGATTTCAAAAATACACCTGCGTACTTAATCTCCGGATGGGCATAGGCTATGTTTTTATCCCTCGGGTTTGTCTGCGTTCCTTGTAATGCGCGGGCAGCGTGAGCAGTTTTAATAGGACGTTACTATGACTATGACTACTATCACTAACGCAGAGTTCTTAGATGTTGACACGATTACATCTCTCGAATGGTAATTCAAAAGGAAATCAATATAATGTCCTCTGTTTGAGAGTTTGAGACTGTTTAGGATACATTGGATTATCGGAGCCGATATCTCCACTAAGTAATTAACTGGATGAGATGGTATATAATGTGTTGTTCCGCAAAGTGTGCTCGATACCTCTGAGCTCTGTATTGGCACCCTTTGAAGTCAAATTACGTATTCATCAATTAAATTGTAGTTTAATAATGTGTATGTTTGTAATAGGTATTCAGTCAGAATTTAGACGCGGAAACTATTCCCAATACATAACATCAGTTGATAATTATAGGCCGATATCAATTGTGCCCACCATTTCGAAAATTATTGAATCCCTTCTATCGCAACATCTCATGAACCACCTCGAAACCGACCTACTGACTGACAGACAATTTGCATACAGGAAAAACAAATCCACTACAATAGCAGCATATAACACAATCGACAGTATTACCACTGGTATTGATGATAAATACAAAATAGCTGGCGTATTCTGCGATTTGTCCAAAGCTTTCGACGTCATTAACCATAATCTACTAATAAATAAGCTCATACGCTACGGCTTACAAGGACGCAGTTGTGAATTAATAAAATCGTTCTTAGAAAGCCGAACATTAACAGTTCAAATAACATCCGGAGGTAAAAGGATGAACTCATTCATTCTCGGGGCCTGGTAGTGTGACCATCGGGATTCCACAAGGATCTGCGTTGGGGAATATCCTGTTCCTTATATTTATAAATGACCTACCATCTGCCATAACGGACGGTCAAATTACGCTGTTTGACGATGACACGACAGTAGTAGTGAATACACGTACATACGAGGAACTAAGTGACAAAATTACAACTGTATACTTGCAACTGAAGAACTGGTTCTCGGCAAATGGCCTAGTCCTCAACGCAAAAAAAAGCAAAACTCAACGCAAAACCAGCGTTATGCTCTTCTCTGGGCTTCTCTGTCCCATAGAAATGGGTAATACTTGTAAGTTTATAGGATTCACGCTGGACCCCACATTGAATTGGAAGAAACACGTCGACTCGCTGTGTAATAGGCTGGCCGGAGCGGTGTTTGCCCTGCGCAAACTTAAACCGTTGGTTTCCTGTGACGCGCTTAGGCAGGCTTACTTTTCACTTTTCCACTCGCTTATGACTTACGGTGAAATCCTATGGGGCAACTGGACTGACGCTGGAAGGGTAATGCGAATACAAAAACGGGCGCTTCGAACTATGCTAGGTCTAAACCAGAGGCAGTCCTGCAAAGAGTTATTTGTTCAGCACCGGATTATGACTCACTATTCGCATTACTTCGAGGTCATCATGTATACACGGAGACACCTATCACAGTTTAAGCGGGTGGAGGTGACGGGAAAGTGCCTTCGTAGCACAGGAAGACTTCGGACGGTGCCGCGTCGCACGGTACTGCACGCTAAAAACGCAAGTTATAGGGCCGACGTACTATGAGCGCCTTCCCGCCGATATAAAAAATGAGACAAGCGAGGAAACGTTTGAGCGTAATTTGAAGAACCTTTTATTGAAAAGGTCATTTTACTCAGTCAATGAATATAATGAAATTGTACAACAATAGACTATTTCGAATTATTATTTTATTTTTTGCATTAGTTATTAATTATAGTATTAGGATTTTGACATTGGTTTATATTTTTCTATTATTATTTGATTGGTACTATATCGATTGACTTCTTTGACATTGTGATTTGATTATACACAGAAATAACATCACAGATTTTTTGTATACGAATTGTATTTGAAATTAAGTTTTATTTTATATTAATTTAATTAGAATTGTAGGTATATACATTTATTGTGTATACCTTATTATATTCTTAGGAAAAATCAGAATAAAAACGTGAATTAATCAGCAAATTAACTTTTAATTACAAATATTACAATCGTACGACAAAATACGACGCAAAACAGTAGACGACCGTCCCGCACCAAGCCTGAGCCAAAAGTGAGTTCGCTCGGCGCTGCCTCCTTCAGAATGGCGCCACCGGTGCGAAGTTGGCTGCATGCCGCGCGGCAGAATGGGCCCTGGTGCTAACTTCGTGTCAATACGGCTCTCCTGACTCGAGGACGCCCTCGTTCTCCTCTAATGTCTCTTGGCAAGTTGACTGTTGGCCTGGTTGAGGTGCGCTCGCAGGTGTCATTTGTCTGCACCTGGTTAAAATGAACAATACGTGGGTGTTTGAATCAAAATTGTCAAGCAGTGAACAGCGATTGAAACCAAGAAGATTACTGGGGATCTGTTCACTTGTATGATGTAGAACACGCGAGTAAGTGCAACCAAAAAGCGGGGTCTGCCCACAAGTTACACTACTTAGCGAACATACGCAAGGTCTGCTTGCTAAAAGGGTGTGAGGTCTATTCACGCAAGGTCTGCTTGCAAAGGGGTGTGAGGTCTGCTCACGCGAGGTCTGCTTGCAAAGGGTGCGAGGTCTGCTCACGCAAGGTCTGCTTGCAAAAGGGTGTGAGGTCTGCTCACGCAAGGTCTGCTTGCAAAAGGGTGTGAGGTCTGCTCACGCAAGGTCTGCTTGCAAAGGGGTGCGAGGTCTGCTCACGCATCTGGAGTCCACTCGCCATATCAAGGCACCATGTATTCTGCCGTGGCTTGGGTGGTTTTGCCATAAGAGCCAGCCATCAACTGCAGCTCGTATCTCCCATGAGGCAGCGCCTTGACGACTCGGTAGGAGCCGCGCATGCCGGAGTCGAGTTTCCCGGTAGCTTGTGCCTTCTTTATAACAAAAACTAAACAATTAGTTTCACACTAGTTTCACAGCATTTTGCTGACTTTAATTTCGCTGTAACCTCCGAGAGGCTCGTCGTCGTCTATTCATCTTGCGAATAGATTCGCGATTCGGATGAGAACCCTCAATGGCTACGTCACGAACTAGATTGAGAACGAGAGGAGTGATGGAATCGGTACCAATGAGCAAGTTCAGAGGCAATAATTGTGAAATGCTATGCGATGGACAATATATTTCTGAATGAAAGCTTTCAAGCCTGGAAACCAGTAATATCTTAGTGTCAGGTCAATAGTTTCGTCAACACCGTGGTGGTTGTGTTAGTCATGAAAAACACGATTGGGATCGTAAACAGCGAGCACAGGTTCGCTTGTCAAGTCAAGTGGTCTATAAGATCTTTTCTAGCAGTTTCTTGCTCGCGGTTCAATGAAAATGCACGCCTTCCCTGGTCAGACGCGTAATGCACGCTGTTTTTGTAGCAAACTCGGCAATATAACGGCGGAAGTACCCAGCTAAACCTAAGAACTGACGAATTTGTTTCACATATTTAGGCACATGGGCTTCATGTAAGGCTTCGACTTTACGACCGCTCGGCTGCACCTGACCCTCGCTAATTGTACTAACCAAATACTCTATTTTTGTGTACAAAAATGTGCACTTTTTGAGGTTAATAGAAAATCCCGCACTATCCAAAGTCGTAATTAGGTACGTCGTGCAAGAGGCTGAGACCTTCATCGACAGTATGGCTCATAATTAGGACTTCGTCGATGTAGACCAGACTTTACCAGACTCAATGAGTAGGCGCAATGGTATACTACTGGCGGGTTGGCCAATCTGAAGGACAACCCCAATTATTTGAGGCTTTAGCAAGGTCTACTTCTTTAGACCATATCGCAAAATCGTGCAAAGAAGGATCAAAGCTAGAAATCAAGTAAGATTGGATGGATCTCACCGTATTATTGATGGAGCGGATGGCGCTCACAATGGCTTCCGTTGATGATTGGTCCACGTCTCCGTGGTGGACAGCGTCCGCTCGCCCACGCCACGTGTTGTCGCAGCTGTAGACCCGTACGGCTTCGCGAGGGGCTGCGCTGAAGCGGCGGCGTGGAAGTCGGTGTGGTGCCCGATGCGGGAACGTCCACAGTCCGTGGCGGCGGTACCTGTCTAGGGGGCGCTGGCAGCACGAGTGATGGTGACGGGACGGATTGTTCCTCTAATATTCAGACGATTGAAAATAATCTGCAACTGTCGCTCGAGATAGACACTATTCGATTTGTCGCGCCGTCTATCTCTACTGAGATGTCTGTTTCTACGCCTATGCCTCCTAAGACTACGCGAGTCATGATCAGACATAATTGCGCGAAAAAGTCGCCAACAAATTCGAAATTCAAAAGTGAAAACTAATCAAGCAAAAAGCAAACGTTAGAATAAACACACACTTGTACTTTATTAGTTCGTTGGTAACCGTTAGTTCAAAAGAACAAAGCAATGTAATCAATATAGCATGGCACGCACTAACGTTGAATCAAGATTTTATAGTTAAGAAGCGCGGAGCAAAATAACACAAAGCACGAGTTATAACCAATTTTTAAATTACGATCGTTACATTTACGATTTTTACGTAATAATAAAAGTGATGGTAAAGCGTAAGGCACGTAATTAGATCCCTAGTTCTGATCTTAGGAAAAATCAGAATAAAAACGTGAATTAATCAGCAAATTAACTTTTAATTACAAATATTACAATCGTACGACAAAATACGACGCAAACCAGTAGACGACCGTCCCGCACCAAGCCTGAGCCAAAAGTGAGTTCGCTCGGCGCTGCCTCCTTCAGAATGGCGCCACCGGTGCGAAGTTGGCTGCATGCCGCGCGGCAGAATGGGCCCTGGTGCTAACTTCGTGTCAATAATATATATAATTTTCATTATTATTGCATTCCTCGACGATCGCTGTACGATAAGTAATATAATTTAAGTCAAATGTACTGTATCATGTGAAAATTGTACAACATAATTTACTTTAAAAACAAAGTTTTAACCGACTTCAATTTAGTACTCCGCCAAGCCACGAGAACATTTCCACATTTCTTTTCCAATTTACCACATGAACTGATTTCCGAGAGCAAATGCGTTAATTATTAGAGAAAAAAACCCAATCGCTGTATGTGGGCCGATAATATTTAGGACTTACGTCGATTCAACAAGGATCACCTTTGGCACTTCATTAGTTGCTATTTCAACGGAATCTTATCAGAATCTGTGATATACTTTTTCAATTTCATGTACATAATTGAGGAATTCCATAAGTCATCTCTGGTCTTCATCATCAATTCCACTCCACCAAATTTATGATTTCCGGGTGTAAATACACGAGTTATAATAGAAAATACAAAAATCACTACACGCGTGCCTAATATAATTGAGGAGTTCCCTCAATTCCTCATGGATCCCATCATCCAATTGAATTTTTGAAAAAATGGGACCCACCTGGAAGCATATACATACAAATAAAAAAAATTTTTACGAATCGGCTCATCAATGACGGAGTTCTGAGGTAACAAACATTGAAAATAATAATAATAATAATAATAATAATAATTAAAAAACCGCTGACAATGACGGACGTGTCAATCGCTCATCTCTAATTTGAAAATTAGCTTTTTATAGTCTTTACGCCTACATTGCCTTTTTAGATTTATTTTCGTGTACATAATTATGCAGAACACCAAATGCAATGTTGATAAAACACCAAAGGCGATGAATTTGCAACGTAGCAAAAATTGTACTAGAATGACAACCTGTCAAAACAATTAAGACGAGAGAAAAATCAAATTTCGATGATCACGAGATCACGTCTTCGAGCGGAGACACAACGCGCACGCCCACCACCTTCGCCCGCGCCGTTCAGCTCCTCACCATCGTCGTCGGGCGATGAATTCGCCACAGCACCCGACACCAGCGAGTCGAGCGACGAGCGCGGGCCGCCGTCCCTGCCGCCGCGACCACCTGCGCGACGAGGACGACCACCGCTGCCGGCACGCTTGGGGCCTGCGGGGCATCCTGCTCCGCCCATGGCTCCCGCTACCGGTGGTATAGTGCGCCGCATGCAGTGGACGCAATCCATTAACGAAAACTGCATGCGCGCCTACTATGGGGCGACAGAGGGAGGAACTAATCGGTCTGCGTACCGTGTCCGGATGCTGCCTCTGTTCCAGGCGCTTGAACCGACCATCACTGTGTCTGCGCAGCGCCTATCGGATCAGGTGCGCGTCATCCAGCGGCACAAGCGGTTGGATGACGCTACGCTTGATCGGCTACGCCTGGAAGCACTCTCTGTTCGTGCGGCCTCTACCTCGGCGCGGGATCCGCCCGCTTTGTTGCCGGCTCCGATGCCTGCTCCCGACCTGGCACCGGGGGCACCGCGTGTTGATCACAGTGCCGACGAGGAGGACCGTGCGAATCAGAGCGTGAATACCCAGACCAATGAGCAACTGAGGAGGGCTTTGGAAGATGCGATTACGGGGTATCGTTCCACAAACAACTCTAGGCCACGACTACCACGCCTGCCCGTAAATAGACGCAATCTAGCGTTAATGGGAGCTCTAAACTGTCTGCTAGACCCGTATATACGGGCTAGTGAAGACTTACTTGATACACACTCAATCATGTACTGCGGGGCCATCGCGGCGTGCCGTGTTGCTCGCGTCAAGTTTCCGGACGCTGACCGTGCACCTAGGACCGCCGGGGGTGTCCCTGCATGGCAAGTACGGATTGAGCGTCGTATCAATACGTGTAGGACTCTCATTGCAAAGCTGATCTGCTTCAGGGGGGGCAACAACCGCCCCCGAGTCATGCGCTTTGTGAACCAGGCCTTCGCGGGAACTGGTATCAGACCCCGTGACTACATGGCCTGTGTCACAGAGCGCATTGACTTTCTGAAGCAGAAAGTCTATGCATGGGCAGGCCGTATTCGCCGCTACAGAGAGCGAGTGGATCGATACCAGCAGAATTGCCTTTTCCAGAGCGATCAAAGGAAGGTATACCGAGAGTGGGAGGAAACCGACCTTCGTGTGTCCGACGGACAGCAACCGGATGCTACTGCCATGGTTGACTTCTGGCGTAGTATCTGGTCAGTGCCAGTCGAACACACCGAAGGCGGGTGGATAAGTGTTGTTGAACGTGAGTGTGAGTTCATCGAACCCATGGGGACTGTTACCATCAGCCCCGAGGACGTTAGTTGTGCCATCCGTTTGGCTCCGAACTGGAAAAGTCCTGGACCGGATGGATTACACAACTTCTGGCTGAAATGGTTTCGATGTTCACACCTGCGGTTGGCAACACAGTTCCAGCAAGCCCTTGAGCTCGGTTCCCTGCCTTCTTTCTTGACAACTGGTATCACCTCCCTGCTCTATAAGTCCGGTAGTACCACGGAAGCGAAAAACTACAGACCCATCACGTGCTTGCCTACGCTGTACAAGCTCATTACATCCATTTTGAGAGCAAAAATTAACGCACACATAGTTGCAAACAACGTTTTGGCCTCTGCTCAAAATGGATGTAGGGTTGGGTCTCGTGGTACTAAAGAGCTCCTCCTCATAGACATGGCCATTTGCCAACGAGTCCGGCGGAACAGAGGGGCCCTTTCGACTGCCTGGATTGACTACAAGAAGGCCTATGATTCGGTGCCTCATTCATGGCTGAGGAGGATCTTAGAGTTGTATAAAGTTGATGCAGTTCTGAGATCCTTCTTAGGCGCTTGCATGGAGCAGTGGACCACAGTCCTTCGTCAACCGGGGGGAGGAGATTGCCCTTCTGGTCCGCAGGACTCTATAAGAATTGAACGTGGGATCTTCCAGGGCGACAGTCTGAGTCCTTTGTGGTTCTGCCTAGCGCTGAATCCGCTTAGCACCATGCTGAAGGATTCAGGACTAGGTTGCCGACTTCGGAGAGAGGGTGAGGTCATTTCTCATCTGCTCTATATGGACGACCTTAAGCTATTTGCACCGAATGGACATGACCTGATGGAACTACTGAAAACAACAGAAGTCTTCAGTAGCGCCATCAAAATGGAATTTGGTGTCGATAAGTGTGCGGTCATGCATGTACAGCGGGGGAAAGTTGTAAATTCAGCAAATTTGCAACTTTCTGAGACAATGTCCCTCAAATCTATCTCCGAAGCAGAAACCTATAAGTATCTTGGTATGTCACAGTCATTGGGTATTGAGGGTGAGGGCGTAAAGCGGGCGGTGAAGGAGCGCTTCTTTTGTCGCCTGACCAAAGTACTTAATAGTCTTTTGTCGGGCGGCAACAAGGTGCGCGCCTTCAACGCTTGGGTGATGCCCTTGCTTACTTACTCCTTTGGCGTACTAAGGTAGACTCAGACTGAGCTGGATGCCCTGGACCGAAGAGTCCGAGTACTGCTTACTGCGCATCGCATGCTACACCCACGCTCGTCTGTTATGAGACTGTACATCTCGCGGAAGTGTGGAGGTCGCGGCTTTTTAAATGCCAAGGACCTTCACAACCGTGAGGTGTGCAATCTCAGGGATTATTTCCTAAACAACGAGTGTGGGATGCATCGCGACGTAGCGGCAGTAGACGGAACCTTCACCCCGCTCTCCTTGGCAAACGAGAACTGGCGCAGACTTAAAGTAATGAGCGTCGAGGACCGCAGGGCGGTGTGGAGGAGCAAGGAGCTACACGGGCGGTTCTACAAGGCCCTCACAGGACCCGATGTAGATCTGCTCGCGTCGGTGAACTGGCTACGCTTCGGGGATCTCTTCGGGGAAACCGAAGGTTTTGTCTGTGCAATTGCGGACGAAGTTATCATGACGAACAATTACCGGAGGTATATCCTGAAGGACGGTACGGTCGACATTTGTCGGGCATGCCACCGTCCCGGGGAGTCACTCAGGCATATTATCTCCGGTTGTGGTCATCTTGCTAACGGCGAGTACTTGCACAGACATAACCTTGTAGCCAGAATTATTCACCAGCAACTTGCTCTGCTATACGGTCTTGTGGCCTCCGAAGTGCCTTACTATAAGTACACACCTGCGCCAGTTCTCGAAAATGGTCGTGCCACGCTCTATTGGGATCGAACTGTCATCACGGACAGGACTATTCTTGCCAATAGGCCTGATATCGTGCTGACAGATCGATGGAAACGCCAGGCAGTGCTCGTCGACATCACCATCCCCCATGACGAGAACCTCGTGAAGGCCGAGAAGGACAAAGCCAGCAAGTACCTAGACCTGGCTCACGAGGTAACCGCCATGTGGGATGTTGATTCGACGATCATCGTCCCGATAGTCGTTTCAGCGAACGGTTTAATAGCGAAGAGTCTCGACCATCACCTCAAGAGACTCTCGCTAGATGGCTGGATCAAGGGTCAGATACAGAAGGCGGTACTCCTGGATACTGCGCGGATAGTCAGGAGATTCCTGTCTCTGGCGCCCTGACCACCGGCAGCTTAGGCCCCGCCTCGCTGCCGGCGGTACCCTAGGTTAGGTTTTTATAATGATTTTATGTTTTGTATGTATAGTTTTATATTTTACTTTTTATATAGTTATTGTAAAAACCTAGCTTAAGATAAAAGATGAATAAAGAGAATAATAATACAACCGAATTGAGAACCTCCTCCTTTTTTTTGAAGTCGGTTAAAAATGAAATAAACTAAACATAATACCTATTTATTTGAAACCCACGGAGAATTGGAATTTTATATATTTTGTGGAAAAACTACGACTACTACGATAATATATAAGGCTAATATAAGGCTTGCAGGAAAAAATCCGACAATAGTATTGCTAGCTTCGATCGCGCGCCGGTTCATAGGTATTGTTTTATTTTCCTCGCACGCCGCTCCGCTACCTTGCACAGGCTCTGGTGGATATTCAGCCTTATGGAGTGCCGTTGACCTGCCCTGAAATTTATTTAGACTATGCTGTTTTCTAATTCTGTATTTTATTCCTATTTTAAATTACTACCACGATATAAATGTAAATCGAGTTTTTTGACTATATCATTTTTACTGGAATTGGGAATGGACATAGCAATATAAGCCTCCGACGGACATCTCTAGGTTACTTTATTTTTTTATCATCATCCTTGGTGATTCATAAACCCATTTAAGAAAACCGTATCACAATCTATCAAGTCATTTTGGAGATAAATTGGCACATTGGATGCGCATACGCAAACAACCTCTCATCCATCCATCCATATCGATCCATCCATAACGCAAATTCTGCTTTCTTTTGCGGATAACTATGTTTTTTTTGTCAGAATTGTATGTCACCTCTTAATCTCCAATCATGGTATTTATTTCCTGGTACCCAAAAAGGTACCAGGAAGGGGAGCCGTAAATGTAAAGGTCGGTAACGCGAATGCGAGTCCCTAGAGTTGCAAGCGTCCACAGGCTACAGGGGAGCTGTTAGTATATAAAAAAGAGGTCGGGAAGATCGTGTATGGCTATAACGCCATCGATTATTGGTCGATTTGAACATTTATATTATTTTTAGTTGGCTATGAACAGAAAAATATAATAGGTAAATCGCGTTTAGTTCCTACTAGCTTCCGCCCGCGACTTCATCCGCGTGGACCCGGGATAAAAACTATCCTATATTTTAATCCAGGCTATAAACTATCTTCGTGCAAAATTTCATTCAAATCGGTTCAGCCGTTTAAGCGTGATTGAGTAACAAACATCCAAACATCCAAACATACAAACATCCAAACATCTAAACTTTCGCATTTATAATATTAGTAGGATAGTAGGATTAGTAGGATTAAGGATCAAGAAAACCTAAAAATACCGCGTATGGAGTTATTGGGAGTGCTGATTGGAAGTCATCTTATTAAATACGTACTCAGATTTTTACAGCTGGATGTAACGTCAATGACACATGTGGACAGACAGTCAAATAGTCATTGATTGGTTATCACTCAGAGAAATTACTTGAACCATAAGATGTCTGGTTGTGAGATACGTGCCGTCTGGTCTTAATCCTGCAGATGTAGCCACACGTCCGACTACCTCAGAAGGAGAGAGGGATAGATGGTTGGTTGATTACTAAGGGCTCTCTAATTGTGGTGAAGTGACCGAATGTTCAGTGTGACTTTCAAACAAGTCCCAAAAAATATTGAATAAAGTATGAATAAACTCTGCTCTCAATTGCTCAAAGGTTAGCTGGAAGAAAAAAAGAAAGAAAGAAAGATACATTTATTCACAAACACACAGGACACACAATACATGGTTATTAAATAATAAAATAAACAAGAAAAGCACATAAAACATGAAACAAGTGTGTCTCTGCGGCAGTGAACCGGACACTGGCTCAGCATTATGCTGAGGTGTCAGACACCTGCAGCGCTGATTTTCAGCCAGCACCGTTGGTGACTCACGGAAACGTCATACAATTTAATATATATATAAACTACTATACTAATATACTATTGGGATAGGCGAGAGAGAAATAAATATAATTTTAAAAACCAGGTGAGAGCTGTGTACGTACTACCTACATGCAGCATCAATATAATAAAAATAACATTCGACATTCAAATTCATTCTTACTTATAAAACATTAAGTAAATAAAATAAAAAATTCAAAATTACTAATTGGCATATTTTTGCTGTCACAGTGCTGGATTAGGATATCGATTTCTGGAGCGTCAACAAATAACCCTTAAGCATACGCTTAAAGGTGTATCTGCTGCGGAAGAGATCCCTTATAGGGATAAGCTCGCCTTTGTGTACGTACTTTGATCTATTGTGTGACATGTATATTCTTTAACCTGTTATTGTGTACAATAAAGTGCTTACATACCATACATACTATGTTATTCCAACGTTTGTTAAAGTTAACCTTAATATGTAAGTTTGACGATGGTTGGTGGAAGGTACTGCAAAAGGGAGGTTATATTGTTCGTGGATATGTACATGATTCTCCAACGCAAACGAAGGGTGTTATAAGTTAAAATGTGGGTTATCTATCTGAATCAATAAAAATTGTTTCCCAACTGTGTATGTGTGCGATTTTCAGGAATATTATGAAACTAACCTAACCTAACGGATTCTAAACGATAAGTACCTATAAACAAACACTGAAAAGCGGCCGGCGAGAAAATTGGCTTTTCGTCGTAATGAAATTTCGGACAAACGATACAGTTGGGAAACAAAATTTATTGATTGCGAAAGGATACCTAAAAGGTTGTATTTATTTGTCTGTCTGTGGTATCGTGGCTCCCCAGCGGATATATTGGCAACACATGAACACTTCTAAGGCCTGAATCACACTGGCGCGGCCTGCGGTGGCGGACAATAGTAAATTTGACAGCTAACCACAAGTTTACTATTGACCGCCGCGGCCAGGCTTAACTAAACTGGCATTTTATTACACGCGCAGTCAATTATATAGGTACAGTTTACATACAGATTGTATCAAAAATGGGGTCTGAACCGAGCATATTCGGCAGCACATTGCGATTCCCAATATGCATTTGTTATGTTTTTTTTATATTTGTTTATTTTTGTTTACATTGATATTTTTTGTTTTTGTTTACATTACAGTTCTTGTTTTAATTGACATTGATTGTGTATGACAAAACCCCCCCTTCAACCTCGCGGGGAATGCCCCGCGAGGTTGAAGGGTGGGAGGGTTTATTTCATTTTCAACCGCTGCGCGCACATCTGTGTTATGAAAACAAATGTTTTGTGTATATTTTTTTGACACACAAGTGATAGCTTTTACGTTTTTGATGTCATACACAAGCAGTGTCAACAAAAACAAAGACTGTAATGTAAACAAAGACAAACATTTCAATGTAATAAAATTGAATTTTTTGGAATCGCAATACGCTATCGAACATGCCCTTTTTTATACAACGACGGTGGTAAGCAGGCGTACGGCCCGCCTGATGGTAAGCGGACACCGCAGCCTATAGTCGCATGCAACTCCAAAGGAGTAACATGAGCGTTGCCGACCCTTGATATGTTTGAGGATTCGCCATGTTGACAGCTGAAGGAACAAATTCCCTCGCTCTCAACACAACGCATCCTCGGGAGCTCTGGCGGTCTTGCTCACCTCCAGGAACACAACGCTACTACAGAGCAAGTACTAGTGTTATTATGGCTGTGATCTTCTGCACGGCGGAGGTACCTCCCCAGTTGGGCTGCTCCAAATTCGAGCGTGATGACATTTCGCTGTGCCCTACCTCACCAAAAACCTCACCCTTGATCGGTTCACATCCCATTTTTGATACACCCTGTATATGTATAAATCAACATACATGAACAATATGAACATGATGTATCGTGGGTACATATGACTTATGAGTGAGTATTGCAATAACCATACCAATTTAGATCTAATAGCACAAGAATTAAGGTCGGAAATCTTATGCCGCATCTAGTATATTAACTGCATGAAATTAGGTCGCTAATTGACTACCTACTTATGTGACAAAGTGATATAGGATTATCGTATTGATTTCCTGATAAGTTTCATAATGTTTTATTGGTAATAGTGTGAGCTTCATCATTCATAATTATTTTAAGTAAAGGCGAGTATATAAGGCATCAAAAAAAACCTAACAACCTAAAAAATACTGATTTGCAAAGCTAAAATACTAATGGTTCATCAAAATTCGGTTTTGATGTGCAATTGTTTCAATTTCATTTTCATTTCATTTAAAAGAAAAATTATTTCAATTTTCATTTGCAAAGCTAAAATACTAATCGTTCATCAAAATTCGGTCTTGATGTGCAATTGTTAAATTTGGATATGCAAGTAAGGATTTTTTGGTGCGCAGCCAGTATTTTTATTTTAAGTGATTATTTTCTTTATGAACGGAGCAAGTCAGAAGTGGTATAATAGTATAAGTAAAGTAAAAGTCGCATTTAGTCGCGCGCTTTCAGTAATTCGTTTTTCTCAGATCTTTACCCTTTTGAGTTTTGCCACTCCGAACTGTTAGCATTTTTAGGGTTCCGTAGTCAACAAGCGTATTCTAAACCGACGAGCATGTATAAAAAATGTAATGAAAGTGAATGAAGCAAGAAAGGTTTGTTATGATCGTAGCCAATGGAAATCCGTGATCTCTGCCTACCCCTCCGGGAAACAGGCGTGATTATATATTTGTATGTATGTTGTTTAGCTCAAACCCTGCAAGTCAAATTTGATCAACTTCCCGAAGTTCAAACGAGTTGATTGTAAGCTTATGTAAATCAGATGACAATTCAATATTATTTATGGCACCACCAGCTGGTCTGCTGTCGAAGATAGGAGGTGACCATAGCAACTTATAAACTACACAAGATATATAAACCCGTCGTATTTGAGCTGGTTGATGACCGAATCGGTTTAACGCAAAATAACATTTTGACAGATTTTATTCTTGTATTTTAGAAATCATTTCATGTGTAACTTTTCCTTCCGCAGGTGTCGTTTCTCGACATCCCCCGAGGAATCGGTTGAACCCAAAATAACATTCTGGCAGATTTTTTTCTTGTGTTTTAGAAATCATTTCATATGTTGTTTTTCCTTCCGCAGGTGTCATTCTTCTCGACATCCCCCGAGCTGTCCAACAAGGCCCGTTTCGAATACTTCACCCGGACCATACCCTCAGACCTGTTCCAAGTCCGAGCTATGGTGGAGATCGTCAAGAAACTCAACTGGAGCTACGTTTCCATCATCTACGAGGAGTCCAGCTACGGCATCAAGGTTGGTATAGATAGCTCCTCTTTTGCATAAGCTATAAACAAAACACATATCATTATCTCATTCTAACAATGAGCAGTAAGTTGTGACAAATTTCTAGGTTTGTTATAGACAGAAAAACCAATTTGGATATAAAAGATTCTCGACTGCAAATACGCAAGTTGGTTTATAAAAATCACTATACGTGGGTAGGGTGTGCTTACAAATTATTATATTAGGAACGTTAATTTTCAGGATACGGAGTTCTCAGGATACAAAGCAAAGAAAGTCGAATTAAGAACCTCATCCTTTCTTTACATCGGTTGAAAAGTATTTGTCATTTGTTTGTTAGTGCTTCTCTAAGTATAAAAATTAAAGTTGGCCCACGGGGAGTTAATTGTTACTAACTGCCTGCAGTATTTTGTTTTGCATAATTATCGTGCTTTTGCCTTATTTGTTCAAGTTTTTACTGCTGTAAGGCATTAGTTCCACTTTGAAACAAGCACTAATATCGCACAGTTAGTCTAATGTGCATATACCGTGTTTTGAAGCGATACAAAACGTTTTAACAAAGTAAAGTTATGCATGTGTAAACGTATGCATGTGTTTTTAATGCTTTACTCGTTAACTCATTCGTTAATCTGTCCCTAATTTTAGCCAGAAGAGAACATTTAAAAAGATAACACCTTCACTAAATTATATGCCTCATATTAAAGTATGAAGAAATATACAGGGCGGAAAGATCGAATGCCACATGGATCGCAACTACCTTAAATATTGTAAATAGCACATTCTGTGTAAAGGAGACTTTCCTTTGTTTTTAAAACCGATAACTTCTGCTTTTACGGATTTATGAAAAATCGTTTGCCTCAGTGGGAACTCGAACCGGTCAAATGTGACAAAAAATAAAGTGCCGTATTTTATGATGCAGATTGAGAGGGTTACTGATAAGGTTCATTTTTCTCTACATAATAAATACAATTCAAATAACGGAAGGCCATGAAAACTAACAATTACCTTTGAATTTTGTTTTCACCCGTCACGTTATAAATACCGGGATTCGAACCCAGGACCATTTTCTCCACCATCATCTTTGCAGGCAGGGACACTGCCAACTGGTTAGAATATTCGTCGTAAGTATACACATAAGTGTACCTACATATACACACACTGAAGCTGCAATATAGATTAATTGTCTCTATTAAAGCACTCTGCGCTCGGAATCCTTTTGAGAACTTTATCCTCAAGCTGCATCTCTAGTCAGTGCTTTGTCAAGCTTTGTGAACTTTAAAGCTATGAATTACCGTGCAATTTTTAACGCTTTGTAAGGGAAGAGGAGTCGTAAGCCGCTGTTTGATCGCTTAAGAAAGTCCATTATGCTGCTAGCGTGGAAAGAGTTTTTGATTTTGGAACGTGACGCTCTATCGCGATATCTAACTGTTTGGTGCACTATCCACCTCTTTCTGTTTTCTAATATAAGAGAAACGGATAGTGCGAGAGACCTCGAGAGAGCTCGCGCGCCGTCTTGTGATAACCACGCATAAGGAGAGGTCATCCTGCAATGGAAGCGTGGAGACTATATATCTAAAGATGAAAAAATGATTATGTTTCATTTGTTATGCTTTGATCTTAATGAGATATAAACAAAGCCTTATTGATAATGAGTATAAGGTCCAAACGACTATCATTACATTTACAAATTTTCCTCGCGGTGGTGAGGTGAAAAGTTGTGTGTTTCGCTCAGCAGCAAAGTTGTTTGGCGTCTCGTGCCTTGAACGCTTCACTATGCTCACAGGATTGTACTTTTGAACTATTCGCTTTGCTCTTGGTTTAATCTTAAAATCCTACGCTAGCTCGGCTTTCAATAAAAGCACTTGCGCTAAACAACACTTTTGCAGCCTTGCATAACAAATAACTATTATAATCTTTATACTAGCCGATTAAGATCATTATTAAGATAGAAAGAAAGAAAGATAGAAGACATTTATTCACTACACAAAAGACACACAGAGACAAAGGGAGTACAAATACAATACAATTGGCACATAATGTGTGTGTCTTCGCGGCAGTGAATCGGTCGCTGTCTCAGCATTATCCCAAGGTGTCAGACAGACACCTACAGCGCTGATTTTCAGACAGCACCGTACGTGACCCACGGAACGCAACACAACATACTGCCGATACAAACGTATACACATAATAAATAAATAATTAATATACTAAATCTGTTAAATATGTAACACAAGCACAATGGGATGAGAGACAATGTGAAAAAAGCGAAACAAATACATAATAAAAATGAAATAAAGTGCTGGATGGGTTAGGGTTGGGATTTTTGGAGCGTCAACAAATAGCCCTTAAGCTGGCGCCTAAAGGTATACCTGCTAGACGCTCATTGGATAGGTGGGGGGAGATCATTCCAACACTTGGACGCCGCGAACCTGAAGCTACCTCGAAACGTCGCGGTCCGATGCTTTGGCACCAGAATCATCGCCTTACACCTACGCGCACTCTTAGGCCATACAAGTCTACTCAGCAAATATGCTGGGACCCCAGATCGCACTATGCCAAAGAGAAGAGTGGCGAGGTGAAGCCGTCCGCGTGCAGGCATGTTCAGCAGACCAGCGGCGTTCAAGTAGGAAATGATATGGGAGCGGGGTGGGACTCGAAAACAGAAACGAATGCATGCGTTTTGCACTCGTTGTATGAGCTTTTTTGTACGACCAGTAATGTAGCCAGCATAGACAACATCACAATAGTTTAATCTTGACAATATCAGCGATTCACAAAGGTTAACACGCAAATCAACACTTAAGTTGACGACCGGTTAGCCTAGTGGGTAGTGACGCTGCCTACAAAGCTGAAGGTCCTGGGTTCGAATCCCGGTAAGGGCAAATATTTGTGTGATGAGCATGAATATTTGTTTCTGAGTCGTGGAAGTTTTCTATGTATTTAAGTATTTATATCTATTATATATATATTTATATATCGTCGTCTAGTACCCATAACACAAGGCTTACTGAGTTTACTATGGGACTAGGTCGATTTGTGTAAGATTGTCCCCTAATATTTATTTATTTATTTAAGTAATCGCGAACATTGTAAAGAACTTTAAGGCGGTAAGATCAAGGTCTTATTCGGGTTTGCACTCACGACACCAAAGCTCTGTCTCCGGTACAATCGTACTTAAAACATGATTAACTGTTATCAAATGTGGAACCAACTAACGAAGTCATCAACGGCATTATACGGCGATTTTGACTCCTCCGGCTCAATCATCCATAGGTAACGGTTATAAACAGGCCGTGAGGTTGTTTCTGTTTGCTATAACCGTGGTATTGTAAATAGTTAACATTATTTTTTAACGCTTTAAAATGCGGCGAGTTTCCGCTGTAATCCACAAAGGGTTACTTAATCTGGTTCAGCCCTCGCAATCCCCAATTTATTCCCTTTAGCCCTTAATCGGGGAACACACTCGTAGGCGAATTTTAATAAAGCCCTTGACAACATAAATGTCATACGATTAAAAATGGAATGTTTTTAAAATAAACATAATATGTACAATTTTTTCACTGACTAATTTCAGAGATTAATTTAATCAATTAATATGAAGACTGACGACTGACAGAATATTGAATTTGCCTCAGCTATATCCATAACTTTATCTGCAAAAATTGTAAACCGAATGGTTTTTTTATCGGGCTGACTACAGCATTATATTGCTATATCAACAATCCAACTACCAACTTACACAATTGATTTGTCAGGATGTGGCAGTCGCCGGCTACGTCTGGGAGGACATCATCATATAAATAAATCATACTAATAATATAAATGCGAAAGTGTGTCTGTCTGTCTGTCTGTTACCTCTTCATGCTTAAACCGCTAAACCGATTGAGATGAAATTTGGTATGGATTTAATAATAATAATAATAAATAATAAATCGTTTATTTGGATAGCTTAAATTAGTTTTACAATAGTGATTGAGGCCTCCTAGTAGGTTTTCATTTACTCTCGTTCACATACATCTCTTCTCGTTAAATAATACATTTTGGGAGTGTCTTAGGCTATTTTAAGTAATTATATAGTTTGAATCCTGGTAATTGCCCATCATCATCATCATTTGCAGCCCGTAATCGCCCACTGCTGACTCATAGGCCTTCGAGTACGCCACCCGTCCCTATCCTGAGCTAATCTTATCCAGAAGTGACCCACGATCTTCCTAATATCGTCCACCCATCGAGCTGGTGGACAACCGACGCTCCTTTTACCTAGAAGTGGCCACCAATCTGACACCTTTATGGTTCAACTACCATCATTCTGCCTGACAAGGGATCATGCCCAACTCCACTTGAGTTTGGTATAATGGTATCTCCAACGTCGCGCACCTTAGTACGACGTCAGATCTCAACATTCCTCACTCGGTCTTGTAGTTCAATGCCGAGCATGGCGCGCCTCATGGCACTCTGCGCTACTGGTACTTTGTGCACAGCCTCACTTGTTAGCGTCCATGTCTCGGCGCCTTACGTCTTGGTGGGCAGGACACATTGATTAAAGAGGCGAGTCTTCAGACATTGTGGAACTTCGATTGAGGATTTCGTCCAGTTTATATGCGAGGTAAGTGCCCATCGGATAGTTTTTATTCTTGAAATCATCCCCTAAGGAGGTGAATGGGGGTGAATATTTATGGAGTGTGGTGCGTTTGGTGTAGCTGAACGATATAAACGAATTCCACACTGAAGGAGTCCCGGGCAGAGGCTAGTATACAATATTATGTGTTTTAGTTGTTTTTACGGTTCTCTTATTTATCGCCGAAAATTGTATGGCCGATTATCACTTCCCAACTCAGGTTTCGCGTAATTTTATTTCGCCGAACGTTCATTTCCCAACTTAACAAATTTATTTGTTTTATTTGCCAACTTAACAGTTACCAACTCAACATGTGATCTGTGTTTTATAATGTAATTTTTCAAAACGCCTACTTTCATGTTGTATAATGTTTTAGTTGGCATAACATACATTTGGTTGTTTATTGTTTACCAAATGTTTTATTGAGTGTTTGTGTTGCGAACAAGTACTTCCGCTCTTTTATAAAAAATAACCTCGAAGACTTCTAACCTATCCGCGATCCGAGTCGGTTTTGCCACTAAGTCCCTGCTGTTCCTGTTGCCGTTGTTCTTTGAAACACTTGAGCGGTTCGTTTCTGTTGTTGATGTAAAATGACTTGTTATCCATCCCTAGTTAGTTTGTTTTGAATTTTATGAATTTTGTATAATCCCTGTTCTCACATTTCCATTTATAAATTTAATATTTCCACCCAAAGAATATGCTAGTATCTTTTCTTATTTGTATCTTGCCTAATGTATGAAAAGGGAACTGTTGCATCAACTAAACGTTATTCGTCCAAGAGTTGTTCGACCAAGTGAAAGATTTGACAAATGATGAGTCTGCCAAAAGTGTAAAGGCGTTATAATAATCCGCTTTATAATAACTCTGCGAATTAAAAAGTTGATATATAAAATTTTGGTAATCGTTAGTAGTCAAAGTGAATCGTCGGCGAAACGTTAGTTGGCAAATGAAATTCGGCCAAAAATAGTTCTGCGAAAAGGCAGAACACCAGTTTTTACTTTTTACGAAAACTACAAATCACTAAGATTATTATAATTATGATACTAGTCTTAGGCTACATTGTAGGCAATTTATAAATTGTGTGTATAAAAGCATTTCGCGACCATTCATTTTCGAAGCCGATGAAGCCTATCAAAAAAGGTCGTCGTTTGGATCGTGTCTCTCTCATCGACTGGTACCAACCCACCGAGCAAAGGATGATTCACTATACACATTCATTTTTACTTTCACGTCATGACAAGGTGGTCATAATCATAAATCATGAATATACCGAGATACGGGTAATGCAGAATTGTACAAGGGCAAGGCAGGTTAAATCATGCACCAATTGGGTATTTGACAATAGTGAAAAAATATTATTTTTTATTAGCAAAGAATAGAAGTATCAATCCGTCATTTGATGTTTGCTATCTTAAGATTTTTTAATTCATAAAAACGAACAATAAGGCAATTCAAAATTATATAATAATTAAATAAAAACAACTAATTACTATAATTACAATATAAATTAAAGCTAGCTTAAACATAAATACAAGATAATCATAAGCAATAAAAAATGGCCATAAGTAAAAATGAAAGCATAAAAAAGGGAAGTTATAAAAAGAATACCTACCTTGTTTGATTATGACGTCACAAGCAAGTTATCCCTACAAATTCCATACTAACGGAGCGTTTTTGACGTTTCATAAAAAGAAGCTGATTTGATATTAGTCAAATACCGTATTAAAACAACAAACATAAGAATGGTGTATAAATGGAAAGTAACGCGTATAAAAACTGTGAAACACGTTAGTATTCATTATTAGGTACTGTGTCGGCGGCACGAGGCTAGCTTAGTATGGTTAATTACGCTCCTTAATGATCGTTTTACATGCCAGGCGTGGGTTAGGGTGTTTTACTATTTGTTACTTATGGTGTACTATAAATAATAATTGTTGTATTTAATTACTAAAGCGCTCATAACCTCGACTGCATTTACATCGGCAACCATCATGCAATGTCGGCTGAGACCAGAATCTGAGCGTGCTTTGAGTGACAACATTTAAGTGACTGAACACAGGTGGATCCTGGTATTCCTGGTGGCTGTTCCGCTTCCTCCTCTTAGGGTCGTAGCCCGGGGTCCCTATTGGCACCTATTTCGCACTATTGGCACTATTCGTATTATTGGCACTTAAACTAAACATTGTATTCATTTTTAAACAAATGTACCTAAACGGAATTATCCATTACTCACTGTTTACTTTAAAATATGTAAAAACATGTATATCGATACCTTTAGACTCAAAGGGCGTAAACGCCATTTTGGCCAAAATGACTTTTGATGCAGTTTTGTTCCGTTTGTTTTTCTCTATCGATGTATGTAGTTAAAGCTGCGATATTCGCAATTTTATGGCAAATACGACCCACGTTGTTTTTGAAGATTTAGCTTAAAGGTGGGGCGTAATTGACATGATTTTTTATTTTATTATTAATTAGGTAATATATACACGATGATTAAATAACTTTAAGGTCATATCCGCAGTCGTAATCCAAAACTTGAGTATACACCCTTTTTATTCTCGTATAAAAATAAAGTTGGCTCTTACGGCCTAACATTCATATTGCTAAATTCAGGTCGTATTGTCATTCCTAGACCAAAAACGGTGCATACGCCCCTATTATCCCGCGTTGAGATTGAAGAGGGCTCATTCGACCTAACTTTGATTCTCTCTGAAAAACAAGTGTATCTCATACACCCTTCCCTGTCTGCAGTAATGTACTATTCCAGCGCAATCATAAGTTTCAGGGTGTATCACTCTAATAGTTTTACTGATTACTATAAGGTTGGTGTATACACCACGCAATTACGTAGGATTATGGCTTATACGCCCCACAATAACGTAAGAATTTGACTTATACGCCCCACAATACTTAAATCGGTGTTTTTACGCTCAAGTTTTTTAAGGTCCATTACCATTACGGTTACAAACTGCAACAGACCAACTATTTATAAGATTAGGGATTCGTCTTCAACTGGTACTTTTGACTGATTATTTTTAACGTTTTTTTTTGGTAATTCAATAACCAATTCAGTTTTCTTTTAACAAAATGTGCAAAAGCCCTGAATCCCATTTTGATTTTGATCTTTAACCCTACAATAACTCATGGTTAGATCCATGTTTTGATTTCCGTACAATAATATTAGGCGCACTAATCGAAGAATGAAGATAGTTCTTAAGTAATTTATTATTAGTGAAACGGAAAGTCTGAAAGTGTTTTCCCATTACCTAATTTAGTCGTTATTATTGTGTTGACAATTAAGAGTCCCCAGTAAGCTCGGCCGAATGTCACCTTCCCATACAAACGTAGTTACGCTCTCATTTTAAAACTACGTGTTGGATTGTAACGAAACTTTGCATGTACAATGACATCTTTGTCTGAAACTAGTTTATATGGCTCCAGTTTATAAAACAAACGAAATACAGCAAAAACAAGTTTTGTATGAGAAACTTAAATTCGCTGTATTTTTATTTAAACTTAAATTCGCTGTATTACTTTAACGCAGTATTTCACGACCAAAACGGCAATTTTCGTTGCCATGCAACGGTCAGTACGAAGGTATAACTAACGTCATAATACTATGTCAATTTGTATGAGTCGTTTCGTCTGTCGCCAGCGGGATCCGCCTTTGACCCTAATTGTTTTCTTTTTACTTGCTGTAATTGTAGGTAGTCCCATACAATATCCATCCACTCAGAAAACTGATTGCAATGGCACCGTGGAAAATATTGACATGTAGCCAATTCCCTAATCTCTGACTTACCAAACACGGTAAATTGTATTAGTTTCGCGTCACTTCCTATGCAGTTCCACTAAGTTTAGTTTACAAGCTTTTATCGTAAAGCTTAGCAAGTTTAGCCTGGCAGCAAAGCCAGCATTCAACTATTAAAGGTCTTGTAGATAGTTTTGAAAGCTTTAGCGGCGCATATTTGAGTCAATTCATTTCGACCACAAGCATTTTGAAAAATCGGTTAAGTGAACTGTCTAGCTAGCACGATAGGTTTTATCATCACGTTTAAAGGCGAAAATGTACTGAGACGTCACGTAAAACGTGAAGATAAAACCTATCGTGCTAGGGCCTCTGATATATCTTAAAACCAAACTCTTTACGTAAAATTCATAATAATATGTAGGTACTTCAATGAATAAGAGAAAATAGCTACGGTAGCCCAGTAGCTGCGGCTGTTAAACAGCGGTCGTGGGTTCGAATCCCGGCTCGTACCAATTAGTTTTTCGGAACTTATGTACGGAGTATAATTTGATATTTACCGTTAGCTTTTCGATGAAGGAAAAAAATGTTGAGGATACCGACTCCATATCATGGTCAGCCTTATCACGCGATAAGTGACAAGATAGAGCGTCACTGGCTGACACCGTTCGATGGAACGAGACGGACGCTCTATCTTGTCACGTATCGCGTGATAAGGCCGACCATGATACGGGGTCTACATAAGTGAAGGAGACGGGAGGATGGGTTTAGTCTACTTCAGTTGTATAAGTGATGGTCATGGCTGATGATAATCCTGTGCTTCAGGCTTTTGAGGAGTTGGAGGCTCTGCTGGGAAGGAGTGGGATCTGCATCGCGGTGAAAGAGAAGCTTGTGAAAGACTCTGGGGTGGCTGCTGAGATTGTCTACGACGGGATTGTCCAGAAGCTGCTCACCAAACCTAGAGCTCGAGGTAAGATACGAAAGACCTTTTTTCTTCGCTCATTTCAACATCGAATTGATGAAATCAGGCGTTACTTTTCGGAAACCCGTGATAAGTTTCTAAAACAGTTTATTATTTGGCTATTCCGCCAAAGAACGTAAGAATGTAATACAATTAGATTTTTTTTAACAGCCGATATTTGACAGCCGTCATCCCGGTACAATAAACGTCAATGGTGACATAAATTATTATAAAATAAATGAAACTGGGAGCTGTCAAAAATTCAAAATTCGCTAGGAACACTTTCTTTAGAAGAGCCTGCCACGATTACAATATAAACTTCATAAATTTAGATATCTTTTCACTATATTTGGATAAATTCAATAGTTCTCTGCGTAGCTAAATTTTTTCTTAACATCGCGAATAATTTACCTTATTAAGAAACGCATCTTTTATTCTAAACGCTCAATGTCATTTTGCATTTAAAGTAACTGAAATGAGTATATATTTTTTTCTTTACCTTAGTATGTTGCATCGTAACATAAATGTCCTAATGGGCGCGTGCGTGGTAAGCATGCTGCTGCTTACCCACCCTGTTTCGACTTACTACTAAGATTTTTTATTTTATAATTAATCGAACTCCAGGTGTGTTCATGTATACTGCAAGATATTTCTTTTATTTCTGTATATGACCGTTTGTTTCCTAAATAAATAAATATATAACAATAAAATAAATATTGGCTGTAAAGGCATTTTCACTACATAACAGTGATAAAGAGATGTATTGAATTTTGATTCATTTGCACCGGGTACAACTCGCGGGGGCTTGTTTGACTAGACTTAGGCTAGGAATGTTATGTGTATGTTTTTGTTTGTTTTTTTTATTTTTTATGTTGTTTGTGTGATTCTTTTTGTTTTGTGTTTTCTAATTAAAGGTAATTATTTGAATATAATTGTTCTTGTATAATTCCAGCATGAGAATACTCGAAGTTTATAATCCTACTTCCTACTAATATTATAAATGCGAAAGTTTATATGTTTGGATGTTTGTTACTCCATCACGCTTAAACGGCTGAACCTATTTGAATGAAATTTTGCACGAAGATAGTTTATAGTCTGAATTAAAATATAGGATAGTTTTTATCCCGGGTCCACGCGGAGGAAGTCGCGGGCGGAAGCTAGTGAAAAATGTTCGTAACAAATTCTGCTATTTTTTTTTCGACGCGAACTCTTCTACCTCACTTAATTTGAGAGGTCACTGACACTGTGTGAGAACAGGAGATGCTTTTTCTGGTACTCCACGCCATATCGTATCTGCTACTCTCATCGGAATGCTGTTCACTACCTATCCTAGTAGTCTAGATGTACTCCACAATTTAACTGCACATTTTTGAAGTGGATAGCTGTTGAAGGCGTAGACCCTGAATTCTGCAGTAGGAAAACTTTCAGGTACTAGTTGAATTTTGTATCGAAAATTTTTTTTAGGCTAAAAAACCTGTATTCACTTGAAACCCATCATGTTTTTCAACTTAATCGTCCATTAACAAGCCAAAAACCTCGCGTAACCAAACAGGCCGTATCTAACCGTCGCTGTCACGCTCCAAAGGCAAACATCCGTTAAAGAAAATTGCCGAAAGCTTTATCTCTCTTGTATCACGTCGCACCGGGTCACTGGTTTTCAGATAAATTGTGGCTGAGTTGCTCGCCGCGATACCAGCTGCGCGACGGAGACAATTTTTCGCTAAAATGGTTACAGAAATTGAATCCATTGAAACCCATCACTACGCCGGGTTGTGCATTTGGATGGGTGGTTTTTATATGATATTAGGGCCTTGTTTCGGAGATTGATTGGGCTAATTTACGGTTATGCGGGTGGTTGGTTTGTCGGTTAGCTTTGCGTCCAAATGACTATCGTTAATGATAGACCGAAGCGCTGAGAGACATCCCGTTCCTTGAGTGTGCTCCTACATTTGCCCCGAGCTAACATGTTAGAAAGAGCTCGCAAAAGTCGCAAAACATATTTAAATTAAATTGGAATGCGAAATATACGCCTCGGGTTAGCGTGAATCGAGCATTCAGTTCACTTTATTTTTAAAATATTTATGACTATGTACCGTCGACGTTAAAGATATGCATACACTTTTGCACGTTATCCCCTTGTTATAATGATAAGGCGAAAAATGTATAGACCTCTTGCCACTGACTTTAGAGTCAGTGGCAAGTCAGTGGCGTGTCCGATCACAACGAACACATACTTATTACGTAACACCTATCAACCTATCATATGCAGTTTGTAAATCAAACAATAGAGTCCCGCCACTTCCAAGACCAGCCGCTACATCACGGAGTTATCATCATCGTCATCCTCAGCCTGTAGTCGTTCACTTTTGAAAGTAAGCCTTTCCTACTAGGGGTGTTAGAGAGAGAACACGCAAACAGTATGTGACGTCACATTACGGGATGCTGCCAGGAGGCCGCGTCGACGGCAGCGCCGAACACGGTAGGCGCGGCACATTGCCGTCTTCCAGTGACGTCACATTCTTCCTTCGTCAGTGTAGACACTAAATAAAATAATCAATAATGTTGTATTTTCTCAAAAAAGGATTAGAAATGTAGTCAAAAGCAATGCAAGAGGTAAATATCTATATACTATAATCACAAAGTTATATGTGTCCAAAGTTTTAAGAGGGGTAGATACATACTGCCCCTTTTCTGCAAAACGCACCTTCATATGAAACGATTGTCATTATTTACTACGAGTATGACGCTCGTAGATCGTGACATCACTATCTGCGAGCGATTTCTCTCTCTAACTAGCAATATTAAAACGGATGTAGCTTCGTAATTCTTTGAGATATCTGAATGGGATTTTCGTCACTAAGCATATTTATTTGCCTTCATTCTTTTGGAGTAACAATAATTTTCGAGTATACACCCGTATTTCTGCACCGGGTAGTATCAATGTTTTTCTGTCGTGTTAGAACGAGCGAGCGTTCACATCGACAATATTTCCCGTTTTTCGACCCTGTACCTATCAATATTATTCTTGCACATTAATATCGATAAATACCCTATTTCATGCCAGGCTAACAAATATTTTCCTTAAATGCCGCCCTTTCTTTCACCTTTGGGAAAATGGAATCCTTATAAAACTGATTTAGACCTGCGGTGTATATTGGCCGCATATATTTGCTATATACGTTTTGTAATACTTCTTTTATTAAAATCAAGCTGACGCGCCCGCGGATTTCGATGAACCATGATCCTTTCAGAAAGTCGATTCTATACACAGGTACCTATCAGGATAGAATGATCATTTGTTTACATACAAACGTAAGAGAGATTATTCTAGAATCGCAAGTGTCAATAGACTACGGCGTCCATAGACCGTACGCTTGTTTGCCACAGTCGTATAGATAGATAAAAACTTTATTCATACCCACAATATACATGGCATAAAAAGAACTGGAGAACATGCAACTTAAGAACTAACATACTAGAAACAGCAAACAAAAACGACAAGTAAGTAATAAGTGAGCCATGTGTCGTGGCAAAGAATGGGCGCTGACTCAGCATAATGATGCGGCGGGAGCCACATCGCTGGTATTCTGCCAGGACCCTCCCTAAAATTCACAACCATTGCAATGCTATGTGCGTGACTGTGTGTGTGACTGTGTGTACTGCGCGCGCGCTTGCGTGTGCGAGTGTCTATATAATACTACGTGTTTTTGACAATTTCCGTTAATTGCAAGGGGGCATAGGTTAGATCAAATAAAGTTAATTTCTCCAAGACAGTAGCATCTTAATTCTTACTGTTATCAAGATATTCAATATTTTAATTTAATCAGATTTGCAGCTTTCACCACTGTTAATGCTACAGTAGATTATTTTGTAAAAAATTTTTTTTTTTTTTTCAAGTAATAATTATGCTTATTTGTTTCTGTGAATGTACTTTGCAATATGCCGAAGTTAACGGAAATTCCCGGGAACACCGTGTATATGTCATGAGTGTGTGCGTATGGATGATGTAAGTATACGACTTAGTAGTGTTCTAGAAAGGCCTATTTATTTTTCATTACATATATCTTTATTTTTACTTTATTTTATTTTGGGCGAATGGGAGAAAGCAGAGATTAAGTATTCTGTTTTTGATTTTTTTAAAGATGCATTCGATATTTTAGTTTGAAGTTATTCTTATTCTTTATTTCTCGAATTGGTGTGGTGGTTTATTTCTCGTATATAAAAGAAACACAAAGAACTCGCAGAGTATTCTGCTTTATAATGTTTTATGAAAACTAATCTTGTGTTTGACTTCGTGCAAACGGACTTATGTTATGAATTAGCGGCTGTGGCGCATAAACATTAAGTTCGAGTAAACACTTGATGTTGCCAAATGCCCGAATAACTCTAACGACTTGACAATGTCTTGAACAATGTGGCCACTTGTTATGACATAGATGTCTCAGCCCAGCCCATACTATTTGCTCCTTTTGGCACCTGCGCTATCTTTACCGACATTATTTTCCAAGGCTTGTCATGTTGTAAACCCGCTGCAGTTTCTTTGAGCTGAATATGCTTTGAAATTTCGCTATTGTGGAGTAATTAAATCCCCCATTTTGTAGACAAACATGTTTGCTTGAATTCACGGCACACTGTAGTACCTAAATAATTATACGACTCTCTGTTTTATCGAACAACTAGATATTTAGATAAACTATTGCTACGTTTATTCATGGCAATATTCATTGGTGCGAGCCAAACACCCGCAACCGCCGTTTAACAGCCGTTGTACCAAATATCATTTTATATCCACACTATCAATACTAATATTATAAATGCGAAAGTGTGTCTATCTGTCTGTATGTTACCTCTTCACGCTTAAACCGCAAAAACAGTTTAGGTGAAATTTAGTTAAGGGATACTTTGAGTCCCGGGGTAGCACGATGAAATCATCCTGGACAAACCTGCATACATCGAGAAAAAAAGTGTTTTTTCATATTGCGACGGTGACAATCAAGCATACGGCCTGCATTATGGTAAACCAGACACCGTCATCTAAGGACGCTTGCGACTCCAGAAGAATGAATGGCATTATGCTGGACGTATGGACGTATGGCATTATGCTCTGGGGAAACAGCACAGACGCGCCTTCTGTCTTCACCATCCAGAAAAAGCTAATCCGAATATTGGTCAATATCAAGCAAACTGACAGCTGCAAACCCTACTTTAAAAAGCATAAACTACTTACTCTTCCCCGTATATACGTATTTGAGACATGTAAGTTTGTACGGAAACATAAAGAGTTATATGTAAAACGCGGTGACATTCCCTCTTCACGACCTATCCGTAATAAGAATAGACTCGTTCGACCGCCCGCCAAACTGACACTGCTATCCTCAGGCCCATTAATAATGTATATTAAGATTTATAATAATTTACCTGACTCTATAAAGGAAGAGGAAGACGATAAAAAGTACATAAATAAAATAAAGCTACTATTACTAACTAAATCCTATTACACGCTAAATGAATACTTAGAAGATAAATTACCTATAAACGTTCAATAAGCCCTCCTCTCCCTAAATTGCAGTGCCCAACGGGGTTCACAATGATCTGTAGCTTTAAGTTAACATCTGTACCTACTTTTGTGATATTGCAATAAATGATTGAGTATTGAGTATTGAAAAGCACACTGCGGACCATTTATTGATTCGTTGTATTGATAGCTAGAACAATGTAGATCTCTCACTCTCAAGACAACGCATCCTCCAAGACCCGGCGACCTTACCACCCACCAGGAACACAACACCAAATACCCACAAAGCAAGTAGTGTTATTATGTCTTTAAAAAAAATGTAGGTGCCTATTTTTTATTTACTTATTGCAAACTTTGAAAAAAGGAAAACCTATAAATCTAATCATTGATTGTGTCAATAACGTACTAAAAAGTCATTAAGATTGGAAAATATTTAGAAGTGGAAAAACTTTTCTCTTTTTATATGGACGAGTACGGAGTATTCCAAAGGTATACTTCCCTTTTAAGGTAGAAATGTTCATGGGTAACATAATGATAATTGAAGTTTAGGTTTGCATTTTTAAATTGGTTGAATAGTTGAACTGAACCTTCAAGTTTTATAGCTATTCTTCAAAGCGAATGCAAATGGCAAAGGAATTTACAAAGATAAGCTTTTTCCCTCACTACCTCGGTAAGCCCTCTTTTATTCTTTAAAACAAGTGGGTAAAAACGCATTTTATCCACTAGTGGGGAAAGTGATTTGACCTTGAGCGTCACCATTTGTTGTCGGTTTTTGGCGGCGCGGCAAAGGAGCGTCAGTGTTTTGTTAAGATAAGCTTTCCACCCTTCCACAAAATAGCTTATCTCTTTCTCCTGTTTGGCTGCAAATATGAGCGAAACGACACTGATGCGCCTTGCCTCTTTTCACGTGAAGTCTTCAACTGCACTGGGCTATGGGAACTACAGCCCATCATTTCTCATCAACATGAGAGGAAACTACGCATCTTCTTTGTATAATGGAAATAAGGCAGTCAAATAACAAAGCACCTTTATAAATGTCCTCCCGAATAAAATCGAATTGTCAAGCTTTTCACTGCTGTTTTTGACGTACAGAATTGGAAATTGAATTAAACAATAGGGTCAAAGGGCTGTTTAATTGAATTTTCATTTGTCTACTTCGGCCCGTAAAATTTAACGTGACATGAGATTGTAATTTACGTTTTTAACGACATTTTGAAGGTATACATTGAAAATGGGTACTTAGCGTAATTTCTACTTTCAAAATTGCAACGGAAGAATTTTCATCGACGAAATCAGACCGTTACATTTCATTTAAATTGTTTGCGCCCGTGAATGTACTTTTAATAGAAATGTCTGTAAAAAATTGCTTGTAAAATTCCTTTTCCAAGTTTTGTACATTAGTAGTAGGTATTATTGAAATAAGAACAACTAAACATATTTAGAACAAATATAACAATTATACTCGTACATTAATAAACTTGAGTTTCGTAATGAAATGAAGTGAAATGAAATGATTAAATGAAATATTCTACTAATGTTTTATTTGACGATTCGATTCCGGCAATGGCTAATAATAAACGAAATTCCGTGGTTCTAGTAATTCACATGTTTACCAGAGACCAGTGCAAAACTTTTAGTGAGGTTCAATTAACTTCTCAATGACACAGGTGGCCTACTGCTACTAAAACTATACTGAATGCCTGCGACGCCGCCTGTACATGGAGGAGCCATATTTAGTTGGATTTAGACGGCAGTAGTGGTTTCACAGCTTTGAAAGAAATAAACATTTATTCGAGACGAAAAAAAAATAATTAAACAAGAAAGGGTGTCCAGACAATAGCGTTTCGTCGCGAAACGGTTCTATCTCAACATAATGCTGGCATAACTGCCAGCGCTCATCTTCCGAAGGAACGTCAAGTGATTCCTCGGCGACTGATCAACAAAAAAGAAAATAATAATAAAAACTAACTAAATACGAGAATGGATAATTAGGTGATTAAAAAAAACAAAATGTCTAGCGCTTAATGAACGCAGCCATATCACTCCGTGATCTGTTGCAATTACAGGATGGGATGCGTAAAAGCATTTCCCCGATATAAAAAATAAGTTATACTCCTCATTCCCCAGGTGCTATAATCTTTGGCTCGGACCAAGAAGTCGCCGGGGTGATGCGGGCCGTCGAACGCATCAACGCCACCGGCGCCTTCTCCTGGATCGGGTCGGATGGCTGGAGCGCTCGCACCCTGGTTTCGGACGGGAACAAACGAGCTGTTGAAGGCACCATCAGCGTCCAGCCACAGGCGAATGACGTCAGCGGCTTTAAGGAATACTTCCTGAGTCTCAATGTGAGGAATAACAAGAGGAACCCGTGGTTTGTGGGTAAGAGTTTTGTGGTCATTTTTGAAAACTTTTGCTCGTACTACCCCGTTATATAGGTAATCTGTGCAACTCCTAGAGATGCGACGCCTCTCCCTTGTCCAATTTTATGTCCCCGCGCTCGCAATGTGCGCTTCACACCGTACTCAGCGCCCATATGACGTCACGTGGCAAAGTGCACAGATTTTGCGACCGGGAATAGGTAAAAGGATTTTCGAGGTAACAATGTCCATAGGTAAGTTTAAGACTGTAACTTAAAATAAATAGCTTATCTCTTTCGAGGTTCCAGACTGTAAGAAACTGAAAATTTCAGAAGCCAACAAAATAAAACTCATGCTGGTTTGAATGAGCATCATCAGGGAATCCAATCGATTTTTGACTAGCAATGCAATTTTGCCGGGTATATGAACTACTAGAAATATCTGAATTCGTCCTTAAAATTCTTAGTTCTCACCTCCCCAGTCGCGAGAGTACGTTGGATGCGGGTGGCGCAGAACCGGTCACTGTGGCACTCTTTGGGGGGGACTATTTCCAGCAGTGGACGTCTTTCGGCTGATGTGATAGTGATAATAATGATGATAACCTCACCTGTCCCTAGTTTTGTGACAATCACAAATTAAAAGTTTCTACACTTTTCCTCCAGAATTCTGGGAAGACCACTTCCAATGCCGGTACCCGGGCAGTCCGAAGACCCCGTACAACCAGTACACAGAGATGTGCAACGGGACGGAAAAACTCACAGATACCGAGTTCGAGGGACAGCTGCAATTCGTGTCTGATGCAGTTATGGCCTTCGCCTACGCTATCAGGTTAGTGTTACTTGAATTTCGAAGTTATGTCATAAGAAATTTTCGTGTTAGTTTTTATGCTACGATCCCGTCTGTGAAAAGATATCACGGGGTCACGGGATAAAGCACAAAAGTATATAAAATAATACGAAAATACAACTACTATTAACACGAATAACAAAAATTACATTTTTGAATTTTTCCTTACTTTAAATTAAAAATGTATGTACTAAGTTGCAGGCAGCGAAAATACATTATTCATAACCAATTTGTGACAGCCAAACGCTTCTCTGTTGTTTTATTACTAACCGACCAATTTAAAACAATCTTTTTCTGTTTGAAAAGTTGTCTTTGCCAGATGATCCCATGGTCCAGGTCTTCTGACCTAGACCTAGATGAGATCACCTGGCATTCCATCTGATGATGAGATCCTGGAGTAATCGAGGAAATTCTTAAAATTTCATAAGCACACTTGAAGCGACTTAGGTACTGATATGAAGCCGCTTAAAATTTTATTTTAAAAGTAAATTATATGATTTTAAAACGATGAGGCGTCGCTTACCGTGTCGAACAGACTAACACACTTTTGTATTTGTTATATTAAGGGGATGCCTTGATTTGAGTCGATCACGCCCCCTTGACAGAGACACGCTTATGCCTTCCGCGCACGATAAAAAGAGATGCAACACTCTTCAGGGATGGCTTTTTACGACAAATTTCGATAAATACCTAACTTAGTGAAGGTTTATTTATATTTCATTAAGAGAGATTTTAGATGAGATAAAATACTATAGTATTAACTTGATTGTGTCGTAAAATAATGTATTGTTTGAGTAGGCAGAGTAAAAAAAGGAAAATTAAGACCCCCAACTTTGGATTTTTTTCTATCGAGGAAACTTTAGGCAATCATGTATCGATTCAATCAGATAAACAATCGTATCGTAGTCAAGAATCATATATCTGAAAATCAGACCTTATTGTTTCTTTATCTAGTCAGACCGGCGTTTCAAAGCACGCGATAATTTCTAATGCATCCCCTTAATACGTTAGTATAGTTACATGAAACATTCAGGGTCTGGTAAATGAGGCCGTTACATATTTTGTAAACAGCGACCTATTTATGAATGACAACGGCTTTGCGATAAAGCTGGGAGATGTCGCAAATTACGAATCCCTGGAGAGATAAATGATCTGAGATTAATTAGTAGTATTCAGGGTTCCTTGCATAATGCGAGGGCTTAGTCGATAAAAGAATTAAGTAAGGTAAATATCTCAATGCTCGACTCGATACCTTAATGTCTAATAGTTGGCAGCTAGGTATTGTTTTGACAATATTGTCATGTATTAGGCCAGTGACGGGTACTGACACCCTTACCTTATATTGTAGTGTTGATGCACTGTAAGATTGACTACCTGCGTAGTAAATAGCACTAAAAATAAGTTAGTTAATCTTTTGAAAAAAAAATGATGTCTGATTCATAAAAAATCTAACAGAAAAGCTTGCACTAATGTTCAATATCAAAAAAGTGCACTTTAATTCGTATTGCTTGATGGTTGATTATAACTTAAAGTAACTCCATTTATCCCTATCGGTCGACAGAGCTAATTCTCAGCACGTCTACCATGCGACGGCCGCGACATACTCTCGATTTTTCTCACACTATATCCCTTGTTCTAAGTGTTCTAATAAGAAAGAGACGGATAATGCGAGACAAATCGAGAGAGCTCGCGCGCCGTCGCATGATAGCCGAGTTCGCAATTAACATCCGGTAACGTATCAAAATCTGACTTTTCGTATAGGTGGACGCATATTTTGTAAAATAAGCGTATGTAATGATACTAAAGCTAGTCTGCAACGGGATGCCGACGATGAAAAACACACACACGTTTGGACCAACACGTGTAACTTTACACTAAATAAGCGCATAAAGTAGGTACGCAAATAATTATTAAAATTCAACAACAGCTTCACACGAGAAAAAAGCAATAGAAAAAAAAACAAAAGACGCGCACTGACAGTGCCTCCCAGCGCGCGTGCATCGCGGAGGTCGGTCAGTGCGTCTTCTACAACCAGGTCGCCACCATAACCTAACCCAACCTAACCTACACACTGTGTTTTAAAAACCATGTTTTTTTTTCAAATCGTTCAAAATATCTCCTCTAGCACGGCGAAATTGTGGAATAAAAAAATATAAGAAAAGTCGGAAAACAATAATACTTAAGTATCTCCGATAGTAAACACGATAAGCGTATGAAAAAAATGCAAACGGCAGGGCATTATATGCAGATTCACGTAGTGTAATAGTATTATATTTTTTGTAAGCAGACCAGTTCTTAATCAATAAATTAAAACGTAGATTCATGACCCGGATATTAACAAACTTTGACAATTAATAAAAAAAAACTTCGTGACCGTGGGAGTCATATCGTATTAAAATATTTGTAATATGTAGTAATATTATGTCGAATGAAAAAAAAGACGAGACATAAACATGGTTTTTAAAACACTGTGGGTCTTAATAAAAAAGCCTCGGCTACAATTACGAGTATGTAAACGTTTTTACATTAATGTTTTAACATTAATGGTTGGGAAGTTGGCAACTGCCGCGGTATGCGCGCAGCCCATACGCTTTCGGATACAAATTCTTCGCATGCTCTGCTTAAATATTTAGCCATGCAGCGGTCTAAAATCCATCCGACTGTAATGCAATACCCATTTATTTAGCTTTCATTCGACGTACGTTACATTTTGCATTCCGCACGCCATTTTACATGCTTTTGCTTTTTTTTCGGAACTCTGAACTGGCTTTATGTTTTGCAATAATTATGTTTATTTGATTTTTCATGGGCCACCAGTGACTCAGTAAGCGCTTCGCGGAGATATATATATATGTATACTAGAGATTGTCTCAGGGGTATATACAACGGAATACATAATTCCCCATGAAAGTGAAAATAATCTTATGAAAATTCACTTTGATTGGGTACCCAACAAAAGTGCCAACCCAATGAAACTGAATTTTCATAAGATTATTTTCATAAAAAATGTATTAACTGTTTATCTTTTTTTTTACTTTTATTATACAACTAGCTTCCGCCCGCGACTTTGTCTGCGTGGACCCGGGATAAAAACTTCTCTTCGATCTTTTATTTTAATTTATAGTTTATAGGTTAAACTATATTCGTGCAAAATTTCATCGAAATCGGTTTAGCCGTTTACGCGTGAATCGCGTGATAGAGTAACAAACATCCAAACATCTAAACTTTCTCATTTATAATATAAGTAGTAAGGATAATTAAACTAATATACCCTAAAAAGATTTGCAATCTTAATAGAAGGAAATGAAACTGCTTTAAGTACAGGCTTGTTAAAAAGACAGAGGAAAAAATATGGTGTCTATTGCAAGTCATCTTAATAAATCTTCATTAACATAAATAAGTTGAGTAGATAGACTGGAAAATTTGAACTTTATTAAGGTATTCTAAAAGTTTAAAACGAATCCTATTTTTATTATTACTGCAAATAATCAAGTAGTCTTTTACATGGTTGCTGTCATTTACCTCTCAGAGGAAATTAGGTAAGAATGTAAATAACTTCCTGGCTTGTCTATTTTCTAGTTTTATATCTTCAGGGTTGCGTTTCAATAACGACTATTCTATTTTTTATCCAAATTCCTTTTGTTTAGGGTACTGGGCTTTCAAATATTGCCAATAGACTTTACAAGGGACCTTTTTACCCCCATTCGGCCTTAAGGTTATTTGTGTAACATCCTGTATAGTTAAACAGCATATATTCACAACATTCCAAATTCAAAACTCACAGTCTCCCTCTCTCGCTCGCGTCATCGTACCTTTCATCGTAGCTCGCAAATGGATGAACCGGTTTGAGTGCGGTTTTTAGGGTTCCATACCAAAAAGGTAAAATAGGAAACCTTATGGTGCGACTCTGTCTGCAGAGTCGCACTATACGGTTTCCTCGACTCAGCAGTCGAGACGGGTCTAAACAATGTTTTGCTGTATCGGGGGTTTTTGTTGAATTTTTTTATTTAAGGTAACCCCCCAGTCTTCGACACTATTATGTCAAAGCAATATGGGTTCAATTGGGGTAAATTCAAACTAAGGAGATTTTGCTTCATTCAAATTTAAACCATGTCACCATGACATAAAGTGCCCATTTATACTAGTACAACGTCGATGTCTAAAACTTTTGCCTTATTAGCAGAGGCTCGGAAAGGGCGAGTGAGCTATTCTTCATAAGAATTTCTTATAGCATTAATGTCATGCTTAGATAATATGAATCTAGATACACCCTGAAATAAATATTAAAACCAAACAAAACTATTATGACAATGCATTGAAAAAGAGTACTCACTAAGCTTTTTTTTAATCCTAAAGTTTCTATGCAGTTGTAATAAAGAACTATCATATTCCGTAGATTCTAATTCACTTTTTTTTAACGGCGGCGTAGCGTACAGTCAGCATCGGAAGTAGCTACGCTAAAAAATATGCTCAAAATGATCTAGACAGTCCTTATTCTCTTGACATTAGAGGCGTGTGTAGGTAATTTTGAGCACTTGACCCGCTTAGCTACTTTTGCTGCTGACTGTAGCGGAAAGGCAGTATAAAATAAACTATAGTTATTTGTTATACAAGGGTGCAAAGTTGTATTTTACCCGCGAGTGTGGAATTGAAATACGAGCAAGTGAAAGGATGCTATAGTTGAACCATGAGTCCTGAGCGTAGCGAGTGTTTCAACACACGAGAAGTAAAATACATCTGCACCCGTGTGTAACACAAAACTTTTCGCCTCACTGTAGCGAGGAAAGTGCAACATGCAAAACAACTTTAAGTATTTCATTTAAATAATCATATTTTTTTAACAGTAATAATAACGTTAAGTAATACCAAGTAGAATTTTGGTCAAGTGCGAGTCGAATTTTAGTTTCCCCATAAATTTTGAGAGCCAGCGCCTGATGAAGGCATCAAGCAATTTTTTCAAAGTTCTTCAATATTTCTTTTAATCCGTTTTTTAGTATTTGTTGTTATAGCGGCAACAGAAATACAATTCATCTGTGAAATTTTTGTATTATGAGCGTTTTACGTTTTGTTATCTGTCAAAAGCTACTTAAACACGCTCCAAGGTCAAATTACTTTCCCCACTAGTGGATAAAATGCGTTTTTGCCCACTGCTTTTAAAGAATATATAACAGGGGTATTTCTATTTTATGTAAACCTTTAGATTAGACTTAAAGAAGTACAGTTTTTTTTATGTAATGAAATGAAATCATGAAAACCTCCTAAGACCCCGCGTACAAATTTTTTTACAAATTTCAAAATTGACTTTAAACTTTTACTGAATGTCAAAAAGTTCCTAATTCAAAAGCACTAAAGCGTACCCTGGGTCTCAGGAGGCTAAAGTATCTAAAAACTATTATTACAAACGTGTTTTACCAAGTAAGAAGCAAAGAAAAGAAGGCGCCCGAAAATATACTTACAAAATAGGGTAGCATAATTAACAAGATTCAAACACTTACGAGAAAAAATGGTTTTTAATTTTAGGCCAGTCTTTAGGTAGTTTAGCGAATTTCATTGCGCATAGCGGCAAAAGGGTAAATAGATGTCTATTTCTTACATTCGAGATTTGAAGATCACTTAATTGACGCTTTGTTAGTTGATAACTATCTACCAGCCTGGTTAATTATAATTGATATTGGTTTCGATATCATCCTTTAAGACACAGGCAGTAGTTGAATTTTATCCTTCGGCGAGGATTCAAATGTCAAATGAAACATCAAACGTCCGTAAAGTTACCTCAACGGTAGTCCGTTATTTCATAACTATAATTCGAGCAATGACGCGTATTAGTTGGAGTACTTGCAGTGTCCACGAGGCAACCGGATGGCACGCGGTATTTGAGATCCCGAAGTGTTGTGGAACCGCCCTGTGCAACCCGAACTATGCCAACTTGAATTAAGGTTTCATTGTTTTAAGTGTGTTTTCTTGTCAATGTGATGGTATTCAGCTAGAATGGCGTGTAAAAGGCAAGGCAAGGGTTCATATTCATATATTCATATTCAATTTATTCATAAAGCCAATTTACATGTCATAGTTAAAGTTAAAATAAAAAGTTAAGAAATTAAAATTACACATTATTATTACACATTTCAAAACATCTACTACAACATTGCCTGGAACCATGCGGCTTCTAGAAGCCCAATAAAGAGCTTTTAATGCATTACACACTGTAAAACATGTCATCATCATCATCATATCAGCCGAAAGACGTCCACTGCTGGACATAGGCCTCCCCCAGAGAGTGCCAAAGTGACCGGTCCTGCGCCACCCGCATCCAGCGGACTCCAGCAACCTTTACCAGGTCATCAGTCCACCTTGCGGGGGGCCTACCCACGTCGCGCCTTCCGGTTCGTGGTCGCCACTCGACTTATGTTATTAAATTAACAGATATTCTTAAAAAACTTACATTTCTGTGCAAAGTTGCAGCAGAATACGGTACTTACTCTTTAAACTATCTACTCTACAACTACCGAGAGGCAAAAGTTGAAGTGGCCTCAAGAGCTTTGGCATCAGCTTCAGCTCGTTTTAAAAAGGACATTAAGCTCACTGAACTAAAGCACGGTGCCTCGCAGCATAATGATAAGTATGCTCGAGTGTTCGCGTGACTGTGACGATGTAATGACTAGGAAAGTGGGCTGCTTTTTCTGAAAATGCTGACATAGTTGGTGAGTTTTTAACCCCGAGCACAGCATACATACTTAATAATACTACGTACAGAACGTTCTCTGTTAACAAACCTCCGGTTTAGGTATGCCAACGAGCCTAATCGTGGCTTGGAGTCCTTTCTATCGCTGCGATACAACGCGTGCGTGCCGCAGGCAGCGCTAATCATAAAATGTAGGTATACCGGCTGGGGCCGGTAAGCCGGCATGTATCTACTTATAGCGGCGCAACGAAATCACGAAGTGAGCCACCCCTGCCCCGAGGCCGGTCGAGATGACATCTCTCGATCGGCCCGGGAACCGGCGGATGTCACTTGCAAAACCAATTTCCGTATTCTCAGAATTTCACACTCGACATACCTACTCGTATGTCTACTCTCAGCGATCTAGATGCAACTAGTGGTCGGTTGCGATCGAGATCAGTGTGGTGTCACTGATTTTCTTTTTCATTAGATCTGTAGAAAATATTGACAGCTTATAAATACTGACATTAATCTGTGGCTTAAAACTGACAAGTCAGAACAGTTTTCTTGCGTTCCTTTTCACTTGATCTTATTCCAGATAACATTAGAATTTTAAAGGGCAAATTCGTGAACGTTTCTTCGTTTATCTAGGATATGAAAAGAAACTACAATCAATCAATCAATCATTTATTTTACATCAAAATATGGTGTACTAAAAGGTATTACAATGAAAAGAATTTTGCTGCTATAGTGCAACACGTAAAATGTAAGGTAATATTCATCTAATTAATTAATAATAGATACAATTCTATATTAAATATTATCCTGGAATGTAAGTATGAATACCTAGTTAAAGTAAATTTAAGTAGGTATGTCAAATAATAGTAGGTAGATAAAATAAAATAATGTTGGAACACTATTGCTATCACATCCTTTATCATAAAATGTCATCATTTAAATATTCATTGACCGAGTAGAAGCATTTTTGCACTAGCCATCTGTACTACTGTACCTACTACTTTTACTTATTCAGATTATCAAGTGCTTTCCAAACATAACAAAGTTTTTGATGTTAAAAATATAGGATTTTTATAATAAGAAAATAAAACAAAACAAATTGTTCCTGGAAATCGCATGGCGAAACAACGAAAAAAACCGTAGAATGGGAGCTCCTTACAAATTCCTAACACGTGCATTAAACCCGGTATGCGCATGTTCGAACTAAACGGCTGCCTGGCATCGTTTTGACACCCCGCCCCCATCCCCGCCTAATGGCAATGACACCCATTCTGTGGGGCCATTTGGCGGCGCGCTACTTAGACTTCTATGGTTATTTCGTTCGCTGATTAATGCACGATTGATAAAAATCTTATATGCAATAAGGGTATAAGTCTTTAATCGAGTAAATACTTCAATTGCTTTGCACTTGCTTGCTTCATTGATGAATAAAACCAATATAATTATGTATTTCACTTCGTAAATTAATAACACTTGTTCTAAATATTAAATTTCGTAGATATACTAGAAAAATATTTAATTATTATATAATCGTTTGTAGTCAAACACAATCCATAAAAACAAAACGCATGTTGCAATAGACATTAAGATCGTCGATCGACATAATCTCTATTATGCCCCAGAATAAAAAATCCTACTAATATTATAAATGCGAAAGTTTAGATGTTTGGATGTTTGTTACTCAATCACGCTTAAACGGCTGAACCGATTTGAATGAAATTTTGCACGAAGATAGTTTATAGCCTGGATTAAAATATAGGATAGTTTTTATTCCGAGTCCACGCAGACGAAGTCGCGGGCGGAAGCTAGTGCTAAATAAAGATCATGTCTATTAGACATCATCTCGTTCGGCCGAGAATTGGGGTCATACAGCGAAAGACGGGAGGAGAATCCTGAGGGTTATAGTTATAGCGGACCGGCTTGACAACCTAAGGATATTTTGTAGCCTGATTTTAATTTTATTTGTAAGTTATCATGTGTATCTATGTGTCTGTTTGTGGCGACGTAGCTCCCAAACTGGGGAACCAATTTGAGTAGGATTTAAATCGTATACTCAAATTTTGTTGTGAATATGTTTCAAAACAACGTAAAGTGTATTTTCACTAGAATTACTAAGTTTTACTTATCAAACGAGCGAGCGAAGCGAACGCATCTACGCTTCAGCTTGGGCTGAAAATCGTTTGTATGACCGGATGTCCCGCTTTGCCGCTGTTATACATGTCGCATTTCTCAACCCTCTTGAAATTTTATGACCAGGTTCGTTAATTATATTGATATTTTTTTGTCCATTCACTTTTTCATCATCATCATCATATCAACCGAAAGACGTCCACTGCTGGACATAGGCCTCCCCCAAAGAGTGCCACAATGACCGGTCTTGCGCCACCCGCGTCCAGCGGACTCCTGCGACCTTTACCAGGTTATCAGTCCACCTTCACCTCCACTTTTTCAGTATACAATTATTTATTTATTTTATACTGGCTCGCGGGTTCTACAGCTCCAAGAGCCACTACTGTAATGTCTACGGGTTGGTATTTACTTTGAATCTCGCCTAATTTAAAAGCAATCGAAAAGCATCAGGCATCGCAAGACGATAAGTCTGTAGTAATAACAAAGAGGTCCATGTGAAATACAAAGCTTGTAGCTTAGTAAGGCTATACGTTGTTCATTATCATTATCATCATATCAGCTGAAAGACGTCCACTGCTGGACATAGGCCTCCCCCAGAGAGTGCCGCAATGACCGGTCCTGCGCTACCCGCATCCAGACTCCCGCGATCTTTACTTGACCCCGTAGCATAGACGGCCTTATCACACGGACGCTCTATCTTGTCACTTATCGCGTGATAAGGCCAACCATGATACGGGGTCAGGTCATCAGTCCACCTACCCACGCTGTGCCTGCCGGAACGTGGTCACCACTTGAAAACTTTTCCCCCCCAACGGCTAACGAATCTACGTGCAAGGCGATCGGTTCTATGTAGGAGGTATATGATATCCTAAATACTCATCCGGTTTAAGAAAATTTTTCACTAGTAGTCGTATGGACCTTTCGGGTGGACATAGGCTATATTAAATTCTGAGTTTTTCCTAAGTTGTTGTATCCTACATTACGTGGGCTATAAAGCTAGCAGGTTTTTTGCCATTCATTTCGAACTAAATAAACGAAAGAAAATACTCTTACACACACTAAAATCGTTTTTAAATTCAGTGTTTCACCCAAAAAATCAGAACACTGTAAAATTGCTTTCATCGATACACAATAACACAATGCACTTTTCATTCTTATACGTACGACCAAAATATGATAACGTACCTAAACTGCCGTAGAAACGCTTCTGAAAGCCCCCAGGGACTATTCTCGCACCGTCGAAGTCGATTGAAATTGAATATAAATTGTATTGGTCTCCATTGGACAATATAGAAGCCTTTTCGGAGAAAACTGCTCTGTGGGTGTTTGGCAAAACGAGGATGAAAAATATATTTAGATTTTCCAGCCCTCCGCCCCCCTAGTAAAAGCACTATCCCATAAAAAACATTCCCTGTAAATAAAATTCTACAACTTGGCAATCACACAATTTTACTGCATTTATAGATTTTGCATACCTAAAACTATGTAGTATTGTGCGATTGCCAAGTCCCAATTTTTTATTTAGCTAGCAAATAAAGATTAATAAGAATGCCTGTCTGCGACTTGGATCTACGGAATATCTCACAACTTTTTACGGTGGAAGAGTTTCGAGACTAGGCCTCTTTTTTACATGGAATCTTTTTTATGGGATCTCACTTCTTTTTGTAGGTGTAGGTTGTAGGTTATTGTGTTATCAAAATATACACATTATGAATGCAGTCCCATTCTTGCTTTTCAATTTTCGACCCATTCACTGCAAATGTAACTTTGTAATAATATATTTATATTGGTATTATTTATGCAGTTGATGTAAGTATCTAGAAAACTGCGCTCCTGAATAAGCATGCTCAAAGCAAACACTCCAACACACAGATGCCAGTTGATAGCAGAGAGCACGCTATCAACTGACATGTGGCAGATAGAACATGGACAATCAAACAGTCATCCGCATGGAGCTGAATGAACTAATTATTTTGGTGGCGATGCAATGCATCCAAAAACTTCTGTCAGCTCATGCATTATTTCTTGCAATATTGTTTTTGTATTGTGACATGCGCGGATTCCATAGGCATTCATTGTTCCAATATAAAATCACGGATTTCAACGTTTTCTCATCGCCCCAGAACGAGACATTTTTAGCGCGAAGTCCTGCTGCGAACGACTAAGTATACTAGCATGCTCATAAGCAAACCTGTACCACGTGCTCAAAAGCACGCCCCCTTCCACCCGCGCTCTAGGTAGCATGCCCAAAAATCGCACGACAGTCGATTTGCCACTAAGTAGCAATTGCTCAATAGTGGCATGCTTTCGTGTTTTTTGTTGTTATTTGCACTGCCCACAATCTTTTCCGCTTTGCCTTAAAGTTTGACTGGTAGAGAATGCCATATGGCATTAAGTCTTTTATACGATAAGTTTTCTTTTGTGCAATAAAGTTTAAATAAATAAATAATATGTACAACCTACCTTTTACTTTTTTCAGTCGTTTATTTGTGGATTCTCAAATATGGATAGATGATTATACTTATATTTTGTGTTCCTGTTTTTACTCCGCTGAGTGACTGCTTCTCTGAGAAGCTTTACATCGTAAGCATCGATAATGAATCGAATTTTCAAAAACAAATAATTAAAAAATAACCATTTGCTTTTGTTCAAATACACACTCCCACGATGATGAGGAATCCAACGACAACTCATATGTCAAAATACATCGAGCCGTTTGGACTGTAGCCCGTGAAACAGAATTTTCTTGTCCACATACATATACAAACTCGTACGTACGCTCGAAAAACATAACCCTCCTTCTGAGACACTCGGGTAAACGTCATTCTCCCACAGAATCAGTAGGTAGTAGGTACTTATGCCTGAGTAGGAAAATAAAAAAACAACTTTGTAAGGGCGGGGCGCACTCCTAAACAAAACCGATTTAATGTGAATGCAATTCTTCGCAGAATGGAGGCCCAGAAAACTACACCTTTTTAAAATTCCACACATACCTATGCAACCCTTTTTGAGAAAGTGGAACAGAGTGAATGCGGGATCGTGCATAATGCACCTTTTCAATTGACGGCGCGGCCAGAAATGGCGGTCTTTTGTTTGACTGTAAAACGAGCGTTTCACAGCACATTTAACGCAGGTTCGCACGCGAGAATAGCGAGATGGCTCGCGCGCGAATTTTAAGGGTCGCTAGGACGATCGACTCTCCATACAAACATAGTTTGGTTCTCATTTTAAAACGACATGCTAGAATAACGTGCAACTTTGAATACACAATATGATCCGCCATATCTAGGTTGAAAACTAGTTTTTGTAACAAGAAAAAAAAACTTTTTTTTTATACAAAAACTCTAATCGCATTATTTCTTTATATTATACTATAACTAGCTTCCGCCCACGACTTCTTCTGCGTGGACCCGGGATAAAAACTATCCTATATTTTAATCCAAGCTATATACTATCTTCTGGAAATATTTCATCCAAATCGAATGAGCCTTTTAAGCGTGATTGAGTAACAGACATCCAAACATCCATACATCTAAACATCCAAACTTTCGCATTTATAATATTAGTATGATAGTAGGATTTCTAGCAACAGAAACCAGTTTCCGACCTAGATATGGCTGCTCATCCTGGAGTTAACTTAATGCACCTAAGTTAATTCACTTGGTATTGTGTATAAAAATGTTTTAAAATCAAAACCAAACTACGTTTGTATGGATAGTCGATTAGAGTCAACCGTGGATCCCAAGGATTATTCACAAGAGATCCGACTGAGTCCGGACTTGAACACGAAGGACATGTAATGACGAAGTTAGGTGTGTCTTTGGTTTTCGAATTTGCTAGAAGTTTACCTGCCTTAAAGTCCTTTTCGCAATTACCAAGCTTAGTAACAGAACAGACTTCGCACTACTTACTTAAGATTGTAATCGGAAAAATGCCAAGAGATAAATAAATAAATATTACAGTTCAATTTTACAGAAATCGAACTAGCCCCACAGTAAGCTCAATAAGGTGTGTTATGGGTACTTGACGACGATAAAAAGTAAAGAAAAGTCAAAGAAAATAATATTTATTTATCAAAAAATAAATGGTATACTTTTAACAGTTTTTCGACTCCCACACTAGGCTAAGCCTGTATCGTGGGAATCAGAGACATTTAGGGTTACCATAAACATAGCGGGTAAAGAACATGCATTTTTTACGACTTTAAAGTATTATAAGAACAATTTTCAATGAAAAACCTACGCAATAATATGACAGTTTCTTACAAATAAATGTTAAACAGGTGTTCATTAAAAACTATATTTCATTGCCTGTAAGTGTGTGTAAATGATTTGGTGTGGAGTGTGCGAGTGTTATGGTGTGAATGTGGGACATGTGGATGTAAAAGTGATAGTAGACAATGGAAAAATTTGGCCTGGCGAGAAGCCACTCTTAGGAGAGCTACTTAGGAAACAAATCTTCGACCACGTTTCTAGGAAAGCATATCCTCAGATTCCTTGTAATTCAAAACAGCACAACAGGCAGTAAAAACTTACGTATTTGACTTTTAGCCTTAGCGAGGTGATAGCGCTTTGAGCACAGCATTATAAACATGTGGAAAAATAAAGGACCTAAAGCTTCTAGCGAACTTACTTCGGACACGAGGAACAGGAGCCCTGAACACGCGGTGCTGTAGCATATGTAGGTAGGTATGTGGGTTTTTAGTGTGGTAGGGCTCAGCGAAATGTCATCCCGCTCGAATTTGGAGCAGACTAACTGGGGAAGTACCTCCGCCTTGCAGAAGACCACAGCCATAATAACACTACTCTGTAGTAGTATTGTGTTCCTGGAGGTGAGCAAGGTCGCCAGAGCTCCCGAGGATGCGTTGTGTTGAGAGCGAGGGAATTAGTTCCTTCAGCTGTCAACACGACGAAACCTCAAACATATCAGGGTTTGGCAACGCCCATGTTACTCCTTTGGAGTTGCATGCGTCTATAGGCTGCGGTGTCAGCTTACCATGAGGCGGGCCGTAAGCTTGTTTGCCACCGTCGTTGATTAAAAAAAACAAAAGGACGTAGAGTTTATTACCAGTTCATGCATGTAGACTGCAACCCGCCAGAGAAATAGTCTTCGAACGCTAAAAACACCTGTCTCCACAAACAAACTGTCAGTAGAGAAGAGAACCTTCTTGGTCTACGCCAGGAGACTTTTAGTAAATCTCTTTGTGCTCTTTCTAAGGAGGTTAGAGTATAGACTTGCAGCAACCACCCCAGGCCAGGATGCAATAATTAAGTACTGGTTGACACAAAGCTAAGTAAACCAATTTAAGCAAATGTTTATCAGCGACATCTCGCAGGAATCTCATTATGTAAATCAATTTACGGACTCTGGCAGCAGCTGCTGCAATGTGTTTTTTGAAATTTAGATTTTTCATCTAAATTGACGCCAAGATATTTAATGCAGTCTGCTCTTTACGTACAAACGACAACACTGTTAACTCACCATCCTGTGTTTATATAGAACCTTATTACAATGCACTTAAGGTCGGTGCATGGTCAGTTAGCTGTGTTGTCGATAGTACTTAATGGATATAAATACTTAAATACATAGTGAACACCCAAGACTCAGAACAAATATCCATGCTCATCACTTAAATATTTGACCTTGCCGGGATTCAAACCCAGGACCTTCAGTTTCGTAAGCAGCGTCACTACCCACTGGGCTAACGGTCGCCGAAGTAAATGATAAAGAGAAACGTGGCTAACCAAATGATCATGTTTAGCTATCTGGTCCGATCTAAGCCGAGTACTCCGTAAAACCAGACTTACAAATCGTATTCTCAGACTTGGAAGCTAGCCAGTTATGGACGATGACGCCCTTAGTCCACCTACGCATTCGCATGCGGTAGCGAAGCGAAACGAAAGAGATGGCCGGATTGGATTCTCGCCCCCGCCGCGGCCATCTCTTTCGTTTCGCTTCGCTACCGCATGCGAATGCGTAGGTGCACTAAGGGAGTAAGAGAGACAATTATAATATACTAGCTTCTGCGCGCGACTCCGTCCGCGTGGAACTTGTTTATATCGTAGCTCCATGCAAACTTTCACCCCCACTTCAATTCCTTGGGGGATGATTTCCGGGATAAAAACTATCCAATGTCCTTTCCCAGGACTAAAACTATCTTTATACCAAATTTCATCCAAATCGGTTCAGCGGTTTAAGTGTGAAGAGGTAACAGACAGACAGAGAGACACACTTTCGCATTTATAATACTAGTATGGACTAGCTTCCGCCCGCGACTCCGTCTGCGCGGAACCGGGATAAAAACTATCCTACATTACTCCTACATTTTAAACGTATAATATAAATATTTTAAGGCGAAATTTCATCCAAATCGGTTGACCCGTTTAAAGCGTGATTGAGTAATAAACATCCAAGCATCTAAACATCCGAACTTTCACGTTTATAATATTAGTAGGATTTAGTTACTCCATAACTTTATTATTCATCAATACGAGTATTCATTTAGCGTTTGTGAAAATGACATATGGTATCATTGAAATGTCTTGAGACCACTGTTAAGCTTAATGTTTTACTATTTGGCAGATACTATGTTGCTTGATTTATTGTTTTGTCGATATGCGCGATTTCCGCATTCGCCGTAAATGAATTTATAGCTCAGGGTTCGGCCACAACTTCGAGCGGTGGCGGCAGCGTTCCTATGACCGCGGTCTCCTGTAAGTTGGTGGTGCTTCACTAGTTGGGCGGCTCAAAATCGACGACCGCTTTAGCCTAGTTGGTAGTGACCCTGCCTACGAAGCAAGAGGTCCTGGGTTCGAATCCCGGTAAGGGCATTTATTTGTGTGATGAGCACGAATATTTGTTCCTGAGTCATGGATGTTTTCTATGTATTTAAGTATTTATTTATCTATATAGGTATGTTTATCTTCGTCTAGTACCCATAGTACAAGCTTTGCTTAGTTTGGGACTAGGTCGATTTGTGTAAGATTGTCCCCTAATATTTATATTTTACTAGCTTCCGCCCGCGACTTCGTCTGCGTGGACCCGGGATAAAAACTATCCTATATTTAAATCCAGGTTATAAAATATCTTCGTGCAAAATTTCATCTAAATCGGTTGAGCCGTTTAAGCGTGATTGAGTAACAAACATCCAAACATCTAAACATCCAAACTTTCGCATTTATAATATCATTTATTTATTTATTTTTAAAATATGTTATTTTACACGTCAATTAAATTTTAACGAGATGCATCGAAACATTATGTTAAAAATATAATATATTTACGTTATAATGCTAATAATTAGGTACACGGTTCAAATGACGTATTAAATGTCACTACACGGGCGACATGTTTAGAAATCTTCGGGAGTTCTTCTTCAGGGTGTGTTTTGAACTCGATGTTTCCATTTATTACATTTACTTGTAATATCAAATATTCGGTGCGAATTTAATATTATAGTTCACGTTACGGCTATAATGTCTTCCTATATTGTTACTATTTAGTATATGTCCGAGCGGCGAACAACGCGTGAATATAATTATTACAAAACCCGTTTTACAAAAAGATACCTTATTGCACGGCATCAGGGTTCCATTTCATAGTAACAAAATACTTTCAAGCAAATTATATAATTTTCATTATGCATTGTCCAACAAAGCGGCAAGATTCCAACTACAATTATATCTAACGGGCATATTCCTACTACTTCATTGCACTCACTAAGCAAGGCGTAACTTAGAACAATTTGCATCTAACATAATATGCCTTTATTCTGTTTATAACTGTATGTTACTAAGGACTCGTGTAGCATACATTTAACATTCTATTTACATACTAACTCCTACGGCTAACTGCCGTTTCGCCACTGCCTGGAAGATATAACCTTTTATCACTTATCTCTTATTGAAACAACGGAGTCCCTTAAACCTGACAGTAGGTACCTATTACAACTCCTACTACGAAACTAATTGCTCTAAAATAGCCACCCTCGTTTAAATAAATTTGTTTATTAATCCTTTTATACCCCTTTTATACAATCAATCTAAAAGGGACTAAGTGTTACAGCTGTCAACACCACACATGTCTTTTCGAATACAACATTATTGGTCCCTTGCGGGTAAGCCTAACGGATAAGTGGATTCGAATTTCGAATTTACATTTCATAATTAAAACTTGTTCAGAAGCGACCTGAAATCCAATGTAACCCATGTGCCAATGCCTATTCTAATGCCTTACGGTATTATACTCCTTATTGTTAGTCATTTATATGTTATAATGGCGTGAGTATTCATGTGAGTTAAGTTCATTTTTGACTATACAGTATAGTTTTGTTAATCGCGACCGAATAAATCTCGGGGACATTTACGTATGTTTAATTGAATGTAAAACTAATTTATATTTCATTTATGCCCGTAAAAGTTCTTAGTGCGCCAGTTACATTAATGAATTGAACTAACCAATCTTATTTATTGTTCCATAATCAAACAAATTAATAAAAGTATTCGGATAATCTTACGCAAATCGACCAACTCCCGAACTAAACTAATTTATATATTACTAGCTTCTGCCCGCGACTTCTTCCGCGTGGAACACGTTTATATCGTTGCTCCTGACAAACGTTCGCCCCCTTAGACAATGGTTCTCGGAATAAATAGTATTATATATGTTAATACAGGTTATACACTATATGTATACCAAAATGTATTTTAATCCATTTAGCCGTTTTTGCGTGATTGAAGTCCAAACTTTCGCATATTAGTAGGATTTGCAAAAAGACCAGTCGGGCTAGCACAACTGACCCCGCGCCGTGACGCGAGTTGAGGAAGATCTACCCTCCTCTTTCTAATTTGCACGGTGCGAGTGCGACCGGAGACGTTCCGACGCGCGCGAAGCGACTGAGCAGCACGTTGTCCTACAGGGACACAACTCTCTTGAGAGTAGCGGGCATTTTAAGTTTAATGAATAAGGTAAATATTTACAATTTTTCCTACGGTGGTAGAATTGTGCTGAAGTTTACAAAGTGAAAATTTTATTGATAAAATATAAAGTAAAGGATAGACTAATGCGAAAGTTTGGATGGTACAAAAAACTGGAGAATGCCCTTCTAAGGCTAGTATATGCTCGAAAATTGGTGATTTTCTGCATCGCGCTATTGAAGTTTTTAAATTATGTCGTATAAATACAGTTTCCTTCATAAACTTCTTATTATGTCTCTCTGACAACATCAACGAATTTTTACATTTATAATATTAGTGTGTATTTTTTTGTCGTAACTGGTGACCAAAGAACCGGCGGCTTTCTCGCGCAACGTATTGCAATATTTGTAATTCAGCGAGGAAATGCCGCCAGCATCCTCGGTACAACGCCTCGAGGGCCTTTTTTTAGATTTAACTTAGTTTTCATTCAATTTAGTTAATGTTAGTTATCACCTTGTATATACTTTAGAAAATAAACAACAGAGATTATCGAGTATTTATATGTAGTTTTATTTATTCAAGTTTTAGTGATGGATCGGTGTCTAATTTATATTGTAATTGTATAAATAGTATTTTGTTGTTTATTGAATCAAATCTTGTTTAATTTTAATAAATGATTCGATAATAACAAAACTTGTACAAACGCCAACACAGTTAACTCACCATCCCATATTTATATAGTAGGTACCTTATTACAATGGATGGTCAGTTAGCTGAGTTGTCGATAGTACTACGTAAAATATACTTCTATATAGAAATAAATACTTAAATACACAGAAACAATTCATGACTCGGAAAGAAACGTTCGTGCTCATCACACAAATAAATGCCCTTACCGGGATTCGAACCCAGGGCCTCTTGCTTCGTAGGCCAGGGTCGCCAACTAGGCCAAAGCGGTCGTCAACATATTCTTTTGTACTTTGTGACGTTTTTTTGGAGGAAACTTGCGAACCGGGTACCTGCGGAGAGGTTATGCGGTATTTGTCCACTTAAAGCTCCACGAACGGTGATCACCACCTGTGCTCTCCAGGATCAAAGATCTCATAGTGAACGCACTGGGCCCCCCGTCGCGCCTTGCTACATCGGGCACGTCTTAGGCTGCTTTTAGTGTCGCGCTGACCCACTCAGGGTCATGACGTTAATATGTATGCTGTTCAGAGAACGTTTTAGAATAACGCCGACAGCTGAGCGCTGCCGCTGGCACATGCGCGGCCGACCGCTGCTCGAGCGCCTCTGCTACGCAGTGAGCGCTCTAATCGAGCTGCACCGCTATTCTGTAAATTGTTTTAACACATTCACTGCCAAGAATCGCTACGCGCTACGCTCGTAGCCGATCCCGTGGTTTTCCTCATAATTAGCGGAAAGCGACTACCGCGTAGGCGCCCGCTAGGCGGGTTCCTGGCAGTAAAAGTGTGCTCATCTCAACGCTCGCCCACTATATAGGTCACAGCTCATTAGAGCCACGCACCCGACCCGCACCGCCTCACCTCAGAACTCTACTAACTACGGAGTTTATGTAGTGAAGCGCACGCCCATACGAATCCATATAAAGAATACTAACCGCTCGACGCGAGACGGTGTGGGTCGGATGCCGGGTAGCTCTAATGAGCTGTGACCTTTAATCTTGACGCTGCGATTCGTTAGGCGTAATGGGTGGGGCGAGGTGCATGAGCGCTTGAAGAATAACAGCCCTGAGTGGCACGCATCGGTGCGGTACAGTACAGAAATGGCTAGTCGGCAAGCGGCGGTCGGTCGGTAAGATGCTAAAGACTCGCAGACGATCAGTGTGACACTAAAATTGATACTAGTCGACTTTTCCAGGGTATAGTCAACAGCAAAAGTAGATGATCATTTTAGTACCTTGTCACTTTCACTATTTTGACGCATCCCAACTGTCAGCAGCAGCAGCAGCAACAGCAGTTTGTTTGCCTACTTATAAGTAAGCACTAGACTGCAGGGTTGACGGCGATGTTCGTTTGTTTCAGAGACATGCACGCAGAATTCTGCGGGGGCACACCGGGCTTGTGCGACAAAATGAGACCCGCCAGCGGCTCAGAGCTGTTGCGTCATCTGAGAAAAGTGGAGTTTACTGGTAAATATTTTAGTCTAGTTCTTGGCAGCCGTTGACATATTTAAGTCCAATGTCTCCACATAAAGTCCAAGTGCGATTTCCGATATAAACGTTTTAATGCGTAATACACATTGCTTGGCCTCGAAAATAACACATTCATTGCCAAGAATAGCTACGCTCGTAACTGATTCCTGGTTTCCCGGCGAAGCGAAGTAGTGGAAAGCGCGTACATGTAGACGCCCGCTAGGCGGGTTTCTGGCAGTGTATGTAGTGGTAGTACAACTCCTTTCTGTACAACATAAACATACTAAACAACTAAAAAAATATGTGCTACAAAGGCGAACTTATCCCTCTGAGGGATCTCTTCCAAACAACTTGAGTAGATGAGTTTGTTTTAATTTGATGTTTACGCTCGCGTGCATAGCACGTATTTGGTAGGATCTACACAGGTATTACATAATTTGTTTTTTTTTCTCCGCCGCATGCGCAACACTAGGCTACCGTACCCTACACACAGAACTATTAATAACGCACGATTATAAGTGCCTTCACTGCGTAACGATTGTAAAGAATACTATTAATGTACTAAATTCAATATAAAATACATTTCATCCATTAAACAGATGGGCGAATGTCGTGCCTCTTCTTAGGCTAAGTATATAAACGTAGAAAATAGAAAATGAAATGTTTTTTTGTTATAGGGGTGTAGACTTAAAAGTTATTATTACTTCAAAAGAAAGGAGGCAAAAAAATATGCCTTTTGACGACAATCCCATTCAAATATAATAATATAAGCTACAACCGTATTAATGAGTGCTTGTTAGAGAGAGAAAACGCTAGCAGAACGTGACATCACGATCCTCGAGCGTCATAGGAAATTACAATCGTTTCATATGAAGGAGCGTTTTGCGGAAAAGGGACAGAACAAACCCCCTCTTATAACTTTGGACACTTATAACTTTGTGATTATTTAAACGATTGCGTTGCTTTGACTTTGACCATTTGACTACATTCTTAATCCTTTTTCAAGAAAATATATCATTATAGAATTTAGTGTCTACACCCCCATTTTCGTCAATTTTGTTTATTTCTAACGTAAGAATAATATTGATTTTTATTGTTCTCGACTATATACCGTTTTTGATCAAATCGGCGCCCTAAGCTATATTTATTTTATATTTACAAGATCGATTGGTTGCTGGTTAATCCAGATTAAAATTTGAATCCCTCGTTAAGACGTCTGAAAGATGGGGCGGATAACGAACAAGTTTTTCGAAGACTCGAATAAAATTCAAAACACGTTTTAGCAAAAAAGCTCCTATCGGGAAATGATTAGAGTTGATTACATAATTTCTAAGGGTTTGCTACCTTAGCAACGTTAAGAGTAATTTAATTCCCTCTTAAACAAATTTCTGTTTTTCGAAGTTTAGTTCTCGTTTAGAATTTAAATAATCAAGTAATAGCGGATATTACAGAAAAAGGATGAGGACTTGTGTTGAATTTTGTAGAACAGTGTTAATAATTATATTTAAAGATAAATTGCGAATCATTTTACAACAATTAAATTTAAAAATAGCAGGCAGACCACCAGCTCCTGGGTCCGATGACATTATATAGCCGGTGGGGAATGGTTGATGAGAGACTAGTAGTACGGAGCAGGGTAATTATTCTGAACGTCTCACACCCGTCACCCCTGATGAACCAGTGTAAACTAGACCTCTGATTATATTCATATTATATGTCAACAACCAATCAAATCAAGTACAACTTATTTCGTACTAAATTCGCTAAATCTATAAAAAGTGTGCTCGATAAGCCATGACTTGAGTCGCGATCTAAAGCCGGCCAGTGACTGTGCATCTGTGATATGCGCCGGTAATTGGTTGTACACGAGCGGTCCCATGACATGTGTGAGTTTGCCAGACTTCGCCAGCCTATGCTTGACACCAACAAGTTTGTTAGCGTTACGGAGATTACGACCGTGAATATCTTCTCCTCTCGCGTATTCGTGCAAATGACATCGCACGTATGTAGGTACCTGAAATATCACAATGGAAGGTAGCGTGAGTATCCCGAGGGACCTGAAGAGTACTTCAGAAAGTGTCTCTGCAAGACAGTATAGTCTTGCAGAGACACTTTGGCCTACCTGTGCAATCGCTCGTACGGCTCTCTTTTGCATGCGAAAAACACGCTCCCATTCGGCAGCGCGGCCCCACAGCTCTGTACCGTATTGTAGAAGCGAGTGCACAGTGGCGAAATAGCACGAGCGCACCACATCTCTGGGCATTATCCTCGCTAAGCGACGCAGGGCAAAGCAGGCACTCCCCAGCTTCCTACACAGTTTTGTGATGTGTAATTCCCACTTAACCCCCCCGTCCAACTCGAAACCCAGAAATGTAGTATTTTGCACTTGCTCTAATTTGGTGTCATCCACTAGAATTCCAAGGCTCCTCGGGACCTTACCACCCAGATGGAAATGGATAAACTGGGTCTTTTTTAAATTGAGTACCAAACCATTGCTCCGGAAATATTGTGACACCTGATAAGCTACTTCATTTACACGTTGCTCGAGCTTGTCGATGTCTGGTGCGCACACTACCGCGGCAACGTCGTCTGCGTACATATATACCTCTCTTAGATTACACTTAGTTACTCCGAATTGCAGCGCCAAGATATATTAGGGGTACGGGTGAGATTAAAAAAGTTATAAAATAGCATAGCAGGGCAAAATGGCACATACATATAGGCTGAAATTATTTGATAAGAGTATTTTTTTCTAAAATTAAATTACTAGCAGAGGCTAAGACCAGTGACTTTTCCAGGTCTCAGTGGCGACGAGTTCCGTTTCGATGGCAATGGCGATGGCCCCGCGCGCTACAACATCCTCCACTTCAAGCAGGTTTCCCGGGGGAACTACCGCTGGCTGAAGGTCGGCCAGTACTTGGATGGAGAGCTGCAGCTAGACCTGGATGGTATGAACCGCCACTGTAATGTTCTGCATTCGAAGGAAAGTTTCTCGGGGACCTACCGCTGCTAGAAGGCCGGGCAATACTTGGATGGAGAGCTGTAGCTAGATCTGGATGGTAAGAGCTGTTGAAACATTTCCTTTTCTTCGAAAAGGTGTGCTACAGTCCAGGTGCGCTACATCCGGCCCTTCAAGCAGGTTTCCCGGAGAACTACCGCTGGCTGAAGGTCGGCCAGTACTTGAATGGAGAGCTGGAGCTAGACCTGGATGGCAAGAGCTAGTGCGTGTGAAATATTTCTAGGTTATATAGCGTTTCTAGAATATTTCATGTTATAAATTGTGTAGGCACACTACATCATTATGTTCTATTCTCCGTACCCTTATTACTTTATTACAAAGCAGGCTTTGACGTATAATTGTTTAATCCACGCCGTTTGTAATTACTGAAGTTGGATTTTACTCCATGATTTAATTATTTTCCCGAGGCAGGCAAAAGAAAAAAAACAAACAACTACAAGAATGTGCGCTGTAACACAGACACTCGCCTTTTAATTAAATCATTGCGTTGCGGAGGCATCGTACATTTCTAAATTGAAGCTGTACCGAAAATTCATCATGTTATGTAAATATATTTTCATAGAAATAATTTCTGAAATTATAACGTATTTAAATTATAGGGCTTCTAAACGGGCTATATTTTCCTGCAATTTCTGGCCGGCAACTATTGCTGTCTTATGCTGCGCTAACTTTGTACGCTAGAGCAAGATGCACATACTTGCCGGCCACACATTGCCGTAAAAATGTTGCCCGTTTAAAAAGCCCATTAGGTGTGTAATTTTATTTGGCATATGTTTAACGAATCACCAGATACAGTAAAATCTTAACGCCAAAAAAACACTTTTTACTGTCGAAAATAGTAAATGATCACCAAAATTTTATCTCCATTTTAATGTGAAATAATAACCCAAATTATAACATCTTACTATTCTATTAAAGAAAATGCTATCCTAATAAATCATTGCTAACCCAAAAAAAGTAAATGATCATCAAAATGTAATCTCCATTTTAATGCGAAATAATAACCCAAATTATAACATCTCACTATCCTATTAAAGAAAATGCTATCCTAATAAATCATTGCTAACCCAAAAGTAGTAAAATAATTTTCTAAATTCGACGGAGCCCCACTTTCGTCTCCCGCCCTCCGCCTGGGCTCCCGCCAGAAACTCGCTTCGTCAGCCCTTCGTTTCACGTACGCACTCGACCTACCTACGCTGGCTCCGCTCGGGAGGTCGCCGGCTCGCATCGCTTGCCACCTTTCCCCACTCGCTTCGCTTCGGCCTCGTGCACCCCATTCCACTCAGGACCTCCTTCGCGAGCTTCTGGCTCCGCGGGCTTTTATATGTATACACTAGCGGTAGGACATACAAGACCACGTGGAAGTGGGGTGCGCTGATTCAGGTTTTGGTAGCGCTTGTAAATTTGGTCATTATAAGTAGTTTATTTGGTCATATGCATACATTTTATGGCAATCGTAGTGCTATTTAGGTAGAAATATTGTATTAATTTGCTCGCAAAGATTTGGTTATCATTTACTAAATTTGGTCTGCAATTTAATGTTCAGTCGTTACTAAAACAGCTAAGTACTAGTAAAATTAATACTAGTAATGGTAGAATTATTATTTTTGGTGTTCAGTATATTGTTTTGGTAAGAGAGCTTAGTGTATGAAAGCATTTTTTGGTGGTCATTATATTTAACCCCATTTTATTTTTTCTATCGCTCTCTATGGTGCAAAAACATCCGAGTAATTTAAAAGATTTCTTTTCCTATTTGTTCTACAGATTAAATTACAGTTCCAGCATGTTTACCGAGCACTCTCTACTTATCTTCAGGAAGCCAATCTCACTCGACATTTCGCATTCCAGTTTAAGATTCAAAATGTGACTTTCCCAGCATGTCAAGATATCCCTACTTTCATATTCAGTCCACTGATCACTTTCAAAATCACAACGAAGGAGACATGAAACAATAGTGATATCCTATCCTCCTAACTCCCAGATTGATTTTTGCAATGTTGAATTCGGAACCTTCATTAATTCCTTTAGAATTTGAAACTCGCTTTGAATTTGTACTGGTGGAAATTACAATGGGTTTACTGTTCTTACATACATATGTATAGGATATGTATGCCCTGGTGATGAGCACAGCATAACAAGCTAGCATTAACGAGCGAACGAGACAACTTTTTACAGTCGCCTTAAAAAACAGATTCAACGCGAAATGTCGAGACAAATTGGTCTCCAAGTAGAGTCGGATGCACTAGCTCTTAAAGTGTTAGAAGAGTGGAACTAGTTCTCTATTCGATTAGAGCTAACATTACATTACTAGAGATCGCAAATGGATACTACTCTCACGCTGTGGAATCAAAGTGCCGGGTCCTATCTTTATATGTATATATCCTATCCTTGCAATGTTACTTTATTTGTATGCTCAGTTTCCTTCTGTACTACATTGTACCAGCAATTAGTTATCTTGCATTATTTGTTTGTAGCTTTGTTAGTGTATTTGGGTAAAGTCTTGCAAGTGTACTGTACAAGGAATTTTCTACCAACTTCCCGAAGTAAAATGGAGTGTAAATCTGTACATTTATAAAAACCCTTATTAAAATTAATTATAAAATTAAATTGTTAAATCATTATGAGTAATAAATAAGTTATCGTTGTCTATGAGTTAATGTCCTTCGCAATCGTTCACAGCTCCGTACTAATATTATAAGTCCGAAAGTTTGTCTGACTATTGGACTGTAAGACAAACTTTACACGCTACAACGCGTGTTAGTTAGTTAGGTAGTTCCATACATACTTTCACCCCCCATTTCACACATTTAGGGAATGATTTCTGGGATAAAAAACACCCCCTTAGGGGATGATGTCCAGGATAAAAACTATCATATGTTCTTCTCCGGGATTGAATCTTTTTACCAAATTTCATCTCAATCGGTTCTGTGGTTTAAGCGTAAAGAGGCACACTTTCGCATTTATAATATTGAGCATGGAAAGTATGGATTGCTTATAAGGGCGCGAAGTATATTCATTTTTATGTTACTGACTGTACATTATACATGTGTGCAGGCGAAAGCGTTTCCATAGTCCTATATCCATCTAGCACGCGCGCCTATCCATAAACGCGACTTGTCTCTAATGATAGGTACCTACCGGTTTTTTTGTCGGCGAGTTTTCTTGCCAAATTATGTTAATAATTAGAATAGTAATTAAATTACGGCCACTATTCGTTACTACGAATACTGATACTTTTTGATAAGAATTGAGATATTTAGGTCGCTAATGAAAAACTTGGTGTATATATTTGATTGAAACTGGCTTATCTGCTTTTAATGATTCCTGAACCTTGCACATTATGACACACTTAATGACATACAATATAGTATACAATACTTTTTTGGAGTCTAACATCCAAACTCACTTTTATAAAATCTTTTATACAAAATGCAGTCGACTTTTGAAGACCGCGCTCATGCGTTGTACAATTGATTTTGAACGTTATTCCCTTCCAACAGATATCCAATTCAAGTGGGACTCCCGCCGGCCTCCAGAGTCAGTGTGCAGCGCGGAGTGTGAGCTGGGACAGGCCAAGCAGTACGTAGAGGGAGAGAGCTGTTGCTGGCATTGCTTCAACTGCACACAATACGAGGTAACACACACACACACTAACACAGACGAAATTAAGACCGCTTGTATGCTTATAATTTTCATAGCCCTAGGGTTACGAAAGTTAACCCCTAAGTGTTATCCCCTAGGGGCTAACTTTTTATCCATAGGCCATCACTTCATTTGACGGAGCGGAATCATGCGGTATTTTGAACTATAAAGGTTAGCTTACGAGTACTAATTTCGTTCGGATTGCCTTACTCGTCGGTGTACAATGACAGTTTTAATTTCATTTCATTATGCTCTGCTGCCAAATGTGGAAATATCCTTAGGAGCACAAAGAAGACACTTCGTTTCCCGGCGACAATTTACGTGTAACGCATTGGGATGGTTGGAGGGCGCCCTACACATGGATACCTACAATAACAACATTAGTTGGGATAGGATATATGGTCGTTGCTCCTGTTTAGAAGCTTAGATATTTCCACAACGCGTGAAGGTCAGCGAACGAAAAACAAAACGACCCAAACATGTGCCTAAACCCGGTATGCGCATGTTCGAACTAAACGGCTGGCTGGCATCGTTTTCACACCCGGCCCCCATCATCATCATCATCATCATATCAGCCGAAAGACGTCCACTGCTGGAGATAGGCCTCCCCCAAAGAGTGCCAAAGTGACCGGTCCTGCGTCACCCGCATCCAGCGGATCGACTCCAGCAACCTTTACCACCTGGTAAAGGTTGCTGTAGGCCCCCCGCAAGGTGGACTGATGACCTCATCAGTCCACCTTGCGGGGGGCCTATATACCCACGCCGCGCCTTCCGATTCGTGGTCGCCGCTCGAGAATCTTTCCGCCCCAACGGCCATCGGTTCTACGTGCTATGTGCCCCGCCCACTGCCACTTAAGTTTAGCTATTCGGAGGGCTATATCGGTTACCTTGGTTCTGCTGCGGATAGCCTCATTTCTGATGCGATCACGCAGAGAAACTCCCAACATAGCCCTCTATACGTATAAACCCCGCCCCCAACCCCGCATAATGTCAATGTCACCCATTCTGTGGGGCCATTTTGCGGCGCTACTTAGACTTCTATGATTCTTTCGTTCGCTGGTAAAGGCTCGTTTTCACTGGTCGGCCCGACGCAGCATGTGGCGAGCTTGCGAGGCCTTCTTGTTAAAGGGGAAACAAAGAACACGAACTCCCCGCAGGGGTTGGGCTGTAATGACCAGTAAATCGAGGCACTTACAGACGTTACCTACTTACTACACTGGCTCAATGACCCGAAGTGGATCTTGCGGCCTCCGACACCTGAGTGTCTTAACACGCCACTGAGCTGACAAACTGTCAAAACAGTTTTGCAGGAAAATGTATTAGATTAAGTTTTGTATCCCATTGTTTAGTAATAATAAATGCTACCCATCTGTCCTGGGTAGCTTGCCGCCAACCATGATCGGCAGTTTGAAGTTGGACTGTTATATTAATTTCTCAACCAACAGATACGTTCGCCGGAAGTGGAAACAGCCTGCGTAGTCTGCAGCCGGGGTACCTTACCAGACCCTACCCGGACGCACTGCATGCCCATACCCGAGGCCTACCTCCGACCGGACTCAGCCTGGGCTATAGGGGCCATGTCCTTCTCTTCTGTTGGAATCTTGGTCACAGCGTAAGTGTCAATGCAGGGCAATGAGTTTTCTGAGTTGAGCTATATTTGATTTATAGGTACGTATAGAGAAGATATTCTCTAGGTTAGGTTTGCGCATGATATTTATGCGAATTGGCATCACTTTGCTTAGTCTGTGGCGACTGGCGTAGACCTCTGTTTTAGGGTTCCGTAGTCAACAAGGAACCCTTATAATTTCGCCATGTCCGACTGTCCGTCTGCGGCTTAGCTCAGTGGCTCTTACCACTAGAAAGCTGTAATTCGGCATGGGTACATATAAATCACTCAAATCACGCGTGATTTAAGCGACACCGCCGCGAAAACACTCCGCCCTGAAGACGAACTCCCGATGAGTTCGATACATGTCGCACGTAGAGACATTTCATACGTGAGAGAGAACCGTGTAATTATTAGCAGCTTTCTGACAAGCTACATTGAAACCGCTGTAGCTCCGTTATTATTTGAGATATTTAAATGGAATTTTCTTGATTAGGCAGATTTTTTTGCCTTCTTACTTTTGAGGTAAAAATTTTGAGTCTACACCCCTATTCTATATCTTGGCTAAAAAATAATGACCCACCGCTTATTACATCATAAATTCATACGGTAGGTACGCACACGTGTCTATGCCGGCGACGTGGATGTGCCCAAGCGATACTTTTATATCAGATATATTTTTAGTCATCATTAGGTTCAAGTACCTAGCAGTGTTGTTTTTTTAAAATATCCTATTATGACACCGTAGGTTCGTATGCGGCGTCTGGGCGCGTCACAGCTCAACACCAGTGGTGCGCGCGAGCGGGAGGGAGCTGTCCTACGTCCTGCTCGCGGGCATACTAATGTGCTATCTCGTCACTTTCGCGTTAGTATTCCGTCCGACGGACATCCTGTGCTCCATTCAAAGGTAAGTTAATGTGTATACCTATGTATAGTCTAATCTTCTAAGGCTATGTTTATGAACAATCAGGGCGATTGGTGCGGTGCCCCGCGTCGGAACACGCACGGTGTCCTATGGCAATCACTAAATTGAATTCCCAACTGTATAGTTTCCCCGAAGTTCAAAGTCAAGTCAAAAAGCCACTCACCAAGTATCTATAACTTACAAATCCGTTTACTAAAAACAATTGTACCTCTAAAAATTAAGTATAAATATAAAAATAACTACGAAAATCTATTTAATTACTGCAAAGTATTGAATGTGTTCGACAAAGTAGACTTAGCAATCATAACACAATATAGTAACTGCATAACAAAACTCAAGAAAAACCAACGGCCCTCACATCTACGTAACTTATCTCATCTCCCTACCTTTGAAGTAAAAAAATGCACTAATGAATATGGTCAAAGGGTATGGAGTAGAATGCTACCGCGTACATTAAATAGATTTTCTAATGACTTGATCTGTAAAATTGAGGATAAAACGGGTGGTGAAACTAGAAATATATTAAAGAAACACATATTACTAAATTATAGGAATACACCCGTATAATTTAGTGTCGATTGTTAAAAATGTAATTATTAATAAGACTCCTTAACTCAAACAATCTTTCTAATTTAAGATTAGAGTTTAAGTTCTGCATTATAAATATGTATTTTTTTTTATGAAATAAACAGTGTAAATTTTTTTTTTTTTTTTACCAACACGCCCAAACACTAAGGGTAGGTTGCAGTAAGCAGTCTGTGATCGTAAGCACTGTTCGTTAAAATCTGAAGACATGGAAAGTTTGACAAGTTTCCATGGACTGACAGCTGCCGGCGCCATATTTAACGTTGACGGTTGAGAAATGTGACCTGTAGAGAATAACAGCCGGACAGCGGGACAGCGGGATATTTGGACAAACGATTTTTGACCCAAGCTCAAGCATAGAACTTCGTTCGCTTCGCTCGCTCGTTCAATTATACACATAGGTTAAGAAAAAACATTTCATGCCCTGAATGTATTTTTGGTTCAAATATTAATTTGCAAAAAGCCAGATTTTTCGAGGACCCCAGTTTTAATTTTTTTTTTATTTCCTTATCGTGTATTACGTTAGGCTTTTTATGATAATCCTGTAATTTTCGCGATTTCATAGAAGAAAAATGCTTTTAAGACTAATTTAAATTTGGGCAAATGAAACAGTTGGGAAAGGATATTGTTAGTGATTGAAGGGATTTAATTAAGTTATAATACATTTCTTTTTGATACTAAATAAAAAATAATAACACGAAAAATTTTAAACTAATTACAAAAAAAATTGTCCGTCCATAAGTTCTGTCTGCGGCATGGACCCCATGACGCTTGCGGCATTTCCCCTTTGGACCGCAAGGGCGATCCTTTGTGAAAGATACGCGCCAGCTCTGGGGTCCCCTGAGGCGTGGACCAGTCGCGACGACAGGGTCCTCATTAAGGCCTTCATGTCGGCTGACCAGGGTCCCATCGTTTCAACTGCAAGCGCCGCAAACTCGTAGTTCTGAACTAGAGAAGAGTATTTGCGGCGCTTAAGTAATTGGGCCTGATCAGCCGCAGTGCCGGCCTGAGACCGTGTTGCCTGTATGTGGGACAGTGCGAACGTATCGACGCATGTTGCGTCCCACACCAGGGCCCTACCGAGTTTCCACGGTACCAAAGTTACTCCGTCCGGGCGCTTGCCATCGTCTCTCGTCATACCAGGAGGTTCTAGTGACGAAGGTATGGAGGCAGTGGCGAGCGCCCGACGCAGCAGGTCGTTTATGGTACCATGGCGGTACATGCAGCCGGCGCTTCTGTTACATGATAGGCCATGTCTACCTAGCTGGTCCACACCTTTGCCGCAGACACAAGTATGGGGAACACATATTTGGGATCCCAGCCTTAAACAGATAGCTATTCTTAGCGTACCTGGGTCGAGAACTGTGCCTATGTTGCGTGAGGGAAGAGCGTTAAGCTAGTGGCCTGACTCATGTGAGGAGACAGCCAAGAGCCGGGCGCGTTCTGAGTCGTTTAGACTATTTTCGACTAAAGAAACGTGAATGGATTTGAGCAGAGGAGTGTCCCATACTTTCTGGATGTGTTTCATGTCAGGGACGTCCGCTTCCGGGCACAAGTCGCACCAGGCTCTCTCGGCCTCCGCCAAGTTCGCGATCTCTGCGACCGGTATCTGTTGAATGTTTAAAATAATACCGACGAGGGACAACGACCTGTACGCAGAAGACAGGGAAGCTGGTAGTGCCACACCGGAAGTTGCGCGAACACCCAGACCACCGCATCTTACAGGTAGAACTGCTTGGGACCATGAAATGGAATCGAAAGTAACTTTTAGAATTTTGGAGAAAGTAGTTTGTAGAGTATTATCAATTGACAAAAGTATAGAGGGGTATTTCCAGATCGGACAGCATGGGAGTAAGTGCATGAATTTAGGTGTAAAGAGACAAAAACGGATAATAAAAAGTGCCATATGGGGGTTTATATCAAAAAGTAAGTCAGATGTACAGTTAAACAAATTTAACTCGCAATTAATAACTGGACGATCGCTTCATCAAAAATTGGAGATCCTAAAAGTGTGAGTGATGAAGTGGAATCGACGGAGATGTTGGGTAATATCGCGTTAAAGTTAGTCAGTATATCAATCTTTCTATCCGGGGGAAGGCGGTCAGGCAGAAAAATTTCACATTTCGTGAAATTAAGGGAAAGCCCTATTTCTGCAAATTTGTCCATTATTAATTGCAAGTCCTGCAAGACTGTTTCAGCGTCCCCACCAAGGGAACCGTCGTCCAGATACCAAAGATTAAATTTTGAATTTAGATTGTTTATGATTGGATGGATAGCCAAACTGAATATAGCAGGACCAAGCGGGTCACCCTGCTGACATCCAGTGTTTGAATCGATAATTTTGTCACCAAAAAGTAATTTTGATGGTGCCCCATAACATTGCCATAGATAACCATAGGCATCGGGGAGATGTTTTTTGACTTCTGCTAAGAGGGCACCACGATCAACCGAATTGAAAGCGTTTCTCACATCAACAAAAACTTCATAGTCCGTGCGGCTCAGAAACGTGCGCGCAGCGTGTACTGCAGCCTCAGAGCCGCCCTTGACGCCAAAACCCAGCTGTCGAGGCTTAAAAATTTTGTTGAGACTCTGATTGAATTTCCTACAGCAGAGTTTTGAAGACAGACGTCTAAAAGTGTAACCGACGGCGATCGGCCGAATGCCACCATCCTTTTTAGCTAAGGCTACTAGATTGGCACCGTAGAGGATCGGGATGATTTCAGCGTTTACACGACCAGTTAGCATTAGGTTGATCAAGGATGTTAACTCTTGAAGTAACGCCGAACCTGTATCCCCAGAAGGTGAGGTGGTCAAATCCTTCAGGTGTTGCGGGGACAAACCATATAACCCTCCCGCAGAACCATTGGGGAAAGACATTAACGCTGAAAGTACAGCGTCTTCTGAAACGGTCACACACCCGCCATCAGTGGAAGGAGGTTCTGGAAACTGAGTGGTAGCTAAAGGACCCGGATGTTTTTCCCTGAGCGCGGCAAAGGTTTCGGCGGAATGAGTAGCCAAGACATCATTAGAAAAAAGAAGGCGAGCAGCTCCACTCACATTCCCCTCTGAGATTTTGCTTTCTATTGCATTTATTTTGGAAAAAGTACGAGGGTTGAAATTTGAAATGATTTCATCATTTTGTAACTTGTCAGGTAACACGGAAATCGAAGATGAATTGTCTTTTATCTGCTTGGTCAAAGAGTCTGATTAGTGATTTAGCGTGATTAATTGAACGAGAGAGCGAAACTAACTTCCCCGTTTCAGCTTAGAAAAAAAATCTTTCGTATGCCCGCCGTGTGTCCGGCTATTCTCCAAGACAGGCTCGCTATTTCTACAGCTCACAGAGCCACCAAAATGGAAATACATAATTTAACGTTAATTTATTCGACGCCGACGACCCATATATCTGTACCGGGGGTTCAACGCCAATGACTGGTATATGCGTCAAGGAGCCCAGCGCGATAGCAACCTTCTTGCATTGACATAAGTTTTAATTCCGGACTAAATGTCTTGTTGACTTGGCGTGTGGTTGACAATTTTCTCTTTACCTGAGCGTTGAAAAGGTTGACCGACGTAACACTTTAACCCCATTTGGTATCTAGCTTGGATAAATTGCCACGTAGCCGAACACAGGCCACTCCCATTGACCAAACAAGTCCGCCTTAGTCAGACACTAAGTACGCCGGGCGATCCTAACTAAAACCACTTTAACTTTCGCCAAGTTTAAATCGAATTATGAAATGAACTTACTTCCTGTTGTTTTAGAGTTGAAATAAACATCGATTTAGGGACACCGAACCGTCTGTAATTGTGCGAAGTTAAAATCTGAATGTATGGAAAGTTTGACAAGTTTCTATGGAATGACAGCAGCCGGCGTCATATTTAAAGTTGATCGGTCTGTAATCTTAGTTGGTGTAACCCGCCTTTACTCTTATATTAATAAATATTTGGGGACACAAATCGACCTAGTCCCAAACTAAGCAAGGCTTGTAGTATGGGTATAGATGACGTTCTATATACTTATACTGCGTGGAACGGAACGATGGACTTTCCCGCAAGAGGGGGATTATTGAGCGCTAGTACGTCACATTTTCCAGATAAACAATTTTTTTTGACGCGATTTTTTTTTTACATTTGTATGGAGCTCGTCGCTCCAGTCGGCCAACGCTCCATACAAAGGTAAAAAAAAATCGCGTCAAAAAAAATAGTTTATCTGGAAAATGTGACGTACTAGCGCTCAATAATCCCCCTCTTGCGGTAAAGTCCATCGTTCCGTTCCACGCTGTATAGATAAATGAATACTTAGAAAACATCCATGACTCAAGAACAAAATATTCGTGTTCATCACATAAATCAGATAACACAAAAAAATGCCTTTACCGGGATTCGAACCCGTGACCTCCTCCTCGTAGGTAGGCTACAGAGCTCGTCAAATTAAAATACTTAAATGAGAAGACTTTACAAGGAAACGATTGCCGCTAGAAACCTCGCGAGGATAATAAAACTGAGTCGAGTGTGAAATGGGATCGGAATTTTAATTCTACACGAAGACCTCTTCTTTGGATAGCGTTTTAACGATTGCATTCTAAAATGTAATGGATTGGAAATTCTTATTACATATTTTTACGATACGGCTAAAACGACTAAAATCTACCTATACTTACCTCAATTACTACTACTCTATATGGTAAGGCTTTCAGCGTTGCAACATTCTTGATCGCCAGCATAGTGGCACAGTATAGAAGAATAATACAGTAGTTAATCAGAGGCCGTTTAGGAGCGTTCGTTACCTACTTTCGCTCGATGCGCAGGGCTGTGTCACGTATGCAAAGTATTTCTGTTACAGTTTAATATACAATATTGTATACACAAAGTAATAATATTATAGATAGTTAGGTATGTTACCTTGGTTCTGCTGCTGCAGCAGAACCAAGGTAACCGATATAGCCCTCCGAATCGCTAAACTTAAGTGGCAGTGGGCGGGGCACATTATTGCACGTAGAACCGATGGCCGTTGGGGCGGAAAGGTTCTCGAGTGGCGACCACGTACCGGAAGGCGCAGCATGGGTAGGCCCCCACGAGGTGGACTAATGAGCTGTTAAAGGTCGCGGGAGTCCGCTGGATGCGGGTGGCGGAGGACCGGTAATTGTGGCACTCTTTGGGGGAGGCCTATGTCCAGCAGTGGACGTCTTTCGGCTGATATGATGAGGTATGTGTTTTTAGTTTCCCACTTCACCGAATATTTTAATACCACTATACTATGCCTAAAATATTTCCTAGTAAGTATAATAGTTGCTAAACTGCACTCTGTTGGCCTACCAACAGAGTGCAGAGTGCTTAGTTACAAGCCTATTCGGGTCCTTTTGATATCGTGGCAGCTCGCTGTTTTCATACCTACGAGGTGGCTTCCTTTGACTTGGCGAGTGAGAGCGAGCGAACACGGCAACGGCGCGGCCCCGATTGAAGCATTCTCCATCATTCCCGAAGGCTATGTGTGTGCGTACCGAACACGCGCGCATGTGTGCAGCCTTGCGATGTACCTTTGTTCGAAATTTATCTACTGTTGTTTTTCGATCTACCTGCACTTTTTTATTATTCTTCTTTTGACAACCCCTGTAGCCTAAATAGTTGGCAATGACTGCCATCGAAGCCGGGGGTCCCGGGTTCGAATCCCGGTAAGAGCATTTATTTGTGTGATGAACACGGATATTTAATTTTTTCCTCAGTCACGGATGTTTTCTATGTAAGTATGTAAGTCAGTCAGTCAACATCAACATCGTGTTTATCGCCGTTTAGTACCCATAGTACAAGCTTGGCTTAGTTTCAGCAGCAGCAGTCGGGTTTTTTTTTATTATTAATTAGTTTTATTACGTCCGTTTTTCACGCGAATTTTTGATTCTGGTGGAAATTTTGATAAATTTTATAGCCTATGTCACTCCTGCAACTGAGACGAATTAAATGATACCTCATATGTCGAAATCCGTCAAACGTTTTAGGCTGCAGGGCGTGCCAAAGAATAAGGTCACATACATACATACATAGTCTCGAAAAACATAACCCTCCTCTCCTTCCGCAGTCGGGTAAAAACAGGATTAAACAAAAATTTAAGAACCTTTAAAATATTGCTTTTTGCCTTCAGGCGCTGGGTCTCAAAATGTATGGGAAAACCAAAAATCGACTCGCACTTGACCAAAATTCTACTTGATATTACTTAACGTTATTAGGTATTACTGTAAAAAAAAAAGAGAAAGAATTCGTCTGTAGCCCCCGACAGGATGATGATGGTTTATTTTTCCATTATATTCTTTCTCTCTGTATCATATCGTCTAAAAAATTATCGGGGTATCTTCCTCGTTAAAATAACACGAAACAAAATATTAAATAAAATAATTTGTTTCGTTTAAATAAATAAAGGTTTAAATAAATTTGTTTTGCATGTTCCACTTTCCTCGCTACATTGAGGGGAAAAGTTTTGTGTTACACACGGGTGCAAATGTATTTTACTTCTCGTGTGTTGAAACACTCGCTACGCCCAGGATTCTATTTTAGAACCACTCGCTTCGCTCGTGGTTCAACTATAGTATCCCTTCGCTTGCTCGTGTTTTAATTCCACACTCGCGGGTAAAATACAACTTTGCACCCTTGTATAACAAATAACTATTTTACGCCAGTGTTGTCACTTGACTCGATAATCTTGATACAATCACGTCGATAGAACATTATTAAAAAACACACGCGATATAGGTAGGAACTTACGCACGTTACCTCTGTATAGTATTAGGATAGAAGCCTAAATAATACTTTAAAAAAACCGCTTCCTTTACGAAAATCGCCCATCACTAACAGTTTCATAAAACCATGTATCGACACATAATTTCCAACTATACATCTTCGTAATGGAATAAGGTTATAATACCTGTCAACCGAATAACATATTTTAGGCCTTCGGCTATAAATCCCACCGCTGTCATCTGTGTAATATATTATAAGAAGAAAATAATGATATATGGACTGACTTCCCTCATAAATGTGAATAAACGAGGTAACAGAATAAGAAGGCCTTATAAGGGTTACTAAATAACTTTGATTACGACTTTATTTAAAGTTGTAATCAAAGTAATAGTAATGTAGACTCCTAATTCCTATTTGATATCTGATACATCGAAAGTAGGTCATTTTTTATTTACGTAGCAGGCTGTAAGTGATGTGTGCCGACCTTAAGCCTAAAAGGTAAAAGAAAAAGGGCAATGGCAAAACCAATACAGACACACTTCCTTATACTACACATAAATATATTATGTGCACAAGAAAGAACAACCGGCCTAAAATATACCCCTGCGGCACGCCGACATTGGTGTGCCTATACATATATACATACTATACATGACTCGATGCGTTTAACAGTTATTAACCTTTCGGCGCTAATCAAGAATTCCAAAGGAGACATTGTCATGCTATGATCAATGTTACAAGAGCTTGGTGCCGCTGGCAAGACAACACACGATACATATAGGCGGATGTCACACTGCGCCGCATGGTGGTGCGAGGTGTGGAGCTGCATACAAATTTCGCTGGACGGAGGTGCGGTGCAGTGTGTCGTACCACACGGAATTTATATACAAACTGAGGTACTTGCATACAACGATCTCCGCATCTCTGTGGCGCAGTGTGACATCCGCCTTAGGCGTTCTAAGCGTTCTAAGGGTTTATAATGTTGTGTTGTCCTCAGGTTTGGCACTGGTTTCTGCTTCACTGTAGTCTACGCCGCACTGCTGACGAAAACCAACCGAATCTCTCGCATCTTCAACGCTAGCAAACACTCTGCCAAGCGTCCCATTCTCATATCACCCAGCTCGCAGCTGGCGATATGTACCGGACTAATATCTATACAGGTATTTGATATTTTTATCGAACACTCCTGGCTTCGGCTACGGTAATTATAATAAATATAATAATATAATGTGTGTGACTTATTGGAATAGGGAAGACGAATGTTATCGTATCCGCAACACACAAATGCCTAAACCTCCCTTTTCGTCGAATTTTCACAATCTCACAGCATTTGCAGTATATTACCAGTAAGTCCATGTACAGGATAAGGTGACGTTAGTATTCTTATGAATCACACCGTTTCGTTTATCTTGTTTTATACTCGGGGGAGGCCTATGTCCAGCAGTGTGAACATCTTTAGGCTATGATGATGACTTCAGATTTTGTTGACACCTTAAATATGTCGATTTAGTTACTCACTCACTGGCCAGGCTTAGCGCTACTTACGATTTGATATTTTATACTGAAATAAATTATGTATTATGAGCCAGGGAGTATTGGCAATTACTTTACGTGCAATGTGTTTGGTGGAGTTTAAGTGTTGCAGAAGTGTTAGTACTACTTATGTCTTATTTAATAAACAACTGCTACAACCTTTACATACTAATCACATCTAAATCTTTGTAATATCAGCTAAACGACATTAACTGCAGCGAAAGGCCTCCTTCAAGATCACCTCAATACTTAACTTGCTATGCTTATCCATGGCACTTACCCCCACAAAGTTCGATCCATTGTCATATTATTATGTAGGGCTACCAACACTGCTCTAAAACGTCAACTTTTACAGGTTCTAATAGTAGTGGTATGGATGATCGTGGCCCCAGCCCGCGCCATGTTCCACTACCCCACACGAGAGGACAACATGCTGGTGTGCGACTCGTACGTCGACGCGTCGTACATGATAGCCTTCTTCTATCCAATCGTGCTCATCCTCGTGTGCACGGTGTATGCTGTGCTGACGCGCAAGATCCCTGAAGCGTTCAATGAGAGCAAACACATAGGTAAGAGAAACCGCACGTTGCATAACGAGTATCCATCACGATACCGTAGATGTTGGTTCTCCATAATAATATAAATAAATAAATTAGGCCGAAGATTTACCTACTTAATAGTATATATACCACTAACGTTCTGGTAGGGCCTGCCTTAATACTGTAAAAGGGCGGGAACCTTTTCAGTCTCGTGTGTTTTGCCGTCTCCGTCACGGACGGGAACAAATGATTGATTATTGAAATCGCGGTCAGTTTTAGGCTAACAAAAAATGTAGCAGGATTTTCTTTCCAACTCATTCATATGATATAGTTGGAAAGAAAATCCTGCTACATTTTTTACTACACGGACGTGAACATCAAGAAAAATAAAAAGACATATAATAATATAAATAATGATATATATAATTAAGCTAGCAAGCTATCACTGACACTGGAACAGAATGTTCTGCCTACCTCTTTTGGGAATAAAGGCGCGAATCTATGTATGTATATGTATATAATAGATAAGTGTTTCAAATATTATATGCATGCACTATTATAATTGGCAGCGCTTGCTCGCTGCTTAGATAATGAAATTTGACTGCCAATACCGCTGTAGACTAAAATTTATTATTACTCCAAAAGAAAGAAGGCAAAAAATATGCCTTGTGACGAAAATCCCATTCAGTTTAGATATCTCAACAATTACGAAGCTACAACCCTTTTAATATTGCCTGTTAGAGAGCGAAAACGCTCGCAGATCTTGAACAGAATATAACCCCTGTTAAAACTTTGGACACATAACTTTGTGATGGTTTAATCCCCTGCATGTTTTTAATCTTTTTTCGGGAAAATTCAACATCATTGGTTATTTTATTTGGTATCTATCTACACCCCTATTGAGCTAGGTATGGAGCTCAAACACGACGGGTGTAACTTATGTAGTTTAGGAGTTACTATGGCCACCCTATGTCTCCATCGTTATATCAGCTCGATGGTACCTACCATAATATTTCTACATGTTGAGCTATAAATATATTTTCTCAAACATGCAATGAAATATTGACGTTGTGTTCTTCATAATGGGCTTCGAAGTGTCACGTTTCGGGCGCAGCGAGACGAGAGACCCGTAATGTCATTTCGTACAAAATTAGGCCGACAAGATGGTCTTTTTTAATTTCCATTCCTCAATTTGTGGCACAGGATCACGGCGTTCAGCCATGAAAATTAAAGTTTGATTTCTTGGAGTTTTTTAAATTTATTTCACTGCATGTTTGTGAAAAGCACTATCATACCTCGGCGTGAAAAGGAGTTGCCGGCCTCATAACTATCCGTCCTCGCTACGCTCGGTCGTCTATATGTACTCGGCCGGCAACCCCTTACTTCCCGGCCTCTGTAGTAATGTACTATTAAATGATTCTACCGCCCCGTTATGGACCTTGGGCCCCGGGATTCAATACACGCTCTAACGAGAAACAAGTTACAATCCGCACATGCTCGAGATAGTAAGTTCCATAGAGTCCGACCAAAACACGATTTTCAGCCGAAACTCATTCCGTGACTTTGTCGCGCCACTGCAAGTACAGCCTACCGGCTCCAGCACGTCTAGCACACGACGGCCGCGACATACTCTCGATTTTTATCGCACTATACCTCTTCTTCTAAGTGTTCTAATAAGAGAGAGACGGATAGTGCGAGAAAAATCGAGAGAGCTCCCGCGCCGTCGCGTGCTAGCCGTGCAGAGGGGGTATGTTAGCACGCGTTCTATCGCAGGCTCGTTCGGCATACCTAAACCTAAACAGGGGTTCTGCTAACAGACAACCTTCTTATTTATTCTGTGCCGAAACCGAATTTCTGCCTCCGCCTCAGTTTCGGCCGAAACCGAAACTTTTACAGAAATGTTAAGGTGATCATTTTTATTTTAAAAAAAAACAGTATAATGAATAAGTAATACAAATATCACCTATTCGGATCGGGTTGTTATCATTTGACGCGGCCAACACATATTCTGCATAACCAATGCACCAAAATGTGTAGGACCCAAATATTATCTTATTATTGCAGATAAATACAACTGTGAAACATTTAATTGTCGAACTTATTTGTTGTTACATAGCAACAAATAAAACGTAATGCGATACGAAAGTACCTACGACATCTTGGTTCGGCAAGTCCGAAGTTTATGCCGCCTTTTGGCCGAAACTGGCAGAAACCGAAACTTCGGTCGGAACTAGTACCCGAGGGGAGAATTCCAATTATACAAACAGGGTAGTTCTAAGAATTGATATACCAGGGGCCCATAACATCTTACAATGAAGGTGGTAAAACAACGATACAGCCTGACTGTTGCGACTCCAGAAGAATCATAGCCACGTTGTCTACCCTTTGATGATTTGAGGATTAGTTATGTTGTCAGCTAGAATTAAATCCAGGTGCCATGCTCTCAACATAGCGCATCGTTGGGAGCACTGGCGACCTTACTCACTTGTATTAAAAAGGAGTTCAATAAGTTTTTGTCAAAAGTTAAAATGTTGGTAGGCACAAGCTTTTATTGCCGACTGTACTTTTCTGTATACCGTCATCAACTACTCATTAAGACGATTCTAACGAGCCCAAACTCAACGGGGTTACGTCTGGATTCTCATGGCCTCCTTCTGTCTCCATCAGCTGATCAGCTCGATGGTATAGTCGCCATCAGATATATAGGAGCGGCCAAAATGCTTAGATATATCTGAACGCGTCTCTATTGTCGAGGCATTAGAGACCACTTTGGCCGCACCTATATATCTGATGGCGACTGTACCATAATATTAAATTGCCATCCAAACCATACTTTTACCCAAATTTTCAGCTCAATCGGTCACCGGGAAATGGGTCTTTAACTTGCTAAGTTTTCTCCCTCACTGACAAAAGAACAGGTTAAGCTTGTAATAATATAGGATCAATTTGTTATACTAGTTACAAGTTGTTGTGAAATGGGGGCCGGTTTCTTAATTGATTTCGAGAAAGCGAAATTTCAATTTTGCAAGTTCAACTTTTAATTGGAAATGCGCAAGATATTGGTAAGTAGTTTACTAATATTTTGTATCAGCGACTGAATTCTTGTGTTTACAGTGTCCAGTTTAATTGGCAGTTGATTACTAAGTTTCGCTGGCTGCTCGCTTTCGTTGTTTGATTGTGTTGCGGTCTTTTGTATGTAAATATGGATAGATACAGTTTTAGTAAACTGTGCAACTTTCCGACAAACTAGTATTCTCTGGATACACAAATACAATTGATCAGTGATAATGCTTAATTATCAAAGCGCCCAATGCCTTGAATAAACATTATAGAAAAAGGGCCATTCATTACCAATTTCTTCTTGTTATCCAGTCCCATTAGCCAGGAGGCAACATGATAAGGTTTCTTATAGGCCATCCTGTGTTTATATAATAATTTACTTAAAAAACAAAGTTTTAACCGACTTCAATTCAGTATTCCGCCAAGCCACATGAACATTTCTACATTTCCTTCCACTTACCACAAGAACATTGATTATTACAGAAAAACAAATCGCTGTATTTAGGCAGATTTGAGTTCCGTCGATTAATCAACAAAGGTGATTCTGAGACCTTTGGCACTTCATTAGTTGCTATTTCAACGGAATCATGTCAGAATCTGTGACGTACTTTTACTGTTTTAAGTACATCATTGGGGAGTTGCAGGAGACATCTGTGGTCTTCATCATCAGTTCCACTTCACTATATTTGTGATTTCCGGGTGTAAATACACGAGTTACTTATAATAGAAAATACCGAAATTACTACATGATTGCCTAATATATTTGAGGAGTTCCCTCAATTCCTCATTGATCCCTTCATCCAACTGGATTTTTGAAAATAATGGCACCAATCTGGAAACATATGCTTACAAACAAACAAAAATTGTACGAATCGGCTCATAAATTAAGGAGGTCTGAGGTAACAAACATAAAAACTAATAATGATAAAAAATCATGTTCTTTTTGGTTTATTTTCATTAATTCATTACGTTCATAGGGATTAGCTACTTACCTACTTACAGTTTTGCTTAGTTTGGGACTAGGTCGATTTGTGTAAGATTGTCCCCTAATATTTATTTATTTAATTAATAAAGACTGTACGTATATTTACTGAACAGGTACCTAGTGTAATTTCTAAGGAAGCAGACCTTAGACGTATTCATGTATCACTTTGACATTGTGTGTGTAACGAAGTGACATTTTATAACATATCACAAGCAAGGCCAATTATTTGCTTGAGAGCGTTAAAGATTAAAATTGAATATTGAATGTGCTCGCTAAGATCAAGACCATATTCAGAGGATCCTCAACACCGAACGTTAATTACGCGCTGCTCAATCAAATCTGGGGCCCCGACCCGTATTCGTGTCAACATCGGCGCATTGTGCCGCACAATGGCCCCGAACAATGAGGATACTTAATACTCAATCCCGCCGCATATCACCTTACTTATAATGCGGTAGATAAATTAGCGAAGAGATTGATGTAGATTGTTACGTATGTTGCGTGCTAGCCTAGCTAGCGTGATTGCGTACGTTGGTAAGTATTCATCCCTTGTATAGGTAATCATGCTAGGTTTCGCTAGTTCTTCAAATAATAAAAGCAAGGAAATGTTACAAACAACATTATTTATTGTAACTAAGCGTAACAGTCTTTTACAACCATTCATTATTTATGCATCGTTTCCTCCGTGCCGTTTTTCGTCATTCCCTCGCGTCAATTGATTATTTCTTCTTTTTTCTTTTTTTGAAGTGAAAACTTCTTTAGCGGCGCTGTGCACTTTATGGGATGAGGAAAAATTGTTAAACTCGCCACAGGTGTAGGAGCGTAGGAGGTCACGTGACTGTTAGATGGTGAGAGATTCAGGACGAGGCTTGGGGGGGAGGGGGGGCAATGCCGTAGTACGAGACTGGCTGCGCCATTCAAGTTAGCGAGAAAAAGGACGCAAACGCCATGCAATCCGCGGTGCTTACCCATTCGGCCGACACACAATATTTAAGTTCTCACGCGCTAATTTGCAAGTGAAATAGTTTTCTTCTGTCGCTACGGTATTCGTCGATTCGAAATGTCAAAATATTCAAGTTTTCACTTCTGCCGACACTCCCGGAGTGCAACCCGATCTTTTTTTTTTAATTCTGTTGTCCGCTGCCATCATAGCAATCTGCCGTTCAGTTTGTGGGAAAAGCAAAACCTCTGCCATGCACCAGCCAGCCAGACACAGCTTTAAGTAAATTTATGTAATTTTATTTAAGTAAATTGAGTGGGTTGAAGTGTGTTCTGGGCGATGGGCTAGCAACCTATCACTGCAATATCACATTTTGTCGATCTTTTATACCCACATGTATGCTAAAAGTGGCGCTGGAACATACGTTTCATGTGCTCTGCCTACCCCTTTTGGGAATAAAGGCGTGAATGTATGTATGTATGTAAATTGTAATATTTGCAGGAATGTATTAATGAACCCTACCTAACACTTGCTAACGAGTATATAAGTTCCGATTATGATTTGTGCCCTAAATGCTATCATGCCATAGCTGGCCTAGCGGCAGGGCCGTCTTTATGGTGGGGAGACCGGGCCACAGGGTGCTACTACCTAGTAGCACCCTGTGCTACTAGGTAGGGTGTAGGGTGTGGGGTGGGGTGCCGCAAAACATAAAAGCGCGCAAAAGGCAGCACTCGCGCGGGGCGCCAGTCCTGTAGCTAGACAGGATTCGGCAATACCAATAGTCGCAGTGGTTGTCCTTTCAACTCCAATCGACAAAGGGTTCGGCAAAGATGTTAACGAGTTACTCTAGAGTTGTAAGCTTAGGCTGTTCTGGTTACCATCTGGCAAGACGTACCTATGATTAATTGCCACCATCTTGGTAATGAGGTAGAGGCTGGTTTATGGGGTATATAATAAGCTGTTTTATGTTTCAGGGTTCACGATGTACACCACCTGTGTGATCTGGCTGGCCTTCGTGCCTCTCTACTTTGGCACGGCGAGTCACGTTCCTCTGCGCGTCACCAGTATGGCCGTCACCATCTCACTGAGTGCCAGCGTCACGCTCGTCTGTCTTTTTTCACCTAAGGTAAGGCAAGCGTACTGTCAAAGAGGAAGGTGGAATGCGAAGACAGGATTTTGGTCAGAGCGTGACAGTGAGCGCGAAGTAGAATCAGTTTTGGACAAAGAATTAACTCTTATAATCCTTGCGACCTTGTGAACACTTATTTATGCATATCCTGCTAGAGGCTAGTTACCCTCTGTTTGGCGTATCTGGTTACACCTTTGGTGATTTTTATCAGGCTTGTAATTAACCATAGAATAAAATAATGACCGCGATAACTCAAAAATGGAACAGAAAGAGGAGTAGCTAGAGTGCCCCAAACTTGTTTATACCGCGTAGCAAAATTCCCAGTTGCATTTTTCCCCCACTCGTGTTGGGATCTATATGCATCTTTATTACCATTCACTTAATTTACCGTTGCAATATTCCCCAAATTGTATTTTCCGGTCTGATTTTTCCCCAACCTCTGCATACAACTAAACGGTTTCGAAGGATTCCTATTTCTGTGTGCGTTGGCCCTTGGCAAAACTAATAACATAAGCTAAACCTATCTACCTACTTTAGCCCGTTAACTTCACAAAATTGCATTTATTAAACGTAAATTCGACGTTTTTTAATCAAACAAGGATCATTCCTTGTTATGCCACTCTTTAAACCTCATGGTTTAAAGAGTGGCATAATGGGAGGAAAAAAGAGGAAGTATATTAAATGAGAAAAAAATGCTAGGAAGAAATAGCGAAAAGGAAATCTGATGATACTAGATGAATTGACGAACGAGGAAGAGTAATACTACTTAGCTCAAAATTGGAGTGGGGGAAAATGCGACGGGGAATTCGGCTACGCGGAATAAATGAGTTTGCGGATGACCTCCACAGAAAGACTACTTACAAGTTTCGGTAGTAGTATTAGTTTACCCATCAGCCGCTCTTTAACACTTTCTGTGACAGGAACCTGCTAGGTACTCTTCTTGTAGATGGTTTTTTGCATGTCATCAGCTACTTGCACGTTGGCACTAAACTGTGATTCCTTCGTTCCAGCTGTACATAATCCTGATCCGGCCGGAGCGCAACGTGCGGCAGAGCATCATGCCGGTGCGCTACAGCCGCAAGCCGGTGCCGCATGTGCCGCGCTCCGCGAGCAAGCGTGAGTCTAACGCAGTCGCAGGCCTTGTCAAATCACCGGCGTGCTCGTGCCGGAGGTTTCCCCTGGATTTTCCCCAGGCTACTCTGCCCGTCTACTCATTTCGGTCGTTAATCGGGATCGTGGCGTGGGCGAGACACATTGCACGTAGAGCCGATGGCCGTTGGGGCGGAAAGGTTCTCGGGTGGTGACCACGTACCGAAAGGCGCGGCGTGGGTAGGCCCCCGACAAGGTGGACTGACCTGGTAAAGGTCGCGGGAGTCCGCTGGATGCGGGTAGCGCAGGACCGGTCACATGGCACTCTTTGGGGAGGCCTATGTCCAGCAGTGGACGTCTTTCGGCTGATATGATGATGATGATGAATCGGGATCGGCTTAGAAAGCGACAGGTTTAAAAAAAGCGCCAGGCTAGTAGCACAAAAATCGCAGCCCCGTGAGTGCCAAAGCGAGAAAGAGTGCTGCGACTGAGCATTCTATATAATTAATAAATAAATAAATATTTTGGGGTCAATCTTACTCAAATCGCCCTACTTAGTCCCAAACTAAGCAAAGCTTGTACTATGGGTACTAGACGACGATATACATACTTATATACACTCGTATAACTAGATACCTTAATACATAGAACACATCCATGACTCAGGACCAAGTATTCGTGCTCATCACACAAATAAATGCCCTTACCGGGATTCGAACCCGGGACCTCCAGCTTCGTAGGCAGGGTCACGACCAACTAGGCTACAGAGGTCATCAAATTGAAGATGCTACTTTACGTAAGAGTAAAACAGGCTGCGAAATAATTCGAGCTAGCTCCGCCCCCTCCTTAGGATGTGCAGCGTTACGTAATACCTAGCTAGTAACTATTATGTGCCTATTACCCTACAACTGACGGGAGATAGTATCTGAAAGTCAGGATGCGGAATGTGATAGAGCATCAGACCGGCGCGCAAGCGTCAGTGTAGCCACAGCATTAATACAAGTTCCTACGTTACAAATCTTGCATAACCCAATGAAACGAGAGGGGTACGCGGCTACTTGGGTACAATGATTGTAATCACTCTCTTTTCTAAATGGCAGGTGTAAGTTACTATTTTATTGCAGGAGCGATATGTGCCGACAAAGAGACCCAGACGGACCCAGCAGACTTCACCAAGCTTGCCAACGGACAGTCGTGCCTCATAGTCGACAAAGAATTGAAAAAGAAGGAGAAGGAAGATAAAATTAGCAACGTCAAGATAACCAATAACAAGGCAGAGGCGTTATAGCAACGAGATTCCAGCAAATCATTGAACGAGTACCCTAAAGTAAATAATAATGATGTTTTTACAAGGAGGTCGTGTTCGTGCAAAGGTAGAGCGAGGAGGCCCGTCGTTGTGTAAACTGTTTAATTAAGCACTGTATCCATTACCCGCAAGCATCCGACAAATCTAAGGTCAAGTTTCCGGATCTGGGTAAGGCCTGAGTCACACTAGCGCGGCCTGCGATAGCGGTCAATAGTACATTTGACAGCTAATGGCAAGTTTACTAATGACCACCGCGGTAAGGCTGCGCCAGTCTGTGAGAGGATTAAAGGCACCTTTCAATATATCACAACAACCGGCAGGGAAGCAGTTAATAGTTGGTATGAGGCAGTAATACATACCTCTAATTCTATTGCTGTGTCCCTGTCATTTGCTGTGACAAATTGCATCGTTTGTAGAGTGCTGGACCTTGGGCCCATTGCATAATAAATTACCTTATAATACAAGCGGAAGTCTCTTTCTAATAAAAGAAGTTGAAAACAGGTTGTCGCTTATAAGTTACAAGTTGTTATGAAATGGGCCCCATATATCTAGGCCTGTCGGACGTACCGATTCCGACACGGTCATAGACAATGTATGGGAGACGCTACACGATCGCAATCGCCAGGAATACCTAGCAAGGTCACAGAAAATCTAGTATGGAGTGACCTTGATTTGGTTAGCCGCCATGCTTCCAACACGTATCCACACGGGCCGATCATTGCACTCGCACACGCAATTGCTCGGCAGTCCTGCCGAGTTCGCTCGTGTATCGTCTCCTATAGACTATCCGTCTATTTCTACCTGTTCTGATTAGAAGCCGCTAGCCGTCTTGTACTAACCGTGCTGGTCAAAAACACCATTCGACCTTGGTCAAGCGTGTGCAGTTGCCAGCGGAAACTTAGGGCTGTATTCTCATAAAATGGACTAAGTAGGTAGTACATTACTTACCAAGCGCTGTAAAAGAAACAAAGCCCGAAATCGCAGGATTTTGTGACCCGAGCCGCGGGCGAGGGTTGTAAATATGCGATAGAGGGCTTTCTTTTTTACTGCCCGTGGTGAGTACACAATTTTACGTTTTCATCTGGCCACAATGTGAGTTTGTTGAGAAAAGTCACATTATGGACAGGTGTGACGTAAAGTATTTTACCTGGTTTCTTCTATATTTTATCTACTAATCCATTTAACGAATAAAAAAGCTAATATTAGTATTAAAATCTTGGAAGTAGATTTTTACTCAATTTTAATACAACCAACAATATTTGGGGAATTCGAAAACCGATCACACTTACACCGTAAGTAATTTTATCTTTGAAACTTTCGTAGGTTTACTTATTCTTAATAAGTACCTAAGGGATCTTCCTATAAGTATAATAATCAGTACCTACCTATACGAAATATATCATAGATTTATCATGTACTTATACCAAAGAAACGCTTCCATGTTTAAACTATCCAAATATTTAATGAATATTATCGTAAATGTACAGTTTTTATATCATATCATATTTAATAAATGTAAAAAACTTGTAAATACTGTATTTAATACAAACCGATGTAAATATCAATCCCAAAAGACAAATAGTGATAATTGTAAATAAATGTCTAAGTGGCTGTTTAAAAAGATTCATTGTATTCAAGTGTAAGATAAATAATAATACATAAAATACAAGTTTAATAATAAATTTATGCGGTATACGAGTTGAGCTCTGAGCCAAGACAGTAGGAGCTAAGGGTAATTATATTCGTCCGATCTTCTTCTAATAGTTCCTCTATCTAATTTACATACGAACTTTCACCCCCCATTTCACCCCTTTAAGGCATGATTTCCGGGATAAAAACTAACTTATGTCGTACCCCAGGACTCAAACTATCTCTATACCAAATTTCATCTAAATCGGTTTAGCGGTTTAAGCGTGAAGAGGTAACAGGCAGACAGACACACTTTCGCATTTATAATATTATTTAGTATAAATTAACCATTGAAGTACAGTTTACCTACTTTTGTACAGATTTTTGAAAGTTTGGCTTATGCATACAACTTTTAAAAAAGTTATTTTTACGTTCCATATACGGAATGTATGAAAACAGGTAAAGGAAAGAAATTAAGGACACTTTATTTTTTCACCTGAATCAACAATATTCTGAATAGGAAAATCGTAAAATTCTAAAAAAAATTGTTTAGTGTATCACTTTTAACCGAAGAACGCCCTGACACCACTTTCGCTGTAACAGTATAAGTTTTCTAATATACTACTCAAAAGAAAAAGTATGGTGATCGTTACGTGAAAATTATATTAAACAGTAGGTAATATATATTTTTTCTAGCTTTTAGACTTGAACTCCAGCATGAAAGAGGTTAGATTCTGCCTTCAGAATACATTCGTATCCTTATACGGGAGTTCATTAATTAGCCACTTATCAATTAGTTTATGTCAAATAATTACAATGGCCCTTATTTTGTTTTGAGCAGTATAGGAACAAAAGAACCCAATCAACTCTGCAAGAAGCTTAAAGGGACATTGCAAGTGATGCAATTTGTCATGACCACCGAACCGACAAAGACTATGGTAGAACACAGGATTACAATACATAATAATATATCCTTTGATCTTATTTATTAGTATTACGAGTAACTTACGGGTTTTTTTACCTTCCGTTTAAATTTCAAACTTTCTACAACTTATTGTATACAGGCCAGCCGGGTAGTTAGCATTTTCCTGACAGTATAGGTACTTACTGTAAGTATTGGTGTACCTATAACTTAGTTACTACTGTCTATAGCTCAACTTGTGTATGCTGAATATCAAATAATAATGATAACTGATATTGAGAAATAAAGGGCGTTGATGTTTTTTAATTTGTTTTATTCAGTCTTTGAATTTACCAACTTCTATGCAATTTACCCTTCTAGGAACTCACCACTCAGTCCTAGTAACTATACCTTGACCTTGAAATTCTGACGGTCTTGGCTGTCAGTCTACAGTTAGCTAACGGCTAGTTCTTATTTTTTTTGTATGTCATTGTCATTACCACCACTACTAGAACCGTATATCCAAGTTTGCAGCTTCGACATACCTATCTATGCTAACTTGGAGTTGGTATTGTCAATATAGATGAAAGAAAGAAAAGAAAGAAAGAATTTTTTTTTATTCAAGGTGCTACTTATACTAAGACATGGCAAATAAACATTTTTGCTTAAAACTATCGAGGAATGTTAATATGACAAAAGCGTCAGAGAAAAGGACTCCATCTCAGCTTAATGACAAGGTACCATATAAATACCTGCACGCTGATCTTCCGTGGATACCCGTCCAAGAGAGAGCTCCTATCTGCGGTAACATTGATAAAGGATACATAGGTAGTAAATGATACATAACGATACATAAATATTATTAAATATACACGAACTTTAGACAAAACAATACTATTACTTAGACACTGGTCTACAACAACGAAACTAAACAGCGCACTAAAGTGGTTAACCCTAAGCTGCTATTGCAAGCTGATTAGTACTTATTTTCGGAGATGAAATAAAATCGTTTGAATGGGTGAAATTTTTACATAATACTAAACAGATTTTTGTAAAAATAGAACATATTTTGTACTACTTAATTCCTGATAGGCGGAGGTATATTGTTCCAACACTTCGTGGCAGAGTATCTAAAACTACCACGAAAGGCAGTTGTGTTGTACCTTGGACAGAAGACGTACACGTACAGCTAGATCGATATAAGGGAGAAAAATAACGTTGGTTTTCTCGCTATATCTTATGGCATACATGACTAAAACGTTGGCTTAAGCGCTCTAATGACGACCCGGTCAGAATTGTGCTAACAAAGGTCATTCATTATCTTTGCTTCGTGTAAAAATAAGCGTGTATTAAGTCCCGCAGAATCAAAGAAAAATTTATGAATGTTAAATATTAGTTAGCGTCAGTGGACTACCGAACGCATATTCATCAGCACTGTGTCCAGCCTATGTATTGTCTATGAGGCCGCACGTCCATGAGCCTATACATGAGGCTAGCTCTTCACTTAGGGATGCGTGTTCCCTTTGCGTGGTTGCCTCTCTTTCATTTGCCGTAGGAACTAAAAAGATGCAACACGAATATTTGGGCAAACACCGCCAAGTGAAGTGCCAGCATTACAGTTCCTGGACGGGACCTTGCCGATAATGTATAGCCTGCTTTATGTGTACATTCAGAAACATATAAGCTTTACTAAGACTACGCTCCTTACGATTAACGTACGGTTGAAAAATGGTTAAACGGTTATTATTCACATTTTGACTAAATATAAATAAACACGATAATTATTATTCACATTCAAACTGTACTATAAAATCATCTAATCTCCATAACTTTCCGTGTCTGTAAAATGTTATTTTTACGTTGCTGAACATTCACGTCACACTAGAGACTGTCAATGTCAAAGTTGAAACTTATTTTATCGGCATTCGGTACTTGTTTTGTTGATGTAAATACGTATAGCGTAAAAAGTTTATTTCCTGTTTTTATTTATTCATTTACCATGGAAGAACCAGTGGATATGATCCGCGAATGTTCCCGTGCTGCGCTAACGATCAGCAGACGGGCTCAAAGAGACGATGAAACCAACACTCGTCGGAAAATCGTCAGTGAAGAGTAAGTCATGATTTTCATTCGTGTTTTATTTGTTTATTGAAACATATTACTAAAATTGTAATTATTAATATTTGCATTTGTGAGCCATACCGTGTACACATACAAGTATTGTTGATGGGTAGATACGCGCTAAATTGAAAGTCCAGGAGTTGTCCTATCACTCTCTCGCTCTGACACTTCCTTGTCCCATCTGACGACGTTAACTTGACACATGTACTAACTACTAAGTATATGCATGAGATCAATTGGAACCGCAGCTTCTTCCAACAGATCATAGTTTACCAGGTTGAATGCTTTTGAGAGGTCCAGGAAGCATGTATATATATATAGGTGTCGTCCTCTGTGTGTAGTACTCAATGGTGTGCTTGAGGCTCAGTATGGCGACCAGATAAAACCCAAACTGCGCATCATATAGAATAAGATTTGTAGTGATGTAAATTGTATGACTACCAAATTCATTGGAGTTACGTTTTACATGTGCAACATTATGCAATACCTTGACCATAATGCAACAATATTCTAAATTATTTGTTCAAATCAAATCTGTTACATTATAAAGTCATGAATAATTTTATTTCTTCTTTTTAACTGCTTAAGAATATATAACATTTCCCTTTACTGGGATAAATTATATAAGCTTGCATAATCCTATCACTAAATAAATTAATGGCCATTTTATACAAATTTCTAATTTACAATAACATTTTGCAAAATTAACTAGTAATTATATTCAGAGCAATGACGCGTATTGAGTCTCCAAGAGGCAACCGGTTGGCTCGCGGCATTTTAGCTCCGCCCTGTGCAACCCAAATTGAGCGAACTTGGACTGGGACAGAAATATAAAAAAATTATGTTTTTTTTGTGTTTAGGCAGCTGTTTGAAACAGTGGTTGCCTGAAAGTGTGTACGCTGTTTATATAATGAAATGTTAATCTAAATCAAATACCTGGTTTTTTTTTTCACCTACCCCCCCTTTATGTATTCTGTCTTTTTGGCTCAGTTTGAGTTGCATGGTGCAGTTCCACAACACTTCTGGAGCTCAAATACCGTGAGCCATCCGGTTGCCTCTCGGACACCGAAGTTACGCGTCATTGCTTTAACTATTATGCATTGAGTGTTTAATAAATATACTCGTAGTAAGTAAATTTATTCATTTGATATACATTATTATTATTATTTATTGAACTCACAAAAAATACTTAAAATGTAAGGTAAAGATTTTACCTCGCAAAGATATTTTTATGCTTTTTTTATTTTCTTTTAAATACTAATCATTACTATTATTCTCACTTTCTTTTCTTTTCTTCGGTCTGTTTGCCTTTGGCAAAGGCCTCCTCCAACATTTTCCATTTATCTCTGTCCATAGCAAGTCTTGACAAGGTTTTCCCAACTAATTGAACCCTTAAGAATATTTAGCCTTTAATTAACAAAATTTTATTCCAGTGTAACACCAGCAGTCATAGCAGACATATCAAATAGGTTAAAAACAAAGAGTGCAGTGAGCACACCGGAGCTTTGGTCACTGAAGAATGGTATCCTAGACGATCCGCACCATATTGAAGTGGTCCTAAATATAAATGGAGCTCTCCGGGGGCTGGTACGAGAACTAACTGGTATGGAATCCATCCATACTAATATTATAAATGCGAAAGTGTGTCTGTCTGTCTGTCTGTCTGTCTGTTTATATGAAATTTGGTATGGAGATAGTTTGGATCCCGGGGAAGGACATAGGATAGTTTTTATCCCGGAAATCATCCCCTGAGGTGGTGAAATGGGGGATGAAAGCTTGTATAGAGGTACAATATAAACGAGTACCACGCGAACGGAGTCGCGGGCAGAAGCTAGTAATAAATCATTATTAAGGAAAACGGTTACACAAATTGCACTAGCCCCATATTAACTTATTAAGGTATGTGTTATGGGTACTACATGACAATATACTGAATAGATACATACATACACATTACTTCGTCTGTGTCGACCCGGGATAAAGACTATCCTATATTTTAATCCAGGCTATAAACTGTCTTTTATTTATTTATTTAAACTATTGCACAAATAAGAGGTACAAATGGCGGACTTACTGCCTTAAGGCATTCTCTACCAGTCAACCACAAGTCTTTATGCAAAATAGTAACAAACATCCAAACTTTCGCATTTGATATATTAGTAGGATAGTAGGATTGTATCTACTACCTTTTGAGGTAGGCCACAGCGAAATGTCATCCGGCTCGAATTCGGAGCAGCCCAACTGGGGAAGTACCTCCGCCTTGCAGAAGACCACAGCCATAATAACACTACTACTTGCTCTTTAGTAGTACTGTTGTGTTCCTGGAGGTGAGCAAGGTCGCCAGAGCTTCCGAGGATGCGTTGTGTTGAGAGCGAGGGCTGTTCCTTCAGCTAACACGGCGAATCCTCAAACATATCAAGGGTCGGCAACGCCCATGTTACTCCTCTGGAGTTGCATGCGTCTATAGGCTGCGGTATCCTCTTACCATCAGGCTGGCCGTACGCTTGTTTGCCACCATCGCTGTATTAAAAAAAAATACCCAAAGATTGTCTGGAAGAGATAGATTTTAGCGACAAGAGCGCGTCAGTGACTAATTTAATTCTGTTTCCTTTCGCGTACTATTTCGGTGAGCAATATAGAATATTTGTATTTTATGTTTGTGAACAGGACAGGACTCCCGGCGGGCGCTGCTGGCGGCCGGTTGCCTCTGCAACTTATCGCTCGGCGACTCGCGTGCGTGCGTCGCTGTCGCGCGCGCCGCCGGCCCCTATTTGATCGCGGAGCTACGCAGCCTGCATACCGAGCTTGCGGTAAGCAATGTACATTATAAAGGTTGGGTTATATCTACAGACATTGAGCGTGCCAGACGCGTGGCAGACACGTTCCGGGGTCGGGAGGGGGGTTGGTGTCTGCGCGGCCAGATATAAATACGTTAATAGACACTGTGGCAGATAAAATAATAAAAGATTATTATTTTATCTGCCACGGCACGTGTCTGGCACGCTCAATGTCTGTAAATATAAACCGACCTTTAGGCGCAAAAAACACGGAGCGGTGCGGCACGATGTAGGTTATCCGCCGAGACCCATCTATATAGTTCAGAATGAACTATATAGATGGCTCTCTTTATTTCCATCCCAGTCCAAGTTGGCCCAGTTCGGGTTGCACAGGGCGGTTCCACAACACTTCGGGAGCTCAAATACCGCGAGCCATCTGGCTGCCTCTCGGACACTGCAACTACGCGTCATTGGTTTAGCTAATAGTTTCATCCCCCTAGCGTTTTTACCGTTCGTATCCTATACAAGACTGGGGTCCGCTTTGGCACTTACCGCCTGGCCACGACTTTGCGCGATCTGCTTCGACGGCGGCGAAGGCGGCTAGCGGATCGCGCATAATACAAAAACAGCGCGGAAAAGAAGAGATGCCACGAACTTCCGCACCGACAACCAAGCGCGCGGATTACTCGAGCGACCGGCGACTGCGGGCAGCGGGGTGGCGGGCGGAACGAACAAAGACAAGGCGCGCGACCGGTCTTAGCGGCGGCACGGATCGGGCGGTGATTTTAAGAACAAAGTTTATTGTATTTATCCGCCCGCGATGTCCATAGACACAGGAAAGTTTATTTCAGAAATATTAAACTGGCCTGCAATATGGATGCCGAAGCATCCTCAACATAAGTTGCGGCATGTAGTAAAAAGGCTGTGGCGTGAAATGACGTGTGATGTGTCACGTGCACAACTTCTCTCATATTTAAAATGTCTCCCATGAAATAGGAGCTGCTTTTCGAGGCACTGAAGGGCCACTATCGACAAAGACATTTTGAGTCACCCGAGTACTTCCCATCCGCTTGAGGTCGCCGCGGCTACTGCAGAGTACGTGGCCTGCTCGCCGCCCCGCTCTAAATTCCGCACCGCCGGACGCACCCCAGGTCGCTTAAGACCAAAGTCGTGGCCAAGGCGTTAATCCCAAGTGTTATGATATCAACAGACGACCTGCGCCTGGGCGCTCGGCAACGCGTCGGCTGGCGGCGCGGGCGCCGCCTCGCTGCTGACGTCACAGGGCGCGCCGGCCGCGTTGCTCGCGGTCGTGACGTCACAGGACGATGACGTCAGCGGCGCGGCTGCCGTGGCGCTTGGACAGCTCGCGAGACAGGAGTTCAGGTATCCATACAAATCCTACTAATATTATAAATGCGAAAGTGTGGATGTTTAGATGTTTGTTACTTAATCACGCTTAAACCGCTTAACCGATTTGGATGAAGTTTTGTCTGGATTAAAATATAGAATATTTTTAATCACGGGTCAACGCAGACGAAGTCGCGGAAGGAAGCTTGTATTATAAAAGCGAAAGTGTGTTTGTCCGTCTGTTCTTTCCTCAAGTGCGTGAAATGGGTGGTGAAAGTTTATATCGAGCTACGATATAAACGAGTCGCGGGCAGAAGCTAGTCTAATGCAAATATCGATTTAACTGTCAAGAAACCGAATCATATTGTTTGTCAAAATCTGAATATATGGAAAGTTTTACAAGTTTCTATGGAAATGACTCCAGTTCGCGAGTTAGGAAGACTTTTAAGTGTCTTATATAAATATCGACTACTGTATGACGGATAAAGTTCCATTTGTTATGAACTTATGAGACGTCCTTGAATTTTTTTGGTCACTAATTAATTTCCACCAAACTTCTTACGGCTCGGTCACTATTTTGAGCCGCAGAGGTAAGCGGCAGTGTACCACACGTGAGAGTGAGACATTAGAGCGCGCCCTCTCGCTCCCTCGTATGGTGCATCGCTGGTGCTGCCGCTCAAAGTTGTGGCCAAGATTTTCATTCATTTTCTATTAAATCTCGCCTCAGAAGTGATACTCGTAGTAACGTGGTAGTGCTTGTGGCCTAAGATTTATTTACGATGCCATTCGAACCAGTTTTTGGAGAAGAACTAATGTTTGTATGGGACCAACTACAATTAAAGAACATAAATACCCAAAAATTTGAGTTAAAACTGGTCCTCGCTGGCGGCAGCCGAAACGCTTCATACTAATTGACTTGTTTCGGTCGCGAAATACTGCGTTTAGCTCCACAGTTGTCATTCAATTTTGTTTCTATAAAAACGTAAGGATTCCATTAGTAGCTTTAAATTTACTCTTGGACAATAAAAAAAATGCATATTTTTCTAAACTTTCAAAGTCCATATCTATTTATGGTATTATTTATATTTTGTAATGTATACTTTATTACAATCATTTCATGGTTTACTATCCATTTAGCAACAATAGGTTATCAATTTTAACATGACGCAACTACCCTATTTAAAGTGAAATTGGCTACCCGACAACGGCTAAAAAGAAAAGTTAATTTTACAGAACGGAGCACGCATCATCCGTCCTGCAAGCTCTCGCTCGCACACGCTTCACTCGGCCATCGCTGCAGCTCCTCTTCATACTGTCATGCAGAGATGACTTCAATGAACTGCTATACGAAGAATTACTACTAAAACTTCTAGAACATACCACAAATTCTATGGAAAACGTTACAGATAGTAAGGAATTTGTATACGCGATTTGGACACTAGCTAATATAACCCTTAATGACGCCATTTACAGTGTAATAATAAGCCATTTTTCAATGAAAGTTGACGTTTTAAAGATGGCGTTGATGAATGAAGATGTTGTCAAGTCTTTGCTTTGGTTTTTAGGTAACTTATTTAATTATAATTGTGATAATTATTTTTTTAACGCATTGCTATGTTGACGAAGTCAAGGTTTCAAAATAAATCTGTACAATAAGTGACTGTTTTATGATTTTTCACTTCTCATGCTTAAAAAGTGCATCATATTAGGCTTAGCAAGCAGGGCTAAAGTAGTACATTTAGCCCCTAGGGAAAATGCATACATATTTATGATTAGACGATATGATACAGAGAGAAAGAATATAATGGAAAAATAAACCATCTTGGTGTTTAGCCCCCGACAGGATTCGAACCTGCGACCTTTCTATTAACGCTAGACTGCACTGACCAACTGAGTCATAATCAATCTGTATCATATCGTCTAAAAACTTCCTCGTTAAAATAACACGAAACAAAATATTTAAAAAAAAAAATTGTTTCGTTAGAAAGGCATATTTTTATAATTAGAAAACATTTTAATTCGACCAATCAAAATGGATGAACTACTACATCCACCAATCACAACTCTTTAAAAAAGATGTATTTGGTTTCAACTAACCAGAACACAGGTAGATTTAAAATCGACCAATCAGGAAACAGAATTCATTTCAAACATTAGATGTTTATTCTCTAATTCAAAATCATTAAAAAAATAAACGCGTCTGACCGTATAGAGCCGTGTCCAAACGTTCAAGCGTGGTTGACTGCAAGCTATGAAGATTGAGCGGGATAGACTGCTGTCTATCTCGCTTAATCGTATGCCCCGTATGCTGTCGGCCGCGCTCGGCCGTTTGGACGCGGCTGTTAGACGGTCAGAGGCGTTTATTCGTGGTGTAAATATTTTGTATCTGTGTCAATCAGTTTATTAAAAAAATAATGGCGCCAAATTGAACAATCGTTTCGCCGTGGTATTTATTATTGATTGTAATGATTTTGGATGGATAATCTTTGTTTTTACTATTTTCTCGCAGTCGTAGTGAAAAGTAAGGTGTATAACTCTGGTCTAAAAGCCATATTACCCCTCGAACTATTTCCCCTCACTTCGTTCGGGAAAATAACCATCTCGTGGGCTACCACAACCACCATTACTACCACTATGGCTGATTATAGACCCTCATACAATCTACTATTTAATTAATTCGTCGGGCTCGCGTGGAGAGGGCGAAGTTTGGCCTTCGGGGTCGCGTAGGCACGCTTCGGGACTTCGGGCCTATGCGGAGCTCGGTCTTCGGCCTTGCGTGCTTCGGCGTTAAGTACATCGATTGTCATAATGAGGGCTACCGCGAGTAAATCCGCCGCTGGAGGCGCTAGTGTAGCGTGGCCTCCGAAATGTCAAATGGTGCTGTTTGGGTGCGCTACGCGGGTTTATTTCAAAATGAACAATAATGTAGTGCAGTGTTTTTCAATCTTTTACATGCCGCGACCCCCTTAGTATAGAATAGAATATTTCGCGACCCCCCACCCTACGCTGTTCAAAATACTTACAGCACTTTAACTTTAAAAATACTAGTTGCCGCGACCCCCTTTAAAAGGCTTGGCGACCCCCTTGGGGGTCGCGACCCACGGTTTGAAAAACACTGATGTAGTGAATTTTTAGCTATACCTTAGAATAATTATTGGAAATATGAGTTGCGGGTCAAAGAACGTCAGTGCTTGAAATGCGGATCTAAGGAATAGGTGCAAAATTAAATCCGAGATATTAATAATAATAAGTATTATTATTTTAAATTATCTATTTACTCTTAAGTATGATTTCAATGTAAATGTGTTTTGTCAATTTACAAAGTTAACTTTTTTTAATGCGTATTTACAAACTTTAACAGCCATACGTCTGGACCTTATGCGCCAGTGTAGGAGCCATCATTGTGGCCAAGTTAGGAAGTAAAAAAATGAGAATAAAATCATCTTAAAGAGGATTAGAAGGATTATTTAATTAAAAACGATTTAAGTCGCAATAAATATAATATCATATCAATTACTATTAATATTTCAATAATTATAATATTATTTAGGTTAATATGGATAAGGCTACAATTCATATTGTTTAAAAGTTGTAATTCTCACAAATGCATCAGAGCGTTTACACTGAAGCAATATTTCAAACTGGTACAATGTACAACAAGTAATAAATAAACTGTACCAAAAAGGATTTAATATACAAATTTTATACATAGGTGTTGTTTTTTTATCGGACGAGTGGTTCTCGGATAACCTCCTACTTTGTACTTGTGTGTACTTGGGGGGAATCCGCCCAAGTACACACTAAGGGTGCCTTTCCACCAGAGATGTGCTATGCCATGTTTTCATACCTTTGAAACGTAGCTGCAGCTACAGCTACGTTTCGAATGTATGAAAACATAGCATAGCAAGTATAGCACATCTCTGGTGGAAAGGCACCCTTACAATCTCACAGACTTTTCCTCTTTACAATATTAAGTATAGATAACGAGTAATGCTAAACTGGGTTCTATGCTAACGCAATAAAGTTTAAATTGAAATGATATCTTTACTTTAGGTTGGTACACTTGTGAGAGTTGCGACCTAGGGCCATGGCACACGGACGACTTTTTAACTACGACTGGAAGATACGATTACTCCGAAATTAGCCACCTAGAGACGTAACACGCGTAAAGTTGCTTTTCCACCCGCAAAGACACGATGCGAGTTATTTCATATTGACGGCGATACACCAAATTAATGTTATCCGTCCACAGTACATAAAGTTGACGCTTCTTTTTGGCAGTCGAAAAGAAGCGTCAGTCGTTGCCGAGTCGTCAGTGCGCGGCCAGTAATTGCATACGAGTAGGTATTAGCCCCATAGACAATCAATTATATTGCGCAATATCTACACATCACTTACTTCAAGTTATATGATGTTCAGTATGATTTTGGCGAGCAAATTGATGTGTTGGGACCAGTCATGTCAAGGTAAGGTTGACTAATATTTATCAAGTCTTTGGGTTTTTGAGTGGATCAATAATGTTAGTCAAGTCAAGAGAAAGATTTTAGGCTAGTTAAGCTATGTGCACGTACAATCGGGTCCATTACCCGCCCAAATTAAGTAGGTTGTTTATGGTAAGCCATCAGCCATTAAGACCAGTTCTTAATTTAGCTGCATAGGAGCCTTTCCTTTAGTATAGCTTGTCCTGAGTAATACAGGTCCATCATAGCATGGTATACCGTATTATCGTTGCTGAAACTTGATAATTTTGATTTCATACGCATCACCAGCATACCTCAAACATATCAAGGGTCGGCAACGCCCATGTTACTCCTTTGGAGTTGCATGCGTCTATAGGCTGCGGTGTCAGCTTACCATCAGGCGGGCCGTACGCCTGTTTGCCACCGTCGTTGTATAAAAAATAACCTACGTGTAACGGTGCTACGCCAGATTATCCGCTACCTATGAAAAGTCATAGGTAGCGGTAGCGTAGTATGCTTCTAAAGAGAAGCATACTACGCGTTTTACATCTATATACATCACGGATATACATCAAAGTCAGTACTTTATCATATCATGTGTATTTTCGTACCATTCATCACTATTAATGGTACCAAAATACACATGATATGTTTATGTTAATACTGTTGCGAGCTAGACGAGTTAACATTATTCATCCACTTCACAATATTAGGACTTCATGAGCTACACACGGTGTAAGACGGACTTGCAAGAGACGCTGCTATATGTTAGAATGAAGATATACGTACATTATATCCACCTATATATAACAGTTGCGTCCTTGATGTTAAATTGACCTTAAATAGATGTTAAATTACATTAAAAGTGGCCAAAAATGTAAGCATACGAGCGTAATTTCCTTCAAGAATTTACGATTTGTAAGAAACCTATGTGAAGCTGTAGAATATGTCATCAGAGCTATAACCACGAAAATCGAATTACGAAGTTTGGATATCTCCGTCTCTATCGCACTTATTGTTTAGGGTATTCGAACGACAGAGATATACGAATTTCAAGATTCGATTTTCGTGGTTACCTACCGCGAATTGCAAATGTCGTTCGCTTGAGTATCCCCCTCTGTCGCTCAAATTGGCAACTGCGGTATAGACAATAAAGAACGAGCTGTTGGGGTAGCTGCTCGGCTAAAGGCGTAAGTGGACATAGATAACTGAATTTCAGCCACCGGGCGAAAGGCGAAACATCCGCACGAGGTGCCTTAGGAGAACAGACAATGCTATTAACTCGATTGATTGGTCAGACGATAGTGTTTTGTTGATATTTTTGATCATTCCTATAACAAGGCTAGCACAACTCGCAAACCAGCTCCTGTCTCGCTCGCACTGTGCAAATTGGGAAGAGGTAGATATTCACGTCGCGGCGTCAGTTGTGCTAGCACGGCGCTTGATGAAATAGACCACAGTGTTTTGTTTATATTTTTGGCCATTCCTATAACACCAACTTGGATAGCACAATTTGCACATCAGCTCCTGTCTCACTCGCACTGTGCAAACTAGAAAGAGGTAGATGTTCAGGTCGCCACGTCAGTTTTAGTTGTGCCCCCTTAAGCCCGTATGATACTGGCGCGGCCTGGCATAGTAAGCTTGTCATTAGCTGTCAAATTTCCTATTGACCGCCACCGCAGGCCGCTCCAGTCTGTGAGAGGCCTTATGAGGTGAGCACAGGCCGCGATGGCGCTCGGTCTCCCGCGGGTGGCTGCGCGTGATTACGTGTGGTCGGAGTGCGCGTGCTTGCGGTGCGCGCGCCGCGGCCGCGAGCGCGGCGCCGGCGCCGGCGCGGGCGCGCCTACCGCTGGAACAACACATTCTATCTAAAACTATATACTACTATCCTCGAAAGACCTGGCGACCTTTCTACCCACCAGGAACACAACATCAAATACCCACAAAGCAAGTAGTGTTATTATGGCTGCGGGCTTCTGTAGGTAAGTTGGGGGTACTTCCCCAGTTGGGCTGCAAATATGAGCAAGACGACACTCTGCTGTTCCTTGCCTCTTTATCCGTACGTGAAGTCTATAGCTAGCAGCTCGCGACTGACAATAGGTACTTTTTATATAAATATTCAATTTCGGGAGAAAACGTTTTCACTAACTAAATCTTAACAAACCGCTTTGATTTTGATGTCGATCGCTTCAGCATAATAATATCTAGGTTTATAGGATTAGCTTTAAAAAATGTTGGTGCCTATACATTTTAATTTATTGAACATTTTGAAAAAAGGAAAACCTATAAAACTAGTCTTTCACTGTATCAATAACGTACTAAAAACCATTGAGATTGGAAAATATTTAGAAGTGAAATAACCTTTTTCTCTTTTTGTATGTAGTAGGTACCTATTCCAAAGGTATACTTCCCACTTAAGGGCGTGAATTGGAAATTAGCGTGTCTTTTGAAACGCCGTTCTGACTAGATTAGGAAACAATGAAGGCTGATTTTTAGATATACGATTCCTGACTATATGATTGTTTATTTGATTTAATCGATACATGATAGAAAAAAACAAAGTTGGGTCTTTATTTTCTACTTTTAACTCGGCCTACTCAAACAATGCAATATTATTTTGCGACGCAATCAAATTTATATTATATCTGAAATCTCACTTTGTGAAATATGAATAAAACTTCACTAAGTTAGCTATTTATCGAACTTTGTTAAAAAAAAGTCATTCCTGAAGAGTGTTGCCTCTCTTTTTCTCGTGGGCGGAACGCATAAGAGGGTCCCTCGCGAGGGGGCGTGGTTTTCGCAAATCGACTCGAACCAAGGCATCGCCTTAGCCTGGCCGCACACGCACGGAGTTTTCGTTCGGTTTCAAAAGTGTTCCTGTCTCTCTCTGTCATATGGAAGTGTCTCTGTCTGTCATACGGAAACCTAATCAGAAAACCGTGCGTCTGCGGCCAGCCTTAAATACCACTAATAGCCGCCACTAAACGCGGCCCATTCAAATGGCACCACTACTTGTCTTGCTCTGTGGGTATGTGATATTGTGATCATGGTGGTGAGTAAGGTCGCTAGAGCTCCTGAGGATCTGTTGTGTTGAGTGAGCGACCTGCGTTTGTCTCCAGCTAGCAACACGACGAATCCTCTAATCATAATAAAAGAAATAAAAAAAACTTAAGTTAGTAAAAAGCAGAAAATTAAATAAACTAAAACTCCTCACCAAGTACTTGTGGAATCATTTTTGTAACAACGATTTTTAACTCTGGATATCTGTTACAGTCCATATTCGGTAAATCGTGTTTCGTGTCGTTCGTGCGTATTGGAACTAAACGGTGCTTATCTGAAATATAACTAATATGAACACAAAAAGAAGTTGATAAAAACAATATAAAAACTGGTTTGTTGTGCAATCTACAAAAAAATTAAATATTTTATGTCAACTTGAACTGGCGTCTAGCTGTCATCTCACAGAGAACTGTCAAACTTTCCATACCTGCACGTCTAGCATGCGACGGCCGCGACATTCTCTCGATTTTTATCGCACTAGATCTCTTGTTCTAAGTGTTCTAATCAGAAAGAGACGGATAGTGCGAGAAAATCGAGAGAGCTCGCGCGCCGTCGCATGCTAGCCGTGCAGCGGGCGTAGCACGGTTGCCATTTTATCACTTATCGTTGTGGATAAGGCATCCGTCACTCTCGCACTCGCATACTTGTCAGAGCGTGATGGGCGTCTTTACCACAACGATAAGTGATAAAATGGCAACCATGCTACGCCCACAGCACGTCTATCATGCGTTCATGCGACGGCCGCGACATACTCTCGATTTTTCTCGCACTATACCTCTTGTTCTAAGTGATCTAATAAGAGAGAGGCGGATAGTGCGAGAAAAATCGAGAAAGCTCGCGCGCCGTCTCATGATAGCCGTGCAGAAAGTTTACGAACGTAACCATAACGGGCCGCTAAAGGGTGTAGCAGGCTAGTCTAGCAGAAACCAGCGCTGAGGCTTGCTTGCGCAAAATAGAAGTGCGTGGGAGATGGTGCAAGACGTTTGTCGTAGTCACGGCCCTCCGTAATGAGGAAACGACTAAATTTAAAATTAAAAAAAAATCCGTTACATTTGCCGCAATTTTGCAATGTATGTTTTTTCGGGTGGAATCTTGCAGCTCAATTTTGAAGCAGATATCTTCAACTGATAGAGCCGAAAGTTTGGATGACAATTAAATATTATGGTACCATCAAGCTGATCTGATGATGGAGACAGAAGGTGGCCATGGGAGTTCAGGACTTAACAGACGCACCTGGATACATTTAAAAAGAGCTCCGGGTGCCAAAGATCAATCCAGAAATCAAGACTTTAGGTATACGTTCTTAGGTATAGTCTTGCTGGTCCGAAAAATCAAAATATAGAGCCTTATGAACTGACTTATGACCAAAATGAATTATTTTATGATAAGACCTGAAATCCGAACTTTAATTTATGGAAGATTATATATGGACCCAATAACTTTTTCCAACTTTATGCGTTTTGAGTGCACGAACACTTAAGGCAGTGGCGTTTGTGAACGTTGGTAATGCATGGATAAGAACTTGGCAATGCGACTGTACGTATAATGAATGAGACGGTGCACTTATGGTCCAGGGTGCGGATGGCTCTGGATCGCGCTCTTGTTTGTTTTAGCACTCAGCGGCACTTATATACAGTTCCCGCATTAAGTCGTCAACAATTAAGGATCATTAAATTTCATAACAGCATCGGACGAGCGCGGGCGGACCGTCGTCGCTTAGACGGATAGTCTCCGGCTGTCAGCCGCTAATGCGTTTTAGAGTACGTAATTTGAATTTGAAAATATTTAATTTTGTGACGTGACTTGCTGGCTAGACTATTGTTTTACTTCTGCAGTGATATTCACCTGGAGGTTCCTCTGGAGTGTTGGCGCCGGTGTCCCCATTGACGGATTGTTTCTTCTTGTCGTACCCGTTCCGAGGCCGCGTTTGTTCTGAAACCATCGCTATTATATGCGGTTAATTTGTCTACAGAAGCCCTATTGGATTATACAAAGATCTAGATTCGCGTCTCTCATGTGGACATCGCAGGTTAAGGGTGAGTATCAGAGCTGGGCGAGGTAGCGAAGCGGTGTGCGACGAAAAGATCCACCAATAGCATTGCTAAGCGTCGCTCACTCCTATTGATGATTTTTTGCTTGTTTACCGCTCCGCTCGACGTGGAACGAGAACGGAAGCTGCGGGGCTAGCACTTCTTCTTGGCTCAAATTTGCCAGGGGAACTGGCACAACCGACGCCGCGCCGCGACTCAAGTCGAGAAAGATTATTTCTAATGCACGGTGCGAGTGAGACAGAAGACGCTCAGTCGCGCGCGAAGCGACAAATGGATTGATTACACCTAACGAGTACAGTGGCGAGTCAGTGCCCTCGGCCGAGCGCTCGGTTGGTATAAACACTTTAACGAGTGCTCGGCCGAGTGCTAGGTCGAGCAGAGGCGAGAGAGTCACTAGAATCCCAATCTGTTTACTAGGCCGAGTACCCACCTCCCCGCTTCATTCTTCTGCCCCCGCAGCGACTCGATATCCCGCTCGGCACGCATGAACACGCACTCGCTTATCACTCGGCCACTCGTTCGTTCGTCACCAAGCAGTGTGCGTGTTGTTTTTGTTTTCAAATGATCGTAATCTGAACTGAACTGACTCGCCACTATAGTAAATACGTGTGACCACCCACTCGGTTCGGCGACTCTCTCGGCCGAGAGCTCATTTACTGACTCGCCACTGTACTCGTTAGTTGTAATCAATCCAAAGCAGCAAATTGTGCTAGACGTACTGGCACGAAACATGAGAGCAATCTACGAAGACGAAGAGCTCTCTAGGAGATACGAGAGTACCTAATGTAGACTGTGATAATTCCAGAGAAGTAATCTAGTGGCATTATTAGTGGTCAGTAGTACTTGATACTTCACTATTGAGATGTAGTGAGAAAGCAAGATGTTAATGTCTAAGTATGTTATAGGTAGCTTGCAGAACTGCCATGAGGACAATACAATGTGAATGCGGCTTGATATCTTGTCTTAACTTTACATTATTGACTACTTTTTTTTATTGGTACTTACGATTAGCATAGACAGTAGAACGATGTATTTGCTGGCCGGAGAGTTCGGGCAAAGTCAGCGGGCGGCGCGCGTTGCGCCCCCGTCCTAACAATGCGAAGTCTCTGGAACATTACGAAATATCCATCGTGAATTTTATAGTGTTCTTGGTGTTGTTTAAGAACAAAAGGATGATAACTATCTGGTATACAGTTTAATTACCCATTTTATTTCCAAAAGACGCATTAAGTACGGATAAAAGTGAAAAAAGTCTACCCTGTCAAGTCTTTACCACGTTGTGATAAGACTGAATTTCACCTGGCCTGTGGAAATGGTTTCGCACTATACAATTCGTGAGTGGCATATAATTGATAAACAATTTACGATGCGAGGAACTATTTTCACTGATCGATAGCGGCGGGCCGGAGTTTTCTTAGATGTCTTATATGTTCATATGATCATAATTCAGATTTCAGTGGTCGTTATACCGACTGACACTAATAAGTATCCGCAAACGGTAGAACAACAGAGCTAAGTACCTATCGACTCATGGATGACTTTCGTCAGGATGCATGCTTGCTGTAGGTACTTATTCAACTGATTGTTGCAGCATCCAAGAGGTAGGAAAAAGTAATTAAGGCGGCAGTCCACACCGCCTCTTATGGCGTTCCCACATCGATCGCAGACATACCGTGAGTTCTGCGCCGGTTCTGCTTCATTCTTGCAGCACTGTGAATTCTGTGAACGCGTTGCTCTACCACTACAGCAATACTGTAGGTATTATCGGCTAATAAAAATCAAAAGTCAGGCGCACGCACTGTCGGGATGTAGTTCCCTGTTCGGAATGCCGTAATCGTCGTCCAGTAGGCAGTATGCAATTTGACTCACTTTCCGCCAGGCTCCCTCCAAAAGTTAGTCAGTCAGTCCTGTACTGGTGGGGTAGTAGGTCTGACAGCTATAGTCATTATACGATAGGCAGAAGGCAGTATACAATTTAACTTACTCTCTAACAGGCTCCCTCCAGAAGTCAGGCGCCTGTACAGGTGGGAAGTAGTTGTTCTGGAAGCCGTAAGTGCCGTCTACCCCCGAAGCGCGCAGACTGGCGTGGAGTGAGTTCTTCATGCATTGCAGCTGTGGGTAGATTGTTAAATGCAAGGATTGGCAAAGGTAGTAGTTATATAAGAGTTTGTGAGAGCGCGGTTAGGGGAGAAAACTGCATCATAAGTATACTTAGGTATATTTGAAAATTACAAGTAACGACAGCATCAAAAGGCTTTTTGGGTGGAATAGCAGTCCATGCCCTCTCACTACTACTTGCAAAAGACCAAAAGAGATTTTATTTATATTTACAAAGTTAAACTGATTTTCGTTTCTAGATAATTTATATTTATTCTAATGTATAATATCCAACGTTTTCGTCATTTTCCGCGGCAATTTGCGAACACACAATAGGTAACTAATGAACAGTTATTTGTTATTAGGTTGTCTTTTTTCCACAGTCAACCCCGATGAGTATGGATTATGGAACGTACAAGCTGCGTCCGCTTATGCGCTACGCTACACACACTCACAGCTACTTAATCATAATAGTAAGCGTAACTTGTTTTACCACCTCATCACACGGCGAACTTGCTAAATCGTTTCCGACCACATATGTAGGTATAATGAATATTTACATATATACATGACAGTTATTTGCAAAGTTGACTTTTATTGACAATCAACCCAATGTTCAGAACCCCCATTAGTATGGGACGTACGTGCTGCGTCCCGTCGAACAGTAGGTTAGTGACGGCGCCGCCCTGTACCTCTCTTCGCTGCCGCTCGGCGTCGCCGCGCAGTCTGCGCACGAGCCGCTCCGCGTCGCTGAGCCGCGCGCGCAGTTCTGCGCGAGATTCGGATGCGTCGCACGCGCACGGCGCGAGAGAGAGGGAGCGGAGTTTGCTGGAACAAAACGTTAATTATCTTTTCACCTCACCGGCTCGGAAAGGCTTGCTTTATCGCTCAAAATCTGCGCCCAAAAGTCCATTATATCCGCTAGCGTGGAAAGAGTTTTTGAATTTGGAACGTGACGGTTAATCGCGAGATCCAACTTTTTTCTATACGGAATGAGAAGTCATTATCCTGCGTTCAGAAACTTATGCCAATAATTCAGTATCATAATTTTGATAAAATGCAATAAATAATACTTAATGACTTAGAAGGATACAATACAAATAAATAATTTAAACACGAAGTTTTATTTTTCAAAACTTTTCGCATTGTGTAAATTTGGAACGCACCTATAAAAAAAGGTAAATTAAAGAAAAAACTCATATACAGTTAATTTTGTTTTGTTTTGTTCTAAAGCCACAGCAAAATCAAAATAATGGAATATATTTATAGATTTTAGTGCAGAACATATACATACTATAGGAATTTCAATGCCTGCTAAGTTAGCGGAAAAAGTATAATATGCGTAGGTATTTGAGCTTTGAGTAGTGAGTGAGTACTTAGGTACCCAAGAATACTTTGACTTTTTTAATGTTAGTAAGCGTGGACTTATTTAAAGATGCAAAAATGTTTTTTACATTTAATAATTATAAAATGCTTTGATCTTGTTGAGATGTAAACAAACCTTTATTGAAAATGAGTAAAAGGTCCAAATGACTCATTGCATTTACAATTTTCCTCGCGGTGGTGAGGTGAAAAGTTGTGTGTTTCGCTCGGCAGCAAAGTTGTTTGGCGTCTCGTGCCTTGAAAGCCTCGCTATGCTCAGGATTGTACTTTTGAACCATTCGCTTCGCTCATGGTTCAATCTTACAATCCTTCGCTGGCTCGGCTTTCAATACAAGCACTTGCGCCAAACAACAACTTTGCAGCCTTGCATAACAAATAAGTATAGTCGAGAGTTCATTTTCTGCTGCATGGAGTTCATAACAGCGAACGAAAAAAACCATAGAAGTCTAAGTAGCGCCGCAAAATGGCCCCACAGAATGGGTGCCATAGGCTATTCTACGATTTTTTTAAATATATTTTAAAATGTTCGTATAGATTCGATAGTCAACTGCACGGCTAGCACGCGACGGCGCGCAAGCTCTCTCGATTTTTCTTGCACTATTCGTCTCTCTCTTATTAGAACACTTAGAAGAAGAGGTATAGAGCGATAAAAATCGAGAGTATGTCGCGGCCGTCTCGTGCTAGACGTGCTGGTATTTTTATTTCCTCAAAATAATATCGCTTTAAGCAAATAAATAATGGTTGAAATTTGAACATTATATATTCGGGCCAAAAAGGCAGCCGCCATTATCGTGAGGTCATAACTGCAATAACAAACCACAGACTACTAAGAAGATACACGTCAAATGTGCATGTACTTCTATTACTTCTAATCTATGCCTTCTGGTAGATCAGATTTTTCATGGATTTTCTAACTAAAAATGAGCTTTCATACTCGTTATCGTTGGTGTGTTGCGCCAACTTGTAATAGTTCAACGTTGAAGACTCCTCAAAACATGAAAACTTATCATCGGAAATATACAATATTATATTGTTCTAATATAGTTTCAGAAAATGAAACATAATATACTTACAAAGCTGTTTTGATATTTCTGCATTCAGCAGAAAAATCTGTATTATACGCAAAGAACTTTGCAATCATTACTGCGTCTATTTTCGGTAGATTTGTATTGTCAGCTATTACAAATCCAACCTCCATCTTAGATGGCGTATCAAATTCTAAATAAATACAATTTGAGTCCACAATATAAATATTTTTAACTTTTTGTTGCTGTTTACACCGAAAACTTGTTTTTGTATTTGCTGCACGGCTAGCACGCAACGGCGCGCGAGCTCTCTCGATTTTTCTCGCACTATCCGTCTCTCTCTTATTAGAACAATTAGAAGAAGAGGTATAGTGCGATAAAACTCGAGAGTATGTCGCGGCCGTCGTGTGCTAGACGTGCTGTTCTGACGTCACTCACAGAAGACAAAATGGCAGTCAGCGTTTTTGGTCACGTGACATACAGATAAAAAATATACGATTTTTATTTTGAACTAAAATATTTCTTATGTTTTTATAACAAAATAGTATTATAGTCGTATTTTCTTAAGTCAAAACTATAGAAATAATATACTTTTCATAATTTAATTGTGATAGACGAAAATAGCCTATTGCCATTATGCGGGGACGGGGCGGGGTGTCAAAACGATGCCAGGCAGCCGGTTAGTTCGAACATGCGCATACCGGGTTTTAGGCACGAGTTTGGGTAGAAATTTGTAAGGAGCTCGTATTCTACGGTTTTTTCGTCCGCTGGTCATATGTATATGTATATGACTTTATTTATTTGTATTAATCATACCTAAACCTACACCTTAAATAAATAACTACATTTCTGGGTTAGAATGACCTAAGAATAAAATTAAAATAATATGAAATATGATACAATTCTAATTCATTACATTTCTAATGAGGTGTTCGGCTCGATATATTTATTCATCTAGGAACTCCTTTACAGAGTAGTAAGCCTGTGTTGCGCAATATATTTTAAATAGCGTCACTGATGACACTGTCATGTGTCAGAGACCGAGAATCTCATGGAGCCAACGTAGTAGTAGCACTATTATACACACGGCCAGTCTCAGACTCACTCAGTCTGAGCATCCACTAGACGCTGCAGCTGCAACGCTCGAGCCTCGGCCGCACGTGCCTCGCCCCGCGCCGCCGCTGCCTCCTTTTCAAGGCGAGACACCTCGCGTTTTAAGCTTGCCTCCTGTATAAAAAGAGGGAGATATAAATTTGACCTACAGCTTGTAAAGCAGATGGAGAAAATTGAGCCGCCATTGATGTAATTAAGTAATGTGGGGACTTACTTAGGTAGAGGAGAAATAATGAGATTAAATGCTTATAAGTGTGCTGACGCCTGTCCCTTCAATATAATTTATGGACTTAAAAACATCCTCCAGAGAACATCCTGTGGAGATTAATTTATTCCTATGTGATCTAATGATCTTAGAGGATTCTGATAGTGATGCTGATTTTATATGATTAATATTTTATCAACTAGCACGACTCTCCGTAGTTATTCTTATTCCATCTACAACCGGTTTAAAATTTGTGTCGAAATATGAGAGGTGTAAAATATTAAAACAATATTCTTTAATATATATTTTTGTAATTTTCATTTAATTATATTACAATGAAATTTGTGAGAAAAACAACACCTGGCAGATCATGCAAATTCCATGGTCCAACATTGTGATTTTCATGCAATTAGTCAGGACAACTCGTTTGACAGTTGGATCAGCAGCGCAACATGCCTCCAGCACGTCTAGCACACGACGGCCGCGACATACTCTCGATTTTTATCGCACTATATCTCTTCTTCTAAGTGTTCTAATAAGAGAGAGACGGATAGTGCGAGAAAAATCGAGAGAGCTCGCGCGCCGTCGTGTGCTAGCCGTGCAGACGATAGCAATTAGTCAGCTTCTGATAAATTGGGGCTGACAAATCATGACATGTATACACCCCATTATGACACTTGACGGATTGGTTTTTAATCTAACATACAGCCTACAGGCGAGGCGAGGAACTAATATTATTATTATTTCGATGATATTCAGATTATATCCTTGCCGCTCCTCACCGTTGGAATACATCTAAAAACCTGACACCCATTCCATTTGGTTAAAGAGCTAGGTCCGAATTTTAATATACCTACATTTTTTTTTTCGACAATGCACCACATCAAAAATTATCGGTATCCGTTGCGATTCCATCGAGACAACGATTCATCCATTATTCATTGCATCTTTATTTGTTCAATAAAAAAAACATGAGATGTAATATAACCAACGCCGACGCGGACGGACGAGAAATGACACTTGCGGCGCTACCACGAACTTCGAAAGTCGAAGTTCAGGTATTTCCATCTCTATCGCACTCCCTAACTCGAGTGACAGGGATGCATGTATTACGAACTCCGACTTTCGAAGTTCGTGGTAGCGCCGTTGCTCTTACATTGCGTTCGATAAATTAATGTGCGCGCTTTTTGCTATCGAACTCCTTCGTTTGTCTTGCAATTTAATTCTAAATATTAAGTAAAATCGAACTGAGTTACATTTACTTCATTAACTTTGCATAGTTAAATTGATTTTCATGTCAAGATAATTTATACTTCTTCTACCTCAACGTTTTCGCCATTTTCTGCCGCAGCGGGCGATGTTGCTTTCGGTGATGATTCCTTGTTGAATATCAGTTGGAACTGGAGATCTGTTAACAAAAACGATTTTTCAATGAATAAGAGATTAGATCACTATCTTGGTTTTTTTATTAGATGTTATTTGAATAAAAATTAAAAAAAAACTTAATTGTTGTAAAATGTAGGTTCAGGATATAAACCATTCTTGGAATAACGGATCCGTTATTGTGACAACTTTGTTTAAGTAAAATGAAATATTTTCTAGCAACATCTATCGTCTGACATCAATGTAAAGCTAATTATTTAAGCACGACGGCAGTTCAAAGACACGGGTCGATATTGGCTCGACATGTGAATGTGCGGGGGTAATCATCCATGACACGACACGCGCGAATACGTACTGAACGAGGTTAGATTTTTCAGGTTACTGATTTAAAAAGGGAGATCATTCGTCCTCCGACTTAACTTTGTTACTATTAATAATGAATCAACTTTGTAATGTCATAATTTATACTTTGGATAGCCTATAAAAATATTGTCATTTAACAATAGTGTCATGTAGGCACAGGTGCACAATTCCTGTACAATTTATTTATAATAGACGTGAGAAATATCTATCCGACCCATTCAATCTACTGCTGGTATGTAGATACTATTCAAAGTTATGTTATAGTTCTAGGTCCGTATTAGTGAACCAGCGCACAAAGTTAAATGATAACTGTATAATGTAATGTTAAGTTTTAAGCGATGATTGCATGGCTACTGGACCCCTAGCACACTAAGTTTTATGTCGGACATAAAGCATTCGTCCCTTTCTGGCAAATATGCGAGTGCGAGAGGGACGAATGCTTAATGTCCGACATAAAACTTAGTGTGCTAGGGGGTCTGGAGGGCGTAATTGAATTTGAGTGTTAAGTATTTATTAATACAAATCTCAATTAGGTATACCGAATTAGTTCAGGCTCTTTGCATGTTGTTTAAACAAGGAAAACCACTTCGAGTTGTTAACTAGTCAATTCTAACACATGACTCAATCTTATGTTCAACGAGAATATGTTCAAAGAAAAGAACTGTATCCTTGTGTTGGACTCGTTTGACCAACTAAATGACTTTTAACTGATATCGATGCATGAATATAAATATTTCTGTGATGAGCATAAATACTTGTTTCTTAGTCATGGATGTTTTTCTATGTATTTAAGTATTTATATCTATTATATATATCGTCGTCTAGTACGTATAACACAAGGCTTACTGAGCTTACTATGGGAATAGGTCGATTTGTGTAAGATTGTCCCCTTATATTTATTATGCATGCTCATTCTGCAGGATTTGAAAGATTATTTAGAAGGCCGATTCTACCTAAAAATAAATATTACAGTAAAAGACTTGAGTATTGATTAACTGTCTCATGTTCGGAATAGTCTTTAAATATTTACATATTCCTCTAAAAATACCAAACTTTTGTAGCCATTTCTCTGTTTTCAATAAAACGTTAGGTACAAACGATAACACTGTTAACTAACCATCCTGTGTTTATATAGAACCTTATTACAATGCACTTAAGGTGCACCGTTGGTCAGTTAACTGTGTTGTCGATAGTACTGGGTGAAATGACGCAGGATCAACAACAATCTTGCCGAGTCGCCATACTACCTAGAAGACTCTAATTTCGGGTAAGCGGAAAAGCTAGTTTTTTTTTGCTTTATTAAACATTTTAGCCATATATAGCATGATAATTAATTGTCCCTATACAAACCTCTATTCCTCTCCCTGAGCGCTTCAATCTCCGTGTGCAGCCCACTCAGCATCAGCCGATGCTGTTCCTGTAAGAACCGCACGCTGTGCTCCAAATGCGCAACCCTGGCGGTGGCATCACCTGCAAGCACGAAGCCGCTGCTGCTCGGCTCAGCTGGGGATTTCTTCACCTGAAGACAATAAATTGGATACTGTAATACGGAGACCCGGGATAAAAACTATCCTATATTTTAATCCAGGCTATAAACTATCTTCGTGCTAAATTTCATTCAAATCGGTTTAGCCGTTTAAGCGTGATTGAGTAACAAACATCCAAACATCTAAACTTTCGCATTTATAATATATCCTTCCATACTTCCATTCTCATTGCTTGCCTTTCTGTGTGGTTGGTATTGGTAATGCTAGCATAAGTTGTAATGGTAGGCCAAACAGTTATTTATTAGAAAAATGCGCTGTAAAGTCGTAACAAATGAAAATCCAGATATTATAACAAAGAACTTTGACAGAGAAAGAAAGTATTTTAACTTAATACATAGCGTGGCGATCCGATTTCAAAACCTTTCTATGTATAATAAGTAGAATAAGTAGGTACTAATAAAAAAAAATACTATATAAGTATTAACTTCGCTATACCCATTTTGAATTTGAATTTGATTTATTCCTACTATAAACATTATTCTTACGGTATACGGTGTTGGGATTGTTACTAACGCTGAACAATTTAATATTATTTATTACAATTACTATGACTTCAAATGTATGAATGTACAGTATATTATGCCAGTAATAAATTACCAGGTCTAATTAGGTAAGTATTGCCATTATGCTAATGTTTGTTGAAAGACGACGGAAACAATGAGGTCGTAAACGCGAGGTAGCATGAGACCTAATAGTTCGGGAGCTGCCTAGCAAAATTTCAATATGATCAGCACACAAGGCAGACGTTATTAATACTTAGTGATATTTATGCCCTAAGAAACATCAAGGACCTTGTCTGCCACCATGGTGGCGCTGCGTTGCAAATTTACAGCGTTTCATAAATGTTAAAAAAAATGTGTGCTATATTATGCGCACAAGTCTACTTCTGGGGCTGATGATCACAGTCATCCTGGAAACACAAAGAATCGAAAAGGCAGATATTCAGGGCTCTAACTTTTGTAGTCTTCAATTTTTTAATTTATTTTTATGATTAAAAAAACTGTATATGAAGTGCACACTTGGCAGATTTGAATTGTTCGATCAAAAACAATGAGAAGAACCACGGTAAAATAGTCTGCTTACATGTTGCCACTGCGTTGTCTATTGACAGTGCCCCATAAATGTAAAAAAAAAGGTTTGCTATATGTATTAATCCTTGCATGTCTGTCTCTTCGATTTTCTTCGTTTCCAAGATGATTGTGACCATGAACTCCAGAGGCATACATGTGCAAATGATTTAATCCGCTGTAACGCGAAAATACAGCGACATAGGACCTTAATTGATTGGACCAAATCAATTCGTAATGATGTAAACTGCAATCCACCTCGACGTGAAACGTGTGCAAATCATATACCGAAATGCTCGCCAGCTCCCTAACTATAAGTAGGAATAAGTTTGCATGTTGAATTATGATATAATAATATCATGAACCTTTAATACTCTGGACAGGTTATGGTAATAATAATACCACGTGCGAGCGAGAGAAATCTCGATAAGTGTGACAGAATGGGAAATATCATTCATTGTCCTTGTCATAGTTTCACTTTTTTTTATTTGCCACAACTGATTTAGCATGAAGTTGTGGCACATAAACCATTACTCGTCCAAATTAAGTAGGTTGTTTATGGCAAGTCATCAGCCATTTTAAGACCAATTTAGCTGCATAGGAGCCTTTCCGTCCCTCACTGTGGCATCACGTACAGCCTGTCCAGAATATTCTAGGTTCATGAATAATATTCTCAAAAATGTCATTGGTGGTAGCATGTAGCAACACTGGATCTTCGAAAAAGAACTCTATTTGATACCTCTAAAATACCTATTAGCTCGGAAAAGCTGTGGAGAATTATTTTTAATTAAGTAGTTCCCTATTTTTTCTTGTTTTCGCAATTCTCCCTCCCTTCATTTTACAGCCAAATAAAATTACACTTTTCTTTGGATTTGAACCAAAAGGCATTAACCCCTCGTAGGCTTGCTTACGGATCCCTGCGAAAGATTTGAACCTATTGTTTTTCATTTCAAAGTAATTATTTGATTGGACAATTTAGACATCCGCATACGAGGGGTTAATTATTTTTTTAAGCTCAGAAAGGAATGTGTTAATAATATCAATGAATTTGGCAATATTCTTATAACGTGTACGTTACACACAGATTATTCCTACTCGCTCGTATCAGTCTCAACCCTTATCAACCTATCTATCCTTTCTAATTTGAACTCTGCGAAGCGAGTAATAAGAGTCAAATTCGAATAGGCATTCACAAAGAACCGTGATAAAGGATTAAGACAATGGGATGATGCACCGGTCGATGTGATGTTATATCCAATTAAGATACTGAATATTGAAGAGGTTTTAATTTGAAAGACAAAGCAAATCGGATACAGTTGAATGCGTCCGGGAAAAGCCAGGCTAATATCATTTTTTTGATAGTGTCAGTGTTCGATGTTCCTTTGTGTTACACGTTTACCTCATTAACAGACACTAGGTTTACTTGGTGCCTATTAATGTAGTTACTCAATTTTAGATGACTTTTGAATATGATTGTTATATATTTTGATTAATTACATGAAATCCGTTTTTATACGGTAGATACTGGTTAACGAATGCATTTACCTGTACTAATCCATCATTTATGCATTTAGTTATTCATAGTACTTAATTTTAAGGCGGTATTCTTGGCACTTTCAGTGAAATTAAGAAAACACATCTAAAACAACTCGCAGCACCGCCGAGTAATATGTCTAAAAATACGCATTATATGTGTTTAATGTTCGTATTTAAATGCAAGCCTAGGTTATGTGCTTAAGGATCGGAGTACTTACTTGGAGTTTAGTGAAGGGTCCAGTTGGCACCAGGACTTTGGAAGCCATCGCTGCGGCACGCTTTGTTGTCTACCTCAGGCCACGGACGCGCTTGCACTGAACCGACATTAGCGACTGCCTTGCACACTATTAATCGCAATAAGCTACGACCGGCCTTGAACTGGGCTTATTATCCGGGTATTTTGGTTTTCATCCGGGTTTTTCGTTACCAATGCCCGGGTTGCAAGGGGCGGGGTGCAACGTATCGATCGCGCCGCCGCACTCGGCGTTCACAACAACAAGGAATAGATACTGATAACGGAACTCGTATCTTATTGGGGGAAGGACTATTATCCTTTGACATAGGTGTTTGCTGTCAGTGGTTCCACCGTACTATCGCTGACTCACTGTCACTGCCGTGGCTCGCTGCCAACTGTGCTGATGGCTCCGCGAGTCATCTTCGACGATTATAGCTTTTGGAAATTGGTAGTTTAGGAAATTGAGATGATATAATAGGAACGGTTTTTTGAGCGTTATGTTTCTTATAGGTATAATATAATAAATATAAACCATAGAAGGAAACTTCAGAGGTAATTCTGAGCACCCTAGGTGACAGATATAGGTTGAGTTGTGTTACCTATTTTGTGGTTTTCTTCAACTATATTTTAACTTACGTAGGTACTTACTTATTATTATATTTTTTTTGCCTGTATTAGTTAGCAAAGTTTCAAAGTGTGAGAGAAGAAATATTGTAACACTACAAAGTATATGTTTGGAAAGAAGATGTGTTAATTGCAATATACATTAATTTCTTCCTTCTCGGTGTTCTTTTTATAACTTCCCTTTTTATACTTTCATTTTTAGTTATAGCCTATTTTGTTTTTAATTGTTTGTGATTATCTTGTATTTATAATTAAGCTGGCTTTAATTTATATTGTAACTAACTCTCTATTCTCTCTTCTAACTCTTAATTGCATATGAAATAATAAATTAATTAATGAATTCTCTCATAAATTGTAACATATCGATTTTAATGGAGGTGCCTTCATTTTAAAATTTGTTTTAGTCTACGTAGGTATGAAAGAGGCATGTAGTTAAGGGTATGTACAGTCGGCCAAAGTAGCTGGGGATTTAATAATATATCATAATTAACTATACCTACCTATCAGTTATTAAATAGGTAGATACTAAAAATAATGCCGTCCTACCAGGTATCGAGTATCATCAATATGATCATATCTATCCAATTCATAAAATGATCTTTAAAAGACGAGTGTTTGACCTCGGTGACCTTACACCTTGACTTTCGTGGTATTTAAAATGTGAAATATAACCAACACAAATATAAAATACAATATGATTCAAATACGATAATGGTGTTCGCTTACATTACAAATTTATAATAAACTCACCTGAATTACTTGATCCTCGCCTCCTCCATAGGTCAAAATAGCAGTTCTGCTCCATTGCGGGAAATGCCTTGATATAGGCTGTAGAGGCATAGAAGATGCCCTCATGCCCTCTAAAGGCTGGGCGGTGAATAACATATTTCCAACACTGTGAAGGTACTAATTAAAGGTAATAAATACACATTCACTTACTATTACTACGTAATATACCTCAATGTAAATACTTACACTCTTGTTAAGTGAACGTATTATACAAGTTTGATCGTTAATTGATTTATAAGTTTAGGCGATTCGCGAGTAGGTTTAGCACTTTAAAGATAAATTTACTTTATTTCTAATACAAAATATGTATAAGCATAGCTTTAATAATCGATTTCCTTAAATCAAGTCGCGCATTTGGTCCCAATTGGTAGGATTTGTTGACAGTAAACAAAACCGTTGCCTAGCAACTGTGACTTGAATTTTAGTCACGTTCATTACTTTTAATTTTAAAATAAGTTTATTTGGAATAGTAAATAAGTAATAACACGCAAAGAACGCAATTAAAATAAATACTATAAGTATTTAATATCAACAAATGTTACCTCTTTTATTTCATTCTTTAATAAATTCCGTGTGTACTGAAAGCGCTTGTTCCGTTTGAGTTCTGTAACGTCAAAAATGACAATTGTTTTCAAATTTTGTTTTGACTTTTGTTCGGCGTCAGCTAATTTGTGAAAACTTTATGAAAATATCATTCTAAAAGCTATTTATAGATAGTGTACAAAAACTGTGTGCTTATAAACTTTGGGAAAATGGCTCAGGGTGCCTCAGAGTACGTGAGGGGGTTTTCTTTCATGCCAGAAAATAAAGTCGATGTCATTGACTTGCAGGTTAGTACGGCGTTTTACTAAACTGTATGCCTACATAAATGGTTTCAACATTTACAACGTATTACGTATATAGGCGGACTGATGACCTGGTACAGGTCGCGGGAGTCCGCTGGATGCGAGTGGCGCAGAACCGGTCACTTTGGCACTGTTTGGGGGAGGCCTATGTCTAGCAGTGGCCGTCTTTGATGATGGTGATAATGCTAAATTACCTACCAAATGATTGTTAAACACCAAACAGTTACCTACACCCTTGCAATCATAAACAGTCTTCCAACTTCTAGCATGTTTTTCACCCTTATGGTTGCAATGCAAATAATACATATACCTCTCTTATTGTAATTAAGTAGTCCCATTAGTGTGTATCTTCTTATCTTCTTGTTTAAATACAAATTATGTTCAGCTTACAAAAGCCTAGACCAGGGGTTCCCAAACTTTTTTTAGGCATGCCCCTCTGCTGCCTAAAATGAAGTTCCCACGCCCCCCATCGCTTCGATGCGAGGAAACTGAAGTGAATGGGTTAGCTAGCCAAATCATCATCATCTTCCTAGCGTGTTCAAACTTCCCGAGGGCCCGCCCCCCCCTAAAATGTGGTCGCGCCCCCCTAGGGGCCCCCCTATTGCGCGCCCCCCACTTTGAAAACCCCTGGCCTAGACCATAAATACAATGTCATTATACATTTGTTAGAAAACTACATTGCAGGCCAAGAAACCTAATATTTTAATAAAACTTGTCAATGAACAGGGACAATGACAAGTATGAAGTGGTTTTGTTGATCCCTCTGCCAGGCGAAGGTGTTTTTGTAGCACTTGACTCAATTTATTTTGTCCCACGCAATAGGCATACTAAAACTTGTTCCTTCATTCTAGACTTGTGCTATCTATGGTCTGTTTAGATTATACTATACTAGCTTCCGCCCGCGATTTTTGTTTCTGTCTTGAAGTTTTCTATGTATTTAAATGTTTATATCTATTGGATATATCGTCTAAACACTTTAGGCAATACTGCTGGTTAGGCTATACTGGTAGCTATGGGGAATATTGCCTAAGAAAATATGTTGTAGATCAAAGATCGTTTATTGTAATAGCGGATACAATAATAACACAGTCGTAGTGGGTAGCTAGTAGGAGGTGACAACTCGACTTGACTAGACCAGAGTGACTGCTTGATTGCGAGTGACTAGTACCCGTAACACAAGCCTTATTGAGCTTGCCTCGGGTTTAGTAATATTTGTGTAGGATTGTCCCGTAATATTTATTATTATTTTTATTTATTTCGTATTCTTTTGCAGTACATAGAAGGTGGCGAGCTGTCCAGGGCGTGGAAGATGTCACGGCGAGAGCGGCTCAAGAATATAGAAGCCAAGATTTGGGATGAATTCATCAATGAACGGGACATAGTTGATTCTGTCAGCAGTGGTATGGATTCAATTAAAATATACTCATTTAAAACATGAACAATTTATTATCGAACAAGCGGCCGTTATCCAGTCGAAAACGTTGGTGTCTGGTGTCCGGCACTTTTTTGTCGATACACTTTATGAAATTTACAAAATAAAGGTTTTTTTAAAGCGCGAGTTCTACAGGTCACAGACTCACTTATTTATTTATTTGAATCAGGCAACAAATACCCTAAAGACTAATGTACCTGCATATCAATATAGACTATTTAATAACTAGAAAACACACGATTACTGCGACGTGTTGCGCAATTTTGTGGTGTCTGAGGCTCTAGTATAAGTTTTACCGAAACAAAACGTTACTACCGCGTTTGCGTTTAGCTGTCAAACCCCATACAAATTGAGGGTAAAACGCAAACGCGATCGTAACGTTTTGTTTCGGTAAAACTTATACTACAGCCTCAGGTAATCGACCGCGAAAACGTCGGTACTTGATTTCCCGTAGTCAAAAAAATAAATGAAACATTCTGAGGCTCTAGTATAAGTTTTACCGAAACAAAACGTTACGAACGCGTTTGCGTTTAGCTGTCGAATCCCATACAAATAGAGGGTAAAACGCAAACGCGATCGTAACGTTTTGTTTCGGTAAAACTTATACTAGAGCCTTAGATTAGTGAATCAGAATCACTACCTGACCTGGCCAAAAAATCGTGGGCCCCAACCAACACATTGACCTAGTTTATAATCCAAGTTGGGCAGGCCTGGTTATGTGAGTGTTTATGTGTGTAGCTGGTTGTTACTGTTATGTTATTTGGTTACACTATTTTTTTTTGTTCCTTGTCTGAACTTTCCATCAGGTCATATCAAAGTGAAATGCAAACCCGACAGTAAAAACTTATTCAAGAGCTAAAACGAAATGGAATCGTTAAAATTAAGTGGCAGTGGGCGGGGCACATTGCACGTAGAACCGATGGCCGTTGGGGCGGAAAGTTTCTCGGCTGGCAGCCACGGTCGGAAGACGCAGCGTGGGTAGACCCCCCACAAGGTGGACTGATGACCTGGTAAAGGTCGCGGGAGTCCGCTGGATGCGGGTAGCGCAGGACCGGTCATTGTGGGAGGCCTATGTCCAGCAGTGGACGTCTCTCGGCTGATATGATGACGATGGTTATGATTGTTTGCTTATATTCTTGCATTCTTTCAATAAACATACATACATTCACGCCTTTATTCTCAAAAGGGGTAGGCAGAGCACACGAAGCTTATGCTCCAGCTCCACTTTTAGCATAAATGTGGGTATAAAAGATCGACAAAATGTGATATTGCAGTGATAGGTTGCTATCCCATCGCCCACAAGACACTGCAACCCTGCTCCCTTAGTCGAATTTTACGACACCCACGGGAAGAACGGGTTGTGAAATTCTAACCTGACACCACACGGGCAATCTTTCAATATATTTTCAGATAACCCGTACCAGTTCATAGATAAGCTGCCGGAGGACTGCGTTAGAGAGGTCCTGGACACGGAGCTGATGATAATGAAGAAGGAGCTAGACGACGAACCAGTCGTGGTATGTAAAATTATATAGGTTAAATTTAAGTATCCATCAGAATATATGTATAGGGTTATTGGTAATTCAACATACTGGTTAAGGGGTTATGGACTTAAGAACGTATTATTAATGTAAAACTGAAAATATTTGTTTTGTCTTATCTAAGTGGGTCAAAAGAGAAATAGGTATAACAATATTTTTAAACATTTTTAATTAAATTGGCTTATGTGTCAGTTTATAGGAAAAAAATAAAAGTGGATTATCTTGAGAATGCCTTAAAATTATGGTGTTCGAATATCAACCTCCCCTAAAACCTTTTATCAGGAATACGTTGCACTATCAATACCTTTATATATCACCGTTAGATGTACTCTATACGAAACTCGGAGCCCGCACGCCGCGCGCGCCCCGTTGTCGCCATACCCCTGCACCCGCGCGTCGCGCAGGCGAGGACTGAGTTAGCGGTCGATGTATACCTATATACTATGAACAATACTGTGAACACAGCTGATGCTCACATTGATAAAAAGGGTCAGCAACGCGAATTGACTCCATCCTCCTCTTATGATCAGAAGGACCATACCCCGAGTCCATTTTTTAAATTGCGTTTTTTTTTTATTATTAATTATTTAAGGTCTACCAACAATTGTTGACAATGATACACACAAAACTTACAAACTAATACAATGTTGGGATTGTTGTTACAACACCACATGCATAAAAGTATGAAAGTAAACAATGATAAAAATTTCATGGGATTAAATTCACCAAATGTTGGGTTTTCTTGTCATGTTCAATGCCTTTTTGTATCTTCTAAGTATGTTGAAAGTCCATACTGTAACAATTTTTCTCAACTCTGCCAAATTGTCTCCTGGCAACCGGGCCAGAATAACAACAAAAAGTTGAATGACCCAAATACAGTTAGTAAATACTGTAAAATGTTGTATGTATGGACGCATATTTGTTTGGCAATTCTTATGGTATATTTAAAAGATTAGTTTTTACTCTAATTAATAGTGGTGGCGTAAGACCGGTCATTGTGGCACTCTTTGGGGGAGACCTATGTCCAGCAGTGGACGTCTCTCGGCTGATATGATGCACTTAACTGTCATAAGTATTCCCCTTATTCATAAAAAAAAATGCCTCTGCTAAATAAAATGTGCTTTGTCCCTTTCTTACGAACACAAAATGTCAAAGTGACAGATAAGGACAAACGAATTTAAACGGCATTTTAATTAAAATACGCTTGTAGAAAGTTTATGAATACGGCCTTATGTGAGTATATATACATATTTTATGACACATTGATATGTTTGGTCATATTTTAAACATATTTTCCATTTTTTTTTAATATCTATAATAAAACTACAGTTCTATTATTGTACGACTCACATAGCGATAGCTACTGTTACTGGATGTATTTTTAAGACACTTTGTTTCTAAAAAAAAATATGTTTCAGGAGATTCAGGAGCCTCCAAAAAAGGAGTTTAAGGATCCCCAGGAACCCCGAGAAACGATGGTGACCTTCTCTGAAGCCCTAGAGGATGAGCAGTGCGACCTGATCACTATAATCGACGATGAAGACGAAGCTTCAGGTAGGCCGTTATGTGACGGCGGGCCCGGTTAATAATAATAATAATAATAAGGCCACGGGGGCAGCTTGTGGCGAGCTGACGCCGAGTGGCGACACCCCTAACCAGTGGGCCCGAGTGATCTGGCCGTCGCGTCTGTGCCTGCCTTAACCGGCCGGCCAGAGTGGAGTCGCAAGAGCGGAACCTATGCTCCAGGTTGGAAGTTTAAAATGTCATAACGCCGGCGGCCCTTGAACGGATTACCGGGATCTGGCGCACCGTAGAGCCTTTCAGACGCGTTGCTCCATTGTCGCACTATGCGTGCGACTGTTATGTGGGGCCCACTTAGCGAGCTGGCAGCTCACCGGCTGCCTTTTCACAATTTTGGGACTGATTGTCACGACGTGGGTCCGCCAGTTTCCCCTAATCCATTTTCCAGACCACCCACCATTCACCCCAATAACCCATGGACCTTAGTTTCCATCGCAGCACGTGATAAAATGGAACCACGCGACTCCCGCAGCTCGTCTAAAAAGTTAGTGAGTGCCTTGGTATTGCTAACTGCCTCCCGTTGTCGCCGTCCAGCTATCAACACAGTCTATCCTCCAATGGTTAAGACACCGCAGTAAGCCCGATTCTCCATACAAACGTAATTACGCTCTCATTTTAAAACTACTTTTTGGATTGTAACGAAACTTTGCATATACAATGACATCAGGTATATCTATGTCTGTAATTAGTTTATGTAGCTTCAGATACCATAGTAGAAACTTTTTCATACAAAACTTGTTTTTGCTGTATTTTGTTTGTTTTATAAACTGGAACCATATAAACTAATTACAGACATAGATATACCTCATGTCAATGTATATGCAAAGTTTCGTTACAATCCAACACCTAGTTTTAAAATGAGAGCGTAACTACGTTTGTATGGGAAGGTGAAATTCGGCCGAGCTTACTGCGGACTCTTAAATAAACATTGATATCTAAGGCTTATTACAGGGTTGAGGACTATCTAACTGACAGAAATGCATGGCCCAAACCAGATCCCAAAATAGCTTAATCATTCATATAGCTTATTCCGTCATGTGTTCTTGTAGAACAACTCATTATGATGAATTTTTTTCTTTGTATTCATATTCAGTTTGACTTATTTGAAGTAGGTTAAGAACTATCATTGTATTAAGCTTTTTTTGGCAAAAAATGACTGGCTGTTGAGTTTGTGTCGGTGTTTCTTCTTAACAGTGGTCTTCTTTTTCAGAAACGCTGGTAGGATAATGACTTGTAAAAGTGCCATTACTGCCTACTTGCAGAATAAAAAATATTTTATTTCATTTATTTATAGTCCAAGCGCTATATTTTATTTTATTTTATTTATTTCAATTTATTACCAGACAACAATGAGGTCCACTGATGTTAGTTATTCTTAGTCTAGGTTAGTACTTAATGGTAAAAAGGGATTTGGTGCGGTCGGTAAGTATTTTTGTCAAGGGACAATCAAACTTACCAGCTATCATTTTCAGGATGCTGTTGCTGCTCCCGCGCATTCGATTCAGGAGAGAGGCAGACTTTTTGCGCCAAACGGCGTCAAAGCCGTCTGTACGCGCCTCGGCAAACATAAATGACGCACTGCAGAAGCGCGGCAGCCACAACAGCGCCCTGAATGCATCATTAAATATAGGCTACGGCGTTTGCTTACCATCGGTGGGCCGCATACTTGTTTGCCACTGTAGTAAAAAAAATGAATTTTCAGAGGGAGGCGAGCGGGAGGAATGTAACGATTCTATGGAAAGCCCGTGCACTGTACGAGAGAAAAGCAGCCCTGAGCTCTCGCCGAAGAATACACAACGAAGTAAGACAGTTTGTACTTCTCTTCACAGGACGGCCCGCGAGTGTCGCGGCGAAATAGACTATCCGTCTCTTTCTAATTAGAACACAACTCTCGGGCCGTCTTGTGACAGCTGTGCTGTTCTTGTTCTCTATTTCTTGTACTTTCTCTCCTGTTCATCAACAGATGAGAGAAAAATCTCTCAATACTCAATACTTTATTGCATTCCTTAATGTATTACAGGTGTAAGACTTACATGCTATAAAAACATTAGGAACCCTGTCGGGCACAGCAAGTTTTGATGGTACATCCTACTAATATTATAAATGCGAAAGTTTAGATGTTTGGATGTTTGGATGTTTGTTACTCAATCACGCTTAAACGGCTGAACGGATTTGAATGAAATTTTGCACGAAGATGTTTATAGCCTGGATTAAAATATAGGATAGTTTTTATCCCGGGTCCACGCGGACGAAGTCGCGGGCGGAAGCTAGTGCTTAAATATAAATACAATATGGATCTCTTATTTATTACTACTACTAGCTTCCGCCCGCGACTTCGTCCGCGTGGACCCGGGATAAAAACTATCCTATATTTTAATCCAGGCAATAAACTATCTTCGTGCAAAATTTCATTCAAATCGGTTCAGCCGTTTAAGCGTGATTGAGTAACAAACATCCAAACATCTAAACTTTCGCATTTGTAATATTAGTAGGATTTAACATAACATAATATATATCACTTAAGGGTAATTAATACTTTCCCGACATGTTTCTAGGGTTTTCTGTTAGATAAACATTAACAGTGTAATAACATTTATTTATTAAGTATTCTTTAAGTTTTTTTAGAAATCGTTTGTTATTTGATCTTGGTTGTTTGGTTTGTTTTGTTTGGTTTAGCCCCTAAGGACGAGCATTGATCGTACTTAACCAGAAAAAGTGACTGGTCGCAAAGGAGGCCAAATTAATACCATTGGAGATCCACATAAGGTCTAGTTTTCCCTCTGGGTTGGAAGGTCAGATGGTTGTCGCTTTCGTAAAAACTAGGGCCTAAGCCAAATATTGGAATTAGGTGTCAAAGCGGACACCGGGCTGCTTAAGGGCACAACCGGGAATAACGCTAGGAGGATGACGAGTCATTTAAGAGTCCGCAGTAAGCTTGATTCTCCATACAAACGTAGTTACGCTCTCATTTTAAAACTACGTGTCGGATTGTAACGAAACTTTGCATGCACAATTACATGAGGAATATCTATGACCGTAATTAGTTTATGTAGCTTCAGATACCATAGTAAAAAAATACAGCGAATTTAAGTTTTTCATACAAAACTTGTTTTTGCTGTATTTCGTTTGTTTTATAAACTGGAACCATATAAACTAATTACAGACATTGATATACCTCATGTCATTGTATATGCAAAGTTTCGTCACAATCCAACAGGTAGTTTTTAAATGAGAGCGTAACTACGTTTGTATGGGAAGGTGAAATTCGGCCGAGCTTACTGTGGACTCTTAATTATTATAGCACGTGAAGAGAAATCTCCGGAGAACATGAGAAGCATGATTGAGACCAGTATCTATACTGCTAAAGTGAAGGAACTGCAGTCCAAGGTCAACTTAGAACTGCTTTCTGTTAGGTAAGTTTTAACCTTTTGATTTAATGGACCTATAGCTCACAGAAGTCACAGACCACATATTGATTGCCCTTGCCTTCGGCTCGAGCGTCAAGTGCCTGCGATTTGAGGTCTTTGTTTTACCGCCCTAGGTGAGTAGCTAATGTATAATTATTAGTACACTAGCTTCTGCCCACGACTTAATCCGCGTGCAAATCTTTTATATCGAAGCTCCATACAAACTTGCACCCCCAATTTCACCCCCTTAGGAGATGGTTTCCGAGACAAAAACTAGCCTTAAGGACAAAGGCTCTGGGACTCAAACTATCTCTATACCAAATTTCATCAAAATCGGTTCGGCGGTTTAGGCGTGAAGAGGTAATAGACAGACAGGCACACTTATATTACTAATATTAGTACAGTTCTCAGACAGATAAAAAAAGTTCACAAATCGCAGGCATTTGACTTCCGAGCTGAAAGCAAGGGCGGTAAATATGCTATCTGAGACTTTGTTTTTTACGCCTGTCGAGTACACAATTTTACGTCTCCCATGGCCGGGAAATGGGATATTCCGCAAGCGTAGCGGGCGGTAATTTCCACTTATTATTATTTTATTTATTAGGGATACGAAACTTAATCTAAATATTCCTGCAAAATTGTTTTAAAAGTATCTATATATCATAATAATTACCACTTTACACTATGTATTTATATTGCTTAATATAATTGCATAAGCAGGTAAGCACATAGAACGTGCTAAAACTGTGCTGCGCTGTGACATTTATTTGTAAGCAATTATCACTCGAAGTGTTTGGAGTAATTACTTTCCCAGGTGTTAGGTAAACCAAATGACTATCTTATAACTCGTAATGTGAAGTTTCCTGCGTCGCCCCGTTTCGCTGGTGGTGGCTATATAAAACATTATTTGTTTCTTCTCAGCTCTACTCTGGAAGTTCAGAATCTGAGCCAAGTCGACCCCAACACGCTGGCGAAGCTACGAAAACAATGTACAGAGTTTAGCGCGCGTTACTGCCGCATTTATCTGTACCCGATCACGCGACAGGTAGCCTTGCGTTACTGGTTTTTAAAGAATTCTACTATCATACTAATATTATAAATGCGAAATTGACAAAAAGTTTAGATGTTTGTTACTCAATCACGCTTAAACGGCTTAACAGATTTGGATATACTTCCCTCTTAACTGAGTCGCCTGCTTGCGCGCGGACGCACAGTGAATCGAGTAGAACAAGCATATAGGACAAAATTATTTTAGTAGTTTTTTGAGCTTATACGAGCTCATTATGTATGAATATACATATACGTATAGTTTATGTACTTTGGTTCGTGACTTAGAGGGGTAGGGTGGGGGTTCAGAAAAAACAATATTATAAAAGTGAATGTACAATAATGAATTATATATTTTATTACATGTACACATAAAATACTAAATCTACTGTTGCAGTAATCTTTTAATCAACATCATTTTTAACATTATCATGCCATTACAAGGAAAAGTAAAACTAATTAGGAACTACATTTACATAGGATTCTTAAGTAGGTACATATAAATCAATTAGAGTTAATTACAGCGGTCATTTTATTAATTACTTTCACCGTCATCATCTTCATCCTGCGAATCATTAATTGACGTGTCATGATCATCTACACTAAACAAACTAGACACTACATCTACATTAGTTTCATTAACTCTAGGGGGTTTCAACAATGCTAAAACATCAGAAGACAACGAGTTTACTCTTTGCCTTGGTACATTTCTAAAACTATTAATTAAAGGGTCAGATGTAATCAACAGCATATTCATTAAATCTCTATTCGTGGCTTGACGAGATCGTTTTTGTGTGTGATGTTCCCTAAATCGTCTGCAATCTTTGTTTCGAGCTTCTTGTGCTTCCTCGGATAACTGTCCAATCGGCAATAGTGCTGATCGGATAATGTCGCTACTACTACTAAATTATTAGAAACATCTTCCAGTGATAAAACCAAACGTTCAGCGGTTTTATCTAAAACTGCCTGAACGTTGATTTCAGCACGCGTTTCATTAATCAAAAAGCTATCTTCAGGAGGATAACATGCAACTTTAGCCTTTTTTAAACAATACAATGATGGAAATACGGTATGCCCTACCTTACTAGTCGACTGCCTTATGATGTTGTATGTGCATGTAGTCAATTTGCTATCTATATAGCACGCCAAAGCTTCTTCATTCGTCAAACATCTAGCGTTTTCTTTGCATGACTTGGTGTTTTCTTTGTTGCCTGAGGTGTCGCCGCTCTTGTTATCTTCAATTATGTTCTTCATTCTTCTAGCCACTTCCTTGGAGCCCGATTGACGTGACGAAATTTCTGCTGCAAACAATAACTCCTCGGAACTTGTAGATTGAACTAAATTCTCTACTCGTCGTCGTTTAGTCTTCAGGCTAGAGTCCGAGAATTCCTTCTGGGGCCTTCCAGGGCCTGCTACAGTCTATGAACTTCAAACTTGATAGGTTCACCATGAAGCCAGTCAGAGTTCTTCTCGAGAAATCGCTGTCTACATTTACCAGCAGCATCCCACTTCTGAGCTATCCTGGATGAAAATTGGGATATCTTTACCTTAATTTGTCTCTGGGAGTCCTCGGTTATTCCACTTAAATCATGCTCAGATGATATAAATGTATATATTTCGTTGTTTCTCGCTTCCTTCAAATGTCTCTGCCATACATCGAAGAAATTGACTTTTGAAATGCAAAAATCGAATTCTGAAAGAAAAAATAAAAAAAATAGTTGTACTCAAAAGTTGGATAGGGAGTTTATTAAATATGACGGTTTATAGTTATAAGTATATTATATATAAATTTCACAGAGTAGACAGATGCCGACATGTAATTTCTTGACCATGAAAGTCAAAGTTAGGGTAAAATTCCAATGATTATTCGGAAACATGTTGATGTTTTACAAAATACAATGAATATTTTTATAATCAATATATGTCTAAAAATACTACTTACCCTCCAAATTGGAATCCATAATAATGAAATAAACACAAATAACTTGGAAATGCACACAATTATTTTTAAGCCAAGAGCAATTACGCAAATGAATGCATAGTAAATTTGCACTCATCCTATATAGTCACCTTAATTACTCATGTAAGGGGGGGTTGCAGGAAAAAATAACACGTGGGACTCTTAATGTATACTCATTAGTAATGACCTACCATAATGAGTTTTTGGATATTTGATAAGGGTTTTTGTCCCATTTGCATGTTCTACTCGATTCACAGTGGGACGGTCTAACGGGCTCCCGGGCGCGAGGACTATAGCAGAGGCTCTAGTATAAGTTTTACCGAAACAAAACGTTACGATCGCGTTTGCGTTTTACCCCCAATTTGTATGGGATTTGACAGCTAAACGCAAACGCGGTCGTAACGTTTTGTTTCGGTAAAACTTATACTAGAGCCTCAGATCGCTGTCTCTTTATTGATTTGAGGATTCGTTACTTCTACCTTAAAGGTACTCCAAGTAGTTATCAGCCACTTTCCTTAAAATAATAACATTTTATTTTATTTTGCGTCACCATCCCTATCAGCGTGGTTTTTAACCGCAGATCCACGACATTTCGCGGCACAACAACGCAGCCACGCCGTTCGCTCGCCACACGCACACCCGCTCGCAGATGATCAGGGCAGTGTCGCTGCAGCAGAACATGCTGCAGTCTTTGCAGGTATGCCTCCTGGGCTGCGTGGCCTAGTTCATCATCATATCAGCAAGACGTCCACTGCTGGACATAGAGCTCCTCAAAAGAGTGCTAAAGCGACCGGTCCTGCGCCACCCGCATCCAGCGAACTCCCGCGACCTTTGCCAGGTCATCAGTCCAACTTGTCGGGGGTAGACCAACGCTGGGTCTTCCGGTACGCGGTCGCCACTGGAGAACCTAGTTCCTTTAGCCTAGTTCATCATAATAGTTAGCCAGAGTCCAATGCTGAGGCTCTAGTATAAGTTTTACCGAAACAAAACGTTACGATCGCGTTTGCGTTTTACCCTCAATTTGTATGGGATTTTACAGCTAAACGCAAACGCGGTCGTAACGTTTTGTTACGGTAACACTTATAATAGAGCCGCTGAACGGCCTTAATGGTTTACTGTTCTCTCACCGACAAACGTTGTATCGAATTAATGTTTCGCCGAATTTTAATTTCATCGAAAACTATTTTTTTCACAAACAGTAATCTTTTCAGGATAGTTATAAAACCAACCTAACCTAAGGGATTCTACACATTGGACCCGATTCTACAGTGGCCTCTAAACTTCCTAATTTTATTTAGGTGTCGCTAAAACACTTTGCTATTCTATGAGCAGCTGTCATAATCAAATGACAGCGCTAATTTGAATCTGACGTTTCTTATTTTAGGCAGTCTATATACAACTTACTTAGCTGCCTAAATGCTATTCTAAATATGTCGTTTTTAATCAGCCGCCTAAATTATGTCTAAAAATGAGACAATTTAGTTTTAGGCTAGTTAAGCCATGTGCACGTAGAATCGGGTCCAATTACCTTTTAAATTTGCCTAAAATGTTAATGGTTTCTGAGAAAAAAAAGTACGTTGAAATGAAAATTCGATGAAACATAGCAGTCGGTGAAACATTTGTCGGTAAAATGAGGGGAGGCCATCCTTCATGTTACGCCAAAATGGTCGTTCCTCAATCTAGCCACAGCCATTAGTTATCTTCACTTTTTACGAGCGTTTTTTTAAATAAAATAAACTTCAGTTTTGGTACAAGCTTATACCGTCATCAACTACTCATTGAGACGATTCTTACGAACCCAAACTCAACGGGATTACGTTGGTTAAGTACTGAATTCCCATGGCCACCTTCTATCTCCATCATCAGCTTGATGGTACCATAATATTGAATTGTCATCCAAACTACACTTATACCCAAAATTTCAGCGCAATCGGTTCCTAGATTTGTCCCATACTAACAAACGAACAGGACAGGTTAAAAGAAGCTTTAAAAAAGCTACAATGTATTTGCATCAAGCATTGATTGTTGTTTCCAGACTTTCCACAAATGGATCACGCAGAAAACGCCCCTGAGAGAGTGCGTGTTCGCACTGAAGAACTTGCTACAGCAGATACGCGAAGCAGACTCAGTCTGCCCGGCGGACGTCCATAATGGAGTCAGTTCTTAACATTTTCATACACAAAACGTTTCCTAAAATGCATTTCGTAAAAGCCGTCCACTAAGTTCAATCTTTGAGTAAAAATAAAGAGAGTATTGTCGATCCTGAGCCTGTCGCCAAGTCTTTGAAGACGTGTCGAACTCATGCCGCCATCGCCGGCGAGGTCTGCCGCGTCTCCGTTTCGAGCTGTGGCTGCCAGTCAGTGGCAGTCTTAGCGCATAGCTCACTAGGCATACGGCAGATATGCCCAGCCCACTTCAGCTTAGCTACGTCAACTATTTGAGTCTTGGAGCGCAGCCAGAGACAGCTCACTCAGTGATTTGATCGTGCCACTATAAGTACATTGCCTACCAGCCCCAGTGGGTGTGTTAGCGCTGCTACGACGCGCTCGCGTTATATCACAGCGCGTTGCATGCGATAGAAAGGGATGGCCACGTTTAGGCTCGTTCGGCATACCTAAACAGGGGATTTGGAACGGAGAACCTACTGTACGTAGTACTATTATTTATTCTGTGTAAGAAGGTTAAAGACACATCTTATTTCAGGAGCTGCTGCAAACTTGCGAGAGCCTTAACGAGGCGCTAGCCCTGTATCTTGTCAAATTGAACAATTTCTTCGGAGACGATAATGCCACTATTGCGGTGAGTAACTACTTATTGTCAAATTATATTTCATGAAGATACATGTTACATTTTTTACGTCACACCTGGCCATATTGAATACTGGACGGCTCAACTAGAGCCGTCCAGTATTCTTTGTAAGAAATACTATACTGTAACGCACACATATCGGCATCGCAGGCGGTGTTCGTTAAAATCTGGATGTATGGAAAGTTTGGCAAGTTTCTATGGGATGACAGCTGCTGACGCCATATTTAACGTTGATCGAACTGTAACTGTAAGTTGGTGCAACCCGCCCTTAGGCACTGGTCCCACCGCCGGCTAGTAAGCTAGAAATGTTGGGCGAGTAGCATTACATTGCGGATCTGTAAAGGTCGATTGATCACACTGTGCCTGGTCAGCACGCAATGAACCGTTACTCGCCCAACTTTTCTAGCTTACTAGCCGGCGGTGGGACCAGTGCCCTAGACTTGTAAAATTGTTGTGACCCTGAGTCGCGACAAATGTGTATGTATCAACAATTTGTTGTTTCGTTCTTGTCACGAATAAATATTTTCTTTATTTCAAGTGGTCCCATTTCATGAAGGCACAATAAACTATTTTTATATCTTTCGCGAGCTGACATCTATATATGTTGCAGTCGGTCGCTCGCTCGGGGAAGTCCTCAAGGTCGATGAAGAAGAGAGCTTTTGGATCGTGGAACAAACAGGGCATGAAATCTAGTAAGTTAGATACAACAGAGATTTTACAAGCCTTTTATTACTTCTGTTTTTTTATTTTTGCGACTTTTTGACGGAGATCAGATCATATTCAGATATAAAAGAAAGAGCGATAATAGATAGCCGATAATTGAACGAACGGGCGAAGCGAACGAGATTCTTCATTTCTTCCCGCTGTCCGGCTATTCTTCTCTGCTGGTCCCATTTCTCAACCGATTTTCGAGAATTTTTCATAATTATATTTTTTTGTTGATTTAGGTTTCGGCAGTTAAAAAATTTTTTTTTTCGTGAAAGTGACAGTCGTGCGATCTTTGCAGCTCACAAAGCCACTTGTTACATATAGTATGCATTGAATATGTAGTAGTATAATATATGCTTGAATGTATATTGTAATTTTTTATGTATGTCGATAACTCTGTAGTGTATAATAATAATAATACATATATTTCCTTTTTCTAAGTCTTAACAGATGTTATCATATATTTTACTTTGCGCCATCTATAAATTTCTGTTAAAGGGGTGCATTGTTTTCCTCGAATTTCCTCGATAGAATAAAACTCCAAAGTTGGGTCTGTATTTTCCTTTTTTTACTCAACCTACTCAAACAATACATTATTTTAAGACACAATCAAGTTAAAACTATAGTATTTTATCTCATCTAAAATCTCACTTAATTAAATATAAATAAAACTTCACTAAGTTAGGTATTTAGCGAAATTTGTACAAAGAAGCCATTCCCGAAGAGTGTGGCATCTCTTTTTATCGTGCGCGGAAGGCATTAGCGTGTCTCTGTCAAGGGGGCGTGGTCGACTCGAATCAAGGCAATACAAAAAGAGAAGATGTTTTTCCACTTCTAAATATTTTCCAATCTCAATGTTTTTTTAGTACGTTATTGACACAATGAAAGGCTAGCTTTATAGGTTTTCCTTTTTTCAAAATTTGCAATAAATTCAAACTTATAGGCACCTCAAAAACTATTTTTTTTTTAAAGCGAAACCTATAAGCCTAGAATATATTATGCTGAAGCGATCGATATCAAAATCAAACTGATTTGTTAAGATTTAGTTAGTGGAAACCGTTTTCTCCCGAAATGGAAATTTCATCAATAAAGTACCTATTGTCAGTCGCAAGCTGCTAGCTGCTGCAAGCCTATTCTTCCCTCTTAAGCCCAATGGTTAGCTGTTAGAAAATGGCCGGCACTTTATTTGCCTATATTTATTACACAATCTGAAGCATGGGGCACCCTTGATCTTGGGTTTAACTACCATTATATTTTAACAGGGCCAGAAGCAGACGCCAAATTGTCCATGTATTCTCTAGACAGATTTCAACGACATTCCAAGTCCTCCATCGGCCGATCAAGGTAAAATCCTATAGTGATACGGTAAATCTTTACTTAATTCTGTTACGCAGGCCAAATAGACCTCGCCTCGACACGAACAACGCATGTCTTTTCGAGTACGTCAATTAAGGGAGCGACCACACCGGTGCTTAACGCTGCGTATACGCGTTGACGTGTCGTATGCGTCACGTATTCTTCATACATTTTGTTGCGTTTAGCGTATTTTGAGCAGCGGTGTGGACCCTTACCCGACCGTGTTTGGGCGGGTTGTGCCAACTTACCTACGATTTCAGGCCGATCAACTGCTGCTGTCATTCCATAGAGACTTGTCAAACTTTCCATGCATTGAAGTTTCTATGGAATGACCGCTGCAGGCGCCATATTTAAGGGTGATATTCTACTTGTCCAAGTTGGGTGCGTCCCACGAGATATAACAACAATATATATAATTTCATATTAATAACGTTCACAAGATATAATGAACGTTAGCTATAACAACAAAACCAATACTTTTATAAGGAATAACTGTCAATTGACATACTATTAATATTATATAACGTTTTTTTCTATAATACTCAATTTTACTAATTTCATTTCGTATAACATACATAACGTATAACGATCATAAGTTCATAACACATAGTATATTTTCGTATAAGGATTATAATACAGAAAATTAGGTTAGGGCAGCTAGGAAAAGGGGGGAAGGGGGCGGTGCCAATCACAAAAGGGGCTCGGGAGGCGAAGTCCCCCGCAGTAAAAAACAAAAAATACTCATAACAATGGTATTATTTGTAGGTGTTAGGTTAGGGTTATCTTGTGTCCCTTAGAGCGAAAATAGACACCCCGCGAAGCAGGGTGACGTCGACATGCTGGTGGTGGTTAGGTTAGGCAAAAATAATTGGCGTGTTTGTTTTAAAAAAAATATTTAATTTCAATCTTTCAATTCCTTAGGTGTTATGAATATTATACGCTTTAATCGATATATCAATTGATATTATATCTAAAGTACGTTATACTTTACGAAAATATATATTTTGTCATTATACCTTTCGTTCATTATGTGCAATGAACGTTATACTAAACAAGCTTATACACAGTGAGCGTATATATTATGACCGTTATATGATAAGTTGTTATACCTCATATTACTTACCCGTCCAAGTTCTTTAAGTGCAATGTGCATTGCGTCTCACTCACTCTTTAAGAGGCTGACAAGATCTAATTTTGTTGAAATTGATGTAATTTAAGCAGTTTTTAAGGAAAACTATTTGTTCTAGCACATCAAAAAAAAATGTTAATATTCGCCATATTTCAAAGACCGTGGAAGGGCTCGATACATAATTGGGCGAAATCGGCTCGATGGAAAATAATTGCAAAGATTAGTCTTAAAATATCATTAAACGGTTCTGTGTCTTTATTTTTTTGACGTATGGGTCTGCAATTAAAAACATGAAGTCAACATATTCATACCTAAACCGCTAACGAGTCATATTTCACAAATTATCCACACTTTTTTTCTTTCAATATTTATTTACTATTATCTTCAAAAACCGGGCCGCCCAGTAACACTCGCTCTCGTTTACTCCGATACAAATAGTGCGCGCGCTATCCTAAATCCTCAGGGGCATTTTGGTGTTGACAGCGTCTTAAGCAAAATGTGAGACGCAAATAGACATTGGACAAAGATCTTGGAAAAGTGGAATACCACCCTAATATTGATCGGTCTGTAACCGTATTCGTACCTAAGTTCGCCCCCCTTAGTCATAACCCGGATTTACCAGTGATCCTTATCTGCTGACATCAATATAGCCTTTATGGCTTATATGGGTTAGGCTCGTAAAACACACTTTCCCTAAATGTGCACTTTCTGTAAAGGTGCATTTTCCCGGAAAGTACACTGTCTCTAAAAGTGCACTTCCCGATATGTACACTTTGTCAATAGGTGCACTTTCCCAGAATGTGCACTTTCGCAGAAGGTATATTTTCCCGGAAAGTACACTTTAGGGATAGGGGTGTCCCTGTTTATAGTACCTTAGGGTTTCTATGAAATAGTGCATATGAAAGCAAACGGACAGACGGACGGACAGAAAGACCGAAGCAATAAGCGTTCCGTTTTTGCAATTTTCACTATAGGACACTAAAAAAAATAAAAAAAAATCATTCATTTTTTTTTACAAATACGTTTATTACGTTCGAAGTGTCCAAAAAATAAATAAGTACCTTTTGAGAAAGTGCCCTAAATGGGAGAGTGTACATTTTGGGAAAGCGTGCGTTTCGGAAAAGTGCACATTTCGGTAAAGTTTCCAAATTGGGAAAGTGTACATTTTGGTAGTGTACATTTTGCGGAAAGAACAGTAAAGTGCTCCTTTGCAGAAAGTGTTTTTTTTTTAAAGTAAAAGTTGAAAAGCCCCCGACATATTCATTTCAAAGTCCAATATCTCAAAAACGGCTGAACAGATTTTCATGAAACATGGCTCAACACTCGGGCTCACATCAGCTTTCGAATAAAAAAAACCGCATTCAAATCGATCCATCCGTTTGGGAGCTACGATACCACAGACAGATACAAAACTTATAACACCCCTCTCTTTGCGTCGGGGGTTAAAAAGAAAAGTTGATTGACCTAAAGTCGCGTTTATTCGACAGCGGTGGCACTTCCAAAGCACGCGTGGCTGAATCCGGCGTCCCTGCCAAGGTCGAGGACGCTCCGGCCAGCCCTGCACCACCCGGCAGAAAGACATTACGGTACGCTTGTAATTACGAGTATTTATTCATTTATTTATTTAAACTTAATTGAACAAATATAAAAATAAAGGTACAATTGGCGGACTTAATGCCCGAAGGCAATCTCTACCAGTCAACCGTTGTGCTCTACAGAATCTTTAGTGGTGCAGGATCCTAACCACTCACTTGCTTGTGGCAACCACAGTTGCCAATTTCGCGCATCCCTAAACTGATGGTGGCAACTGTGTTTGCCAAGTGAAGTATGGACTTCTTTGATAAAGAAAAATTGAAAGCAATTTAGGCTACCTTTTTTAAAATCCGAAAGCAAGTGAGTGCTGCACTAGAGCAGAAACGTATCACTTTCTGCACACTTTTTAAAACAACAACGACCCACTTTCAGAGCATGAGATATGAAATAGTTATTTATGCTACAAGTGTGGAAAGTAGCTGATTTCCGACGAGTGTCATTTTTATACATGAGTGAGTGAAGCGAGCGAATGTATAATTCGACACGAGTCGGAAATCATCTTTACGTGTATCATACAACGTTTTACTATGCCTTGTGCGAGGAAATAGATTAAATGTTGAAAATTAAATGTCAGTTTAAAATAGGTTAAAATTGAAGAACCTAGGTAGATTTTCAGGTACCTACTTATTATCTGGAACTGCATTTAACAACTTCTCCACATCTTTTGCTGTGAAGCTTATTCACAAAGTTCAAACCATTGTATTGTGGTTTTGAAACACAATTAATTTTGAGTACTAACTCAATATATTCCACAACAAAAAGACGCTGTACCGTCGTAGGTCTAAGAAACAAACTGACACTATTGAAACGCAATAAATCATTATTATTATTGATTAGTCACTTTCACTCGACATTTTTAACATATTTACATAAAACAACTCCAAAGTAAACAACAATCACAACAATGGCGGGCTTTTTAGTTTTAGACACATGCGCGGTCAACATATGCGCATGTGCAAGTGGCCATATTGTCGTATCGCAAAAGGCATAAGAAAGATATGCGTTCAGCCAAACACTAGTGAATATTTAAAATTAATTAGTTACCAAATTTAAAAAGATTAATAAAAGATTTTATACATTATTAGTATTTATGTAACTTTTATATGAAAGAAAAAGTGTAATTGAAATATTTGTAAAACTTTTTTCAAGTACTTAATAAAAACTCTGCGTCGGGCTAACGACCGATTAAAAAAATAAAAATAATTGAGAAGTAAAAAGCACTAGTGCGAAAAAGTAGCACTTTCCGCACGATTTGGGTGCTTGGAAAACGCTCTTTTCGAGCACATGCATTGTAAAATATTTTACGTCACACCTGGCCATAATGCGAGTTTTACTGCACGCTGCGCGTACAGTAAAACTCGCATTGTGGCCAGATGAAGACGTAAAATTGTGTACTTACCACGGGCGGTAATCCGTAAAGCCCCACCGCATAGTCAACAGGTTTTTACTCACATGTTGTATACATCGTCAAGAATTTCTAGTGGCGTCCATTCTTTTTATCACTTTTCTAGTCACCACGAATCAACATTTTTGTTAATAACCCAACACGCATTAACAATGTTTACAAATATCTGTGAAATAACCTATAATGGCGCGCATCAATTTTTTTTGTGAAGTTTGCGCAGTGCGCGCGCATTAGATGAAATTTCTAAACAGCCAATACAAAATAAAATAAATAATTTCGTTTTAAAATGTTATCTTTATTAATTCATGTAAAATGTTATCAAAATTGAATAGTTTTACTAATTTAATTAACAAAAAGGATTTAATTTGTATAGTCGGGTAAGAATCCATTTGCCGAGAATTAAAAAAAAAGCTGTACATTCTGTACAACCCGGTTAGTTTAAGAATGCACCGTGTGCATGCATACATCTTGCTGCAAGGTGCCAACGTGACTTAATCGGCATATAACCATAACACACAAGTATCGTAATGTTATTAAACACGCGTGTTTAATATCCAGGATTATGAGCCTAAAAGCGACACAATAAGAGGTACGTTACGAGCAATTGTGTTGAAAAAATATTACAAACTTAGGATAACAAAATAACATAACATAATATAGAGACAATAACAGAGAACAGAGATCTCTATTATAGAGACAGTAATAGAGACACTTATAAATCTATCGGCAAAAAACATAGTTTGTTGACGGATCTCTTAACAATGTTTCCCTTACAACGTAAGCTATCAGCTCGTGTGATTCCATCCAGACCAGGGTGTTTATCAGTAATTATGCCGTACAACCATTTTGCTGGTGGCAAGTCATCCTCCTTTACTAGCACAATGTTACCTACACTTGGTTCAGGCGTTTGATGAGCCCACTTGTAACGGTGATAAAACTGAGTCAGATATTCACTCGACCAACGTCTCCAAAAATCCTACACTATTTTTTGCGTCAACTGCCATCTCCGTAAGCTGCTTATAGTGGCAGTCTCATAGTTAGAGTCCGGAACGAGTACCAAAGGTTCTCCAACTAGAAAATGCCCTGGAGTGAGTGGCATTGGGTCGCCACTGCTGGAGGAAATTCTTGACATAGGTCTCGAGTTCAGGCACGCCTCGATTTGAGCCAGAACTGTTGCCATTTCCTCGAACGTCAAAGTTGAGTTTCCAATAACTCTTTTAAGGTGGCGCTTAGTGGATTTGACCCCTGCCTCCCAAAGACCTCCAAAATTCGGGGCTTGTGGCGGGATAAAATGCCATGTCGTTGAATTAGTAGCGAGATGGTCTGCAATTTCGACAGCTATGCTAGACTTCTCATCAGCGTACAATTGCTTCAATTCACGCGAAGCTCCCACAAAATTCGTTCCGTTGTCACTCCACAGGTCTGCGCAGTGACCACGGCGTGCCGTAAAACGCTTGAATGCAGCAAGAAACTCTTGAGCAGTCAGATAGCTTTAGTTGCCATACAAATGAAAAGGCAAATGTAACCTTTGTACGAGTGGTGACCTCTTCCTTTAGAAGTGCGTATGCTAATTGGGCCCGCGTAGTCAACACCACTCTGAAAAAATGGGCGATTAACGGTTCCCCGCACTGAGGGTAACTGTCCCATTAGTGGTTGCCGACTAGAAGCGGCAAAACGAGCGCATGTCACACATTTACGTACGAAAAGCTTTACTAAGTTTGTTGCACCAATCACAAAATACCTTGATCTGAGATAATTGAGCATTAGCTGCGGATTGCCATGAAAAGTCATTTCGTGCGCATTATCTATGATCAAAGTAGTGAAATGTGACTTTGATGGAAGGATAATTGGGTGTTTCATTTGGGCACTAAGTCCTGCGTGCTCCAGCCTTCCACCAACTCTCAGGATGCCGTATTCGTCAATTATCGGGTTTAACGAGGTAAGTTTACTTGGTTTATTAACTAATTTATTTTCTTTTAACAGCTTTAGCTCTTCTTTGAAAAGTTTAGCTTGTACAATTTTAATGCATAACTTTAAACTGTTCTGAATTTCCTTGCTTGTTAACCATAAGCTAAACTTTTCCTTTCTAGTGCATCTCATAAATCTTTTACAGAAAGCTAAAACTCGAACAAGTTTTCTTAGTTTAGAAAATCTTGTGATAAGCACCTCTTCAGCATCATCAGGAAATATATCACTGTTGTAAGTATTCACCATACATACCTTCTTACCCTTTTCTTCCAGTGTCGTATCATTAGTATTTAACCTTTTATAACTAATTTCTTTTTGTTTCAGCTATGCCGGACCTTCTTTCCACAGCTCTTCACTTTCCAGGTGTAGTGTACCTCTGGAGGCGCAATCCGCAGGATTGTCTTTCGTCGAGACATGGGACCACTGGTGGGGCTCAACAGACGTTATTATTTCGGACACTCGATTGGCAACGAAAGTTTTCCATCGGTTTGGACGACTATTAAGCCACGACAGCACCACTGTTGAGTCAGTCCAAGCGTGGATGTTAGCTTTATCGATACTCATAACGTCGGCCACTTCTACCAGCAGCCTTGTGAGCAGAACCGCACCACACAACTCCAAACGCGGTATGGAAATTTGCTTCACAGGTGCCACCTTTGTTTTGGATGTGATGAGCGACACATAGACCTTTCCATCCTTACCTACAGTCCTCAGGTACACCACGGCCGCGAACGCGTCGTTCGAAGCGTCGCTGAAACCTTGGAGCTCCATAGTCACATCGGAACTGGCGTGATTCCATCTGGGCAGCTTAAACTGGATTAGATGGTTCAGATTCTCCCTGTAGTTTAGTCAGTCTTTTAGTAACTGAGGTGGAAGCTCTTCATCCCAATCAATTCCAGAAAGCCATAACTTCTGGATGAATATTTTCGCTACAATTATCACCGGCGCCAACCACCCGAGTGGGTCGAACAACCGGGATATGTCAGAAACTACCCGCCTTTTTGTTACAGGTAATTTGACAGGAGGCAGCTGCACCGAATACTCGAACTCGTCTTTCTTTTGATTCCAGCGTAGACCCAGAATTTTCATAACTACGTCTATGTTAAGATCGAGTTTTTCTTCAACGTCTAAGTTGCCTTTGTTCATGTGCAGCAGCAACTCTTGGTTATTACTTCTCCACTTCTGCAATTCGAAACCATCCTTTAGTAACATTTCAGTCATCTCTCCATATATCTGTTTGCCTTCTTCTACTGACTCACATCCTGTTAACAGATCGTCAACGTAGAAATGTGTCAGCACTATATCAGCAGCTGCTGGAAACTGTTCTCCTTCATCGTGAGCCACTTGTTGAAGAGCACGCACCGCGAGATAGGGCGCTGAGGCAGTGCCAAAAGTCACTCGCAAAAGCCTCAAGTGCTTTAACTTCCCCTGTGGATTTTCACGCCACACAATGCGTTGGTAGTCTATATCGTCTTCATGCACTTTCACTTGCCTGTACATCTTGATGATGTCCGAGATGATGCATACAGGATGGCCGTGCCAACGCAGAATCGTGTCACGTAGAGTAGGTTGAATAGCTGGACCCACTAGCAGGTCTTGGTTTAATGAAACTCCGTTGTTACCTTGACAAGACGCGTCGAAAACCACTCTCAGCTTGGAAGTGGTTTTGTCCTCTCGAATGACAGCATGTTGCGGCAAGTAAACAGCATCTGGTTTACTTTGCTGATCAACAGGAACCGCCTCCATGTGTCCCAGTTCAAGATACTCATTGATGACCTCCGAGTATCGTTTCTTCATTTGAGGTTCCTTGGCAAATTTTCTTTCTAGCTGATTGAAACGTCTGATGGCGGCAGCTTCAGTATTACCGTATTTACAGCTAGAGTCTAGCTCCCGAAAAGAAAGTTTGACAATATATCTACCTGTGCTATCCCGTTTGGTGGTAGCCACGAACAATTCTTCGCACCTTTTCTCTTCCTCCGTATAGTTTAGCTTGGGATCTGTTGCAACAGTATCAGCCTCGAGCTCCCAAAACTTCTTTAGAAGCTCATTTTCATTTATATGAATGTGGTTAACGCTGATATTGTTACGATCTTCGGACTCACCTGAGTGAACCGGCCCTGAGAGGATCCAGCCTAGGGAGGTTCGCTGTGCGACAGGCGCTCCTTGTGGAGCCTTAATGATACCCTCTAGAAGTACCTGCCCGTAAATATCTGCTCCCAGGAGCAAATCAATCTTACCGGGAATGTTGAACGTAGGATCTGCTAGATCCAAGTTTGACAACTCCGACCATAACTCCACAACGATTCTTTTTTCAGGTAGAACCGATGTGAGTTTACCTAACACAAAAGCCTGAACGTTTACCTTAAAATTAGGGTCGAGGTATGATGCGATTTTTACCTTCACCATTGACTTGGAATCCATCGACGGACTCCCATCACCTCCTAATCCCGTAATTGTACTTTTGTGAGCTTGTTTCTTCAAGTAATTGGACTGCGGACTCCGTGATAAACGAAGCCTGAGACCCTTGGTCGAGTAAAAATCTGAGTGTTACGCCTGTGCCTGTTTTCGACTGAGCGTTTACCAAAGCCGTGGCCAACAAAACTTGACCACGACTGGTCGAAAAACAAGCGGTTATATTGGTGGGCTCACCATTGGATAATTATGAAGCTGACGTTGCCTGAGCAACGTTAGCCTTCTCAACCGATTGATTAGATTTACTGTGAGAACCGGTGGAGTTAGTGACCATTTTAGGGTGCAGTAATGAATGATGCTTGCGCTTACATATTCGGCATCTGGTGGATTGACGACATGAGTATACATTGTGACCTGTACCTAAGCAATTAAAACACAAGTTATTGGACTGGATGAAATCACGTCAAGCCTCGACGTAAATTTTCGCAAAGCCTTTACAATTACACAACTTATGACCCTCAGAACAGTATACACAAGAGCTTTCAGTAACATGATAAACTTTGGGGTTGCTGCTAAATGGAACACTTGTCTTCGATGATTTGCCATCGCAATATTCTAAAGCTCGGAATCGAGTTTCTAAAAACTCCTCAAGTTGACTCATAGTTGGCAAATCATCAGAAAACTCGCTTACTCTAAGTTCCCATTGTTTCCGTGTTTCATTATCTAACTTTAAACAAATAATGTGAATCACGATAATATCCCATGAAGTTGTGTCTATGTCAATTTAATCCATTTAAACACTCGTTTGTAGTGTCCAGTAACTCTTTGAGAGCGCTTGCTGACTCTGTGGTAATGTTTTTCTGGCTCATAAACCGTTTCAGGATACAATTGGCAAAATAAATAGGTCTCTAAAGCTAGTCCATTCAGAATAATTCCCTGAAAAGGTAGGGATTGAAATTTGCGGCCATCTTATTAACTCCTAGTACCCGACCTGTTATTATCAGCGGTGGACTCACCTTTCTCGGCACTAGCGACATTCAATTTCCTTAACGCAGCCTTCAACTCTGATTTGTAATCTACAAACAGCTCTTCTGCATTCGTATACACATCCTCAGTCATATATGTGCTAGCATCAAGCTGTGCTGAGTCAGACTCATGTATAATACGAGTGTGAGTTGCAACAAACTGAACCCAGTCTCTAGTCGCATGCTAATGTAATCCGCCGAACTAACTCGTTCTTTTGGAGATTTCTTAAAGTTCGATCTTGCCTTTTGAATGCGCAAATACATATCTTGTTGAACCTTTATCCCAGACTCCATGATGATTGATGATTTCGAGGACTTGTAAAAAATTCAAGGTATTCACAAGTGCTTGGGACTTAGCCAATTCCAGGCAAAATCGGTCGGTTTTTATTGAAATTTTCAGTGTTTGGAACTCAAACAATTCTGGGTGCAAACGGGCGTGGATTCCCCGTCGTTCCACTTTTACTAAAACTATTCTAAGTCCCTAAATTAAACTCCTGAATTTTTACTAAGTCCGAAATCAGTGCGAATTTTTCTAAGTCCGAGATTGATGAATTTTGCTAAGTCCAAAAGTTGATAAATCTACTAAGTCTTTTTGACAGTTGCACTTTGCACTGCACTACACTACGTAATAGAAACTCAAATGTACTTACAGTTTGACACTTCAGTACGTCACACTTAGCTGCTCTTCTTTACCGATGTCACTTGATGACGTCACACTGCTTGGCTGCTCCTCTCGGTTGATGACACTTCCTGACGTCACGACACGCTGCTGACGTCACCCGGTGTTAGACTGCTCGTCACGGTGCGCCGCTGACGTCACGTCGCTCCGGGAGTAGCTACAGCACTTTAGGTAGCAATCCACTACCGTGCTGACACGTCGATCTGAAGTACTCGTCGAATCCTCTAAACCGAAATATCCGGTTCGTGAATCACCGGATCCCAAAAAATGATACACTGTGACTAATTGTTAACCAATATAATTCAAATAATGTACAAAAATAAACCTTAGTGCCGCGCACGGTCATGATTCTAGGAAAAATCTTAACAGCGCGAAGCAGAACTCGTCGCGGACGGTACAGCGACATCTATCGGGTTATTGGGTTACTAAAACGAATTAGAATGATTTGACTTGAATGCCATCGTTTGGACAGTATGTCACGTGACCGAAAACGCCGACAGCCATTTTTTTCTCGTGATTTGAGCGAGACAGATATTTGCCTCTTTCTTTAGGACAGGTGAGATGGGACTATTCTTTCTGCTCTGATGACGTCACGATAATGGCATCTGCCGTTTCTGAACTGCATACTTTGAATAAACATAATATTGATTGATTTTCCGTCTGTGTTTTCTTTTTACTTTCCTCGTATTCGATATGAAAAGTAGTGTTTAACTCGGGTGAAAGGCACCCATTTCTGAATCGAACCATTGGCGCTCTCACTTCGTTCGAGCGCCAAAATATCTTGTCAGGTACGGATGCCTTTCAGCCCTTGGTTAATAATCTACTATAGCATATTGAATAGTACATTGTTTAACAAGGGGCGTAAGTGGAATATTGCGAACAAGAGTCTATCAGAAGCCCGACGCCGAAGGCGGAGGGCTTTTGATGACTCGAGTTTGCAATATTCTTACGCCCGTGTTATACGCAATGTTTTTCATCACATTTGCGAGGAAACAAATACATTTTAGATGAAATATATAATACAATACAAATCGTAGTAAAAACTGCGACATGTCAGTTGTCCATTTTGTTGAATTTGACGTGAGGCGCGTATGGCAAAGACCCTTCGGTATACAGCCACACAAATATGGTATATAGACACTAAATAATAATATTAATATTAAATCTGTAAATAATTCTGTTAAACATGTTTTAGTAGTGTTTTTAGGTTTAAATTTATTTTCTCAAACATGCTCGGAAATGTATGCGTTAATATCGTGAAATGAAGACATGAAGTCTCTTGTTTAAGGCTCCCTACATTACTTCTTGGCCTTACGCCAAGAAGTAATGTATGAAAACCCTAAGTAAAACCATTATTGTCCGCTACTCTAACTTTTTGTACTCTAAATTTGCTTACTAATATTAAACTGACAAAGGAAAAATTACATAATGCCAATCACCAGTAGACTGTAAGCATACTTGCGACATAAAAAAAAAACAAAACCTATGGTACTATACTTATGTGCGGTTAAACATGGTGCTCGAACGGCTTGTTCAAATGGCATGTTTAAAAAATAAAAAAGGTGGCTAATTACCAGTGATCGGAATTAGGTGAGCCAAAATACCTATTCTTCGCAAGAGGACATAATATAAAGTGGTTGCAACCGGGTAGGAAAACAGAATTTTCTCTTAAATACCGGGTATTCGTTATTTTTCCGGGTACCAGTCGTAATGTTCAACATATATGTTTTTACTTATAGAACGGGATGTTTAATGTTAATCTAAAAGTTATAACCATTTCATACTTTTTCCTTCCCTTTTTACTACAAACTAACATAAACAATCCCGTACTATTAGTAAAAATATGTATGTTTAACATTACGACTACTTATAGTACCCGGACAAATATCGATTACCCGGTATTAAAGAAAAAAAATATTTTTCTACCCGGTTGTATCCACTCTACATTATGTCCTGTTGCGAATAATAGGTATTTTGGCTCACCTAATTCCGATCACTGCTAATTACATATTATTTAATTGATTACCTTGTATTTATTTTAATTTAAATATTTCCTCACATCGTTTGAGAAAAGCACTATACAATCCTCGGCCGGAACAGGGATTGCTGGACTCGTTGTATCCGGCCTCGTCTACGACTCGGCCGTCTACTCGAAACTCGTCCAGCAATCCCTTACTTCACGGCCTCTGCAGTAATGTACTATTATAAATACGTTTTCAGACATCGTATTTGATATAAACCCTCTTTGCTTTGTAACTGCCGCATGAGTGACAGATACAATTTAAGAAAAAAACCATTACGCCCGTGGGCGGGATATTACAGCTCTGTATGTCTGCGCATTATGAAGCCCGTTTCGAGCAAGTGTGATGAAAAGATTATAATTTCAGGTCGCGTCGGCCGCTGATGCGCGCACCGGGAGGCGGGCCGCGCCGCGCGCCGCCCGACCACGAGAACATCACCACGCTTGTCGAGGCTGTTGAAATTGTATGTGTGAATTATATATTGTTTGGCCAGCGGAAGACGAGCCGAGAAAAAAGCGGCATATTTAAAAAAGCGTGTTGCAATACCGTGTATGGCGCGATTGAATAATAATGATACTTAACATTATAATTAACATTAGAAAAAAAATAACATTACATCATATGTTCATTATAGGAAGTATGCATTAAAAATACAGTATTATTCTAATTTATCATAATGTAAAAAGATAATTATATCATATGTAAATATATTAAGTGTTGTTATATGACTTAACAAAAAAATTGGTTTCAAGTGTTCACGCCCAAGACGGCAAAAATTTTGCTACGGAGTGGTACATATTGTTTTTTTCACCATCTATGAGGAAACGTTAGGAAGACACAGATCAGGGAAGAAAACTATAGCTTTTATCCCTCATGTGAGCTATCAACAACTTTTTTCTATAATCACGCTTATTTTCTGGAGGGGTAGGAAGAGATCACGGATTTCCACTTGCTACGATCTTGACAAACCTTCCTTGCTTCATTCACTTTCATTACATTCTGCATGCATGCTTGTCAGTTTTCTAAATAGCAGATGCGAAATAGTACATTACTTACCACTCACCACTCACCTTCGGTTCGGGTCACAAACACCTGCGATCTGGGCCATTCACGAATTCACCGCCCTAGGTACGTAATGTACTATTACGTCTTCTCCTGGGTGTGAAGTGAGATTTGCCGCTGCGCCCGTGGGCGGTAAATCTCACTTACCGCCCAGAGCGACATAAAGTATCGTTTCAGTGCATTTGCACAAAACGTGAGAGAAGTCCCTTGAGATCTACTTTGACGATGTTGTCCCTATAGTTAATGTGACATCGTCGCGATCGCATTCTTACATTTTTATGTCATTTTTTCGGCTCGGCTACGTCTTTGAGCTGTGGCGGAGGCGGCAGGCGGTTGCTCATAAGTGGACATGAGAGATCGGAGAGCAGCCTATAGCTCCCAACGTATATGCACCGCCATGTGACGCTGCGCTGTGAATGGCGATTTTTGTATCTAGATACGGCAGCCTCCGTGCAACAATTCTGTACTAAAGTCGTGTCTGAATTTACAGGCGTCATCTCCGCACGCGTCGGCCGCGAACTCTGTCCGCAGCGCGGCCCCCGCGCACCCCTCCCCCGCCGCCTCCACGCCACGCTCCCCGCGCCGCTCCGCGCGCTCCTCGCGCTCGCCTCGCTCCATTCGAGGTACTGTCTCTGTACTGCAGGTGTCGGCCGCGAACTCTTTCCGCACCCCTCTCCCCGCCGCCTCCACGCCGCGCTTCCCGCGCCGCTCCGCGCGCTCCTCGCGCTCGCCGCGCTCCATCCGAGGTACTGTCTCTGTACTGCAGGTGTCGGCCGCGAACTCTGTCCGCACCCCTCCCCCGCCGCCTCCACGCCGCGTTCCCCGCGCCGCTCCGCGCGCTCTTCGCGCTCGCCGCGCTCCATCCGAGGTACAGTCTCTGTACTGCAGGTGTCGGCCGCGAACTCTGTCCGCACTCCTCCCCCGCCGCCTCCACGCCGCGCTCGCCGCGCCCCATCCGAGGTACTGTCTCTGTACTGCAGGTGTCGGCCGCGAACTCTGTCCGCACCTCTCCCCCGCCGCCTCGACGCCGCGCTCCCCGCGCCGCTCCGCGCGCTCCTCGCGGTCGCCGCGCTCCATCCGAGGTACTGTCTCTGTACTGCAGGTGTCTGCCGCGAACTCTGTCCAAAGCGCGGCCCCGCGCACCCCTCCCCCGCCGCCTCCACGACGCGCTCCCCGCGCGCTCCTCGCGGTCGCCGCGCTCCATCCGAGGTACTGTCTCTGTACTGCAGGTGTCGGTCGCGAATTCTGTCCGCACCCCTCCCCCGCCGCTTCCACGCCGCGCTCGCCGCGCTCCGTCCGAAGTACTGTCTCTGTACTGCAGGTGCGCCTGCGCCTACTAGAACCGAGATGATGGCATTCGCGCATGCTTAAATAGCAGGAAATCGACTACTGCGCAAGTTCTCTTAAGTACAGTCAACTAGGGAATGGTCGACCACTGTTATACCTTAGATAAAAAAAATAGAGCCGATAAGTTACCTACCTAAGGCGACCACTTTCTTCGCTTCCTGTAGCTACGTGCCGTGAATTAGAATTAGTTGAATGCAGTTTGGCTTCTATGATAATTTATTTCGTCTTTTTTTGGTTCGTGCGGTTTTGAATCACGGTTTTTATAAGCTTTTCGACTTTAAGGATAAGGTACAAGATACTACGCCCTAATACACGCATTCATTCCCAGGTATCCGCAAAACCAAAGAAACATCACCCTGCAAATCGCCAAAACTCAGTCCGAAACGAAGGGAAGGACTGAAATTGGCCTTGAACGTCCAGAATTCAGACGACTCATTGCCGTCCGTCATCACAGTGCAATGTGCGAAGAAAGACAGCCCGGTAGTGAAGACGCCGACTGAAGTGACGCCAAGGCCAGGAGAGAAATCTTGCGAGTTGAAAAAGGTCAGTATGTGTATTATTAGTTAGAGTGTGTAATGCAAGACTAAAGTTCTGAGAACAAACTTTACTAACAATTCTCAACATGTTCGGCTGGTAATGGTTAAAATTACTCATTAACATCCACCATCAACTACTAGTACTTCGTACTATGTGTAAGAAAGACAGCCCGGTAGTGAAGAAGCCTGTTGAAGTGACGTCAAGGACTGGAGAGAAATCGGACGATTGGAAGGTCGGTGTGTATTGTTAGTTAGCATGTGTAATGTGAGGGGGTAAGGCAAGACTAAAGTCACGAGAGAAGAGTACTATAGGTAGACCGCTTAACTCAGTCCTGGCGATCACAGGTGGTGCGCGAGAGCGGGGTCAGGACGACAACGGCGTGCGGGCGCCGGGCTTCGCCCCCCCCTGCCGCCGCTCGTAGAGTTACTGATTTGTGCTTTATTCTATAGTATACTTACTAGTGTTTCTCAACCTTTTTCGAATCGCGAAATTATTTCGCGACATAATGCCTTCTCATCTTATTATTTTTATATTGCGAATATCAAGTCCTTGCGTCACTTTACACACATAATGAAAAACATAACTTCGTCAACGATTTATTAATTTCATTCCTAATTATGTACAGTCGCATACATAACTTTATTTACGTGCATATCATATGTTTTCTACAATACACACATATGGCCTGCATTTTCAAGTTAGTGGCAGCAAATTATCAGTCACGGTCGTTGCGGCGTCCAGGATTTCAGGCGGTGCCTCGCAAATTTCAATGTTACTGCCGTCTCCGTCATTACTCATTTTTCCACTAGATATTTCATAGCAAAGTAAGCAGTTAACTTTATTTTCTGTTCTTCAAAAACAAATAAACTCATTTATATATATTTTTTAATTCATAAACAATTTAGACTAGCGTCTACTTCGATTCTCAAATCGATTGTAATGTTCGAGATTCAAAAACATGTCTGCAGTAAGAATTTCACATTGAATGAAATTACAAATCGACTAATTCGATAATCACAACCAAATATGATCGTTTTTTTAAAGATGTTCGAAATTTGATTGTAATTATATTATCGATACTTTAATGTATACAGATGCAGCCACAGATCCAGTTTTCTTAATAAAGGCCATTTGCTTATCGTTTCTGAACATATTGTAGGGAAGTTATGATATGCCTGTAGATAAGGGCATTTAAAGATTTCGTTCAACGAGGTGGCCGTTTTAAGAGTCCGCAGTAAGCTCGGCCGAATGTAATTATGTAGTAGTTACGCTCTCATTTTAAAACTACGTGTTGGATTGTGACGAAAATTTGCATATACAATGACATGAGGTATATCTATGTCTGTAATTAGTTTATATGGTTCCAGTTTATAAAACAAATGAAATACAGCAAAACAAGTTTTGTATGGAAAACTTAAATTCGCTGTATTTTTTTTACTATGGTATCTGAAGCTACATAAACTAATTACAGGCATAGACATACCTCATGTCATTGTACATGCAAAGTTTCGTTACAATCCAACACGTAGTTTTCAAATGAGAGCGTAACTACGTTTGTATGGAGAATCAAGCTTACTGCGGACTCTTAATGACAAAGCAAAGGGAGATGCCACAAACTATTTTTCAACACAATTGCTCGTAACGTACCTCTTATTGTGTCGCTTTTAGGCTCATAATCCTGGATATTAAACACGCGTGTTTTATAACATTACGACACTTGTGTGTTATGGTTATATCCCGATTAAGTCACGTTGGCACCTTGCAGCAAGATGTACGCATGCACACGGCGCATTCTTAAATTAACCGGGTTGTACAGAATGTACAGCTTTTTTTTTAATTCTCGGCAAATGGATTCTTACTCGACTAAACAAATTAAATCCTTTTTGTTAATTAATTGACTATTTCTTTTTGGATATTATATAGAAACGTTTAATTTAGTAAAACTATTCACTTCTGATAACTTTTTACATTAATTTATAAAGAACATTTTAAAACGAAAATATTTAATTTATTTTGTATTGGCTGTTTAGAGATGTCATCTAAGTCTGGCTGAACACATGCGCGCGCACTGCGAAAACTTCACGAAAAAAAACTGTTGCGCGCCATTATAGGTTATTTCACAGCACGTTTCACCGATATTTCTAAACATTGCTAATGCGTGATTGGTTATTAACAAAAATATTGACTCGTGGCGACTATAGAAAAGTGATAAAAAGAATGGACGCCACTGGAAATTCTTAGCGATGTATACAAAATGTGAGTAAAAAGCAGTTGCCATTAATAATTAAAGAAAATAACTTGGCAGGCCTATTAAATTTTTCCTCGCAAAATGTGTTGAAAAACGTCGTATGAAACGCGTGAGCTTTGATAATTACATCCTCGGCTCTCTTATCACGCTCACCTGCGGCTCACGTGATAATTCCGACTCTGGTGTAATTATTAACATACCTCACTTGTATCACAATGTACTATTACGTCGGTATTGTTACCTAGTAAAACAAAAGCATAAATAATAATAATTTATTGAAAAACCAAGAATAGCTTAGTGAATATAGCTATCGCTGGATATAAAAATACATATGACATAAATAAACACCTTACAGGCAGCCCTTTTAGGTTGACTATTATAATTTATCACTTATAGGGTAAACACACCCAGTCACTGGCACAAAGTATTTATAAGATTGTCTTCAAAAAAAGGGTCATGTGCCAATAAGGGAGGGGTGCCGACAATAGGTACGTTTACTCTACGTTTATACATATAAGCATAACTTTGAAAAGCAGGTTTCACAATATTGAATTTTATCTTCAACGCACGTAGATAACTTTTCGTATGATTATGATAAAAGATATACGCTTGTCAAAATTACACTACAATATATCTTAATAATTGTCTTTATTTTAACGATAATAAGTTTGTGCATTATCAAATTACAATAATTTAAAGTTAAATAATTATTAATTAAGGTTTGCTTTAAGCGAATCTCATTGGAATTTTCATCTCAAAATAAGACTTAATATCTCAAGTCCTATATGACTTTAGTTGGTACCTGGCCAATAACCTTGGTAAAATCTCACTGTGTAGAAAATACGCAATAACATTTGAATCATGCCTTTCAAGACACTTAATAATGATTAGTAATTCTAATTACTTTTGTCACGACTATTTTTCTTATCTTTGACGTACAAGCTGAGCAACAGATTTTATAATTGAAGGAATTTCAACTTTAATATCAAGCGGATTAAAGTGGATTTGGCATTATACAGGGTGTACCAAAAATGGGGTGTAAACTAATCAAGGGCACATTCGGTATTCTACCTTTAATAAAAAATATGGCTTCCAAAGAGCATTCTGACTTTGTATGTATTTGGTGGGCTGTATAAATTAGACCTTAACATTAGTGTAGTTAAGTGTTCTTTAGCTTGTGACCGGGATGTCGCTTAGGCGCATTTGCCGCAAAGAGGCTTGTTATCCATAACGGAGAAGGTGGAATCCGTAACCGGGTTCCTGCATTTCTGAAATATAGAAAAAAGGGATATTTTAGTACCTACACTAAAAACGCTCTCTTTTTCTGAAGGCATAAGCGTGTCTCTGTCAAGGGGGCCTGGTTTTCCCGAATCGACTCGAATCAAGGCATTATTAGAATCGTTGCTGCTGCAATTAATCATTGAGCTTAGGGCTAGGATTATTAGAATACTCACATTGCAAGTGAAGCAATCGCGGTGCAATTTGGAGTCAAGCGCGGTGATGGTTCATGCAGAGCAGAGGGGCTACCGCGAAACGAAAACGAACTTCGTTCGTGTATCTCCGTATTTGTCGCTCGAATTAGCAAGTGCAACAGAGAGATTTGCAAGTGAAGCTATCGCGGTGCCATTTGGAGTCAAGCGCGATGATGGTTCATGCGGAGCAGTATGAACATCACTGAGCTTAGGGCTAGAATTATTAGAATACTCACGTTGCAAGTGAAGCAGTCACGGTGCCAATTGTAGTCCAGCGCGATGATGGTTCATGCGGAGCAGTATGAACATCACTGAGCTTAGGGCTAGAATTATTAGAATACTCACGTTACAAGTGAAGCAGTCGCGGTGCCAATTGGAGTCCAGCGCGATGGTGACCTCATGTGGAGCAGGATAACACCACTGAGCTTAGGGCTAGGATTATTAGAATACTCACGTTGCAAGTGAAGCAATCGTGGTGCCATTTGGAGTCAAAAGCGATGATGGTTCATGCGGAGCAGTATGGACATCACTGAGCTTATGGCTAGGATTATTAGAATACTCACTTTGTAAGTGAAGCAGCCGCAGTGCCATTTGGCGTCGAGCGCGACGATGGCCTCATGTGGAGCAGGATAACACCAATGAGCTTAGGGCTAGGATTATTAGAATACTCACGTTGCAAGTGAAGCAATCGCGGTGCCATTTGGTGTCAATCGCGATGATAGTTCATGCGGAGCAGTATGAACATCACTGAGCTTGAGGCTAGAATTATTAGAATACTCACGTTGCAAGTGAAGCATTTCGCGGCGCCAATTGGAGTCCAGCGCGATGATGGCCTCATGTGGAGCAGGATAACACCACTGAGCTTAGGACTAGGATTATTAGAATACTCACGTTGCAAGTGAAGCAATCGCGGTGCCATTTGGAGTCGAGCGCGATGATGGTTCATGCGGAGCAGTATGAACCTCACTGAGCTTAGGGCTAGGATTATTAGAATACTCACGTTGCAAGTGAAGCAGCCGCGGTGCCATTTGGCGTCGAGCGCGATGATGGCCTTGTCGGTGATCGGCTTGGAGCAGCCCGCGCAGCGCGCCGCGAACTTGTCCGCGTAGCATCCGGAGCAGTAAGGGCGGCCCGCCTGAAATCAACAAGCAGTCGTTTTAATTTTTGGACAATAAAGATACTAAGTTCAAATTCTTCCGTTCAAATGGCCCGCGGAGTCACGTGCCTTCCCAGAGCGGCCACAGCACTCGACTGACGACTCCATGTTGCTCAAAGAAGATGAAGAAGTGTCGCCCCAGGATGAGCCACTATGAATTAATAGTGATACAGGCTTTGGCTTCGATGCGTTCATTTTGGAATCCTGAAGTCATCTGTTCGAATCCCAGTATTTAAGTTGGGTAACGTCGACCACAATTAACTACCCCAACACTATACAACTCACTAACATATTATATATTTCCCGTTAGCTTTTCGGTGAAGGAAAACATCGTGATATAGTCCGGTTTCCGTCTAATTCCGATAAAGTCTATTTTCCCTCTGGGTTGGAAGGTCAGATGGAAGTCGCTCTCGTAAAACTAGTGTATAGGCAGTAGTTTGGCAATCGTAGGCCAAATCTTGGGATCAGGTGTCCAGGCTCCTTTAAGGGCACAACCGGGAATAACGCCAGGAGGACGATGATAGAATTAGTTGCCAAAAACTTATTACACACCTGCTCCATGAATCCACCGCCTCCGAGCTCCTTCTTGCAGCCGCCGCAGACGAAGTGGTCGGCGTGCCAGGAAACTCCCAGGGCTTGAATCACACGCTGAAAATTAATGGAAAAAAAATATAACAAGGTGTCACAGTACACGTCAATTTATCACAACACAATACACATTGTAAATTACGATAAGTAATGCAATTCATAGGCCGCAGTGGACGTCTTTCGGCTGATATGATGATAAATTAAATTCGTAAAAAGTTATGAGACCTAAAAAAAATGTGTATTTCTTTAATTGTCCTAGAATAAAATAAGTTACCAATACGATTATTATGTTTAAATAAAAAATAGATAAACAACGTTAAAAAAGATACAACTATGTTCCTGCCTAAACGCAGTATTTCAAGAGCAAAAATGCAATTTTATTTTTTTCATACAATTGTTAATACGGATAGGAAATTGTGACGTCACAATCCGTGTCAATTAGTATGAGGCGCATTCGCCGTCGTTAGCGATGATTGTTGTTGAATTAAATGTTTGCCTTTTGTAGTATGGTGGGATGGTGATGGTGACGCACCAAATAGTCAATAATGTTGAATTTACGCGAAAAAAGTTTTAAAATATAGTCACATGAGAAAAAAGTAACTACAGACAATACATTATCACAAAGTTATGTGTCCAAAGTTTTAAGTTACCCCCCTGGGTAATACCTACTCTTTCCCTTTTCTGCAAAATGCACCTTCACATGAAACGATTGTCATTTACAAAAAAGGTAACATATGCAAATTTAATACTTAGGTACCCAAATCGTCTTGCTATCCCGCCTAAAAAGACTCAACTATATGGCAAGAACGCATATTGTATGGCAATTGGTATTTATAATAGGTTACATGATGACATTAAAGAATTACCATTTAACATATTTAAATCAAGACTAACAAATTTTTTAATACAGGAATCATTCTATTTTGTGAATGATTTACTTTGATTATTATAAAACTTGAAATTTGTATTAAGACTTTATTAATGGAATTTGAATTTTCCGTACCAGCAATTCTCGAACCTGTTGGTTTGGCGCGTGACGATGGCAAGCGTCTAGACGGGGCTACATTGGTGCCATGGAATCTAGGCAGAGCCCTGGTGTGGGATGTAACTTGCGTTGATACCTTCGCCCAGTCCCACATCCAGGGCACCCGTTCTCAGGTCGGCGTTGCTGCCGACCAGGCCCAAGTGAACAAGCGCCGCAATTACTCCTCCTTGTTAAAGGATTACGATTTTGCGGCGCTTGCTGTGGAAACCTTGGGTCCCTGGTCGTCAGATATGAGTATCTTCTTCAAGGCCTTGTCTTCGCGGCTGGTCCAAGCAGCTGGAGACCCCAAAGCTGGCGCTTACCTCTCGCAACGAATTTCCATTGCGATTCAGAGAGGTAATGCTGCCAGCGTAATGGGGTCCATGCCGCAGTCTGACCTCCTAGAGGCGGTGTTCTTTTTATAACTTCCCTTTTCATACTTTAATTTTTAGTTATAGCCTATTTTGTTTTTTTTTTTATATTGTATGATTATCTTGTATTTATCATTAAGCTATTAACCATATTTTCTTATTGTATGTGCTATTACGAGTAAATAAGATTTATTGATATAATGTCTCGTATTTATTGTGTACATCCATTATGATTCATTTATATTTTATTCGTTAAAATCAATTTTTTGCATGCCAGGTGCTGGTGAAATATGTGTTTCTCTGTGATATATATATACCATCTTCTGTACCACGTTTTATGCAAAATAAATTACTTTACTTTACTTTACAACAACCCTCGAGATCCATGACGTCACGGGTCTCAAGAGTTTTCTCTCTATCAAGCAATATTAAAACGGTTGCATCTTAGCAATTTTTTGAGATATTTGAATAGGATTTTCTTGATCAGGCATATTTTTTTGCCTTCTTTCTTTTGGAGTAATATAAGAGATTCCTCAACCCTATTTGTAGTTGGTCCCATACCTACATTGGATGCCCTTTTAAAACTGGTACTGACCAAATCTATTGTAATTGTAACACGTGGAAGTATACTTTGGGCTGTGACGATACGACAGCACGTTGTACAAAATATTGTCTGCGGCGCTACCACGAAAATCGAATCTCGAAGTTTGTGTCTGCATCCCTGTCACTCGAGTACAGTAACTGCGATTATGATAGATATCTGAACTTCGAAGTTCGTGGTTATAGCTCTGCTTAGCTTGTGAAACAGGTTTTAGAACAGAGACCACTCATCAAACAAGTAGGTTGACTACCTAAGTTGCCATGTTGGAGGTCATATCCGGAAATAGAAACCTATATTTGTGATCGATTGATTAATGGTGATAAAATTATGAGTACTGTTTTCTATACCGTTGTGATATCATCCTCCTAGCATTATTCCCGGTTGTGCCCTAAAGGAGCCCGTGGTCCGTTTTGACACCTGATCCCATGATTTGGCATAGGCACTAGTTTACGAAAGCAACTGTCATCTGACCTTCCAACACACATGGAAAACTAGACCTTATTGGGATTAGACCGGTTTCCTCACGATGTTTTCCATTGCCGAAAATCTAACGATAAATATTCCGTACATCCGTACACGACCTTCGCTTGACAGCCGCATGCCTGAGCCACTAGGCTACCGTGGCGTAGCTCAAAAAAACTATCAGTTATAAATTCCTGATTTTTTTATATCTATCTCTGTTGTATGGTTATTACAGATGTGCAAGTTGCGGAAAGTTTCTATAAAATTCTATAAATTCTCGGAAATTTCATGAAACTCACTAGAAATATAGAAAATTAAAATGTAAAAATGGAAAGTTTCAATTCCCATACAAAAATGTAAGAAATTTTCCGAATTTTTCCTACGTTAAATTTCCGAAACATTTTTCAATTTTGGAAAGTTTCCTCAGGCACATCAGTAAGGGTTATATCGTGTTTGTAGCGCTGCAAAAGTCGTGTCTAACTGCTCTTAAGCATATTCCGACTAACCTTAATAGGGTAGCTGCAGCTATAATATTTACCATTATTTTGTGACCAAAATGTTGAAAAAACATAAAATAATAGCTACTGAAACGTTTTTACTTTAGTTTATGCTAATTTCAAACAATAATTACGATTTGAAGTAATGTGAAACAGAACGTGTTTTAATCCCACATTCAGCGTCTGGTGACGTCACTCCTGTCAAAAGTTTAAACTTAGGCAACTATGACATCTAGGGTCGACCACGGACGGTATACTCTTGGCTCGTCTCAGTCGTTTTTTGTCATGTTCTTAAATTCGTCGCTTTCTGCTTTCGTCACCCATTCTTCATTCGTCACTTTCGATATTTGGCTATTTCTTCTTCCGGCTTAGTTCGGTATTCGTCAACATCGTCTTTAGGCATGATCAATGTTAGTCTATGTTGTTTTCAGACTCACTCGTTATTCGTAATTTTTAATTTTCAAAAATCGAATAGGACCAGTAACGAACGTGCCGTGAAAAAAATTACGAATAACGAGTGAGTCTGAAAACAACATAGACTAACATTGAACATGCCTAAAGACGATGTTGACCAATACCGAACTAAGCCGGAAGAAGAAATAGCCAAATATCGAAAGTGACGAATGAAGAATGGGTGACGAAAGCAGAAAGCGACGAATTTAAGAACATGACAAAAAGCGACTGAGACGAGCCAAGAGTACCTTATACCCCACGGAAAAAGTTAGTAGTTAAATTCCAAAGTCAGAACTCGAATGACCGATTGCATCAAACAAACTATTACATAACACAAAGAATATTTAGTAAAAAAAATGTGGTAAAATTTAAACTAGCATTGGGCAAAATAAATTGGGACAAAATCCTTTCAAATAACAACGACCAAAATACTAACTATAATGCATTTAGTGCAGTATTGAAAGGTTTGCTTAATAAGTACATACCGAAAAAGCGTGTAAAAGCGAACAAAGGAAAAAAAGGCAACTCGTGGCTTACAAAAGGCATAAGAAAGTCGTGTCAACATAAAAGACAGCTAAAAGTACTAGTAAATGTAAGTAAAAATTCAGTAATACGAAACCATTACAAAAAGTTTGATAAGATACTTAGAAGTTGTATAAAATTGTCAAGAAGAATAAATTATGTTAGAAACATGGAAAAATCTAAAAACAAAGGCAAAACTATGTGGTCTATCATAAACAGGCTAACAAATAGACAAAATGACCGCGCTTATAAAAATATAGCATTAAAAACAGCTGAATCGATAGTTACATCGCCCGCTGAGGTGGCGAACTTGTTTAACGAACACTTCGCGGCGGTAGGCGAGATTAACGCGGGATCGCGGCCGGCACCGCCGTGCGTGCTTACCCCCACCGCGAATTCCATATTCATACAACCCGTTACCGAAACCGAGGTAACAAAAATTATCAGACAGTTAAACAATAAAAGCAGCTTCGGGGTCGACGAAATACCGCCAGTTCTTATTAAACAATGTTCGGCAGAACTAATACGACCACTGACACGATTAATTAATCAATCCTTTAACGAAGGAATATTCCCAGACCTACTTAAGATCTCTAAAATTAAACCTATTTTAAAACCGGGAGGCCATGCCAACAATCCAAGCCAATATCGGCCAATAGCACTCCTACCCTCAGTTACAAAAATTTATGAAAAATGTATGTCAAATCGCGTGTATGACTTTTTCGAAAAATACCAAATCTTAGACAGAAATCAATACGGGTTTAGAAAACACCACTCAACAACACTAGCAGTATATCAATATATAATGAATATCATGCGTCAAATAAATAATAAACATTATAGCGTAGGGCTGTTATTGGATATGACGAAGGCGTACGAAAAAGTATCCCACGAAATTTTATTATGTAAGTTATACGGCATGGGAATACGCGGGCCAGCTCATAGTTGGTTCCAGTCCTACCTCAGAGATCGTCAACAGTATGTACAAATAGATTACCTCGATAAAAAATCCGAAGAACTGAAAGTAGAAACGTCACCAATGCGCCGCACGACATGTTCCATTCCACAGGGTAGTGTGTGTGGCTGTCTCTTATTTATCGCCTATATAAATGATCTACCTAAAATTCTAGAAAAAAATGTTACCTGCATCATGTTTGCCGATGACGTCTCATTGTTGTTTAAATGTCAAAATAGTTCCGATAGTAACCTACAACTTAAGCACACTTCCAGCACCGTAAAAAAATGGCTTAAAACCCACAACTTAGAAATAAACTTAAAAAAAACTAAAGTCATACAGTTCAGACCTACACAAAAAAAGGCAATGGAATTACAGCTAGAGATAGGTACGAATCGCATAGAAGAAACTATGGAATATAAATTACTGGGTATAACCATAGACTCGAATGTGAATTGGAAAGCCCACATCCAAACAACTGCAACAAAATTGACAAAATTTCTGTACGCGCTAAATATCCTTAAACGAAATACGAATTTTGAATGTGCATTATCGGCCTATTTCTCTTTCGCGCATGCGTGGCTCCGTTATGGTGTGGTGCTTTGGGGAGGCAGCACAGAGGCCCAACAGCTATTTGTATTACAAAAAAAATGTATCCGGATACTAGCCAATGTGCGCATCCCTACAAGTTGTCGCCCATATTTTGTAAAATATAAACTTTTAACGTTGCCGTGTCTATACATTATGCAAGCAGCGCTTTTTGTCCGTGAGAATCCAAATCTATTCGAGGCAAAAAAAGACACTGACAAAACCAGAACACAATATAAAAATAAATTATTATTACCAAAACCGAATTTAGCGATGTATAGGAAAAGTCCTCATTATAAATGTATTCTAATTACTAACAAGATCCCAGATTCGATAAAACAAGAAACTCGTGACATTATATTTAAAAACAAACTAAAAAATATATTAATTGACAAATGTTATTATTCTATTGACGAATTCTTAAACGATGATAAATTATGATGTTGAAATATTGTATTAATGTTATCCTAATAAGTAATTCTGAGGTGATAAATTGTAATGCTATTAATGTTAATCTTAAATTTTAATTCTGTTTTAATGACTTTTATGATTTCTGTAACCTTATTTTAAGTGTATCATTGTGTGCCCTTACAGGGCGTCATGGTCTGACTATTATTACTTTGTAACATCTTTATTGAAATGTACATGACTTATACAATTGAATAAATAAATAAATAAATAAATAAATAAATAAAACAATTATGGCGAGTGACACACATGAGTGACGTCACAGGAACTGTTTAATTGTCAGTTTCTAACAGGATTTATTGACTATAAATCATAGTATTTTAATTTTTGTATACTTTCGTGGTCTATTTTACATGCGATTCTTTCAAATTGCATCTTCCCTGATGCGTTTCTGTGAATCAAACTGGTCATGCGCGACTCGCAGAAATTATAATAAATAAGTACGTTTAATACTATGCAATGCCAATCGACCTAGTCAAGGGCTGTCTGCCCTCTAGTCTTCCTCGCATACTATGCCCTTTTTCTACCATACCATTTTTGCATGAGGACGATGCGTCAGCAAAAACGATCAGTCAAGAACTTCAAGTTATGTTCAATTAGGTTAGGCTCTATTCTGAAGTGCTAAAATTAAATTCAATTTGATTTGTATGATAATGATACTAATGATAATGCTCTCGCTCCGGCTCACTTCTAAAGGTTGAATATAGAATTACAGAATAAGTAATATTTTATAGTAACCATGAAAAGTTCACTCCATTACTGATGACGTTAGCTGTCAAATGTGCGCCTTAAGAATCCAAACGGAGTTTCGTTCTCATCTGGGGGGGGGTTTGAAGTGGGGTTTAATTTTTGGTCCGCATGACATTTGGTCGAGCACCCCTGACCTAGGTCGACCGTTTAGCCAGGCTGTACTCCAACTTTTTACCCCGAGGCAAATCTTGAAATGTCAGATTTTTCTGGGGGTCACACGGAGAGACCCTACACTAGTTGCACACATCACCAGGTCGTAATTGCATTGTGTCCCGGAGAAAAACTATGTCAGTGAGAAATCAGTGGTTTTGCAGCTTCATTTGTTTGTTGTGTTTAGAAATTCTCAATGGATCGACATGGGAATTGTATGATCGATAAGCAGGTGACTAAGCTTGCTTTATCCTAAAAATAAAAGAATTATGATGAACAACTGCGAAAAAACGTTCTTTTAAATCGCCTATTTTTTTAACTTAAACATCCTGTAGCTTCTAAAGTATCGATCGTAGAGTAAAAATAAATATGACCGATTTTGTAGGAAATTTTATGGAGAAACTTTTATCCGGAGTAATTGTAATAGTTATGTTATGATGAACAACTACGAAAAAACGTTTTCTTAAATCGACTATTTTTTCTCTTTGTTAACTTTAACACCCTGTAGCGTCCAAAGTATTGATCGTAGAGTAAAAATAATTATGACCAAATTTGTAGGAAATTTTATGTAGAAACTTTTGTCTTAAGTAATTATAACGCTATTCGTACAGATATTCGAGATATGTACGAAAATCTGAAAAAAGGTACCTCACCCTCAGCACAGCCCCCACCCTCGAGGACTTTTAGTATGTTCATCTGGACACGACAAGGTATAACTGTACCAATTTAGAAAACTACACGAATTATTTCCCCTGATTTCATTAATTTTCTTATGCTAATACATTATTTTACGACACAAACAAGTTAATACTGTAGTATTTTATGTCGTCTAAAAAACTTCACTAAATTAGGTATTTATCGAAATTTGTCCAAAAAAGCCATTCCCGAAGAGTGTTGCATCTCTTTTTCTCGTGCGCGGAAGGCATAAGCGTGTCTCTGTCAAGGGGGCGTGGTCGACTCTGCGTGTTCTCAACGTAACCTTCAATCCTTCAAATAAACCATACATTATATTGTAGGAGAATCGTGGCCTGTGATCACAAGTGTGTGTTAATTACGGAGTAGTTGACAAAAACAGGAATAAATCTGATACAGATATCAAATTGATTTATATCCGACCTATCACTTCGTTCCTCATGTCATGTGTACGGCCATTAGGTACAAGCTATAAATCATTTGCTATTGATCTGCGTCATAAATTATTTTAACTAGGCGTGCCAAAAGGTCGAATCGGACTCGAGTATAAGAGGATTCCGTACCAAAAATTGTTGTGCTTACTTATTAATCTTATTATCTTCTGTTTTCAATGCCATACGATGAAATAATATTAGTTAAAAACATTAAAAAAAACTACCTACATTTGATATTGACTAGGTATATTATGGTAATATAGTCGCAAAATTTAAAAAAAAACCATTCAAAATGTAATTCAAGTAAGTGGGCTTTTAATTTATACTTAATAGTCCGCAGTAAGCTCGATTCTCCATACAAACGTAGTTACGCTCTCATTTTAAAACTACGTGTCGGATTGTAACGAAACTTTGCATGTACAATGACATTCAGATACCATAGTAAAAAAGATACAGCGAATTTAAGTTTTTCATACAAAACTTGTTTTTGCTGTATTTCGTTTGTTTTATAAACTGGAACCATATAAACTAATTACGGACATAGATATACCTCATGTCATTGTATATGCAAAGTTTCGTCACAATCCAACTCGTAGTTTTAAAATGAGAGCGTAACTACGTTTGTATGGGAAGGTGCAGTTCGGCCGAGCTTACTGCGAACTCTTAATACATTGTCATCCTAGATTCGTTCAAAAAAGTGGATCGTTTTGTTGTAGTATTTTGCGTTCGTCCAATTAAAACGTATTGCTCATGAGTAAATAAATAATGAATTGCCTTAAGGGCACGACGGTACGAGTATTATCATTATTATAAGCCACGTATGTATGTATATACGTGGTGACAAGGTTTTTTAACCAATTAATTTCCAAATAACATATATATTTAGGAAATAAAGTGCGTTTTCGCATTGCGTTTGGCATCGATAACTAAAAATCAAAACCTAATAGTACATTACTACAGAGGCCGGGAAGTAAGGGGTTGCCGGCCGAGTACATATAGACGGCCGAGCGTAGCGAGGTCGGATAGTTATGAGGCCGGCAACCCTTTTCACGCCGAGGTATGTATAGTGCTTTTCTCAAACATGCACTGAAATAAATTAAAAAAAACTCCAAGAAATCAAACTTTAATTTTCATGGCTGAACGCCGTGATCCTGTGACACAAATAGTGGAATGGAAATTAAAAAAGACCATCTTGCCGGCCTAGGCCTCCAATTTTGTATGAAATGCCATTACGGGTCTCGCGTCTCGCTGCGCCCGAAACGTGACACTTCGAAGCCCATTATGAAGAACACAACGTCAATATATCATTGCATGTTTGAAAAAAATCTTTTTTATTAAATTTTTAACAGATGCGGTGTTATCCCAATAAGGCCTAGTTTTCCCTCCGGCTTGGAAGCGCAAATGGCAGTCGCTTTCGATAAACTACTGCCTACGCCTAATCTTAGGATTAGGTGCCAAAGCGGACCGCGGCGTCGGGTAGGGCGCTACCGGAAAAACTAATTACAAAAAAACCCCTGACCACCGATTAAAAATCATTGCGTAAATCATCGCCAGGTACGGGATGAGTTTTGTTTCCTGTAGGTGATGTCATCGGATGTTTCGACTGTGGGCTGTACATTATATTGTGACTTGTGACTAACTGTGTTTACGAGTTCGGTCCATTGTTTTTGTTACCGATAGAGTTCCGCAAGGTAACCTACTCGTAAAGACGAATGTAATACATAATTATATGCCACCGAGTGTCAATTTTGTACAAAAAAAATTAAGAACGTAATGGTATTCTTTTTACAAGCTTTTATTTAGTTTCACCTGTCCCGTAGTCTGTAATGGAACTTTGCAAGTTAAATTTGACTCACTTTCCTGTTTCCGATTGAGTTGAAATTTTGCACGAATATGCAAATCGCGTGACACTGCAATATTATGATGACGTGGAGCTGATCTGATGATGGAGCTGGAAGGTGGCCATAGGAACTCCGTAATAAAACCACATAACCCCATCGAGTTTGGGCTCGTGAGAATCGTCTCAATGAGTAGTTGATGACGGTTTACAGGAAAATACAGTCGGCAATAAAAGCTTGTACCAAAAACGAAATGTCAGAAACTTTTTTTTACAAGCTTTTATTTAGTTTCTCCTGTCCCGTTGTCTGTAATCAAATCTTGCAAGTCAAATTTGACCCACTTCCCGGTGACCGAGCTGAAATTTTGGGTATATGTATAGCTTGGATGACAATTCAATATTATGGTACCATTGCATCGGGCTGATCTGATGATGGAGAAGGTGGCCATGGGAATTCAGTACTTAGCCGACGTAACCCCGTTGAGTTTGAGCTCGTTAGAATCGTCTCAATAAGTAGTTGATGATGATATACAGAAAAGTACAGTCGGCAATAAAAGCTTCACAGAAACTTGTTTGTATTTCTTATATTAGCAGACTACAATTCATTACCTAAGGTCTACATCCCAGTTATATTACCAACTAGCTTCTGCCCGCGACTCCCTCCACGAGGAACTCGTTTATATCGTAGCTCCATACAAATTTTCACCCCATATTTCACCCTTAGGGGAAGATTTCCGGGATAAAAACTATCCTATGTCCCCCCAAGCGGACTTCCCTTCCCCCCGGGACTAAGTATCTCTAGACCTCATCTAAATCGTTTCAGCGATTTAAGCATGAAGAGGTAGCAGACAGACATACAGACAGACAGACACTTTCGCATTTACAATATTAGTATGGATAAGGTAACTTACAGCTACGATATGTGTGGTATTTTTATTCGTCGTTTGTTCGTGTTATAACGATATGTTATTGATACGAAATAATTCATTGATTACGATACCAGAAACCATATAAGACTTAGTTCGCAATTACTTTACAGCTAAAGCGCGGATGCGGTATGTGAAGCAATGGTCTAAAGTGTCTATACCGTCTAAATATTTTGGTGAAAAAGGGCGTACGTACAATGGGCCGCCGTTGTAGTTGGGCCGTTCTTGCCGAGCGCTGTGCAATGACGACAGATGGTCGACACGGTTTACACGGGGGAATTTTAGGATTTAATATTAGTTCCTTACCTATGAAATTGGTGTTTTGTATGGAGAATTCTATGAAAACTGTGATTTTCATACATTGAATTTTGCGGATTATTCAGCAATGTCAAGTTCAAACCAAACAAAATGTTTGGTATAGGAATATAGAAAACTTTTAAGCTACGTTACACATATCTTAATTACTTAAAAATAGTTCACATCATAAAACTATACGACAACATACGACGATACGACTATATACGTAATTGGAACACTTGAACCGGCACACATGATAAGGGTGGTTTTCAAGCTTCAATATGAAACGCTAAATAAAAAATTAAATATATTATTTGTATATAAAACCTTTGTTACATGTATAGTCTAATATCGAAATGAATAAATTATTTGGAAGTTGCAATAGAAATGAATAAATTACATACAAAATAATACCTGTGAAAATACACCAATTTCATGGTAAGGATCTTAATGCAAAATACGAGAACTACCTATTGGCAACAATATTTTAGTGTAATTTTATTTTAAAATGTCGCGTAGCAAATGCCTCTCCACTATCTACCTGCTAAACCGCTAAGTTAGCGTATATAATTATAATAATAATTACGTTTATCATCATCAGCGTCATATCATCCGAAAGACGTCCACTGCTGGATATTACCTTACCACACTACTATGTGTTTTTGACAATTTCCGTTAATTGCAAGGGGGTATAGGTTAGATCAAATACCTAAAGTTAATTTCTCCAAGACAGTAGCATCTTAACTCTTACTGTTATCAAGGTATTCAATATTTTAATTTAATCAGATTTGCAGCTTTAACCACTGTTAATATGCAACATTCAATTTTTTTTTTCAAGCAATAATTATGCTTATTTGTTGTATAATCTTAACTTTGTTGGGTTAATCTTAGGTTTGTGTAATCTTAACTTTGTGTATAATCTTAACTTAATGTACGTATTTCTAAAAGAAAATAAAAAAAATATTTATTAGATACACTGTCTTAGACTTATATTGTATAAGTGTCGAACCAACCTAGGTATTTATAATGTACAATTACTCTTGTTTTAAATGTTTTCCTGCAGACAAACAGTTTTGCAGGGCTTTTGTTTTTAATGTAACTTTGTAGTTAGATTTATCCTACAATATTATAAATGCGAATTTATAATATTTAGGATAGTTTGGAAATAGTTAGGAAATTGTTGGGAATAGTTTGGATGTTTAGATGTCTACGAAACCTAGCAATTGACATTTCTCTACACATTTTTATCAGAGCTATGAAATATATGAAATAAAAACCGGCCAAGTGCGAGTCAGACTCGCGCACCGAGGGTTCCGTAAAATTTACGGTTTTCGCAATTTTTCCTTTACCTATGTGCTATAAGACGTTGCTTCTTACCAAATTTCAAGATTCTGAGTTCACGGGAAGTAGGTTTTGATTCCCTTGCGAGTTTCGAAAATTTGCGGCATAAACGTTTGTATCTTTTGATTGCGTTGGCTTAGAAGTTTGATTTTTTAACAGCTCCAAGGGACAGTAGACCTGAGTATTTCGTATAAATTTTAGCTTGATACCTCCACGCGTTCCTGAGGAAAAAAGACCCTTTTTCTTACAGACGGACGGACGGACAACAAAGTGATCCTATATATAAGGGTTCCGTTTTTTCCTTTTGAGGTACGGAACCCTAAAAACAATCAATACGGATAAAACAGACCGGCACCACACCGGCATCACCATAATACAGTCAATAGCAGAGAAAACTGGTAGAATTTGTATAAAATTTTCATACAAATTGATGTGTTCCCGTTGAGTATCTTTATCGCAATACAAAGTAGCAGTAGTCCATACCCCAATAATGTTTTAGTTGACGCGATAAAAAACGCATTAAGCCTAAAGCACGAATGGTGCGCTCGCGCTGCCAAAAGAAGCGATGACCGCATTGCAAGGCCGCGCGGTCGAGTACTGCACTACTTAACGCGATCGATTTTAAGGTTCCGCCGGCAGACATTTTTCCTCCTTATCGAGTTACTGAACCATTCATTGTGGCAATCTAGTTCTCATTTGAGATCAAGTTGTTTAAGAATTCCTAGTAGGGATATACTACTAATTTGACATAAACGGTTGACGGTTCCGGGGCAATCTGCCGAATCCTACACCGGAGATGACGATGCAACGGGGCCACGCCGTTACGTCGCCTAAATAGTATTATTATTTGTTGTTTTTAGTTTCGTGACGCATTGGTTATTACTGTAATGTCACGTAACTGTATTTGTCAATAAATAAATAAATAAATTCCCCGCTTCCTGTTCCTGTATTGAATAATGCGTTCGATCACGTGTCGCATAAATAATGTGGATAAGCTACGGTAGCCTAGTGGTTCAGGCATGCGGCTGTCAAGCGGCGGTCGTGGGTTCGAATCCCGGCTCGTACCTATGAGTTTTTTGTAACTTACATACATACATTCACGTCTTTATTCCCAAAAGGAGTAGGCAGAGCACATGAAACGTATGTTCCAGCGCAACTTTCAGCATACATGTGGGTATAAAATATCGACAAAATGTGATATTGTAGTGATAGGTTGCTAGCCCATCGCCCACAACACACAACACACTTCAACCCTGGTCCCTGGATAACTTATGTACGGAATAATAGCTGTTACCTTTTCGGTCAAGGAAAACATCGCGAGGAAACCTGTCTAATCCCAATAAGGTCTAGTTTTCCCTCTGCATTAGAAGGTCAGATGGCTTTAGCTTTCGTAAAACTAGTGCCTATGCCAAATCTTGGGATTAGGTGTCAAAGCGTACCCCGGGCTCCTTTAGGGCACAACCGGGAACAACGCTAGGAGGATGATGAACAAGTTTATTATGAACATTATTTCGATTGGTGTTCGAAATAAAAAGAGGCTACCATTTTTTGTCTAAAAATCGGTCGTCAGTGCAAATGACAGCCGTTAAATCTGTACAATAGTAAGATTTTAATGTCAACAGATGTCAGTCATCATTTGCACCAAACCTATAATAGTCCAAAATTAAATGTTGTTAACGAAATCTAAAGACTAACCCCCTCATTCATAAAACTTAAAATGCCTCTGTTAAATAAAATGTGCTTTGTCCCTTTCTTACGAACACAAATGTCAATGTGACAGATAAGGACAAACGAATTTTAACGCCATTTTAGTTAAAACAGGCTTATAGGACGTTTATGAATACGGCCGTAAGACATTTTCTCTCCGCCCCTTCCTACATTTTATTTAGCAGAGGCATTTTAAGATTTATGAATAAGGGGGTTAGAGTACCCACATTACACTACATTTAACCCGCTCCAAAATCTAAAACCTTATATTTTTATTCACACCTAACTAGGCGATTAATCAACTGATTATCATTTAACATTTCGGCCACGGAAGTCAATTATGAGTAACACATTTCTCTGCCCTTATAAGGCCGGGAATGACTCACGAATCCTTAAACTATGCTCTTAAGGCCCCGTCCAACAGTTTTATTTGACACGTCGATTAAAAACAAGCCGAGGTTCTCTGCGAATTGCCATTTACATTGACATTTCATTATTGGTACGACCATTAATATGGACAAATTATTTTACGCACTGTAAGTTTTATTTGTTTATCTTACGCACTGCACTTTATTTATTTATTTGTGAATGAGGTCCAGAGATTACCAGTAACTCACTCATAAAGTAACATTTATCTTTATAATATTAGTAGGCATGGCATAGATACAGTCAAAGGATGAGATGTAAGCTTGCACTTCCAATGGGTAGCGTAATTTGACTGGCTAACTACGTCATGAGCTGCCATTGCGTACACTGCCCAAGTACCTAGTCGTCATCATTATATCAGCCGAAAGACATCCACTGATGGACATAGGGCTCCCCCAAACAGTGCCAAGTAGTCACTTGGCACTGTTTGGGGGAGCCCTATGTCCCACCATATATGACCAGTCGGTCCTGCGCCACCCGCATCCAGCGGACTCCCGCGACCTTTACCAGGTCATCAGTCCACCGCGGCGGGCGTACCCACTCTCCGGTACGTGGTCGCCACTCGAGAACCTTTCCGCCCCAACGGCCATCGGTTCTACGTGCAGGGCACGCACACTGTGACTTAAGTTTAGCGATAATACCTAGGAACCTAGTGTTGGAAACAAATGGGGAACGAACACGAAAGCCGTATAGAGTGATTCAGTCAAATATTGTCATGAATTGACATAATAATGATGTCATGAAATATTTGACCATATCATTTTCCTTTCAAATGGATCATGCAAGTATAGTTGTTATTCTACCTACTAAACACAAAGCTATTGGCTCTCGAATTGATTTATTTTTATTTCAATTACTTATATGAATAGCGATGATATCATCAGTAATCTTCATTAATATGTTTTCGTAATAATAAAACTAAGTGCCTCTAGTCAAGTGCAAAAATATGTATCGATTTAATCCTTTCATAAATATGTACCAAAACCTTAATCCGCTGACATAAGAGTTATGGGACATATTTATGAGTAAGTTGTATGCAACCATATTTCTCATAGATAAGCGGCGTCATTGGGAGATCAGCGCGCGCGCACCTACGAGTATAAGAATACGACCTCAGAATAATTATTAGTACCTAAATGTACAGAAACGTCATCACTTAGGCAGTGGACCGCCTAAGTGATGACGTTAGCTGTCATATTTTTGGCAATAGTCAATCATAGAGTGGGATAGTATGCTTTCTAAGAAGTTTGTTAATGAAATAATCATTCATTTTGGAAACAATAATATGGTATCCTACTAATATTATAAATGCTACAGTGGAGATGTTTGGATGTTTGTTACTCAATCACGCTTAAACGGCTGAACCGATTTGAATGAAATTTTGCACGAAGATAGTTATAGCCTGGATTAAAATATAAAATTGTTTTTATCCCGGGTCCACGCGGACGAAGTCGCGGGCGGAAGCTAGTGATAATAATAAAAATGCATGAATACAGTTTATTTTTCCAAACAGTTCATATTTTGCAACGGTATTACTTTTTTCATGTTAGCAAAATTTTGTAAAATTGAAATTCGATGTGCGATCAATGAAAGAATGTGGTTACTACGTACAAAGGAACGTATATATGAAACGTCATTGTGTGAGATACGCTGTACAACTCTAGCTAGACCTCCACAGGAGTTTGCCAGATAAGCGTCATTACGCACCAAAATGACAGTGGGATAAACCTGATACTACTAGATGTCTCTGTCGCCCCGCCCGCGAAATATTAAAAAAAACCCGGACGGAGACGCGACCTATATCACTTCTAACAGTCCATGTACCGTTAAATAATGTTTAGAGGTACATACATAGGGTAAATCGCCAACAACTGGCCCCCTCATACTAAAATGTAACTCTGTTCCCCTTCAAACAGAACTCAATTTAGTATAACTTGGCCAGTTATTGAAGGGTGGCAAGTAATTAACACCTTAAACTAAAAATGATTCTATTATAGGATTTATAGGTGAAGAGAGTTCATCTTTAGTATGAGGTCGCCAGTTATTGGCGATTTATCCTACTATTCAACCATTTTTTTTTTGTTCCTATGCATAAGAACAAACTCACAAAAGTCTCAAACATAACCTGTGTTTAATATTAGCATACCTATAAATGTACGTCTCCTTAACTATATATAATGTCGCTCACCTGTTTTGTAAATTAGCTTGACTATGAGTCTTATGACGCCTTCTCAACGTGGGCGGGACTTCGATGACGAACATCGCTTTATAAGGAAATGATTCGGCAATAGTAAGGCGCTGTATAGTCAACAATATCTGGACACAATTGAAACAAAAATATCTTAAGACGACTTGTGTTGTTGATGGCACAAACTGTGCTTTGAAAAAAACAATGACAAACGGTTAGCCTCATTGAACCTAGAATACTCTAGTCAGGCTGTACGTGATGCCACAGTGAGGGACGGAAAGGCTCCTATGCAGCTAAAATAAGAACTGGTCTTAAAATGGCTGATGACTTGCCATAAACAACCTACTTAATTTGGACGGGTACTGGTTTATGTGCCACAACTTCACACTAAATCCTCACTAAATCAGTTGTGGCAAATATAAAAAAGTGACACTATGACAAGGACAATGAATGATATTTCCCTTTCTGTCACACTTATCGATATTTGTATGCTACAAGCTCGCTCGCACGTGGTATTATTATTACCATAACCTGTCCAGAGTACTCTAGGTTCATGGGTTAGCCTAGTGGGTAGTGACGCTACCTACTAAGCTGAAGGTCCTGGCTTCGAATCCCGGTGAGGTCAAATATTTATGTGATGAGCATGAATATTTGTTTCCGAGTCTTGGATGTTTTCTATGTATTTGAGTATGTATTTATATCTATCTATTACCTGCATACCTATATCGTTGTCTAGTACCCATACGCTTAGGCAATCGATCTTAAATCTAAATACTTTCGACGTTTTAAACTATGGCGTCATAAACTTTATATGTTTTAAATTCGATATTCTCATTTTCGAAATGGTTGTATTCGATATTTTATTCGGTCGGTAAATTAAACTTTCGATATTTTGAATTTCGACCATGCAACCGTAATTTTGTATTTTGTTTTCACTTTCGATATGTGACATATTCGATCTCAAATACGTACCCAATATTTATTTATTTTTATTATATACCTCGCCCAGTTTCTTACTCGATACATATATACACATACTATGACTAAATTGAATAATAAAGAACTTTCTTACGTTGACTTAGAAACGGAGTGCGCCAGAGCATTTCTAAATGTTGTATGACGCTGTTAGGTACCTAATCCTTGCAACCTTTACAAATGGCGTCGAAGAAAATCCTGTGACGCGATTTCCATTACAGTTGAATAAAATAGTAGGTTGATTCGCTAAATAAATACAAACTCTTCCCAGATAACCTTAGAATTTTAATGGACAAATTCATGTACGTTTCTTCGTCTATCTAGGATATGAAAGGGAAATATTGGACTAGTTCTACTTAATTCGATCATTAGGTGCGTTTTATTTATTTATTTATTTAATCAATAACTTAAATCTATCATTACAGGCTTATTACCTAATACGATAGACAAGTGAAGTGAGTGATAACTAATACTAACAGATTTAAATAAAATTAATTACAAATATAATTACTGACTATTGCACAGTACAAACATAGTGGCCTTTGCAAAGTCGTTCAGGGAGCATGTAAATATGTCCAACGTAATTGCGACTTTATTTAAGTTACGAATAGCCCGTGTCAGCGACTATTTTAAACATAGTAATTCAATTTGTTTGCGATTTTACTTGGTTTTCTTTGAAATCGCATAACTGTTACCGCACGATTTTTCTAATCTTATTTGGAATAGGGTATAGCACTAAGGTGCATTAACCACTGATGGTTATTAGCTTTGCCTATAATATAACATTTAATACGAGTATGGGGAATTGAAGTCACGTAACCTGTTGGTTTTGTTACTAAATGTATGCGATCGACATTGACTTTCGGTTTTGGTTACAATCCGTAAATATGCCCGGTATGTCAGCCAACGAAAAAAATAGAAGTCTAAGTAGCGCCGCAAAATAGCCCCACAGAATGGGTGCCAGGCAGCCTTTTTGGTCGATACCGGGTTTTGGGCACGTGTTTGGGTAGAAATTTGTAAGGAGCTCGCATTCTATAGTTGGTAGTTTCGTTCGCTGCCGTATGGCCCTATATTGTCACATGAGGACTCACTAACGAACTTAATTTAAATTGCACACAACAAATAAATTTTTGTTTAATGTTTTCCTTGTTGTCGGTTTATGATACTGTTATTATTTCTATAAATACACTGGCATGCATGTGTCAATAAGGCGTCGCCCATTCATTCATAAGATAAGGCAGTTTTTTTTACACACGTCTCGTCATCCCTATCCATACTAATAAAAAAATAAGGAATCCACATTTATACTAATATTACAAATGCGAAAGTGTGTCTGTCTGTCTGTCTGTTTATTTACCTCTTCAGGCTTAAACCGCTGGACAGGTTTAGATGACATTTGGTGTAAAGATAGTAGAGTTCCGGGGAAGGACATAGTATAGTTTTTATCTGGGAAATCATCCCCTAAGGGGGAGTTCCACGCGAGTTCCACGCGGACGGAGTCGCGGGCACAAGCTAGTATATAAATATACTTATACATACATCCTTTTCCTCATAGTAATAATAAAGTTAACAAAATATTACTTAAATCAATAATGATAATATCAATAACTAGGTAATTTACGATTCCACGCCTAATTAATAACACTTCATTGATCAAACAGCGTTGAATACACATGTTAACAGTAATGTAACCTATCGTATGAGCTAACAATCACTTGTTTACTTTGAGTGTGACACACACTTCTAATTATGGGCCATGCAATGGAGGCCTTGCCTATTTTGTCAAATCGTTACCGCAAATTAAACCATGTGTGGAATCTATCACTCAATGGCTATTTTGAAATGACGTTATATATGGAACAGCCCCAAATTATAAAAAAACTGAACTTGACAAAAACTCAAACAACACAAGTCGAGGTAATCAAGCCATTACAAACAACCAGCGGGGTACAAATGCTTCCTATTCGTCAACATTTATCACGTGATTCGACGGCGACGGGCGTCGCAACATGCAAGCAATCGCATGCGCAAAACATTTAGCATTGTTTGATGCGAACGCGAAATCGATGCGAACCATTCGCATATCGTAACATTCCTAATTTACACTAGTGAATCTGTAACCAAGCAATCGGCAAGCTTGGTGAATAACCCAGGGTCGAGCCCGGACAGGTCATCGTCTCGAATGACAGACAGATTCGTTGTCTTGAAGCAATTATGGGAGCAAAAAATCTGCCCGATTTAGTGGTTCGCGAATCATAAGAAAAATCCATGCAATTATTTGGTCAAAGCTATGTATTTTCCTTGAAACAGTTAGCTATTCTGTTGCCAAAATTCAGAAATACCTAACCTAATCTACCTAGTGATAACTAAATAATAGGTAGTTAAGTCGACTGTGTCAATAAAAAAATGAATACATGCCATATGAAAAACACGAGTCAAAAGCCTATACAAGCTATAGGGGAAGGACATGGGATAGTTTTTTTATCCCGGAAATCATTCCCTAAGGGGGTGAAATAGGGATGAAAGTTTGTATGGACCTACGATATAAACGAGTTCCACGCGGACGGAGTCACGGGCAGAAGCTACAAAGGCATAAAAAAATGTATTTAATCATTACATGCAAACATTGGTTTTTTTATTATTTTGGAAAGTAGGTGGTGACAGTGAAGCAATGTACAATGTTGTTTTAACGTCTTTAGTATGAACAACACCAAATTTACTAAATTTGGCACGGTTTTTAACCACCGTTTGTGGATCAAAGGCGTGCGCGTGATTCACTAATTGTTTTTTTCTTCGTATCACTTAGGTATGTTGCCTAATAGAAGTCGAGGTCACAGATAGTAACTCTATCATTGAAAGATTAATACATATTTTATCTATAGTCTAGGATTAAAAATCATTTGTTTGGAAAATTGTGAAACTATGAACGTATTGGTAACGATATAACGCTAGTAGCTTTTGCCCGCGACTTCGTCCGTGCGGATCTAGTTGATAACGTAGTTCTATACAAACTTTCACCCCCCGTTTCGCCGTCGAGGTCTTAGAGGTCGATTTCAGGGACAATAACTACCTCTCTAAATCGGTTCGTCTCACCCCTAGTTCTTTCCCCGGGATTCAAACTATGTCCATAACAAATTTCATCTGAATCGGTTCTGCTGTTTAAGCGTGGAAAGGTAACAGATAGACACAGTTACTTTCGCATTTATACTGTTAATATGGTTGGATATGGATACTTAATAATTAATTACCAACCAAGAACTATATTTTAGTAAAGTTTACAATAGGTAGTTGGATTATTTAAAACAATTTTTTTGCATACTTTTTATTTGATGAACGGTTTAAACCAAATGTAGTTTGTATAAAGGCAGGAGCCTATGAAGCTGACGGTCCAAGGTTTGATTCCTGGGTTTTATGATAAGCATTAGGTAATCATTGTGTGATAAGCATGCACATTTGTTTCTTTGTATTGGATATGTGTTAAATATATCCTCGTGTAGTACCAGTAACCAAGGACAGGAAAACCCCTTTTTATCGATTTGGTAACCCTATCAATTTGGGTTACCCTATCATAGGGTTAGCCTATTGTCATGGTAAGCATATCGGATGTGGCAAATATAAGCTATCCCTATTGAGATTGGGTTTTCTGTAGGGGTTTCAAGTTGGTGACAAACCAAGTTAACTCTATCAATAGGGTTACCTATTCATGAGTAACATTGCCTTATCATATAAGTTTACCAATATGGATAGGGTTTTAAAAACAACTTCTTAAATCACCCTATGGAAAACCTTAATTAAGGAGACCGGTTCCGGTCCCTGCCCCGTAACAAGCCTTATTGAGCTTACTATGGGGCTAGTTGGATTTGTGCAAAATTGCCCCCTAATATTTGTTGAATTATACCTAATAGTGATTTTTATCTGTTACTAGTTCGAGACCATATCTATACTTTTCTATCATCGACAACGGCAGCAGGAAATGAATAGCGTTTATCTACATAATTTACTAAGCTGTTGTTTTTTAAAAGCATTAAGATTAGCTTTTTGCTTATTAATAGACAAGCACACCCATATAGGATAGTTTGTATGGAGCTACGATATAAACGGGTTCCGCGCGGACGAAGTCGCGGGCAGAAGCTTAGTGGTGAATAAAGGGAATAATAGATATGAGGAATATTATTCTTTATCCTACTAATATTATAAATGCGAAAGTTTAGATGTTTGGATGTTTGTTACTCAATCACGCTTAAACGGCTGAACCGATTTGAATGAAATTTTGCACGAAGATATTTTATAGCCTGGATTAAAATATAGAATAGTTTTCATCCCGAGGCCACGCAGACAAAGTCGCGGGCGGAAGCTAGTTGCACCATAAATAACAGAGTATCTGTCTGCTATCTGTCCTGTATTCTCAAGTTTCTTTGACCCGAAGTCCTCTTCATGTCACCTATTAGGCAACTAATCTATTCAATACATGCATGTTCTGAAACCAATTATCGAACAGTTCCGCTCTTAACTACAAAGTAAAAGCAATATGCAGCCCATTACGGCTAGTCGTAAAGGAGCCAATCCAAACTAATTAAGAAGGTTGTAAGGGTCATATAAACCCTATGAGGTAAGGCTTTGTAACTTGGAAGGAATACGTTTACGAGCGGAGCCCTGTTGACACTGAATCATGCATCGTGACGTCACTTTCGGTGAAGGCTTTAGTCACCCTGACCGAATTTATCATGTCCGTGACCTAGAACAGCGTTAATATAGTCAGTTCGATGACTTCTGCAGCCTAGTTGGTAGTGATGCTGTCTACGAAGCCGGAGGTCCCGGGTTCCAATCCCGGTAAGGCCATTTATTTGTGTGATGAGCACGAATAATTGTTCCTGAGAAATGGATGTTTTCTATGTATTTAATCCATAAGTATGTATATCATCGTCCAGTACCATAGTACAGGCTTTGCTTCGTTTGATTTGTGTAAGATTGTCCCCAAATATTAATTATTTATTTATTATTTACATACTTATATTTAGCCGAAAGAGGACTGAGTTGAAGAGTGAGAGGAGAGAGAGTAGAGATGGGCTATATTCTGTGACAGACCATCGTGGCTGGTTTATGGCTGGTGTAGCACTGAAAGTGGTTAGACACCATGCGGATGTCTTTGGGAGGGAACAAACACTGGATCTTTCGAGCAATGCTGGAAAGTCTTTGGGGGTAACCTTTGGGGAGACCGTGACATGATGGAGGTGCTGGGATCTGGGATATAATACGTACGTCAGTAATGGGATCCCCGCAGCCGTGGCAGCGGGGGCTGTGGTGAGCCGCGAAGCACGGCACGCAGTGCACGCCGCCATCATGCTGGTGGAACTTGGCTCCATCAATGGGCTTGTGGCAGGTTTGGCACTGGAAGTGCTCCGGGTGCCATTTCTTGTTCAGCGCTGTAACGATCTGTAAAAATGGAAACGTTCCATCATTATCTATTTCATTTGATTTAACGGTTTCGCGAGCCAACGTTTAATTAGGGTCAACTCGCCCCCCGCAGTTACGCTTATGCGAAACACAAAAACCGGCCAAGCGCGTGTAGGGTTCCGTAGTTGCGCGTCTGTCAATTTCACATAAGACTAGCGAGCGTCAGTAAACGCCAACTTAACGTTGGAGTTGCGTCGCCCGTGGACGTAATTATTGTGTTTATAATGTAATAAATAATTATTACATTATAAATAAAGTATCTCATATTTTTATTTTTCCATAAATTGGCATGGCTAACTTATATTTATTTTTCAATGGAATTTGTACAAAATTCTGCTTTTTCAAGTAAATTTTAAAATTTGTCGTCTATTACACACTTAATAGTCAGAGTTTACCACGTTCTAGTATTAAGGGTGTCTGAGCTAAGCCGCGGATGGACAGTCGGATAGACCTTGACTACTTTTTGATTACGGAATCCTAAAAAGTGGTATAAAAACATTAAACATATTATCTTCTACTGTATCGTGATAGCAAGCAAAAAATTACTACAAAAATGACGCAAAGAAAAATGTATTGTTATGTTTGCAAAGCACTTGATCGAAATAAGTAAAACTAGTAGGTACAATATTTCCCTTTGATATCCTAGATACCTAATCGAAGAAATTTAGAATTTTTCGTTAAAAATCTGATGTTACATATATGAAATGGGGTATAGCCAGCTTCAGCTCTCAATTGCTAGGTAGTACGCACGTTATTTAGGTAAAACAATAAGTGCATTACCTATCCATATATTGCATACTGATATTATAAATGCGAAAGTATGTCTGTCTGTCTGTCTGTCTGTTACCTCTTCACGCTTAAACCGCTGAACCGATTGAGATGAAATTTGGTATGGAGATAGTTTGAATCCCGGGGAAGGACATAGGATATTTTTTATCCCGGAAATCATCCCCTGAGGGAGTGAAATGGGGGATGAAAGTTTGTATCGAGCTACGATATAAACGAGCTCCACGCGGACGGAGTCGCGGGCAGAAGCTAGTTTGTAATAATACTGGGTACTTAAGTATGATAGTGTGGAAAGTACACGTGTTGTCCACATTACAATCGATCTAACCTGCCTGACCTAACGTAACCTAGTTCATGCTCAGTCTGACCTATAGCATTCTAACTTACAGTAACATATTCAATAAATATGAATACCTACATGTATTCTGCGGCGCTACCACGAACTTCGAAAATCGAGGTTCGGGTATTTCCACCTCTATCGCACTCCCTTACTCGAGTGACAGGGATGCATGTATTACGAACTTCGACTTTCGAAGTTCGTGGTAGCGCCACTGCTCAAAACAAAAGAAGGGCCATTTACATTTTTCTATTTTATTGGTAATTATGGACATAAACTAATTGATATGTGGCTAATCTATGATGTCTCGCTTCCTTCAGAATACCTACAACCTCTTTCATGCTGGTGTTTAAGTCTAATAGCTGGAAAGAATATATATTTCTGTTTAATATAATTTTCACTTAACAATCACTGTTCTTGTGGCCCCTATTTTCTTTTGGGTAGTATATTATACGGTTCTCTTCAAACGCAAACAATAAACAATATGTGTTTTACCAATTTTAGTTCATAGCGGTCAAGGCGGTTTAATTTTAAACTTTACTCACACTCATTAGTTTGGAAGTCAAGGAAAAAATCTTGGTCCAGTTTTAACGTAACGCGGCGAAAGTTGGAACTAAAACCAATGTATACATTTTGGTGACTTTTCTAAGAAAGTGGCGCCCTCATTGCAACGCACTTAATGCGGTTGTCTGTAATACAACGTTAGTTTTCCCGTTTCTAAAAGGCGCTTTTATGACGGCCAAAGGAATCTGTAGGGTTAGATTTTCGTTCCGAGTTTCCCCACCGGTAAATATAACTTTGCGCGTGCAACTATTTGGACATCGCTGAAAATAAACGAGTGAACACTTTTGTTCTCTGATATTTGTGGATTGTATTGTTTAATTAAAAGTGGGAATTCTGAAGGGAAACGCTTTTTTCAACAGAATTCGCTCTAATCGATTAATCATGAAAACATTGAGTTCGTTGCATATCGGTGGGTTCTCCAAAATCCTTTGGTATTTAAATTAATTACCACATACACACCAAATATGGCTATATTTTAAATAAGGATTATACTTGCATCCTTGTAAAGTCAGCATCATATAGTTAATAGCGGCCAAAGTAGCCAAATACACTCGCGGTCAAATATTTCGGGTCACCCTAAATTAAATAACTGCAATAGGTTTTTAAAAATATTTAATACCTGTTTTATTTACATAATATGCTATTCTTTACAATACCCAACTGTATTAGCAATTTCCTGGATCCTATCATAAAAATATCGATATCCAAAAATCACGATTATTGCGATATCTCGCTCCGTTAACGTTGTTTTTCTTCATGGGTTTTTACGAGTCCGATTTAAACCTGGTAACGTTATATTTATTTACTGTTATTAGCAGTTTATATGTAAAATTAAATAAAGATCATGACAGGACTAACTGTACAACCTCTTACGCACTATTTTAGGAAATATGACGGTATTTTACCGACCCGTATTCTTTGTCCGCGAGTGTATATCGGATCACGGCTTTATTACTATAGGAGTAAGGATGTGTTACGATATAATTGGCTACTTTGGCTGCTACTAAATATATGATGCTGAGTGTACCTGTGGTTTTATTTAGAAACAAATTAAATTATTGCCAACTTTGCAAATCGGAGGTTTTTTTTCCTGAGCTCTTTTGAAATATTAATTGTTACAATGGCTGACCTAATAGGGCTATATTTAAAATGTGGTTTATCCATCACACATTGACGTCATGTTTCCAATAAATTGCACTTATCTGTTATCAATATAACACTTATTGCATTGTGTACAATCTACCGCTTTAGCGTTTATACAAAAACGATTACTAATCCGCTACAATTTTGATAATAGGGGAGACTCAAAATGTATTAGGTACTTAAAAAGAAACAAGGCAAAAAAATATTGGCTAATGGCGAAAATCCCATTCAAAAATCGCAAAAAATTATGAAGCTCGTACAACCGTTTTAAGAGTCCGCAGTAAGCTCGGCCGAATTTCACCTTCCCATACAAACGTAGTTACGCTCTCATTTTAAAACTACCTGTTGGATTGTGACGAAACTTTGCATATACAATGACGTGAGGTATATCTATGTCTGTAGTTATTTTATACGGTTCCAGTGTATAAAACAAACGAAATACAGCAAAAACAAATTTTGTATGAAAAACTTAATTTCGCTGTATTGTTTTTACTATGGTACCTGAAGCTACACAAACTAATTACAGACATAGATATACCTCATGTCATTGTACATGCAAATTTTCGTTACAATCCAACACGTAATTTTAAAATGAGAGCGTAACTACGTTTGTATGGAGAATCGAGCTTACTGCGGTCTCTTAATGTTGCTCTTAACGCTAGCACGATCCTCGAGCGTCATAGTAAATGACAATTGTTTAATACCTTCTTAAAACTATGGACACTTATAACTTTCTAATTATATAACATCTTCACTAAAAATATGATCTTATTAGAATAGGATAGCCAATTTCTGTTTGATACTCTTTTTTTTCATTAACGTCAGCGTTCACTAGTCTCACAAACGCAAAATTAAACGTCATCCGCATACATTTTTATTTGACCAACAGTGTACTCTAAAAGCGATGCAGCTATAGTTAAAAGGGGGGTTTATTTTGAATACTAAATAATGACATTATGAAGCAACCTCATGTTCACAGCTAGCGAAGGATTTTAAAGCTTTCAGAGATGCCAAAACCTCCTAAGGAATGACCACAATTTTAATTACTGTCGTTGCCAAATTCCTCTCAAGCAATAAAGGTTTATTGATGACCTTTAAATACATAACTACAGTAGATAAGTACTTACCCTTCCACTGATTGCAGCATTGCAGCTAGCGCACACTGCGGGCTCGTCTTTGCTCGACTGAAACAAATAAAAGATTCCTTATTAGACTTCAATGCATGTAAAAAGTAGTAGGTTCCGTAGTCAACAAGGAACCCTTATAGTTTCGCCATGTCCGTCCGTCTGTCCGTCCGTCTTCGGCTTAGCTCAGTAAACCTTACAACCAGAAAACTGTAATTCGGCATGGGTATATAAATCAATCACGCCGACAAAACAGTAGAATACAAACTTGAAAAACATTTTTTTTTTCAGGGTTCCTCCCCTACACCTAAAGAAGGGTTTTTTTTTCTCGTTATTCCGGATAACTTGTTCAAACATATTATGGGTTTCTTCAAAAACCATTTTTCAAACGATTATTCTCAAATTATTCTAGCTTATACCAGTAATGGGAAGCCGATTTATAAAAGATTGTTACATAAGTTTCTTAAAATATCACGCCATTAGCCTGCGAATGTCAAAAGACGTTTTGTATAGTTGTCGAACCACCTTAATCCGTTTGGATATCTTCGACGTCGACTCTACAGAACCGAAAGATAAACAATAGTGGTCATACGCAGATTAGACCACCAATAAAGGTTTAATATAATCGAGCGATCGGCCTTGGGGCAACATGCAGAACGCATACGAATCAATACATAGTATAAAACAAAGTCGCTTCCCGCTGTCTGTCCCTATGTATGCTTAGATCTTTAAAACTACGCAACGGATTTTGATACGGTTTTTTTGATTAGATAGTGATTCAAGAGGAAGGTTTATATGTATATAGTACCCGCGCGAAGCCGGGGCGGGTCGCTAGTATCCAATAAAGATTTCGCAGGTCCCTTGACATCATGCTGTCTAAACCGGAAGCTCAGCTTTGGTTCATCATAATATAGCGCAACTGCAGGTCTATATCCAGCAATGGACGCCTTTCGGTTGATATGATGATGATGAATAGGGGTGTAGACTCGAAAATTATTAATACTCCAAAAGAAAGAAGGCAAAAAAAAATGCCTAGTGACGAAAATCCCATTCAGAACAGAACTCAAAGAATTACGAAGCTACAACCGTTTTAATATTGCTTGTTAGAGAGAAAACGCAAACAGTGTGTGACGTCACACTACGGGATTCTGCCGGGGGGCCGCGTCGACGGCGGCGCCGAACACGGTGGGCACGGCACATTGCCATCTATTAGTGACGTCACAATCTTCCAGCGTCATCGTTTCATATGAAGTTGCGTTAAGGGACAGAACATACCCCTTCTTACTCGTAAAACTTTGGACATAACTTCGTGATTATTTAACCGTTTGCGTTGTTTTTTTTTCTCCATTTGACTACATTTTTAATACTTTTTCGAGAAAATATGACATTATTGAATATTTTATTCAGTGTCCCTATTGATGGTAATGATAGCGCAGCTTGCTGTCCGCGCGGCTTCGGACCTACTCCACTGGGAGCGGGAGTTCTTCTCCTTTTGTCTAACTGTTAGACACATGTGCCTTATGTCAGTAACAATAAAGACTCTGCGTAGATATTTTTGAAACGTTGTTTGTAGATATTGGAGAACCCCGACTGTATCTACGTACGGACGTACTAAGTACCTACTTGTAGGTATAGGTACAATAGTAAATATTAATAGAAACTCATACCTGTTGACATAGCAAATACATTCAAAGAAAACATGTTTCGACCAATATATTTGTATGCCGACCGGCACCACAATAGCGATTCGAAAGCTAATGTAACACCTTGTACAGTCAAGTTCGAAAATATGCGCACGGGCAAAGCGATCGAAACTGTATTGTTAAAGGCATAAGATTGGTCAGATATTTTTAACCTTTGGGAACGTATATATATTTACGAGCTCGACTGTACTTAACTATGTTGGACAAATAAAATCTTTGAATTATTGCATCTTTACAACTAACAATTAATAAAAGGATTAACATTATCAAGTATACAAGATGAAATTTTATTCGTGATACAAAATAGCAAAATGTGAATCTATATTCATGATTCTGAGACACTTATATGAAATAGCTGGACTTTTTCTGGCATAACACAAAGTTGGTATGGTAACGGCCGACCGAAAAGATGTATAAACAGCTACTTTTTTGGCATAATACAAGGTTGGCATTATACTAAAAGATCCCATAAAAAAACATCAATACATTCACATTTTGCTGATTTGGATCACGAATTAAATTTCACCCTGTATAAAGGACAGGTCTCCACGTGGCATGCAGTCGCACACAAATATGCCTGATAAAGATTTCGTGGGTCCCATGACATCACCCTGAACAGGAAGGCGTGGGCTAGTGAGTGCGTGGTGTCGGTGCAGTTTATCCTATTTCATAATTTTCAACACATTTGCTTGTAACCTACCTCTTATTGTGTTGGTTTTTGGCTAATAATCCTGGATATTTAACACGCGTTTTATAACATTACGACACTCGTGTGTTATGGTTTATGGTTATATCCCGATCAAGTCACGTTGGCACCTTGCAGCAAGATTGTATGCATGAACACGGTGCATTCTTAAATTAACCGGGTTGTACAGAATGTACCGTTTTTTTTTAATTTTCGTCATATGGATTCTTACTCGTCTAAACAAATTAAATCCGTTTTGTTAATTAATTGACTATTTCTTTTTGGATATGATATAGAAACGTTTATTTTAGTATAACTATTCACTTTTGATAACATTTTACATGAATTAATAAAGATAACATTTTAAAACGAAAATATTTATTTTATTTTGTCTTGGCTGTTTAGAGATTTCATCTAAGTCTGGCTTCACACATGCGCGCGCACTGCGCAAACTTCACGAAAAAAACCGTTGCGCGCCATTATAGGTTATTTCACAGATATTTGTAAACATTATGAATGCGTGTTTGGTTATTAACGAAAATGTTGACTCGTGGTGACTTAGAAAAGTGATAAATAGAATGGACGCCACTGGAAATTCTTAGCGATATATAGGTACAATATGTGAGTAAAAACCTGTTGCCATCAATAAGTAAAGAAAATAACTTGGCAGGCCTATAACATTTTCATCTTATGAAAAGGTTTTTTCCTCGCAAAATGCGTTGAAAAAGTCGTATGAAAAAAAAAAACTTTTTGTTTTTTAATTAACACTGGCGGGCGATTTCTACAGCTCACGGAGCCACTAGTTTTGACCTTTGTCCACTTATGTTGTATTTCCCTTAACGATTTTACCATGGTAGTTATAAAGCAACAACAATCACAGTAGTGTCACTATAGTCGTACGGCCTGACTCATCTAACCTGCATAACCCAAGGGTTCATCATTTAAGAGTATTCGACACAAGTCGTCCTGAACCCATTGTCCCATAAAGAAACCTACATTGATGCGTACACGCTTTCGTTAATAGGCTCCATATGTGCCACGGCGGCATTGCATGCTTCCTCAATGCATTGTCGAACTTGCCGACCTAACAGCATTTAGGTCAAGAACGATGCATTACTGTTCTCTGTAATTAAAACATGCCGCGTGTTTGTAACCAACCTTTTTTTAAGTTAGGGGCATGCATTGACACACCGTTCGCCCGTGTGTGTGGGACTACCGTACAGAAGGCCCAGACTACCCACTAAACCCCCAACGATTGTCCAACCATGTCGCTGCCAATGAGGGCCAAAGGTTCGCTTAACGCATTCTAATTTGACCCTTGTTTGTAACTAACCCGGTATAACTAGCGACGATATTAGCCATTTGTGTTTTGCATTGGCTGAGCGAAATGAGAATGTGGCCAATACACTTACTTTACTCTTGGGTCTTGAGGTTCGATTGTTATGCAACACGCAAAGGTGCGGTTTTGGGAAAGAGGGCCAAATGCATGTCAAATAGTTTACTTATACATTATAATTATAAGACTATTAATGTTATTGTCAGTGATAAGGATCCGGGAACCCACTCAATGGTTCTCTAATCTATACTTGAAAGAAAGAAAAAGAAGAAAGAAAATAATTTATTAGCGTAAAAATTTCGGTACATAAAGGTAAAAATAACTACAAACAATTTGACCACAATATTACGCTAAAAGGTCCTCACTCAGCTTGGTGTCACGGAGCGAGCCACAAGACGCGCTCCGTGACGCTGATTTTCAGTGAGGCCATTAAAAAGCAAGATGCCACTGAAAGAATACAATATACTATACAATAAAGACATAACATCAAATTTAGCGACTCTGTCCGCGTGGAACTCGTTTAATATCGTAGCTCCATACAAACTTTCATCCTCCATTTTATCGCTCATTTCACCTTCGAAGGAGATTCTCTCCGGGATAAAAACTATTCTATGTCCTTTCCCGAGATTCAAATTACATCATCGCAATCGGGTCAATGGTTTACTTTCGCATGTATATGCATACTAGCTTCCGCCCGCGACTTCGTCTGCGTGGACCCGGGATAAAAACTATCCTTTATTTTAATCCGGGCTATAAACTATCTTCGTGCAGTTTCATCCCAATCGCTTGAGCCGTTTAAGCGTGATTGAGGAACAAACATCCAAACATGTAAACATCTAAACATTCAAACTTTCGCATTTATAATATTATACTAGCTTCCGCCCGCGGCTTCGTCTGCGTGGGCCCGGGATAAAACTATCCTATATTTTAATCCAGGGTATTAACTATCTTTGTGTAAATTTTCATCCAAACCGGTTGATCCCTTTAAGCGTGATTGAATAACAAACATCTGAACATCCAAACTTTCGCATTTATAATATTAGTAGGATATTTGTAGGACAAGTAGGATACATCATTCTCGATTTCGAAAATTATTTCAATTTTGTATTAGATCTTTGGGATGGACATAGGCTATATTTTATCCTGTGGCTCTGTCTGGGTTTACGCGGGTGGAACCGCGCGGGCAGCTAAATTATATATTTTTCTGGTACTAAGTGTATGGATTTTTTAATGCAACCCTTTCAAGGAAAATGTTAATATTATCATGGAATATACATTAACTCGCGGTATATATAGATATATGACATTGTAATCAATAAATAATTGACTTGTGTCAACTGATAACATTACATTTGCATAATTTCTTGACTTATATGCATCATGACTATCATGAGACGTGACTGCATTGGACATGTTTACCCGTATACTGTAATTAATTAATAGCTCATAAATTGTAGAAAAATGGGTTTTTGATGCAATGATTATCGTCTGTTGTTTAAGTTAAAGAAACAATCAATCACGTATGCGGAAGTGATGGGACGGGGGCTATTATGGAATCACGTGAAAGATATCAGACAGCCAAATCCAAACTACTTGATGTTATAAAATGCGAAAGTTTCTGTTTGTCTGTCTGTCTGTTACCTCTTTACGCTTAAACCGCTATATAGAGGAAATGTGGTATAGAGATAGTATGAGTCCCGGGGAAGGACATAGGGTAGCTTTTATCCCAGAAATCATCCCCTATGGATGTGAAATGGGGGGTGAAAGTTTGTATTGAGCTACGATATAAACGTGTTCCATGCGCTCGGGGTCGCGGGTAGAAGCTAGTTGGTATATATTTGCGAAGAATTTCAGTTCAGTTCGGTGTGTATGTGGAATGTGAAGGGCCCCCTGTCTGCCTGAATAGAGGTTACCTCCCATAGTCAAGTGAGGTAGTCTTTGTCCAGTAGTGAGCCTTCGTGTCAAAGGATATCAGCACCCAAAGTCTGGAAGATGCAAATTAAGACGATCAAGATCTTTTTAACCCCCGACGCAACGAGAGGGGTGTTATAGGTAACGTGTCTGTGTATCTGTGTATCTGTCTGTGGTATCGTAGCTCCCAAACGGATGAACCGATTAGAATGCGGTTCTTTTTATTCGAAAGCTGATATGATCCCGAGTGCATGTTTCATGAAAATCTGCCGTTTTTGAGATATTGGGCTTTGAAATGAAAATTTCGGCATTTTTCAGCTTTTCTAAGTTGTTAGTTATTACAAGCTTTTAATTAACTTGCAATGATTGTTGGTCCGGGTGGAATCTTGCTACTGAATTTTAAAACTGATATCTTCAACCGATTGAGCTAAAATTTTGGGTAAAGGTATAGTTTGGATGACAATTCAATATTATTGTACCTATCATCGACCTGACCCCGTATCATGGTCGGCCTTATCACACGATGAGTGACAAAATAGAGAGTCCGTCTCGTTCTATTGAACGGTTTCAGCCAGTAACGGACGCTTTATCTTGTCACTTATCGTGTGATAAGGCCGTCCATGCTGCGGGGTCCGATGTGATGATGGAGTCAGAAGGTGGCCATGGGAATTCAGCACTTACCCAACGTAACCCCGTTGAGTTTGGGCTCGTTACAATCATCTCAATGGGGTATACAGAAAAGTACAGTCGGCAATAAAAGTTTGTATCAAAAATGATTTTTTGACAGACACTTATTTTTCAATATTTTATTCCACCATTTTGTTGGCGTTTTTATTTTACTCTTAAATAAAAAAAGTTAAATTTGACAGACACTTATTTTTTCAACGTTTTTATTTTAGTCTTAAATAAAAAAAGTTAAAGTTGGAAGTCTGATCTGAAGTCCTGCTTTATTGTAAAACCACGTTTCATAATGCATGATCCTTGTGTATTATTCCATTGCATCACGCCAATAGCCGCCAAGTGCACGGTAAACAAAACCAATTGACAAGTCACTTACGGCTGATATACGTGTCGCCGCAAGATAGCTTCATTATGGTTGCTGTACCAGTTCCACGCGACACGATGGGTGTGTCCTTGCAGGTTAAGACTGTTAAGAGTCCGCAGTAAGCTCGGCCGAATTTCACCTTCGCATACAAACGTAGTTACGCTCTCATTTTAAAACTACCTGTTGGATTGTGACGAAACTTTGAATATACAATGACATGAGGTATATAATGTAACTACGTCGGTTAAGTACTGAATTCTCATGGCCACCTTCTGTCTCCATCATCAGATCAGCTCAATGGTATCATAATATTGAATTGTCACCCAAACTATACTCATAACCAAAATTTCAGCTTAATCGGTTGAGGTTAACTGGTTCAAAATTCAGTTCCAAGATTTGTCCCACACTAAGGCTGAGACCGTCGGCGCTGACAGGCTAATATGTGACGATAATATCTGACGATCGTCAGCATATCACACATCAGCTGCGCGCCGACCGCTCGGCGCAGACGGTCAGCGTGACACTAAAACCATCCTAACAAACTGATAAAATAACGAACAAACGGAAAGGTCAAGTTAAATAGAAGCTTGCAATAAAAATTGCACACTTTCATGAACGGTGTACTGAAACTTCCAGCAAAGTTTGATTGTGGATTGGATACCGCAAAATGTTAAAGACGGCCTTGTAGCTGTGCTAATTGGTTGTATGAAAACACCCGCGGATACAAAAGCGCTTTGTGCTCTCACTGGAATCCTATAATCAGATCAACCTTCCTTCTGCACTGCAACTGAACAGTGTGGGATTATTGTATTGTTGCATACTTCAAAATTTTATTCATTCTGACCGAAATGTATTTTCGATTAACTGAGTTGGGTCCTTAATGTCACTATAAGAGATTAAGAAATCGTAGAGGATATAAACGAAATTGGACGAGACCTTGGCGTTTATCAATCAATCAGTCAATCAATTTTTATTGCGAGAACATAGTTACATAAGATGGCATAACAAATACAGTGTTGCTTATGTTCTACCAAAAAAAGGCATGCTAATTAACAATTTCATAATATTCAATCGGTTCAAAGCTTTTTTATGTCAGACTATTAAAATAATTATTGGATGTCATATCAAGATTAAAATAAATTAGTTGCATTCAGAAACATAATGATTTTACCGTATTTAATGTTAAGACGATGAGAATAATTAAAGCTAAATAGAAGGTAACACAAACCAAACAGGTAAATTTTTTTTTAAATACGAACGAAACCTACAAACTGCGCTACTGAAATGATTTTTGTTGAGCAAATCATAGTCCTTGATTTTAATTAATACGTCCGCGATAACAGAGGGAAAATAATATAGGTATTCGATAACTTTTATCTGTACTTGTTGACCGTATCTTGTATATAGATTATTATTTATCGATGTTTTTTTTCCGTAATAGAAAAAACCAAAATGTTTTGTCACTAGGCACTAGTCATAAACGCATTGAATCAAGAAATTTTAGCTCCATTGTGTGACTCATTTTACAATTTTTTCGACTGGTGAAGAGTAGGACAATGCCTCATACTCTCCACTATACAAGGTGTAACAAAAATAGCGTCGATCCGTTTAAGGACATAACAGGTACCGTGTTCTGATAAGAAAAAGCTAAAAGAAAAATTTTCTTGACGCGATTTTTTTTAAAGATTTGATTTGTATGGAGCGTTGGCTGACTGAGGCGACCTGCTCCATACGAATGTAAAAAAAATCTTTTAGTTTTTAGTTTTGCTTATCAGAACACGATACCTGTTATGCCCTTAAACGGATCGACGCTATTTTTGTTACACCTTGTAGGTTAGGCTTAACTCAGTCCTCGCTTGCGCGGGGCGCGGGCGCGGGCGTGGGGGTAAGACGATAACGGGGCGCTGAGCTTCGCCTCCCCGCGCAGTCGAGGACCGAGTTAAGCGGTCCAAATATAGCCAAAAAATCCTATGCCTATGGTAAGTTATGATTTCATATTGGCAACATTTCTAATATTTAATACTTTATGTTTATGATTCAACCAGGCTCCAAACAGGCTCCAAACAGGCTCCAAACAGGCTTGTCTTCAAAAAGTCCTTACAAAATTTATTTGCTGGCAGAACTAAAAAAATATCTATCTGATTTGTAAGTTTCATCTATATTCATATGTATGTGTATGTATGTATTAATAGGTAAGTATTTATATATTGTTATATCATATTATATTATATTGTATCGTATTTTACTATATTAGCCATCCAATCTTTAGATTTGTTAGAGTTTTTGTTTTAAATTAAGTTGCACTGCCCAAATTTTATCTGCTTTGCCTTAAGGTTGAGTGGTAGAGAATGCTCTATAGCATTAAGTCCGCCTTTTGTACCATAAGATATTCTTTGGTGCAATAAAGATTAAATAAATAAATGATTTAAAGTTTGCTGTGTTCATGCTTGAAAAGCTAGGATTTGCATTTGCAAGCCTAAATGGCTTGTAAAATGGCTGGTCCTGACACTACTGACCAGAGACAGGGGCAGGAGATTCACACTTATCTGATGCGCATTGACTGACTAACTCAAAAGGAGCTGTCAATCAGAGCGCATCAGATTAGTATGAATCTATCCGTATTACATGTAACAAACCGATATTTTTGTCACGACTTGGGGCCCATTTCACGAAGCTACAAGTTACAAATTACAAGCGGAAGTCTCTTTCCAATACCTTTTGATAGAAAGAGACTTCCGCTTGTAATTTGTAACTGAAACGGGCCCTTGCTTGACAAGTATGAATCTGGCTTAATAATACGTAGTGTACTGTACTTATAATTATAACTGTGGCGGCGCGTGAAATGCAATGAAATAATCGAAATAAAATGAAAATATTCGATGCGAGCATCGAGAGCAAAAAAAAAGGTGTGAATGAGTTTTAGAGTAGGTTAAATAAATAAAAGTAAAAAAAGACCGGGTTGCATTCCGGGAGTGCCGGCAGAAGTGAAAACTCAATGTCATTTTAACAGTTTTTCGATCAGCTTACGTGTCCGTCTTACGAATTTCCCAATCTCTCTAATCTCACGGTCACGTGACATCTTACGGTCACGTGACCTGTGGCGAGTTTAACAATTTTTCCCCATCACAAAAAGTGCACAGCGCCGCTAAAAAAGTTTTCATTTAAAAAAATAACTTTTAAGGCCAGGGAATTGGCTTTTATGGGCCCTCCGCTACTGGTTTATAATGTTCATGCCCTGTGTCCGAAATCGACCAGGAAATCATCATACTTATATTGATGGTTAAAATACAGCCCTAGCACCTTCCTTTACGCAATTCCGATCTATGTCTTTGCGATGGCTGTGAACCCTGCACAGCACGAGAATAGTCTTACGTGGGTGCCATTGTCGACCTCACTCCAGCGATGCTATTCACCTGTCTTGACTCATCACCACGTTCCCAGTATATCTTGACACTATGATTCATAACAACTGCGCGTAATCGGAGCTCAGACTAACACGCTGATTCTGTTTTATGAATTCTTGCCCAGCCCAATTCGCGCAGATTGATATAAATGATCACAATGGGATTAGGTCAAAGCCAACAATCGTAGTTAATACTACGCGGAATACCCATTTAGTGTTAATACACTAAATGGGTATTCCGCACCGCGTTACCAGACACAAAGAAGTGGGTCGTGTAATACATTTAAAAACACAATATGTTCCTCATGTTTTTGAAAGTCGAAGACCCTGGGGTCCAAGGGGTTTAATTTTTGGTTTTGAATTTTGAAATATAGGTATCCACATTGTGCTTCATCTCGCAGCCTGTAGACGCTCACGACTACAGAAAAATCATAAGCGCGTTACCGACCCTTTATTGATTTGAGGATTCGTTGTGTTGGCAGCTAGATACAGATGCAGTTCCTCGCTATCGACACAGCGCATCGTGTCTTAAACTTCACTGTCTTCTTTACGTCGATTCCTAAAACAGTAATCCTACTAATATTATAAATGCGAAAGTTTAGATGTTTGGATGTTTGTTACTCAATCACGCTTAAACGGCTGAACCGATTTGAATGAAATTTTGCATGAAGATAGTTTATAGCCTGGATGGATATGATATAGGATAGATTTTATCCCGGGTCCACGCAGACGAAGTCGCGGGCGGAAGCTAGTCTAAAAATAAAACAGAAGTAAGTACTTAGTCTGCTTACTCCGCATAAAGGAAGTCGTATTGAACGCGAATTTCCGATCAGTGTGCGAGTTTGTAGTTCCATCGCCGACACAGTTAACTGATCATCCGTGCACTTTTTGCGTATTGCAATAAGGGTCAGGAATGGTTAGTCAACTGGGTTGGCGATGGTTCGTTCTCTGACAATAGCACTTTCAGACATGTGTCAATTTTGTCAATGGCTTTTCTTTTTAGTGCCCTGATCATGCTCTGGACCTCTCAGCACTTAAGTGTAGGGACTAACGTAGTTATTTAAGTTTAATTGTAATATTTTTATATGGACTACTTTGTCCGAATTAAATGCTTTTTTTTTCAGGGCAATACCTACAGCTCTTGTCACTCTCATTGGCCATTTCCCACGTGTCTGTGTGATTTAATTAAATTTCTTGGCATACAACACGCGAATATAAAGGTTTTATTTGAATGCATTTCACTGTCTAATGTTACTATGTGGTGACAGTGCTAATATTGCTGTCATTTTTAATGATTACCGGACTTTGTTGAAAGAGAATAGACAATTTTTGTAGACAGTTAGTGTCTACTTACTCTTAACCACAATATGACGTTGAACTAATCCGCACGTAAAAATTCCAAAAAAATACTGAAGATTTGCTATGTCCAAATATAAGACTGCACGATAAATCTACTACTTGTTTAATGGTTTTTTTTTAATATTAATTGTTTTACATGATTATTTGATTATCTACTTAAAGCGAATTAAAAAATTCCTCCCAAGTCATTAGGACTACTGATCCCGTCCATTATTGAAGACTTAATAACCCCGCTAGCGTCCAATATATCGTCACCTACATGTTACAATGAATTTATTTATCACAGTGACAAATCGAGCGCAGCGTTTGCCAACAGTATTAGCGGCTAGCGGCTGACGGAGCCGTTTAGTTTAGGATTCCAGTGTTGCGGACCGAGACGAAAATAGCTTTATTACAGAACAAAAAGATGTAGCTAATAACGAAAGTCCGACAAAATTTTCCCCGCAAATTGCAACTTATTGGTTGCAATCAGCAATCCTAAAGTCACAAAACAGAAATTAGCTGTGCAGGGGAATGAGATACGGTTTTCGATATATCATATGACACATCATGAGTCATAACCACGATCATATGCCGATTGTATTCTTCAATAACTTAATGCGCTTCGTGTAGCAGAATTTGTCGACATACGTTGATATGACCTCTGTGAAATTTGTTTATATATCAAGCTGTTTATTATAATTGAAACATAATGGATGAGAAGTGCTGGGTTGTCATTATTTCCTAACAAACCCGAACTACAAGGTGGGTTAATCTTAAATAGATGATATCTTCTTGAAAGATGGTGAAAAGCATAAGGCAATGGTCGAAGGTGAACAACACCGAAGAAAAGACAAGAGGCAGTAGAGGTCCGCAGACGATGACGATGAAGAGTCTCGTTCGATGTTCTCCTTATGACTGGCTCAAACCTCAAGCAATCATTCCCAAGATACACTAAACAGTGTCATCGAGACAATGCTTAAAGAGCGCATCGGCCACCTATACAATCAAGGTCAATTGGTTTTTAATTGTTGCCTTTAATTAGTGTTCAAAATTGACTGGATGATCGCACACCAATAGAACCAGAAAACTTCGCTTAAACCCATTAAAGTGAAGCCCATGGACAAACAATGAATCCTATTATCTGCCAAGTGGCTCATGCTCCTAATCGTTCGACTGGCTATCGCCAGGTGTAACAGTGCCAGTCTTCTTCATGCATACGCATTCCAGACCGAATTTTCCCCAGGTGTAGGCGGAGCGGCGTAACGCATTCACGAAATCGTATTTATAATACACATCCTCTAAATAACACGTTCTATGAGACTACAACGGTGTTGTGCTTATGCTTTTTTTCTTCTAAGTGACTGGATTGTTTCGGCCGGCGCCGCGCATTGTGGATACACTGATTTATTATGCTTTAATATTAACTGGCATAATGCCATAAACAACGCTCTTATTCTCTTAGAAGCAGAGTATATTTTAGTATAAATGCACGTTCCTATTTCAGGTATTCAATGCACACCTCGTAGTTCTTAATGTGTGTGCGGGAGAGGCGATAATAGAATAGTTAACTTATCTGTTTATTTTGACTTTTAATACAAAATTACTTTGTATGAGTTAGAGCGGAGCGCGCAGTGTTAGTTGAGTTTGAGAAGTTTAAGAAATTGTTTTGTTTTTTTACTGCCTTCTAAATATGTAATATTAAACATTACATAATTCGAAGTTTTTTTTATCCATAATATATCTCAGATTTTATTGTTTGAGGATAGCGTCTCAGATGTAAAGGGTCTCCAAACGTCAAACGAAACCAGAAATAATATGAATATTTTCTCGTCAGGAAACTGCTAATGAGTTGGTCGTGTCTATTATCGAATTATTAATTTCTTAATTTGATATCTTATTTGTCCAAGCGTTGAGCGGATATTGACGTTAACATTATTACCTATTCACTTTATTTAATAAACTGTGATATCATTGCATAAAACGTCACCCATTCAATTCCATTTGGTCCTTTTGTTGATATTTTTCGACTCCTGATTACCAAATAATATACTAGTTATCGAGATTCTTCTACGCACGCGCTCAATGGTTCCGCCAATATCTTTAGAATGCCAGGTGTCAGGTATTTAATCGCAAGTAGTGTCTATCCCGATGTTGAGTATCACTTATCGTCGGTGAGATTGCCATATCCGTTTGTGCATAATTTACGTCAAAGAAAATAATGCTTAGTAATTATACGTATGGTATTATGTCTCTTAATTCAAACCGTGCACATAACGGATTTGGCAATCTCACCGACGTTATGTAGGTTTCATATCTCAATATTAGTAGTTCGATTCACGAAGAAGGGCTCCACTTCTATAGGCGCTATGGCCAAAACACAACCAAGTACGCAAAGAGGAGCAGATGTATCATTGTAGAAAATCTAAGCTTTGTATGGGTCAATGGGAATGAAAGGGGAGATCTCGGCAAAAGTCCATCGTCTTGATCGGAGGAATACTAAAGATAGGTGAGGATGCTGTGTCGCGTAAATCTTCGTATAAAAGTTATCGTGTTCTATTCTTCTACAGCACATGCGCAATAGGGAATATGCATGTGATTCAGAAATGGCCAAAAAAAATCATGAGTAATCTCTATTGCTTAATAAATATACTCACATGATTATTTTTACAAATGATCATGTTTCTATTAACAAACTTAATTATTTAAAAGTAGTATTTTTCAAATTCCCTCGCAAATTTTCAAAATGCAATGCTATTGGCCGAGCGAAACGTGACGTCACCGTGCGCTCGGTGTCTACTGTTAACAGGTCGTTTGTATGATTATTGAAAGTTATTCGCATTGTTTTGCCGCTGTTTATGATAAACAATCAGTGTTTTTTGGGAATTATTAACTGAAAGCAGTGACTCCTTGTGAAGAAGACTCGCCACAATGACTGGAAGCGGTTTTGTCAAGGCTAAGTCGGATAATCTGCCTGAAATTGATGTGTTCATGATGACTAAGTACGTACCTCGTAGGTGTCTTTCTTAAATAAGTGGAATAAAAAACTAGTACATATGTTCATTACCTAATCAAAGATATGTTGGTATTAGGAATGTTACATGGTGAGAACATCTTTATAAACATCAAATTATGTTGTTTTCGTCAAGGCTTATAAATAAAACAAATTTGTGTAGGACACTCAGTAGAAACGATTAAATTCTTTCAACTTCGATCAACAGTGCAAACATTAACTAAAACCAAACTTAGCTAAAACGTTTCGTGATCAAAATCAACACTCGTAGTCATCTGTTGATCAACAAAAATCATAATATTTTGTAATATTAATAACTAAAAAAATGGGAATCAGAATAGTTTTATGAATAAGTATATACATTTTTAGGTTAGGTTATTGTTTATATTGTTCGGGTGTCCTAATAAAAAAGATTTTAGGTACAAACATATTTAATAATCACTTCGAAATGATGTTCGTAACAATATAAACTACTCAAACACGATACATTATATCTCCTCATCGCCTTACACCCCTTTTTCCTTATATTTTAAATCTTTGGGCATATGAAAATATATCATGTCAGGTGCAGTTTAGTGTTATTTTCACAAATAGGCGCAATACAATATTTATAATAAGCTTTGTGTGCTCTTCCGTTACAATAAGTTGATCTTACAAGCTTTAATAACTCACTTTTACTAAAACTGTGAATCAAACACTTTGTTGTTTATTTATTCTAAGTGCACGGTGACGTCACAAAATGAGCGCGCCAAAATGGCGGCGTTTTAATCGTCCGAAAACGATAGTAGTTTTAATTATTATTTTTTAGCTCATTCAATAATATTGTGAAAGTGTTGTATTTTTTTCCAGTTATATAATTACTTATAGAATAGTTTAAAAAAATGAAAAAAATGCATGAATATACCCTATTGTTCCGCATCTTTGGAATGACAGGTGTCAGGTTCTTAGAAGGTTATCAGTCCCGTGACGCAACTCACATACGTGGGTGTCGATCGAAAATATATCAAAAGCCACGTGCAATTCGACTCCATCCGTGCGAAATCATTTTAACAAAAGTACAGGTGTTGGTTTCTTAGACATCACGTTAGTTTCGACGTGGATTAAAATGGACACAAAAGGACAATAAGTGCTAGGATTAGTTTTCATTTTTAACCATGCAATAAACCGAGAAAGATATAACCAGAAGACATTCCACATCGCATACCAGTCAAACGCTATTCACAAAAACTTTGAAGACATGTTTGATGACGGATGTACTCATATTACGATCCCGAGACACCTTTTTCGTTTGATTCATTTTCATAAAATTAATATTCCTACAACAATCTCCGCGGCTTAGGATATTCTTATGTTCACATTTCTTTAGTATTCCTCCAATGGACGGTGGACTTTTGCTGAGATCTCCACTTCCATTTCCATTGACCCATACAAAGCTTAGATTGTCTAAGATTATGGACCATGCAACGCATGATGATGCATTCTACTCCTCTTTGCGTACTTGGTTGTGTTTTGTTTATAACGCCTGTAGAAGTGGAGCCCTTCTTAGTGAATTGAACTACAAATATTGAGCTATGAAACCTACATAAGTGATACTCAACATCAGCATAGACACGCTATACCGAAGGCTTTGTACCTAAATGCATGCGATTAAGAGTCCGCAGTAAGGTCGGCCGAATTTCACCTTCCCATACTAACGTAGTAACGCTCTCATTTTAAAACTACGTGTTGGATTGTAATGAAACTTTGCATATACAATAACATGAGATATATCTATGTCTGTAATTAGTTCATATGGTTCCAGTTTATAAAACAAACTAAATACAGCAAAAACAAGTTTTGTATGAAAAACTTAAATTGTACTATGGTATCTGAAGCTACATAAACAAATTACAGACATAGATATAACTCATGTCATTGTACGTGCAAAGTTTCATTACAATCCGACACGTAGTTTTAAAATGAGAGCGTAACTACGTTTGTATGGAGAATCGAGCTTACTGCGAGCTACGGACTCTTAAGTTACACCGCATCTTTTTTACACTCAAGACTAGTCTATGACCGCAATATTGTCGTCGCTACACAACTTCTAAGCAGCACTGTTCAGCGGCCATCAAATAATATTCGAACTCAATCTTCGTTGATACGAATAATTAAGATGCTATCGAACTAGACGTACTGAGAATGCAACATATGAACAGTTCACCTTGACATTGGCATTCGAGATCTGTAAATAGTTTGCATGCTAAAAAGAACCAGATATCTACAGCAATTAATAATTTAGTGAATAAGTTTGATAACTGGGAACGTAGGAACACAGAAATACTACAGATAAAATAATAGACTACCTTACTTTTTTCAATCTGTTGGAAACGCTTGAATTAGATATAGACATCTACAAAAACAATAATAATATTCAAAGATAAGGTTTTTGCGACGTTAATCATCCCATTTGTATTTGTTAAATGATTATAATGTGAGCGTCTATCATTTCTATCAATCTGTCAGATGTTAGATGGTCCATCAGATAGCCTTTAATGTAAAGTTGATTTGGAACTGAATTCTAGTCTAAATAGTAAATCGATCAATTACTTGAAGGGTCATACAGAAATTTAGTTTCGCGTTTTCCTGTCAACATTGCCAAAGTAATTAATTTAGGCTCTGAAGCCTAATTTTTGGTTGCACTTTTAATCGGCGTAAACAATAAGGACCACATTTGAGAATACTTGTTTTTTTGACTTTGTGTGACCCTTAAACTAAAGTATTTGTACTTATGTATCATTTTTTTTTATTTGTGTTATGATTTAAGAACAATTTTGCAATTGAATTTGCCGTAATGGTAATATTGGTAACATTATAGAAAATATTGGTCTCACTTGTATAATTCCAACGGCGATGGCAAGTTATGGATTTCTTGTAAAGTATAGCTACTTGTTTTCAGTGATCTTTTACAGGTAATATCAAAGTTGTCATAAAACTGTATCAGCGCTATTGCGATAACGATAACTGTTCATGGCTCTTTATGGATAAGAAAGTACTGCGTAGTGCGTAGGCAGACCTACCTTAATATTCGTAATGTTACAAGTCAAGGTTAAACTTGTGCCTGAATAGTTTGAATCTAACCGTGATCTAACCTTTTCCAACAGCGGTGATGTTATTCAGTCCACGAAATAAAGAATCCATGGATTCTTTATTCCGTGTTCAGTACCTACTATTATCACGACCGTAGACGGGTTCTTTTTTATTTGTCAAATGAATACTAAAGTAAAGTTGATCCTCGATTCACAATCGTTATGTATATGTAAGTATGTATTTGCTCGCTCTCTCTCGTCCATGAAAAGAGCCTGTGCCCAGCAGTGAGACGCATTATAGGCTGATTTATTTATTTAAGAGTCCGCAGTAAGCTCGATTCTCCATACAAACGTAGTTACGCTCTCATTTTAAAACTACGTGTCGGATTGTAACGAAACTGCGTGTACAATGACATGAAGTATATATATGTCTGTAATTAGTTTATGTAGTAGCTTCAGATACCATAGTAAAAAAAATACAGCTAATTTAAGTTTTTCATACAAAACTTGTTTTTGTTGTATTTCGTTTGTTTTATAAACTTGAACCATATAAACTAATTACAGACATAGATATACCTCATGTCATTGCCTCATGTCAAATTCATTAAAATCCAACACGTAGTTTAATAATGAGAGCGTAACTACGTTTGTATGGGAAGGTGAAATTCGGCCGAGCTTACTGCGGACTCTTAAGTATGCATCTTATGCGATTTTGTTTATCACCTTGTCCAGTTTCAATAATTTCTTAGAAAAGAGGTATAATCGCCGATTTTAGGTATCATCATATAGATGTGGATAATAATGAATACATTTAAGGTACTCTTCGAGATCGTATAATGAATATTTTTAGTGTTCCGCACCAAAATTGGTCCAACGGCACACTTATGCGATCACTCGGAGGCTGTCCGTCTGTCACAGCCAGTTTTCTCGAAAACCGTTTGACATAGGAAGCTGAAATTTGGTATAGATATAGAAATATATGGCCTAATTAAATAAATACAGTCCAAAAGGTGTAAACCCCAATAAAGGGGACAGTTTGAGGTGATGATAAGGGGTTTCTCAATTTTTTATATATTTAAGTAACGATAGTTCTCTTAAAAACCATAATTTGGCGAGTGCGTGACGTTTTTCTGCCAAAAAATCTATATATTGAACTGCAGCCGAACAGAATAAGATTAAGAATTAATTAATTTACCACGCAAAGAAAAAGGAAAATCTCAATTGGTCTTCCAGGTTTGGGGTTTCCTTAATATAAAGGATACTTTCGTTAGCCAGAGTATTTTTCCCCAAAACAGTTTTGCGATGACATTGTAAAGCCTGTTTTAAGCATTTCTTTAAATTTTTGCTCCAGGGCGCATCGACCCAGATTTCGGTATGTTTTATACCCCACTAAAACGCCTATTCTCGTAATCTGGCGCGCACACCGTGTGCTCAGGAGAAAACATATTTATCACAATAATAATGCTGGCCAGTGAAGATGTGTGTGTGTGTCATACTGTACTTCTGAAAATAGTCTTAAAAGGTTACACTTTAGCGCATAAAGAAACAGAAGTGTGCGAATTCTGTGATAGAGTCTGTCAAGCGAGTCGTGTCCCTGGAAAATGGCGGCAAATTAAAAAAAAACACATGCCGGTAACCCGGAATGTATGGCGGCGTAATAGGTACTTATAACTGACAGTTTATTTCATAGGTAAAATTGTGTCTATATAAAGAACTAGCCTATACTAGCTTCCGCCCGCGACTTTGTCTGCTTGGACCCGGGATAAAGACTATCCTATATTTTAGGCTATAAACTATCTTTGTGCAAAATAATTGACAGAGTATCTAAAAATACACACATTTTTTTGTTAGCTTTTTGTATTTTTTTCTAAAACGGTTTTTTGCGCTTTATACAGCTCAAAAGAGACTCGAACGCACGATTATTGTCTTACTTTGCAAAGTTTAGGGTTAAGCGTGATTGAGTAACAAGCATCCAAACATCTAAACATCCAAACATTCGCTGTTATAATATTAGTAGGATTTAATAAAAATTCTGTGAACACGACTCGTTTGACACTAACTGATAAAGTCCCAAGTTTCTGTCAAATAAAGTTTCTGTGAATCATTAATTAATTTTTGATACAAGCCTTGAATCACTTTAATGTATACCTACTTACTGATTGTAACTGTCATTTACATTTCATTGCTCATTTATTGACTGCTCATTAAGATGATTCTAACGACTTTAAAGTCGATGGATAAAATTTGTTGGTTTGCAGAGTTCCAATTCCTGTGGCCTAGTACTAGCTCAATGACACCATTATCGAACGAGCGAGCGAAGCGAACGATGTTCTATGCGCCAGCTTGGGCCGAAAATCGTTTGTATGTCCGGTGTCTGTGCCTCTGTCACGCTGTCCGCTGTTCTCCTCTACAGATCCCGAATCATGGTCGGCCTTATCACGCGATAAGTGCCAAGGTAGAGCGTCCGTCTCGTTCTATTGAACGGTGTCAGCCAGTGACGGACGCTCTATCTTGTCACTTATCGTGTGATAAGGCCGTCCAAGCTACGGGTCAGGTCGCATTTCTCAACTGATTTTCGTGAAGTTTTAATAAGCAGGTTCGTTGATTATATAGAAAATTTTTGATGAGGCATATTTTCAAAATTAAAAAAAAAAAACATTTAAAAGAATGGCTCGCGAGTTTCACAGCTCACGGAGCCACTGCTTTTATGTCTAGTCAACCCACGTTGCTTACATATGCCACATTCAAAACGTTTTTACCGGGAAATCCCCATCGATCTACATACTTGATTTTGCAAATAATCAATCGCAAAAAAGTGATTTATGTTCTGTTATATTTTGTTATAAAGAGTTATGTCTAGAAGCGCCTTCTCATTACCCGGCTACGGTAGATGACTTATTATAGCCATTTTAGTATGCAAATTCTTAATACCTACCTATACTAATATTTTTGTTACCTAAGTTATTGCTTTCCGTCGGAACCCTTAAAATAATAGTTTAAAATAATATTATTGATTCATACAAAAAACACTGTTTTAAAAAGTGACCTAGGAGACATTAGCTACTATTGTAACGAGTAGTGTATCATGACAAGTAGTAAATTGCCTAATAGAATTTCAAAGATAGCCCTTTAATTGGAAGATAGAAAAATGGCCCGATTGTTGCTGTTTTAGGTTAGTGTTTAACAGATAATCAAATCAGATGTCATCTATTTTAGGAAATCAAGGGCAATAGACGTTACGTAAATATAAAGTAACTTATTTGCCCTCCAAGTTATCTAAGCCTGCTAATCATAGTCATAGCTTGAAGATAAATAATTTAGGTACTTTAAAAACAAAGTTTTAGCCGACTTCAATTTAGTACTCCGCCAAACCACGAGAACATCTCCACATTTATTTTCTATTTTACCATATGAACTGATTTACGAGAGCAAATGCGTTGATTATTATAGAAAAAAAACCCAATCGCTGTATGTGGCCCGATTATATTTAAGGACTTCCGTCGATTCCTCAAGGATCACCTTTGGCACTTTAGCTGCTATTTCAACGGAATCTTATCAGAATCTGTGACGTACTTTAAGTACATAATTGTGGAATTCCATAAGTCATCTGTGGTCTTCATAATCAATTCCACTCCACCAAATTTTTGATTTCCGGGTGTAAATACACGAGATATAATAGAAAATACCAAAATCACTACACGCGTGCCTAACATAATTGAGGAGTTCCCTCAATTCCTCATTGATCCCATCATCCAACTGAAGTTAAAAAAAAATGGGACCCACCTGGAAGCATATACTAACAAGCAAAAAAAAATACGAATCATCTCATCAATGACGGAGTCCTGAGGTAACAAACATTGAAAAACAAAAATACAACCGAATTGAGAACCTCCTCCTTTTCTTTGAAGTCGGTTAAAAAGAAGATATAAAACAGATCATAATCGGAGCTTTCAGATTCAAAGTAGATTCGTAAATCGTAAGTAAGTATAGGTAACATTATTTTATTCAGCCTGCATTCAAAGACAATCGGTTTAATACGACGACGCTGTTTCTACGCCTAAATAATTAGTTTTTATATGTATTGTATGTAGGCTATAACCTATAAGCTATTTGTTGTTATGGGCCTTAGATGCCTGAAATAAATGGTTTAATATTATTATTATTAATACAAATCTCTGATAGTTAGTACTTATATCGTTTCTCACACATTTGGTTGCGCGCTGGCGCTTGCGAGAGCGTACCAACCAAATACCAACTTTTTAATACCTACGTCAGTTACGAGTTCCGGAAGCAACAATTCAATTTCCTACGGTAAAAATGTAACGGCTTGCAGGCATAAACAAATCGCCGCAAACACATACCAACTTCCATACGACCTTAGTTTACAAACACTCACCATGGTATGTAACTGTCAAACGGACTACACAAAGGTGCGCGTGCGACTCGCGTGGTGTCGCGGCGAGAACTGCCGGTGGCGCGCGAATCGCGCGCCCAAGTAGGTACAGTACCGTATTATGAGCTGCAGTACGGAACCGTGTAGGAATTAATTCAGTTGGTACTCCTGGATCAACACTACCAACTGAATTAGAAGAATACCTACACAGACCGACGAGCATGTATAAAGGATGTAATCAAGTGAAATAAGCAAGAAAGGTTTGTCAAGATCGTAGTAGTGGAAATCTGTGATATCTGTCTACCCCTTTTCATTTCATTTCATTTCATTTTTCCTTGATAAAACGTAGTTTTACATGTCAATTTTTGTGAAGATCTTAATATTACAACATTTAGGTAAGTATGTCTTAGTTTACAATACGTTATAATTATGGTTAGTTAGTACATTTGTTTATTTGTCAATGTTTCCGGAAGAAAGATATTTTATACTACCTTATAGTATCAGTAGGTTGGGCAGCGAGCCAGTTGAAAAGTTTTTGGCTGTCAGTGTACATGTACCTATTTAATTCATAAATTCGTTTATGGAATAGCATACATCGGATGCTAGTTTAATCCCTCCGCGAAATAGGCGTGATTATATGTATATAGTGTTGGTTTGGTCCTGGTTTCGAATCCAGGAAATGCAGTATGATATGGTTGAAACTCTAATAGGAATTCATTCAGTTGGTATTTAGCGCAGTAAAAATTTCATTAAATTAACGAACATTCTTCTCTTACTCACCAATAACCAACAAACCAACAAAAGACGTTTTTTTTTTAATAGAGGCTACGGCCGTTTACAAGATAAGGCGAGTAGTGCTCAGTACTGTTTTAAAACTGTCTACCACGTCTTTATCGCGACCTGACGTAATGGTTGCATTTGCGGGGCGCGTACTTGTTCTGTTTACGAGGACTGCTAGGAGCGGGTTCAATCCTGGCGTGACATCATCCAGGACGCCTAGTGGGTCAATTTGACACACACGGTTAGCATTCCAATTTGATTGCAATGAGTTTTGCCTGAAAGCACGCACATTCTGTAGTTCAACAGAATGTGCGTGCTTTGCATTGGTTGGTTGGCGAAACACATTGAAATGAAATTAGAATGAGGAGTGCGAGTGTCACATTGACCACTGCACCTTCGAAACACCGTCATCGTCCTTCAAGCGTTTCTCAAGAAACCCGAGATTCGCCTTCGAAACACTGTACAGTCAAAAATATTTACATACCTGCACTCGACTGGGGCTAGATCACCGAGGCACCTAGTCTACTTGATATCAAAGTCGCCATTCAATATATCTTACGGTCTCTGTACTGTTCAGGTTGTTAAATTATCTGAACATGCACTCTATACCTTCACAATATAGTACTAATCAGGTATTTATGATCAACTCATTACCAATATTTCTAATGACGACCGTACACGACAAGAATCGACAATCCTTACTAATATTATAAATGCGAAAGTGTGTGTGTTTGTTTGTCCTTCTTTCACGTCGCAACGGAGCGTCGTATTAATGTGATTCTTGTATGGAGATAGTTTAGAGGCTGGAGAGTGACATAGGCTACTTTTTCCAGCGGGAAAACATCTAATTCTCACGGGAAAATTTCAATATGTTAAATTTTCCTATAACCACGCGGGCGAAGCCGCGGGCATCAGCTAGTATTGAATATTTCTTCCGTAGAGGCGTATCTACAAAATACACTAACGTCGTCTTTCCTGTTGACCTCCGGAGAAGCTCCTTCAGCCCTATGGCCTTAGCGCTTCCAGGCCCTACTTCCTGCCAGTTCACAGACTATTAGACAACTAATATAAGAATGACATAAAATTCCTTATGTTGGCCGTTGGGGATGCTCCTTCGGCCCCATTGTCTATGGGCCTTCCAGGCCCTAATAGTTCCGGCCAGTTCACAGACTAGACAATTTGCTGGGGCCCCATTAAAGGGTTCGAACCTCCAGTACGTAAAAGACGGCCCTGCGGCCTTTATTTCTTTGACCACAGTCGTGTTCAAATATTTCTAACTGGAGTACTGCTCAGATGTATTTAAATGCTTTCAACTATGTACACAGAAAATATATTTACTGGAACTGCACCTAACTAGAAAGATTTATAGTCTAACGTTTAGGTGTATTTTCATGCTTTTATGCAATAGGTAAATATAATTGTGTAACTGCAAACTGTCAAGTCGAGAAACCACCACGGCTTACCCGGGCGAGGTATCATTTTTTGAAAACAGTATACAATATGTAATTTCAGTATCACAGTATTATCAACAGCTATTGCTAGATTAGAAAGCCTATTTATACAGATTTGAACGTAGAGTCAGTAAGTTCGGTAATGTTTTTTGGAATTTTATTGTAGAATGTTATACAGGTACCCACTGATTCATGTTTTTGTTGTTATATTTATTCATTTAAATAATACGTACTTGTGGTACGTTATAGTTATAGATAGGTATTTCGTTGTCGTCAGTCCGTCCTGTAACTATAAAGAGTAAAAAAGCCTTGACCATTACATGATATTTTTGCGTTTATTATATCATCCGTCAGTTACGCAAATTACCCCGAAAAACCACTACTTACATGTATGGCAATATGAAGCGTAACGTTTTTCCTTAGCTGTAAATGCATTAGCACGAAATAAACATTCAGCGAAACATTAGATAATGCTTGATGTTTGGTAAGTAAACCTGTGGAATGGATTTTTCAAAAATGAGGTAGAAGTAGCTTCAGTTTAATTTCTTCGACCGGGGCTTTACAAGTCGCTGAAAAATCAGATAACATTCTGGCAACGTAGGAGGTACCTTATTCAACCGAAATTCTGAAAATAACATTAATTCAGCCGAATTGATTCCCTTTCGTGTGCTGGCTATTGCCTTTATTAGGGAAGTGCCGAATTGATTCCCTTTCGTGTGCTGGCTATTGCCTTTATTAGGGAAGTGGAACGTTGAATTAGGGAGAGGGGATCTGACGCCCGCGCGGGGTCGTACCTGGTGCAAAGGTTGTCCGTCGCCATTCATAGTGTGATAGGTACCTTTGCGCCAGGAACGACTCGAGGGGGACTTTTTGACTAAGCTTAAGCTAAGTGTATTGGTATTCTTTTATTGTACTTTATTGACACGAATAAATGAGATAATTCCGTTTTCATTTAAATATATCTTGAGACTACTTCCAAACATAAGAGAAGAGATTCAAAGGTTCACGTGAGGTATCTAATGCACTGGACCACCATGGCGATACTCATACGGTATTTGCCTTTATTGCGGCTCCTTTGAATCGCGCTCAAAAAACCGACAAAGCAGGTAGCGGTGGGCATGACGTGGAGCAAGATGAGCGGCATGACGAGTAAATTTGCCACACTATGTCTCTGCCTCCTTTTCTCGCTATTTCACGTCACTTGACGGAGTGGGCGGATCTCCGAGCGTTTGAACCGCTCGGTTTTACGTCATTGTCAGTTCAAGATTATTTCATCAGAGGTAAAACGTACCGCAGAACCTTTAATCAAGAAAGATTCAGTACTGGTATTGGCTAACATCTTCATCAAAAGTAGACTAATATACCTTTTATTAGTATTTGCTGGCTATGACAATGACGAAAAAAACGCCTTAAAAACGCTGAATATTCGCCTGGGTATGTGGCAAGGGTATAAGGAACAAGGAACATTACACAAGAGGGATATCCCTACGCTGGCCGAATTATGTCGGACACATTATATACCTACCTTTCAAAATCATCGCAGTTTTTCTCAGTATGGCAGGAGAGTAAGCGACGTTTGTTGTGTGCACGGATTTCACCAGATTGCGGTGTCAGCTTGTCGCGTATTATACTTATGGTGTTTTGTGTATTCTACACTGCTGCTGATGATGAGATATCTAATTCTGATTTGTATTTTTGTCCAGGACCCCCAGGATGTGAATTCCTCGAGCGACGTCTCCGTGCTGCTGAGGAGGCTGTGTGCAGTACAGTCTCCAAACAAATTGAGGTACGTTATTGTTTGCTTTTGGCTTTACCCCTCATGCCGAGCTCAGTATTTTTCATACTCCCTTGCATGTGGTCGTACAGATTACATGCATGCATGCATGATGCATTTAATAAATTGTATGACATCAATTGACAGCATTTCAAAATGTTTTATGATACCTAAATCGAAAACCATTTGAGTAAATATGTTATCTGAATGTAATAAACTAGTTTTCCGATTTTTTATCCAACTCGTTTTGAAGGAAATTGCTCAAATGTATAAACCGGAAGTGTGACGTCATTCTTATGGCTGTAAACGGACAGTAGGTACTTTAGTCCACTAAAATCAGTTGGTAGCCTTAAGAAAATTCAAATCATTTCCGGCTGTCACAAATTTCAAATTAAGGTGTCAACTGTCAGTGTAATTGTGCTATTTCTGCGTTTGTCAACTGTCAAAACATTTTTTTCAAAGAAATTGGCAAAAGTAATACAGTCTGACAGCCATAATGATGACGTATAATTTACTTACGACATTTAGAAATTAGCTACTTTTAGATTTAATATTTTTGAATGAAAATAAGGATTTAAGAGAATTGAAAAAACACTTATACGTTAAAATCTCGTTTTCTATCGATCTAGAACATAAAATAACCCACTTGAAATTATGAAATGTCGTCAATTGTATACCTAACAATTATTTATGCTTCATCTTATCATGACTACTTCGTCAAGGAACTAAAGAGTCCGCAAACCTCGTTATATTACAAATTGGAAATACCAGGCTACTAGCTTTATTCTCGAAAGCGAAATCCCAAGATTTGGCATAGGCACTAGTTTTACTAAAGCGACTGCCATGTGACCTTCCAACCCAGAGGGAAAACTAGACCTTAATGAGACCGGTTTCCTTACGATGTTTTCCTTCACCGAAAAGCTAACGGTAAATATTCCGTACATAAATTCCGAAAAACACATTGGTATGAGCCGGGGATTCGAACCCACGATCGCCGCTTGACAGCCGCATGCTTGAACTAGTAGGCTACTGTAGCTTCATAAAGTACAATTAACTTAGTGGATAGCGATAATTATAATCACTTCACTCATTGGCACATTCTTCCAACTTTACAAGGTGCTCAATGATCAATATTTTACCTCTCTGTCACACACTACACCAACGACAGAGACGTAACACCAAACGCTGGATTTACACCCACGTCTATCTCTCTCACTCACCATTTTAAAGATAGGGACGCAACACAAAACGTTGTCACACCCACGTTTCACCTTATTAGTTTGGTGAGTAATTACCTAAGTTTCACCGGGTACTATATTTGGGTAAAGGATAAAGTGTTAGTCATAGTAACATTTAGTTTGTGGAAAATAACGTATAAATAGTAACAACCAGACTTTATTCACATTACAAACAGTGCCTTGGCGACCGAGCTCTGCTCGGGTGAAAATAAAACGAACTTTCCCGGACATGAGACCTAGCTAGATCGATAATTCGCCCCCGTTAACGCATATATTCCAAATTTCATCGAAATCGTTAGAGCCGTTTTCGAGAACGTGATTGCTAATATTCATATATATATATACAAATGGTGCTCCTTTAATAGTGTCCTACTATCCTTCTTTCTACTATAATATTATAAATGCGAAAGCTTGGATGTTTGTTTGTTGCTCAACCGATTTGAATGAAATTTGCACTATGGCAGTTTAAAGCCTGGATTAAAATATAGGATAGTTTTTATCCCGGGTACACGCAGACGAAGTCGCGGGCGGAAGCTAGTATAATATATACAGGATATAGGTGTATAATATAATGAGTAACTTAATGTAAAAATGATTGAATGCCGACTTCTGTCGATGTGATTCGAACAAAAATGTATTTTCCTGTTGCAAGCTTGCTGCCGACTGTACTTTTCTTCGCTCATCGAGACGATTCCAGCGAGCCCAAACTTGATCGGGATTGGGGATGCGTTGTTCCACTTTACAAGAGTTCTTGTAGGCTTCTTCTGACTCCCGAACCAATCCATCCACCAGCAGACCAGCTAATTTAAATAATCTTTAACATGGCGTGGCAAACGAGCATAGGGCCTGGCAGCCTGATCCAGAGAAATCATCAACACAGCGCATTCTCGAGATCCCCGACCTTATTTACCAGCATGGCTGGTATAAAGAAATTGGTAGTGTTATTGTGGCTGTCTCCATTTGTGAAGCGGAGTATGCTTTGCTAGGTGGCATAATACGATGAAGCGGGGTTGAGAATCGCAGATAAGTGAGACAAGCGTCATCAACGTGGCACCTGTTTGCCAGGGCAAGTTACACCTGGCAAGCTTGCGGTCGTGTATGCCTATTCCGGCTCAGCTTTGGCTTGCACAGCCAGAAAAGTCGATCACCGTTGATGATGATGGCAATTCGAATATCATCAGCCTCCTAGTGCTTCCCCAAATATGCCCTAGCCTAAAGGAGGCTGGGGTCCGCTTTGGGACCTAACCCCAAGATTTTTCGTAGGCACTAGTTTTACTAAAACGACTGCCATCTGATCATTCAACCCTGAGGAAAAGCTAGACTAGAGAGAAGACTGGATGATGATAATTCGGCTAATGGGCTTCGAAGTGTCACATTTCGGGCGCAGCGACAGGAGAGACCCGTAAAGGCATTGCTACAAAAGAGGCCTGCAAGATGGGTTTTTTAATTTCCATTCCACAATCTGTGGCACAGGAACACGGCGTTCAGCCATGAAAATTAAAGTTTGATTTCTTGGAGTTTTTTTAATTTATTTCATTGCGTGTTTGAGAAAAGCACTATACATACCTCGGTGTGAAAAGAGGTTGCCAACGTCAACTATACGACCTCGCTACGCTCGGCCGTCTTGTGGACTCGGCCGGCAACCCCTTGCCTACTTCCCGGCCTCTGTATGAAAGTAATGTACTATTATTTTCTCAAAAATGATCGACAAAGTTGACTTTATTGGTAAAAAAAGTCGATAATTTATGGTTAGTCAAAAATTTAAAAATTAAAAGCCTGGCCGGCTCGATTTTGCTTGACAACCAGGTTGCATACAAATTCCATTATATGTCGTGGACCAACTTTTTAAAAATTTAAAATGGCCATATAAATAAAACGGAAGATCAGTAGCTGTGACTTTATCACGACTTTTTATTTGTCTCAAATAACTTATGGCCTAAAAATACACTTCCAACTTATTATTTAAAAAATTAAAAGGCGGCAATGCAAAAGTTATTCTGTTTTTACATAGAGTGGCTAGTTGTTTTTTCGGAACATATAGAAAATTTACGTGAAAATGATTCCAGATTTAAAAGAAGCTGCAAGCTCAGTTATTGATAACTAGCTTCCGCCCGCGACTTCGTCTGCGTGGGCTCGGGATAAAAACTATCCTATATTTTAATCCAGGCTATAAACTATCTTCGTGCAAAATTTCATTCAAATCGGTTCAGCCGTTTAAGCGTGATTGAGTAACAAACATCCAAACATCCAAACATCTAAACATCCAAACATCTAAACTTTCACATTTATAATATTATATTATAGTAGTAAGTAGTATAGTAGGATTTGTTCCCTGCATAGCCAAAAGACAAATACCTATCTAAAGGCGTACGACAATTTCATGAAGTAGCGAGAAGGAAAGCATGCCTCATCATTTTCAGAAAGTATATTTTTGTTTTCTTGCAATAATTTTGAGAAAAGCACTATATTCCTCCTAAGGTTGTCCGTTTAAAATTAGCCAGCAATTGCCTACTTCCCTTGCTTCGGCAATAATAATAATAATAATAAATTCGTTTATTTCGGATAACAGTACATCCATATTTTTAGTTTAGTTTATTTTAGATACATTATTAAATTAAAGCTATGTTAGTGTAGGTACTATAAACTAATCTAATCTAGTCCATGGTCACTTCTCATAGCTCACCTGTGAGCCATGAGATCGCGTCCAGTGGCAGACTATCGGACTATCATGTGCCGCCGCAACTGCGCTCAGGAGGCCGTTGGTGCTGCCGCGGACACGCCGCATCAGGGACGCTACTCTTTTACGCATTATCGCATGGAAGTCGTCCGTGCGCGCCTCCGCGAACATCCCTGATGCGCTGCAGAAGCGCGGCAACCCCATCAGCATCCTGAATGCGTTGTTGTAGATGACGCGCAGGGCGCTGTAGGCTGTCTTCGTACAGTTGATCTACAGGCTGCATGTGTAGAAAGACTGGCAGTAGTGTGGCAATAATGTACTTTTATGGGAGCTTCGATTACTTTTGACACCTTCGGTTACCTCCAATTATTACATTGTTATTCACTATATTGTTTATTCGTCGTATTTCGTAAACGGATCGGCGTTGTTATCGGGTTATCTTTAGCAGTTAATCCAGTGATATTGCGGTAAGTATAGAAGGCCCATTCCGCATGATAGTTATAGTCTATCCGAAACTCGAGTAAATTCTGTCACACGAACGCAAGCAAAAACGGCATTGTGCTCTCATGATAAAGTCGTTTTCTGCTTGCGCTTTTGACAGGATTTTATCTTACAATTTCGGATGTAGGTACCTACTATACCTAGGTGTCGACGCAATGTTATTAGAAGTTGAATATTTAATCTAAATAGCCCACGCGGCCTACATCCGTGTATTACAAAGAACGCAGACAGAGTGATCCATAATTAATTATATACTGGTGACCATGATGTAATAAATAAAAGAGGTAGACAGGTTGTCTATGCGAAATTCCGTGTTTAAAAATGGTCACTAAATCTGACAGCTGAGACACGTTTGCACGTTTCCATTGACGACGCGAAACTGAGGCAAGTTGGTGCAATGGATTCAGTTTTAATGTGCCACTTATGGAGCGCTTATAATTATAACCTATCTGCTTACCTCTTTTTTATATTACATCGTTGGTGAAATATATTTTGAAACCGGATTATTAGTAGTTCCGTACCCAAAGGATAAAAACGGGTCCCTATTACTAAGATACACCAGGCTGTCTATCTCAAGAACGGCGATAGCTGGACAGTTGAAATTTTAACAGATGATGTATTTCTGTTGCCGCTATAACAACAAATACTAAAAACAAAATAAAATAAATATTTATGGGGGGCTCCCATACAACAAAGGTGTTTTTTTTCCGTTTTTATAGATACGTAACCCTCCGTGCGCGAGTCCGTCTCGCACTTGGCCGGTTTTTTAACTCCTCAATTTTATTTATAGTGGGATATACGAAGATAGGCACCCATCTGTTTAATGGATGAAAAATGTTTTACATCGGATTTAGGGAACAGCTGGCACTTGTCCCCCCGTCGGCGAGTAGCGACTACCCTCATAGTAATTCTTACTCGCTTTTACTCGCGCGATACGAGTGCCGATGGCTGCAAATCTTGCCTCTATTCGTATTAAGAAAAAGAGATCAAAATAATTATACACGCGTCACACACATGCAAGTAACTTTAATTTTCAGATCTGCTAACGCGTCATCGGATTCGAAGCAGCTGTAGAAGTTATTTAGGATAGGAATGAAACACATTACCATATTTAAACCGCTCTGTTTAAAAAAAATACCGGACTAGGCGAGTCGGACTCGCCCACCGGGGGTTTCAGGTTTTTGACTGTACCTATAGTATAATGCGATATTACTTGCCAAATTTGATAGTTCTAGGTCAACGAAAAGTACCCTATACATTTTTATTCCATTGAGTGTTGAAATATATACGTTTTTTGCGGCATAAAGGCACTGGTCCCACCGCCGGCTAGTAAGCTAGAAAAGTTGGGCGAGTAGCATTACATTGCGGATCTGTAAAGGTCGATTGATCACACTGTGCCTGGTCACACGCAATGAACCGTTACTCGCCCAACTTTTCTAGCTTACTAGCCGGCGGTGGGACCAGTGCCGAACGGCCGTATTCTTTTTACGTCAACTTAGAAGCTTAATTTTGTCACAGCTTCAAGGAACTGTAGACCCGAGTATATGGTTTCAATTCCAACTCGATAGCTCCACGCGTTCCCGAGATAAAGGGTATTTACAGACAGACAGACGGACAACAAAGTGATGATGATAATAATAATAAATACTATTTATTGCACAAGAGCGGAACATCTTACAAAAAACAGTGATCTTTAAGGGATCCGTTTTTTCCGTTTGAGGTACGGAACCCTAAAAACACCAAATTCGTTTTAATTGATTCAAGAGCGTGAAATAGTGACACACAGACTTGCAGCTACTTCCGCTTTTATCATATTATTAGCATTTACTAATCTCGTTGCTAATCGGAATGTTAAAATATGTGTTGTTTCATATCTAACATTGTGATTATAATGTATTCATGAAAATTGATAAGTTCAAAGTTATCAACGACTCCAATTCTCAGAATCGATTCTTCGCGAACAATAACCGTGCGCCATATCGATATTACAGTCGTAATAATTGATAAGTTTTCGAGAGTATCGATGATAAGGCTGGAACTACGGTAAACGTAAGTCGCGCCCCTCCCCTCCCCACCCCGCTAGGAAGGATAGGGATTCCGCGTACAGTCAGCATCGTATAGTTAGTAGCAACCAGAGTAGGGCGAATCTCCGAGCGTTTGAACCGCATTGTCGGCTCAAGATTATTTCATCAGGGGTAAAACGTACCGCAGAACCTTTAATCAAAAAGATTCAGTACTGGTATTGGCTAACATCTTAGTAGACTCTGATACTCGTACCTTTTAATAGTATTTGCTGTCTACGACAATGACGAAAAAAAAAAACGCCTTAAAAACGCTGAATATTCGCTCAGTAGCCAAATAATACGCCCTTATTCTTACTGTAATAAAGACTACTGGCTGGCTACTAACTATATGATGATGATTATACATGAACACTTGTCTAACACATGTTCGAATAAATAAATAAATATTAGGGGGAATATCGTACACACCATTGACCTAGCCCCACAGTAAGCTCAATAAGGCTTGTGTTGTGGGTACTTATAGAGGGCGATATATTAAATAGATATAAAGACTTCTTCTTCGTCGTTTCACTCTTGACAGAGGTCGTGCAGGTCATCATTTCAGGTGTTGGTAGCAAGCTTCACAACACGCCGCCATTCCTCTCTGACAGTCGCCTTCCTTATGCTAAACACTTAAATACTGAGAAAACATCCATGACTAAGAAAAAAATATTCGTGATCGTCAGCCAAATATTTACTCTTACCGAGATTCGAACCCAGGACCTTCAGCTTCGTAGGCAGCCACACTACCCACTGAGCTAAAAATAAAAGATATTATGCTTACAAAAAAACTAAACCGTAGTTAGACACATTTATTTTGGTCTTAACATTTTAATAATGACCCGTTTTGACAAAAACCCGATCTTCGCAAGTTTCCGCACGCGAGCGAGTGAGACAAAAATTTGAGGGCTACTGTCGCCTTGTGCAGTCAAGGGCACCAAATATGTATACACCACAAAGTCTCAAAAATATGTACACAGACCTTATTTCTGCAACAATAAGGTTGTATGTATACATATTTATGAAACTTTGAGTGAATACATATTGATGGTGCCCTTGACTATAGGTACATAAAACTTTTATTTCGTTCCTCCAAATACAGAAACAATTGCAAGCATCCTATAATAACAGGGAGCTGAATTAGGGCATCGGAAAAGACCTTGGTCGCGCGTGCCGTTAAGTCATAGGGACTTATGGATTCAGCGGCTCGCCTTTGATGTGGCATTTGCATTCGAATGGGGTACGCGTTCGTGTTTTGTTTTACAACGGGGCCAGCCATCCAACCGGCCATCTTTCAATTAATATAATTTGTTGACCTAATTATTAAAAAAAAGATTATTTGAGACAATTGAAGTCCATAAACTGTTAGGGTTACAAATTAACTTAAGTAAATAAAAAACTTACACTATTTACTGAATTCGGAAATAACTGCACCAATTTGGATGCGGCTTAAGCTTATAGAAATATAAATAGAAAAACATTTAATCGTGACAGACACAAAACGACAAACAGAAAAGAAAATTAAAAGAAACATGTTACGAAACGAAGTGGTCCCAAGTTCCCAACTGAGTATGGTGCAGTCAATAATCAGCGCTGGTCTTTTGTTGGAACCATCAGTGTTGTGTGCGATCATTTTATAAGCCTCCTTTGACGGGGTCCATACTTTTTTAAACGAAAATTTAATGTGTGAACTGAAATACGGTACTAAGCATGACAAGGAACACTAGCGAAAGTAAGTGGTGACCCTAAATTTTTGATACCTATATTTGTCGTAGTTCAGGTAAAAAATGATCAGCCCGCAAATACAACAAAAGCCATTAGGGCTAAGACACGTTCGTGCAACATTGTTAATCGTATTAAAATCTCCACAATAACACTCAGCCACTGAAACACTGACATCAAAAGCAATGGAGGGCAAGGCCGTCTCAATCTAAAATGCATAGTGACGAGATTATCCTACCTAGTCGGTCCCAAAGTTCTGTCACAAATGAAAATAATGATAAAAACAAAAGTAGCAATCAATTTTTAATAAATTATATACCGATTTAAAGTACATTTAATAAAGAATTAAAATTACTCAAAATTATTCAAAATTACCTCCTTTGTTTTTAATACAGGCCCTTAATCGGTGCGGCCAGTCGTCTATCGCAGCACGCACCATTTTCATATCTATCTCAGTGACTGCTTTTCTTAAAGATGACTTTAGGCTCTCCAAATTTTTATGTGGTTTAGCACAGACCTTCCCCTCTAAGACCTGCCAAATTTTATAGTCCAAAGGATTAAGGTCCGGACTAGAGGAAGGCCAATCTTCGTGTCTTATAAAGTCGATTTTTTGACGGTCAAACCAGGCTTGAGTGGTCTTGGCTTTGTGTGCTGGCGCAGAATCCTGCTGGAACACAAAATTATGTCCCGAAAATAGCGTGTTGGGCAGATCTTTGACAACCTTATCCAAAACTGTCTCTTGGTATACTTTCGCACTGATTTTGACACCTTTTTCGCAAAAATGAACCTCAGTTGGCCCGTAATAAGATACACCCAACCAGACCATCACTGATGATGGATGATGCCCATGTTGCACCCGCGGAACTCTTTTTCCTGCTTCTTCAGAGCTCCTAGCGTACACTCTATCATTCTGTTTATTGTACTTCTCTTCAATATCGAAAATCTTTTCGTCTGTAAAGAGGATATCACGGTGTCGATTTTTCGCGTACCGCTTTAACAACTTCCGGGATCTTTTAAGCCTTATTGTTTTAGACGGGCATTAAGTAAGTGCCCACGCTTTTTTTTGTATGCTCGTAGACTAAGATCTTCGTTTAAAACCTTTTTGACGGTTTTTCTACTGACACCCATCTGCAAAGCCATCAATTTCTGTTTTCGGACAGGATTTCTTGCTATGCGCGCCTTGATCGCTTTGATCACTGCTGGTGTTCGTACGGAGCGAGGCCGGCCAATTATTTTCTTGTCCTCAACACTGGAGACTTCATTGTACCTATCAATAGTACGGTACACAAACCTAAGCGTTATTTTTCAATTTTTGAGCAACTTGAAAATGGTACTTGGCGAGTGCCCACAGCGGTGCAATGCTAAAACAGCTATTCGGTTTTCTTTCAATGTCCACTCCATCGTGAGAAATTGCAACGAATGACTGTTTTTTGTTTTAAAATAATTGTCAAACATTCAAAAATGGAATGCAATAAAATTTTCTTAAAATCATCTTCTAAATTTAAAAATAATATGCCAGTGACAGAACTTTGGGACCGACTACGTATAATGCTGGGGCCACACTATCTAGAAATGCCATTAATTATCGCGATAATGGACGTTAAAGGTACGGCCACACTACGATTATCGCGATAATTAATGGCATTTCTCGTTAGTGCAGCCCCAGCATAACGCCAGTTTCAGTGTTTCACGAGTGTCGTCCCAATGTCAAGATCATTAGAACTGAGCAATCGTTAAAAATAGACGAGGCATTTCACTCAAATTGGCTTATTGTAAAACATTTATCCCTCATTCTAGAAAACTATTTATATTTATAAGAAATTAGTCTTTGTTTTTTCGTTTATCAAAGGGAAATATTGTACTTGTTTTACTTATTTCGATCATTAAGTGCTTTTCGAATATCAACATTTTTTTTTTGCGTTTCTAATTGGTTTTCCTTGAAATAGTATGACGATTAACGAACGCATTTACTTGTCTCATATGGAATTTGATATAGACATTTGCCCGCGCACGGTAGGCGCAGTACCTATACCTAACACTCCTAACAGTGGCGAAGCGCCCATACAAGCCGAATCCGGTTAGAGCAGTCCTAGCGGTTAAAAATACCCGTTATGATTTTGATGATACCATGTTTTCGGGAAACAGAAATACACCTTACAAGAAACATCATGTAAGGAGTCAAGGACACGATGAGAAATAGTCGTAAGTCACGAATATCGCCAGTTATAACGACCATTCGACAATGTCGTATGTGTGTATGAAGAACCTGAGCGCTTGGTATATTTTGGAAGTAAGACGGAGACAGACCTTGACGCCAGTTATTTCAGTTAAGGGGAGATTCCAATACAGACAAGCTCGAGTCACAGCAGCAATATTAAAAGCAGTATCCGATCTTCCGCTTGTCAACGGGTGAAGTAAAATCACTAATTACTTTTACTACGCTGGCTCGATCACCTAAAGAGGATCTTGACCTCTGACAAAAGATAACGCCACTCTTCCCTATTCTGCGCCACCTCACGCCAGTTGGATGCCCCAAGGGTAGTCAGATTTTTGAGAGCTTCGTCGCTCCAGCGGTACCTGGGCCGGCCCACTGGGCGTTTTCTTTCCATTGGGCTGACCCACATACGCTCTCTTCACTGCACGATCGTCCCTCATCGTCTCCAGATGGCCGAGCCAGCGAAGTCGCGTTGCCTTGACTTCGCCAATTATGTTCGGCATGGGCATTAGTTCTTCTAGCTCCCTATTTTTCCTCCGCTGCCAATTACCAGGGGAGACGGTATTTGACCTAGAATCTTGTGCCAGTTTTTCTCTCTGCCACTAAGAACTTGCTGTCTTCCTTCAGTATGAGTATCTAAGCCTTACACCCGTACATCAAGATTGGCCTAGTAAAATAACTGTCTTGTTGACACGAATCTTGGCAAACCTGCTGATCAGCTTGGGTACAAGAACTCTATGGAGCGCTGCCGAACATCATCAATCATCTGAAATCATTTTACAAGCTTTCATTTAATTTCGTCTGTCCCGGTGTATATATTTATACTATAACGGTGCCAAACAAGCTTACGGCCACCAGATGGTAAGCAACCACTTACTTACCCAATCAGACCTTATTGTTTCTTAATCTAGTCAGAATGGCGTTGCAGGACGCGCAAAGCACGCGATAATTTCTAATGCACAGGCTTAACGTGAAGATAAAATACTGTAACATTATATTATAACCGTGTCCGGATATAAAGCGGAATCGGCACTGCCTGGTACGGAACAAATAGTGAGAACTGCACATTTGTTTCAAAAGTACGATTCAACTGCGATTAGAAACCGAACTATATTTACCTGTTCTATAAAAGTAAACTGTTTCTTAATCTGTAATACCGGCCAAGACGAACAAAGCGCAATGAAGGGTTCCGTAATAAAAGATCGCATCTTCAATAGGTAACTAACCGCACTTAGGTACAAACGCCAACACAGTTAAGTGACGATCCTGTATTTATAATGAACCGTATGTGCATTGTAATAAAGTGCACTGTTAACTGTGTTGGCGATGGTACGTTCTTTTGTATGGGAAATGCAGTTTTTCAGAGAAAACTCAAAACCTCTGGACCTAATTCTTCAAAACAATTGTCGTTGAAACTATTTCATAAGCACTATGTCCATATTTTTTTATTTTTTTTAGCCGTGGTTGGTAACATTGACTTCGCGAATTACCCTGTCTAACCGCTTTTTTATGAATTTGAACAGGACACCTTATTTTTAGTTTTAGCTAGCTGCTCACGGTGTTACTTTTTATGTGACACTAGCTGTTGCCCGCGACTTCGTTCGCGTAGAACTTGTTACCGTCTTACAAAAATGATTGCTAGTAAATTATTGTAGTAGTATTTTAGTAGTTTGGGTCGGTGATAATTAAGGGTCCTTATTATCGCCGACCCAAACAAAGTTCTATCATCTTAAGGGATGATTTCCAAAATAACAACTATACTATATCCTTCCAAGAGTTTCAAATTATCTGTACAGAAACATCTAAATCCGTTCAGGGATTAAGCGTAAAAGGTAACAGTGCGATGAGTTCATTAGTTTAAATTGCTAAAATTAAATCCTACTAATATTATAAATGCGAAAGTTTAGATGTTTGGATGTTTGGATGTTGGATGTTTGTTACTCAATCACGCTTAAACGGCTGAACCGATTTTAATGAAATTCAGCACGAAGATAGTTTATAGCCTGGATTAAAATATAGGATAGTTTTTATCCCGGGTCCACGCGGACGAAGTCGCGGGCGGAAGCTAGTTGAATATAAATATCTTAATAATCATCAACAGACGTGTCTGCTTAAATTGTTTATTTTTCAAAATGTATTAAATTAAGTTACATTACTGGTAATTGTTTTAAATCCGTCCAGTAGTTTTACTTACGTTAGTCTGTACTTCTAGCACAACATGCTACTCAGTCGCTTCGCGCGCGACTGAGCATCTCTTGTCTCACTCGCACCTTGCTTATTAGAAAAAGGAGGGTAGATCTTTCTCGACTCGCGTTGCGGCGCGGCGTCAGTTGTGCTAGCCCCACTGGTCTACCCATATAGTGTTGAAAGCAATCTTATCTTATGCTAAAAGACGTAGAACTTTCCATCTCTATCCGCCGTCCCCATTTAACGGTGTTAGAGAAGAAATTATTTTGATTATCTAAAATAAACTTTAAATTAACAATATAATCCGCAGGTAAAATGAAACATTACCTTCTTTTCGGTTCTGGGAGCTTCGCAGTTCTAACCTAACCTAACCTGCATTTCTGGTAGCTGTTCGGTTCTGTAAGGGTCGTGGTTCTAACTAAACCTAACCTACTTTCCTGCTAGCAGTCGGATTATGTATTTTGACTAAATAATAAATGGCTAACCATATAGTATATGTATGACCTAAGAATTACTTTACTTCAAAAAATACTTGTTCCTCATACATACTTCCAACCCTTTTTAACCTCCTTATAGGATGAATTATAAGAAACGCTTTAATTAGTTTCCTAGTCTTTAACCGAACTTACAGATCACTTACTTTAAAATTGTCTTGTTCCCCGTACAAACATCCAACTCCTTTTGGAATCAATTTCAAACAGTCTAAAACCGAAGTTACAAATCTGTTACTTTAAAAATGTCTTGCTCTCCATACAAACTTTGAATCTCCTTTAACCCCTATAGGGGATGAATTTATAAAAAAAACTGAAATCAGTTTTGTAGTCTAACATACAGGCTAAGACCGAAGTTACAAATCTCTTACTATAACATATTCTTGGTCTCCATATAAACCTTGAATCCCGTTTTAATGCCCTTAGGGGTGGAATTTTTCCAAAACGCTGAAATAACTTTTTTTTATTCTAATAACAAATCTTTATACAACGTTTTAAGTTTACAGATCAAAATGAGTGTTTCTCATCCAAACCATGCATCTGTTTTTAACCTCTTTAGGGATAGAATTTTCTAAAACGCAGATCGTACTTTTTTGTATTCTAATCAGGGACCGGAACCGGTTACCCTAACCAGGGTTTTCGATAGGCTTATTTTAAAGTTGTTTTTAAAAACCCTATCAATAAGGTTACCGTATGATAAGGTAACCTTATTGATGGGGTAACCTTATCGATCGAGTTAACTAAGTTAACCCAACTTACTAACCTAACTACTAACCGAAATGAAAACCCCATCAGTTACCGGTTACCCTATCATAAGGTTTTGAACCACTTTAAAGGAATATGATTTTAACGCACACTTAAATACGACTTATTATTGAATAACCACCGTGGCTGGCATGGGTTGTAACAAGCTTGTTGTGGATCTCAGTGCAGACCGGTTTCATTTGCCGTAAACGCGGCTTCTTGTTACTCAAAATTCAAACAGTGTGTCAATGTACATTGATTATTTATTATTAAAAAAACAGTTTCAATGAGAGCTTGACTCGCGCACCGAGGATTCCGTACAAACTTAGTTTATAAAGGATTTATGATGATTAATAAATATGTTATGACTTATGTGTAATAGTTATATGGTTATATAATTCCTGTTATGTTTACATCAATCTTAATGATGTGTAATAATTTCAAAATAATGGCAAACTTAAAAACTTAAAAAATAATGTTTCCCCCATACAAACTTTGCACCCCTATTTAACCCGCTTAGGGGTGGGATTTTCCAAAACCCTAAAATTACTTTTCTTGTATTGTATTAAGGAGCCCATACACAAAATTTCAAGTTTCTCACTTAAAATTTTACTCCATCCCCATACAAACTTTCAACCCCGTTTTTACCCTCTTGAGGGTGGAATTTTCAAAAATCCCTTCTTAGTGGGTACTTACGTTATACAAACTACCTATTTTGAAAAAAGCAGCTTTCTAGGTTCAACGGTTTGGGCTGGGCGTTGATTTAAGTGAGTGAGTCAGTCAGTCAGTCAGTCAGTCAGTCAGGACTTTTACGTTTATATATATAGATTACTATGTGCGGTGTTCATGCGGGCTAAAGTAACCCTCCATTGGGTCAAAGTAACCAGAGTTTACGGTACCTTCTGTCCTCAATTGGACTTGCTATATTGGACTGATAATCGTTGACATTATGTAATTGGATACTATACTATATACTATACTATACAAACGTGAGCATTTTTTTTACTGTAATTTGAAGAGGACGTTTATCTTGATATAACACCTAAGGTTAATTAAGTTCTTGGGACTTAGAAGTGATCGTCAAGTGGCAAACCAGCTATGTCATAAACTAGTCATATAGCTAATCTATCTTCAAAATGTATCCCCAGTTAGGTACTAAATAAACACGTCTGCTACCAAGAAACAAACAGCTCATAAACAATTGATTCATTCTTATCTAAGCGTGTGACAATGGTGGCATCCTGCTTCAAAAACATACTGTCTTAACTGGCGGAAGTCCTGATTACGCTGACATTTCTTAGGAAAAGTCTGGGAAAATATTACCCAACTTTGGAACGCCTAGTTCCAAAAGTTGGGTAATATTTTCCAACGTTTCGTGACAAACGAGTAAACACACTTACATCCACTCCAAAAATAACCCTTCGAAGACGTCTGACGAATATTATAAATGCGAAAGTGTGTCTGTCTGTCTGTCTGTTACCTCTTCACGCTTAAACCGGAGATTAAATTTGGTATGGCTTAGATAGTTTGAATCCCGGGGAAGGACATAGGATAGTTTTTATCCCGGAAATCATCCCCTGAGGGGGTGAAATGGGGGATGAAAGTTTGTATCGAGCTACGATATAAACGAGTTCCACGCGGACGGAGTCGCGGGCAGAAGCTAGTTACTAAATAAGCCGTATGTTCCCATACAAGTTGTCAGTTCATTGACTGGACTACTAGGTCGTCGTATGGCCGCTGTACAACTGAAAGCGTCTTTTAAAGGTTAACTGTAATTAGGTGTTTTTTCGTGGTGTTGAGATTACCCCTATTAAGAGTAGACAGACCAATTGGGTTGAGAGGATCCAGCCAGACGGCACTCCAGTAAGATGTTGGGTTCGGGCCTGGCTAACAGGACAACAAAACAAGTTCTAATCAAAATCGTTTATTGTACTTAGTACAGGGTTACACTAAGCCTAAGGGGGACATTGTAACAGCACCCTAAGTGACCGAGCTTGATCGCTACGTATCGATTCGGTGACATCACCCACATTTACTATCTGGTCGGCTATTAACTGAACAAATAAATATAATTGCGAAACATACGTGCTGAGAATTGTAACAAGGTGGTTACAGTACCAAATGGTCGTAGAAGTCGTTTAATTATGATCGTCTATAGGTAGTCATATCCTTACTAATGTTATAAATGTGAAATTGTCTCTGTCTATTACCTCTTCACGGTTAAGGTGGTTTGTTTTCCATACAAAACGTTATTTAACATTCGCAGGATAACGGCGTACTATTTTAAGGCACTTATGTAATAAACTTTCCTGAATTGGCTTTCCATTTGCGCAAAATTCCCCCTTTCCTAGGCGATCCTAAGGGGGTTAGTTTGTATGGAGCTACGATATAAACGAGTTCCACGCGGACGGAGTCGCGGGTGGAACCTAGTTCAAAATAATGTTAATAAGTATTTAGGTATTTATGGTACTCGTATATTGTAAAATGGTAACTTTTTATGGAATCGTCTAGACAAGTGCGACATTAAGGGTCGCACCCTCCGCACCCTTCTGAAATATTGCCAAGTTAGCCTTCCACTGCGAACTGCGTCATCGGCCAGACAAACAAACTTCCATACGCACTATCCATAAAAAGAAAAATTATCCTAGTTAAATTTTATCAGTGCCTTTCAATTCTGTCTTGCTGCCAGAAAGTTATTTTTTTAATGAAGAATCTTTGATACCAGCCTTGTCCAAATCACGTGTCATAAAAACGTTTATTTAAAAGTGTCCGAGTTTATTTTTAGTAATGTGTTTTATTTTAGTAACTTTAATAAATATTTTCTAATCAGTGTCATACAAAACAGTTTTAAAAAAATTAAACTAGTGGCTCTGTGAGATTTAGAATTCGCGAGATTATCTTTTTTTTTTAAAAAACAACATGAAAAATTGTTGATTGAACCTGCACGGTTAGCACAAGACGGCGCGCGAGCTCTCTCGCACTATCCGTCTCTCTTATTAGATAACTTATAAAGAGACGGAATAGCCGTCTTGTGCTAACCGTGGTGCTTACAAAATAATGTCACCGGAATCGGTTGAGAGATGCGACCTGTAGATGAGGACAGTCGGACATCATCATACGAAAGAATTTTGGCCTAAGCTGAAAAAGAGCACTTTGTTTTTTTCGCTCGCTCGTTCAATTAGCGAAATTGGCTAGAATAGCTAAACTTGTAGCTTCTAAAAGCTTTTATTCTAAGTATTATAAATGAATTCATTAGTAGCAACTGGCGTTAATTGAAATTAGTTTGTTAAGTTAATTGGTAATTTATAGGTACTTTCTAATTCCAGCGCCAGTCATGCTAATCTTTGTAATGTACAATTAAATACATATTGATGACGTAGGTATTTTTTGTCATACCCACATATATCCCATATCATTATAAAAGCTGGCGCGTAGACACTTTCGATTGCTGAAATTAAAAACGAGTAAAATTTTCTCGAAATCTTGTTTTTTGGCTCATTTGATTCCCTGGCGCGCCTAACTACTTTTTTATTTTTTCCAATTTTTGTTTACTTTTTCATTTATAAAAAAAAAACAAGTTACTCAACAACCAAGTGACCTTTATTAAATAGAAGTATCTCAATCAAAGATAAACTAAAAACAAGCAACTTAAATTAGTTAGGTACTTGTTTATACCGTCGGTATTACGGGGTGCTATATCAAAACGTATAAAATATATAAGCTAAAATCAAACAAGTAGATTGTTAGGATTAAAAATAACCACAAAACAGCTTATCCAAAACAAGTATTTAATGAATTATTTGACAAAATACCAAGCTAAAAAAGTTTTCAGCTCCATGTCCGTAACGGCTTCAGTTACAGGTAACCAAAATAAGTCACGGTGTAATTAGAAAAACTGCATATCTGTAGAAAAATAACCATTCCGATACATTTTGCAGATTTCAAGAAAATGGCTTTTGAAGTTAGAATTTTTTTTTCTCTCCTATTAAATTTGCATAAACCTAAGTTACTTGTTTTTGACTTTGAGCAGCCGCTTTACTCTTTCAACGTGCTCACTCAGCTCGTGCTGCCGTAAGCCGTATCTAAAATCTTGGCGACATGTAGCGAAATCTCGATACAATCTAAACGCATTCCCGCGTCATGACATGTCATGGGGCTAAAAGAATTAAACACTTGGACTCACAGCTTTTCCCCTTGGCACAAACATGTACCATTATTCCAACGGCGCGGCCTCAACATTGCGCAAATTGCGGCGCGGCAAGCGTTTTACCTGTTCATTGCGCGATCGAGACGCGCAAAGCTCTGTGGTTAGTTGGGATCACACGCAATTAATTGGGAAAACCGCTTACGCTGCCGCCGCCGCACGATGTCGTGGTCGGGCCGTTGGAATCACTAGACTTTCAAGGTTACTTATTTCAGCTTACTCTCCTTCCAGAAGTCAAAAAGAGCGAGCATCAGGATCCAAAAACACCCAGCTGCTGTGCGTCAACGGAAGCAGCCCGCGAGCGCCTTCACTCGGCACTCCACTACTGTTACGGGTAAATAAATTGTTCCAGTGGCCTAAGTAGTTGTATCAAATATAAGGCCATTTTACGTAATTCCAACCATACAATACTAAACTATACACACCACAACATATATATATGCCTTCTAGGGCTAGGCCTGGGACTCTCAAAGAGGAGAGGGTCTGTAGTGCATAGCTTGTAGTTATAGCCTGCCTCAAGCGCATACTCAGGGCCGAAGGGTGGGGGGCTTCAGTGGCCGTTGGACCATCGGACGGTGTGCCCTTGCACATTGGCGATGGTGCGTTACTGAGCTAGTTGCAGAGTTAATCATCATCATCATCATCATCATATCAGCCGAAAGACGTCCACTGCTGGACATAGGCCTCCCCCAAAGAGTGCCACAATGACCGGTCCTGCGCCACCCGCATCCAGCGGACTCCCGCGACCTTTACCAGGTCATCAGTCCACCTTGTGGGGGGCCTACCCACGCTGCGCCTTCCGGTACGTGGTCGCCACTCGAGAACCTTTCCGCCCCAACGGCCATCGGTTCTACGTGCAATGTGCCCCGCCCACTGCCACTTAAGTTTAGCGATTCGGAGGGCTATATCGGTTACCTTGGTTCTGCTGCGGATAGCTGAGTTAATAGTGAGACTCTAATCTTTAAATTTTTTTTGGTCATCAATAACTGCACGCAGTTCCCTATGACATTTGGTCGAGCACCCCTGACCCAGGTCTGACCGTTTAGCCAGGCTGTACTCCAACTTTTTACCCCGAGGCAAATCTTGAAATGACAGATTTTTCTGGGGGTCACACGGAGAGACCCTACCCTTATTCCATTCATCACCAGGTCGTAATTGCAATCTTTCCCGGAGAACATCTATGTCAGTGAGAAATCAGTGGTTTTGCAGCTTTATTTGTTTGTTTTGTGTAGAAATTCTCAGGGGATCGACATGGGAATTGTATGTTCGATAAGCAGGTGACTAAGCTTGCTTATCCTAAAAAAAAAGAATTATGATGAACAACTGCGAAAAAACGACGTTTTCTTAAATCGCCTATTTTTTTAATTTAAACATCCTGTAGCTCCTAAAGTATCGATCGTAGAGTAAAAATTAATAAGACCAATTTCGTAGGAAATTTGATGGAGAAACTTTTATCCGGAGTAATTATAATAGTTATGATGAACAACTACGAAAAAACGACGTTTTCTTAAATCGACTATTTTTATCTCTTTGTTTACTTTAACACCCTGTAGCTCCCAAAGTTGAAATTGTATGTAGAAACTTTTGTCTGAAGTAATTATAACGCTATTCGTACAGATATTCGAGATATGTACGAAAATCTGAAAAAATAGGTACCTTCAACCCCCCCAGCCGACGCGGCAATGCGCGTGTAAAAAATTTGTCGCTCCGCGCACCGTGGCGGGACGCGGTGCAGTTGGTGAATCGCCTTATACCCTAATATGCCTCGTTTAACGAATCATATAAATGAGGGTAATTATATTAATTGTATGTACTAACAACCAATTTCCTCATTCAATCCTCAGATACTAGAAGAAACCATCCAAAAGCAAGCACCGAAGCCTCAATTCTGTACCAAAGCCCCGACTAAAGACATCGACCGGTTCCGACTCAGCTTCAATCGCACCGGCGCGAGCGCCGACGCCCTGTTCCAGTACCGCACTAAGTTCGTTCAGCACATGCTGTCGAGCCCCATGTACGCGAACAGTGCTGTTGGGAAACCGTGGGAAATTATTGGGAAGTGAGTATTGCCGTTATTTCCTTCGTCTCATCATTTGACACCAGCAGCGCCGGACATTACGTTAGCACGTGCTGTCACAACCCCGCTGGTCGCTTGCTATAGGCCTCATAAGAAGGCTCAAAGTCACCCAAATGGCAGTGGAGGGCGGGAGTTTCTCTGCGTGATCGCATCAAAAATGAGGCTTCCAAGGTAACCGACAGGAGCTGAGCTAGCCCTCCGAATCGATAAACTCAAGTGGCAGTGGACGGGGCACATTGCACGTTGAACCGATGGCCGTTGGAGCGGAAAGGTGGAGTGGCGACCACGTACCGGAAGGCGCAGCGTGGGTAGACCCCCGACAAGGTGGACTAATGGCGATGACCTGGTAGGTCGCGGGCGTCCGCTGGATGCGGGTGGCGCAGGACCGGTCATTGTGGCACTCTTTGGGGGAGCCCTATGTCCAGTAGTGGACGTCTTTCGGCTGATATGATGATGATGAACCTCACTGGCGCGGCCGTCTACGCTCTATTCCGGTACCACACTAAGTTCGTTCAGCACGTGCTATCCAGCCACATGCACGCTTGTGATTGTTCTGGAGTCACAAGCGTCTAAAGGCTAGGGCTTACCATCAGGCAGGCCGTATACGGGTTTGTTACCATCACCATCCTAGCGTTATTCCCGGTTGTGCCATCTGGCCTTCCAACCCAGAGGGAAAACTAGACCTAATTGGGATTAGACCGGTTTCCTCACGATGTTTTCCTTCACCGAAAAGCTAACGGTACATATTCCGTACATAAGTTCCGGAAAACCCATTGGTACGAGCCGGGATTCAAACCCACGGCCGCCGCTTGACAGCCGCATGCCTGAACCACTAGGCTACCGGTATACGGGTATGCCACCATCGTAGGTGGTAAACCTTTGAACTCGAGAAATCGCTCTTCAAAGCAAAAGTTTATGATTATTTTGAAATTATTAATAGTAACATAATTATTTTCCGATAATTTATATGATAAGAATTCCTTGATAATGAAATTATTAATTGTTGACAGAATATCAGAAAATATAATCGATGAGATTCTGTTGTCTTGTGCAAAAGAGATGCAGCTAGAGGACGTCGTAGAAGAACTGTACAAGAGTGAGACGCAGGCGTGATTTTGTATGTACGTTTTACGTACTTTGCTATATTTTGTTGTTTGAATAAATATATTTGGATTTAGACATATTGCCAATTATTGAGATCTTTACCCACTCCATAAAGCGTACAGGTTTTAACGTATCAATGAAGCAAATAAGCACTAATTAGTTAAACCGTTTTTATAGGTGAAAAACTTAAGTAAGTCACCTGTTGTATGTGTGAGTAATGTGTGCGAATAGACATTTGTTTTGTTTGTGTTCTAATTTTAAACATGTATTGTCTAATTGAATACGCCACTACTACTTACATAAAACAGGTGACTTACTTAAGTTTTTCACCTATACAAGCTTTATATATTACCTTGAGCCGTTCGTATGTACATACGTATATGTAAGTGTGTAAATTGTCCGTCAAAATTTGCAATCCATTTTTCAGTCACTTGCCGTTATCCGATTGAACTAAAATTTTGGATTTAAGTATAGTTTGGATGACAATGCAATATTATGGTACCATAGAGCTGATCTGATGATGGAGACAGAAGTAAAATTAGGAAGAAAATAAGGGAATTCAGTTCTTAACCGACGTAACCCTGTTGAGTTTAGGTTCGTTAGAATCGTCTCAATGAGTAGTTGATGACGGTGTACAGAAAAGTACAGTCGGCAATAAAAGCTTTTACCAAATATATATTTTGACAAAATTATTAATCATAGACACTCAACTCAAAGTAAATAGCAGTTCAAGCAAACGCTCGTGCCCGATTTACTAACGATATTAGGGCGGGTTGCATCGAGCACACTTTACTGATCGGTAAACATTAAATATGGTGCTGGCAGCTATCATTTCAAATGCAGATAGATTTTAACGACGATTAGGTACCGATGGTTTGAAACCGAGCCTAGTGGTGTTTGTTAAAATCTGAATATATAGAAAAACTAGCTTCTGCCCGCGACTCCGTCCGCGTGGAAGTCGTTTATATCGTAGCTCCATACAAACTTTCACCCCCCTCCCCCATTTTAGGGAAGTGGGGGGTTAGAAAGAGACAAAAAGTAGCCTATGTCACTCTCCATCCCTTCAACTATCTCCACTTAAAAAAACACGTCAATTCGTGGCTCCGTTTTGCCGTGAAAGACGGACAAACAAACACACACATACACTTTCCCCTTTATAATATTATAAGTATGGATTCTATGGAACGACAGCAACCGGCGCCAAATTTAACATTGATCGGTCTGTAATCGTAAGTTGGTATAACTGGCCTCTCGCATCTTATACTTACCAGCATTCCAGAAGCAATCACAATAGTCTTGCTAAATTCGTCTTTTTTATTAGAACACTTATCCAAAAATACATAAATAAGGCACTTAAACATAGGACTAGGTTTATAATACCCAAATACAGTAATAAACCACTCGCAAGCATTCAACGGAGACGTTCTTAAAATACAATTAAATAACTAGTCACTCACACCTCATCGTCTTTCTTCAAACTCGACCGAAAAGAGTTCAGCACTGCACTGAATTTGGCCCTCTGTCTGCCCATAGTGTCATTCTTCTCCATTTTGGGCATTCTGGCTATACTCTCCGTACTGGACGTATCTGCCTGGTAAGACTCCTCAGGAGTAGGTGGATTTGACTTCATCAGCCTTGGCTTTACAAGTTTCGGACCACCGACAGCAAATATATTCTCTAATTTGCTCTTTAAATCATCTCTACTCATACTAGTTTCTTCATCACTCTCAGAGTGTTCAGTCTCTTTTTCAACTTTGTTTACAGGTCGTTGACTTAGTGGTTCCCTTGCCAGTAATTCTTTCTTCAACTCGTGGAACATTGCAGGGCGCACACGACTAGTCATGTCGTAATCTGTATTTTCTATAACATTGCCTGTAGAATGTGATCGCCTACCAGGCTTAGTGGTCTGTTCTTCCTCGTGATCTGCAATCTTGGATTGGTATATTTGTGTTAGCTTCGACATGAAGTTTACCTGTCTGTCGCTGCCGAAAGTAATTGTAGCGTCATCTTGAGAGCTGTTCGATTTAATGCTCTCTCTAGGTTTATTCTCTTCTTGATCTGTAGGTCTCGGTATACTAGGTCTAGATGATATTGTGTAAGATTTCTTAAAATGAGGACTCTTGAAGAAATTTTCGTCAAAAGGTGGCGGTTCTGGGATGTAAGGAACTTCTTCATTGATTTCCTCGACAGACTCGTTTAAAGCCGTCCTGTCGATAGTATCGGAATAACCCGACTCATCAGTTTGAGAATTAGTATCGCTATCATTGAAAGCAGTTACTTGTTCATGCTCATATTCTTTATTTTGTTCGTGATCATTCTGATCGTCTTCTTCGCTTACTTTAGGTAGGTCCTCTCTGTGTACTTGCGCTATAACATCATATTTAGATAACACTTGATTACCCAACGATGCGTCCGATCCAGCATCCGACAACTCACTCAAACTTTTTCTATGCGGTATGTATTCAGGCGACGTTGAAACTATTACATCATCTTCCTTTTCCGTGAATTCTCCATAATGGTCACTTCCTTTCACACTGTACGTATCTTCTTCAGCTTGTAATACTTGGTCCAGCAGTTCGATTATATTGGCTTCTTTTTCTTCGTGATTTTCTATTATAGTCGCTTGCTGTACTATTACTTCTTCTTGAATGGAATTCCTTACAACTCTCTCCTTTAACTCGATAGGGCTAGCAGGTCGTATCTCGCTCATTTCTTTATCGCTATCTCTTCCGCCTCCTTTGCTACTACTTCCAGCGATAGTATCAGGTGGGGTTGGTGACTCTATAACGATCTGAACAGGAGGTTTCCCGTTTTTCTGTGCGTGCAAGTTGTTGTTTTTGTCATCGTTTTGCTTGTAGCAGCACACGCAGATGAAATAAACTATCATACCTGTGAAGAAATTTTGGTCTGTTTAATTTCAACTTGTTTTTTTACTTGAATTCTTTTGTTATTAGGGTCTGTCTCTCATTTTCACATATAAGGTTAGAATGAACTTTTTTTGTTGTGTAATTCGTCGTTTTAGTAACAACCTCCAAATCTAAAATTGTTATTGAATGTATTTCGATGTTATTCATATATTATTAATGACTTTTTTCCTCCGACAGTCATGATAAACTATTAGAACTAATAATCACCGAAAATAAGCCAGATTCCGACACGAATGTATGTTTGCACGTTGATCATCACCAAGAGGCAGATGTTGATGTAGATACTTAGGCACGGGATCACAGGAACGAAAGGAGTCTGGAAAAGCAAGTGTTTGTGTAAAATCTGACACTTAGTATGTCAACACTTAGTTACAGTTTAGTCACACAACATGAGAATTCTGCGATAAAGAATTATCGTTGTTGAATTTCAGGAAGGCGAATGGATTTGACGGAATTAGGACTTTATCGTCATAGTAATAGGAAGGCGTCCCTCGCATTCGTGAAATGCAACAACTGTATGTCTCGTAACCGACGCGGGTTACGAGACATACGGGTCTGGGAGTTGTATGCACGCCGTCGTGCTCTCCTTGAAACTTAATATCCTGCCCATACGTAATGGCAGGAACATCATGATCAGAAAGTGTCGCATACGGTAGTATCGCAGATAAATTTTGCTAAACGTGTTAAATATTAATAATTGTGCCAAGCAAAGCCAACACGTAACAATATCCTCACCATGAAAGGTACGACTTCCTTAGCTTGCGGCTGCATCATCATCAAAATTATGAGGAATAAAACGACCAGGTGAAGAATAATTGACGGCACCATGATGTTGTCGAAATGTACCGTCACTAGTGCAGCGACCAGGCTCATTAGGACTGAAAATTATTAAATAAATATTAGGAGTACATACTACACAATTCGAACTAGCTAGCCCCATAGTAAAGTAAGCTAAGCTAAAGTGGCCGTAAATAGAATTTGCTAACTATGTAAACAAACCGCCATATTAAAATTGTCTTTCACTATGGCGGTTTGTTTACATAGTTAGCAAATTCCGTTGACGGCGACTTTAGTAAGTAAGCGTTTAGCCTATGAATCAATGATTTGATAGATCATTTTCGCATTAGGCATTTTTTTAGAGTAGCTAATTGCTACATAGAAGGTTTTCATGATCGTAAAGGAGAATGGGCATTTTGTACCATGAGTGTATACAGTTGAGACATATCTCGTTTGAAAGGTCTTAACCATGGCATTATTTCATTATATGGGACCAATGTTGAACGGCGTGCAGGGGTCTAGTAATTAACCAAAGTATGTAAAACATAAAAACTGTTAATTAACGAAATCCAATTGGTATAATCAGTAAAACGGTATCTAACATAAAAGAACATGCCAATTGGCTTATGTTAGGCTACCAATACCGACGCTGAAATATTTACAGGGCTGGAATTAAGTAATCAAAGATATGTGTGAATGAAAAATCGGCTACTGTGCAAAGATGCCCACGTGTATACAATAGCGACGTATACTGCATTATAGGCTAGGATATACGTTATTTTTTATTAATTACAACTTTGTTCCAACGCGTGCAGGGGTAAGATTATAATGATTTGTTGGGGCTAACGCTCAATTAACGCTACGCTAATTGATGGTATAAACTTCTTCTACTGGACACTAGATGCCTGTAGTAGTACATATCTCAGTTGATATAATATTATGTATTATAGCAGCTAAGTCGATAGTCTAGCTCTAGCACAAAGAGGTTTGATTTCATTAAAAATAAAATTCTGACACGTCGTGTCAGTCACCACATGTCATATGGAAATAAATACAATATTTTTCAAGTGATCAAATATTTTAATATTCTAGCATAATTTATTATCCTGATGTGAAATCAAGTCTAAATTGATTATTTACATATTTTGGTGAGTATCTCGTGTTAATCTACGAATTTTATGATTTTATATTGTATCAACGGAAAAGGATCGTAGGGATTAGGCTGCCTCGCTCAATCTCGCTCAATATCGTACAAAAGTTGTACGAGCCTCAGTCTCCTAAAAAATGGACGAGTTCTCGCAAGACCACGATTGCATTCCCTAGACAGTATTGTTTGTCATCATCGTAGTATTACAACAATTTTTATCATAAATAGGTAAAGTTAGTGAATATGTAAGTTTGTGTGAAGGGAGTTCATTCGTAGGCTGACCATTGGATGACGGTAGTCCTTTTAATAGGCGTGGAGGTTCCATTCAAAGAATTAACAGTTTGATGAGGGGGGGAGTGTCAATAATCGACAAAAAACGATGACGTAATATATGGACCAGCCCCTAGCTTCTAGCGTGTGAAGCAGCGTGGACAGCTAGTCTATACTAATATCCTAAAGAGGAAAAGTTTGTGAGATTGGAGCTTTGTAAGCTGGTCAGGATTTAAGTTTGTATGTATGAGTTATCGCCGGCACTACGGGACCGATTAAAAAAAAATTATTTTGGGACGCACATAGTCTATATTTTATTCCACAGGATTGCCTGTGTTCTTTGCAATACGCGATTGATGCCTTGTGGTCAGCTAGTTTTCACTTTTATTCAAATCTATACTTCAATTAGGTACTATCTATACTAATATTATAGAAAGGGAAAGTCGTTGAGGTTTGTGTCTTTGTTTTGTTTTAGTTTGTAAGTTTGTATGTAATGGGAATCTCCGGATGCACTTGTCCGATTTCATAAATTCTTTCACCTATGTACTGACTGACTTTCCTTTCCGGTTGGACATATTGTATCCTGCGAATTTACATGCGTTCCGTGCAATACCGGGGTGAAACCTGGCGGGCAGCTAGTAATATTATAAATGTGTAATAGTATAATGTGAACTGCTAAATAATGGAATTAGCTCCCGTTATTTGTATTTTTCACTGACATTTATGATTTGGGTGCCTTCAAAACAAGAGTGAATAGGTTATTACTGAACCGTGTGTGTATCTAAGGCTCTGTCGTCAGGCGCTTACCACCAGGGGGGCTAGCACAACTGACGCCGCGCCGCGATGCGAGTTTAGAAAGATCTAGGTACCCTCCTCTTTCGAATTTGCACGGTGCAAGTGAGACAGGGGGCGCTCAGTCGCGCGCGAAGCGACTTGTCGGCAAGTTGTGCTAGACGTACATGTGAGACTACGAGCAAAACTGGACTATGTATATTATACGTTCAGCTTACGACGGAGGCAAACAATACGGCTTGCCATTTGGTAAGCAGAAAATGACACCCTGTAGACCCTCGCGAAGAATCACAAGCGTGTTGTTGACCCTATATCGTTTAAGAAATTGGCTGTGTTGATAGCTAGAGACAAATGCTGGTCCCACCCGCTCAACACCGCGGCCGCGCTTCGTCGGGAGTTCTGGTGACGCTGGTTTACGCTCCACCACACAACACCATATACATATATACCATATATCACCTACCTATAAATCGACTAGTTAGTAGTGTTATGACTGTGATCTTCTGTAAGGCGGATATACTATGCCAGTAAGACAGGTCCAAATGCCAGTGACGTAACATTCAGCTGTGCCGGCTGTGAGGCGTCTTCTCTGACTGCGTGTACTTACATACACACAGGTATACCTACACAATCTATACATCAATATTTGAAATGATTAAATCTCATTTTACAATATTGTAGCAACTGCAATACGAATTGTATGTATGTATGTTTGTATGTATGTTTGTATGTATGTTTGTATGTATGTTTGTATGTATGTATGTATGTCAATTCTTTATTGTACATGGTACAGAACACAACAACTAAACAATAACTGAAGAACAGATGATACATGTACAAAGGCGAGCTTATCCCTGAGAGGGATTTCTTCCAGCTAACCTTTGAGCAATTGTATTGCGTGCATTTACTTAGTAGGTAAGTACTCATTCTAGAGCTAGAGGAAGTAATATCATATTACCAGTTTTTTTATATGTGTAGGTATACGAGTAGGTAGATGTTACGTTATTTTGTTACTTGGCCAAATAAAGAAACTTGAATCTTGGTACAATACCATTTCATTTTTTTTTACGTAGCTACCGTCGTACCTACACTTATAAATAGATCGAATATGAATTGTTGCAGAACGGGAGTCATAGTGGGATTTCTCAAATGTTCCACTCCACTTTTTTTTGCACTAGTGTGGAACTTTCAGAAAACGTCCTACCCATATTATGCCCCGTGAAATGGGAATTCTCTGCATAACACGGACAGAGTCGTGGGACCAGGTACAAATAAAGAAGGATACTTATTTTCAATACTTATAATAGTAACCGTATGGCCCGTCTGATGGTAAGAGGACAACAAACCCCACTGAAGCTTGCAACCTCGTCCATGTCACATGCGCATAGCCCGGCCACATAGTGAAAAATACCCTCATTTGGTTTCATGTCGTGTTTCTTTTTTCATAAACACTATAGTCTAACATAGTAGGCACCAAGTAGTAATACCATATCAGACATAAACTCCCACATCGAGCGTATAGGTGTGTGTATGTATGTGGACAAGAAAATGCAATTTCACGGGCTACAGTCCAAACGGGTTGATAGATTTTGACATAGTATATATTAATATTATACATATAGTAGTTTATATAGTTTCCAAACGGATTAACTGATTTGAGTGTGTTTTTACCCTAACTGTCGAAGGAGAGGAGGGTTATGTTTTTCGAGCGAATGTATGTATGTATGTGACCTTATTCTTTGGCACGCCCTGCAGCCTAAAGCGTTTGACGGATTTCGACATATGAGGTGATTCCTCTTAATCGTGGGAGTGACATAGGCTATAAGTACAATTTGAAAAAAGCAGTTGGGTTTTTTGAGAAATCTTTTCATTTCATTATTTAATTGAATGTCTTGTCTCTCCAGATGGTTTAGTCGAATTCAAAGCTATGCATAAAGTTAACTGCTCTTAGCTATGTTTGTTGTGTCGAGGTTGCTTTACATTTTTAGGGTTCCGTAGTCAACAAGGAACCCTTATATTTTCGCCATATCCATCTGTGCGCCCGTCTATCCGTCTGTCCGTCGGTCCGTCCGTCCATCCGTCCGTCTGTCCGCCTGTTGTCTGCCCTTCCGTCCGTTCGTCTGTCCGTCTGCCCGCCTGTTGTCTGTCCGTCTTTCCGTCCGTCCGTCCGTCCGTCTGTCCAACTGTCTATTCGTCTGTCCGTCTGTCCATCCGTTCGTCTGCCTGTTGTCTGTCCGCCCCCCGTCCGTCTGTCCGCCCCCCGTCCGTCTGTCCGCCTGCTGTCCGTCCGTCTGTCCGCCCGTCTTTCCGTCTGTCTGTCCGTCCGTCCGTCCGTCCGTAGGTCTGTCCGCCTGTTGTCTGTCCGTTTGTCCATCTGTCTGTCTGTCCGTCCGTCTGTCCGTCCGTCCGTCTGTCCAACTGTTGTCTGTCCGTCTGTCCGTCCGTCTGTCCTCCTGTTGTCTGTCCGTCCGTCTGTCCGTGTGCCGCTAACGCCGCGGCACAAGCATATTCAGTACAAAAATGCTTGTGCCGCACACCGGTAGAATCCCGCCTTAACTAAGACAGACAGGCAACTACGGAACCCTACACTGCGCGTGGCCTGACATGCACTTGGCTTCCGTCAGTCTGTCTGCCTAACCGATTAACCGTTCGTCGATTTGCTGAGATGTCGCCAAGTCAGCCACGATGTATGTATAGCTACATACCTAAATGTGTGTGAGTCTGTGTCTCCGACTATGTTTCAGTCCGTCTGTCTGTCTGCCTATCCGACAAACAAAACTGCGACCTCGCAGACTTTTCCTCGTCATAACATAATTAGTAAAAAAGTAAGTATAGTTATATGTATTACCTACAGATTACGACGATGGCAAACAAGCATACGGATTGCCTTATGGTAAGCAGTGAACAGACACGCTGTATACCCCTTTAGATCCTCGCGACACCAGAAGAATCACAATTGCGTTGTTTTATTTTAACAGAGTTGCGTTTTTATTATTTTGTAGAATTTTAAATAGCCATACTCATTTTATATTTCCAACGTTAATGTTTTCTAATTGTGGATACCAGTGGGCGTAGCATGGTTGCCATTTTATCACTTATCGTTGTGGTAAAGACGCCCATCACGCTCTGACAAGTATGCGAGTGCGAGAGTGACGGATGCCTTATCCACAACGATAAGTGATAAAATGGCAACCGTACTACGCCCGCAGGATAGATTTTAGTCGATTATAATTCCTAAGTATTTCATCAATACAAAAGAATACTTGTAAGAATACAGTTAATCTTTCTTTGAAGCACAGGGTTTCTCAATCAAGACTAAGAATTCTAGAGTAATCCCCACGTTGGCTCAGTGGGAGCTTCACATACACTTTTGGAATTTATCCGCAGATGTACCTATGCATATATTTACTTTCAATGGGTAGCAATATAATACCTATCTTCTATAGTAATAACTTTTTAAATATATGTAATTTAAATATATATTTTATAACTAATGTTTAATTGTATCATGTTATGGTAAACAAATATTTCCCTGGTAAGTAATATAAAATAATGGACCTTAGGGACACGGACATAGGCTACGTTTTATGCAGCAACTCTAGCTGAGCAGTTTGTATATAAATATAATACCTACGCGCGTGGAGCCGCGTGGGCAAATAATAATAATTATAAGGAAGTAAAGTTAATGAGTGCGCGACTTTGCAAGTTTGTATGATAATTTCCTGAAATAATTATACTTACAACTCGTATTTAATAAAATATTAATTATATGTAACTATTGCAGTTTCAAGATGCACAATGAACACCATGCAAAGCCCGTTTTGCTAACATTCGAACGGAGCCGAGGATACTGCGCGACGCCAAATTACAAGGAACTTTCACCTGAACCCCTTAAAACGGACCACGAAAGTAGGCATTAATGTTCAAAAATATTGGGTTTCACATACAGTGTGAATAAATGCAAGCCCATTTTATCTAGCAACTACAAATGAAGGGTTCTCGGAGGAAACATTCTCTAGTCACATTTTTATCATATGTCTCAAAATGTAAAGCGCGTTATGGATGATATTCAAAACACACTTTAAAAGAAAGTAACTTGACATGTTCTTCTGTGTATCATTCAAATATTAAAGGCAGATGATGAATAATAATTCGTCGCTATAATTTTGAAGGTCTGTCATATCATATCTGTCCATATTCCGTGTGGTGCTATATACTGATTTATTTAGTATTTAATAGGATGGAGTGCAGTGCGCCTTCGTGCATTGAAGGATATATATAATAAATATATATACCTATTTATCCAGAAAATTCTACGGCAGGCCTAGTGGTTCAGTTATGCGGCTGTCAAGCGGCGGTCGTGGTAAGAATCCCGGCTCGTACCAATGAGTTTTTAGGATCGTACGCAATATTTACCGTTAGATTTTCGGTGAAGCAAACCATTCTAATTCCAATAAGGTCTAGTTTTCCCTCTGAATTGGAAAGCCAGATGGCAGTCGCTTTCGTAAAACAAGTGCCTATTTCAAATCTTGGGATTATATGTCAAAGCGAACCCTGCGCTGTTAGGGCACAACCGGGAATAACGCTAGGAGGATGGCCTATTTATTCTGATTGGAAGTCTTTAATATAATAGTCTATTGAGGCTTACAACTCCAGGAATATCTCATGTGCGTTGCTGACTATTGTGAAGTTCTGGGTTTACGGGGACCGGAGATCAGATAAACGGCTGTTAGGATAAATCCCTTTATTTTGACCAAGTCAATACGCGTAGCAAGCTGCGTACGAAGTAGTTTGCTGATCAGAGGCCGCATACATTACGAGTACAACTATATATGACTTGAAGGAAAAAACATCGGGAAGCTGAGACCAATATTTAAATAGTTGTACCTACCTACATTTACCTATTCTGCGACATAAAACATGGATACTAAACTTAAGCTAACCTTGCTATTCAGTAACCTAAAAAAACTTCATGTGAGAAAGCATCGGAAGATTTATTAAACATAAAATTACTGTTTCAGAGAAATGGACATAACACAACGTCTCAAGGGACTGAGGTAGCACATTATTTTCTCTGTGATTTGATTCTATTGACAGGTTTTACCTGGTAGTTTCTGCATATTTATGAAATGCTGAGGGTCTGATAATGGAGCGAAACTACGTAGTAGGGAACTTTGAGAAAGCCCATATATTGTTTCTGTGTTAAGGTGCCATTGACAGGGTTTACCTAGAAGTTTCTGTATTATATGAAATGCTTAAGGGTCTGATGATGGAGCTGAACAAGTAATGTTTGGGTTCTATTGACAGGGTTCACAAAGTAGCTTCTGTAAATAAACTACTGAGGGTCTGGTGATAGAGCAGAATAACATCACTGGGAACCTGACATACCCTGCCAACCCACATAGCAAGTGGACCGTGCATAGGCTCTTTTGATTCAAATTGCTAAATAGCTTCTCTACATGAACTTCTGAACAAAAGAAAATAGTCTACAGACTACGCTAATATTATTAAGAGGAAAAGTCTGTGAGAGAGTAGCTTTGTAAGTTTGTATGTGAAAGCCTAGAAACACTTCATAGATTAGATTACTGTTTCAGATGAACGTAAGAGTGCTGCAGTCAAGCAAAATTCCGATGCAAGCACGAAAACACCACGTGTTGGAGTACTTGGAGTTTACTGTTTCTTGATAATAAATAATATACTACTTACGTAATTCATGTTAAATATACCTCATTCTATAGTGTTACCGTAGATGTTTAATCTATGTAATGAAATGATATTACGACGATATTTTTCCCGATAATCTTGTAGGGGAACAGACCATTCCCCTAAGCAATGGGTCTCGACCAACATGGCAAGAGACTCGCTTCATGGGTCAGATACAGAAGGCGGTACCTATATCTACTCCTAGGCACGGCGCGAATAGCCAGAAGGTTCCTCTCTCCGTCGCCCTAAACACCGGTGGCTTTAGGCCTCGCCTAGCTGCGGGCAGCACCCGGTAAGGTAAGGTTTTGTTTAATATTTTGACATTTAGCATATGTGTTTTCGTATTTTACTATTTATTATATTGTTAAAGCAACCCTGCCTAAGAGATGGATTAAAGTAAGGAAATCATATAACTGTCAGGTAGACAATAGGCTACAACAAGAGGTAACGAATGTCAGTAGAAAGAGAGATATAGCTATGAAGTTAATGCTGGAGAACGTAATACAACATTTTGTAAGTGTGTATGTTCCTCTAGAGTGGAAGAGATGACGTAGTCAAAGAGAAGTTTTGGGAGGATTTTGGTGCAGTAATAATGGAAATTCCGAAAAACGAACCCTCCTTCGACTTGGCTCCAAAGACTATAATCCTATAGAATTTCAACATAATATTTATGCCACTTTGCTCCATGGTATGAAATGATATTTTTTCATGCCTTCCTTAAGTTCTATTTTTCCTCTTTGCACCCACTTCACTGCCTAATGGCATCCAGGGATAATATTTTTCTTCTTGAGTCCCAAAGCAGTTTTATTGGGATCTCAGGATAATATTTTTCCCCTTGACTCCCAAATCGCTGCTGTTTGGGATCCAAGGATGATATTTTTCCTATTTGCTCCCACGTTATTGCCAAATGGGATCCAGGAAAAATATTGTTCCTCAATGCTCCGACGTCACTGCCAAATGGAATATGTACCTATATATTAACAATCACGTTCTCGGAAACGGCTCCAACGATTTGGATGACATTTGGAATACGGGGGCGGGAAATCGATCTAGCAGGGTCTCGTGTCTGAAAAAAGTGTTATAACGCAAAACCAATTCGGTTTTTGCTATATATTATACGGGTCGGGATCGGTAGCAGTCGCCATTTTCTCACTTCGCCAATTGTGCGAAAAATACAGAAGTGCACAGAAAAAATCTGCATATAGTGTTTGTTACCTCGAATAGGCATATAATCAAGTACCTGATGTATGTTCTCCGCCGATGATATTGTTTTTGTCCGTGGAGACCCATACAAGACACAGAACAGACTGGAAAAGTGGCGACAAAAACTAGAGAATGTTGGCCTGCGTATCAGTAGGTCCAAAACTGAGCACATGTTTTGCGATTACGGCGGGCTCTCCAGTTTGAATCTCCATTGTGAGACCTGTCGTCATGTATGGATCACAGTTTTGGGCCTTAAAGGTGACGGATGAAAAGAAACATGCATGCATGGTTACATGGTACAGTACGCTTACTGTTAGTTAAGACCTGACAGATGGATTGCCTTCATTTAATTTTCAACTTTAATTTCATATAGATAAAGCATTTTTCAGAATACTGTTACCCACATCTACCGATTTAGTAATAACTATTTTATTTGTATAAGATTAAAGTTGAAAATTAAATGAAGGCAATCCATCTGTCAGGTCTTAACTAACAGTAATCGTACTGTACGGAGATGAGAATGTTAAGAAGCATGTGTGGCGTGACGAGGACGGACCGAATAAGAAATGTATGTAAGAGGATGCCTGAAAGTATCACCTATTGTATTTATGAGGATAAATTGAGAGCCAATCGCCTTGTGTGGTATGAATGAATGAATGATATTTGTTTTTGTAACCATGGCTACATATTATAACATATACTTATCTAGGACTAAGGGGTTAGTTGGTACATCTAAACTATGTATGGGCACGTAATGCGGAGGGATGAAAGTCATGTGACCAAAAGAGTATTAGGTATGAATTTGGCTGGATATAAGATACGAGGTAGACCAAGAAAAAGGTGGATGGACTGTGTGTGTGAAGACCTATACCAAACTATGTCCGACCAACTGGATGCGAGTGGCGCAGGCCCGGTCATTGTGGCACTGTTTAGGGGAGCCCTATGTCCAGCAGTGGAATTTGTCGGCTGATATGATGATGATATCAAAATAAATAGGGGTGTAGACATTAAATAAAATAATCAATAATGTAATATTTTTTCGCAAAAATCATTTTCATATGAATCGATGACGCTTGTAGATTTTGACGTCACTAAAGACGGCAACGGGCCGCGCCCCGTCGACGAGGCCCCCCGGCAGCCTCGGATAATGTGACGTCACACATCGTTCGCGTTTTCTCTCTCTAACAAGCGATATTCAAACGGTTGTAGCTTCGTAATTCTATGAGATATCTGAATGGGATTTTCGTCACTAGGCATATTTTTTGCCTTCTTTCTTTTGAATTAATAATAATTTTCGAGTCTACACCCCTATTATATTCATATTCATATTCATATTAATTTATTCGTAATTGTCAATATTACATGTCAGAATGTTTATAGTTTATAGCTGTTAAAAGAAGAATATAATATTATTAGCGTTACACAAAAAGTGTCTATAACAAGTTCTCTTCCATTCTAATCTTTGGTAGGTATGGCCTGGTAATTTTTGGTGTTCATTAGGTAGGTACTTTATGTTTACACCAGTAACCAGTTACCGTTTACAATTGCACACCCCGCTCTTCCTTTATTCGGTTAAGAGCAGATGCTGGTAAAGGCAGATTCCTATTATGGCAGATTATTAGGGCGAAAGGACCATCAAGAAAACTGCAAATGTTTTATTTTTTTAGTACGAACTTACAATTGGCACTTAAATGTTTATGTCCTAAAAGTCCCATTAAAGGCAGCACCGCCATAATGCTTTCACACAGTCACATTTTCAAAGATCAGTGTTAGATTGGTTCAATTTTAATGACACTACAAACATATCTGCCGTTTTAAGAATTCGCTATTGCCAGAATCTGCCGTTTAAATAGTATGCCAGTCACCGAAAAATTATCGTTGTTTTGCTAATAGTAGATACTTAAGTATGAACTTGCGAACGAGGTGGTCATTTAAAACGCCAAGACCTTAATTTTCTTCGCGGGATGAAGTCTCATGCATGAAAATCAAGAATTGGCATGATTAAATAGTAGACGAGTCTCTTATTCCAGTGATTTTTGGTATGATAAAGGCGTATACTTATTAATAGGCCCTGTCTCACAACTGGCAGCTCCGGACAGAGACTGTTAAGGTTCCCACAGTCAGGGGGTGAGACTGTCTGCCTGTATAGCGCCAGTACGTTCCTTCGAGCAATCTCGATGAGCCTCTTCGACCTTCCCGGGCATGGCCAACGCCTCCGCGACCTTGCAGCAGAACTGCTCGCTGGATGAGTCGCCGGAATGAAACAAAACGGAGTCATATGCGTATATTAAATGGTGTATTATAGTGCTGGCCTTGTTTATCGTCAGGCAGCGCGTGTTGCGGCTCGACACGCGTGCAGTCAGGCAACTATGGAAACGAACACAGCCGCACACAAATCCTTTTTTTTCTTCTTTGTGTACCCAAATCCATAAATCTATACTTATATTATAAAGAGGAAAAGTCTGTGAGATAGTATAACTTGGTACGTTTGTAAGTTTTTATGTAATGGGTTATCTCCGAAACCATTGATCCGATTTAAAAAAAAAACTTTTTTTTCAGTGTATAGAATATGCTTTTTGATTGGTCGTAAGCTATAGTTTATCCCGCTCGTTCGCCTGCGTTCTTTGCATTACGTGGGATAAGGGTAGTTAGAAGTCTATAATTTTATATGCAATTTAGGCGCTCAATCTCAGTTTAAGTCCTTATTCCTTGTGCTCCTGCCACAGTGACAGCAGTTTTATTGAAAATGTAAGGTTTATAGGCAAAGAAAACGTAAAATGGCAGGAAATAGACGCCAAGAGGGCTCATACGAAAGATTGGCAACTTATCATAGTTGCCAATCTTTTGTATGAGCATCGAAATCACTATACAGCCAAAAGAGTAGTGCAATCGACCCAGGCCAGGATTTTTCTGTCTGGGTCGTACTTTATGATTATGACTAGCATAATATACATTATTAGAATTGGCAACCACCACATGAATTGGATCATCTCATTATGTTTGATTGACACAGACCAGGCCCCTATTTCACGAACTTGACAATTGTCACCTGACAATGACAATTCACCATCCATTGCTTGTTCTAGAAGTTAAGGTGATCGCTAGGTTAATTGTGGAACCAGCAATGTACGGAGAATTGTCGTAGTCAGGTGACAATTGTCAAGTTGGTGAAATAGGGGCCAGATACTAAGTACGACAGAAGTTAATCATGGCACATGGACATGATTACTCAGGACAAGGTATGGTAATAACAACTCCACGACCGAGCAAGATAGTTGTATACAAATCTCAATAAGTGTGACAAAAAGGGAAATACCATTCTTGCCACAGTTATTTTTTTATTTTCCGCTAGTTAGCACGAGGTTGTGGCAAATACCCACCCAAATTAAGTAGGTTGTTTATGGTAGGTTGTTTATGGTAAGTCGTCAGTCATTTTAGGACCAGGTCTTAATTTAGCTGCATAAGAGCCTTTCCGTCCCTCTCTGTAGAAAATAAGTCATGGCACTATTTTTGTATTTGTTAGACAGCCAGATGCTATCATCTGGCTGTCTAACAAATACACGATGGTAGGTCAAATAGGTTGAAACCAAAAAGCAGGTTAGTAGGTATTACTTGAAAACTTGGTAAAATCAAAAGATATACAATTCTACTGAAATCGATCCAGATAGACTATATTCGCCGGTATGTATCGATTCTCATGATACCTGCCCTAAGGCCAGAGAGCCCAATGGCCATTGTAAGCAATAAATATCAATTTGCAAGTCCGATAGAGTTAGGGCTATACGAACTTCGATTCTCATGAGGCGATATAATCACCTGCCTAAGGCCAAATACCTCAAAGCCCATCGTAAGCATTAAATATAAATTAGTCAACAAATATATAGTTTATAGATTTAGTTTTAGCTTTGTAGGTATAATGATTATTTTGAACACATTGAGAAATAAATATGGTAACTCTTTGCAGTATGAAATATCTCAGACGTCAACTGTATCTTGTCAGCGTGTCAAAACGACAATGTAGAGCCAACATTATTTACTAGCGACATCTCGCGTGCAGTAGCACAAGCGAAGGAAGCGGGATTTTGATATAATTAGGTGTTATAACATGGACTTTTAACATTTATTCGTTCAAGGAAAAATCTACGATCTCAACCCAGTTCATTTTCAAGCTTTTTTAGCCATACACTAAAATACTGGCGCCACTGTCTATGCACAAGTGGCGCATTAGTATGAGAATATTTAGTTCCAGTAAACACCACAGTGCAGTTATAAAATGAGCTATTGGAGCTTCCCTGCACGCGACCGGTCTTCGGCGTCATAGACAGAATTAAAGCTCTTCTTAAGAGCTTTCAAATGATATATGTCTCAACTGTATACACTCATGGTACACCGCCCATACTAATTTGCCCATTCTCCTTTCCTTTTTCGCGTTTCTTCATGCTGCATATTTTCGAAGTCGTGTTTTTTTCATTGGTTTTTTTTCTCCTACTTCTAGTTGAGTCTGAAACTGTGTCGATGGGGCTCTGCTAATTTCTGCACTGCTTTGGTCCTGATGCATCCTAAACCCATTCAGTTCCCCCGACTATACTAAATTATCAACTCTTTAGCTATTATAGCTAAACGCAAAGTGCATATCATCCTACTGTAGAGGGGATTTTCTTTATTTTTATTCCTATAGGTACTCAATTAATTGCTAAACTAAGACGGTCACATAGTTATGATAAATGATATGATCAACCTAATCAACAACGATCTGCAACTTACTGTATAAACTCAGTAATATGTTGACGAGTCGCGAGCTTCTCTCCGTAGCTTCTCGGTTCCCGCAACACAACATCTGCTTCACAACGCTTTTCGATTCTATCGCTGTATTTTCTGAACGGTATCTGAAATGTAACAATAACACAATGAGAAAGTATAGTCCTAAGTCAAAGGGAGCCCCCGTTATACCGTCCGCGCGCAAGCAGGCGAAGACTCGGTGAAGCGCGAGGACTATACTGAACTTAATACACAAAACTATGATCTGTAAAGAACGATGACTCTATAATGCCAACTCTCAATTTTGCCCTGATACTCATACGCCAGGGAAAAAATAAAAACCAAGCAGCAAACCGCAACTTGAATTCCTTGAGAAAAACATATTTTTTTGTATTAATATGTCATTTCCTCGGGGATAGTGCAATACCGCGTAACTGGCACTGGTAAATAGTGCGTATCTACACAACACCCATAGTGCGAAACCGCGTATCTACCACTGGTAAATACTGCGTATCTACACAATACCCAACTTTACAGGAGAAGCTTGGTATAATTCTAATCAGGATTTTACGTTCGTTAGCGGGAAAATTTTAGTTTGGCTATTTTTGTTAGATACGCGGTATTTACCAGTGCTAGATACGCGGTTTCGCACCATGGGTGTTGTGTAGATACGCAGTATTTACTAGTGATAGTTACGCGGTATTGCACTATCCCCGACGATTTGTAATTGTATGTTTTGAGTATTCTTAGTCGCCAACTCGTGATAGTGACGCATGATCGAAAAATGACTAGACCTTGGAGAGTTGCTTTCCTCAATTTATTGAACAGCTAGAAACAGTTAGGTTGTATCTTGAGACTCTAACCTGAGTATGACGATACAAGCAGCTACAATGGTGTAAGACATCAGGGTGCCCACACACATCATCATTACCAGTTGCTCCAAACCCAGCAGGCCAGCCAACAAAGCTGCAAGAAAATAAATATATATAAGACATAGGAAACTATACCACCATATTTTCATCTTATTGCGTTATAATACTTGTAGTACAGTCGAGTCGTCCAATGTCTACACAGACAACCTTTTAAAAATATCTATACAGAGACTTTATTGTTACTGACAAGACACATGTGTAGATATTCTTGAAAGGTTGTTTGTATAGATATTGGGGAACTCGACTGTACATAGATAACTGTTGGCACTTTTAGTTATGTAGCGTTTACCAATCATTCCCTTTCATATTCAATACTTCTCTGGATTGGAAGGTCAGATGGCAGTCGCTCCCTCAGAACATATTCCGTAGGATATAATGAACATCTATTGGAACATTCTAGAAATCTTACCAATGGCTAAAGACGGCAGAAGTGTCCCTATGACTGGGGACTTTCGAGCCTTGCTGATCCTGGCGAACCAGTGGAAGAACAAACCGTCGGACGCCATCGCGTACAACAGCCGTGGTAGAGGGTAGATTGAGCCGAACAAACTGAAAAAATAGGTGTTCTAACAACAAGCAGTACGAGTGTATGACAACATAGAAAGAGCGTAAATGAGAGATTGAGTTAACAAAACGCATCAAAACGTTATGGGATCTTAATGTTGCTTGTCGTTTTGGGTTATATCTACTTGTGAAGCTCCAGAATAAAAGGAGTTGAAAAGGAAAGAGTAGGTGATAATGGTGAAGTTAATAATGACTGGTCGACTATGGAGGAAGGGGAAGCCTGGCCCCTATTTCACCAACTTGACAATTGTCATCTGACAACGACAATTCTCCGTACATTGCTGGTTCCACGAGTAACCTAGCCACCACCTTAACTTCTAGAACAACCAATGTATGGCAAATTGTAAGTGTCAGGTGACAATTGTCTAGTTGGTGAAATAAGGGCCTGGTGTTACCTTACCTCCCTGTTGCTGACGTGGAACATACCTGGCCGAGATACCGAAAACGGCGCCAACCAACACGACCCACCGTGCCCAGTCCCAGCCCACGTACGTGAACGCCGTCGCCACAGACGCCACCGAGTCCTGCGCATGAGTTGTGACATTTTAATTGATGAATATGTTGCATTTACTCTGGTACCTAAGGAAAAAGGTCTGGTTCCGAGAAAATACGGCGGAAAACAATTATGCACTGCATCTGTTCCTACTGTGCTATTTTTTAATGATTTTTTCACTGCGTCGCAAGCGCTGAATTTCAGACACCGCGATAAAATTACCTTGAGTACCAGCTAGTAAAACTCACAATCCTCAACCGGCGAATTACGACCCGCGGCAACCATTACAACGACGCAAGGTTTTCATAGATTTTTGACGAGTTTTGAATCGTATCTCCTACTTTTGTACTACAGATAGAATTATAAGTCAAACGGCTATCGGTTGTTCAATCTTATATCTCCATTTTTTGTCTACCGGATTTTGAAAGAAATGAATACTTAATTTTGTATGATTTTTTTAAACATTGTCTTAAAAAACCCTTATTTCGTATCTCTATTGACGTGAAAGATCTAACATATATGGGATACTGGGATACTGCATTGCTTAAAGCTGTTGTTCTTAATATAATAAGCTACAAAAAACATTAGAAAACGATGGCACTGGTCCCACCGCCGGCTAGTAAGCTAGAAAAGTCGGGCGAGTAACGGTTCATTGCGTGCTGACCAGGCACAGTGTGATCAATCGATCTTTACAGATCCGCAATGTAATGCTACTCGCCCAACTTTTCTAGCTTACTAGCCGGCGGTGAGACCAGTGCCTAAGGGATTCAGATCGAAGGTCATTGGCGTATGGGAGCCCCGTAAACTCAAAATCAAATATTTATTCTGTAAATCATCAAAGGCTTGAAAATTTCCTCACATGTAAGTAGTACGGCACCATCATGGTGACGACAATGGAAACAGTAGCATAGCAGAGGAACACGATCAGCAGGGTGATGAGGATAGCCTGTGGAATGGAGCGTCTGGGGTTCTCCACCTGGAAACAGAAATGGGAAGTCAATAATAAAAAAGTCGAAGGCACAACAGGACAGGTTTAAATTGAACGCTAAGGATGATGGCGTTTTGTAAAGCTTAGCAAAAAAAATGCCCACGATCGCTCTGCAAGAGAGAAACCGACGATGAAGAAGATAGAGTAGACAATGTTCAATGGATTACCCATTGAATATCTACAATCTTTATCGGCCGACTTGATTTGCATTTAAAAAATGTTCGCTTACACTCCTTTAAAAAAACCTATAAAAAAAGGATTGACGCTTGGTGGCTATAGCTGTCACAATCTATTTAGAGAAGTGCAACATTAGTAACTCTGGTTGCTAAAATACCTTTCGGAAACCTAACGCTTCCTTGTTCTTTCCATCCCTCCAAAACAGTTGATCAGTCTTAAAGTTGTGTACTCACTTCTTCGCTGGTAGCACTGATGCTGTCAAAGCCCACGAACCCGTAGAAGCAGACGGCGGCGCCGCGCAGCGTGCCCCACACGCCGTACGGGAAGAACCCGCCCGCGCCGAAGGACGGCGGCACTGACGACTCCGGTATAAACCAGTTGTCCGAGTCAGCTGGAATGTGACAACTTAGTGTAAGGCTTGAGTGGACGCCTCGCTCAGAACGGGGCGTAGAGCCTCCATATAAATTGCTTTTGTTTTAAATGGACGCTACACGCCCCGCTCTGATTGGAGCGTCCACTCAGGCCTTACACTTAAATTGGTTTCTTAACCCTTGGGATGTCCATGTCAAAAAGTTACTTAAATCATGACCATTTTTAGACGTAAGATTCAAATCACACAATAAGGGAGCGACCACACCGGTGCTTAACGCTGCGTATACGCGTTGACGTTTCGTATGCGTCACGTATTCTTCATATATTTTGCTGCGTTTTACGGTGCGTTAGCGTATTTTGAGCAGCGGTGTGGTCGCACCTTAAAGCTGCATGCGCGAGAAGAGTAGGAATGCATGTCACGTGGTAAAATGGGTATCGGGTTAGGGGTTTGAACCAGGAAAACCTTGATCATTATGCGAGAAGATAATGTACAGGCGTACTGTCTGAAAGAAGCAAGCGGCAAGAAACTTTAAAAAAGACATATTTCATATAGAAAGCTGATATCGATGAATAAAACTGTTCAACTTTCAAAAGTACGTTTACGTTACGTGAAAGATGTAATTTAATTTGAAGCACTCATGTGCATGTATGTGTTTTATTCAATCATAATATGTACGCTAATGTTCAGATGCTCACCAGTAAAAGATCCAGCGACGACGATGAAAACAATAACGGCCATGTTGAGGATGGCGAACACATTGTTCACTGTGGCCGATTCACGGACACCAAAGGCCAGTAACACTGAAACATGAACATAATATTTGTTACTGCCATCGTTTGTTTTAGCACACATTACGGATCACAATCAAATTTTGGTTTTCTTCAGCATAAGTACAGTCAGCGTCATATATTTAGTAGCAGCCAGAGCAGCCAAATATTTCGTAACACATCCTTATTCTTACAGTAATAAAGACGTGTACCGAAATATTTGGCTACCTTGGCTGCTTCTAACTTGAAGCTGACTGTACATGAGATAACTTCTCTAAAAAAACAATAGGAAGGTTAAGTCTGCTTTTGTGTTCCATTTGGTCTTGTATTTGGTGCGTTTAAGATAATATTGTCTTAACCATAACACAAAATTTGCATGTAGGTAATATACAAAATGTAACAAACGCAGATTTCGGTTAAATAAAAGTTATAATTTCTACGGGCTTAGCCAGTTTTGCCGTATTCATCTATAAGTGGAGTGAACTACACCAGTTACCACCTTTGCGTGTTCTTGCATCGGATATAGAAGAAGAACGATCTCGCAGGAAGTAAGTACCTCCAAAGACAATGACAATCCCGAAGGCGAAGAAGTCAAAGAACGGCGCTAGCAGATCCCAGTGCAGCGGCGCCACCTCCTGGAACCAGGCCGACATGGACTTGCCTACCATAAGGTCAACGTAGAGGCTGAGTCCTCGGGCCACGCTCGCACCACCTGGAAACGCAGAGGGGTTAATTTAGACTTCCCTTAGCCTTCATCCCTCGATGAACGGCGTTTCGCTGGACAGAACCGATTATACCTGGTTATACTTAGTTCGAAGTTTAAGGCAGGACTTTTAAGTTGCATATAGACTTCGAGATTTATTTAAATAAATCGTGTAATAATGAATGTACCTTGGCTACTAATCAAGATTTAAATTCATGAATATTAGGGGACATTCGCAATTTTCTTAGTTATTTTTAGGGAAAAGGTCTCACCGAACAACGCTTCAAGGATCATGTTCCAGCCGATGACGAAGGCCACCAGCTCCCCCACGGTGACATAAGTGTATATGTAGGCCGAGCCCGTGCGCGGCACGCGCGCTCCGAACTCCGAATAGCATAGCGCTGGAATCCATTGTTAAACAATCGTCAGTGCCACGGTAAATATGTTAGGTATAAGTCAGAGCCCGGGATTTTCACGGCAAACCAAAAGACTGTCACAATTTTACTAGTGTTAGAAACATTTTTTTTATCGATATCGATAGTTGTGTCAGACGAAAAAACGGTCCACCAAATAAACAAAATATTTATTTAATAAAATTACGTGCGGTTTGTATAAAATGACATAGAAACAGATGCAGTTTTTTCTTAGAAATCAACGTCAGTACACACAGCAGCACATGAAATTTTATTTGGTTTCTGATAGTGATAAGAGTAGATAATCATTAATTTCTCGACATTCTCTGGGAGTAGATAGTTTCGTTTATCCTATAAAGCCATTTATGTATACTAAATGATCGTTCAACTTCACTCGACGTCAAGGGGGCAAATTTATAAAATTCATTATAATTGGTATGTTGTTCAGGTTGAGTAAGTTTTTCAGATATTTCTCGTATATTATATTTTAAATTAACTGCCGCGAATTATTACACAATATTCGATAATACTGCCCGTTCCCGGTCATCCATGAGAGGAGGCCTGTGCCCAGAGTGGGACGTATATAGGCTGATTTATTTATTTATTCGATAATAATACTCGATAACGATAAAAAAATGTTTCTAACACTATACTAAGATTGCGACAGTCTTTTGTTTTGCCGTGATAATTCCGGGCTCTGGGTATAAGTATAGGGGTACCTAACTCAACTAAATAGCTTCACGTAAGATCTTTCTACATCTGCGCTCCTCCTAAAACAAGTTCTATTGAGGCGCCCGGGCCGCACGGAGACTGTTGTACTGACTGTCTACTGTGTACTGCCAATGGTTTATAGGTCGACCTGCGCGGCGGGGTATGACGATAACGGGGCGCGGGTGACGTGCGGGAGGCAAAGCCGCACCGCGCAGGTGAGGACTGAGTTAAAGGGTATACCTACCTATACCATAGCATGCGAAGAACTGTTGGTACAGGAAAGCGCCTAAGAGCAGAGCGCCCGGCTAGGTAGGTCGGTTCCTAGCACTGAAAGCGCTAATTAATGCAGCTTGATTGATTAATTAATGATTAATTAAAAAAAACAAGCGCTTCACGAAACTAGATACCTACTCGAAAAAACAACTAACATTTTTGCTGTTACAGATGTTTTTAAATAAAAGATCAAAAAATTGGCGATGACCATATAAAATCGTGACGAAACTTGACTGAGACTTTATAATAAGACTTTATATCTTTACGAACTTCAAAATAACAGAGCGTTTTTGATATTTCATAAAAAGATGCTGATTTAACTATCAGTCAGATTTTCAAGATCAACGTGAACCTCAACACAATAATTATTAAACTGAGTCTAATTTCAGTGGCTCGACGCAGTTTTGGATGCGCCCATAGAATCAGACAAGCTATCTATTAAACGGACGCACACATACAAACGCCAAAATAGTTAACTGACCATTCGTGACCTTATTACAATGCACATAAAGTGCACGGCGTTGGTATAACCGCGCGCAAACGCAAAGCAACAACTCAAAGTGAGTGAGTGTGTTGATCTATCTGTACCTAATAGGGGTGTAGACTCGACAATTATTATTACTCAAATAGAAAGAAGGCAAAAAAATATGCCTAGTGACGAAGATCCCATTCAGATATCTCAAAGAATTACGACGCTACAACCGTTTTAATATTGCTTGTTAGAGATTCTGAACAACACGGTGAACACGGTGGGCGCGGCACATTGCCGTCTATAAGTGACTTCACAATCTTCCAGCGTCATCGTTTCAAATGAAGTTGCGTTTTACGAAAAAGGGACAGAACATACCCCTTCTTAAAACTTTGGACACTTATAACTTTGTGATTATTAACCTTTTGCGTTGATTTTTTCTCCATTTGACTTACATTTTTAATCCTTTTTCGAGAAAATATGACATTATTGATTATTTTATTTAGTGTCTACACCCCTATTCTAAAACCCAGAGGACTATTTAACACCGGGCTGTTTACGTCTAACGAACATCAGAGTCACTGTAGGGTGGCATCAAATATGTATAAAATATTTCTCACCTGCAAATAGTGATGCGACAGCGGCAATGAAGAAGGAAAGTATGACCGACGGGCCTGCAATGTCGAGCGCCACGGAGCCGACCAGGTAGTAGATACCCACACCTAGCGTGCTGCTCACTCCCAACGCCGTGAGGTCCCCGAGACCCAGACATCTGCAGCGTACAACATCCTCGTCTTAAGTAGGTATCCTAGTGGCCCGTTTCTCGGGATTTTGCAAGTACAAACAGGCAACTCGGGTCAAATGGTCAGTCATTATTGGTCAAGCAGATCATTGTTAAATATGGAGCCGGTAGCTGTCATAGAAACTTGTCAAACTTTCCATACATTCTGATTTTAACGAACACCGCTTGCGATTACAGGTGGTTTGGTGCAACTCTCCCTTAGAGCCCTTGCAAACTAGCGTTTTTGCCGGCGGTTTCCCAGGGGAGTGGGAACGCGGCGTGGACCAGCATCACCGTACTGTAGGTACCTGGCTTGATTGCTGCGTGCACGCAGCGTTCCCGCTCCGCCGGGAAACCGCCGGCAAAAACGCTAGTATGCAGTGGCTCTTAGACTTGAAAGTTTGACGTTTGTAGTTTCGTGAAATGGGCTACTGAAGGTAGCGCTCTGGATTAGGTGCAGATGTAATGTCTTGCTGAGACTCAGCGATAGCAGGAGTCACTGTCAGATACTTAGAAAATCAATAGCAATCGTTACATCCCCATCACAAAGATCGCCTGATGCACAGCATGCCCTTGCCTAAACACCATAACATCAGTTCTGCGAAGTGCAATTAAATATCAGAGAACCGATTCCTTAAAAGACTTGACCACCTTATTGTTTTCGGACACTGATGCCCTCGGCCCGCATTCATGTTTAATGTTTAATGTTTATTTGGGCAAACAACGGTACAATAATACGTATTCATAAATTTAAGAGTTAGACTTTGTCAGTGTAGGTCTCTCGCTCTGACTCTGTCAAGAGCCGCTTCCTTGACCTCTTTATACGACGTGACTGCTACTTTTTATTTTATTTGTTTCCTGTAACTTACTTATCCTTGGTTTTTCTCTTCCTGTGTATTTCGTATAAGGTGACCAATCATTTTCCCTCTTTTTAGAGAATAGTCTCTATCGATTTTAGATCTGATACAGTATGAAAAATGATACAACTGTAGTGATGTAATTAGTAACCAATTAATTTAAATTATAGACTTTGTCAAACTAGACACGGAGTTTCAAATGTGACGTGGATTTAATTGTACAGTCAGCGGCATATAGTTAGTAGCAGCAAGAGTAGCCAAATATTTCGTAACACACCCTTATTCTTACAGTAATAAAGACGTGTGCCGAAATTTTTGGCTACCTTGGCCGCTACTAACTATATGACGCTGACTGTACATAAGCCATTGCATAAGCAGTGATTGATAGTATATGCTACAGTACGATTACTGTTAGTTAAGACGTGACAGATGGATTGCCTTCATTTAATTTTCAACTTTAATTTCATATAAATAAAGCATTTTTCAGAATACTGTTACCCACATCTACCGATTTAGTAATAACTATTTTATTTGTATAAGATTAAAGTTGAAAATTAAATGAAGGCAATCCATCTGTCAGGTTTTAACTAACAGTAATCGTACTGTACTAGGGTTAACAAGTCCCCCATGTGCGAGGTGATCTGAATCCCTCAAAAGCAGCAATAGTTAGTTATACCTCCTCAAGTTGCTAGTTTCGAGTTGATCTGGGTCGAAGACCTTCCTCCGCGTTACGGCCCGCAGGATCTTGCCTCCTGCCATTGGTCAGCCAGGCTCCACCCACATCGGGACTGGCTACCACATCTGTGACCAATAGATACAGTTTTAATTACCAGATAGATACATTTCTGTTTTCAAAGTTAACATAACACAAGTGCATATTTGTATACAGAGCACAAATTATTATACTCGTATGGTTTTATTATATTCATCAGCATCACAAGAATAGGACACGTTTTAACGGCTAATATTTGCATAATTAAAGCTTAAGGATACTTTAGGTTATGGACTATGCCTATGCTTGTATCCTAGAATCAAAAATGAGGATTTGCGAGAGAATTTGTCACCGTCAGATCGACCAATGATCATACTTACCAGACTGACGATATTCTGATATGCTATTACTGACTTCGAGTGTTGAACCGGGTGGCTAATGGGAACCTACCGAACAGTGAGACCACTCACAGGCATTACCAAGACTTACCTACCCCTCGTGAGCTGTCTGGTGATCAGTTCTGTGCTTCAGACGTATAGGCCATGAATCCAAGATATGAAGTAAACATTCCTTAGAATACAAATCGTGTTCATTCACCGAGCTGATGGAATTATAATCGAATTCATTTTAATTGTGATTAATGTTGCAGATATCTTGTGAATACCTAGATCGTAAAGATATTGATAATTTGAATCACGGTTTCCGTTGATTATGAAAGAGCAACCATGCCAGCGGCGTGAAATCAATGCAATGAGTAAAGTAAGTATATAGAATCAATGACAGCTGTCGATACCTATTATTGTTGATAGTTTTTAATTATCGTTTTTTGTTAACACATTAGGGCCGGAGCACATGTGTTTGCATCTGGTATGACTCGGAATAGAACTGAAATTATAGTGCGCGTAGCACGTATTGTGAAATATTAGGCTCTCGAATCTCGAATATGACAATAAACGCTACGAGAGCCCTGAGTCCCGAAAACGTGCCAGGGAACCGGAACCGGTACCTGACGGGTGCTTTAAGCCTTATGTTAGGAACCTTCATTCAGATTTTTTTTTCGTAGTACTGTCACTACTTCAGCGTTTCCTTTGCCAACTTGAAATGTCATGATACGTTAGTATCTCTCAAGTATCTCTTGGCGAAGCTATTAAAAAAAAAAAAAAAAAGTATCTCTTGTTAGTTTGTGATGTCATGGATTGGTCATGAGCGCGAGAAGGAGAGCTGCCATAGAAAAATCAATGTTTGGAAATTGTCTCAGTATGCATATTGTAGTTATTTGGTACGATACGTGTTGTCTTCAGTGAATCGGAATCAGCCCAGCGGAATACGGCGACGAAATTCGTTCGCGGAATTCAGCCCCGCTCTGTGGCAAGCCTTGCTTTACAAGGTAAGGTATAATGTTACGTTTCTTCTTATTTCTTTCTATGACTTACGCTCGACGTCTTTGTCAGTTTGTTATCTATTTAAGGGTTCAATCAGAACTTGTTCAGAAAACGCTACTGGTGTATTGAGATTAGATAGGAATCGTATTGGTTGGCGCACACAACTTCACTTGGTATGTGCACCCAAATGTATCAGCATATGACGCACCGACAATTGCGGCAATCAGACTAAAGCCCATGGGTGACAGAGCTCTGCTCGTGTGAAAACAGAGAAACAACGGAGAAAACGATTGTTTCCAGACATGAGACCTAGCTAGATTGATTTTTCGCCCCCATAAACCACAAAGATATTCCAAATTTGTATTCTAATAAGTAATCTTTCTACAAAGTTTCAAGTCTCTAGTTAAAAAAAAAGTTTCCCCATTCAAACTTTGCACCCCTATTTAACCCCCTTAGGGGTGGAATTTTCTAAAACGCTGAAAGTACTTTTTGTGTTTTTTAATAAGTAATCTTTCCACAAAGATTCAAGTCTCTAGCTCAAAAAAAAGTTTCCCCCATACCAACTTTGCACCCCTATTTAACCCCCTTAGGGAAGTATTTCCAAAAATCCCTTCTTATACCTAGCCATCGTTATAAATGTAAAGTACTGTGCAAAAAATCAACTCTCTAACATTAGTAGTTTCGGCTGTGCGTTGATGAGTCAGTCAGTCAGCACTTCTTTTATATATACCTATAGATGACTGACAACCGCCTAAAACCCCAACGAATGCTGGCCCCCTGACAAACAAATATGGCGAGTGACACACATGAGTGACGTCACAGGAACTGTAGATCCGTTAAGGCGCGAAAATTTAAATTGTCAGTTTGTAACAGGAATTTATAACTATAAATTATAGAATTTTTAATACTTTCATGGTCTACGGAGTCGCGGGCAGAAGCTAGTAATTTAATATATGAAAGCCTATCGTCCAAGTTCTCTGTTTTATAAATCGTTCCCTCTACGCCAACCTACAGCATCGAATTTTGTGTTGCATTCGCATTAGGCTACTTACATTCGAGCATGGTTATTTATTTTCTTTGTGTTTGTAATCTGTATGAAATGAATAAAATTAAACTTGTTCGTGGTATCTTCCACGTTGAATTTACACGAATGAAAAGTCAATAAGGAACAAAGTTATTAAAAAAAATCTTTATGAGCTATAAAGTCTAAATAAAATAAAATCTTACAAGATTTGTCTCCAACAACATCTCAGGACACGCCGGCCAGCGCGCTCGCAGATACTGATAAGGACTGATAAGAGATCTGCTATAGGAGATATTGATATTACTCGGCGCTCGCCACGTGATTGTGAAACCATTCATTGAGGCAGGTTCTTTTGAAACATTGATACAAAAATTTATCTACAACAAAGTAGTTTAAGTAATATAATGTCCTCATTTCGTCGACCAAGTATTAGGCTTATTTTCAATTGGCCATATAATGTCTGAGTATAATACATACTTAGTTATAGCCACGTCTAATATGAATAAAAATGTATATTTAAGATGTGCTCATCATTTGACGACCGCTTTAGCCTAGTTGGTAGTGACCCTGCCTACGAAGCAAGAGGTCCCGGGTTCGAATCCCGGTAAGGGTATTTAATTTCTGTGATGAGAACGAATATTTGTTCCTGAGTCATGGATGTTTTCTATATATTTAAGTATTTATTTATCTATATAAGTATGTTTATCGTCGTCTAGTACCCATAGTACAAGCTTTGCTTAGTTTGGGACTAGGTCGATTTGTGTAAGATTGTCCCCTAATATTTATTATTATTCATCTCTTTATTCATATTTCATCTTAAGTTAGGTTTGTACAATAATTTTATAAAAAGTAAAATATAAAACTATACATACAAAACATAAAATCATTATAAAAACCTAACCTAGGGTGCAGCCGGCAGCGAGGCGGGGCCTAAGCCACCGGCGGTCAGGGCGACAGAGGCAGGAACCTCCTGACTATCCGCGCAGTATCCAGGACTACCGCCTTCTGTATCTGTCTTCCTGTGTTTTCTTTTGTAACAGCCGCGTGAGGTGTGCAGTGCAACTAAGAGTATTTGAATTGTATTGTATGAGCATGCTTATAGAATATAGAGTGGCCAAAACTTTGCCAACAAGAGTCATGCTCTCAAACAGTGAAAAGGATTCTTCAATCACAATTCTTCACACCACTTCATAAGCACGACTTCATTATTCTGTTTTAACCTTCTTCTATTCTGGATCTGGCAGACAAAGTGGGGCAAGCCTGGTGGCGTGGTGGCTGGGTGGGCCTTTGTACTTTGATCAATTGTGTGACATGTATATTTTTATACCTGTTATAGTATACCTACAATAAAGTGCTGACATACATACATACATACTAAGACAAGTTCGACCACAACGAAGTTTAATCTATAATGTGGGCGATCCTTTAAAAACGATCATTCATTATTAAACTTTAGACCAATGAGATAGGGCCTATAATTGCTATCTCTGATCGTATTGTGTAACTAACCTAACCTATTAATTATACGAAATAGACCGGCCCACTTCACCATCATATGTGCTGTCCTAAAAAATACCTTGAAATATTCTGGAATGCAGATTATCTCCTCTACCGCTAACAATCTAATCCTTTATGCAACTGAATTGGTTCAAATATTAGCCTAACACTTTGTTAGAACGGAATAGCACATATTTCACTGTACACTTTTGGTAAAATTACCTCTGTTAATCACTTTAGGTTTATAAAATGTTAAAAGCGGAAGTCTGTGTCACTCAACTTTTCGCTTAACACTCTGTTCATTTTGTTTTCAATAATTACCACCGCAGGCACGTACAGCACTGAACTGTTATCAGATAGCGAATAGAGTTTACTTATCTTCAACTATTGTATCTTTTTGTACTTAGCGTTGCAACAGCCAATGTTTCAATGATAACGATACGTTTTATGCTTTGTTTCAGTGTCATAAAGGTTAATTTGCATTGATAGCTTGTATAAGGGATTTGTAAGTAAATGGATTTTGTTAAATAGTACCTACTCATCGAGATTGGAACTGTGAAATTGAGATGAGTAGACGGTTATCGGCGTAGGCAGGGTACCTATCTGATAGAGAATATCGCCAACGAATTAATACTCTATATAGCCTACACCTACCCTAGCCAGAATATTTTTGAAGTTAATATGTTTTTGCTTTGGAAAGCTAATTTTGCCATTGCTATTCTGGACTTTATATCTGGTGTGCATCTGGAGTCTGCCCTGATAAATAAGGCTTCCTAAATATCTGAAAGATTTTCAACTCCTGATTTTAAAGATCTTGGCTAAAGAGCCATTGTTTGTTGTGTTGTATTTTAATATTTTAATAAGTATTTTTACTCAATATGTATAGGTATGTGTTACAAACGGTGACACGCTACACTCGCCAATAACAGACCTTATTTCGTTTTAATGAGAGTAACGTATGTGTCATTACTTGTCTGGTTGAAGGTACTCTGTAATCATCATCGTCATCATCTGCCGAAAGACGTCCACTGCGGGACATAAGCCTTCCCCAAAGAGTGCCACAATGACCGGTCCTGCGCCACCCGCACGCGTATGCCCCGATACCCGCACTATGTAACGCGTGGGATCAAAACCTCCCCCATTTTCCGTCCTCGTCCATTCTCCGTCATTTTTCTCCCTCTCCGATTTAGAAGCACCTCAATCATATAGGTGCTTCAGAGACTCCGATGAGATGCGTTGCCATAACAACTAATTATACTACATCTATACAGTCAAATAGGCGAGTTACTTGCCAAAGGTAGCAATGGGACAATCCCTGAAGAATCGTAGGACCACCTCAACTAGTATTGCCTACAAACAGCGATTTGGGTATTATCATGTATTACTAAGGATTCTTGTTCAACATGCTCATAATCATAAAGTAGTAATATTTATATATGCGAATGATAAATATTACTGAGTATTATTATCTGATTACATTCTTCTTCTATGATCTCATAATAGCCGTCAGTCGTCTTGGACACTTAATTGATAGTTTTATATATAAGTGTTAAGTTTATCGCGCCGTCAATAAACGATATAGCAATTATTATTTTAATTTTAAATGCCCCTCTATAGATTGCAGGCGGTGTACGTAATGGCGAGTGGACCTCAGGGATTTCATCAGGGACCAAACAATGTACTAACATTGTTTAACGAGGGGCGTAAGTGGAAAATTGCTAAATTGTCTTTCGACTCGAGTTTGCAATATTCTTACGCCCGTGTTTATACACAATGTTTATCATTACATACCTACACGTGCAGGAGCAAGTGAACACGTATGCGACCATATGTAAATCAATTTTAAGTCCAACCTCCCCGCCCCCTATGTTTGTATGGAGATTGGTGGGGAGACTCTTTAAGACTTAGAAAAGTAAGTGGGTAAAGAATCATCCAACGAATCGATGAATGAAAGGGAATAATCCGCCCACAATCTGTCTGCTTTGCCCAAAGGTTGACTGGTAGAGAATTCTTACGGCAATACCTGCGCCTTTTGTATGATGAGTTTTGCTGTTGTGCAATAAAGATTAAATAAATAAATAAAAATGTTTGCATTCTAATCACATTTTTAAAAAGCCTTATTAGAACCTGCGTTTCTTCTGTTCTCTTCGCCTTATGAAAAAAGAAGATTAGCTAGCAAATAAAGATTAATAAGAATGCCTGAGACTTAGCTCTACGAAATATCTCACAACTTTTTACGGTGCAAGAGTTTCGAGACTGGCCTCTTTTTTACATGGAATGTTTATTATGGGATAGATAATTATCTTTCATTTAGGTAGGAAGATAGGGTAATTCCAGTATCTATTTATAACGTCGATTGTACCTGCTATTATCAAGCTAGTTCCAGCTGGTTAATATTAGGTAAATCAAGCGTCTATTTAACTGATAACTGATTCGAGTCTGAACCAGTAGTATAGTTATTGACTGCCTATTGCATTTAGCAGCCTGCTCGGTTTATTGCGCTTGGCTTTGGGAAGGAAAATTATTACTATTCGTCAGTAATGTTTACTGGCGTTATGTCATCAACGACGTAACTTATTTACCAGACGTTCGATTGTTTCAGCTACCTGCGTTAGGTAAAATTACCCAGTGATGACACAAGATACATCAGCGTCATAACAATTGAAATACGTCCAATTAACCACATGGTTCTCCCAAGGGTCGCTCCAAAAATTGGTCCCTAGATACACCCTCATCCACAGTGTGAAATTTTGCCTTAGTTGCGGCCGTCCCTATTTTATTTTCTATTATGATATGTTTTACCGTAATAATGCAATTTAGAAACTCCCGTTGCAATATTTTACTTAATTTCGTAGTTATTGACTTTTTTCGAGTCGTCAACGACGTTCATAAAAAATGTTTTGATCTAAATTTTCTAAAAGAAATCAAACTGTCGTTTCAAGCTACATACGTGATGATTGCCCGCTTAAAATACATTAGTTGTGAAAATTTCAGGACTCAGACGGCACAAGAAAAGAGTATCTTAATAAATGTAGAAATTAAAAAAAAAATAGAATAAATAATTAACCATAAAATGGTCGCATTAATTTTTACCCATATAAATTACTAAATAAACGTACCTTTGAACTGTGAAAGTAGTATCGAATTACCTCTCAGGAACTCGGAGAAATTGCGTTTCTAAGTATTTTCCGATTTCTATGGAAATAGGGTTGTCACTAGAAATTGAAGTAAAATAGTTGATTCCATTGGTTCTACGATTTTTATTGGTTATTTATTTTATTGTTTATCGGATTCTATTACAATTTCTGGGGGCACGGCAGTGCCCCCGCCTAGTCGAGCAAAACAGCGGCACAGCCGTCTTTTTCTCGAAGCAGTTCAGGCCATTTTCGACCCCCCCCTATAACTTCGTTGTGGATAAAACTAGAAGCCTGCATTTTCATTAACCAAGCACACATTGTATAAACACGATATATTTCAAATTTCATTCAATTTGAAAAAGCGGTTTAAGATTTATAACTAGTCAAAGTTTCTTAATTTTGTCACTCACTGACTGACTCACCGATCATCAACAGTCTAAGGCACTTCTAGCAGACATAGAAGCTTCAAATTTAGAATACAATTAGTGTTTAGTGTATAAATCAAGGAAACACTAAAAAAAATGCAATTTAAGTCCAGTTTTCTAGATACATAACCTGCATAAGTAAATTTGTAATCCTGTGTAAACATATTTGATTACAAAGTTATATTTGCAGTGAATGGGGCAAAAATTAAACTGCATAAATAACTTTGTAATCCCATATAAACATATAGGATACTGCATTTATGGATTTTTGCATAAAACTATGTAAGTAGTAACTATTGTGTGATTGCCAAGTCACAAAATTTTATTTAGCTAGCAAATTCTCTTTTACATCGAATGTATTTTATGGGTCGTCTCTTCATGATAAGGTAATGCAGTGGGTTGAAATTAACATCTGATGTTACTTTTAAAAGGCGAAGAACTTTGTTCGTATACCGAACAAAGTTTTTCGCCTTTATCCTATACGGGTAAAGTTTTTGTTTTTTATTTCGTGAACTGAGGGAAGACAGGCAAGGGTCGGACGATTCTAGTGCTCTGTGGAACAGGTCTAAAATAGTCACTTTACAATCTAATTTCCTGGTATGATGCTCCCGATCATAACGCCAGTATTTATTGCTAGACTCGCCAGTTCGCTCAGACAACATCGGTAGTGTACTGGATTCTATAATATTCCGACCATGTATCATGTACCAGTATCTTGTGACGGACATGTAGGGCCAGTTGTATCATTGTACAGTACGATTACTGTTATTTAAGTACTGACAGATGGATTGCCTTCATTTAATTTTCAACTTTAATTTCATACAAATAAAGCATTTTTCAGAATACTGTTACCCACATCTACCGATTTAGTAATAACTATTTTGTTTGTATAAGATTAAAGTTGAAAATTAAATGAAGGCAATCCATCTGTCAGGTCTTAACTAACAGTAATCGTACTGTACGTACTTTACTGCAACAGATCTACGAAATCCATACTAATAAAATAAATGCGAAAGTGTGTCTGTCTGTCTGTCTGTCTGTTACCTCTTCACGCTTAAACCGCTGAACCGATTGAGATGAAATTTGGTATGGTGATAGTTTGAATCCCGGAAATCATCCCCTGAGGGGGTGAAATGGGGGATGAAAGTTTGTATCGAGCTACGATATAAACGAGTTCCACGCGGACGGAGTCGCGGGCAGAAGCTAGTTCGTCATATTTTTAGCGTCGATATGTAACCCACTCATTTATTATCATGTGTTAGTGTACATGTCTCAAAAAAGAAAAAAAAAATTAGTAGTAACAATAAGTAAATTAAATTAAATTACATGAAAAAATGTCAGCAACTTTAAAAATAACAATACCCAAATTAACGAATTATATTACAATGTCATAAACATTAAATAACAATTGTACACTCAGATTTAGTTATGTAATAAAAGTGATTCGGCTTATCTGCCATCTCAACTGTCGATAAAAAATGACCAGGACAACTTTCTAGGCACATTACAACATGTTTCGATATTGGTGATAAGTCATGCCGTGACGTGTGGTTCCTAGGTCTACTTTCTAGACAGATTACAACATTGACAGATACAAAAACATCTATTGAATCAATTTTATATTCATTATTTGACACGTTCAGATAAACGGCCAAGTATTCATAGTACTTTGGGGACAATCTTACACAAACCGACATAGTCTCTAACTAAGCCAAACTTGTACTATGGGTACGAGATGACGATATACGTACTTATATAGATCAACACATTCTTAAATACTTTCTTACACCAACATCTCAATCTCAGGAACAAATAATACACATGCTCATCTCACAAATATTTGCCCTTACCGGGATTCGAACAGGGCCGTATCGCAGGCAGGGGTATCGTAGGCAGAGGTTTGGTAGTAACCAACTATGCTAAATTGGTCGTCATTTACAGCTTAACTTAATACAAAGACACATGACACGAACAAAAATGTGGGCTTTAAAGCCCAATATCATAATATTTTTGAACAAGCTATCCAACGATACCCCACACTATGGGTTTAACGAGAAAAAAATACATCCCCAAAAAAATATTTTTGTTTCAAGATTTTATTCTTCTGTTTTGGCGGCGTGATTGATTTATATACCCATGCCGAATTACAGTTTTCTAGTAGTAATGGCACAGCATAGATAACAGTACAAGTATTGGTTACTGAGCTAAGCCGAAGACGGACGGACGGACGGCCAGACGGACATGGCGAAACTATAAGATGTCGAGGATGGATTAGTCTCCTGATCCTTCTCAATTTAGTCAGGATACTTAAAAAAAGAAATAGGGCATTCGTTAGGATTCCATTTATTAAATCCTCTATCTACCTACGTCTCTATACGACCCATAAACAAATGAGGAGGCACGTGCGCTATTCTCATTTGTTTTTGGGTCATATAGAAACTACCTATAGTCTCTAGGTAAATTTGTGACGTTGAGGGTTACTTATGGATAACTATTACGCACACTAAGTATAGCATGAGTGGCGTGTTTCTTCAATGAATACTTCTACGGGCCTTTACGGTAATCCTCTCAGCTGAATGTGACATTGATTCATGGGGGACAAACCTTTTGTTATTGTTTCACTTGTACGTACCTGGAAACGAATGCCGTTGTTGGGTTTTCTTTTTCTTTGTGGGCTGAAAATGTCGACAATAGAAAACTATATCGTAGGTACTACCAGGCCTATCGCACTGTAATGGAGCGCGAAATGACTCTTGGCTATGGTAATCGGCTGGTGTATAGGGCTGTACAGTCAGGGGTATTCATATACGTACATAAATGTCTGCACAGGACTCTATTGTCAATGTAATGTCATAAAGACGTGTACATGCAGTGGACCTTCTGTACCTATTATTTGCCTTTAAGGGGCTCTACGCGCTTTTTGGCTAGTTATGACGATTTTTGAGTTGATATTCCTCCGTCAAAACTATAGATATATTTATGGCACGAACACTTTACGGTTCTTCAATCCTTTATTTACATTTGCAGGAGAGTTTTTATGTAAATAATTATTTTTTATTTTATTATGATTTATTCAAACATGGTCCAAAAAATCTCTGTTTTCGATATTAGTATATTGTTTATGCACTTTTACGTATAAAATGAACATAGAACTGTTCCTTATTGACTTCTCTAAAAAACCCACGAAGATTTTTATTTTTATCTCATTTTCACAAAAGTTACGTCCAAAAAAACGGTTTTTTGGCCTGAAATTGCCAAAGTTTGGTGCCATATGTCCCGAAAACTGTGAGTTTTGATGTAAACATGGGATACTATTTTGGTAGACCACGTTGTTGTTAATACGATAACCCCAAAAAAACACGGAAAAACCGACAGTTACAGATCGAAGGTCATTGGGAGCTAGGAGCCCTTTAAATGTATTATTAATTAGTATACAACACAGTCAAATTAATACTAAAAAAGAATTTGCAATGTGAGTTGGATTTAGGACTTCATTGTTATTATAAGTAGTAGTTTCTGTAAATTAGCATCGATAGAAATTATTTTATTAGTAACATATTTAATGACGTCCCATGTTGCCTTACTATTGTTTTTAGATTTTATTGCATAATTAACGTTCCTGATTAGATTTTGAGCTTGGTGGATGCATCGTCTTGAAATCTTAGAGTAATTATTATATTTAAAACGTGAAATGTCGTACTGACAAATGAACTTACAACGAAAATAAAATGGACCCACTTGAAAAACGACTGAACTTCGTTATGGCAATGGCGAGAACATCTAACGTTATTGTATTTTTCAGTTAGTTATTCTTAAATATGGAGTTGAACGAAATGGCTACAAAATAACCAGTATAATTAATATAATATTGCGAATATTGTTCCTAGGAGGCCATCGGCATAAAATTCATATTGGTGATGATTTGTATGTTCGACATACTTATTATAGCTAGCCTGCCTTGTATTGAGAATAGTCTGAGAATAACGTAAAAACTACAATTGAACGGTTTAAACATTTATAACATCTCGCTTCTATTCCTGGTTGCACCCTTAGGGAGTGGGGGGATTTTTTCTCAAGTATGGTGAAGGTATCAGGAGTTTTCCGCATAAAGGTTTTACATCCACATTCTGTTTTTTTTTCATTCACCATCGCTGCCGTTAAGATGGAGAATCATGGGATCGCATAGCATTCTACCACTATCTCCCCCGGCTGCCTCGTGAGCACTGGAACTCTTCGCGCAGAGTCGTTTCTCAAACGCTTTATTTTATCAGCACGTCTATCATGCGACGGCCGCGACATATTCTCGATTTTTCTCGCACTAAACCTCTTTCTATAAGTGTTCTAATAAGAGAGAGACGGATAGTTCGAGAAAAATCGTCGCATGATAGCCGTGAGACTCACCTGACCATCGACAACTATATACCACCAGCGTGGTGATCGTTCAAAGGAATGCCCCGATCCTATGTTATGGATCAAATATAAACTAGCATGCAATGAAAAAGAGAGATAGAGAAGATACTTTTTGTCATACTTCCCATACTTACAATTATAACTTAAAATCTACACCCCTCAATTTTCACAATTTCCTTTCCCGACTAGGAATACCACTTTAATGTAAGTAGGTAATTACTAGGATCACATGTTTTGCATTGCATTATAAGGGAATGCACAACTAATTTAATGTCAGTTAACTCTTTGCATACAACAAGTGAAGTGAGTGTGAGTGTGAGTGTGAAGTATGTAAGTGTGCATACATTTTGCAATGAAATTGCAATAAGTTGTATCAGTTCTATAAATATAGGTTTATATATCAGTCTCATTTCGACTTTTAAACATCAGGTTATGTATTATACTTCCTGGTTTTAGAGTTGTGTTCTAGATAATTATAATAAGATTGGTATAGTCGAGGTCGTAATAATAACTAGAGTACTTCCCTTGAGATGAATGCTTGAATTAAAACACAAGTGAGTTTATTATTTCGTCTGTAAGTACATAATACTGTATATTTATTACGATGAAAACGTCACTACCACGGCCTTCCATTCCTTGCAGCTATTTAACGAAATTGATCATCGATTATTTTGATGATGTGTAAAAAAACGCCAAGCATACAAGTGTATCAAAAATGGGATATGAACCGAGCAAGGGCATATTCGGTAGCGCACTGCGAATCCAAATATGCATTTCTTTGTGTTTTGATTTTGTGTTTACTTTGTTTAGGTACATTGATATTTTTGTTGCAGGGTTGAAGTGTGTTGTGGGCGATCTTTTATACCCACATGTATGCTAAAAGTGGCGCTGGAACATACGTTTCATGTGCTCTGCCTACCCCTTTTGGGAATAAAGGCGTGAATGTATGTATGTATGATATTTTTGTTTTTATACAAGCAATTTCAACAAAAACGAAGACTGCAATGTAAACAAAACAAACATTTAAATGTAAACAAAAACAAATAAAAAATAAATAAATAAACAAATGCATTTTTAGAATCGCAACTACTGAACATGCCCTTGATCTGTCCACACCCCGTTTTTGATACACGCTGTATATGGGTGATGTCTAAATCTGATATTTAATAAACTGTAGGTAAGATGCGCTATGCCACTTACACTTCAGCACTTCAGACAAAATGGAACGACCATCTCTGAAAATATCTCGTACTTATGGTGCTTTATTTTTGTTTTTATTTTTATTTTTTACAGGTAGATATCTACTTAAATACCTACTTATTTGCATACTTTGGTTATTGAATAACAGATAATCATGATATGATATCTATGCATCAGGTGAGTACAATATCTCACGATAAATATTATGTGAGTCATGTTTTCAATATTTTTGACTTTTAAAAATATCATAAAACCCTACGTGTATATTATGTCTTTAGTTCAATTAACCTTAGCTACACAGAATTAATAACTCCCCCGAACTTGGCCGAAGCACTACCGTGCACTTAAACTTCAAGACCCAAAACAAACGCCCGTTGCTTCTAATTCCAATCCTAACCCGTTAACTTAAAGTCGATTATGCCTCAAGCATGAGAAGCGAAAGTAAAAACAGAAGCACACGCAGCCTTCGAGCCAGTGCGTTCTCTGATTGCGTTTGCGCAGGACGTTGGTAACAGATGCAATATGGCGCGGATTTAGAACAGTTTTGAAATTGGAATTCGTTAAACTTGGAACAAAAACTCAGCATTTCAATTGTTTTGTGGAGTTTATTTAGTGTTGGTGTTTTCAATTCAGTAACTGGAGTTGTTTACGTTTAACGGTGAGTATTTACGCTTTTTCAGTCGATAAGTGGTAGCGAGAAAATTGCAGTTTTCATCGTCGCTCTATTTTATATTAATTTTATCTTTATATCTTTATATTTTGTAAATACTTATTACATATATGTTTTAGAAGATTTATAAAAGACTAGCTTCTGCCCGCGACTCCGTCCGCGTGGAACTCGTTTATATCGTAGCTCGATACAAACTTCCATCCCCTATTTCACCCCCTCAGGGAATGATTTCCGGGATAAAACTATCCTATGTCCTTCCCCGGGATTCAAATTATCTCGTGGTTTATGCGTGAAGAGGTAACAGACAGACAGACAGACACACTTTCGCATTTATAAAATTAGTATGGATGTATATTTAAGAATATAAGAGCTAAATAAGTTTAACAGTACCTACTAGACGTTTACAATATAAAGTGAGGGTTCCTACTTTACCATTTTTTTCTAGATTTTTGAAAATTTGGTTTCTATACGTCTTGGTTCTGATAGAGAAATAATATATATATAGAGAGATATAATATAAATATTGTGTGTCATTTATCTATACATTTTAAAGTTTCTCTATGTCGGCCACTACAAAATGTATCAAAAAATTACACTTAATTAACCGAATAAAAACTATCCAAATGCTGAGAAAAATCGAATTTTGCATTAGATATTTTTATGTACATATCCATAAAGTTAATAAAAGATATTTCAAAAAACCCAACTGCTTTTTTCAAATTTTATAGCCTATGTCACTCCCACGATTAAGAGGAATCCAACGACACACCATATGTCGTAATCTGCCAAACGGTTTAGGCTGCAGGGCGTGCCAAAAAATAACCCTCCCCTCCTTCGGCAGTCGGGTAAAAAACACTAGTATTCAACCGTATTGGTCATTGTACTCATAATGTTTAAATTCTAAAAACACTAGTTATGCGGAGAGAGTTATGCGGAGTGCCAAATAAATAGGTATAACTACATTCGTACACTTGCAAGTACATTCGAAAACCATTAACATCCGTTTTTCGGTCAAGTAAATTAAAAAAGCACTCGCTTGCAGTTTCGTAATTGCACCGCTGGTTTTAATACTTTTAACACCTTATCAAGTGGCTGATAATAGTGATAATCTATTCTAAATGTCAATAGAAGAGTAAAACTACTTTTATATGAATTAGGTAACTAGGTACCTAATTGCTTTATCTATTGGACTCATTCATTAGTTATGCTCAATACGTAAAAAGTTAACTTTAATTTCGACTTTATCTCCGCGGTACAAGATCTTATATGAAATGATAAATCAGCTAGTTGCGTATACGGATTATTGATAACGTGCTTAACTACTTAAGTGCAATTTTACCGAAGTTTAGTCGCCAACGTTTTATTAAGTATCTCTTCTTTTCTAATGATTTGAAGAGCGTCATTGTTGTTAATAGTTATAATTGGGTGCGGGTGCTCGTGTAGGAGGTGGATACCTACATTTCTACATGAAGCAGATGTGAACTATCTTTATTAAGTTTGACTGGGGATATATTGGGATATATTGGGGCAATATATTGCACAGTTTTTTTTTTAAATATACGATGAGAGGAGACCTATGCTCCCGAACTTGGCTGATGATGTGCACTGCACTGCGTATTTCAAATAGCATCGTTTGATAGATGACTATATTAGCTGCCTGTCCCTTCGCGTATTAAAAAGAACCCAGCCGGTGTCGCGAAATAATATATATAGTCTTTGTTTATCCTGAGGGAAGAAGGTCCAATCTATTTATTTTCTAAATACTAATATTATAAATGCGAAAGTGTGTCTGTCTTTCTGTCTGTCTGTCTGTCTGTTATCTCTTTACGCTTAAACCGCTTAATCGATTTAGATGAACTTTGGTACAGAAATAGTTTGAGTCCCGGGAAAGAACAAAGGGTAGTTGACCTGACGTAGGTGAAATGGGGGATGAAAATTTGTATATGCGATACAAACGAGTTCCACAAGGACGGAGTCGCGGGCAGAAGATAGTTTTTTGAATAATAGCCGATAAAGTTTTTTTTTCAATCGGATGATTGGTGTGTTCTCTCCTGGCCCGGCCACATGCTCGTACGAGTCTGTGATTACAGTGATAAAATGTACCCATTATGTACTATTTTGTACCAAGTTGGAAATTAATTGTACCTCCATAGTTTGCCAGTTACAGGTCATCCAATGTGGCCGGGCTGAGAAGTGTACTACCCAGCCCGGCCCACACAGATCTGCTAATATAATTTTATAATTCGAGATATAATTTGAATAGCAGATAAATGTACCTTTTATGTACCAGATAATAAACCTTCTTATTTATTAAAAAAGTGGCCATAAAAATATTTTTACATACAAACATCAAACATTTTGTGTTGGAGCGCCTGTTTGAATGTAACAGCTATGCAAATAATGAAATAATGATGTGCGTCAGGATGGTGGGTGGACCTCACGAATTTCAAAGAAATATTTATAGATATATTGTACAACGCAAAATGTTTGATGTATGTAAAAATATTTTTATGGCCATTTTTTTATAAAAAAGAAGGTTTATTATCTGGTACATAAAAGGTTCAAATTATATCTCGAAGTTGGCTATATTAGCAGATCTGTGTGTGCCGGGCTGGGTAGTACACTTCTCAGCCCGGCAACATTGGATGACCTGTAACTGGCAAACTATGGAGGTACAATTAATTTCCGACTTGGTACATAATAGTACATAATGGGTACATTTTATCACTGTAATCACAGACTCGTACGAGCATGTGGCCGGGCCAGGAGGGAACACACGGATATTGGTAGTTCCTAAGATTGCCTCTCTCACCAACTTTGAACCTTGCAGAGTTGTCTTTATAATAATATTAATAATAAAGTAAACACAAAATATCACCGAGATATCACGAAGTTGCACATAACGAAACTATGTCGAATAGATAGGTAGGTACATTATAGTCTACGTACATGCTGTGGCACATGTTTGTATGTATAAGTCGTGTACGTGCTTATAATCTCATAAATTAAGCCTTTCTTAAAAACACTTAATTTTTTTAAACCTGAATCGAAAAAATATACGAGTCATGCCAAAAGAAATTAGATACTCAAAAGTTAGAGTTTTGTCTTTATTACAGTTATCTATTTTTTAATTTATAAGCAAATAACCAGCCTTTACCGGCAGGCATTCACCCACTGCACCGCGCCCCGGTGCGCAGCGAGGGGCCACAGATTTTACCATTGTATGCAAGAATCTCAATTTATATAGAAAACACGCCTGGTATCTATAAAATCTGTCGACCGCGGCGGGACGCTGTGAATCGCCTTTCTCGCCTAAGACATACACTTTTCGCTAAATTACAAATGAATAAGGTGTTTAGTTTAGACCACCCTAAGAGATCCACCAGAGATGGGCTAACTAAGCTGTTTCCGTCCAAGTGACAGCTAGGTGTCAAATACATGTAGCACACTCATGGATACTCACCCGTGCATATATTTATATAAGCCGGTGCGCCTTTGCAAATCGAACGATCTTGGTATGCAGGGGTTTTGAGTGGATAGAAATACCACATGACCTAATCATCCCCAGATAATTGGGTAATCGTAATAACACGTAATCTACGGTAGCCTAGTGGTTCAGGCATGCGGCTGTCAAACGGCGGTCGTCGGTTCGAATCCCGATTCGTACCAATGAGTTTGTCAGAACTTATGTAGTTACGGAGTATAATTTGATATTTAGTGTTGGAAAAACATCGCGAGGAAACCTAAATAGATCCGCGAAGAAATTCCAAGGTCCGCAGGGCCAGCGTGGGGACTACTACGCGTTCCCTCTCGTCCATGAGAGGAGGCCTGCGCCTGCGCCTGCGCCCAGCAGTGGCACATATATAGGGTGAATTATTATTTTTACACGTGTCACAAACAAACCACATGGGCTGTTCAAAGACTCACGCGCCGTTTCACCTCGCCCGGTAGAAATCGGGGCAAGTTCGCGACATCAGCAGTCGGCGCATGCGTCTTCCTTCCGCCTGTCTGTGCGCTCTGCATACGTTACAATTGTTACTCAACAAGGCGACTTGATAGGTCAACACTAAGGTCTATCGGAGGCTCATCTGACGTAGGGACAGAATAAATAATAGTACTATATGTATACTTTCAGCATCATATAGTTAGTACTATTAGCATCCAAAGTAGCCAAATATATCGTGAGTCGTGACACATCCTTACTCCTATACTAAAAAGTGAAATCAAAAGGTTTTTCAAAAACCCAACTGTTAATATATCATCATATATCCATCAACACCGCATATGTCGAAATCCGTCAAACGTACATACATACATATATATGCTCGGAAAACAAAACCTTCTTTTGCAGAAGAATAAAGACGTGTTCCGATATATTTGGCTACTTCCTTTGGAACATGCTGTATACGTACACAAGGTTCTCTGTTAACAAATCCCCTGTTTAGTTATGCCGAACAAGCCTAAACGTGGGTATCCCTTGACCCTTTCTATTGCATGCAACGCGCTGCTATAGAACGCGTGCGTGCCGTAGCAGCGCTAACATACCGGCCGGGGCAAGTAGGCTTGTACTTGTAGCGGTGCGACGAAATCACGGAGTGAGTCGCCCGTCGCTGACGTAGGGTAGATTACATTGTGCGCCAGCGCATGTCCATCTTTCACAGTGTAAACGCACTAACCATTACCCACCAATACGATTGGCAGAATTTGCTGTTAATGCTAGTGTAACCCCTTCTAGGATAATTCCTTGAAGTCCCCAACTCCGACCCACCCTAACACAAACAGCAATCTGAAGTTTAGTGAAGCATTTAAAATATCAGTCATAGAGGAAACCTTGAAGGGGTTGAATGTGCCTACTCAACTGTACTTTTATCTTGAAACATCTGTCTAGACTTTCGCACTATATATCTCCTGCTGTTTCAATATTTCAGTTCAAATTATAGTTCTTCATACAGTCCCGACTACGTTAATATGTATAGGTACGCTTAACATCTTATAACCAAGCTCAAAATGTATATATATTTACACAGCTGACCTTGCGCCGCTGATATTTACTTGCTACTCCTTTATACTTAATTAGCTATAACATACTCTACTATATACTTTGACCACGGGATATTGTAAAGACCACATGCAACCTTGGGTTAATACAACGCTCGTTCCGCGCACTGATCAACCTGAAAATGGTCGCTTAAAACAGCACAATCATCCGTAGCTATAGAAATCATGACATAACATAATAACATAATCATAGAGGACCAGTACTAGAAATCGTAATTGGAATACACCTAACACCGGTGATATCACAAATTGACGTTATGGTTCAAAGAATAGGATTCCCGATGTCCTATTGTTTCGGACTCACCCATATTGACTCATTTGAATTATTTATGTTGTGTTTAGGTACTATTTACGTTATTTCCGAGGTATCTCCACGACACCACAAAGAACTTATTTTCCTTTGACTAATCTTTTTGGATTCAGAACTTCAAAGAGTTTAGGTCATCGTTTATTATCGGCAGTTTGAAATATCCCGGACGGGGAATTCTTAAAAATGCTAGTTTGACATCGTCAGGGATTGCGTAGGTACCAATGGCCTGACTGCAAGACCCGGGTGTAGCCGATGCGGTTTGAACCCCAACTTGGCTATGCCCTATGCCCGTTCTACAATGGGTGTCGAAGATCGTGCAAAGTGGAGGCAAACATGTAGGAGACAGAACAGTTACCACTAACGCCAGAAAATGGCACTTCGTATCAATCTCTCGAATATGCCAAGTGCGTACAGATGCTGGCATCTCCGTACTTCCTAGCAAGTAACTATAAGAGCGCAGCGCACTAAGATGAGAGAAAGGGACAGAGAGAGATACTTAAATAATTTAAATGTATTTTCGTATAGGTAGGTACGAGTATGTAAAAAGCACTGAATCTAGCATTTCTACATCAATATTCTTATGAAAATCAGTACTTTTCAGATTTTGTTTTCAAATACACACATAATAAAAACACTATCGTTCAATATCCTATGAATCATGAACAAACTTTTGTGACAGTTTTGTGATACATGTATAACATACATTATTATAATTATAATAATCTATACACATAAACGCCTATGTCCTGACTGACTCACTCACTCATCAACGCACAGCCGAAACTACTGGGACTAGAAACTTCAAATTAACACCAGCACTTCCTTTTATGACGTAGGCAAGGAATAAGACGGGATTTTTGGAAAATCCACCCCTAAAGGGGTTAAATAGGGGTGCAATATTTGTATGGGGGAAACATTATTTATTGAACTAGAGACTTGAAACTTTGTAGCAAGATTACTTACTTATTAGAAAACAAAAAGAACTGACAGTGTTTTAAACAATTCTACCCCTAAGGGGGTTAAATAGGGGTGCAAAGTTTGTATGAGGGAAACTTTTCCTGTTGAGCTAGAAACTTGAAACTTTGTAGACAGATTACTTATTTGAATACAAAATAAGAACTTTAAGCGTTTTGGATAAATCCACCCCTGAGGTTAAAAAGGGGTGGAAAGTTTGTATGGAGAGCAAGAAAATTTAAAGTAAGAGATTCGTAACTTATGTCTTAGCATGTATGCTAAAGGACTGCAAAACAATTTTCAGCGTTTTTTTTATTTATCTCATAAGAGCAAAACATTTTTAAAGTAAGAGATTGCAACATCGGTTTTAGACTGTTTGTTTAAAAACTAGAAAACGGATTTCAGTGTTTTTTGAAATTAATCCTTAAGGGGTTATAAGTATGTATACGTAAGAGATTTGTAACTTCGGTTTTAGACTGTGTCTTGGAGATGGGAAGCTCTACGTCTTTTGGCATATGATAATTTTACTTTCAAAACTATACAGGCAGTCCGGACTAACGTAATTAATATTACTAAACGGATTTAGGCAAAAAAAACAGTAGGTACTGTAGCTTTGTAGACGTGAAAAAATTATTTAATACATTATGAAAAACAAACAATTTAAGTAGTTAGATATGTGTGATAATATTTAAAATATGTATATTTTTACAAACGGACAGATTTAGCAAGTTAAACCTTTTACACTTAAACTCAGTAAAGAATTGCATGAACATTGGCATAGAGGTAATTTCAGACCCCTGGAAGGATTTAGGATAGTTTTTATTTCGAAAATCATCCCTTAAGATGGTAGAAGTTTGTTCGGGACAGCGATAATTAAGGTTACGCCTAAAATAATTTAATAGCTATATTTTTTCCCAAGTTCTACGCGGACGAAGTCGCGGGCAACAGCTAGTAATTAAATAAGCAATAAACAACTGTTCCAACCAATGCAATTTAGATCTCTTTTCCCTCCAAACAAGGCTCATTTTGATTCACTGCCGGCCCTGACATTGTAGTATTATCACCTGGTCTAACAATATCGATTGGAACCACACTGGAACTAATTGTGTCTCAATACCTTTAGAATCAATTCTGGTATTTAAAAGGTCCTATCTCCACGACACCACAAGGAACATAATATTTTCTACTCTCTAATGACTAGCTGATCTTAATCAGGTTTCCGAGGAATTAAAGAAGTCAGCGGGGCAGATAGGTTGTTTACACGATTACTGACTGTGGAATAATTTGGTAGAACGGTCAATACGAATACGATCATATACCTACTTATACTTACAAAAATGTCGCTCCTGCTCCTGATTTTTAAGAACAGGCCCCTATTTCACCAACTTGACAATTGTCACCTGACACTGACAATTCGCATCAGATTGATTGTTCTATAAGTTAAGGTGGTCGCTAGGTTACTTGTGGATCCAGCAATGTACCTACGAAGAATTGTCGTCGTGAGGTGACAACTGTCAAGTTTGTGAAATAAGGTCCTGGCTGGAGGCCTTTTTCGAGGCGTGTATCCGCAAACAGCGGTCCCTAATTTATAATAGCGAAGCGGCAGCCTCGGGGGTCTTTGCCAAAGACAGTTTTGTCCCTTAAGGATATAAAAATATCGAATCTCCTTGAGCCTGAATAATATATTATTTTTGACAGGTCTTAACATCGCCAATTCTCTGAGACCAGCTGAAATGGCTTAATTTTTATGTCACGTAACCTACACGACAAAAGGTTGAAAGGTTGTGCGCAAGGAACTATTTAAAAAAAAAAATATTTTTTATGAAAATACAACAACTGAATCGACTAAAAAGTCTATATAATTATCGAACGCTCACAAATTTTGAAGAGGATCAGTTGAGAAATAAATGCGACTTGTAGAGGAGAACAGCCGGTCATCCCGAAATACGAAAGAATTTCGCACAGCGTGGTGAGGTAGGGCACTGGGGAAATACCTCCGCCTTGCAGAAGACCACAGCCATAATAACACTACTAATACTTGGTCTGTAGTAGTGTTGTGCTCCTGGAGGTGAGCAAGGAAGGTCGCCAGAGCTCTCGAGGATGCGTTGTGTTGAGAGCGAGGGAATTTGTTCCTTCAGCTGTCAACACGGCGAATCCTCAAACAATATCAAGGGTCGGCAACGCCCATGTTACTCCTTTAGAGGTGCATGCGTCTATAGGCTGCGGTGTCCGCTTACCATCAGGCGGGCCGTACGCTTGCCTGCCACCGTCGTTGTATAAAAAAGAAACTCCGTATGCTTCGCTCGCTCGTCCAATAAGCCACGTATCATAAAAACCGTTTAGGTGACAGGACACATTAATCCATAACACGTAGAACAAAGAGACATTACCACTTCTGTACGATTCTACAAAGTCATGGCTTATGGCCATTATACGTAGGTATATGTAATATACATACATTCATAGTTTTATGACGCTTTCAAAATAAGAGGCGGTATCGCTCATTCGCCATTTTGGTTGTCAAATTGAGCATTGACAAAAGCAGAGGCCACGTAAAGGGTGTTTAATTACCTACGTCAGCGGGGAGTGTAAACATTGTTTTTGCGCAGTGTCTGGTGTATCAGTTTAGGTAGCATACTATTAAAATTTCCAAGCGTTGACAACAAGTTTTTGCCTTAAACTAAGGCTGAATGTGAATGGATATCTCCGTAATTGAAGGAATGCCATTAATCGATAGCTTTATCAGGCACAATAATGAGAAAGCAATTTTTTTGAAGTGAAAACCTCTTTAGCGGCGCTGTGTACTTTTTGTGATGGGGAAAAATTGTTAAGAGGAAACACTAAGGTCAAGATAATTGAGAAATAGGTATTTGTAAAATGTATTGCTGTCGCGCCAACCACAAGCCTCCCGCCGCAGAGCGCGATAGAGACAACTGCAGCTTGGACCGAAAATACCTATTAAAATTAGATAAAATCACGTTTCGTAGTCCCCTGATTTCTTCTCCAAAGCTTGACCTATTTAACTATTATTTTTATTTAAAAGTTTCTGTCTAAAATTTCATTATTGGTACAAGCTTTTATTGCCGACTGTACTTTTCTGTATACCATCATCAGCTACTCATTGAGACGATTCTAACGAGCCCAAACTCAACGGGGCTACGTCGATTAAGTACTGAATTCCCATGGCCACCTTCTGTCTCCATCATCAGATCAGCTTGATGGTACCATAATATTGAATTGTCATCCAAACTATACTTATACCCAAAATTTCAGCTCAATCGGTCACCGGGAAGTGGGTCAAATTTAACTTGTAAGATTTGATTACAGACAGACAGACAACGGGACAGGTGAAACTAAATAAAAGCTTGTAAAAAATCAAAGAAAGGCTTTGGCCGTGTTCCTATGTTTTCCTTTTTTTAAATAATCTAGTCAACATTGTTTTCTGGATGTAGGACACAGCGGAAAATCTGGGATTTTTTTAGGTTTTTGAAGGTTAATATCTCTTTTAGGAATAAATTTATGAAAAAAAGGAAAACATAGGAACATGTCAATAGCCATAGATTTATGGAAAAAACTGATTGCTCTACTGCCATTATCCAGGGAGAAAACAGGGGACTACGTTTCTATGGAAAAACGGCCGTTGTGTTTCCTCTTAAAATCGCCACAGGTCACGTGACCGTAAGATTCGTAAGACGTGAGATTCGAGAGAGGTCACGTGACCGAGACGGACACGTGACCTGATCGAAAAACTGTTACAATGTCATTGAGTTTTCACTTCTGCCGGCACTCCCGGAGTGCAACCCGGTCTTTTTTTCTGAAACTGTCGTTGAATAAATTGAAAGCATCCTTATCAAGTTGGATTAAAGTAACAATAGGTTGACCATAAATTGTTTCAGTAACATTAAAACTAAAAAAATATACACATCTTTCCTAACGAGTAATAAATGCTGAAAAAAAAGTGATACGCCAGGATATATTTTCAGTCGGATACAAAATTATACTAGTTCATTCAATATATACCTGACCCATATCTTTTGTCATGGCAATGCTATTAGTAGTAATCATATTGGTTGATTAAATATGATCAAGTTCTAGGCATAGTACCTGCGATGAAACTCATGAAAGTAGGTACTATAAATTCCCACACTTCAGATAATTTCAGTTTGCGTCATTCGTTACCTTGGTTGATACAAATATTGAGAGGAGGTCAATGAATTGCTAAAGTAATTTCATTACTAATTATGTAAACAGTTAATAAGTATTAACATTAAGTGGAAGCACACCAATTGTCATTGTTTAGCGTGAGTAATCACTTTAATTAGGGAGGTAACTGTTTAGCAAAATAAGTATAAAGGTTTTTTTAGAATTGTATAATTTATCCGAGAAAAGTTTTTGAGAGGAAAGATGAGTGGTAATTCTCCATACGAACGTAGGTAATTTTCCTCGACGAGGATGTTGTTGAAATTATATATGATCAATATCATCAATATATATGTCTTGCTTATTTTTGATATTCTTATTTTTATAACTGCTAAGGTTGCTGCAAACAATTCTCAAAAAGGCTTATTTCAATATATAGGCCGCAAAAATAGGCCTATTGAAATAAGCCGTTTCAAAACAGTCGGACATTTAATATTTCCTTCTTATTCAGTTTCCAAAATGTATTTACGATTGGTTCAATTTCGGTAGTCGTCACAAATAGTATTTTATAACGACCACCCTATACAGATGTCGGTGTCCGGCAATGAGGACCCCGCCGGAGGGGACGTTCGAGGTGGCCGTTAGAAATCACCGCCATTACTTAAGACCAGTTTCGCCTGAACAGTGATAAGCATTTAATCTGCAACTATTGTGGAACCCTGTATGAAACCCTGTATTAACGATCACAGGAATATCGTATTTCATAGTTTTGTGGTACTACAAGTGATCTCTCCGCTGAATGTCACACAAGTGACTGTCAGCCAAATTGTTAATGCAAAGAAATATTTACGCCTTCTTAGGCGTCTATTTATTTAAATATTATCATAGTTCTTTCCTACACTAAATATTAGCATACCAGTTTCAATTGTTCTGCCGGTCATATCCGTTAATGACGAGTTGTGTTATAAACTCTTTATATTTAGGTGTACGTACCTACGTAAGACTTATTGCGAGTGGCGTTAAGAGTAAGCTCGGCCGAATTTCACCTTTCCATACAATTGGAGTTTCGTTCTCATTTTAAAACTACGTGTTGGATTGTGACGAAACTTTGCATGTACAATGTCATGAGGTATATGTATATCTGTAATTAGTTTATATGGTTCCAGTTAATAAAACAAACGAAATACAGCAAAAACAAGTTTGGTATGAAAAACTTAAATTCGCTGTATTATTTACTATGGTATCTGAAGGTAAATAAACTAATTACAGACCTGGATATAACTCATGTCATTGAATATGCAAAGTTTCGTTACAATCCACCACGTAGTTTTAAAATGAGAGCGTAACTACGTTTGTATGGAAAATCGACCTTACTGCGGTGCGGACTCTTAAGGATTGATTCTTGATATAGTTGATTTAAGGAAGTTACTCTACTTGATTCTGAAGAATAGTGTCTATTAGTATTCTATAGGGTCTATTCGTGGTTTAGGAACAGATAAAATGACGATTGTCAGCCTGAGGGCAGCGGCCCTCAGGCTGACAATCGTCATTTTACCAGCGGGTGATGAGAAGAAGACGAAGTTCAGGAAAACAGCGGATTCCAGGGCATACGAAATTTGTTTTAAAAAGATAAAACACCTCTGACAAACAGACGCTATGATTAGCCCACGAATGGGTGACCTAGACGTTAAACAGATTATTATCAGGTAAGAAGGTACTTAAAAACATTGTAACTTACAATAGATAAGTACCTATTGCGCCTTCGTAGGAGTGAAATCGGAACTGGACAACACTTGGACTTTACAGAAAACTCACAGCACCGTAAATACGCAATATTAGAGATAACTGGAACTGTAGCTATAAATTATTTATATTATATTTGTAGGTTTTTAAATATAGGAACAGGTGAACTTTATCGATCTGGGTTCTGGATCGAACTGAACTATGTATCAGGAAAAAGGTGCGCACTGTCACGTGGAATTTGATAGGATAGGGATTTCAAATTTTGAATAGTGATTAGCCAGAATAGTCGCAAGAAAGTTTCTGTGTAATGTTCCGTTACATGCATCGTTACAAAAATAGTTAGTTAAACAAATAGCACTTACTAGCGACATGATTTTTCCCCATAAAGGTAGCACAAAATCTTCAGCTCATATTCAAAAAACACACCGGCGTTGCAGTAAGCAGTAAGCACGTGTATGCAGACAGCATAGCGACTAGGTATCATGTTATGGTAGACATTATTCAATGTGGCCGGGTTTTTGTAAAACTGTTACTGGAATTGGAATCTTATACATTGGACGATAGAGATGCTTATTGAATGGACTACTTTGATAAAATTCGGCCAATAGTAGAGTATATCAACTTAACAAACGATCGCGATGCACGGCTAGTTTGGATTTTTAGGGCGAAAGAACGCGTAAGGTTAATTTTAAATTTATATGTTAAGTCTAATTTTAAGGTTCCCATGTATCTTGAATTATCGTGTAATGTGATGTTGAATAAATTTTTCTTTTCAATTCAATTCAAAGAGCTCTTACGGGATGTTACAAGTATTTTATAAAGTAATTCGCATTTAAACACTCTTTTTCGTTGTATATGTACATAGGTACAGCGTTTTTATGTTACTTTGATCTATTTAATAAATCGTCTGAATATTTTCAGCTATTCGGACAAGCGAGCGAAGCGAAAGAAGTTCTATGCTTCAGCTTGTGCCGAAGTGTCCCGCTGTCCCGCTGTTCTCCTCAACAGGTCGCATTTCTCAATCGATTCTCGTGAAATTTTGTCAGCAGGTTCATTAATAACAAACAAATAACACAAAATAATATTAATAATAAACAAATAATAACTAACAAATTATGGACCTCGAGTCCGAAATAAATCATATTTCATTTAATTTAATTAATTAAGTAAGTACATAGAAATTTTGGTCGATTCAGTTTATCGACAAAACATTTTTTGTTACATTAACATGCTCGCGAGCTCTTATAGTAATATTCTTTTATTCCTCAAATAATATTTTCAAATTTCTTTCGTTTTCTTTATGACACAGGCATGGCAGGCATGACACCCATAATGAGAGTCATCCATGAGGACAATAAAATTATAGGTTTTAAATAGGAAGTGCAACTTTTACTCACTTACATGTATTTTTCCTTTTCTAGCCAGATTGAATGGCCGGCAATGTTGTGTTTTCTCATTACCTACGAGTTTACAAAACACTGCTTATAAACACGCGGTTGCTTTCGCTCTGATGAATGCGATTCCTTTCTGACTAATTGAAGGTATTTTATTACAGTATTACGGTATTAATTAAATTGAATGAGCGAGCGAAGAGAACGAAGGGATCGTTGTCAGCTTGGGCAAAAATTCTTTCGTATGTCCGGCTGTTCGTCTGTTGCCCTCTACAAGTCGCATTTCTCACCGATTTTTGAGTAGTTTCGGTATTTATATAGAAACTAGCGACCCGCCCCGGCTTCGCATGGGTACTATATTATACAAATAAACCTTCCTATTGAATCACTCTATCTATCACCCCATCAAAATCCGTTGCGTAGTTTTAAAGATCTAAGCATACATAGGGACAGACAGCGGGAAGCGACTTTGTTTTATACTATGTAGTGATTCTGACGTTTTGTCACACTTTTTAACCCCCGACGCAAAGAGAGGGGTGTTATAAGTTTAACGTGTCTGTGTGTCTGTGTATCTGTCTGTGGTATTGTAGCTCCCAAACGGATGAACCGATTTGGATGCGGTTTTTTTTATTCGTAAGCCGATGTGATCCCGAGTGTTCTAAGCTATGTTTCATGAAAATCTGTTCAGCCGTTTTTGAGATATTGGACTTTAAAATGAAAATGTCGGGGGTTTTTCAACTTTTCTAAGTTATAGTTATACAGCGACAATCGGGAGGTGATAAGATAATTATTTAAATAGCAAGTTTGTATTTGTATTAAAATCTAATGGAACGGTTCTGTACGAATCGATGTTTTCCTTGAGTTATAATAAGACTTGGTTAAGCCTTAATTATTCAATAAGCCAGATATAGCTAGGTTTAGTTTGGGACCAGTTCTCTCGGCTGCATGTCCTAGAATCTAGAAACATCTATGATCTAGAAAGTAGTTATGTTAATATAATATTACCAATGGTTAGCCTGATGCTGCTAGGGAAGTATGTGTCGGATATAACTAATACATTTACTATTTTTTATTTATTTTTACTACAGAAACATGTACAGTCAAGGCCATTCATTATTATTATTAGTTAAGTGCCTTAAGTTGTTTAAGCTCGCCTCAACGCTCACTGACAGCGCCGCGATGCGTAGTAACTAAGCGTAGGTATAACAGGGCTGTTATTCGCTACGCACTAATGCAGCTCACCCCGCCGGTCACCCATCACGAAACTAGACCTCTACCTACGCTTAGTGTACTACGCATCGCGGTGATTAGATATATTTGTGGGTGAACTTAAAACAAGTTACAGAATAGGGGGGCAGCTATGGGCTGTTATTCGCTACGCGCTAAAGCGGCTCACCCCGCCGGTCACCCGTCACAAAACTAAACCTCTACCTACGCTTGGTACGCATCGCGGTATCAAGATATATCTGTGGATGAGCGTTAAGGTGAGCTTAAAACAATTTACAGAATAGGGGGGCAGGGCAACCTCCCACCAGTCTTGGTCAAAGACGTCAAGCTCGCCTCACTATCTCCTACGAGGTCTACCGCGACGTAGTTTTCGGTTCTGAGGGACCCACTTGGTGGTAATTGTAGCCCATAACGCTTCTGGCAAGCGGCAGACGTGCCGGTAATATTAATATACCTATATATTCAGCTAATTTCCTTGGCCTTGCAATTGACAAACATCTCAATTGGAAAAACCACATTGATAATATTTGTACTAGGTTAGACCGATTCGTGTTCGCTCTACAGCATCTCAGAACTGTTGCACCTACGGAGGCTGCACTTTCCGCGTATCACGGATACGTATCATCTGTGATTCGTTACGGAATAATCATGTGGGGTAGCTCGGTTGACGTACAGAGAGCATTTATCTCACGACAAAAAATGTATCCGAGCTGCCTATGGAGCCCATTATTTGGCCCATTGCCGACCAATATTTAAGGAGCTAAATGTTCTCCCCTTGCCCTGCTTATACATATATGAGAATCTAAATTTGTTATAATACATCCCCACATGTTCCCTCTGCATAACGTTGTCTTAAATAAATCAATGGCAGATATATACACAAGCTTCATGAGCCTAGGCAGAAAGTTTTTTTTTTTAAGTAACAATGCTTAATAGAGTTCCAAATAACTTGAAATGTTTGCTAAATACTCAATTTGACAGAAAATTATTTAACTGGCTGCTGGACATTTATTATTATTCTATATAAATGAATTTTGGTATTATTAATTGTCTATCTTACTATTTTTTATCATTAATTTGCCGTATATGTTGTATTTTTAATTAATTGTTATGTCTTGATAATTTGAACGTTTGTGATTCACATAAATTTAATAATATTTCTACGCCGCTGTCGGCCAGTTATGTGAAACTAACATGTACAAAACATACCAACAAATGTACCATTCGAAATAAACTTATTCTATTCGACTCTATTCTATTCTACACTCGAGAGCAAAAGTTTCGGGTCACTAGCATTTACTTCAATATCTTGAAAACGAATAAAGTTATCGTATTGAAATAAATTGAACCTTATAGACAATTTAATAGTCCTTCATTACACGTATAAAAACTTATTGGTTGGCGTGAAGTAATGGCATTAAAAAAGTTATAAACATAATGATCCCTTTTTTTCAAATCAGAACTTCTAATTTTCGCAACTGTTTTTGCTTTTGTTTTTGTTCTGTAATAAAATGTATTTATAAGAAGTCTTCCAGGTATCCAATAGTCATTATTAAAGTAGTAATTATGCCACTCACACCTGAGGAATGTACGAGAATCCTCACGATCCTGGAAAATGGGAGCAGTCAGCGAGAAACAGCAAGAATAGTCGGTGTATCGTTGTCTACAGTTCAGCGTGTTCGCCAGCGGTTTCTAGAAACTGGTTCGAACCTACGCAGACCAATAACAGGCAGACCCAGGTGTACGACGGCACGGGAAGATCGATATCTAGTCAACTCTATGCTGCGAAATCGGTTTCTTACGGGAACAGCACTGACTCTTCATTCTTTAGGGCTAGGTAGAATCAACCCTTCTGCTTGGACTGTAAGATGGCGACTTGCTGAAGGTAATTTGAAACCATTTAGACCCGCAAGTGGTCCAAAACTCGAGAGGCACCATCGTATAGCAAGACGAATTTATGCACGCGAACACTCGCATTGGACGATTGAAAATTTGTCAAATGTCGGGTTCTCGGACGAATCAAAATTTATGCTGTATACACACGACGGAAGGGCAAAGGTGTACAGAAGACCAGGAGAAAGATTTATGCAAGCCTGTATTGAAGAAAAGGTGGCATACGGTGGTGGTTCGGTACTCGTGTGGGCTGGAATTTCTGCGGAAAGCCGAACAGAGCTTGTACTGATCGAAAACGGTACTCTTAATGGCGTAAGATACGTGGATGAAATCCTCAACGAGCACGTCGGTCCATTTATGGCAAGACTAGGTGAGAATGCCATCTTTATGCACGATAACGCCCGTCCCAACACTGCTCGTGTAGTGCAAGACTACCTTGATGAGGTGAATATTCGTCCCATGGTGTGGCCTGCACGTAGCCCCGACCTCAACCCGATCGAGCACGCCTGGGACGAGCTCGGACGACGTGTAAGACAACGAGATCCTCCTTTAATTACGCTTCGTGACTTGAAACATGCATTGGTAGAGGAATGGGAGAACATTCCCCAACAGTATTTCAGAAACTTGGTGTACAGCATGCCGAATCGCATTGCAGCAGTCCAGACAGCACGTGGGGGTAATACCAAGTACTAAACTGTCTTAAAACTACTTGTAAATATAAAAAGTTCAATATTTTCAGTTTTGGTTTTGCAAGCAAAATGACGCCATTTTTAATTTGTCGTTTTAAACATAATAAAATAAATGGTCAGTAGTAAATGTAATGCATTTTATTTTAGTAACATTAGATTGTCTATAAGGTTCAATTTATTTCAATACGATAGCTTTATTCGTTTTCAAGATATTGAAGTAAATGCTAGTGACCCGAAACTTTTGCTCTCGAGTGTATATTACGTACATAAATGAGGACATAATTATATCTGTACAGGACTCTATTGTCAATATCATAAAGGTGTGTACAGATATTTATGTCCTTATTTATGTACGTATATTAATACCCCTGACTGTACCATATTATCTCACTCAAAACTTGACATAGACTCGGACTGCAATGATAATAAATTCAGTTAAGGTATTTTGAGAGCGTCAACCCTGATTTGAGTTTGCTCTCTGTGCTGTACCTGATCTTCATCATAGAAATAGAAAATATAAAGACGTCCGCTGTTGGACTTACGTCTCCCCAAAAGACTGCCACAATGACCGGTCCTGCACCACAGGCGGTATCCAGCGGACTCCGACCTTTACCAGGTTTCAGTCCACCTTGTGAGGCTACCCACACTTCGCCTTCCGGTACGTGGTCCGTGATGGTGGTGTACTCGAGTACCTTTCCACCCCAACGGCCATCGGTTCTACGTGCAGGTCTATATCAGTTTGCTTCTCATCATCATTCAGCCTTTAATCGCCCACTACCGTTCCCGTGTTAGTCTCATCCATGACTGACCCGTGGTCTTTAACCCATCCAGCTAGTGAGGAACCGACGCTTCTTTTGCCTGTAACTGGCGTATATGATCTTATACGGCCCGGCCGCGACATTTGCGCGAATTGCGGCGCGGTCAAGCATTTTATCTGTTCATTGCGCGGTCGAGACGCGCAGCGCACTGTGGTTAGTTGGCCTCACACGCAATGAATTAGAAGAACCGCCGCCGCTGCCGCCGCCTCGCAATGTCGTGACCGTGCCGATAGAGTGTATTTTTATGTGCGGATTGTGACATTTGAAGCTTACATTGGTTCGGTAGTCATGATATGATGATAAAAACTTTTTAACAAAAAATTAAACCGCCGAAAAAAACTGAAAAGCAAGAAATAATAAACCTTTTTTATTTAGTTTAATAACTTAGTTCTTAAACTATTGCAAGTATACCTAAGTATATATTTTTGTATTTTTTTTGAGTTTTTAATTAGCCTTAATAACCAAGTTCTTAAATTGATCTACGTGTACCTAAGTAATTTTTAGTCGGCGCCAAGAAATCTGACTGACAGGTCTAAAGCTTATTCAATATGAGGTTTTTCACACGACAACACAACACACACACACACACACACACACACACACACACACACACACACACACACACACACACACACACACACGCACACACACACACACACACACGCACACACACACACACACACACACACACACACACACACACACACACACACACACACACACGCACACACGCACACACGCACACACGCACACGCGCGCGCGGTCATACATTTCAATCAGTAGGTGAACAATCAATTATCCCCTGTTTTCCTACCCTTAGGGTTGACATTTTTATTTAAAATTTATGTGGGACCAATTTCCTTTCTAATAAAAAAAGAATTATCAAAATCGGACTACTCTGTAAACAGTTATGCGTGGTCATACGTAAAAAATATATATACGCGTTGACTTGAGAACCTCCTCCGTTTTTTTCGTCGGTTAAAAAGAGTGGCCTCGCTTTAAATCAATTAACCAATGTCCTTCAAGCATGGATTGTATTCAAGTACCTATAACGGACATTGTGAGATGTAATGTGGACGACATTGTCCATTAGTTACAAAAATGTCCTATTGTTCATTATGTGGAACTGCATAAAGAAATATGCTACAATATATAAGAAGGCGTCGTAAACCCTTATGTATATGTACGAGTAACTTACTGTGTAATAGAATTTAAAAATAATTACCTAAGTGTTAAAATGGTAAATAGTTTTTTATTCGTCTTCATTATATATGTATATTATAATGGTAATAAATAGATAATATACTTAAGCTCAAACAAGTTCAATTAAATTTAATGATTATTATGCCTATGAATTAATTTAATTTAATTTTTAAAATTCAGTATTTAATGATATTATGCAATTGCCATTAATAATTATTATTTTTGTATTGCCACTAGATATTATATACCTAGCTTATAACTTACAATTGCTGTGCCCAAGCAGGGTTCATGTTGCGAACTGTATTTTCCTGTAAGACCATTGTGAACCACATGAGGCAATAAATGAATATGAATACTTGTGCGCTATAGGTTGAAGGCCCCAAATTATTCATCATCTCTTGCTCTTATCGGGTCGGCGCAGCATGTTTTCACTTCTCTTATCGGGTCGGCGCAGCATGTCTTCACTTCTCTTATCGGGTCGGCGCAGCATGTCTTCACTTCTCTTATCGGGTCGGCGCAGCATGTCTTCACTTCTGTTATCGGGTCGGCGCAGCATGTCTTCACTTCTCTTATCGGGTCGGCGCAGCATGTCTTCACTTCTCTTAGCGGGTCGGCGCAGCATGTCTTCACTTCTGTTATCGGGTCGGCGCAGCAAGTCTTTACTTCTCTTATCGGGTCGGCGCAGCATGTCTTCACTTCTCTTATCGGGTCAGCGCAGCATGTCTTCACTTCTCTTATCGGGTCGGCGCAGCATGTCTTCACTTCTATTATCGGGTCGGCGCAGCATGTCTTCACTTCTCTTATCGGGTCGGCGCAGCATGTCTTCATTTTTCTCTTATCGGGTCGGCGCAGCATGTCTTCACTTCTCTTATCGGGTCGGCGCAGCATGTCTTCACTTCTCTTATCGGGTCCGCGCAGCATGTCTTCACTTCTCTTATCGGGTTGGCGCAGCATGTCTTCACTTCTCTTATCGGGTCGTTTCAGCAAGTCTTCACTTCTCTTATCGGGTCGGCGCAGCATGTCTTCACTTCTCTTATCGGGTCAGCGCAGCATGTCTTCACTTCTCTTATCGGGTCGGCGCAGCATGTCTTCACTTCTTGTTAACACGTGGCAGGAGATCGAGGTAGCTTGGGGTGTAAAGAGAGACGACCGTGTGCTTCATATGATGTATATTGGGAAAGTGAACGTACTTACTTGCTAACAGATCTATTATATTCTAGATTGATGTCTTACTATTAATTACAACGCCCCCTATCGGGGCCACTAGGCACTAATTGGACCTCAATCGACCGGGAACATGATTATGTGACAAAGCCATCCAGGATTACGCTTAGTACGGGAGAAATCCTAGAGATGGCGCTGTCAACTAGTTCACGTATTGACACTTCTCTTATCGGGTCGGCCCAGCAAGTCTTCACTTCTCTTATCGGGTCGGCGCAGCATGTCTTCACTTCTCTGTGAGCCATCATCTCATCGCTTACTTCTTTTATCTTCATATCGTTCATTTGCCTACCTCGTCTTTTACATCCGTCCGCATTCATACCTATACCTAATACTGTTTCGGTCAGATGACTTGCATCCCTCCGCATTACGTGCATGGGCCACGCAAGGCGATTGCCACTCGAAGGCACCAAATTTTGAACAAAGTTAAATGAGGTATTCTGAGACTCTTTATCCTTAAGACCTCGTTCCTCCTCCTGTTTTTGGATTATTTGCCTGGAGCTTACAAACACACAAAAGTGTCGAAAGATTTGTTAAATAATTTCAAAAACCGGCCAAGTGCGAGTCGGACTCGCGCACCGTGGGTTCCTTACAAACCTGTAGGTATATAAGTAACATAGCTCTACTAATTATTTACGTTTTTGTTTTCTTTATATAATAGAAAGAAAGAAAGAAAAGAAGAAAGAAAGAAAAACATTTATTCATGACAAGTATCGTGTCACGAAAAGGTCCCGCCTCAGCATAATGCCGACTCAAGAGCCGGCGCTGATCTTCCGGCGGAACCTGAAGTGTGTCACGGTGTCTGCAGTATGCACGGCTTAAGCTGAACGCGACCAGTTTGACAGCGCTGTCTAGCGACGGCGACCCGAACTACCGGAGTGTCAAAGTCACGTGCAAAACCTCTGCCGTGAGTACTAATCTCATGGCGATTAGGTAACGTACGATTTTTCTGATCTTATGTGTGAAGATATAACTTAATTGCATAACAAATCGTACACAGCACACAATTACCAACAATAGCAGCAATATGCAATCATTTGGCTAAATGGATATTAAGTTGTCAACATTTTCATTTTCATTTTTAATAGTTTTATGCAACCAGCAATTTCGTCAGTGACTTGCGAACACGTGCTAGGTTTTACCTAGATAATATGTTGCAATGAGGACACCTACCTCAGATAGTAGACATAGATATAGTCAGATAATTCAACAAGTGTTGTCAGTTGAAAGTACCGGATTTCTTAATACATACATACATACATACCTATTGGTATATACATAGATTCACGCCTTTATTCCTAAAAGGGGTAGGCCGAGCACATGAAACTTATGTTCTTAAATGTGGGTATATAAAATCGACAAAATGTGATATCGCAGTGATGGGTTGGTAGCCCATCGCCCACAACACACTTCAACACCCTTATTCGACATTTACGACACCGGAAGGAAGGGACTGGTGAAATAATTATAACCCGACTTAATAAGTTAAGTTACGTTAATAGACGGCGAATAGCGCGGCGCGGCACAATTAGTACTTACGGGGACCAATGAGGGGAGTTGGAACCCCTGGCAGCCCCCATATAATACGTCCCTGTATCTAAGTACACTCTTATCACATTTACTCAACAATTTCGTCGCGCTACCCTCGTAGCCGGTGCTGTGGTTTCCCCCCTAAGTAAAGAGAGCGCTCGAACTTTGAAATGTAAGGAAATAACCTGTGTAGCTGATATTACAACAATTTTTAAGTACATTTGATGACAATGTTTATGAAATATAATCTCAGCGCTCCTAAGGTTCCTTTTATCCAGAAAGCCTATTCTCAAAAATATGCTAATTTAATAATTATTTAAATATTTATTCACATACACGTTTACAGTTTATAGGGTCAATCGCCAATAACTGGCCACCGTTCAATAACTGGCCACCTCTTTCTAAAAATGAACTCTATAAACCTAAATTTAATTCATTTTAACCCCCGACGCAAAGAGGGGTGTTATAAGTTTAACGTGTCCGGTGTGTCTGTGTATCTGTGTTCTGTCTGTGGTATCGTAGCTCCGAAACGGATGGACCGATTTGAATGCGGTTTTTTTTATTCGAAAGCTGATGTGATCTTGAGTGTTCTTAGCTATGTTTCATGAAAATATGTTTAGCCGTTTTTGAGATATTGGACTTTGAAATGAAAATGTGGGGGGTTTTTCAACTCTCTAAGTTGTAGTTAGTATAAGGTGTTAATTACTGGCCATCCTTCAAACTGGCCACGTTATACTAAATTGAATTCTGTTTGTAGGGGAACATAGTTCATTTTTAGAATGATTGGGGCTAGTTATTGGCGATTTGGCTAAATCACAAAATATTATAACCAAAACACTTATAACTGTAAAAAATACAACCATTTAGGTAGGAACAATTAAATAAGTACACGGTCTTTATAAGATCTTAAATATCACACGTGCCATTACAATAAAAACAACAAACACACACATAAAAGAAAGAATAATAAAAATAAACAAAATATACCTAATCTAAGATTTAGCAAGCATTGTGTTCAGCTTAAATGTAGTGAAACTAGGATAGTACGACTAAAAATGTTTACAAGTATGGTTAAGGCGTTCACCACACTGCGGTGTGCGGTGCCGCGTACGTACTATTTCGCCGGACAGCGGTGCCGTGCGGAATTTAAGGCTCCACATTCGAAATTTTCGTGAAAATGAGTTGTTTTGTAACCGTTTTATACATTATAACGTAACATTTTTGCTGTAGGAAAAAATATATCATAAGCTGCAAGATATGCGACGGGTCATAGTTTTCGTAGAAATCCATTTTAACAATAAAAATTAGAGAAAAATAAATCTAAAGTCACCCCTATTTTTTCACTTGTAACCATTTTACTGCTCCATTTTTTATCAGAATAATATGAAATTTTATAACTTTCTTCATAAAATAATGAACAAGGGCATCATTTTCTTACTTTCTTTATTTTCTTAAAAAATTATCTCGTTTTCTGAAATATTCCGCCAAAGTTCCTACGCCTCCCCGTTTTCGTCCATACGGTCAGTGCGGGACGAGACACGTTGCATGACGGACCTGTGTCAATTTGCGCTGCGCCGAAATTTTTAAATATTTGTGGAAATTGTGGACTATATTTGTTGCATAGAGTGGACAATCCGTTTTGTGATTCGTATAGTAGGTAACTAATAAACATTTGCGTATAGTTTAGTTTTTAGTGACAGATAATTTTGTTGCATAGAGTGGACAATCTATTTTGTGGTTTGCAAAGTAGTAGGTACTATGGACAAGACAGCTGACTGACCATCCGTGCACTTTATGTGCATTGTAATAAGGTTCTTGTATAAATACAGGATGGTCAGTTAACATTTAGGTAGGTATAGTTTAGATTTTGTTTTTAGTTCAAGATGGGAAATAATAATAATAATAATAATGTGCCATCCGTTTGGCTCCGAACTGGAAAAGTCCTGGACCGGATGGATTACACAACTTCTGGCTGAAATGGTTTCGATGCTCACACCTGCGGTTGGCAACACAGTTCCAGCAAGCCCTTGAGCTCGGTTCCCTGCCTTCTTTCTTGACAACTGGTATCACCTCCCTGCTCTATAAGTCCGGTAGTACCACGGAAGCGAAAAACTACAGACCCATCACGTGCTTGCCTACGCTGTACAAGCTCATTACATCCATTTTGAGAGCAAAAATTAACGCACACATAGTTGCAAACAACGTTTTGGCCTCTGCTCAAAATGGATGTAGGGTTGGGTCTCGTGGTACTAAAGAGCTCCTCCTCATAGACATGGCCATTTGCCAACGAGTCCGGCGGAACAGAGGGGCCCTTTCGACTGCCTGGATTGACTACAAGAAGGCCTATGATTCGGTGCCTCATTCATGGCTGAGGAGGATCTTAGAGTTGTATAAAGTTGATGCAGCTCTGAGATCCGTCTTAGGCGCTTGCATGGGGCAGTGGACCACAGTCCTTCGTCAACCGGGGGGAGGAGATTGCCCTTCTGGTCCGCAGGACTCTATAAGGATTGAACGTGGGATCTTCCAGGGCGACAGTCTGAGTCCTTTGTGGTTCTGCCTAGCGCTGAATCCGCTTAGCACCATGCTGAAGGATTCAGGACTAGGTTGCCGACTTCGGAGAGAGGGTGAGGTCATTTCTCATCTGCTCTATATGGACGACCTTAAGCTATTTGCACCGAATGGACATGACCTGATGGAACTACTGAAAACAACAGAAGTCTTCAGTAGCGCCATCAAAATGGAATTTGGTGTCGATAAGTGTGCGGTCATGCATGTACAGCGGGGGAAAGTTGTAAATTCAGCAAATTTGCAACTTTCTGAGACAATGTCCCTCAAATCTATCTCCGAAGCAGAAACCTATAAGTATCTTGGTATGTCACAGTCATTGGGTATTGAGGGTGAGGGCGTAAAGCGGGCGGTGAAGGAGCGCTTCTTTTGTCGCCTGACCAAAGTACTTAATAGTCTTTTGTCGGGCGGCAACAAGGTGCGCGCCTTCAACGCCTGGGTGATGCCCTTGCTTACTTACTCCTTTGGCGTACTAAGGTGGACTCAGACTGAGCTGGATGCCCTGGACCGAAGAGTCCGAGTACTGCTTACTGCGCATCGCATGCTACACCCACGCTCGTCTGTTATGAGACTGTACATCTCGCGGAAGTGTGGAGGTCGCGGCTTTTTAAATGCCAAGGACCTTCACAACGGTGAGGTGTGCAGTCTCAGGGATTATTTCCTAAAGAACGAGTGTGGGATGCATCGCGACGTAGTGGCAGTAGACGGAAACTTCACCCCGCTCTCCTTGGCAAACGAGAACTGGCGCAGACTTAAAGTAATGAGCGTCGAGGACCGCAGGGCGGTGTGGAGGAGCAAGGAGCTACACGGGCGGTTCTACAAGGCCCTCACAGGACCCGATGTAGATCTGCTCGCGTCGGTGAACTGGCTACGTTTCGGGGATCTCTTCGGGGAAACCGAAGGTTTTGTCTGTGCAATTGCGGACGAAGTTATCATGACGAACAATTACCGGAGGTATATCTTGAAGGACGGTACGGTCGACATTTGTCGGGCATGCCGCCGTCCCGGGGAGTCACTCAGGCATATTATCTCCAGTTGTGGTCATCTTGCTAACGGCGAGTACTTGCACAGACATAACCTTGTAGCCAGAATTATTCACCAGCAACTTGCTCTGCTATACGGTCTTGTGGCCTCCGAAGTGCCTTACTATAAGTACACACCTGCGCCAGTTCTCGAAAATGGTCGTGCCACGCTCTATTGGGATCGAACTGTCATCACGGACAGGACTATTCTTGCCAATAGGCCTGATATCGTGCTGACAGATCGATCGAAACGCCAGGCAGTGCTCGTCGACATCACCATCCCCCATGACGAGAACCTCGTGAAGGCCGAGAAGGACAAAGCCAGCAAGTACCTAGACCTGGCTCACGAGGTAACCGCCATGTGGGATGTTGATTCGTCGATCATCGTCCCGATAGTCGTTTCAGCGAACGGTTTAATAGCGAAGAGTCTCGACCATCACCTCAAGAGACTCTCGCTAGATGGCTGGATCAAGGGTCAGATACAGAAGGCGGTACTCCTGGATACTGCGCGGATAGTCAGGAGGTTCCTGTCTCTGGCGCCCTGACCACCGGCAGCTTAGGCCCCGCCTCGCTGCCGGCGGTACCCTTGGTTAGGTTTTTATAATGATTTTATGTTTTGTATGTATAGTTTTATATTTTACTTTTTATATAGTTATTGTAAAAACCTAGTCTAAGACGGAAAATGAATAAAGAGATAATAAATTCTTTATTTCAGGCCAGTTTGCCCATAGATTGTTAGTAACATACAAACTTACGATAATAGAGTCAGTACGTCTTAGCTTAGGTCTCACTAATTTTTCAATAATTATTTTGGGTCTTTGGGGCTAAATTAGCGCAGGAGGAAAATACGTAATATCAAGAAATTTTACAAGAGAAGAGGAAAAAGAATACACAAGTAAATACCTATTCTATCAAAGTATCAAATATCTAAACAGTATCAAAATTGGGAAATCGCTAAAACCAGACATTTTATTAGTAAATATATTTACAATATCTATTGATTAGGAGCATGAACAATTATAGAAACAATATTGTTTTATCTGCTCGTATTAAAGACTGTCAAGTGTTAATAGAATAAGTTCTAATAAAAATAGTGGGCTTGGCAAATATTGTAAGTACCTACCTATGGGTTGCATGCCAACTCCAAGTTCGATACAGAGTTATTATTTGATATGAAACAAATTATGGTTAACGTACAACTAATCTATAAGTATATATTTACCCGAGGCCGATTTCTGTACAGTCAGTATAATATAGTTAGTAGCAGCCAAGTTAGCCAAATATATCGGAACGTTCATTCATCAAATAGTCTTTGTTACTATAAAGTAGGAGTAAGGAATGTGTTACGATATATTTGGCTACTTTGGATGCTACTAACTATCTGATGCTGACTGTACACGCCATCATCATCAAATTAAGGAAGTAGAACGTAATAAATATACCGAAAATTAGTTTAAAACTTAACAACCTTACACTTACACAAAAGGTAACGGACAGACAGACACACTTTCGCATTTATAATATTAGTATGGAGTTTGGATAGTATGGATTATATGTCTTTCCCGCTCACGGGACAATGATGTCCCGGACCTTTGGGAGGCGTGCGTGGAGCTCTGAGCCAACACGTAGAGGCCCTTTTGACAATTTAATGAAATGCAAGGAGTACACCAAGCGGATGCTGTCTCTGCCCGTGTCATGGGACGCACACAGAAACAGCACCCGCTGGGGTGTAAGAGTCTATTGCTAGTTGATGGAATCTAAATAAAACGGTTCTCTAAACAGTATCGTACAATCGGTTATTGGGTGAAAATGATGGACTAGTAGCTGGGCTATTGGATGAAACATCGGACGCCTGCCCAATAAAACTGTTTCACATTTTATCTCTGGCAGACGGTGACTCGCTAACTGCTAGATGGGCCCCTATTAATAGCGTCATAAAAAAATGGCCTAAGGGCAACAGTAGTTATGGATTATTATTATTACCTTTATATTTTTTCGCACTATCCGTCTCTCTCTTATTAGAATATTTAGTAACAGAGGTATAGTGCGAGAAAAATCGAAAGTATGTCGCGGCCATCTAGTGCTAGGCGTGCTGAAGGCCTACCGCGAAACGAAACCGAACTCCGTTCGTGTATCTCCCTCTCTGTCGCGCTTGCTAGTTCGAGCGACAATGAGAGTTATTCGAATGAATTTCGTTTTCACTAGCACGGCTAGCACGAGACGGCCGCGACATACTCTCGATTTTTCTCACACTATACCTCTCTTTCCTAATGTTCTAATAAGAGAGAGACCGATAGTGCGAGAAAAATCGAGTGTATGTCGCGGCCGTCTCGTGCTAGCCGTGCTGACGGAAATACACTAATCGTAAGTAAATAGTATTATAATAGTAGGGACATAATTTTTGAACTTAATCAATTATGTAATTTATGTATGACAAATATCACGTTTCAATTAAGCATGACGAATGTCACCCACCCACGTCCACCCTTGCATTGGTAACGATGCGCGATGACGCGTCTGTAACTTAATCTATGTAACGCTTAATAAACGACGGCGGGTTGTGCGACTTGCGCGGGGAGAGGGTCGAGGCTCCGCCCATACGCTCAAGGACATTAGCGGGTATACAAGCCTTAATATACGAACTGAGGGCCTACCGCGAAACGAAAACGAACTTAGTTCGTGCGCCTCCCTCTCTGTCGCACTTGCTCATATTCGAGCAACAGAGACGGAGATAAACGAACGAACTTCGTTTTCGTTTCGCAGTAGGGCCTCTGAGGTACTGGCATACAACGTTGTGAACCGTCGCTCCGCACGCCGCAGCGGGATGCGATTGCCGCCTAAAAAAGTGGTTCAATGAACCCAAGTTGAATAAATGAATTTTTCCTTTCTCTAAAGTGTGTACGTAAGAAGTTAAAAGGCAGCGCGTGTAACATAACCTTAATGCATAAGTATGCAAATATATTGACATACCGAATATTTAATCATACAAATAAACTTGACCCACTGACCTCTGCCAGACGCTCATTTATAAGAATAATATTAGCGTATTTATTCTAATGTCAGGAAGCTGCATGTACATAAAACATGTCATGTCAATATCTATTCTATAAACTTAATATTTTTTAAATTGCTTTATAATTAACTAGCTGCCCGGCCCGGCTTCGCACGGTTAGTGCGTAGGAATGAAGCATTTTCCCGCCGTAAAAAGTAGCCTATATTCATCAGGGATAACGTCGGCTTCTAATGGTAAAAGATTTTTTCAAATCGGTCCAGTACGAGTATATAGTTTCGGAGCCTATTCTGACAAACAAACAAACAAACAATATTAGTGTAGCTACTGTAGATAACTGCAATACTTATTATTGTTATGACATTGGTTACGTACACAAGCATAATTATATACACTTACATAATTTTTGGATTTGCTGTCATTCGCAACATTTAGAAAATCGACACGAAATTACCGTTTTGAAATTGGACCAAAACGACAAGTCTCCTAGTATTCGAGTACTCTGATGAAGATGTATGTTGCTATAAATAGCACAAGTCTGAACACAGGATACGGGCGCGCAGATATTTCCAGCCAGGAACTTAGATGATTGCTTGATGACCATAATGTATTAGTCCCTGGGCGACCGAGCTCAGCTCGGATGGAAATACGGAGAAAACAAATTTTCACAGACATGAGACCTAGCTAGATCGGATAATAAGGTTCAAGACGAAGATAATTTTGCTACCGAGTGACACACACTATTTTTCACACCGACTATGAAGAAATTTTAATAAAATGCTGTTAAAATTATTTAGCAAGTTTTAACAAAATTTCTTAATTTTAATTCTCATTTTTGAAATAATACGAAAAGTTAAAAAAAAAACATATAACGTTGTTAAAGTTATAACTTGAAATTTATGTTCATTTTTCGATCGATTATTTTATTAAGATCTGTGTTCAATTGGCACATTGCGTAAATGCTACATGCCAATGAATAAATTAAAAAAGTAGCTTGAAGAGAAAAGTAGCATTTTGATCCCTCTCGTCGAGGAGCAAAACTTACTTTTCCGAATGAAAGCTGTGAAAACCTTATTATTGGTTTGACTATTCATCCGCATAAACTTATATATTGTTATGTGATAAATGGGTCAATTATCTATTTCTTATGGTTATTCTCTGCTGTCCCGTTAACCAAAGAGATACAGTTGCAGTTTCTTTAAAAAATGTTACAATACGGACTTCTACCGTGCCTAGAAGACGGAAAGGGGTCGAACATGACAAGAAAATATGTTTTATGACTTAGCACAATCCTAACTTTTAAAGATTATTAGCTAAGTTTAGTTTAATGTATATATGATAGATTTGACATTTATATTTTGTTAAGATTTAAGATTTTTCTTCACACTAAGTATCGCTTTCTTATTTTTCTTAATTACACCTTTGGCTTTATGCGGTTTATCCTCTATACTATTTATTACATTTTCTATGCTATTTGTAGGGAGACTGTTTATGATCACAGGAAAGACAAATTTTGTTTTAAACACTGTGTATGCTTGCCATGGACGCGCGCAAATCCAGACCCCGTATCATGGTCGGCCTTATCAGTTTATCACGCGATAAGTGACAAGATAGAGCGTCCGTCTCGTTCTTTTGAACGGTGTCAGCCAGTGACGGACGCTCTATCTTGTCACTTATCGTGTGATAAGGCCGTCCATGCTACGGACAAGGCTGTTGTTGAGCTGTAACGACAAAAATTGAATCTCGAAGGTCCTATATCTCCATCTCTATCGCACTCATGGTCGTGATAGCACCGCACCGCTGACTCTTTATTTGCGAATTCCCTTCACACACACCCCTAGCTCGTACGAAAAGCCAGAGGGGCTAACGCGAGACGAAAATGAAGTTCGTTCGTGTATCTCCCTCTCTGTCGCTCGAACTAGCAAGTGTAGAGACGGAGATACACGTACGAAGATCGTTTTCGTTTCGCGTTAGGCCCTCAGGCCGTCACTTTTATACCTACGTAGGTATTAGCTCTTGGAATACTGAACCGATTTTGAAGAAATTCATAGCGCTCTTACTGGAAGAACACAAGAAATACACAAACCGATCAATACTTATTTCCAGAAAAAGGCGTGGACAAACGTACTCAGATTAAAAAATATATATCTCGTAAAAATCAAACTAGCATAGCAAGCTCAATAAGGCCTGTGTTATGGGTACTAGAAACCATATTTATATTTAATAGACATACATTATAAATACACATAAAAAACATCAAAGACTCAAAAACAAATATTCATGCTAATATTTCATAGGTATGTGATCCATATTGCAGTTCCAATAATATTACCTACATACGTGTCGAATAGAGAACCATCTTTTATTTGAAGTCAGTTAATCCATACTAATATTATAAATGCGAAAGTGTCTGGATGTCTGTCTGTCTGGTGCCTCTTCACGCTTACACCGCAGAACCGATTTAGATGAAATTTGACATCGATATTTGAGTCCCGGGAAAGGACATAAGATTTTTATCCGGGAAATCATCCCCTAATGGGGTGAGATCGGGGGTGAAAGTTTGTATGGATATACGGTACAAACGACTTCCACACGGACGGTAGTAAACGATAGTAAACGATAGTAAACGATAGTAAATCTAATAAAGCACTGGCTTGTTCTTGTAATTGTGGAGTGCATTTCTTGCGGGCCAGCGGAACGGTTCGATTGCCTCATAATTATCTAATTCATTGAGCGTGTAACATGTACCAATGTATGACGTGATTTATCAATCTTACCTCATCTATTGTGAGCTATTTGTTAAATAATGCCCGTTTTATAGTCTGCAAGCCATGAACGCGACTCCGCCCGAGTGGGGTTCGGTCTGTAGGTACGAGGGGTGTCGTTTAACACGTTTTGACAATCGGCATAAACTAGTCACTCTGTGAGCTGTAGTGTAGAACTCGGGAGCCGCTCTTTATTAAAAAATATATATATTAATGTTAGGTTTATAGAATCAATTTAATCAATCAAATACATTTCTACTAGTAATATAAAGCGGTATTGTTTCAAATCCACACCACACTAGTTCTACATGCAAACATATAAACAATACCGCTTTATATTATTAGTAGAGATGTATTTTGACTCTCCTTCGGCAGTCGGTTAAAAATCTATATAATAAACGAACCTGCTAACAAAACGTCACGAGTATCTGTAGAGGAGAATAGCGGCAAAGCGGGACGTCCAGACATCAGATTCGCTACGCGCTAATGCGGCTTACCCCGCCGCGCCGGTCACAAAACTAGACTTCTGCCTACGCTTAGTCACTACGCATCGCGGTGTCAAGATATATTTGTGGGTGAGCGTTGAGGTGAGCTTAAAACAAGTTACAGAATAGGGGGGCTGGACTGAATATCTGGATACAAACGATTTTTCGCTTCGCTCCCTTTTTCGAAAACTGAAGTTATTTGTATCGTATGATATATAATATATTACACGCGCATATTTATTATGTTGGCTTAAAAATAAAAATAAACTTGGTCGACGTTATGAGGTTTATTTTTTACATCGACGCAATTGCATCGTTTTTATTGAGAAGTTTCGATATCTGGGTGAGGACCAAATTCTTGGCCAGTAGTTACCCTGCTTAATCGGTAGTAGTTAAAAAGTTCCGTTGTGACACAAAAATTAGCCATACAATCCTATGGTTATTTTTTGTGTCACAACGGATTTTTTTAACTACTACCGATTAACCAGGCTAACTACTGACCAAGAATTTGGTCCTCACACATCTAAGAATAAGAAGTAATAGTTTTAGAGTAGGTTTAGAATCTAGACCAACTCTAAAACTAAGCTAGATACCACTATTACTAACTACTACCTTACACAACTGTGTAGGTAACTGAATCGACAAAAAGTCTATTATAATTGCTGAAAAATGCGACCTAGAGAAAAGCCGGACAGACGCCGGACATACGAAAGATTTTTGCTCGCTCGTTCAATTTTACATACGGTTATTTTAGAAACTACTAAGGTACTCGATTAGGCAGACGATCAAGACATGAAACAAAAATAAAACACGTACGCAGGCGGTTAAAATGCAATTCGGTTAATTGACAAAAGATGTGAAGACTGATGATTCTTCCGAGGGAAAACTATTAACAAAATATGACTTTTAATTTATTATCTAGTCTAGCTCTTAAGTTGATTCAAAGTAAGTTAGTTTAGTTATACCTACTTCTATTTTTTGCTTTTTTAAGCAAAGATGCCGCGGTTGGTACAAGCAATATTTGCTTTTTTAGACTGTTATGTTTTATTAAACATTTTCAGACCATTTTTTATCATTTTCTTGTTGTCTTTTTTCTGTTGACTTACTATTTAAAATTGAAAGAAGCCCTCAGAATATATGATTTTGATTAGGTAACTTGTAGCTACAATTATAAAATATTATCATAGTAAGAGATATGTCCTTTAAAGTTCTTAACGAGGTAATATTTCACCTGAGCGATCAAGGCAAACAACCACTCGTGAATTGCCTTTAATACCAAAATCATCCTGTTTGCAAGGCTTTGACCCCATTGCAATCTAACTGCATCCAAATGACCCAATGATGTCTTTGGGTTTATTGAGATGGGAGAACAAACTTGTTATCTTACGAATGTACGTATGAACTATATACATACTATAAGGTGTTTACCTTAGCCTACATAGAGTGTCCATGCCATATACTAGTCCAGCGTCGAGCACTCGGACGTTTACCTTAAACGGTGATTTTGAATTCGTGATCAAATTTTTCTAATTCAGTAACTAATGCAACACGATTAACTAAAACACACGTTTTAGTACCTAAATATAACTGAATTAAGTAGGAATTACTTTTCAATTAATAACCATTATCACCCCAACGGTAGTTTAAATCAATGAAATTACAACCTTGAATATTAGCTTTATAAACCAACCTAAAAACCCTTTAGAGCATATCCTCCAATTAGAGCATATTGACATTTTACTTAACTTCAAGAAATGTAGGGTGACCATTCAGTGGATATTAGTGTTAACATTATCATTAAATTTATTAACTAAACAGTGATGTAATTGCATGAGACCTCATCCATTGAAATCTATTTTGGTTGGTTATTTAAATTTTTGACTCCTGATCACGAATAAAAAATCGGGAGTTCCTCATTTTACCAACAAACGTTTCAACGAATGCATTGTTTCGCCGAATTTTAATTTCATCGAACTTTTTTTCTCAAAAGCCGTTAGTTTTTTAGGTATTGATAGCTAAAAGGTAATTGTGTAGAACACATTAGGTTAGGTTAGGTTTGTTTTATAACAATCCGGAAAACATTACTGTTTTTTTTAATGCTTTCGATGAAATGAAAGTTCGGCGAAACATTCATTCGATGAAACCTTTGTTGGTAAAACAACGGTAAACCTTAAAAATCACCGTGTATCCATAATAATATTATAAATGCGAAAGTGTGTCTGTCTGTCTGTTACCACTTCACGCTTAAACCCCTGAACCGATTTGGATGTAATTTGGTATAGAGATAGTTTGAGTCCTGGGGAAGGACATAAGATAGTTTTTATCCCGGAAATCATCCCCCAAGGGGATGAAGTGGGGGGTGAAAGTTTGTACGGAGCTACGATATAAACGAGTTCCACGCGGACGGAGTCGCGGGCAGAAGCTAGTAGGTACATAAACAAATGCGACCACTAAATCAAGTTATCTAACCAGAACCTTCCACTTTTACGAATGGCTTCTCACTAGGTATTAAAACTTTTAACATAGGTAGGTACTTATAACGTTTTATATTAGCAACACACTCCCGAGCCCCTTTCTGAACACACTTTTTGTTTACAAAGCAAATTCGCCAATATTGCAAAAAATAAGTTTTCATGAATGACATCTAAATAAATGTTACACAATAACCTAAATCAAGCCAGTTATTTAACTTTCACTGTGCGACTCCGCACTTGACTGGTGTCCACACGCATAAGCGTGGCGCGTAGTAAACACGAGTAATATAAATTACTCGTGTTTACTAGTTTTATTTAATCATCAAATAAATATATCAGAGTTAAGTAGGAAGGTCGAAAATCGCTCGACATTATTGCGAACCGATTCGCGGTTCTTAGTTACGAGCACTCGCGTTGCCAGCGCGTTTATCACACAGCAAGCGATCTTCGACCTTTATAACGTGAGTGACCCGTTTTCATGATATTTAATCGACTTCAAAAAAAGGAGGAATTCGAATTGGGTTGTATTGCTTAGCTTACACTTCTACTCCATAAAATCCTGAAGTGACCCAGGAGACTTCATCGAGCTGCTATAAAAAATTGGTTGATCCAAATTGTAGCTATAAATATACTAGCTACTGCCCGCTACTCCGTCTGCGTGGAACTCGTTTATCTTCGTTATATCGTAGCTCCATACAAACTTCCAAGTCTTTAATGGTATACTTTGCACTCTGTCAGTCTATTTTACAGTACTGCATTGCGGCTTGGGGCGGAGCAGCCAAGACTACAATGATTGGGCTGGAGCGGGCTCAACGTGCCGTTTTAAAAGTCATGTTGAGAAAACCTTTCCGTTTCCCTACCGACGATTTATATAAAGAAGTAGCGCCGATCCTTAAGAGTTCGCCAACTTTTCATTGTAAAAGCTGTTGCTGAATCTCACCAAAAGGAATAGTGCTTCAGTTGATCATGTCAGACGTCTTCAAAAACGCCTTAAACATTTATATCTCCACCACCCCCGAGTCAAGACTGCTTTTGCCAAACGCTTTCCCGATTACCTACATCCCACTATTTACAACACGGTATCTAAAATATGCTATTTTGACACGATTCCTATTGCAAGACTGAAAACACACACACACACACACACACACACACACACACGCGCGCACACGCGCACACACACCCACACACCCACACCCCCACACACACACACACGCACACACACACACACACACATATTTATATATGCATATCATACATACACGCATGCACCAGGTTTTTTTGAAATGAAGTAGATGTATCCTATGTCCTTCTCCGGGACTTAAACTATCTCTAATGGCGGTTTACGCGTGAAGAGGTAACAGACACACAGACGGCCAGATAGATAGACAGACAAAGAGAGACAGGCAGAGAGACAAAGTTTTGCATTTATAATATACGCTTCCGCCCGCGACTTCGTCTGTGTGGACCCGGGATAAAAACTATATACCCTATATTTTAATTTTTATAAATTACCTTGGTGCAAAATTTTCTCCGAATCGATTGAGCCGTTTAAGCGTGATTGAGTAACAACTATTTTATAATATTATTACTTATTAGTATGGATAAGATTGTATGACGCTGTTTACTCACTGACTGTAACTAGTCTGCACAACATATTATCACGTACAATATGCGGCAGATACTGTATCCAACAGTGATATGTCCTCAAAGGTGACGTCGCAGGTCGACGTTCCTACAGTCTGGTTAAAACAAATGTATAAATGCACCTGCCTTAACCACCCAACCAACTAGGTACATACAAGTTATGCCTCATCTCTTGACAGCAGGGAGTTTCCTGACAGCATTTCTAAGTCGGTAGTAATGTTTGTCAGTCGAATCCCCGTTGAACTGTCATGCAAACAATGATAATGATAAATGACTTTCTTTATGCTATCCTATGCTACTTGACGCGATATCGCGTCCAAACTAATATTTGCGCCTCGGCAACGAATGGGTTCGGCAAGCAATATTTGTGTATAATAAAAATCCCTTTATACCTAAGTATATATATTTGTCATCACGTTCTCGAAAACGGCTTTAATGATTTCAATTAAATTTGGAATATAGGGGTTTACGGGGCGAAAAACTTATTTCTTGGGAATATTCGTTCCTAGAGCTCGGTAAAGATAAAGAGAATGATTAATTTGTCCAAACATGAGTAAAGTAGCTGTCATAGTTTAAATAATGACCTTCATGTTTTGTCATTCGCCGTACAAATTACGTTAAGTATATGGCAGCGACATGAAAACAATAAATGGTATTAAGGATGTCAAAATTATAAATTGATATTTTTTTGATAAAATAATAAATCTATATCCATGTCACAATAGGGAAGATGCAATATTTTCAATTTTGCTTTCATCTGAAAGAATCGCGTGTAGGTAGAATAGACCACGAAAGTATATTAAAAAAAAAATACTACTATTTATAGTCAAAAATTCCTGTTACAAACTGACAATCTAAACATTCGCGCCTAAACGGATCTACAGTTTCTGTGACGTCACTCATGTGTGTCACTCACCATAATTGTTTGTCCGTGGTTCGTCCCTAGATGTCGTAGAGTTGCCTAAGTTTTGACTTTTGACAGGAGTGACGTCACCAGACGCCGATTGTTGGATTAAAACACTTTCCGTTTCACATTACTTTAAATCGTAATTATTGTTTGAAATTAGTATAAACTAAAGTAGAAACGTTTCAATAGCCCCGAGGATGCGTTGTGTTGAGAGCGAGGGAATTTGTTCCTTGAGCTGTCAACACGGCGAATCCTCAAACATATCAAGGGTCGGCAACGCCCAAGTTTACTCCTTTGGAGTTGCATGCGTCTATAGGCTGCGGTGTCCGCTTACCATCAGGCGGGCCGTACGCTTGTTTGCCACTGTCGTTGTATAAAAAAAGAAAAAAGTAGCTATTATTTTATGATTTTTCAACATTTTGGTCACTAAATAATGGTATATATTATAGCTACATCTTTCCTATTGTCACATTAAATTACTTTGTCAACTGTCGTTGAAAAATTCATTTAATCTATAATAACGTTTGCCTACTATCAATTTCAACAATTCATGTTTAAAGATTCTAATCCGTACAATTTCCCCAAAATATGACCCCATACCTCAATATAGACGCTACTAGTACATGATATGCTGATAAAACAATCTCTACAGTTACAATTTGCCTGAGTTTATGCAGTGCATATATTTGGCTCATCTTGAACAAGTCACCTCACCGTGTTTTTTCCAATAGATTGATCAATATTAACCCCCAAAAACTTTATACTCCCTACTTCTTCCAGATTACTACCTTGATATAATATGTAAGTGTGTGGTATATTTGACTTGCGTTAGCCCATAATGCGTCAGCTTAGCTTTCGAGAGGCATACTCTAAGGTTGTTCTATTTTAGCCAGGAAATAATACTCTTTGTTGAATCATTTATATCATGATATGACATTCTACTGTTACATTCTAGAATTACAGTGCTGTCATCGGCAAAAAAGTTACATTGTCGATGTAATAGAAAAAATAGTTTTAAGTTTTTGTAAGGCTTCAATAATAAAGGCTATTTTTATTTTATTTTATTCTATTAATATAAATATGAAGAACAATGAATGGCCCGAGCACAGCCCAGGGACTGCTTTCTTTATGTCAGGATTTATTAGCTTGCCATGTTTATGGGCTGATAATGTTGATATGCGATACTAGTGAGTACCGCGGGGATTTGTTTCTGTTTTATTTTTAACTCATTTGAAATACAGAAATATATTTCCTGCAATAACTAGCTTGCATACATTTGCGAAGAAATTCTAAGGTATGTGAAGTCCCCAACCCGCACTGGGCCAGCGTGGGCACGCCCGTAGTCCTCTTATCCTTGTCCCATCCCAGTGGGATGCATATAGGCTGATTTATTTTAGACAGCTATAATATCAAATCGGTACTCAAAATTATTTCTTTTATTCTCGACTATAAAATATACATAATACTTATGTAAGCAACAAAATTAAATATTATTCAAACTTAAATTAATTTGCAATATTACTACAATCGTGTCAAATTATAGGTCTATTGATTGAATTTTTACACAATTTATATAGATCTATTTGTCCCGTTGTTACATTGTTCACGCGTGACCGGACGTTATACCTATTCAATTCCGATAATAACGGTGGGAGAATTGACCACCTGTTAATCACACGTTTCAAATTTTCATTGTCTGCGTATCTAATTTGATTTGTGTTCGACGTGCTTCGGTCCTCTTGTGTCAAGGCAGTTAAGTACCTATAGGTAATACATGATAGACCTTGAGTGGTATAATGGCCCTCTATTACAGAACTAATGTAATAATAGGATAATTCGAGCCTGTTACATGCAACCGAGGCAATGAAGCTACAGCTCGATTACTTTGAATCATCGAAACTTTTTTCGATGATTCAAAGCGCGGAAAGTATCTTTATACTGTCCGCTATTTTGTACCACCCAGGCTGGTTAGCTTGCCCTTTTAATTTTTGGCTAACCATTGCCCATTTGCCACTCTTTTCTCACATACAGAGATGGCTAAAATCATTACACTTCCTGTAAGCTTTTACTGTATGCTACTAAAAAAGTGACAATGCAATAGTGTGTGTTTAAATAGAATTAAGATAGACTGCTTCAAAAAAGCAACGTGGTCAATTCCTGGCCCCGTATCTGGTCGGCCTTATTACGCGATAAGTGACAAGATAGAGCGTCCGTCTCGTTCCATCGAACGGTGTCAGCCAGTGACGGACGCTCTATCTTGTGACGGGTCTGGACTGCTAACGGTTTTAGGTAGTCTAACAAGGATCCATTGCTCAAGGAGTTAATCTGAGTTAGACGGCTGCGGGGGCTTGAGAATTTCCAACAGTCTCTTTTATTAGGCAAAAAGCTTAAGATCCGGTTGGCAGGTCGGATGGTGTCTTCTTCTAGCTTCCGCTAAAATTTGCTTCTACAGTAATTCTTGGGACTAAGCATGTCTCCATGTCGACTCCGGATCTTAAGAGCTCGGACACCACTTCGAGCGGCAGCGGTAGCAGCAACGGAGCAATTAGGGTTTTTCGGAATGTATTTGGGGGAATGGAATGGAGGTGCTTGAGAAGGTGAAAGAAAAAAGGACGTTGTAAAAAACCGTTGAGAACAGAAGAGGCGACTGGTTACGGAAAACCATAATGGAAGGGAAAATAGAAGGAAAGAGGAAGAGAGGGAGAACAAGAAGACCTTTTAAAAACCAAATCAAAGAAAAAGTTAACAGCATATCAGGATGTCAAGAAAAAAGCTGAGAATAGAGAGGAATGGAAATTGCTCCATTAACAAGAGGAGCTCTATCTTTGCTCTTAAATATATGCTGATGATGATGATGATGATTATATCACTATAGTCCGACCGCTTAACTAAGTCCTCGCCTGCGCGGACGGCGAAGCCCGGCGCCTTCACGCACACCCCTGAGCAGGTGAAGACACATAGAGGTGAGACGTACTAGGCAAAACGCGTACTGAGTCTTGCGAGTACGCGTCTACAAAAAGACTAGATCCAAAGACTAGGTCCACGAGGATTTACGAGTACGGCGCTCAATGGATAAATTAAGTGATTCCCGTAAATGCGCGTGGCGCGTTTTGCGAGTATAGGTACTAGTTTGAAGAGTATTGAGTTCGTACGACGTTAACATCTGATGAATCTGATGTTAACGTCGTCTGCGACTGTTGCAAAGTATGGTCTAAAAATTGGTATACAGATAAATTGATTTCTGTGTAGGTATAAAAATATTCAAATTCACAATTTTACAGTTCGTTTTTTTTATTTCTAATATAATTCGACTTTTTCGACGAGGGGAAGTTTTTAGTCAAAAGTCACAGTTGAACGTTAGAGTTACGAGTCGCCGACGCGACGTCACCATACCGACCGTACTTCTAAATAGGGCTAGGCCTATTGACTTACTATTACTACGTATAGACTGGCAACCCAGAACATTTTTCTTGACGTCTTCCAATCAGGCTGCCATCTTGGAAAATCAAAGAGTAGTAGATGCGACAATTTTCTGAGTTCGGATTCAGTTATGGCTATAGCGGGATTTAATACACTTATAAAAAAAAAAAAAAAAATTAATCACCGACATTTGATATTTGTATTTTTTATACGGGATATCTTTATAGTTACCGAGGATGCACTACGTTGATGCAATTTGTCTCAGCAATTTGTGTCAGATTTGATGAAAAAGTCCTAATTTAAGGTCCAAGCGGATCCTCAGATATCGATTTTGATAGCAATCGTAGCAAGACAAACAAACTAAATTACGACCATTTTCAAATTAGAAATTGACAACAATTAAATTCTCCTAAATTGCTAATGGGTTCATATTCGGAGACCATACTCGCATCGCGTTAATTATTTGTATAAGAGAATTTACCTAGGATTTAAATAAGTAGAACTTAAGATATATTTAAATAAGGAGAACTGAACGTTGCCAATAAAATTATTCATAAAAACGATTAAATAAAAAAATTAAACAAATGCTTGCTGCTATTTTGGCGCAAAAATTAAGATCTTTAAAGCTTCAAATCAGTAAATCCAGTAATTTTAATGTTCTACTAATAAGGCAAAATAGTCTTAGGAAATTGTCACTTCTACATTTTTAATCTTTGAAATAATGGCCGCCATCGGCGCGTACTTTATAAATTACAGAAAAATTCATGTTATTTCAAAGATCTGTGAATTTGCCGATGAAAAGTGATCCCCGTACTTTTACTATTGTTGGGTTTCTTGTTGGTGCAATAGCGCGATGCAAAAGAATGCATTTTCTTAGGCTTTACACTAGACTCGAACCTTAACTGGAAGTGCCATGTAGACCAACTATGTAACAGACTGAGCGGTGCTGTATTTGCCCTAAAAAGGCTGCAACCATTGATATCACGAAATTCTTTAAAATCTGTTTATTTCTCTCATTTTCACTCGTTGATGTCATATGGTACAGTCATTTGGGGTAATTCAACCGATGCTAAGCGAGTGTTCTTACTCCAAAAACGTGCGCTTCGATTGCTGGCTGGAGTAAAACCCAGGCATCCATGTAAGGAATTATTTAAAACCTACCGCATCATGACGCACTACTCCCTATACATGTTTGAGGTACTAATGTTTGTGAGAACCAATATACGAACGTTTAAACGGGTGGAAGTACTAGGTAAACAGCTCCGATCCACTGGAAGGCTAAGAACAGTACCGCGTCGCATGGCACTTTCAGTAAAAAATCCTAGGGTAATTGGCCCAACGTATTACGAGCGTCTACCCGCCAAACTGCGAACTGAATCATCTGACGAAACATTCAAACGTCAGCTGAGAATCTTTTTATTAGAGCATCCATTGTATTCTGTATGTGAGTATATGGACATATAATATATTTGACATGGTTAATTTAATTTAAATTGTTTTATAATATCATAATGTTCTGGTTTTATTTTGACGATCATTACGAGATACGAGTATCAATATCAATATTTATATTCCCTATTTTGACTTTATCATGAATCATTTTGTAATATAAGTCCATATGAATGTTGTATTGTACCTGTGATTTCATTCAATTAATATTCATTATTTGACGATCATTAAATAAATTCGTGTAAATTAGCTTAAAGTTAACTTATAATGTAAATTTATTTTATGAAATAAATAAATCTAAATCTAAATCTAAAGTTTTGAGTAAAAATTGCACTCGAAACGACCGCCATCAATGCCCGCCACAGACTAAACCAACATACGCTCATGAGAGTATGTTGACATGCGCAAACTTATGGTAGGTGATGTCTACTCTAGTAATATAACTCAATCGGGCTAGGCTGAGGTTTCCACTATTGCTACGATCTTGACAAACCCTTCTTGCTATGTTTACTTTCTTTCATACATGCTGGTCGGTTTAGGGTGCCCTTGACCTGACCATCTTAGGACGCCAACGCACTAAGCGGCTAGCCGCGTGCGGCTGGCCGTGCGCTTGGACAAAACATGAAACCGCAAACTCTACGCACTAAGCGGTTGGCCGCAACCGCACGCGGCTAGCCACTTAGCGTACACCACTTAGGCTCACTGGTGACATAATGCGTCCTGAAATACCCGCATTAGGTTCACGCCTCGAAGTGCTTCTAAAATCTTAAAGACGCTCACACAACAGACTAACACAAGACATAATTATCTAAATAATGTTTTAATTTGCCCAGACTTGCAGTGTTTGCGCACGGATCAGGCGATGAGATTGCGGGAACAAACAGCTCATGACGAGACACATTTCATTTGCCATTGTCACTGTTTGGTGAATTGTCACGACGTGATTTTGTACTTTCAGTATTTATTTATTTTAATTTCTATGTCAATTTAAATTTAGTGTGTGCGTATTGTTATAGTGAATATTTGTAGTTAATCGTGAGTATTTGACCCAGCTGCTCACTTGATTTCGGATTTAAAAATGCCAAAGGTAGCCTTAATTGCTGTTGTTTTTTTTATCGAAGCAGCTCATACTTCGTCTGGCAACCACAGTTAGGTACCAAAAGCAATTTAGAGGTGCGCGAAATTGGCAACTGTGGTTACCACAATCACTTGCTACTTGTCCTTCTCACTGGAGTAGGACTGTTTTAACATCTTTATTTCGATTCCCGTGTGTGACTTCGAGTTAGGCGGATGTCACACTGCGCCGCACGGAGGTGCGGAGCTGCATACAAATTTCGCCGGACGTAGGTGCGGTGCAGTGTGTCGTACCACACGGATTTTATATACAAACTGAGCCACTTGCATACAACGAGTTCCGCATCTCCGTCCGGAGATCGGCTAGAAACCTCTATTACAGCAATATCGTATTTATCCATCTTTAAACCTACAATTGAACTAGACTAAACTAGAAACGGCACTGAAAATGTAATTGCATGATGTCTCCTTTCCCCCCCGTCGGTCTACAATAGTGATTTTATGTAAGTATTACCTACTGGCTACTCCTCGCGTCTGCGTCCGCGTGGAACTAGTAGTTCCATACAAACTTTAACCTCCTTAGGGGGTGATATTCAGAATAAAAACTATCCTATGTCCTTCCCCGGGGGGTTCAAACTATTACCATACCAAATTTCTTCTTAATCGGTTTAGCGGACACTCGCATTTATAATACTAGTATGGATGGATACTAATGTAATTACAACTTAGTGTATTCCCCCTGTATTTATATAGATGAAAGGTTTTATAGATGTTTGCCAGTTTTCACGTATGAGACTGAGACACAGATACAAGATGATAATTAACATTAACTGAAGTAAGTTAGGTTCTTAAACCGCAGTTCGTTTTGAGAAAGGCTTCTCGACCTACAAGACGTCTGGAACATAAAAATAACAATTAATGGTACCTACTTCCCCGCGGTAATGGTATACGCGTGGTAATATACTTCATTAAAAAAACACTTTTATCGTAATTACGAGGCAAATAAAACCGTGAAGTGCTACTCGGATCTGCGCACTAGGGTTCTGTAACGTACGCAAATGATTTGTACTTAGCTGATTAAACTTTATTTTAACAACATTTCTAGTGTAACGTGAGCTCCAGTCACGAACCATTCATCGGGGTGTCGCGTTACACTGGTTTTACTTTTATGTGATGTGTACCTAGTTACAAATTCAACATTTTCTCTTACTTATTTTTAAAGTCCCGTAGTCAACAAGGAACCCTTATAGTTTCTCCATGTCCGTCTGCGGCTTAGCTCATTAACCCTTACTACTAAAAAGCTGTTATTCACACGGCTCAAAATAATAGAATAAAATATTATAACAAAAAAATTGTAGAGTACCTACTATACATTAAGTGGGGATGTGATTGTTTTTCTCGTTAAACCCATGGTGTGGGGTATCGTTGGATAGCTTGTTCAACTCGATCTTGGCCAAACCATTTTTCAACTCGGTTTTCCTGTTTGCGTGATATTGTGCTTTGAAGCCCTATTTTTTACACTGTCCCCCCTACCGGCTAAACTGGTTACTACTGGGTATGTAAAAATATTCATGGCAGTAGTAGGTACATATAAATACTTGCAAGGTCTTAGAGTATGCGCGCACGAGCAACTTTTGTCTCCGCGACTATTTTGTCTCTCACATCAAGTCTATGGGTTGGTATGGAAGTGCGCACACGGAGTCGCGTCGCTACGTGTGCGCACTTCCATACCAACCCCTTACTTGTTTTTTGATAAATTGCATGATGGGAACTAGGAAGGTTTGCCTACCCTGCTTATTATTTATTTAGATTTTTGCGTTCTCTCTTGACAGACAGGACGGACAACGGTGTGATCCTAAAAGGATTATTTTATTCCTTTTAGTTATGGGTCTCTAAAAACATGTAAAAACCGTCGTCAAGGATAAGATAGTTCAACGAACTTAGTTCGACGCAGGAGCGTGATGGTTGATGATATTTTAGATAACAGAATAAATTTTATTAAATTAAGGACAAACGGTAATTACTGTTTTACTTTACGCAATGCGGTGCTCTGTGCACACAGAAAAAAGCTTAGGTACTTGATTTGAGCCTCGAGGACATAAATATTTCGATAGGTAAAAAGAAAAAGCTCATGAACCAAGAAAGTAACTAAGAAAATCATAGGTTCGTGATAATCATATTATAGTTAAAGATAATTTTTGTTTCATTCAAGATAGCCATTATCTTGGAATTAACGTCTTTAAAAGTCTTCATGTATACATTTTCTTGGTATCTAAATATGTCCAGCATTACTTTAGTTCGCGGTAATAAGCCACTCTTGCGCATCCTAAGCTGCGTCTACGCTAGGTGAGCCGAGCACGAGCCGAGCACGAGCGGAGCCACAATTCGTCTAGTGTGGACTGGACCCACTTACAAGCCTCGAACGCCACTTGACGCCGCGAACAAAACGGCTTCGCTCGTGCTCGGCTCGCCTAGCGTAGACGCAGCTCTAGATATCGCTAACAAACCAATCGTGACAAAATGACGACGGCGCGATAAAATACTATCACGCGAGGACACCATGACTCTTGAGCCATCAATTGGTTTAGGGTTGACTAGCATTTGCCCCGCAATGAACGTCGTCCGCGTTGACTCCCGTACCATCTGCCATCCCCAATTTTATCCCTTTTGATGATAATTATGGGGATAAAAGTATAAACTATCTCCATGCCAAATTTTATCTTAATCCGTTCAGCCGTTTTTGCGTGATTGAGCAACAAACATCTAACCTTTCGCATTTATAATATTAGTAGCTACCCGGCCCGGCTTCGACGAATTACCCGTTTTCCCGTAGGAATGAAGCATTTTCCCGCGGTAAAAACTAGCCTATGTTCATCAGGGATAATGTCGGCTTCTAATGGTAAAATAATTTTTCAAATCGGTCCTGTAGTTTCGGAGCCCATTCAATACAAACAAACAATCAAATCTTTCCTCTTTATAATATTAAGTGTAGATATATATACGAGTACATACATATAGGTATATTAAAGTAGGATCTACGTAAATATTATGCATTACGTGTGACAGTAATGACGATTGCTATATCCTGCTTGTATGTAAACTCTGTCAAACGAAACTTTTTGTGTAAGTATACCACCCGGGCGCAGGGGGTGACCCGAGTGGTTATGTGGGACTCCCGTATGAGCTGATGAGGCGCACGGTGTACCCACTAAACCCCCTCACTTTTATGAGTGCACGCTAACATTGACTTGAAGTGCCGCGTTCTTCAGATAGACGTTAATCTTCTACATTATCTCGATGGATATTTACACGCGCCGTGTATGAGGTAGACTACTTGAACCACTAGAATGGAACATTGTCATACACCTCCTAAGTGAATAAATAAGAATCACACCCTACAGTGCACCGTAGTTAATCATTATCTTCATTTGGCGTGTGTCAAGAAGAAGACAAAATATTCCTATTGGATCCTAGCGGATCCGATAGGATCCATCTGCAGTAGCAGCAGCAGATTCCATCTGTGATGATTGACGGGACACATCCCCATTCTCATGTCTCTGTCAAATTTCGCGGATGGAATTGCAGCTCCGTAAGAGTTGTGCTTGTGACAATACGGACGTCGTCAATCTGGTTACAAACGGACATTACAGGTTAATATCCATGATAGTTTTGGTGCGTGAGGAAATTGTGCACCAATCAATAGCATTGCTCACGCATCTCGGATTTTCCCCTCGCACAGCTCTGTCGGATACTTACCCTAATCATCGCCGGCTGCTCTTATAATAAGTTCTTCTTTATACAGCTAACTGACTTCGGGCTTGTCCATATATTCCATCACTAGCTTCCGCCCGCGACTTCGTCTGCGTGGGCCCGGGATTAAAACTATTCTATATTTTAAGCCAGGCTTAAACTACTTCGTGCAAAATTTCATCCAAATCGGTTAAACCGTTTAGGCGTGATTGAGTAAGAAACATCCAAACATCTAAACATCCAAACTTTCGCATTTATAATATTAGTAGGATCAGTTTTTATCGGTGTTCGACCAGTACGAGTAGGTATATCATCATAATCGGCCCCTTATTAACATCATAATCAAAGTAGCATTATGCTACCATTAGCATTTGTTCAGACCTCCCCCCTCCCCCCTATTTTCAAATGTGTTAATATATATAAACAGGTATCTCTTCTCTCTTCAGATGGGTTGCGCTCGTATCATACAAGTCCTCCGGCGCTGTAAGCGTCTAGACAATGATGACAACTCCTCCCCCCTCGCCCGCTGCTTGGGGCTCCTGGATCTGACGGCACTGGGAGTCGGCAGCACACTAGGTCTTGGGGTGTACGTGCTGGCTGGAGCAGTGGCGAAGACTGTTGCTGGGCCAGCGGTGACGTTGAGCTTCTTAGTAGCTGCTATAGCTTCGGCTTTCGCTGGTAAGTTTCTGCAGGTCTTTACTTTGCAGCCATGCCATCCCACAGCTATCTCAGGCTACTTTAAGGGATACGGAGTTAATATGAATCTCTATTAAATTTCAGGATCGACAAATGCTCGCGATTCTGAGTGTTTCAAAAATTACGTTCTGGAAGAAACAGAATTTTGTTCATGATTATAAATGAAATAAATGAGCACCCCAGACGTTTTTCCAAATTCTGCTTTCTGTTTCTTCATTGTATTTATCTCCAGGCGTACGTCTTGTTCTCTCTAGTGTGCTCACATAATTCTCCCAGAAATACTTTAATTCAAAGTATACGCTTCTCAACGCTCGTCCTCGTTCTTTTAACCTACTAAAATTAACTTTTACCACTCCAGGTCTCTGCTACGCCGAATTCGCCTCCCGCGTCCCCAAAGCCGGCTCCGCTTACGTCTACAGCTACGTCAGCGTCGGCGAGTTCATCGGCTTCACCATCGGCTGGAATCTCATTCTGGAATACGTCATTGGGACTGCCAGTGTGGCCAAAGGCATGGCCAACTATATAGACAGCCTGACTAATAATACTATGGCTAAAACTATGACGGCATGGGCGCCGATACATGTCGGCTTCATGGCGGATTATCCAGACTTCTTCGCGTTTGTGCTAGTTTTTCTAATTACTTGTAAGTTAATACATACTTCTTTATTTTCTTCTTCATTGCCCACAAGAAATAACAAACGGTCGGCTTCCTTACGGAATTCTCTACCAGTCACCCATTGAATCGAAGTGCAGTTTGTGAATAAATTTCACGAAATCATAGAAACTGAGATAACGTGCAAGATACAAATACATAATTAAAAAATGAGCATATCTGTAATTGTTTATGTCTAACCCTGTACGCAATGAACAATTAAGTCGTAAAACTTGCTGAATATCAATGAAATTAATCTTTGTCTTTCTCTAGAGCTGAGTAAAGATCTTACTCCGGACTACAATCTTATCATCATCATCATTATCAACCGAAAGACGTCCACTGATGGACATAGGCCTCCCCCAAAGGGTGCCACAATGACTGGTCCTACGCCACCCGCATCCAGCGGACTCCGGCGACCTTTACGAGGTCATCAGTCCACCTTGTGGGGGGCCTACCCACGCTGCACCTTCCGGTCTTCAATCACTTTCTTGTAATTTCAGTACTCCTGGCAGTGGGTGTGAAGGAGTCTACGAAGCTTAACAACGTGTTCACAGCACTCAACATGATTACTGTCATCATTGTCATTATTGCTGGAGCCGCCAGAAGTAAGTTGAATCAATCATCATCACACCATTCTCCTAGCGTTTTCCCGACTATACCCTGCAAAGGGCCCGGAGTCCCTTTAGCACCTAATCCTACTTAAGTTACGAAAGGACTAGTTTGTCAAAGCGAGTGCAATCTGACCTTCCAAACAAGAGAAAGAGTTGTCAAGTTGATACAAATTTCTAAATAATTGCTGGGTTCTTACTAGATGCACTTTCCTTTATAGTATTGGGTAGCGATAGGTACTTAAAAATCCTAAATTTTCTGACTGGTCTCTGACGTGACATTCACACCGCAATACTCGCCAATCCACTTTACCCGTTGCAAGCATTCCCCATAATCCAAATATTCCAACAGGTGATCCAGCAAACTGGCGCATCAAGCTAGAAGACATCCCCGAGGAATACCGCGACAAGGCCGGCGCTGGAGGGTTCATGCCGTGGGGCGTCGCCGGCGTAATGGCGGGCGCCGCCAAATGCTTCTTCGGCTTCGTCGGCTTCGACTGCGTCGCCACCACGGGGGAGGAAGCCAAGAACCCGAAGAGGGACATTCCGCTGTCGATCGTGATGTCGCTGGTGGTGATCTTCGTGTCGTACTTCACCATCGCGACCGTGTTGACGATGATGTGGCCGTATTATTTGCAGGTAGGTCCTCGTCAAGTAAAAGTTAAGAGACATCTTATTGCCCGGCTGCTTTAATAAACATCTTAATGTAAATCTCTCAATCAAAAGGAGTCGAGTGACTGCGTTAAGCTGTTTAGTAGGTATAGAGAGGCAAAAAACATTAATGGTATACACACAAAAAACATTCGTTTAACAAAGAACTTGCCAGGCAAAAACTTCGCTGCACAGTGAGGTGTAGTGTAAATACTTAGATACTCGAATTAAGTAGTTAGACCCAAAGTAATTTAACTTTGCAATAAGTCCCACAACTATAACCGTTGGTTCGCCATCTCTTAGATGCAATAATGGAAAGCCGTGTGAATCGCAAATTTAGACAAGCAGAGCTATTTGCGCCGTCGCTAAAGTAAAAGGTTCGTTGTGTCCAGTTGTGTCAGTTAAACGTAAGTCCGGCTCTTTAACCTCTCAGTGTTTTCTTAAATATCTAGCTACCATCTGTCAAGTAAACGACCGGGACTATCGTAAACAAATTAAATACCTATAATGATATTGTTGATCGCTAAATAATAATACATAAGACTGTATCCTTTGAATCCAAAGCTTGTTACTAATTAGCGAAAACTGCAATTCCTATAAGGTTAGTGCGGACGGCGTTGTTTGGAGATAATCGCTTTTTGTGCCACAATCGTGACTCTCGAGATGATCTACTTAAACGATGTTTTTTTACTCAAGGTAATCATTTTTTATTATTCCCCTGACGTCATTCATTACAATTCAACTCTGTGCATTACACAAAGTAAAACATGAAAAGTTGATTTCATCAATTAACGGCCGTATCATTTGATTGTGTTGATTTAGAAATTAGATTTATTCACAGCTTCAAAAGATTTCATATCTGAGTATCTTGTGTTTATTTATTTTAAGTTATCCTTATACGCGTTTCTGAGAAAAAGGTTCAACAGACAAATAACAAAGTGATCCTATAAGGATTCCTTTTGACAGCTTTAAGGGATCACATGAGTATACTTACCTACTTTTCTGAGAAAAAAGGTTCTTAACAGACAAATAACAAAGTGATCCTATAAGGATTCCTTTTGACAGCTTTAAGGGATCACATGAGTATACTTACCTACTTTGCTGAGAAAAAAGGTTCTTAATAGACAAATAACAAAGTGATCCTATAAGGATTCCTTTTGACAGCTTTAAGGGATCACATGAGTATACTTACCTACTTTGCTGAGAAAAAAGGTTCTTAACAGACAAATAACAAAGTGATCCTATAAGGATTCCTTTTGACAGCTTTAAGGGATCACATGAGTATACTTACCTACTTTGCTGAGAAAAAAGGTTCTTAACAGACAAATAACAAAGTGATCCTATAAGGATTCCTTTTGACAGCTTTAAGGGATCACATGAGTATACTTACCTACTTTGCTGAGAAAAAAGGTTTTAACAGACAGACAATGATGTGATCCTACAGGTGCATTGTATGTCTCCCCTATAGATTCCCTTTTATCCTTTTGAGTTACGGAGCCCTAATAAACTTTCTTCCAGGATGCCGACGCACCGTTCCCCCACGTATTCGCCGAAGCGGGGCTCCCAGTCATAAAATGGATCGTCACAATCGGCGCCATCTTCGCGCTCTGCACCAGCCTGCTTGGAGCCATGTTCCCATTGCCCCGTGTTTTATACGCCATGGGCAGTGATGGGGTGCTGTTCAGGCCGTTGGCCACGATCCATGGATGGACGAAGACGCCACTGCTGGCGACGTTCTTGAGTGGTTTGCTCTCAGGTAAACCTATACTTTTATGATATGCACAAAATGATTGTAGATTATTGGACATACTTAAACGTATACGTGCTACTATCCGTATTATTCGACCGCAATTAGCACTTTGACGTAAGTAGGGTAAATTGTATAACTGGCCACCCTATACTAAAATTAACTCTTTTCATCTAATAGAAATAATTTTTAGTATAAGGTGTTAATTACTGGCCATCCTTCAATAACTGGCCACGTTATACAAAATTTAATTCTGGTTGTAGGGGAACAAAGTTAATTTTTTGTATGAGGGGGCCAGTTTAAGTATTCTGAAATTCTTTCACCTGCGTAAATAATGGATTTTCTGGATGGAGGATATATTTTATCCCGCGAGTTTGCTTTGGTTCTTTGCAAAACGTAGGCTAGCTAGTTTTCTGTTTTTCAATGTGTAAATCAGTAGATATTTAACTCCTTATTTAAAATTGACGTTTGTCATGACATTGTAAATAAAGAATATCCATCATATCAGCCGAAAGACGTCCACTGCTGGACATAGGCCTCCCCCAAAGAGTGCCAAAGTGACCGGTCCTGCGCCACCCGCATTCAGCGGACTCCAGCAACCTTTACCAAGTCATCAGTCCACCTTGTGTGGGGCCTACCCACGCCGCGCCTTCCGGTACGTGGTCGCCACTCGAGAGCCTTTCCGCCCCTGCTATCTGCCCCGCCCACTGCCACTTAAGTTTAGCGATTCGGAAGGCTATATCGGTTACCTTGGTTCTGCTGCGGATAGCCTCATATAAATAATACCTATCTAAATAGAATTTTTGTTTGTGTTGTCGTAGCTATTATGGCGGCGTTATTCAACCTCAACCAGCTCATCGACATGATGTCTATCGGCACCCTGCTGGCCTACACGATCGTCGCCACCAGTGTGCTCATTCTAAGGTAACTTTGCTCATGGTCATGAGACTTTCACGATCTTCGCACATTATTTTACTAAACCGGACCTAATCGCATACAATATCTTGGATTTGGTCGCGAGCAGACTCTGACACTGAGACTGAGATTGTAGTAGAGTTAAAGCGCACCTTAATTAATGTCTAAGATAAACAGTGTAAACGCACCATCTGAATATGATGTACTCTGTGGGCAACACCGGCCCGCCCTCTTGCAATGACGTACGTCAAGGATACACACAGCCTCGATATTGCTCTGATATATTAGAATAAATAATATTAAGATTTCTTTAAAATAAAACCCAGAAGACCTCCAATGATTGTTTTAATCAACCAATACTATAATATATAGGTGTTGTGACACATCCGAAACGTCGAGTCACCTCAACATGTACATTTAATTACACTGAGGGTCATTTAAAAATGGCATAATTATTTAGACATTTCCATGGACCAGAGGAGATGGATAACTTAATAAGTCCAATAAACACTTTCATCAAGATCAATTTATGCGGCTTGTGTTAAAGCAACTAAACGACAACAGCTCGGAACTTGATAACCGACCCTGATGATAGATGTGAGCAACTTAAAAGAGAATCGTGATACGAACTTCCTTTGTTTTCCATTTCAGATACGAGCAGGAGCCAGACTTCACTATCAGCAGCATGAAACCGGTGCCAGAGACACCGTACTCAGTTGCCAAGCAGAGCTTTAATCTGCTCGGCGTGAAGCGGCCCACTAACCTGTCCGCTTCCATCGCCAAATCCGCTATCATCATACTATGTAAGAACGCTTTGCTACCCGAGAGGAAGCAATCATTAAGGCGAACACGCCCCCTAGACAGAGACACGCTGATGCCTTCCGCGCACGAGGACAAGAAATTTGTCCAAAAAGCTATTTCCGAAGTGTTAGGTACGTACCTAACACTTCGGAAGTGGCTTTTTGGACAAATTTCGATAAATACCTAACTTGGAGAAGTATTATTTAAATTTCATAAAGTGAGATTTTAGATGAGATAATGATTAGTTATATTGACAGATTTTAAATGATTGTGTCGTAAAATAATGTATCGTTTGAGTAGGCTGAGTAAAAAAAAGGAAAATACAGACCCAACTTTGGAATTATTTTCTATCGAGGAAATTTTAAGCAATCTTGTATCGATAAAATCAGATACACAATCATATAGTCAAGAATCATATATCTGAAAATCAGACCTTATTGTTTCTTAATCTAGTCAGAACGGTGTTTCAAAGCACGCGATAATTGCACGGCCTTAAATATGAACCCCTATAGCCCGTGCATTGCTGATCGTAGGCCGTTTTATACCACGTCGGTGGAACAAGCCAATTCATTGTAATCGTTATCAGGCGCTATAGACCTTTTTCATATTGCACCACGTCCAGGTGTTCAAACAGGATGTCCAGGATGTACAATTGGATTACTAAAGAGCCTAGGGCTGAGAAGGCTTCTCCTATACAGCCGCTTCTAACATTCTTCTTAAGGATGGCTTATTCCCAGCGGCGCTCGAAACAACTGACGCCGCAACGCGAGTCGAGAAAGATCTACCCGCCTCTTTCTAATTTGCACAGTGCGAGTGAGACAGGAGATGCACAGTCACGCGCGAAACGACTGAGCAGCAAGTTGTGCTAGATGTACTGTTGTGTGCACTCCGCAGTTACGCGGAAATTAAAAAAAATTAAAGGTGCTCTTCCATAATATAATTTTAATGCGATGCGATGGACTGAGAATCAAGCAAGAGCAAGTCATCAGTTCAGTTAATTACAGGATGTATTTATAATGGAGTACCTACTCTAATTAATTTCCGCTACAAGCATATCTACATACGGCTGATATGTTTCAACTGTATTTAGACGTGAAACTGCAGTACCTACTTAAAGCGGTGGCGGTAGCGGTACACGTGTGAGCGAGAAATCAGAACGCAACACGTCTTGCTTCCACCTATGATGCACCGCTAGCGCAGCCACCGCTGATCTAAGTTGACCAAGTCCTACGACTTCCCCTAGAGCGAATAGTAATATTTTTCTTCTTCTTCGTGCCGAGGTACAGTCAGCGTCATATAGTTAGTAGCAGCCAGAGTAGCCAAATATTTCGTAACACACCCTTATTCTTACAGTAATAAAGACGTGTGCTGAAATATTTGGCTACCTTGGCTGCTACTAACTATATGACGCTGACTGTACCTCAAATAAGAGATGCCAAATGGGCAGCGGTGTTGACAGCTCTTGCAGTCGAGTCTATAGTCATATCATAGAATGTATCTCTTGTTTTAGTCTTCCTAGCCCTGATCACATGTGGGCTGCTAACGTGGGAGCACGGTGGCACGGCTGATGCGGCCCTTGGAGCCCTGGGGGCTGCCCTGCTGGTGCTGCTGATCATCCTCTACCGGCAGCCGCGACAGAGCGTGGCCCATCTCAGCTTCACGGTAAGTCATCGGGGACCATCATCAGCCACAGTTCGTTAACTTCTGAACATCTCGAAAAGAGCAGAGAGAGCAAGAGCCTTGACAAGACTGACGACCTTAACACGTTCGCAACCAAAAACCCGCCTAGCGAGCACTCGTAATGTTTGCTCAGATACCGGCTGAGCCCGCTAGGCGGGCAGTAGTATGAACTTATATGCCTAGCGAATTCGGTCGGTTTCTGGTGAATTGTTCCATTTTTAGTCCGGTTGCGAAGGTGTTAAGAGGACTAAGTACTTGATGACTAGTTTGGATGGAAATGTCCAAAATGGATTTGTCCTGAAAATACCACCATGCAGCCATGATCCTTCATACCTGCCTGTTGTGATAGGCATGAGTGGGATACCAGATCTTCTGTATGTCAACGGAACTTTTACCTCGACCTGCCCAAATACAATCAAAACAAATGCTACTCTATTCCGATTTACACATACTCGTACATACATAATAGATTCACGCCTTTATTCCCAAAAGGGACATGAAACTTATGTTCCAGTGCCACTTTTACCATAGATGTGGGTATAAAAGATCGACAAAATGTGACATGACAGTGATAGGATACTAGCACATCGCCCACAACACGCTTCAACCCTGCTCCCTTAGTCGACTTTTACGATACCCACGGGAAGAAAAGGGGTGGTAAAATTATAACCCGACACTCGGGGAAACAACATAGGTTTTAAAGCAACAAGCAGTGTCGCTACGAGGCCACTTTATTGTAACCCGACAGACACCACACGGGGCCAATTCCAATTTATACTGTTCTAAATTGGAATACATTCGTTTGGTTGCAATTGTTTTGTTTCGCTCGACTCTAAAACCAAACAAACTAGGTACTGTATTTCCTATTCCAGTTGATTCCAATGAGGGTTTCCAGAATGTATTATGCCACCAGCTGGCAGCACCGTTGGCGAGAGGTCTAGGTGTCAAAATCCACCAATCAAATTGATGATTAAATATGATTGGTGGATTTTGACACCTAGACATCTCGCCACGGTGCTGCCAGCTGGTGACATAATACATTCTGGAAACCCTCATTTCATTGCCACTTTTTCATGTATAGTAAAGACTGCTCACTCTACTCTAAAGGAGAAGAGTGAGCAGTAAGTAGGTACCTAATGTCGCTAGACAGCGCTGTCAAACTGGTCGCGTTCAGCTTAAGCCGTGCGTACTGCAGACACCGTGACACACTTCAGGTTCCGCCGGAAGATCAGCGCCGGCTCTTGAGTCGGCATTATGCTGAGGCGGGACCTTTTCGTGACACGATACTTGTCATGAATAAATGTTTTTCTTTCTTTCTTAATGCGTGTCATTTGCAGGTGCCCCTCGTACCCCTGGTGCCGTACCTGAGTGTGTGCATGAACGTGTACCTCATGGTGCAGCTGGATTACCAGACCTGGGTCCGGTTCAGTGTGTGGCTTGTAATAGGTGAGTCGAAAATCACATATGTTCAAATATTTGAGTTAAAAAAAAATATAGAAACGTAAATATAGCTTAGAGCAGCCATACGCAACGTTATTTCTAAGAGGGCCGCAAAGTAATTTTAGCTAAGGAGGATGGTTTTTATGCCAGGTTGCATAGTGGATGGCGGGCCGCAGGTTGAGTATAGCTGGCCTAGAGCGTAGTTACGTAATAAGTAAAGTTGGTTTTTATAAAACAACCTCCCAACTCCATATGACATCATTTACACTGCCAAACTTAAACCTCAATTACGACTTATATCCGTACCTATTTCACCTTCGCAAATCCATACTAATATTATAAATGCGAAAGTGTGTCTGTATGTCTGTCTGTAACCTCTTCACGGTTAAACCGCTGAGCCGATTTAGATGAAATTTGGTAATGAGATAGTTTGAGTCTCGGGGAAGGACATAGGAGAGTTTTTATCCCGGACATCATCCCCTAAGGTGATGAAATGGGCGTTGAAAGTTTGTTTGTTTTTTGTATGGACCAAGATATAAACGAGTTCCACGCGGACGGAGTCGCGGGCAGAAGCTAGAGCGTAATAAATATCTTGTACACGTACCTACACTATTCTTTCATCTTTGAGCCGATACTGTCCAAACGAAACTTTCAAGAGCTCTCCACTTTTTTGTAGAACTTACCTCGGCATTAATTGAGGCCTCCATTGGTGAATTCCTTAATTACTCAGCAGTTTGAAACATTTTCATTAAATTTTCAGGATACTTAATATACTTCTTCTATGGCGTGAAGAACAGTTCTCTGAACGAGACGTCAGTGCCCACGAACAACGGGAAAATCGAGGACAAACAGGTGACCACCAAGTTTTGACCTGGAGGGACAACTAGGACGTAATATTATACTTCCGGGACCTTTATTATTATGGACTATTTAGGATAAGATAGTTGAAATATTTCGATTTTTTGTAGAATTCGTAATGAGAGTTTTCTTGACGTACAGTAATAGACCTGGATTTGACCAGGTTTATTTAAGGGCAATGAATACGGGTACATCTCCGTACTCTTCGCACCAATATATCCATACCAGCGTCCTGTATAACCCTAAAGACGTTGCGTATTTATGTTTTTGAGTGTTTTGTCTCAAAATCCGCACCCGCATCCGCATCCGCGGATGTGTGCTTCGAAATATCCGCATCCGCGGATACTATCCATACTTCTAAAGCGTATTAATAATTACGCAGGATTGCTTCTAAAATAAACTCTACGTGTTAATAAATAAAGTCTACTTTCCTATAGGATTAAAAATAGAGTTGTGAAGTAAGCTCTACTTATTCAAATTATTTTCTGGCTCGCTCGCTGTTTATGCATAATAATAACGATTGACAAGGGAGATATACCGTTAAATAACTATTTATTAAGTACTTATTAATTTAGAATAGAGGGGCACCCAATCCCTACTTTTAGTTTTAACTTAGAATGGATGTCAACAAAAGACAACTTTACACTTTGGTCGACAGTCGGTGTGGAACAAGAAAGATTGACCAGTGATAAGATAACCTTCTCATGACGTAGTAATATATAATATATATAGCTGTCACCGTATCGACAACAGTCATAGTTGATTGGAATTGTACGAATAATTAGAGGTAGCAATGCTATTTACTTACACATGATATATACAATGGGTAGGGGACACGGCAATAGCATCTCTCAGGGATCTGTCCAGTCCAATGAGAGTAGTTTGAATGTTATATTTATGCAACTGAAATCAGATTTGAGAGCTGACAAGAGTGACGCCACAGGGTCATTAACCCGTTGTTTTTATTATCAATGTGTTGATTTGATCTTAGCCTAACCTGAAAACGAATCGATGTGACAGCCACGTATTGGCATTATATCATTGTTAAATCTCGAAACGACACAGAGCCACGACTTAGCTAATAGGTAAATTGGTCAAGGCATAATCATTTGTAATCATCAATCTACTACCCGGTCGCACGCAATAGGTAAACCACCTGCACGTGCACCTCCCAGAAATGCGTCGCCCCTCCCGCTTCCCCTTTTTTCCTCCCCGCGCTCGCTACGTGCACTTCAAACCTTACCCAGATCGCTGATATGACGTCACGTGGCTAGGTGCATAGTAACCGGGTAGTAACTTAAGTAATACCTAGAGTTCTCTTTTGAAACGGAAGGCGAAGTGATACGGCCCACTGAGACACTATCCGTCTTCTGTTTAAATTTATGTGAATGTGTAGAATGCTGATTCAGTTGTAGTTAGTTTATAATGACTTAATTACCATTAATATTCGAATATGTTAAAATAACTTGCCATGCATATATTTGCCATCAGTTCATAATTATTCAGATCGTATGATGTTGCATTTAATGGAGAAAAAATATTAACTTACATCTCCAAAATCATGTAAATGAGTATAATTAATAAGTTATCGCGGTAGAAAATTTAATTTTCATCACAAGTACCTATTAAAAAATATGTATGTACCTATGTATTATGATCGTTTTTGGTGTTATCATGAGAAAAAGTTCAGCGCGAGTCCACTTTGACACAGCTGTCATTAAATGACTTTTGTAATTTGTAAAATGTATGGATCGTTGGTCTGGAATACTTTACGAAATTTAACAGTTATATAACCTTAACATGACGTGGATGACATGTCGATTGGACACATTAACTGAATTAACCAGTCGATGTGACTGCTACGTCATGATACGGTAACCACTGAAATCCAAATCCACGACCTGTAGCTAAATTGTGTTCTAGTATAGTATACTTAGAAATGTATTGTATATTAAATGTATATACATGGAAATAGTGTGACATATAATGTAAACGTGTTGTGATTATGATAGTGAGTCAGTGATAATAATGACAGAGAGTACACAGTAAAGACTGTCAATACTCATACTGAGCTGCTCTTTCGAAACAGTCACTAGATAGCGCTGTATAAATGGTTCCAGATAAGCTAGCATGATCGAATATATCGGACATAAAGCATTCGTCCCGCTCGCACTTTCATACTTGCTAGTAAGAGACAAATGCTGCAGGTAGACCGGTTAACTCGGTCCTTGCCCGCGCGGCGCGCGGGTGCAGGGTTAAGACGATAACGCGGGCGCCGGGCTTTGCCTCCCGCGCGTCGCCCGCGCCCCGTTATCATCATACTCATTTATTTGTAAAACATGTCAAGATATATTATGACAGAAATTACATTGTTAAAATACATATAGTTAAAGCAATGACGCGTTGTTTCAAGCGGCTGCTTCGCGACAAAAAATATTTTTTTCATATTTTTTTTTCGATTTCCGCCCCAGTCGCTAGTTGACTCAGTTCGGGTTGCACAGGGCGGTTTCACAATACTTCGGGAGCTCAAATACCGCGAGCCATCCGGTTGCCTCTTGGGAACTGCAACTACGCGTCATTGCTCTAAATAATACCCCTGGACCCGCGCGCCGCGCAGGCATGGGCCGAGTTAAACAGTCTACCTATAGTTACGCATGGCCATCCAAATTATATGGTACTGAGACAGGCCTGTCCCACTTACTGCTCCGACTAAACTCGGCTCTCGCACACCCCGAGGTTACAATTCATCCCATCGCATTTAACAGTGACGCTCATCGTCGCATTTGTGTTACAACAACGCGCATACGTGACGACCCTGGACGAAAAAACACGTACCATGCGATAGAGCGGGATGCCCTGATTTGAGTTTTCTAACAGTCAAACATCGATTTTGTTACAGTGTACCTTCTGTACGCAAATACTATTGTATTTTCTGTAACTGAGACCTTCCTCATGCAACGCGGTCTAGTAAAAATCCTTTTTACAAGCTTTTATTTAGTATCACCTGTCCCGTTGTCTGTAATCAAGTCTTGCAAGTAAAATTTGACCCACTTCCCGGTGACCGATTGAGCTGAAATTTTGGGTTTAAGTATAGTTTGGAAGACAATTCAATATTATGGTACCATCGAGCTGATCTGATGATGGAGACAGAAGGTGGCCATGGGAATTCAGTACTTAACCGACGTAACCCCGTTGAGTTTGGGCTCTTTATAATATGACATTTATGACAGAGACTTGTAAAAAACAATGGCTCGTGTGTATATTACCAGTCTTTTTGTGTTTTGTGAAGGCACCGCTTCGTCGGTTCTCAATAAGGCACTCTATTGGCATGACGACACAATTAAAAACGTCATCGTCAACCAACAAAGCAGTTCCTTTGCCGTGGGGACGACACATGTCTCTGGTAATGATAAGATTCGTGTGATCATTAACTTATGCAGATGTAATTATAATGAACTAGTGTTATTTAACAAACTGTGATTTGATAAAGTCGAAAATGTAATAAAATTATTCGAATTGAACTTGTTTTTTTCTTTAGAGGCGAAATAATTAAACACAAAGTTTGCAGCAATATTGTATTACAATACATGGACATAATAAATAATTTACAGGTTAGGCTCAAAGCACAGAATCCGACGCAACAGTCCCAAAAACCTACCGTGTGTTGCGGGCCTAAAAGCGGTTGCTGTGATAGCGTTTAATGTATGGGCACCCGCTCGCCGCCCCGCTGCCCGCCGGCGCCCGGACTAAGGCCTAACGGCTCGGCCACGACTTCTAGCGACGGCGGCAGCGCGAACGATGCGCCATACGTATCTATAGACGACGCTCCGCTCTCACATGAAGCGCCCTTATAACCGCAGTACCTTATATAACCTTATAGTAGCAGTTCATACATTTGATCAAATTCAATCTATGTACGCCCGCTTATCGATCCGCTATCCGCTGGCACCAGACCGCGACCTAATCGGAGTAATAGATATATAATACAGTTAATTATAACTAAAACTACAAGAAATAATGCTAATAATTACACGGTTCAACTCACGTATTAAATGTCACTACGGGCGACATGTTTCGAACTCTTCGGGAGCTCTTCTTCAGGATGAGTGTAATTATTAGCATTACTTCAACATGTCTCACGAAAGTTTAAATTAATAACATTATAAAAGGTAATTCAAGAACAACTTGTTTTACATCGGTTTATTTCGATTCAACTTTGTGTTATAAATATATAAATATCGCTGTTTCACAGCCGCGTACTATATAATACTGGAATCACTCGCATTTTGCTTAAATAACTAACTTAGGTGCTTCATAAACCACTAGAAAATTGCTTTAAGCCCTTAAAAGAGCAACAGGGACACAGATATATGTTAGAGTGAGACTATTCAGTCAAGCAGGACAACCAGTATTATAGGGGTGTAGACACATTGTCAAAGAGAAAAAAGTAGAGCAATATAAAGTTATAAGTGTCCAAAGTTATAAGAGGGGGATCCCCGAGCGTTTTATCTCTTTAACAAGCAATATTAAAATGGTTGTAGCTTCGTAATTTTTTGAGATACCTGAATGGGATTTTCCTCACTAGGCATATTGTTGTTCCTTCTTTTTTTGGAGTAAGAATAAATTTTGAGTCTACAACCCTATTAACTATGCAGAAATATGCTCAAATTAATCTGCACCAGCGTTTATATCCTCTTGAAAGTAGCGTCGATAGATAACTCCGTTTGTGTAGTAGGAAGGAAATTCTGAGTAAATTAAACCAGTCAAACAAACGCAAGCAAAAAAAACTACTGTATACTCTACGCATAAGGTTGTTTTTTGCTTAAATTTTTAGATAATTTACTATTTTACTTCCGGTCCGAATACTGCCAGTGCCACTACTGAGTGTTGTACAAAATTTACTTTATCATCAACGACCATTTGACTTATTTTAGCTAAAATGTCATTAACATTAATTTCTCTTTTTGCCACTTTGACATTTATGTTAGTGACAAAGGGACAGAATTTCACTCAGACATTTTAGTCAACATAGGTTTGATACGTTTTAAGAATAGTTGGGGGCGAGTCTTTTGTCGTGGTTTGTGGAATATTTGTTAATACTAATCATTGATATTCGAAACAGTAAACACATACAGAGAGTAAACATTTTTAATACTTTCTTAAGTACGGTCCAGAACAACATAAGGATGCATTCATCGTTCTCATGAAAATGCAATCAAAATCAAAATCATCAAAATCAAAGCTTGAGTTATTGTCAATAATTGTGAATCTGATTTCAAAATGAAATCTAAATAATTTAATTGATATAAGCTTATTATTAATACATGATAATGAAAAACGTATATTTTTGACAACTGCATTTTTTAAACGACATCAAAAGTTAATATTTTAAATGCACAACTTCGATTTAAACTAAGAATACTTGTAAGCTAAAGTACATAATAAAAATAACTTAACGTCAAGTACTAAAACTAAATGCAAACGTCTAAAATCAGCACTTCACAATGCTAATCCATCTCTTTCTTTTGATATAGGAAATAAAAGAGACGCACTGTGTCATCTGTCAAATATTGAGCCTCTCATAATAGTGACTCATTAAATAAATAAAATCAATTAAAATGTAATTTGGTCGCGACTTTTAGGAACATAATACGTGAGATTGATTTGAGATTATTTGATGATCTTACGTTACTAAGTGAAATAAAAACTTAACTACATTTAGGTATATATATTAGAGATGCGCCGAATATTCGGTAATTATTCGGTATTCAGCATATTTAGCACATTTTTCAATGTTCGTTATTCAGCCGAATTATTCGGTACAAATGCCGAATATTTACCAAATCATTTTAGAGGTGTTTTTCTGCAAGTTGCAATAATGTAATATAGTCATTAGTCATTGCTTTGTGTAATTTTTATTCTAAAACGGATTTTCATTGTTACTATTTAACACTTTTTGCTGTAAATATTTAACTTTAAAAATCAATAGGATTTTTACCGCTAAATGAGTCTGTTTTGGAACAGCCTATGAAGGAATTACGTTCAACCTAATAATTTAGCAAAACCCATATTCGGCGCATCTATAATATTTATCATTATTTTATAATTTAGTTGGTCACGAAAACATTACAAGAAAAAACTGTTTTATATAGACGCTTCTATTATAAAATATCTTGATGAAAATTGCGTAAATCGTCGTCCCAAAAACATTCGAGCCATGCGGGAAGTGTAGTGTGTCTATTTTTATGACACTCGCTAATATATAAAATGTGATTTCTTTGAAATGGGTACCATACAAATATGTTAGCTCATCGTACCAGTTGCGTTAAATGATATGAAAGACAATTAATTACGATCATTTGCTATTTCTGTACGAATACTTTTATCGTATTTAGCTAGTTCTCTTTTAACCGCCGAACGTCAAATAACTCACAATTTTCAACTATCTCATAATCGAGGCTCGAACAGGTCATGCGGATGACGCAGAAATGGCGTAATTTTGGACACAGGAAGATGTTTGTTTTTAAAAATCCGTTACATATCGCACGAAGTAACAAAATCATCGTGAGTAAATCCATGAAATTCATACAGGATGACGGGATACTCGTGAATAAGATAAATGATACGGAAGTTGCTATAGTAAGTTCGATTATCAATACATATAACAAAATCAGTACAAGAATAACATAAATAATAACATAAAATTTCCTTTTTCGATTTTTTTTATATTATATTTACTAATATTATTAAATAAAATATTTAAATACAATAATATATATATATATATATTATTGTATTTATTTATGTAATAATAAATGTAAATATATTATAAAAAATAAATAAAAAGGAAATTTTATGTTATTATTTATGTTCTTCATGTACTCAGCTCATTTCAAGTGTCGATATCGTTTAATTAAATAGGTTGATAAATGATAAGTGGTCATTATGAAAATACTATTTGAAATCATCCTATGAGTGGTTTGACGTCACCCGCATGAACTGTTCGAGGTATGCTCATAATAAGACAAGACGTCTCGAGGCGAGACGGCGTCTCCATCGAGCGTATTGTTGCGCAAGGCAGAGTGGGGGGTGCCCGACCGCACAAGATCAGCCATGCAATGGACAGACCAGACCAAATCGGCTGTGGGTGGTCAATTGTATGAGTGTATCAGGAACACCAAGAAAAGATCAAAGTGGCAAGAATCGTGGGGCGACAGACGACAGAGTGACATTTTAGACCGTGGGCCCACTCCCAATACGCCTACCTCACATGACAACGTGATAAAACGCATGGCAGCAGGTTGAGAAAGTTGTGCTGAGCAAGTCTTTTTTTAAGTTGCCAACTTTGGCACTGTCTGCCAAGTACTTCCGGCCATTTCAGGACCGACAGTCTTTGGTTCACTCTCATCGATTAAAGGGCAAAATTATGCTACTGTTCTCGTACTGTTGTCACATGACGTAAATAGACATACCCATGCGAATTTTGACCAGAGGCTCTAGTATAAGTTTTACCGAAACAAAACTTTACGATCGCGTTTGCGTTTTACCCTCAATTTGTATGGGATTTGACAGCTAAACGCGAACGCGGTCGTAACGTATTTTTTTTTCGGTGAAACTTATAGTAGAGTTTCGGAAGTGAAGGATTTTCACACTTTCAGCCAATTGTTTTTTCTTGCTCAGCTCAGCTTCCTCAACCTGCTGCACAGCATTTTATCATGTTGTCATGTGATGTAGGTGTACTGGGAGTGAGCCCACGGTCTATTCGCTCGCCACTCATAACGACCACGTCCGTTCTGACAACGTACGAGTATCAACCTAGACGAAGAATATGTCAAGGTGTCATTTACTGTCACTTCGGCTGGTGTGTGAGACGCTGGCGGTTAAAGGGTTAAATAGTGGATATGAACGCGACGAGAGTACCAGCAGGGCTGGCAGGCCGTCAGCCGAGCGCGTTGTGCGCCAGCAGCGCGGCGCGGCTGTCGGCGTGCAGCGCGGCGAGCGGCACGTCGGGGCTCCGGCGGCGCTCCGAGCTGTGCCACGCGCCGTACGTCGCGTAGATTAGGAGACCTGGGAACATTACTTACTTTACTTTTTTTTCTTTTTTTCTTTGTAACATGTTACTCTCTTGTCGTGGTGCAATGAAGAGTATTTATTTATATTTATTTTGATATAATATTAGTAGCAACCCATACAACCATTTTAAGTAACATTCGGTAACTGTGTACACACTTTGTGTCGACACACGTAACATATTTATTGTTCGGTCGCAGTTCCGTCGCGGCGACCAAAAGTGGGGAAGAAACGTAACATAAAAACGGTTGCATTTGAGTAACACTGTTACAACACAACATGCACACAAAGTTTCGTATTTGCGTCGACGTTGGATGAGAATTACATTCATTCATTCACTTGATCTCGTTCATTTTGTTGTCATCGCGTGACGTCTCGGATATTTTATTTATTTATTTATTAAGAAACAAACAGTCTCATATGGTTACATTTGACACAGTAAAAAGTAGCAAATTATGGACTTACAGTTTCCTTAATCGGAATATTTAAACCTAAACATTAGAAACATTAAAAGTTTTGAGTTAAATTGAGATGCATCGTTAGTAGTATAAACATTGCCAGAAAACTTACAGTTATGATAAAGTTCTATTACATTGTTGAATACGTTGTAAAGATAATCGTTTGAAGCTACAAAATGTCTCGTGGAGAATATCTAACGTCTAAAATTTTTCGTCATAAAGCCTGCACGCTCTTCTAATAAAACCGTTTTTTGCGTAAGAAATACGGCTACGGGGGATAAGAAAGAGGTGTTTCTTTCTACAAGCTCGCTCGCAACGCCGGGGTACTCTAAAAGAAAGCCAAAAGCTAAAAGAAAACCAATATGTTATTTTTGATTTTAAAACATGATAGTAAATAAATGTCAATCACATGTCAATAGTGAAATTTGTTTATGTAATTGTGAGTTTCCGCACGAAAAGTAAGTGGCAAGGACGTGCGAACGGAATTTCTTCGTGTACTTTTAAAAATTAATTTTAGCCACGCGCCTGTGATGTTGTAAAGATTAACGGCCGTATTCATAAACGTACTTCAAGCCTATTTTAACTAAAACGCCGTTGTTAAAGTTCGTTTATCTTTATCTGTCACTTTGACATTTGTGTGCGTAAGAATGGGACAGAGCACATTTTATTTAGCAGAGGCATTTTAAGTTTTATGAATAAGGGCGTAAATAAATAGTAAAAGTATTTAAATACGAGGTTAAAATAGATTGTTTTCTACTAAAATAACAATAAAGAGGTATTGATAGACCATATAATAGGGTATATTCATGCATTTTTTTATTTTTTTTAAACTATACTATAAGTAATTATATAACCGGAAAAAAAATAACACTCACAATATTATTGAATGAGCTAAAAAAAAACATTTAAACTACTATCATTTTCGGACGATTAAAACGCCGCCATTTTGGCGCGCTCATTTTGTGACGTCACCGTGCACTTAGAATAAATAAACAACGAAGTGTTTGATTCACAGTTTTAGTAAAAGTGAGTTATTAAAGCTTGTAAGATCAACTTATTGTAACGGAAGCACACAAGCTGATTATAAATATTGTATTGCCCCTATTTGTGAAAATAACACTAAAACTGCACCTGACATGATATATTTTCATATGCCCAACGATGCAAAATATAAGGAAAAAGGGTGTAAGGCGATGAGGAGATATAATGTATCGTGTTTGAGTAGTTTATATTGTTATGAACATAATTTCGAAGTGACTATTAAATATGTTTGTACCTAAAATCTTTTTTATTAGGACTCCCGAACAATATAAACAATAACCTAACCTAAAAATGTATATACTTATTCATAAAACTATTCTGATTCCCATTTTTTTAGTTATTAATTTTACAAAATATTATGATTTTTGTTGATTAACAGCTGACTACGAGTGTTGATTTTGATCACGAAACGTTTTAGCTAAGTTTCTATGTTTGCACTGTTGATCGAAGTTGAAAGAATTTAATCCTTTCTACTGAGTGTCCTACACAAATTTGTTTTATTTATAAGCCTTGACGAAAAAAACATAAATTGTTATGTTTATAAAGGTGTTCTCACCATTGTAACATTCCTAATACCAACATATCTTTGATATGATTAAGAAACAATAAGGTCTGATTTTCAGATATATGATTCTTCACAATATGATTGTTTATCTGATTTGATCGATACATGATTAAGTGCTTAAAATTTCCTCGATAGAAAATAATTCCAAAGTTGTGTCTGTATTTTCCTTTTTTTACTTAGCCTACTCAAACGATACATTATTTTACGACACAATCAAGTTAATACTATAGTATTTTATCTCATTTAAAATCTCACTTGATGAAATTTAAATAAAACCTCACTAAGTATTTATCGAAATTTTCCCAGAAAAGCCATTCCCAAGAGTGTTACATCTTTTTTTTTCGTGCGTGTCTCTGTCTTGGGGGCGTGTTCGACTCAAATCAAGGCATCCCCTTAACATAATTATCATAATATGAATGAACCTCGAGGTCTTTAGCATTATGTCTGTTGGTACAGTTGAGTTCTCCAATATCTATACAGACAACCTTTCAATGTCTTTTATTAAATAAAATAATGTTTTTTTATTCCAGTTATTTAAGAAATACACCTACGAGGTACGTACTTAGTCATCATGAACACATCAATTTAAGGCAGATTATCCGACTTTGCCTTGACAAAACCGCTTCCAGTCATTGTGGCGAGTCTTTTTTCACAAGGAGTCACTGCTTTCAGTTAATAATTCCTAAAAAACACTGATTGTTTTTCATAAACAGCGGCAAAACAATGCGAATAACTTTCAATAATCATACAAACGACCTGCTAACAGTAGACACCGAGTGCACGGTGACGTCACGATTCGCTCGGCCAATAGCGTTGCGTTTTGAAAATTTGCGAGGGAATTTGAAAAATACTACTTTTAAATAATTAAGTTTGTTAACAGAAACATGATCATTTGTAAAAATAATCATGTGAGTATATTTATTAAGCAATAAAGATTACTCATGATTTTTTTTGGCCATTTCTGAATCACATGCATATTCCCTATTGTTTAAATGTTTAGTGTCATTAGAATTACGACTTAATAGTTGTTAAAACTACAGAAATTCAAGATTATTTAATACCTAACCGGGTGTCACTTTGGAGGAGCCCAAACTTGGTATGTTTTGAAAATGATTTTTATTTTAATTTAAAACAAGTGACTGAAATACAATGATGTGATAAAATTTTAGAATCGGCTTAGTAAGCCCTTTCATTAGATACCACAGCGATAGGTTTCAGAACAAAAAATATTTTTTTCCCATACTAAAAAAAGATGTTTTTTTTCGTGCTACGGGTCAAACTGATTCGTATGGCCTAAAGACCAATCGCTCCGATTTTCATGCTTTTAACACCATTTGCAGCACATTTTTGCGTACCGCTAGGACTAGTACAGTACCGCTTTGATGTTGATTATTACTGCTACTGCACGATGGAGGTGCTTCTGTACTATTTTCTCTGGGACTCACATTGTCACCAGTCTCACTAAATGTACATAGTTTACTGACTTTTCGATAAAACGAAGACGAATGTCGGAAGGGTTTTGTTTTTCGATTCATTTTCACTTCCGAACATCGATTCTCTACTGAAAGAAATCTCAAACTTTGAGAACTCTTGACTCAATGTGATATTTTGTTTGATTGCACATTGTCGACACATTTTAGGAACGGTTACGTAACTTTGTGTGTAATTGGTGGTGATCGGTAACATTGTGTACACTCTGTGTCGGAACATTTACATTTCAAGTTCAAGCAGTCACAAACTAAACACAATGTTTCCAAAAAAATACTTTTAATATTAAGTTCGAAATGTGTAGAATCCGTTCCGTAAGAAAATAACCAAAACACAATTTGGTCACAAAGTGTTCACAATATTATCGCACTTCGCAACCAAATTCTAACTGTTTATTTGTTGTAACTGTTTCGACACTGCTACTACCTTTACCAAGTCTGTGGCCACTATTGACTTCTCGCGACCGAAAATGGTTATACGGGAATAACGCTCATTTGATATAATTATTAAATCATATAACATCACTTAATATATTTACATATGATATTATTATCATTACAAATAACGATCATTTGATGTAATAACGTTTAATACAAAGCCCGGATGACGGGAGAAATTATGTGTAGACATCTCAATAGTGCGAGGACACACATTTTATAAGTCGATAAAATATCGATAGAAAGCACGATGTACTGGACCACTGTTACGAAATTCAGAAAAATAATAGTAAACAAAATTAAAATAAGCTGTTTGTATTTTTTTTTTAATATTTTATACAACTTCCGTAATAAACGCCACGACCCTCATGTTTCGACGAGAAAAAATATTGCATGCAAGCAATTCGCGACTGTATACCAACGGCGCAAGGTCCACTTACCCGCCGCGATCCACACGGCGAAGCGCAGCCACGTCATGTAGTCGAGGTTCAGCATGAGGTACACGTTGATGAGGATGCTGAGGCCTGGCAGCCACGGGACCAGCGGGACCTGCCAATACCAACCTTATCTGTTACGGTGTAAGGTTTTATTTTAACCAACCAACGTGAATATTAGGACGAGCACCAACTTACGATTAGAAACCGATCAACGTTCAATATGGCGCCGGCAGCTGTCATCCCATAGGAACTTGACAAACTTTCCATACATTCAGTCATCATGTCAAAATTTCCATTTATAATAATAATAATAATATGTCTCTGGCTTGCCTTTACTGGCCGTTCAGAGTGGAGTCGCAAGAGCTGTTGCTCGAGGGTTGATGTGGACACCTAAGTGGCGAGTTGGCTATATGTTTAAAGTCCAGTGCCACCTCTCATCCCCCCAGCTTTCTGACCGGTGTTGCCCTTAGGCCATTTTTTAATGTCGCTATTAATAGGGGCCCATCTAGCAGTTGGCGAGTCACCGTCTGCCAGAGATAAAATGAGACAGTTTTATTAGGCAGGCGTCCGATGTTTCACCCAATAGCCCAGCCACTAGTCCATCATTTTCACCCAATAACCCGTTTCATTTAGATTCCATCAACCATCAATAGGCCCTATACTCCTCAGCGGGTGCTGTCCCTGTGTGCGTCCCATGACACGGGCAGGGACAGCATCCGCTCGGTGTACTCCTTGCATTTTATTAAATTGTCAAAAGGGCCTCTACGTGTTGTCTCAGTTGGTACTTTGTAGGTACCTAGCTCCACGCACGCCTCCCAAAGGTCCGGGACGTCATTGTCCCGTGAGCGGGAAAGACATACATAATAATAATAATAATATTTTGGGGACAATCTTACACCAATCGACCTAGTCCCAAACTAAGCAAAGCTTGTACTATGGGAACTAGACGACGATAAACATACTTATATAGATAAATATATACTTAAATACATAGGAAACATCCATGACTCAGGAACAAATATTCGCGCTCATCACACAAATAAATGCCCTTACCGGGATTCGAACCCGGGACCTCCAGCTTCGTAGGCAGGGTCACTACCAACTAGGCTACAGAGGTCGTCATTTTAACGAACACCTCCTACGAATAGTGCTTTTCTCAAACATGCAATGAAATAAATATATCAAAAAACTCCAATAAATCAAACTTTAATATTCATGGCAAATTGTGGAAATTAAAAATACCATCTTGCAAGCCTAGGCCTCTAATGTCGTATGAAATGCCATTACGGATCTCTCGTCTGGCTGCGCCCGAAACGTGACACTTCGAAGCCCATTATGAAGAACACAACGTCAATATTTCACGGCATGTCTGAGAAATTAGTACATTACTTACCAAGGGCTGTAAAAAAAAGAAAGCCCGAAATCGCAGGTATTTGTGACCCGAGCCGCAGGCGAGTGTTGTAAATATGCGATAGAGAGCTTTCTTTTTTACTGTCCGTGGTGAGTACACAATTTTACGTCTTCATCTGGCTACAATGAGAGTTTTACCGTACGCGCATTATTCCCGGGTTAAATTATAATTGGGTGTGGACCTTCTCTTTAAGTGTTTCAAGAGATTTCTCTTGAAGTGTTCCAACAGTGATAAAACCTTGTTATTATTATTTTAAATTACCTTAAATAACCAGAACTGCTACTATAAAACGCTTCTTTCGTTCGACTGTCGCTATCTCTGTCGCACTTGTACATTGTACATTCAAGCGACAGAGATATTGCGACTTTCGACTCGATTTTCGTGGTAGCGCCGCAGATCTACTGCCGCAAAACGAAAACGAACTTTGCCCGTGCATCTCTGGAGATACACGGAGTTAGCCGCCTCTGGTAGGCGTGGCGTATCCGAATAGACATTACATTACATATTTAAATTGTCTATCACAAACATAATAAAACATAACATAACGTACAAGAACGGCTTTACTTAAGTTTTTTACCTAATAAGCTTGTATCAAAGTGACCCATTATAAATTGACATAAGTATAGCCATTGCTTTTTATGGTGAGTTTCACCAAACCTTGAATGTACGGAAAGTTTAACAAGTTTCTATGGAATGACAGCTGCCGACGTCATATTTAACGTTAATCGGTCTGCAATCGTAAGTTGGCGCAACCCGCCTTAAGACTCTGCATAGCTAAGTATCTTAATCTGTTGCAATCAGCAAGCTTTAATCGACTGGGGCAAAGCTTGCCTTCTATACTCACAGAGAAAGCCAGCTTCTTCTCAGACACAGGCTGTCGCGATAGCGCGAAGAGCGTGGCGAGGACGAGTATGGTCCCGACGGAGAACATCGCCAGCGGCCCGGGCTGCGACCACACCAGCGAGCCGTAGTGGTTCACGGCTGACATCATTATGAAGCACCAGATGCCTGGGGAAATATAATTTAAGTTGACAAGATCAGACAGGCAGTAGAAGGAGTTATTGAGAACTTTAGTGGTCGAGTGCGGCTAACAAAACAAACATTGACCCACAGTGGGGGCGACATGAGTCCTGCCGTACGGCCTACCGGCTTAGCCGGTATGATGGTGGTTGCCGCGCGCTGCTAAGGAACGCACGCGTCCGCGCATAGGCTCTCTAGTACGCAGTTGATTATTATTATTATTGCTTTGTTGTTTTAAATTGATGTTTCTGTTCAGTGTAAATCATTTTGCTATAAATATTGAATTTCAATGTAAACAAATATTATAAATTAGTGTAAGTTTTGCATGCCATATAGAGGCGGAACATAACATACATGTAATTTTACTATCACCAACATGTAAATAGGGGTGTAGACACTAAATAAAATAATCAATAATGTCATATTTTCTCGAAAAAGGATTGACTACATTTTAGTCAAATGGAGAAAAAAATCAATGCAAAAGGTTAAATAATCACGAAGTTATAAGTGTCCAAAGTTTTAAGAAGGGGTATGTTCTGTCCCTTTTTCGCAAAACGCAACTTCATATGAAACGATGACGCTGGAATATTGTGACGTCACACTAATAGACGGCGACGTGCCGCGCCACATCGTGTTCGACGCGGCCCCCCGGCAGCCTCGTGTAATGTGACGTCACACACTGTTTGCGTTTCTCTCTCTAACAAACAATATTAAAACGGTTGTAGCTTCGTTATTCTTTGAGGTATCTGAATGGGATTCTCGTCACTAGGCATATGTTTGTGCCTTCTTTCATTTGAAGTAATAACAATTTTCGAGTTTACTTTACATTTTTTTGTCTTTACATAGTTTTATCAAAATATATGATTATGATTATGATTATTATTTATGAGACTTGAGTAATCTGTAATGCTGCGTAAATATGATTAAATAAATAAATAAATCATTCGCTTATTAATTCACTTCGTCAATGCAACTATTAACAATTTCTGTCGACAATGAGTTCTAAAATGTTTTGCTATTGTATAGTATAGTATAGTATATGTATAGTATAGTATAGTATAGTAAAGTATAGTATATTATAGTATATGTATAGTATAGTATAGTATAGTATAGTATATGTATAGTATAGTATAGTATAGTATAGTATATGTATAGTATAGTATAGTATAATATATGTATAGTATAGTGTATGTATAGTATAGTATATGTATAGTATAGTATAGTATAGTATATGTATAGTATAGTATAGTATAGTATAGTATAGTATAGTATAGTATTACCGTATAAGCTGACCAGCACGCTGACGATGGCCGCGCTGAGCCGCGTGGGCGCCGCGAGCCGCTCCGCGTTGAGCAGCTGGCGCAGCGCGGCGCGCACGCTCAGGTTCAGCGGCTCCACCGCTTTGTGGGCAGATACACTGCGCTCGTACCTGGACACCCAATTATAACGACTATTGTCAACACATTAGGCTCTATCGGACTATCCGTATTGGTTTGACATACACTTTACATTTTGCTGGCCTGTATGCGCACGGAGGCTAACTTCTTATGGCCGCTCACAATGGGCCATCCTGACCCATCATACAGGACGCAACGCAACTATACGTTAAAGGGAATAAGACATATTTATGTCTCGTTCTACCGCATAGCCGCGTCCTGTATGATGAGTCAGGATGGCCCATCGTGTGGAGCAGCCAAAACCATGTAATGTATTAACTTATTTTTGAATAAATTCAGGTTGATTGTAGGTTGGACGCCGCTTTTCCCGTTTTTCATTCGTATGTTTTGTAGTATTAAGTATGCTCCGACTTCCATGATAAATCAAACAGGTCGGGTCATCTTCAAAATATCAGCTTTCAATCCGGTTCGAAGGACCATAACATAAAGCTGCTGGTTCTTTGGATAAAACGTAGATTTCGGAACATGGTGTGAACAAGTGATGTATATTGATATTTCCTTCGATATTACAGCATTTTAAATATTAGCATTTATAATTCATTTTTATACTCATCGACCTTAATGTTTGAATTAAGACTTCGTAGACAAAACTTAAATCACATACTTTGGAGCTTCCAACTCAACCTTTCATAACTGTTGAGACAACTAAAATGAAATGGACCAATCACATGGCGCCTTTACTGAACTATAATGTATTTGACCAATAGGACGCCGTCATGAGAAAGTCAAAAGGTAAATAGACATCAACGCACAAAAAAGAAAAAGCCCAACGGCTTTTTTGCACTTCGTTTTCAATAGATACCAAGTTTGTTTAATTAGTTCAGTTGACTCGTAGAAAAAGTATTGTATACTCAGCAAGCTTCGTGGTCTAAACGCGGTACTCGACTGAAAAAGCATACATTATACAACGATTGCAAACGATTGATATGATATCCGGATTCCCCAGAGGTACTTTTTGCTTGTGCTACTCCCACTGAGAAAAAATGTTACGGCTATTATATTTTATACCACAAACAATTTAGTAGATTGAGGGTCAAACCTGAGCAGCAAGACGCAGGAGGCCACCATGGAGTAGGCGAGCAGTGTCCCGATGGACATCATATGGATCAGTTGTTCCAGCTCGAAAATCATGGCCAGAGTCCCTGGAAACAAATATATATGAATAAAAGTAAGAAATGTTGTACAAACGACAACACTGTTAACTGACCATCCTGTGTTTATATAGAACCTTATTACAATGCACTTAAGCTGCACCGATGGTCAGTTAGCTGTGTTGTCGATAGTACGGAGAACATGACATAAATTTGAGGAGAATTATTTTAATATAATGTAACCAATAATGTTGAATTTTCCCGAGAAGAGATTAAAATTATAGTCAAATGGAGAAAAAAGTAAAGCAGGAGATTAAATAATCACAAACTTATGTGTCCAAAGTCTAAAGAGGGGTATATTCTGTCCCTTTTCCGCAAAACGCACCTACATATAAAACGATTGTCATTTACTATGACGCTTGCAGATCGTGACGTCACGATTTGCGAGCGTTTTGTCTCTCTAACGAGCAATATTAAAACGGTTGTAGCTTCGTAATTTGTGATATCCGAATGAGATTTTCGTCACGGCATATTTTTTTGCTTCAAAATTTATTATTCGTTTTATTATTAACAATAAATCTTGAGTCTTGACCTGAATTACTTGAGACCCGAATTATTTACAAGTCAAAACTGGCAACGCTGAGGCAGTGTCGCCAGTTTGACTTGTTAAATTGTAACTTGTAGCTTCGAGACGGGCCACTGACGATTGACTATTCCTGACACGTGACTAGTTCGATGCAGGGAATTAATATTGTTGAGAGCCCGCAGTAAGCTCGATTCTCCATACAAACGTAGTTACGCTCTCATTTTAAAACTACGTCTTGGATTGTGACGAAACTTTGCATGTACAATGACATGAGGTATATCCAGGTCTGTAATTAGTTTATGTAGCTTCAGATACCATAGTATAAAGATACAGCGAATTAAAGTTTTTCATACAAAACTTATTTTTTTGCTGTATTTCGTTTGTTTTATAAACTGGAACCATATAAACTAATGACAGACATAGATATACCTTTTGTCATTGTATATGCAAAGTTTCGTCACAATCCAACACGTTGTTGTCATGTTTATGGTTGCGTTCGGGATTCTGATTATTTGTCTTTGCGGTATTGTTTTTTGTTTTATATTACTATTATTATATTTCTTCTTTTTTGTGCGAGTGTAAAATATGTGTTACGCCGTGGAATCACCGGATGGTTCCATCAGAAGACCAGCGCTGGCCACCCGGCCAGCACAACGCTGAGATGGAACCATTTCGTGGCAATGTTGTTCTCTTTTTTGTATTTGTGATGTGTATGTATGTGTTGTTGTCATGAATAAATTATATTCTATTCTATTATATTCTAGTTTTAAAATGAGAGCGTAACTACGTTTGTACGGGAAGGTGAAATTCGGCCAAGCTTACTGCGGACTCTTAAAATGTATTATTACTTTTATTATTAACAATAAATTTTGAGTCTACACCCGAATTATTTACAAGTCAAAACTGGCAAAGCTGAGGCAGTGCCAGTTTGACTTGTTAAATTGTAACTTGTAGCTTCGAGACGGGCCACTGATGATTGAGTATTCCAGCGGGCGTAGCACGGTTGCCATTTTATCACTTATCGTTGTGGATAAGGCATCCGTCACTCTCGCACTCGCATACTTGTCAGAGCGTGATGGGATGAGCGTCTTTACCACAACGATAAGTGTTAAAATGGCAACCGTGCTACGCCCACTGACACATGACTAGTTCGATGGGGGAATTAATATTGTTAAGACACCATAGTTCACTCACTTCGTAATAAAGTGTACAGTGCCTAATGTCAGAATTGTTTCCAAGTGGCTACCTGTGAAGAGTCCGGCGACCATGGTGCCCACCAAGGGCGTCTGGTAGCGCTCGCTGACGCGCCCCATGAACCGGTACAGCAGTCCGTCCGACGACATCGCGTAGATGATGCGCGGCAGCGGAAACACCGCGCCCAACAAACTGGAGCAAGCCAATCAAAAGTGGCGTCAAAAAGATTGCTTAATAAATAAATAAATAAATAAAAATAAATATATACTAAATAAATAAATAATAATAATTAACCAATAAATAAATAAACAAGATAATAAATAAATAATACATAGATAAATTAAACAGATTAATTAAAAAGGAGCAGAGATATAGTTGGGCCTAGGGTTGCCAACTATTTTTGGGGGGGATATAGTATTTTCCATAAAAAACGAAAAAAATATTGTACTTGGCTGAGCATTGTTGCTATTTAGTAACAAATCTCGGCAATTTGAAGCACTTCGTAAGGTCCCTCAAAATATAGTATTTTCGCGTACTATATATTTCTTCAACAGTATATAGTACAGATTCAGATTCAGATTTTTATTTGTGAAACATAGGTAATACGAAATTGGTCTTACATAATAAGTACACATGAACCTCTATGTTTTGCCGACTGGCATACAAATATCAATGTCAAGGAAGTTACAAATGTATAACATAATCATTAAACACGAGCATATAAGTACTTTAAAAATGTCAATTAGAATATAAATTATAGATCTGTGTCATTCATAAAATCCTGAGTAGAGTAGTAACATTTTTCAACCAGTAACATTGTCAATTTTTTCTTAAAAGGTACTTTTTCCAGTTCAATTATGTGTATCGGTATTTTATTATAAATTTGAGGCGCCATTCCTAATAAACTTTTGCGGACTAATGCAGTTTTACACTCTTTACCACGTAACTTGTTTTGGTACTGTATGCGAGTAGGGAGCTTGCGTGTATCCGTAATTTTATCAAATAAGTCAGGTATACATTTAACAAAGACTGCAACTTCAGTACAAAGAGTCAAAATATAGTACAATACTATATAATATAGTACGGTTGGCAACCCTAGTTGGGCCGTACATAAACCGGCACCGTCATTACCATCGGCCATCGTCCGTCGGCTTATATTTTATTTTAAACTTTTATTCTGCATACTGATTACGAGACGGATCGGATACTTTAATTTTTCAAAAAAATATTATAGAGCATCAAAACTTCTACCCCTCATTTCCCCCTTAATTGACTTCAAACTATCTTTAATTCCAAATTTCATTAAACGCGTGAAAATTTACAAACAGCGATATACAGAAATTTCAGTCTAACGCTTGGTAGAATAAAAACAGTAGCCGCCATTTTTAACTTTTTAGTATTTGCGTAGATAGTTCGAGCACCTATAGCGAAAGGTGGAAGCGATATGAAAGCAACATCAACGTCAAATATGCATTTAGCACCTTATGGTAAATGTAATAAGGCCCATACCTGGAGCAGAGCGCGCATATAGCGCCGACGCTGACGGCGTACTTGGCCCACGGCCAGCCGAGGTGGTCGTACACGAACGGGAAGGGAGCCTTTTCATCCTGAAACGAACAAGTCACTACTTCAAGTCTAACGGCTTAGCCACGGCTTCAAGCGAAGGATACTATGCAAATGGAAGTGGCGAACGCGCGTTTACGGCGCGTGAAAAAAACGCAGTCTGCATAGGCCCTTAGACACACACAAATACACAGCTAAAAAGGTCACCACGGTGTAACAGAGAAACTGGCTGATTTTAGTACGGTCACGCTAGATTTAACCCTCCATTTAAACGCGTCGGGAATTCCCAACAGCTAAGATACATTTTAGAATTAATTTACTGAAAATGGAAAGCGAAATCAAATTTTCTGATCACAAAAATGGCTTCATTAATGTTTAAAAAAAAAATTTCTTTCTGATAATTTATTAGGGCCGGAGACCACGGGTAAGTTAGTTCGGGTACTGACACCGAGACTAACGGCCGTATTCATAAACGTCCTACAAGCCTGTTTTAACTAAAATGGCGTTAAAATTCGTTTGTCCTTATCTGTCACTTTGACATTTGTGTTCGTAAGAAAGGGACAAAGCACCTTTTATTTAGCAGAGGCATCTTAAGTTTTATGAATAAGAGGTTAAGAGAGGTTATAGTTAGAACAATATGAACCAAGCTCACGAATGGGCATTGTTTGTGGTCGGAGCGTGCCAACTCTTGGGATTAGGTGTCAGGTGCCGGGCTCCTTCGGGGCACAACCGGGAATGACGCTAGGATGACGAGGAACAGGTACCAACCTGCATGTAGTACGGTATCATGAGTGTGAGCACTGAGGACACGCCGCAGTAAGCCAGGAATACCACCAGCAGGGACGCCACCACGGCGAACGGGATGGTCTTTTGCGGTCGTCGCGCTTCTTCGCCGGCGGTCGCCACGCAGTCAAACCCTGGTGACAATACGATATGATGATTGATGATATATTATTTATTAGTATTTAGCTTAGTTGGAGCACATAGCACGTAGAAACGATGGCCGTTGGGGCGGAAAGGTTCTCGAGTGGCGACCACGTACCGGAAGGCGCGGCGTGGGTAGGCGTCCCACAAGGTGGACTGATGACCTGGTAATGGTTGGTGGAGTCCGCTGGATGCGGGTGGCGCAGGACCGGTCACTTTGGCACTCTTTGGGGGAGGCCTATGTCCAGCAGTGGACGTCTTTCGGCAGATATGATGATGATGATGATGAGTGAAGTGTGTGTGCCTGTGTTTGACTCTTACCTCCGATCATTGACGCTCTTTATGTTTTTTTTAACTTGGAGTGCTTGCGTCATACACTGATACTGTGTCGAGGAGCGGGTATAAATATTTTTCTTTTAACCTTTTTTACGTGTCATGATTAGGTTGGACCATTTTACAACTGAATCTATGTCTAGTTGAATGGTGCGGCCTGAATCAGCAAGGTCGGTACCGGCAGTCACAATGCACAAATCGTCAGCGAACATGTACGGTGTACTGTGACGTTCATACGTCGGAGATACGGATACGGCGGAGTCATCTCCGCCTATGCTATTGCCGTGCATTAGATAGCACACTGGACCACATCCCGACCCCTGCGGAACCCCGCAATCGACCGCCACCTCATCGCTGAGCACATCGCCCACCTTCACAAGATAGGTACGTGACGTCAGGTAGTCCCGGAACCAAGCGTTCAGCGGCTCCCTGATACCACATTCTTCCAATCCATTTGAAAGTGTTTCCGTTTCGAATATGTGTTCTTCAAAAACCGGTTCGAATGGTGTCTGAAAAATTTTTTTGGTACACAGGGGGGTACCCTTCAGGTACTCACCGATGAACCCGTAGAAGCAGACAGCTGCCCCCTTGATGATGCCCGCGACGCCGTACGGCGCAAACCCGCCGGTGCCGAAGTCCTTGGTGCCACCTTTTGGCACCTCGGACTCGGGAATACGCCAGTTCTTGGTGTCGGCTATGGAAAAGCATATATGATTGATATTTTTTTTTCACTGTGATATTTTTTTATCTACGTAGTATACATTTTAATAAAACACAATGGAACGTTACACACTTTAAAAAATCAAGTCGAAAAAAAGCGCCGTGTACCCAATTAGCGTGAGTTGTTATATAAAAAATATTACAGTGTCAGTTTTGTGACGAAAATTTAGCTTACAAATAATATGAAACGTTTTATGTCAATTATTTGTAAATTGAAAAAATAAACTTTTATTCAAGCTGAATATTTAATTGTCGTCACAAAACAATCCTGAGTTAATTTTTCTTTAACAAATCACGCTAAGCGGGTTCACATTTTTTAAATGCCCAAAAACACGTGGGAACATGAACTAATCGTCTATGTAAATAATAAATTGAAGAAAAATGCGACTGGAAATCAATCAATCCAAACATTCGGGAATTCATATCAACTATACCGTCAATAAAAATAATCAGTTGGGGAAAAACATGGTGGCAATCAATCCTGTCAACACTGGCGTACCTCTATGAATTATATCGACAAGAATAAAAACAATTTGGTAAAAAACGCCTCAGGAATATTTTGCTACGCTGAAGAAACAAATTTGGGAAACTGATCTAAGCCTCATCATCTTCCTACCGTTAATCCCGGTTGTGCCCTAAAGAAGCCCGGCGTCCGCTTTGACACCTAATCCCAAGATTTGGCATAGGCACTAATTTTACAAAAGCGACTGCCATCTGACCTTCCAGCCCACAGGGAAAACTAGACCTTATTTGGATTTAGGCCGACTTCCTCGCGATGTTTTCCTTCACCGAAAAGCTAACGGTCAATATTCCCTACATAAGTTCCGAAGAACTCATTGGTATGAGCCGGGATTCGAACCCGCAACCGCCGCTTGACAGCCGCATGAACCACTAGGCTAACTGATCGAAGCTTAAAATAATAGTTTACCTTTGAAAGACCCGGAGATAATGACGAACAGCACGACGCACAGATTAACTCCCGTGCAGATGTTGTTGAACTTGGTCGACTCCTTCACGCCGAACGCGAGGCCCACTGCACACAAACACACAACTGTGAATATCATACTTATTTGTAAAACAATAGGAATCGTATACTCTATCAATCGCATGTCAGATGCAGATAGATGTTTGGAAGGAAAAAAGTGTTCACGTGTTCACTTGCTCTGAAAGTGCGCCTTTATATCATATCATCATTTATATGGGTCAAAATAAGCAGGGGAATAAGGCCTTTGCCCCCTCATCGCGCCGCCGTGCGCTAATGGATTCCGGGCCAATATTGACCGTTTTCTGTCTTTCGAGATCGTTCTTAGGCCTATTGTCCACGTAAACCGCACGTCATGCGCACGCTTTCGTCAATTGACGATTGCAAGACGAACGCTTGCCTCATGCGTAGAAACCTTCAAAACTGTGTCCACGGCGCGGCAACGTCGCGTTAGCCGCTCCTCATGCGTTCGTTGCCGCTCCGTGGACACAGTTTTGAAGGTTTCTATGTTTGATGTATCGGGCGTGTTCTAATAAATGTGTACTTGTATGTACAGTTATTTGTGGATTCTTTGTAATTCGGTTAAAATCCGCAAGGAAAAGTCACTAACGGCGAAGCGAGCGAGTTTATTCCAATTGACGTAATGAGAGCCATTGGCCGTCAATTGGCACTGCCTCGTAAATTATGTCATATTATTTTAACACCCAGTTAATGTCACCACTACACCTATTATCATCTTCTGTATATATAAACGTTAAACTCCTGGCTTACTGGCTGACTGACTGACTGACTTAAATCAACGCCCAGCCCAAACCTAGAAAGCTGATTTTTCACACTAGGTAGTTCATATAACGTAAGTACCCAATAAGAAGGGGTTTTTGAAACTTCCACCCTCAAGGGGGTAAAAAGTTTGTATGGGGATGGAGTAAAATTTTAAGTGAGAGACTTGAAACTTTGTATATGGTTTCCTTATTACTATACAAGAAAAGTAATTTTAGGGTTTTGGAAAAACTCACCCCTAAGAGGGTTAAATAGGGGTGCAAAGTTTGTATGGGGTAATATAGTATAACTCTTTTTTGAGCTACAGTCAGCATCAGAAGTAGCTAAGCAAAATAACACGCTCAAAATGACCTACACAGATCCTTATTTCCTTAACATTAGAGTTCGTGTGTAGATCATTTTGAGCACTAGAACTGCTTAGCAATTTCTACTGCCGATTGTACAAAATTAAAACATTATGAAAAAATCCTAATAAACAAATATCTTTTTGCGTGTGAAATGGGTCATAGGGGGGTGAAATGGTAGTGAAAGTTTGTATGGAGCTACAACATAAGCGATTTCCACGCGGGCACAGATAAATATAATTTAACTGTAGATGAAATCGATAATCAATTAAAACCGGCCTGGCGAAGTCCAATGTTATGACAATGTCACTGTAACTTTTACAAGCTTCTGCCATTTACCTATGCATTTTAATAGTAACTATACCTATAATTTTGTACGTATGTTCTTCCTCATGTCATCATGGAATGCGAAGCAGCTACAGGACTGGGTTCAAATCTTTGACACACCGACGTCACTCCGAGAAGCCTATAGAAAGGCCAGGATCTTTCGCTTCTGATCGGAGGCTGGCTGGCTTCCTAGCTGACGGTTAGACGGCCTGAATTCTAGCCGGCATTCACATCGAGCACAATATTCCGTCTTTAGGGCCGGCCGCCCATTGGACACGATTTCGTACGAAATATAGTCGTCCGAACACGCACGAAGCCGTGCGAACGATCCCGACCTTGAAAGTACCACGGGAGCGCGCTCACTGGATGCGAATTAGTCGTACGTATACGCCGCGTAGGTACGACGTCCGCAAGAATCCGAACTTGTTGGGATTTTAAATACATTCGTGCGTTATAAATATCACATTTTGTCGATTTTTTATACCCACATGTATGCTAAAAGTGGCGCTGGAACATACGTTTCATGTGCTCTGCCTACCCCTTTTGGGAATAAAGGCGTGAATGTATGTATGTATGTATGTATTCGTGCGTTATTTGTGTACTGTAGTTAAGCAAGGAAATGGATGTTGAGAAATTTATTAACTTGATTCAAAACTAAAGTGCTTGACGACGACGTTGCTGTCTTCTAATTAGAAGAGAATCATCTAAAAGTAAATTATGCATTTTGCAATAGCTATATCAACCAAACCAATCACCAATAGAAAAGTACCTACTCTGTGCCAATCACTGACATCAACTGTCATGTTTCACGCAGGTAAACGTATTCAATCTCTATTCGTATGACCCGCATTGTACGTTTTCGCAGTTGTTCCCTAAAAGAGCTCGGGCACCACGCACTAAATCTCAAGATTTGTAACCACCATCCGACCTGCCAACCCAGAGGGGAAAGTGGGGGGAATCAAGCCCTAGTTTTAACAAACAATATCAGAGGAATAAGTTTCTGTCAAATATTGAATTTATGGTACTAGCCTGCAGACTGCACTTTTCAGTATACCATCATCAACTACTCATTGAGACGATTTTAACGAGCCCAAATTCATTGGGGTTACGTCGGTTAAATACTGAATTCCAATGGCCACCTTCTGTCTCCATAATCAGATCAGCGCAATGGTACCATAATATTGAATTGTCATCCAAACTATACAAATACCCAAAATTTCAATCGGATAACGACAAGTGACTGAAAAATAGATTGTAAATTTTGAAAGACAACTTACATACTTACAAACATAGGCACAGGTCAAGTTAATATAAAGCTTGTAATAACGAAGGGTCAAAGAAGGCTGACCTGAGAACAGCATGATGACGGAGAAGGCGAACAGGTCCGGGTACCGCGCCAGGTGCGGCGAGTCCAGGGGCATGATCGCCTCCAGGTTTGTGGAGATGGCCTTGTCCAGCAGCGAGTCAAGGTACTCGCTCAGGGCTTTGACGACAGAAGCGGCACCTGAGGGAAAATGATGGATTTCATATAGATTTCTACGATCATAGCAACTTTTAGACAGGAACAGAAGTACGAGATTCTTAAAGGTAGAAGTGTATAGATAGGAAAATATCACGTAGGGTCTCCAGACACGCTAGCGGAGGCTATTAGCAACACCAAGGCACTCACTAACTTGAGTATCGCCACCCTTCCTTTTTCACCCAAAATAGGCACAATGGATGTCGATTTGCGGAAATCCAGTATAACTATCCAGATTCTGAATGATTATCGGTTGTCTATCGCTGTTACATTTATTTGCACTTTCATCTGAAAATATATTTGAGGTCAAAAACGAAGATCGACGCCCTCTTCGTACTTGATATCAAGGGAAATGAAGCACTATACTAGACTTACATTTCTAAAACAGCCTATTTAAAGGCATGTAACTTATGGCATTTTTACGTGTACCCAATTAGCGTGAGTTGTCAAACAACAAACGCAAGATAATCGCGGACAAACATACAGGTCAAACTGAGAACCTCTTTTTTTGAAGTCGTTTAAAAATTAACTCAGTGTCAGTATTGTGAAGTAAATTAAGCATACAATATACAGGGCGTCCCAAACTTATGGGACATGAAGGGGAAGTACCTTAAATATCGTAGATAGTGAATTTTGCTCAAAGAAGACTTTATGTTATTTTTAAAAGTTAGTAATTCTACATTCATAGATTTTTTTTTTTTTTTTCAAATTTAAGAACAACATTTAAAAATATCACTTCTTTTTAAAATATCTTAAAAAGTATGCATTCAAACAAACGCTGTCATAAACTGTTCCATTTTCAAATTTAACAATTATTTATTTTTGTTTTAAATTTGCCTTCTGTCTAGCTTACAGAGGACGTATTGAAATACTAAGTTTTATCAAATTATCATTTTATCCACACGTGCACTTATAATAAGGAAAACTTATGCCAGTACCTATTTTATGAAGTGGGTACTTATTTACGAATAATCAATGCTATCTTTGGAATGATAATATTGCTACTTTTCGAACGTCGTCTTCGGCAATAAATAACTTTCTTGAAATTTGACTCAATCATTTTATGGTGTTCCTTTATTTTAAAATACTATGTTACTTAAGCTGAGTTATTATTTTTTAGCTGTTCTTTCGATTGGCATCATAAAAAAGGGTGATTTTTTTTTCACATTTTAGTCGGTTCGATTCCCAGACGAAGCAAGTAATTTTTAGAAAATCTATGAATGCAGAATTACTAACTTTTAAAAATAACATAAAGTCTTCTTTGAGCAAAATTCACTATCTACGATATTTAAGGTACTTCCCCTTCATGTCCCATAAGTAAAGGGACGCCCTGTATATGAAAGTTTTATACAAACTAAATACTTAATTGTCGCCACAAAACGGACACTGGGCCAATCTTTGTTTGACTTACGCTATTAAAATTAACATTTTTTTTTAATGCCCGGCGGAGAGCCATGCTGTAATTCAATCAGGTGCGTTGATGAAGATATATTTTCCTTCAAAGGCTCATCTTGACATAAGTTCAAACTGCAACAGTATAATTGTGTCGTTATCTGGAAAAAGACCTTAGTTACCATGCATTAAGGTATCTTTTTCCTTTATTTACCCACTTGTTTATTTCTTACCTATAATATACTCCAATATAAGGTTCCATCCAATGATGAAGGCTATGAATTCGCCGACGCAGACATAGCTGTAGACGTAGGCCGAGCCAGCCTTAGGCACGCGAGCGCCGAATTCGGCGTAACACAGCCCTGGAACAAACGCAATTGCTATAAATTCGCTTGAAATACATTACATTAGGATGAAAAAAGAAGAAATCTCGCTGTAGCTGCCATCGAGAGGCGGCTTTACGTATGGTGCAGGGTGTGCGTTGCACACGGGCGCAGCGGTCCTAGGGGGCGCCGAGCGCCACTCGGCGCGTGCGCCGGGCCTACTAGAGGGCGCTTGAGACGCCTCTGCCGGCACACATCACACAACTAATATTGTTTTATTCTTCGTTCTATTTTATAATGTATGCCTGTGCAAATAAACAATTTTCTGTTTCTATTCAAATATGAACTCGTCTAATTTAAGTTCCAGAAATATGCATCCAAATGAGCATCCTTAACCGCAGTCAAATCAATTAAGATGTATGATGGTTACAGTTAACCACAACACATACTTTCAGCCAACAGGCCCTTAGGAATTTTACAGCAATTTATATGGTCTAAAATTTTGCGTACATTAAGTACTCGGCTCGTTAAAACGATATGTGACGTCAATCCAATCTATTACGCCTATTTCAGGAAGGTATTTTAATAGGCCTATTTGCGTTATGGCATCCCTCCGATATTGGACCTAATCGGCCTTAACTTAAGGTCTAATTCAGAAGATACTTTAGTAAGGACTTACGACATTCATTGGTTCGACGTGCTTCGAAAGTGTTCGTGACATAAAAGTGCCTATCGCAATACATTTTTTGCACTATCGCCTATTTTTCTATTTCCGTGCGTTTCGCCGATTTGGCATCGCGTTTTGGAGTTAAACGTGTCTAGTTTATCACGTTTTTAATTTTAAAAAGGGGTCAAACTTGAGGAACTAATTTCTGTAACTAGATACGACAGAAAGATTCTCTCACTTTTCCCACAGCAGAGTACCTAACATACCACAAATACCAAAAATCGGGGCCTGGGGAGTAGAAAAATAATTTAATGTAATCTCGAAATCGGCATAACACTTAAGGGCCTGTATACACTTTGATTAGTGATAAGTGCGTGATTGTATCGTAAGTGTTACTTATATGAACTCGCATTTATCTATTACTAATCAAAATGTAAATAAATCCTTACAAAATCGAACGGTTCTTTGAAATATTGATATACGTTCCGCGGGCATATATTATTGCTGCATAAGAAACAACACATAAAAATTTAAGCGCGTAGTCGCGTATACTACGGTAGCATACTAGGTAATATCCGCGTGGAACTCGTTTATATTTATATCGTAGCACCATACAAACTTTCATCCCCAATTTCACCCCCTCCAGGGATGGTTTCCGGGATAAAAACTATCCTATGTCCTTCCCCGGGATCCAAACTATCTTCATACCAAATTTCATCTCAATCGGTTCAGCGGTTTAAGCGTGAAGAGGTAACAGACAGACAGACAGACAGACAGACAGACAGAAAGACAGACACACTTTCACATTTATAATATAAGTATGGATTTCAATTACTTATTTGTACTTATTTTATTTTTCGTTTTTTACTAACTTTCTATGGCTCGCATCTGGTCTGAAATAAACGCTTTTAATATTTTTTTATACTTTTTCGCCACCGCTGCGCAGTTACGCTACGGACCGTTAAATACGGCGACTGCAGCTCTTATCAAAAATAAAGCTATACATCTATTTTCCGAACCCTAAATTCTCACGCTTTGATGAAGCATAAAATTATTTCCCAACACCAACTCGTAATGTAGATATTCTCCAAAGTATACCATTTACTGACGTTTGTGTTCGATATTAATTGTAAACACAACTGTTTCACAAATGACGTTAGCAGGTAGGCCATTATCGTCCTTTTATATCAAATAAGAGCAAGTGTTTTTTACAGTTTTGTTTGTTTTCTATGCAATTTACACGTTTAATTATGCCAAACTTATAATATGTGTTTCTTATTACCAATGTAGTCGCGAATGACCTTAGTCTAACATGATCGAAAGTTAATACAAGTTCTCTAAAATTTAAGTTTTAAAGAAGTCAAGTTTGTATGACTCCAGAAATTCTGTGCTCACAAAAACTCAACTGCAAACACACTGGCCACAGCACACATACACGCCGACTCCCAGTGTGCTGCTCACGCCCAACGCCTTCAGGTCCAACGCTGACAGCACACGAGCGAGCCTCACCACGCTTTCTTCCCCGCCTTACAGGGAGATAGCACCCCATAGACTACAAAGGCAGGGGCCTCCACACTCACCAGCAAACACACTAGCCACAGCAGCCAGCAAAAACGACAGTATCACCGCTGGCCCCGCGTAGTTCTTCGCAACATCTCCAGCCAACACATACACGCCGACTCCCAGTGTGCTGCCCACGCCCAACGCCGTCAGGTCCAACGCTGACAGCACACGAGCAAGCCTGGCCACGCCCTCTTCTGCGGCCTTACGGCGGGACAACACGCCGTAGGCGAGGCCGAAGGCCCGGCTCGCGCCTGCCTTCACGCCACCTGCGAAACAACATTAAATCATTGTTATTATCTGCATTTAGACGTGCCACTAGGCAATGACCTTTTCCCATAGAGTATCTACGTGTAATGGCTACTTGTCAATTTTTTTTCACGGCGCTACAGCTCAATCAGTTTCTTAGTGTATCAAATTCAAATGTTTGTATGGGGCTAACTAAAATTAGAGCACGTAACAAGTTTCTGTCAAAAATTACATTTTTGGTACAAGCTTTTATTGCCGACTGTACTTTTCTGTATACCATCATCAACTACTCACTGAGACGATTCTAACGAGCCCAAACTCAACGGGGTTACGTCGGTTAAGTACTGAATTCCCAAGGCCACCTTCAGTCCCCATCATCAGATCAGCTCGATGGTACCATAATATTGAATTGTCATCCAAACTATACTTATACCCAAAATTTCAGCTCAATCGGTCACCGGGAAGTGGGTCAAAGTTAACTTGCAAGATTTGATTACAGACAGACAGACAGACAGACAACGGGACAGGTGAAAGTAAATAAAAGCTTGTAAAAAAAAGATGACCAAACGTGGTCCCGCGCTGGTGATAGCCGAAACGGCGTATACAAATTGACATAAAAGAATGACGTCACCATTTTCTATTTGTATTAATCTTAATTTTGGTCGTGAAATACTGCGTTTAGGTGCACACTTGTCATACATTTTTTTAAATTAAAGTATAAGAATCCTATCGGCAGTATTCAATTTACTCTTGGACGATAAAGAATACACATTGTTTTCTTAGATTTCAAGTTCCATTTTTTTTATGGTTTTGATTTTATTTTGTAATTTACAATTTATTGCAATTACTAGCTTCTGCCCGCGACTCCGTCCGCGTGGAACTCGTTTATATCGCAGCTCCATACAAACTTTCACCCCCCCCCCCCATTTCACCACCTTAGGGGATGATTTCGAGGATAAAACTATCCTATGTCCTTCCCCAGGACTCAAACTATCTATATACCAAATTTCACCTAAATCGGTTTAGCGGTTTAAGCGTGAAGCGGTAACAGACAGACAGACAGACCCACTTTCGCATTTATAATATTAGTATGGATTTGATGGTTAACTATCCATATAGCAACACTGCATTATCAATTTCAACATGAGGAAACTACCCTCTTGTGAGACGACATAGGGAATATGAAAATCCGTTGTTGTTTATTGCAGAGTAATTTGGCGCAAATGTATGTACACATATTGGGCCTTCCACAAAGCAGAGTGCGCATATGAAACATATTTCTTCACGGCTTTTCTAGTAAAGGTATTAATTTTTGATATTTTTTTTGCTCGAGCATATCCAAAACGCGTTTATCCTTAGCCTTTGTAATAAGTAAAAAAAAATGAATATGTTCGTCGTCGTCCGCACAAACAACTAAGTCACATAATTTCACTTACATATGAACCACATGAACCACATGGCACGTCCGACCTGCGCGCACGCACAAATTCATTGAAATCTCAGACACCAATTTGGCAGCTTCAGCCTATCGAGACAATGAGACAGCCGATTTTAACTGCCTACAGACAGTGCGTCGTTCATCAAGTTGAGATAGTATTTAATTGATTAGCATTAAATTATTGAATGGTATGCTGTTCAGGATCATATTTAACATGTATGCGAAACATTCATACACAGGTCAAAGTTGAATAATTTATTTATTTATTAAAAATGTAAACATGACATTACAGTATAACCAATGCGTCATGAAACGACATATAAAAAAGACAAAAAATAAACACATATAATTACATTGGTACAGTTGATTGCCTGTCATCCATCTCCTCACAGAAGCTCAGACATTCACCGCACACATACATCCATCGCCACGCAATTAAGTCACACCCCGGTGCTGATGCCAAGAGCGCATTGAGTTGTGAGAGAGCGCGGATCAGCGGCGAGTTCCTGCGTGAAACAGTGCGAGCTGCCGGCACCGCCAATAAATCGCGTCGTCGTGCCCTGAGAGTAGTTAAACTGGGGATATCCGGAGTATACAATCGCACGAGGCGACTCACTAGCTCCGGACAATCTGACTCACCGCGTATGATCCGACAAGCAGTCACCAACAAATTGTAATTACGCCTTACCTCCAACGAATTATAACCTAAGGTTCCTAACAGGTATTTGGTGGGATACAGGAATGGATAGTACCCCAAAACTTTCCTATATAAAAACCGTAGGAATGTTTTCTGAACTTCCTCCAGTAATAGGGCGTAAGTTCATTCGTGAGGGTTCCATACGATTGACGAAGCTTGAAGCTTGCTTCTAACGAGTGCATTATAAACTAGCCTGATAGCCCCGGGATCATGAAAGTCGCGCAGGTTGCGAATCACAAAACCTAACCTTCGATAGCAGCTTTCAGCAAGTGATAATATGTGCGCATGGAAAGTAAGTCGCATATCGAAGACCACACCGAGATCCTTAACACTGGAGACACGGTTGATAGGCTCTGCTCCGAGCATGTATTGAGCAAGTATCGGGGTATGTGCACGGCAGAAGGTGCAGACACAACACTTGGCAGAGTTGAATAATGCCACAATCACATCGACACTGGCGGAAGAGACAAAGAATCGAACTCTCAAACACTGTTTATGTGCTTATGTGATTTCCTGATTTGTTAAGAAACATAGATCTAAGGATTATTGAACTGGCGTGGTCATGACTACCCAATTTGGCGTAATTACTGCGTTTATGTCCTTGGCCTAAAATGATGAATACCTGTTATTATTTATCAAGGGTCGAAAACGAGGGCTGTTTGGAAGCATGGTTAATATTATTTATCCATGCTTCGAAACAGCCCTCCATTATTTAAATGTAGATACATTTTAGCGTTCGTAAAGTCAGGGTACAATTTTAATTAAATACAATAAGAATAGTGGAGTGCTAGGTAACATATGCTTATTATGAAAATGAAAATACAAAAGATTAAAACGCATGTGCACCCCCTCGGGTGAAAGTTTGTATAGAGCTATGATATAAACGAGTTCCACGCGGACGGAGTCGCGGGCAGAAGCGGAGAAGAGGTTGACGACCTCTGTAGACTAGTTGGTAGCGACCCTGCCTACGAAGCCGGAGGTTCCGGGTTCGAATCCCGGTAAGGGCATTTATTTGTTTGATGAGCATGAATATTTGTTCCTGAGTCATGGATGTTTTCTATGTATTTAAATACCTACCTATTTATTTATCTTTATTAGTATGTATATCGTCGTCTAGTACCCATAGTACAAGCTTTGCTTAGTTTGGGACTGGGTCGATTTGTGTAAGATTGTCCCCAAATATTTATTTACTAGCTTCCGCCCGCGACTTCGTCTGCGTGGACTCGGGATAAAAACTATCCTATATTTTAATCCAGGCTATAAACTATCTTCGTGCAAAATTTCATTCAAATCAGTTCAGCCGTTTAAGCGTCATTGAGTAACAAACATCCAAACATGTAAACTTTCACATTTATAATATTATAGTAGGATTTAATAATTAATAATAGTAATGACACTAATTACTATCTACACTAATATTATAAAGAGGAAAGATTTGATTGTTTGTTTACTTGTTTGTATTGAATAGGCTCCGAAACTACTGGACCGATTTGAAAAATTCTTTTACCATTAGAAGCCGACATTATCCCTGATGAACATGGGCTACTTTTTACCGCGGGAAAATGCTTCATTCCTACGAACTAACCGTGCGAAGCCGGCCCGGGCAGTTAGTAACTTATATTGTAACATTTGTATAGTAACCCATTTCAATAATATTTTCTCAAATGTTAAAGAGTAGTACTGTGGCGCTACCACGAACTTCGAAACTCGAAGTTCGGCTATCTCCATCTCTATCGCGCTTATAATACTCGAGTGACAGGGATGCATGCATACGAACTTCGATTTTCGTGGTAAGCCGCGGGGCCGATTCATACAACTTAAATTGAAATTAGATCAAACCAAACTTGCCTGTTGCTGACTTGGCTAGGCAGGACAATGGCAGTGAATACCAGTACATCACTTGACACCAATTTGTTGCGCAAATCATATTATTCTGATGACTGCTGATAATTTAGTCTATGCCTTGTTTGTGATGACTTAGGAGTTACTATTATGGCCTAGTCTAGGATATTTGTATATATAAGTTTGGTTAAAATTTCCATTAATTGTGACATTATAGAATGCAGCTTTTACAAACATTTTATATATTCTAAAAAAAAACCAATATAAATATCAGGGTCATTCTTACACAAATCAGCCTGAACCTATCCAAACTAAGCAAAGCATAAGCTTATAGTATAAAGTGTAGGTCAGTAAAAGAATAATAATAATAATAAAGAAATCTAAACTATTTATTTATTTTATTTTGTATCAGAGATGTAATAATTCATTTTAAAAACAATCTATCAACAAAAAAATACATAAATTAAATTGGTACATAAAAAACATCCAAGACTTGGAAACGAGTATTCATGCTCATGACACAAATAAATGCCTTTTCTGGTATTCAAACTCGGGACTCCTGGCTTCTTAGGCAGGCCAAAAAGGTCGTCAAATGTACAGCAGCATAAAGACCTATGTGAGGGGATACTCCTCTTCAATGGAATTTATACCATTCTGAATTGGAACAGGGTTGATTTTGTTTTGTTCAATTGCTTTTATAGTTGATCCAGATTTCATTGCCAATTTTTCTTGTATGGTAGGCTGTTATTGCAAGCTCTATTTTTATGTGAATAAATATAATTTTCCTGTAATATTCATGACATTGAAGGACATTATAGACTATCTATAGTGAGTAATATTGTCCCACTGTTATTTGATATGATGCCAAGGTGATATGAAATAAATATTTTTTGTAAGCATATTATCTACAATTTAACCTAACAAGTCTAAACCCACTGAAACGTATCAATAGCGTTATATACCCATATGACACTGTTGATTATTTGACAACCGCTTTAGCCTAGTTGGTAGTGATTTGTTCCTGAGTCATGGATGTTTTCTATGTATTTAAGTATTTATTTATCTACATAAGTATGTTTATTATCGTCTAGTACCCATAGTACAAGCTTTGCTTAGTTTGGGAATAGGTCGATTTGTGTAAGATTGTCCCCTAATATTTATTTATTACTAGCTTCCGCCCGCGACTTCGTCTGCGTGGGCCCGGGATAAAAACCATCCTATATTTTAATCCAGGCTATAAACTATCTTCGTGCAAAATTTCTTCCAAATCGGTTAAGCCGTTTAGGCGTGATTGAGTAACAAACATCCAAACATCTAAACATCCAAACATCCAAACATCCAAACTTTCGCATTTATAATATTAGTAGGATTTATATGATTAGGGCCTGCAGTTTCGGAGATATATTTCCCGGTTCGGAGTGTTGTTAGTGCCCGGATTCTTGGTTCTCCCGGTTCTTGGTATACTATTTTGGTGCAATTCCTTTAATACTCATACTCATACTCATACTCATTTATTTATAATGCACAAATACATTAAACGTCAAAAGGTTAATATTAGATTAAATTTAATTCATTCTAATAGGATCTAGAGTGAGATTATTAAATAAAGCTTCTACAAGAATATAATTTCAGTCTAAAACAAAGCAGGCAAAAGCTATATTTTTATTTTTTTCTTATTATCTGCAATCAGTTAATACTATAAGCAAATTGGTTAAAGGCTTCATAGCAAGTTAAATGTGTCCTCCAGTGAGGGCATCTACTCCTCCATTGTATCATCTAACTAGTATGTTAATATGTCTTTTCTTTTGAGCCTCTTTCCATAGTCTCTGGTTGTCAGCTTCACAGCAAGCTCATTCGGATGGCGTATCAGTCTCTCTTTGTACACTTTGGTTGCAAAGAGTATTTCTTCCTTCACTGTGTTCATTTCTAGATACTTGTGGATTTCAGAGTTGGTTGTAAACCACGGGGGATTGCAAAAGCTATTTAGATACACCATTGGCACATTCTATTGATCATGATTGGAAGGAACATAATAACTTAGCACACATTCATTATTTAGCCAAAACTTTATTAGGGCCTCCTCTCTATATAGCAGGTGTGGACGCACGCGGTGGGTGATTTTGTATTTATGTGTGTTCCATCATTGTATCCAGGGTTCGAAATTATCAAGATAATTACCAGATAATTATCCGATAAATACCATTATTATCATCCGATATTACCAATTACCAACCACTGGCATTCATGGCTGCTATCGGAACAATTTGTCTCAGCAACTGAATCTTGTTGGTTCATGCAGCAATGAGTTCCTTCTTACAACACCTTAAAGAGCTACATCCTTCCTTTAATTTAAATTTATAATTTCGTGACCAGTGTTACTGCTTAGTATAAAATTAAAATAGGCATATTCGTTTGGTTATCTTATAAGATCAAGTTACAGTAGCCCCCAAATTCCCATAAAAAAACTGCTTAGTTAAGAAAATTAGAGGCTGAATGTCCAAAATAAATGATTTTGCCATTGTGATAAGCTTCATAATTTATTGCATCATTCTCCATTTATCCTGTGTGACTCATATAGCCAAGAGCGTACATTTAAATTTCATCCAGGAAATTTGAGCCAAAAATTAAGAACCATTACCTCAACGAAAATAGCACATGCTTCTGTTCAGGGCGGTTTTAAAGTTAGATTTAAGTGCTCGTTTCACTTATGCGACTGAACCTTGAAAAAATCGAGCAAGGAATACCGCAGTCTAACTACAATCAATGAATAAAAATAAAATAAACTCACCATTTTCGTAAGCCTGTCGCACACCAGGGGCCTCGGGCCTAGGCTGCACCGACTCGTAGTTAGCAAACCCGTTGCCTTCGGGAAAAGTCATTTTCTTAATTTTCGTAACCTTTAGAAACTGACACCACCGCACCTAACCTAATTTAGTATCACTAGAGAAACACGTTACATAAATAAACCTTGTATCAAATAAAGGTTTCAAGTATGTTAAGTCATTGATACGCTAGTTTTCGGCGAAAAGCAGAACGTATTTAAATACTTTTAAAACATTTCAACTAGCATTACCACCAACCAAGGAGCAAAGTTTGACATTGACAGTCTATTATTTACACTTCCTCGTATTCATGTAGCTTCTAGTCATGCCCTCTCAGATAATCGTAACAGTAGTATCGATATCGACTTATTTTAGTAATTGTATTTGACTACTTACTTACTTAGTCTTTCTTTTTAGTAATGTAGAATCAATGATGTAATATAAAAAGAGGTACATACGTTACAAGCGCTCCAAAAGTGACACACTAAAACTCAGTCAATTGTTGGGCCTCGCCTCAGTTTCGCGCCGTCAATGGCAACGTGTGAACGTGTCTCAGCTGTCAGATTTGCAGCGCGAAAGTAAAACCATGCCGTCGTGTGTGATGCGATTTTGCACTAATTATATTTAAAAAGCCAGGGAATAACGTATCATGCGTAAGTAATCTACTTTTATATATAGGTAATATTAATACATTTTACATATTAAATAATTACGTGCATAATAGTACATTGTGATACAAGTGAGGTATGTTGACAATCACATCAGAGGCGGAATTATCACGCGAGCCGCAGGTAAGCGTGATAAGAGAGCCGAGGATTGTAATTATCAAAGCTCACGCGTTTCATACGACGTTTTTCAAGACATTTTGCGAGGAAAATTTGATAGGCCTGTCAAGTTACTTTCTTTACTTATTGATGTCAACAGGTTTTTACTCACATGTTGTATACATCGTCAAGAATTTCTAGTGGCGTCCATTCTTTTTGTCACTTTTCTAGTCACCACGAATCAACATTTTTGTTAATAACAACAATGTTTACAAATATCTGTGAAATAACCTATAATGACGCGCATCATTTTTTTTGTGGTTTGCGCAGTGCGCGCGCATTAGATGAAATCTCTAAACAGCCAATACAAAATAAAATAAATAATATCGTTTTAAAATGTTATTTTTATTAATTCATGTAAAATGTTATCAAAAGTGATTAGTTTTACTAAATTAACCGTTACTATATCATATCCAAAAACAAATGGTCAATTAATTAACAAAAACGATTTTGATAGTTTGTGGTTTTTAAATTATTATTAAAAATAGATTATATATTTCTATTATCCTTATTTAGTTTAGAAGAGTAGAGAAAGAGAGCGAGAAATAGACAGATAAAAACAAAATAATTGTATAGCCCGATAAGTTTATTTTTGACCCTTTATTTTTGGCTCTTCATACAAACGTAGTTTGGTTGTCATTTTAAAATGGCAATCTGGAATAGCATGAGACTAAGTTGCCACACACTATAAAAGAAATATAACTCAAATTAAAAACCGTTTTTAAACACTTCGTATAAAAAACGTTCTACACGCTCTTTTAAACACGGAATTTCATACAGACAACGTATCTACCTCTTTTTATATTACATCATTGTGTAGAATAGTTAAACCAATTAATAAATTACGGATCTATTTAGATAATAAATGTTATTGATACAAGTAGTCTCAAAAGTCAACGACGAGCTGCAAACTAGTAGTAAAAAATATGGTTTTTAAAGATGTTTACTTTGGTTTTTCGATGGAAATCAAACTTAAAATTTCCCATTCCAGTCAACAAAATAAACAAATTGCATCAATATTTTTTAAATAAGCTAGCAAGTATTATACCTAATATTTTGAAATTCGGACGATAACGTTTTGAAACTATTTGCCAAATTAGCGTAGTACATTTTTTCTTCAGTTTAAGTGTCAGTAAAAGCGTGTTTATTATATTAAAATCTTTTATATTTTATTTAGACTTACGTGACTTGGATTTTTGTGTCTATTTTTTTGATAACTGTTATGACTTGGCCTCTTACCCGTTTTCGGCTTGAAGTTGACTTTTGGGACTCGTTGTATAAGAATTTGCTCTTCTCTATCGTCAGATGAAAATACGTTTGTGCCATATCCATTTTTTTGTATGCATTAGGGATATGGCACAAACGTATGCTCACTTTCAAGCTATTTGTAGACATGTACAAATTTAGACAGGAGTAACACACGCACAATTACAATTCTTCAATATATGTATATTCTTAACAAAAAACCAAAAAAATACATTGAATGAAATATATACTACGATAAATTAACCACACATCTCTATATCTGTCAAGTGTCAAAGCGAATGACGTTGCATAATATATTGCGTTCAAATCAAAATTTATTTCAAGTAGGTACTTTTGTAATGCGTTCACAAACAAGTCTTTTTAACATTTTTTTCACTTTGCTGTAATTTCCCACTTTTTCCAAGCGTTTTATTGCAATGTATGTATGTATGTATGTAACTATGTTTGTTCGGGTGGAATCTTGCAACTCGATATTGAAGCAAATAGATAGGTATCTTCAGATCGAAGTAGATGGAGGTACTACTTTGAGCTACACCAACAAAAACTTAGTTCTTAAATAAGAAGAAGATATCTTCAACCGATTGATCTGAAATTTTAGGTTTAAGTGAAGTTTGGATGACAATCAAAATATCAGTATCATCGAGCTGATCTGATAAGGGGGGGGGGGGGGGGGGGGGGCATTCATAAATTACATCATATCAAAATAGGAGGGGGGGAGGGGGGGTCTGGCCATTGGATGACGATAGTCATTTTATTAGGCGGGGAGGGTCCATTTCAAGGAATAACAGGATTATGATAGGGAGTGGGGGGGGTCAAAAATCGTCAAAAAACGATGACGTAGTTTATAAATGGCCCCTAGTACGTATCTATGTAGCAAACTTAATTCCTTGATAGAAAATCTCGGACAAGTCGCAATTACTTAGAATTAGAACTTAGGTTAGAATTAGAATAGCAAACTATACCTACCTAGGTAGGTAGGAATAGTTGGCTATTCTCGTCTAAAAATATTTTAGGAAGGTACCTAAGGCCCCTCCACATTCGCGCGCGAACGCGCGAAAAATATGCGCAAACGCGTGAAAGCGTTAATAGCGGACCCACAGCGCGGCAATGTGAAGTCGGGTCACTTCACGCGTTCGTGCATATTTTTCGCACGTTCGCGCGCGAATGTGGAGGGGTCTTTACAGTTTTTGTCGGTATTCAATTAGATATCAGTATAAAGCTAGTTATATTTACAACTTTTTATACCTCGACGGTGGAAAACACGGCCTTCCTTTGTTGCCAACCCTTTATATCGATAAACACACACATCCTCACATTGGTGAGGATTCGTTGTGTTAATCGCTAACTCAACTCAAGTAGGTACCTACTTATAAATGAAATAAACGAATGAAGTAGGCCGTAATGGCACCTTTACAAAGTCAAAATTCTACCTACAGGATTGCTAATAAAACACAGAAAGCTTGTACACCTTTTTTTATTGGAAACAAGCAAGAAGTACAATCCCTTGCCTTTTTAAATTCAATAAAATTAACACTTAAACACAACATTAACGAATAATTGAAATATATCTACCGATTATGTCAATTGTTTACAACCATAGTCGTTAAGATTCGCCTTTTACCATTTGAAAAGCAATTTAAGGTGCCACTACAAGTCCGAAATTGGCGGATTGCAGTCCGCCGCGTGATTTCTGCTCATGTGGATAATGCCGGAAACACGGCGCGTCGCCCGCCCAAACCAAGGCCACGCCCTAGTTACTAGGTTTTCTGTGACCTTGATTGGCCGTCCGCCGATTGCGCTCATTTGGCGTCGCCTTTACACAGATTTCTGACGCGCTACAGTATAATTGACAGCCGTCATCCCGGTACAAGGTACAATAAACGTCAATGCTGACATAAATTGTACTGGGATGACAGCTGTCAAATATTGGATATAAGGGCATTGTAGCGGCCTGCTCGGCCGCCACGGGTGCTAATATCGCGCGCCTGCGCGCAGCAGCGACCCGTTGCCGTGCAACGTGGTCAACAGCTCTGGCATCGCTCTACTTCGGCCGTTTGCGATTTAAAATATCAATCCTTTATGTTTTATGCAATACATATATTAATTTGTAAATAGTTAGTTATGTAAATAAACCCTGTACATAAAGTCTCAGCCTCGTCCATCATAGGTAGGTGCGACGCTACGCACCTATAACTGGTGACCACCGACTCGGAACATTCAGCAAAGAAAATTTGTAATTCTTCCAACGATGGGCAAAGACAATTTGGACGAAAGATTTGAGGACGCCGCCGCTGCTGAACTTCAGGTATGCAGAGTAGGCGTTAGGGTACCACCGTTCAATGCGGTCGAACCCGCGTTATGGTTCGCGCAGATCGAAGCGCAATTTGTCCTCTCCAAAATAACTAGCGACGAGACAAAATTCTACTACATAGCGGGACAACTCGAAGCCCAGCACGGCTAGCACGCGACGGCACGCGAGCTCTCTCGATTTTTCTCGCACTATACGTCTCTCTCTTATTAGAACACTTAGAAGAAGAGGTATAGAGCGATAAAAATCGAGAGTATGTCGCAGCCGTCGTGTGCTAGACGTGTTGTACGCCTCAGAAATTGGAGACGTCACAATTAACCCTCCCGCGGCAGACAAGTACATGAAAATTAAAACCGAGCTCATCAAACGTTTGTCTGCGTCGCAAGAAAGAAGAACGCGGCAACTACTATTACACGAAGAGCTGGACGACCGACGACCGTCACAGTTTTTGCGGCACTTACAAAATCTAGCCGGTTCAGCTGCTACTACCGACTTCGTGAAGACTTTATGGACTGATCGTCTTCCTCATAATGTGCAAACGATTGTTGCTTCGCAGATCGACTTTCCTATAGATAAACTAGCTGACTTAGCGGACAGGGTATACGAGTTGGCTCCGCCCACTCCTCGCGCTCCGCAGGTGGCGTCTACTTCGGGTGCTCCTACTACATACACACCAGCGCCATCTACCGTCCACTCATCACCTGCTATCTACGCGCCCGCCCCGTCAGCCGACGCTATGGCGCAGCAAATTTGCGAGCTTACTAGGCAAGTTGCTTTACTTAACGCCCACTGTGGAAGAGGTCGCTCACACTTGCGCTCACGCTCGTCGTCACCGTCAAGGAGGTCGAGCCGCTCACGTTCTCGAATGCCGCAACCGCCACCAAACCATCCACATTGTTTCTATCACTTCAATTTTGGACGCAATGCTTACAAGTGCAGTCAGCCATGCAGTTTCAAATCGGAAAACTTCCCGGGCGGTCGGAACTAGCGGCCAGCGACTGCCCCACTGCATCAGGCCGTCTATTTATATCGGATCGTACTACAAACATAAGGTACCTGGTTGATACGGGCTCCGACTTATGCGTTTATCCCCGATCGGCTATTAAGACGCCATGACCACAGTCCAAGTATGACCTCATTGCTGCCAACAATACTGTCATTCATACTTACGGACCTATTCAGATATGTGTCAATATTGGGCTACGAAGAGCATTTCCGTGGAGCTTCACCATTGCCGATGTTTCACGGCCTATAATAGGAGTTGATTTCCTCGCCTATTACGACCTGCTTGTCGATTGCAAGAACCAACGTTTACTAGACAATGTCACTACACTGTCAGTAGCCGCCTTACATTGCCCGCCTGCCGAAAGTATAGCTTCTGTCAAAGCAGTTACGGGTGAAACTGAATTCCATGATATCTTACGCGAGTACCCCGCTATAACAAAACCTCCAGGCAGACACTCTCCATCCAAGCACAACACCTCGCACTTCATCAGGACTACACCTGGACCGCCTGTATACTGCAAGCCTCGCCGCCTTGATCCCATGCGTATGCAGGCTGCGAGGAAGGAATTCGAAGACATGATGGCATCAGGTGTAGCTCGACGCTCCGAGAGTCCTTGGGCCAGCCCCCTACACCTGGTGAAGAAGAAGGATGAGACTTGGAGACCATGTGGTGATTATAGAGCTCTGAATGCAAGAACAATTCCAGACCGCTATCCCATTCGTCATATACACGACTTTTCGCACCAACTGTCGGGTTGCACAATTTTTTCAACTATAGACCTGGTGAAGGCGTATAATCAAATAGCCGTGAATCCTGAGGACATTCCCAAGACTTCGATCCTGACTCCATTCGGTTTATTTGAGTTCCCTTTTATGACGTTCGGATTAAGAAACGCCGCCCAGACCTTCCAGAGGTTCATAGACGAGGTACTGCTAGGACTGGACTTTTGCTATGGTTATCTAGATGACATTCTAGTATTTTCGTCAACCTCAGAGCAACATAAGAGTCGTCTTCGTCAACTGTTCGAGCGGTTGACACAATACGGCGTGTGGATCAACATTTCCAAGTGCTTGTTTGGCCAATCCGAAGTCAAATTCCTCGGCTACCATGTGGCAGCATCAGGTACCAAGCCTTTGGAATCCAAAGTTCAAGTCATCCAGGATTACGCCGTGCCGAAAACTGTTAAGGAGCTCAGACGATTCCTGGGTATGATTAACTTCTACCGACGATTCGTACCCAATGCTGCTCACCTTCAGGCACCACTTCACTCCATTCTGTCAGGACCTAAAGTCAAAGGGTCACATCCAGTAAACATGACCCCAGAATTGCTTCAGGCTTTTGAAGACTGCAAGTCCTCGTTGTCTAAAGCAACACTTCTAGCTCATCCGGATCCAACTGCTCAGCTCGCAATCTTCACTGACGCTTCTGACACTTCTATCGGCGCAGTCCTTCAACAGCTAGTTGGTGACATCTGGAGACCATTGGCTTTCTATTCTCATAAGCTCAACACACCACAGAAGAAGTACAGCCCGTACGACAGAGAGCTTCTAGCAGTGTACGAGGCCATCAGCCAGAGACTTCGTTATATACACTGATCACAAGCCACTTACCTTCGCTTTTTCCACGAACCGAGATAAATGCTCCCCAGGGCAATTCCGATACCTGGACTTTATCTCGCAGTTCACAACTGATCTTCGTTACTTACCTGGCTCTCACAACGTTGTCGCTGACGCCTTTTCGCGCGTCGAGGAGGTTACAGCCCCCATCGACTATCAGGGTCTTGCAAGATCTCAGGAAACTGATCCAGAGCTGCAAGATCTGATCCTCTACGGCTCGTCACTAAAACTGAAGAAGTTGCCTTCACATGACGGTACCTCGACAGTCTTCTGCGACATATCTACTGGACAACCTCGTCCCTATATCACGCCAGAGTTCCGGAAGCAAGTTTTTGAACAACTCCATCAACTTCATCATCCAGGAAGGTCAGCTACAGTGCGACTGGCCACGGAAAGATTCATATGGATTCATAGGGATTCGCCGAGACTGTAGAGAGTGGGCAAAGCAGTGCTTACAATGTCAGCAGAATAAAGTCATCCGTCATACCATCTCACCACTTTCCACCTTCACCGCTCCATCCTTGAGGTTCGCTCATATTCATCTCGACCTCATAGGGCCCTTAACCCCTTCCTCTAATTACAGGTACTGCCTCACCGTCATCGACCGATTCACGCGATGGCCTGAGGTGTTTCCTCTCACAGACATCTCAGCTGAGTCCTGCGCTTCTGCCCTCGTGGCTGGCTGGTTTGCCAGGTTCGGATGTCCGCTTCGTGTGACCACGGACCGTGGTCGACAGTTTGAGAGCCAGCTCTTCAAAGCTCTCACCTCCATGGTTGGTGCGCGCCATTTCCGCACCACTGCCTACCACCCAGCTTCCAACGGGATGATTGAAAGACTCCATCGTCAGCTCAAATCGGCCATCATGTGTCATTCTTCAACATCCACTTGGACAGAAGCCCTGCCCCTCATTCTCCTGGGTATTCGAAGCGCCGTAAAGGAAGATCTTCAGACGACTCCAGCTGAACTAGTCTACGGCGAGACGCTTCGTTTACCTGGCCAGTTCCTGTCACCACAAGATGACTTCAAAGTGGCAGATGTTACCGAGTACGCCACACGTCTACGCTCTCATATGGCCAAACTAACACCGATACCTGCATCGTGGCATACCTCAGCTTCGCCATTTTACATTCCGAAGAGTTTAGAAACCAGTTCGCATGTTTTCCTACGAATTGACAGAGTACGACATTCACTCGAGTCACCGTACGAGGGACCGTACAAAGTCATCAAGACAGGCAAAGTTTTACACAGTTGACATTAAAGGAAAACAGAATACTGTGTCTATTGACAGGCTAAAACCCGCATACATTCTGCGAGACTTATCATCGTCCGATACACAGAACAGCGGCGCGAAACCAGAGACCGAGACTCGGACGAGAAGTGGTCGGCTGGTGAGGTTCCCCAGCAGACTTCGACCGTAGTCACGGTCTGGCCAGGGGGAACATGTAGCGGCCTGCTCGGCCGCCACGGTGCTAATATCGCGCGCCTGCGCGCAGCAGCGACCCGTTGCCGGGTCAACAGCTCTGTCATCGCTCTACTTCGGCCGTTTGCGATTTAAAATATCAATCCTTTATATTTTATGCAATACATATATTAATTTGTAAATAGTTAGTTATGTAAATAAACCCTGTTCATAAAGTCTCAGCCTCGTCCATCATAGGTAGGTGCGACGCTACGCACTTACCTATAGCATTTTCACTAATAGAGAGTTCTCACGAAATGTCCTAGGTGGGCGAAGCGAACGAAAGAAACAAACAGTTGACAGCTGTGACCTGTGACCAAAACAGGTGCGGGATCCAGACGGCACGATGCGCAGCGAAGCTGGTGCGGTGCGAAGTGAAGCGGGCGCGATCAGTTGGTTTGAAATTTTAACGCGAATATGACGCGGCGGCGGCGGTGGTAATCCTGCGGCGGAGAGATTCGCGCGCACGTACGACAAGGTCGCCGCGTCGCACCGCATCACATTGCATTCGCGGGTCAATTATGTTCGCTTTTAAATCGCCTACGTACGACGCAGCTCACATTCGAGTATAAGGCGATGAACACACTAAGCGGTGCGGTACCGCTCTGTGTGTTCCTGGCCTAAAACGTTTTATTAATCGCACTTCCATACTAACCCATAGACTTGATGTAAGAGACAAAATAGTCGCGGAGACAAAAGTTGCTCGTGCGCGCATACCCTTCCAGCGCAGTTTTCTGCTTGAAACGTTAGGTAGGTAATTACATTTCTAGTTTCCGTCTTTTCGTCGATCCTGATTGTCGCTAGGCAAGATTTAAATAGGCAGGTACTCCTATATTTTACTATATTAGATATAGTAGATTTAGTGGACGCGTACTTAATTCTATACTTATTCAAAACATGTGTATCCACATTCACTTACAGACGAATCATTTTCTCATAATATCGAGTTTCAAGTAACTTTAACTAAGTGCTTTCAGCTAACTGAGTTTGTCGATTAAAAGGTAAGAATTGACGATTAAGTGTACCTACGTAGAATGTCCCTAAGTACATGAGATTGTTATAAGTAGTACATAATTATATGTAAATAGTAGGTATCGAGTCGAGTCGTCTTATGCGGGGCTCCTGAATGCACACAGCTTGAAGTAGCACACCATTTGTGATCCTGGAACAAAACGTAAAAAAGACTCTTACTTTACTGCACAAGTACGTGTTTGCGCCTCTGCGCAATCGTCTTTACCTATGGTGCCGGGTGTGCGTTGCACACGGGCGCAGCGGTCCTAGCGGTACTTTGTAACCATTCCGTTTTGACCGCGCGCTTACTAAGGGGCGATAGAGTTATGTTTGCACACGGGCGCTACATGGGCTAGAGACGCCTCTATGTTTGCGTATACTCAAAGCTCGGCTTCTATAGTCCGATCGCTTCACTTAGTAGTCCTCGCCTGCACGGCGGGTATAACGGGGGAGCGGCGGTCGACGTCGACAGGTCACTTCAAAGTTATGACAGACATTTATGTCCAGCCCCGCAATTCTATAGGTACTTAACATGTTTTAAGTTTTAATCTCACCTCACCGTTCATCCACAAATATACCTTGACGCTGCGACTCGTAGATTAAAGCGTAATCAGGGGCGTTATCCCGAATGCGCTTATGTCTCACCTAACCCGCCACGCCTAGCAAAGCTAGACCTCTGCCCCGCTACTCTGCTGTAACTTTTTTTAAGCTCTCCTCAACAACGCTCACCCACAAATATATGTTATGACGCCGCGATTCGTATAGTAACCAAGTAGGTAGAGGTCGTTTCGTTAGCCGTGACGGGAGGAGTGAGGCGCAAAGGGCGTAAGGAATTAGAATAGAATAGCGAAACCCTGATTAGAATAGCGGGCCTGAGGTCTAGTTTCCTTAGGCGTGATGGGTGTGAAATAACATCATTACGGCCTGAGTGTGGTAACTAGTAACGAATGTTGACCCTAACTAGTTGTCTATAATCCACACTAATACGTATGATAAAAAAGGAAAAGTCTGTGAGCGCTTTGTAAGTTTGTATGTAACGGGTAATCTCCGGAACCATCTTATCCGATTTCGAAAAATTGTTCACGTCGGATATTGTGAAATTGCAGCCATGATGTTGAGCTACAATTTCGCTGTAAATAAGCAATTGCGACAATTTTATCAGTGTATGAAAATGTACGGCGCCGTTTCCGAAATCTGCGATGGACGCGTGCGGCCACGCGTACATTACATTGTCGTATCGGCTTGCACGGAGTTGCACCAATGGCCGCTGTACACATTGGACCAAGGTACAGGGCCAGCTCGTTGGGCCAAACGTGTAGAGATCTACTTGGCTGTATGTTGGCAGTTGGCGCCAACACTGGCTGGCCAACCGAATGATCTCCGTGCACAAATCTAAAGGATCCTGGCGCGCCAACTACCAACATTCAGCCTAGGCCCTAGTAGATCTCTCTACTGTGGGCCATTATGCTGGCTCACTACCTTGGCCCAATGTGTAGAGCGGCCAAATAATCAGGTTAAGTAAATAATAACGTCTTCTCACCTATGACCTTCCCCTTCTTGGACTTCCAGCGCGGCTGTGGTCGCGCTTTGCCCGGCTGTGGTCGCACTTTGCCCAGCTGGGTAAACCTCTTCATTGGATTCGTCGTGTCATACCCCAACATTGACATTTCACCGATTGGTAAGTCTTTGTGCATCCTGAAACTGTTCAAGGAATGTAAGACTCTTGGTGCTCGTTATAAATTACTATTTGTTTTTTTTTTACTTTTTTCGAAACGCGATAAGTTAATTGTTATACAAGGGTGCAAAGTTGTATTTTTACCCGCGAGTGTGGAATTGAAACACTAGCAAGCGAAATAATTCTACAGTTGAACCAGGAGCGAAACGAGTGGTTCTAAATTAGAATTGGTAGGTACGAGCCGGGGTTCGAACCCACGACCTCCACATTGAAAGTTACGTGCCTTACCGCTCCGCTACAGAGGCTTTTAACATTTTTAGCCGACTTAAAAAAGGGAGGAGGTTCTCAATTCGACTGTTTTTTTTGTGTGTTTGTTACGCGATAACTCGGTAATTTATGAACCGATTTGAAAAATTATTTATTTGTTTGAAAGCATATACTTCCAGATTGGTCCCGTTGTCACCATAATCCAGTTCTGAGGATGGGATCCATGAGGAATTGAGGGAACTCCTCAAAATATATAAACATATAGCGATTTTAGTATTTTCGGCAATAAACCAAGCATTTGCATTAAGAAAGTAGCATTTGCTGAACTGGAACTGGTGAAGAAGACCACGGATGGTTATCCAAAACTTCAAGTATTTTTTTCTCTAATAATCAACGCATTTGCTCTAGGAAATCAGTTCATGTGGTAAATTGGAAAATAAATGTGGAAATGTTCACGTGGCTTGGCGGAGTACTAAATTGAAGTCGGTTAAAACTTTGTTTTTAAAGTAAATTGTTAACAATTTTCTGCATTAGAGGGCAATTGTTATTATTGGTGCTTCGAAACAGGCCGACAGTACATACCTATGCTCTGGACGTAGGTCGTCTCGTAGCGATTTGATCAGCCTGAACAGCAAAGGGCCCAAGAGTCGTGTCGCCTCCGTGTCGTCGGCGTGAAGCTCCCTCAGCGGCCCCGTGTCTATGTCGTTCACATCCTGATACGAAACACAGGAAATGTTAAGTATCCTTGTGGCTTCGTGTCACTCTACATTGTCTACATTGCTTAGGTAGTGTGTCCATGTTACATTGTAGGTATAATTAAAAAGCCAAGATTCGACTTCTCGGGCGCTTGTCAAAATGTATGGAAATCCATAGCGCTCCCTTGCCGCCTCTGCCGGGTCAGACCCTTTTCCACAAAACGCACCTTCATATGACATTCGTAGATTGTGACGTCACGACCTGCAACCTTTTTCTCTGGCCCTTTTTCACAAAACCCACCTTCATATCAAACGATTGTCATTTACTATGATACTTGCAGATCGTGACGTCACGATCTGCGAGCGTTTTATCTGTCTAACAAGCAATGTTGAAGCTTCGTAACTCTTGAGTTATTGAATGGGATTTGCGTCAATACACCTATACCAATTAACTTACACTAGCTAAGTATAAACATATCTGACCATATTATACTAGCTCTACTTAATATCTTTCCAACCATCTCAAACATCGGATTGGATAAACAGCTATTGCATAATCCGATGGACCTGTTCCTGCAGCGCTACCACGAACTTCGAAAGTCGAAGTTCGTAACACATGCATCCCTGTCACTCGAGTATGGGAGTGCGATAGAGATGGAAATACCCGAACTTCGACCTTATAAGTTCGCGGTAGCGCCGCTGTATCGTATGTCCGAATGCATTTCGGCGAAAAGCCAGTTTTCTCGAAAACCGCAATGTTTTTACAAGCTTTTATTTACTTTCACCTGTCCCGTCTGTAATAAAATCTTTCAAGTTAAATTTGATCCACTTCCCGGTTTCCGATTAAGCTGAAATTTTGCATGCATGTATAAATCGCGTGACAATGTATTATGACGACGTGGAGCTGATCTGATGATGGAGCTGGAAGGTGGCCATAGGAACTCCGTAGGTAATAAAACCAAATGACCCCATCGAGTTTGGGCTCGTTAGAATCGTCTCAATGAGTAGTTGATGACGGTATACAGAAAAGTACAGTCGGCAATAAAAGCTTGTACCAAAAATGATTTTTTTGACAGAAACTATTTTTTTTTAAATTACTAATCACATTTGACCATTATCTCATCACCTGATGGTAAGTGATGATGAAGTCGAGGGTGTGTTACATGCATACATAGATAGTGCCTATTCACTTTCGCCTTTCATTCTTTTTAAACAAGTATCGTGTAGAACCAATTCCGTTATTAGGTTTTTTTTCGTTGATATCAAGTATGAATGCAAAGCGTTAGTTTCCAAAGGCCCCTGCTTCACTCTACCAAAACTTATACCGAATATACCGTAAGGGTATTTTGCTTGTATAAGTATAACCCTTTCCTTCGCCTGTAATATGCTTTTGTTCGATACAATCCTCTAAACTCTAAGCCTAGTCTGGCCAGGGAAAGATGAGCGTAGAAAAGAACGACAAATTTAAAAAAAAACACTGTATAACGCGATAAAATAATAATGATACTTGAACAATTATTATTTTTCTCTAATTCACACAATACAACTCATCAAGCAGAAAGAAGTAAAGTTATATGAGATAAAACTCTTTAACTTCATTCTACTTTATATTTAAGAAGAATAATCAAAACCACAATCTAAAATTGGAATTATGACGTAACACAATAATTGAACTTCTCATGATATTCTTCAATGTGAATAATATTAAGCAGTATCCAATCTATTATGGAAGTTACTTTCTTAGTTTCCATATCAAGTATCAACATTAGGACGTTTTACTAATTTATGACGTTTGACACACTTGACAATGATATTAATGTTGCCATATAAAAACATACATACATTCACGTCTTTATTCCCAAAAGGGGTAGGCAGAGCACATGAAACTTATGTTCCAGCGCCACTTTTATACAGTGGGTATAAAAGATCGACAAAATGTGATATTGCAGTGATAGGTTGCTAGCCCATCGCCCGCAACACACTTCAACCCTGCTCCCTTAGTCGACTTTTACTACACCCACGCCACGGTAAGAAAGGGGGTGATGAAATTCTAACCCGACATCACACGGGCAAAATAAAAAGTTGCCATTTAAAAAAAGGCTTCCCTGGCCAGACTCTATCCGTAGGTATTTGTTCCGCTCCTCTCCACCATAATTACGCTCCTCAAGAACTCTTGTATATTCCCGCAAGAATAACTCCGTTGTGACGTCCAGTCCTAATTAGAGGTACCTAAGTACCTACCTACGGGATATTTTCTTATTATTTTCTGTTAAGGGCCGATTTCGGAGTCGCGCCGAGCGAAGTTTAGGTTTTTAGCGCTACTCTCACAACGATCGAGGGTCGCGCACCGCACACGCACACATGTACGTATGCGTGACGGCACAGTGGGTCGTCGGACATTGACTCGCCAACAAAATTGAAACTGGATTTTGTTACCAAATATAAAAATTGTTATGTCAAATGTATTTCTTCGTAATAACAATACCTAACCGAGCGGCCGCAGCCTACGAGTATGTGGACGGTTGTTTTGTTTGGCCGAACGGCTTAGGCGAGGGCGATTTTTGCCCTATAAATATCGAACTCGCTCACAAAATTTCACGAGAATCTGTTGAGAGATGCGACCTATAGCGGGGCCTGCCGGACAGCCGGACAACCGGACATACGAAAGCATTTTTGCCCTATAGTTAAATATCGAACTCTCTACGCCGTAGTCCCTTTCCGCTACATACGAGAGAACTCACGGGATCGGCTACGAGCGTAGCGGGTAGCGATTCTTGGCAGTGAATGGATTAACCCTTTCACCGCCACATGGCCGACAACGCAAAATCGAGACTACGACGCCAGAGACGGCGCTGGCCGACAAACATTTTTTGATGAATACCTATTGAAAAACAGCCCATTTTTATGGTGGCGTTATTTCTTTACCCATTTTAATTTTACCCCCGTGGCGTTAGTGGTATAGCGTATTTCTTTGACGTCGGGCGGTGAAAAGGTTAAGCGTAATCATTTGTTTTGACATTTAGAGCCAGTAATAACAATAATAAGAAGTGGTACTCAAAGTAATAAACTTTTGGAGGACATTTCTCATTGCTTGCTGGTTTTTGATTAGAATGTTTCGTTCTTTTACGCAGGATGTCAAATCGCGTCATAATTAAGATTTGATATTGGTACTGCCGCAGACGCGAATTCGCGTCACCGTGGATAAAGTAGAGATTTGGAGCGTTGGCAATGAATGAGTTAACGCATCAGATTAAAATGAAATTAACATTGGTCTCACACCATATACATTATGTACAAAACCAATTACAGACAACGTTACATATCCTAAAGTATTTATATGTATCCTTAGTCGAATCAATAATTGGTTATGCTCTTGACTGCTATGGATTAACGACTAAAACTAACATAAACAAATTAGAATGTATGCAAGTACGATTCCTAAAACTGTTAGTTAATAATAAAACTAAAGATAAAAATAAAAAAGATTATAGAAACTTGTTCAAAATTTGTAATATTCTACCAGTGAGCTTTAAGCATAAATATTTATTAGTATTAAATAATCATGGCAGTCATGAGCACACCCAATTACAATTACACCGTAATGATGTTTGTGAAACCAGGTCGATGTCGGCGGGCAAGTTTGTCGTGCCGAGGGTCACTAATTACTCGTACTACGGCGGTAGGTGTCTCCGGAAACGCCTACCCTATATACTCAACAGCCTGCCCTCTGACATCAGGCAGGAAGCCAATAATGCTTGTCTTGGTAAAAAGGTGACAAGGTAACTTGTCAAACACAAAATAAAATAATTTATTGTACGTGTAGACCGTAGTACCTATAGATAAATATTATAAATAGAAGAGAGTAGAGACTTTGCGGGACCCTGTACTTGTTTATGTTGTATTATCGTTTCTTTCTTAATAAATAAATAAATAAATGAACGTTACATATTGTCAAATGTACCTTGTAAGCGAATTCTGCGTCCAGGTCAGGGGCTAACTCGTCGTACAACTCGACAGCCGCAGCCGCCGCCAGCAGCACCCACACTGCACCCAGACGACTGTGGCACATCATTCTGAAACACATTTGGGAATAAAGTGTTTCATCATCATCATTTCCAGCCCGCAATCGCCCACTTCTTCTGCTGCTGCATCTTATCTTATCTTATCTAGATGAGGGCCCTTTCGGATACACTTCGACCCAATGGGATCTTTTGTGCATTTGCCCTCTCCTTTATGCCTACTCCCAAGCTCGCTCCATCATTTCCACGTGATGCAGCTCAGCGGAAGCAATTTGAATTCCTTTGGTGGATAGCCGTTACCAAAGTAATTCATTCTTTGTCTGGTAAGGGCGTGACAGTCACACAATAAGTGTTCCATAGTCTCAACCTCCTCGCCACACATTCTGCAGTCTAAACTATCCGATAGTCCCATCTTGGCCACGAGATCCTTGACCCCGAAGTGACCTGTAAACACCCCAGATATGATTCTGAGGTGCTTCCTACTGGATTCCCAGAGTTTGTTAGTCCAGCCCGAGTCCACTCCTTCTATGAAGAGCTTAGAGTGCCTTAAGCCCGCCTCCTCCTCTAGTGTTGGTGTTTGGTTTTCCCACAAATGGTTCTGGAGTGATTTGTAGACCCCCTACTACTGCTGAGCATAGGCCTCTCTTCGAGCACGCCACCCGTCCCTATCCTGAGCTAATCTTATCTGGAAGTGACCCGCGATCTTCCTAATATCCTCCACCCATCGAGCTGTTTCTGCGATATAAATATTGATGGGCCTTGCCTTCCCGTGTTGTGCAGGGACCACTCCATAATAAGTTCGCGTAACTCATTCAACGCCATAATGTCCCACATACGATAGTGGTAGCGGTACACCCCGTAATTCAGTAATATGCGGCAAATGGTGTAAAAGTTTTGAAAATCGGTACGATTGATCTTTAGGCCAAACGAATCAATTTGACCCGTAGCCCGACAAAAAAAAAACGAAAAAGGAGAGGAGTTACATCGACATATTTTTTGGAAAAAAAAAGTGTTTCTGAAACCTATTGAGTGTAGTACCTTATGAAAGGGCTTACTAAGCCGATTCTAAAAATATATCACATCATTAAATTTCAGCCATTTTTGTTAAATTAAAACAAAAACATTTTTTGAAACCTACCAAGTTTGGGCTCATCATCAAAAACTGTTTTTTCTTTAAAATGGCGTTCTTGTTTTTTTTTTAGGTTGCTATTTAAATGTAAACGGTTTTTTCGAAGCATTGAAGAGCTGGATGCGGGTGGCGCAGAAACAGTCATTTTGGCACTTTTTGGGGGAGGCCTATGTCCAGCAGTAGACGTCTTTCGGCTGATATAATGACGATGATGATGATTTAAGAGTTCTGCTATATATATAAAATTGATAAAACATGATTTTCGAAAAATAATGGAGTTAAAAGGTTTGCGACTTTATGATCCCACCAAAAACATTACATGTAAAGTGATGCCAAGACTCCATAGCTCATACAGCTTTCAGCGTGAAAAAGATATCAGATCGCAATTAGCGCCAAGCTTCCTATTCCACACGGCGTAACTCTACCACTACCACGCTCTACAAATTCTACATCTTGGCTAAAAAGTATAGCTTTGTTGGGCACATCCCGGTCGCCGCATAGACTATCACGCCGAATGAATTTATGATGATACTAGCTTCCGCCCGCGTCTTCGTCTGCGTGGACCCGGGATAGAAACTATCCTATATTTGAATCCAGGTTATAAACTATCTTCGTGCAAAATTTCATCTAAATCGATTGAGCCGTTTAAGCGTGATTGAGTAACAAACATCTAAACATCCAAACTTTCGCATTTATAATATAACTAGCTTCCGCCCGCGACTTCGTCTGCGTGGACTCGGGATAAAAACTATCCTATATTTTAATCCAGGCTATAAACTATCTTCGTTCAAAATTGCATTCAAATTCAGTTCAGCCGTTTAAGCGTGATTGAGTAACAAACATCCAAACATCTAAACTTTCGCATTTATAATATTAGTAGGATTATTGTCTTGTATGTGGTCCGATCATCACTCCGATCAGTAGGACGACGTGGAATTACAATTCCGTGTAGTCCGATTAATCGGACCACCAGGAAAAAAAGTTCACGTGGTCCTACCAGTCGGACGAAGCAGAGAGATCAGACTGCGAAGTGCAATGTACGTCACCAGGCACGGCTATACTGAAGAACCAGCGTAAAATGAGACGCTATATCGATTTTATTTACTTTAATTTGTAAATATAATTGAAACCATTAAAGCTAGCGTCATGTTGATAATTTTCCCTCCGTCTATACATACAATTTCCGTTATGCATGTGTATTTTCAAGTCTTAGTTGGCTATAGCTTTTAAAATAGAGCTGGGGACAGCACTGTATGAAAAAATGTTACTTTGGTCATATTTTACAATTGTAATAGCTATCGTAAAAAGAACTCAAAATGTGTATACCGTCTCAAAATTTTACGAGCTTTCGAATGATACCCCACACGTTCCTCACAATCCAAAAAACAAATTGCGATACCCCTCAAACTGCCCCATTTATTGGGGTTTACACCTTTTTGACTTTATTTATGTAATTAGGCCATTTTCTATATCTATACCAAATTTCAGCTTCCTATGTCAAACGGTCTTCGAGAAAACTGGCTGTGACAGACGGATAGCCTCCGAGTGATCGCATAAGTGTTCCGTTGGACCAATTTTGGTATGGAACACTAAAATGATCGACAAAATGTTATATTGCAGTGATAGGTTGCTAGCCCATCGCCCACAACACACTTCAACCCCTTTTTTTTAATTTATAGCAGCCACAGTACTTCGCAACTCCAACCCGTCTTTTTTGGTTCTTTCGTGGTGTTCTCCTCTCCATGCCGCATTCTCTCAACGGGGATTTTCGGAAAAAAATGTGAGCAGGTTCAATGTTCATATAGATTTCTCTTGTTGACTCAGTTTTTCATAACGAGTAAAAAACAATTGAAAAAGAGAGGGGCTCTTGAGTTCTACAGCTGATAGAGCCACTAATCATTAGTTTAAATTTCCGTCCAACCCAATTGACAAGTAGGTATAATAAGACTCGACCATGGTCTGTTACAGGCGACAGATTTTAATTTCGCGCCCATGCAAATGTCTAAAAGGTCAGGACGTGACCCTTAGTTGCCATCTTCACCATGTGATGTGCCAAAGTTAGGCGGATGTCACACTGCGCCGGATCTCCGGACGGAGGTGCAGATCTGCATACAAATTTCGCCAGACGGACCCAGTGCGTCGTTTATATACAAACTGAGGTAGGAATAATTCCGGCTACTTAGAACCTTTGGGGCAGATGCTTCGAGTCAACTTTGTTTAGGTTAGTAGTCAGCTGTGTAAAGTAATAGGCACTTAATTAGGATTAGGATAAAATGAATGACCCGCTGTCACAAATAGTAAAAGAAAGAAACAAAAAACATAGTTGAAATAAAAAGTATATAACTCAAAGCATTTTGTCACGGAACGGTTTACATCTCAGCATAAGATATAGCACTCCTTGGGGAGGCCTATGTCCAGCAGTGGACGTCTTTCGGCCGATATGATAATGATAAGAAAATAATGTAAAGTCCTGCAAATACGTCCTCTTAATAAGATTGAGTATTACCTACCTACTCAATTTGGGCGGTTAAACAAAGAACGTCTGATATTTGATAAGATGCTATTTTATAAGTGTGCAATCTAGGGCTTTCTTTAAATACTACCCGTACTTAACACGCTCGATATGTCAAAAGCAATTGACTGCGTTGTATATGATATAATGTTGCAACAGTTAGAGCATATCGGTATAAGGGGAAATGCCCAAAAATTATTTCAAACTTACTTATGTGATAGAAAACAGGCTCTACAAATAGATTGCTACAACCATAAAAATAAAACGATAGAGCAAGTCTTGTCGTGCTACGAGGAAGTGGTAGTTGGAGTTCCACAAGGAAGCGTGCTTGGTCCGCTTTTGTTGCTTTTATATTTGAATGATTTTTCTCGTGTCACTAATAAATCTTGTGTACTGTTTGCTGATGATGCGACAATATTTTTTTCGTGTGATCGTTCAAAAGCTTCCAGCCTTTATGAGGTTATAAGCACTACCTTAACTCTAATAATAAATTGGCTCATTTCATTAAATCTTAAATTGAACCTGAGCAAAACCCAGCTCATTCAATTTAGAATTATAGAACCGCTCGCATCTCTTTGAATGTATCAGAAGCTGGGACTACCATAAAGGAAGTCAGAGATGTGACATTTTTGGGAGTTCATGTGATTCACGTCTAAATTGGAAGGTTCACATCGAACATATAAATAAGAGAAGTGCCAGAAATTGTTACGCATTGTCCATATTATCCGAAACTTGCTCTGAAAGTATAGTAGTTAGTGCTTACTACGGAAATGTGTATCCTTTTTTGACGTACGGAGTCATTTTCTGGGGGAATTCTGTAGATGTGAATAAAACATTCATCCTCCAGAAAAGTTTACCGTATGAACGTTAGAGACTCCCTAAGACAAGTTTTTCGAGAGAAGCGGTTTCTCACATTAACAGGGATCTACATTTTGGAGGTTAGCTTGTTTGTAAAAAAACTACCAAATTATTTTACAACACTGTCATCTATGTAGTGATCTGAGAGCACAGTATAAATATAATATTAGATTGCCGAAAGTTTGTACTTCTATATACAAAAAGAGCACATTTATAATGGCAATCCGTGTATTTAATCACCTCCCGCCCGACATAAAAGCTCTGGAGGGAAACGGTTTTAAAGTAGATTCAAAAAATTGGCTCATACATAAAGCATTTTATAATTTAAACGAGTTTTATGCATGTTAAGTATTTGGTCTTGCCTATTAACACTACTGTGGTTAGTTTATACTTAAGCCAAAAACCTTTTATAAATTAAAATAAGTATTGCATGACTGAATCAGGTAACTGTTGGAACTATTTTGTCATCACTACCTAGCTATGTAACACAGTTTGCAATAAATCATTCTTATTCTTATATTAAAAATTTGAGACAAAGACGGACCTCGCTGGCGGCAGCCGAAACGCTTCATACTAATTGACTTAAAAGTATGACGTCACAATTAGCTTTTTTGTACTAATCGTTGTATGGAAAATCAAGTGAATTGCATTTTCGGTCGCGAAATACTGCGTTTAGGTCTCGTACAATTTTGTTTCTATAAGAGCGTAAGGATTCTATTGGTAGGTTGACTAAGGGTGAGTTGCACCAAAACGTCTGTAATCGTAAGCGTGTTCGTTAAAATCTGAATGTATGGAAAGTTTGACAAGTTTCTATGGAATGACAGCTGCCCGCGCCATATTTAACGTTGGTCGGTGTGTAATCGTAAGTTGTGCAACCCACCCTAAATGTCAACTCTTGGACAGTAAAAAAATGCATTTTTAATCTAAACTTTCTAGGTCCATGGGGCCGATTTTTGACTTTCGAGCGCTCGAAAATTAAATAAAAGTAAATGCTATTGTAGTGTCATAATCACAGGCACTTACTTTCTACCGATAGAATTGAAAACGAGTGGTCAATACCGCACGTTTTTAAATTTTCTGTCGTCATTTCTAAATAGCATTTCATAATATTTGTCAGTTTTCGAGTGAAAGAGTCGAGCGCTCGAAAGTCAAAAATCGGTTCCCATATCTTTTTATGATTTTAATTATATTTTTAATTTATTATTTTTACAATAATTTGATGGTTTACTATCCATATAAGTACTACTAAGTACTACTAAGTTATCAATTTTAACATCACGCAACTAACCTTTTGCAGATTTGGACCACGCGCAGATATTATTGCTATCCGTGGTAAGTAAGTAGATACTAGTATATTGCGGTCGAGGTGAGCGTGATATAAAGAGCCTAGGATGTAATTATCAAAGCTCATGCGTATTATCATAATATATGATTCTTTTCAACACATTTGCGAGGAAAACATGCTTTTAATAAGACGATTATAGGCTTCTAAGTTATTTTCTTTAGTTATTGATGGAAACAGTTTTTTACACACAAACGTAAAGCAATGTTGACCATTTTGTACTTATTTGAAACAATAAACTGTATTATGCATAGAGCCTAGAAGACCTAGAGAAGCATAGAGTCACTATTCGAGTTTGGCCTTTTCATTTCGAAGTGTTTGTAGCACGTGGCTAAACAATTGCCTTGAACGTTGGACCGATGGGTCTTAAGTATGTGATACACGGTTGCCAACACGCCCCTCCGACCGAGCGACCTTGGTCCGTACCGACCGTGTAGACAGTAGTTTGCAACAAAATTTCATACTACAGCGGTCGGTGCCGACCAGTGTCGCTCGGTCGGACGGGAGTGTTGGCAACCGTGTAGCAGACACTTAAAGATCAATTCCGTTCTAATAAAATATACCTTAGGCAGCGAACGCAAAAACCATAGAATGCGAGCAACTTACTTATTTTATACCAAAACCCGGTATGCGCATTTTCGAACTAAACGGCTGCCTGGCATCGTTTTGACACGCCGCCCTCACCCCCGCATAATTGCTATGGTACAATCGACAACACAGCTAACTGACCATCGGTGCACCTTAAGTACATTGTAATAAGGTTCTATATAACCTGTGTTTATATAGAACCTTATTACAATGTACTTAAGGTGCACCGATGGTCAGTTAACAGTGTTGTCGTTTGTACCCATTATGTGCGGCCATTTTGCGGCGTTACTTAGACTTCTCTGCCGTAATTCTTAAAAAGGAAGTCATCTCTACAATCTACCAGAAGACTTAGGCTTCGTCTCAAATTATATTGAGAAATCGTCAGTAACGATGCGCCACCCCATACTAAATTAATCCTACAATACAGGGTGGACCATAAGTCTTTTTACATTTCAAACTAAAATAAAATGAAAACTAATTATATCAGATGAAAACGGTTTATTAATTATGAAAACCCATGAATAGGGTTTTTTTTTTTAAATTACGTCATCCATATGTGATCCTTCATTATGTTGGCATTGCCGTAACCTGGAGCGAAAATTTTCAGTGACGGCCTGACAAGTGTTCCGAGAAATGTTTTGCATTTCCTCGCGAATACGTTGCTTCAATTGTTCAACAGACACTGGGTTGGTCTCAAAAACTTTACTTTTAAGGTATCCCCAAAGAAAAAAATCCATTGGGGACAGGTCCGGGCTGCGAGGAGGCCAGTTAATGTCACCTCTTTTGGATATGACTTTTTGGCCGAAAATTTCTCTAACTGCACTCAATGAGTTATTGGAGGTGTGACATGTTGCCCCGCCTTGCTGAAACCACGATTGTTGATTAAAACCATCAAAATCCTGTAGCGTAGGAGCAAAAAAGTTTTGTAACATGACAATATACCGCTCTGTATTCACTGTAACACTGCGTCCTCTTTGATCTTCAACGAAGTAGGGTCCAATAATGCCTCTTGCTGACAAAGCTGCCCATACAGTAACCTTAGGTTAATGCAGGGGTTTTTGATGCTTCAATTTCGGATTGGTTTCACTCCATACAATTTTGCCTGTTGACATCCCCGTTTAGGTGGAAGTGTGCCTCGTCTGAGAAAAAAATGTTGGTAAAGCTGGTAAACCTCTAGCATTTCGTTGGCCAACTGCAGCCTGCTAGCGTGATCTTGAGGCTTTCATGCCTGTACCATTTGGATTTTGTACGGATGAAAACGTAAATCTTTATGAAGAATGCGGATTAAAGATGTTCTGGGCACATTTAAGACGCTAGACCGCTTTCGAGTAGAGAGCCTGGGTTGTTCACGAACAGACGCTCTTACACGTTCCATATTTTCGGGATCTCTTGATGTCCTAGGTCGGCCGGATCGTGGTTGTTTTAACATTGAACCTGTCTCTTCAAATTTCTTTACCCAACTTTTAATCAATTGAATCGATGGAGCTTACATCATTACGCTTACATAAAAGTGTTTATGCCGTATATTGTAATGATAGCAATATTTTCGTTGCGATAATGTTAAAGAATCGTTATTTTTATAATACTCGCGTACGCAGAACGCACGTTGTACTCCGGTGAAGGACGCCATGGCACTAAATTCCCATAGGCCGCTCTTGCATTTCGTAACCCCGCCGCCTTACCCCGCCAGCGCTCCCCGACGCAGCTACCGATTCAAAAGTTAACGGACTTTTGGTCCACCCTGTATTATAAATGCGAAAGTTTAGATGTTTGGATGTTTGTTACTCAATCACGCTTAAACGGCTGAACCGATTTGAATGAAATTTTGCACGAAGATAGTTTATAGCCTGGATTAAAATATAGGATAGTTTTTATCCCGAGTCCACGCAGACGAAGTCGCGGGCGGAAGCTAGTAATTTATAATTTCGTTAGCAGCGTTACTGCTTAATACAAAATTAATTTTAAGGAACGCCATATGTTTGTGTATGCGCTACTTCCGACACGGGGCCCGCTCCGCCGAAGGCCCCGCTCGTCCTCAAACGCGGCCTTACGCTGTTACCTGCAATTGTTACGTTTTCCTTTTATCTATTTTTCTTTGAAGCGCTAAAATGTTTACAAAGCCTTCTGAAAGCGCTCGTTCACTACATTTCCCAGGCTTGGTATTTGTTTTGCAAATCTATCTACTGTCCAAGGTGGAAGATTCCAATTCAAATAACAGTTTTATAAAAATTAGGCCACAAAAAATATTTTAGTCACAACCATTTTTTTTTTAATGATATAGGAGGCAAACGAGCAGTCGAATCACCTGATGGTAAGCGATAATCGACGCTCATGGACACTTACAACACCAGAAGAGTTGTAGGTGCGTTGCCGGCCTTTAAGATGGGAGTACGCTCTTTTCTTGAAGGCTTGAAGGTTGTAACGGTCCGGAAATACCGCAGGCGACAATTCATTCCAGAGTTTGGCTGTGCGAGGCAGAAAGTTTCAGAAGAAACGCACAGTTGAGGACTGCCAACCATCTACGTGGTGAGAATGGAAAAGCTGTCGCGTAGGGCGATGGCGGAAGGAAGTGGCGGGGATTAATCCGAACAATTCTTCAGAACACTCCCCATTGTGCATGCGGTAGAAAATGCAAAGCGAGGCTACATCTCTACGCAGTGCTAAGGGATCAAGCCGACAATTCGAATCACTCTCCGTTGAATGCGGTCTAGAGGGAGGAGTTGGTACTGAGGAGCCCCTGCCCACAGATGACAACAGTATTCCATATGTGGACGGACCTGCGCCTTATAGAGCTGTAGGCGGTGAGCCGGCGTGAAATACTGTCTCGATCTGTTGAGCACACCGAGCTTCATCAAGGCTAATTTGGCCTTACCCTCCAAGTGGCCGCGGAACTGGGCTTCTTTCGAAATGTCGACGCCAAGGATACCGATGCTGGCTGTGGCTGCTAGGGGAGTGCTCTCAAATCGTGGAGATGCCGGAAACACTAACTTTTTTGCGGTAAATGCACAAAATTGTGTCTTCGTGGGGTTAAAACGGACTAGATTAAGTCGGCCCCATTCTGAGACTTCTTTTAGGGAAGACTCAATTTCAGACACAAGTTTGTTTCGACTCTCAATGACGTTTTCCCGAGAAATATTGGCACGGCCGGTGTAAAAGGCATTACCCGTACTATCATCCGCATAACAATGAATGCCGCTGATTTGCAACATGTCATTAATATGCAGGAGGAACAGCGTGGGTGATAGCACACAGCCTTGGAGGACACCAGCATTTACAGACATGGAGTCAGAGCATTCACCGTCGACTACGACCTTTATGCTTTATACCATTACCATACCTTTGATGCGCCTATTTACATTAAACCATTAGACCAAAATGACAACCATGCGTCATGCCCGCTAGGCCCGCTGTGTACTGAAATAAAAAACCGCCCGAGTGCGAGTCTGACTCGCGCACCGAGGGTTCCATACAAAATTTCATACAATATACCCGTCTTTCCCCGCTTCTTAAGAATCTGCAGTAAGCTCGGCCGAATTTCACCTTCCCATACAAACGTGGTTATGCTCTCATTTTAAAACTACGTGTTGGATTGTGACGAAACTTTGCATATACAATGACATGAGGTATATCTATGTATGTAATTAGTTTATATGTTTCTAGTTTATAAAACAAACGAAATACAGCAAAAACAAGTTTTGTATGAAAAACTTAAATTCGCTGTATTTTTATAACTATTGTATCTGAAGCTACATAAAGTAATTGCAGACATAGATAAACCTCACGTCATTGTATATGCAAAGTTTCGTTACAACACGTAGTTTTAAAATGAGAGCGTAACCACGTTTGTATGGAGAATCGAGCTTACTGCGAACTCTTTTATGGAAAAATCTTTTCAACGCGTAAGTAGCAGAAGTTACCTTCTTGAGTACAGCGCCATTTATCGGTGCATTTTGTTAGGAAGTCAGTAAGCATGTATGTTAGGTTTTTAGTGATAATTCTTTATGACGTATACCGATTTCAATATACCTACCGGGCGGAAAGATGGAATGCCACATGGATGGCAACTACCTTAAATATTGTAAATAGCACATTCTGTGTACAGGAGACTTTCCTTTGTTTTTAAAAACAATAAATTCTGCATTTATGGATTTATGAAAAATCGCTTGCGTCAGTCGGGAATCGAACCGGTCAAATGTGTCAAAAAAGAACGTGCCGTATTCTTTCAATCTGGAAAGGGTTACTTTTTCTCTATATAAGGTTCATTTTTCTCTGAATAACAAATACAATTAAAATAACGGAAGGCCATGAAAGGCATTCGATCTTTCCGCCCGGTATTTTATTTTATTTGAAATAAGCTATTTTCAGAATAATGGTTATTTTAAAATATAAATAAAACTTCACAAAGTTAGTTATTTATCGAAACTTGTCCAAAAAGTCGTTCCCGAATAGTGTTGCATCTCGTTTTCTCGTGCGCGGAATGCCGGGGTCCCACGACCTGATTTCTCACAGGTCAGACCGCGCCAGGCCAGAACGACAGGCCGCGGGAATCGTCGCATCGCATCCGATGAGGCCTGCGGTGGCCTGTCGTCGCCGGTCCTATCCATCGGGAGTAGGTAAGTTCACAGGCGCGGCGCGACGGCGCCTGTTGCGGCCGAGCCGTGGGACCCCGGCTTGGGCACGGGTACAGGCATCCACGGCGTGGCACGATCCTGCCTGGCCTGTGATAACCCGCGCCGTGGGACCCCGCCAGAAGACGTAAGCATGTCTCTTACAAGGGGCCGTGGTTTTCTCGAATCAACTCAAATCAAGGCATCCCCTTCCCCCGTAACATAATTTTATTGAGTTTGTGTTTTGATACGGTGCAGCGGAAGATGGGTATTAACACTAACAGCCTATATATACGAGATTGGCTTCAGGATCGGTTGATTCTGATTAAGTATATATTGATTGTCAATTATTGGATGTTATTTCGATGGTTATTCATATTCGGGTATTATTTAACAAATAAATACGCGTATACTCAGATTATTCCACCATGTAAGGCAGATAAGTATAAGTAGATACCAAATTGATCTGCTTCAATAGACTCGCATACTTGTCTCACTAATTAAATGTTGATAGTACCTATTACATATATTCTGTGCGTCATTTATTCAGAAGAGGATTACAGAACTAATTATGCGAACGTATTCACCGGATAATATAACTAGGACCTTCAGATCTATAAGTATACTTTATTACTTTGGAATAAGGTCTGAAGTAGTTTGTATCGCAGCTTTTCCCCAAAGTATTTGGTTAGGTTTGGTTTCGACTCTGGTGACGAAACAATGCATTATAAGCGAGTTAGCTCTTTAAGAGAGTAATGATATGTCATTACTACAGGGTGACATTAGGAGATACTTGGTCTTGATGAAGGAGGAGATCAGGCTTAAAAGTGTACTTTTCCGGCTATTTCGAGACCGGTTATTCGTCACCCAAAATAAACGCTCGTGTCGCCGTCTTAACGTGTTATAAGTTTTGTTATTGATAAGAGTATCGTGATATGTACTCGTATGTTAGTATGTAATGTAATGTATTTGTAAAATTGGGCCTTATTGCCTGAGACTGTGAGAGCTCTGCGAGCTGTAGAAGGCGCTTGCCTTAAAAACAGTTTATTTTTATTTTTAAGAGTCCGCAGTAAGCTCGATTCTCCATACAAACATAGTTACGCTCTCATTTTAAAACTACGTCTTGGATTATGTAGCTTCAGATACCACAGTAAATAAAACAGCGAATTTAAGTTTTTCATACAAAACTTGTTTTTGCTGTATTTCGTTTGTTTTACAAACTGGAACTATATAAACTAATTACAGACATGCATATACCTCATGAAATTGTATATACAAAGTTTCGTCGCAATCCAACACGTAGTTTTAAAATGAGAGCGTAACTAGAAATAAATTCGGCCGAGCTTACTGCGGACTCTTAAATGGTGAATATAAATCTCTATAATAAACCTGCTCCCAATTTTTTTTCGAGAATCGTTTGAGAATTGCGACCTGTAGAGGAGAACAGTCGAACAGACACTCTGGACACTGGACACCGGACACAGGACAGGCAAACTATTTTCTGCCCAAGCTGGAGCATAGAACTTCGCGTTCGCTTCGCTCCCTCGTTCGGAAAATCCCCTTTCTGACCAGGGGGAGATGTCTTTTGTACAGGAGGTAATAAAGAAAGCCTCCGATGCATGTTTATCGCCCTTGCGTTCGGCTCGAACGTCGCATCCCTCCGATCGTTGTTTTTCTGCTCTAGTAGTAATGTAGGTACTATTTTATGACGTTCTTCCCCAAATAGACTAAACCGTTCGACCGTTGGGCGTCACTAGGTGGGTGGCGATGCTATCTGTCCCATTATTCCTGACAACCGATAACAAATACCATTGTAAGGGGAATGGGCTGTAAAACGATTCTCGTATTGAGAGCTTAACAAGAGGTCAGTATTAAAGAAGAACTAAAGTTATCCTCATCAGGAGCAAAAACAAAAAATAAAAAATACTAATCCGCATGTTGTCTCCCGCTGTTTATATCAAGCTAAAGTTTCATGATAAATAGGTAGGTTTTTTTATTGTATTGTAAACCTAGGACTAGTTCAGATCAAACTCAAACTCAAAATATTTATTGCACACATAATATTATCATAGAATGGGGTTCAACCCAACGAGTACCAGGCAGGATACACATGGGCTCTAACTCGCGATCGTATCTTTCGTTAAAAAAATCTTTTTTTATTTAAAAAAATCTGGATTGACAATAAAATGTAGACACCTATTGAATCCGCTCATAAAATTTCACGAGAATCGGTTGAGAATTGCGACCTGTAGAGAATAGCCGGACATACGAAACAATTTTTGCCCAAACTGAAGCGGAAAACTTCGTTCGTTCGTTATAATCTCCCCTAGTTATCCTGAATTTTCAATTGTTTAAAATGTTGTCCCATTAGAACATTACTACAGAGGCCGGGAAGTAAGGGGTTGCCGGTCGAGTACGGCCGAGCGTAGCGAAGTGGATAGTTATGAGGCTGGCAACCCCTTTTCACGCCGAGATAAGTAGTGCTTTTCTCAAACATGCAATGAAATAAATAAAAAAAAATCAAGAAATCAAACTTAAATTTTCATGGCTGAAGGCCGTCATCCTGTGCCACAAATTGTGCAATGGAAATTAAAAAAGACCATCTTGCAGGCCTAGGCCTCCAATTTTATATGAAATGCCATTACGGATCTCTCGTCTCGCTGCGCCCGAAACGTGACACTTCGAAGCCCATTATGAAGAACACAACGTCAATATTTAATTGCAAGTTTGAGAAAAGTTTCTATAAACACGAAACCGGCAGGCGGATATTGCCAAATGGCATATTCCTACCACATGTCACAGTAATGAGGTTTTAATTAAAATGACATCGAGCGCCATCGCGAGATTTTAGAGGACATTCAAATTGAGTTTGCTAATTTTGTTTGTTGGTTTATAATTTCCTGTAAATTATTAATGACTTTTCGGGAAATCGAAAAACACAACCCCTGTGTGTTTTTAATATAAATATACCTCTAACATAACTTAAAAATTAGTCTAAAAAGGCGGAAAATTGTAAGCTAAAGGTCCCAATACTCGACACAATTAATGCCTAATATTGAAACCTCAACAGTAGTGAATATTACTTAGATATTCAACAGTGTTCAAATAGTCAAATACACATACCTACAACAACAATATTTTTCACAAACAATGCCTATAGCCCCCATCACTAGTACATGGAAATACCATCGATAATTGAGTGTATCGATATCGGAACTCCTTACCTGTCATAAAGTTTTGCCCTTTAAATTCCGATGTCTTAGAATAACAGATATATTTATTATGCCTTTGTATGTCTTATAATGTCTGTAACTTGTTTTTTTGAGCCTCATAATAAATAAAATAAATAAATACATATATATCCGTTACATAGAAAAATAACAGCTATTATAAATTTGTAATGTTTTCCATAAGTTGTCAGTTCATTGACTGAACTACTCCATTTAAATTTTGTAATATAGCTGGAGTAAAACAATAACCTGTGGTCAATAGTTAAGGGCTTCCGTACTTATAAAAATGTTATGATTGCATGAAATAAGAATAACTTAAGAGGAGATACTGTCTATGCGGATTAAGAGTCCAACCAAAAATTTGGGGTGAAAACTTTGGCAATATCCGCAGAAGAGACGCGAACCTAAATCTCTGTACGATCCAAAAACATAAAGGGTCATTACGCTGGTTACGCGACCACCTTCGTTTAGCGACCACCTGAAGGAGAAGGTTTTTCTATTGAAGATAACACCAATTCTACAGACCCTATTGAGACAATTAGTTGTACATGCGTTTTTTTGTTGTTTTAGAATAGAAATCTACTAAAAAACCGAGAAAATATCCTTTCAGTTCACCAACTCAGCTAAGTGGTCGCCAACCGGCACATAAAATTAGGTGGTCGCTAACCGGCGAAATGACCCAACATATTATATCTTAAAAAATATTTTACTATCTGATACATACAAGCATAAGAGTTGGGCGTTCGTTTTCGGTCATTTATGCTATAGGCTATTTTTATAAAGTACCCAACATTGTATCGCTTCAAAACCTTTTTATCCCAACCACTCAAGCTTAAACAAGGAAATATTATTCCCAATAAAATGTCACCGAGGCTCAATATCGTGAAGCATGCCGCTCGTTACCAGGCAGCTCAGTTGTTTAACAAACTGCCAATTGAATTTAAATCAATTACAAACTCGCGTATTCAATGCAAGGCTCAAAGCTTTCCTCCTGAGGATGTCTTATTACAGTGTAGTTGACTTCGTAAACGACAAAGACCTTTAAAAATAATACAAATACTCTTTATTGCCCACCTCACACAAACAAAGCAGTTAGAAAGAGAAACAATACAATAACATGTAAGTAACGTGTAGTAACATGTACATAATGTTCATCACAATAGTTTATAAGAGTGTCTAGTTATAGTTTTTGTTATAATTAATTTTAATTAGTAATTGTACACATGTTTGTTAAATTGACATAACTACTCATAATAATGTAAATTGTAAACTCGACTTTTCATCCTTTTTTGTGTATTTAATATTATAAATCTTTATGAAATGAAATGAAATGAAACATAATGGCTTAAAGCGCGGTTCATAGGTGTTCGTTCGTTCCGAATGGGAATCACCAGGAGTGGGTCGGCACTAACATATGAACAAAAGTCATGAATGATTAATTTAGTAGTATGAACCTGATACATTGCGATTAGTGAGCTCGGTACGGTGGCAAAACAAGTGTGAGAGATTTAGTGCCATTCATCATAATTTTTCATCCGGTGGTGTATTACGCCTACAGATGGTGTGGATTTATTTTATCAACAATAGATTTAACGGAGATTAGCAGCTTCCCGGAAAAAATACTGTCATGTCAATTCGTTAATTGCAAACCATTTTCGTTGGGCAGCCGTGTTAAATTGTTTGCCAATCGCAATATCAACATTTATTACAGGATGGACTCTTCTACATCAAAGCTTGTCTGATCCCCACCAGGATCTCCCAAGAAAATCCAAGTAGTCTATCTTTTTTAAACAAACATACAAACATACATGGTATGGTTTATTGAACAGACAGGATATGACTAATGCGGCCTTTAGACGTGGCTAAATGCAGTGCACTAGGGGCTGTCCATATATTACGTCATTTCAAATAGGGGGGTCTGACCATTGGATGACGATAGGTAGGTTTTAATGGACCCTTCAATTCAAGGAATTAACAGGATGATAAAAGTGGCGGGGGTCAAAAATCTACCAAAAACGATGACGTAATATATGGACAAGCCCTAACTGTAACCACACTCACTGATTAGAGCGAGATCGGTTATCTCCTCTCCCCCAGTTAGTACACAGCATTAAGCCAGGTCTAAAGGCTGCTTGGCCGACTACTTGACGGACTTTTTTGGAATGATAGACTTAAATTTAGACAAACGAGAAGAAAAACAGCTGACTAACATGACCTTACTTCTAGAACAAGCAATGGATGGTGAATTGTTATTGTCAGGTGACAATTGTCAAGTTGGTGAAACAGGGGCCAGATCGTACAATAGTTTTATAAAATGTCGGTCGTATAATGAACCAGTACCGAATCATTCTTAAAATCAAGTTGACCTTTTACATTCTATTCCACTTTGCGGACGGAAAAGTCGTCAGTTTGCGTCCGTAATGGTCTAATCATCCCCGTTAGGATGATCCCCATTTGTTTAATTGCTCGTGAAGAAAGATCGGAATTAACTTTTGTTTATTTGCGGCGTGTTTGCGGCGATAGTGAAGACACAGTAGATATATATATATATATATGTAAGTATTAAGTTATATTGTATTATGATATATGTTTGTACCATGATATGGGCAATGCCTGAAAAAAAAAATATTAAAGGGCCTCTGCGCTGTTGGCTTCGGCCCCACGCATGCCTTCCAAATATCCGGACCCTATGGTCCTGCGATATGGAAAGAATCATACAATAATAATAATAATAGCTTTAAAAATATCGTCCGATCCACGCAGCGACTGAAAAAACCGTAGAAATGACCCCACAGAATGGATGCCATTGCCATTATGCGGGTTGGGGGGCGGGGTGTCAAAACGATGCCAGGCAGCCGTTTAGTTCGAACATGTGCATACCGGGTTTTATTTAGGCACGTGTTTGGGTAGACATTTGTAAGGAGCTCGAATTCTATGGGTTTTTCTTTCACTTTGTCACACAGACAAGCGCAGCAACGATACACGTAACCGCAAGTTGAAAGTTTACATGTGAGACTTTAGTTGTTAATATAAGTAGTATGCACTTATATTAAAGACTAAAGCAAAAAAGCAAAAAAGTTAGAAAAAAATGCAACAAAGACTATGACAAATTATTTTACTTATGTAAGATCTTACCGATTGATAAAAAAGTTGAATATTTAATAGGGTTAGAACATTATTATAGTGATAATCACAAAATAAAAATTAGTAATAAATATAATACAAAAAGGGTTAGAGAAAAAAAAAATAGAACAACAGAAAACTAGAAACTATTATGGTAAAAGAATGTCTAAATATATTGTACCAAAAATATTTAGCAAAATTAACATCCTCAGAGAAACTCCCGAAGTAAGCAAAACTGTATTAAAATCTAAGTTAAAGGGCTTCCTCCGATAACGAGTCACCGTCGACTAGCTAGCTTAGATAAAGCTTTAAGGATAAGTACTCACCTACGAGCATGCCTAATTGTTTGTTGTTGTTAAGCTAAATGCATGACGTAAGCACTTTATTGTACACATAAGCTGGTTAAAACCATGCACACGTCATATAAGAGGCAAACTCATAAGAATTTAAGTGTAAATCACATTAAAAAATGTTAGATTTAAGTAAATAGGTTACTATAGTATAGAGCATGACCGTTTCTCGCCATCAAACGTCACAGTTTGGCGAGTTTTTATGTTAATGTATAAAATGTAATTTCTTCTTTTTGAATAAATACATTAAAATATATATATATTATAATGTAACTTGGAAATATAAAAATAAATCATTACTGATAGAATACATCTTTGTTTACTGAGCAACGCTATGGTTTATTTTATGTCTACCCGTGTAATTGAAGAATGGGATATTTTCACTAAATGGGATTGAAATCGGGCCACACACGTTATGAAATGAAAATGCCATGTTTAATAAATACTTTACTGGAATAGTGACTATTGTTAAAGTAGTCTATTGTCTTAAATACAAAATGTTCAACACTGCTTAGTCGTTTTTTTTGTTTTTTTTTCCAAATACAAGTTATTATACAAGTTATATGATAAATTACAAATAAATACTCGCCAAACTATTAAGTTTGATGGCGAGACGCGCTCATTTACTATAACTAATATAATGTGGATCCTTTCCTTAGACATAATCATAAAGCCGCCTTTTGGTTGAAAAAGTGTTGATGCACGTTTATTTAACAGTATCGGTTACACTTAACAATGAAAGACAATCGCTTTGTTTACTAGACACAAAATAGAAGTGAATTCTGTCTAGAAAAAGGAGCCGTAATATACATCAGTCCGCCTCTGGTGCATGTGTGCGTAGTACTCCTTAGAAATATAGTGCAGGTGTACAAAGTTCTTAGGAGACTCCAGTTGAGATACTGCGTTAGCAAGTATATTTACTGTGGTAAAGACTGGACGCCGCCCATGCACATAAAGATGAGACGACGAGCCTTAAGTGCCTCTTTTTCCCTAGTTCACTCATACGTGTTTCATTGTTTGAGGATATTTTAGGTAACTAATTACATAGAAACAAATACGTTGTTCTGAAAAGTTTTGCTTTTCAACGTATTTATTTTTTATAAATTTCACTATTTACTCGTTCATGCTCTACATGGATATTATCACGCCTATTTCCCGGAAGGGTAGGTAGAGATGACGGATTTCCACTTGCTTCGATCTTGATAAACCTTTCCTGCTTCATTCACTTTCATTACATTCTTCATACATGCTCGTCGGTTTAAGGTACTCTTGAGAACAATTTGTGGTATTCAATAAAAAAATACACTCACAATACACGTTTAATTCAATCTAAAAAATCTTTACATTCGAAACACGAAACTAACTGGAACCGTTATTCGGACCGAGGTGTTTAGGCTGCTTTAATTAAACCGGACAAGGTTAAGGGGTTTCCAAAAGGAACTCGCGTTTCGAAAGAATACGGCAATTTGCCGGTTCGTTCGACACGAAACCGAATCTGAGAACGACGTTTTTTGACCGATTTTTGACCTTCGAGCGCTCGAAAATTAAATAAAAGTAAATGCTATTGTAGTGTCACAATCACAGGCACTTACTTTCTACCGATAGAATTGAATACGAGTTGTCAATACCGCTCGTTTTCAAATTTTCTGTCGTCCTTTCAAAATAGCATTTCATCATTTTTGTCAGTTTTCGAGTGAAAGATTCGAGCGCTCGAAAGTCAAAAATCGGTCCCCTGACCTTTCTTCAGGATTTCTCCAATTTGGTCGGAAAAAGTTCGACGACGTCGGTCGTCCCATTCCGACTGTACCATTAACTTTTCCCGCACACACTCTATTTCTTAAAAATACGTGAAATTATTTCACGTTTTTCCTAATCTCTGTCCATGATGTATTGTTATTCTTACGAATAAATGTCTATTCTACTCCGTGTGGTGTCGGGTTAGAAAAGCACCACCCCCTTTCTTCCTGCGGTTGTCGTAAGAGTCGCACTAAAGGAACAGGGTTAAAGTGTGCTGGGGTGATGGGCTAGCAACCTATCACTGCGATATCACATTTAGTCTATATTTTATGACCACATTTATGCCAAAACTGGCACTGGAACATATGTTTAATATGCTCTGCCTACCCCTATTGGGAATGAAGGCGTGAACCTAATGTATGTCTAATATTCTATTGTGTTGTATTCTATACTTTAATTATATTCTATACAACGTTAAGGCTTACTTAGCATTTTCGCATCATCACAACCCGTCGTTTATTCAAAGTTATCAATTTCCATGCAAAACCAAATCTTCTACGCAATAACGTTCACACACCTTTAGCTACATTCTTTATTCATTCATTACGAAGAACGTTTTTGAGGTTATAAATTCATGAATATTAAGTAAGCATTTATTTTCACATTACAAGATCTGAAACATAATATGGTATGCAGAAAGGCAGAAAATTATTTTCACACAAAAGAGTACATATTAGAATCTTAGTCAAGTTTCTGGCTTAAGCATAGCGGAAAAATTCTGCTGCGACAATTGTAGCATGTAGTTTAAGTAGCGGAAGCGGATAATTATTATGAGTTTATTCGGATAATTGATTACTTATTTGGTTGTATGTTTGGTACGTCTATCGACGAATAAAGTCAAACAAATCATGGAATGATTTAATTTTATTGTTGAATAAGGGAGCGAAGAGAAGTTCTCCGGTTCAGCTTCGCCAAAAATCATTTCGTATGTTGGACTGTCCGACTGTTCTCGTCTACATGTCGCATTTCTCAACCGATTAATTTTGTGAGCAGGTTCAATAATTATATTTTTTATTTCGAATTAAGGTTTTCAGAATTTAATAATTATTTCTTTTTTGTTAAGAGAGACTCACGAGGTCCATCCGCTCAAAGAGCCACTAGTGATATGTATATGTGCATACATGTAAGTACTAAAACAATTTTTTTCTCAAACATGCAATGAAATATTAACGTTGCGTTCTTCATAATGAGCTTCGAAGTGTCACGTTTCGGGCGCAGCGAGACGAGAGACCCGTAATGGCATTTCATACAAAATTGGAGCCCTAGGCCGGCAAGATGGTCTTTTTTAATTTCCATTCCACAAATTCTGGCTCACCGCGTTCGGCCATGAAAATTAAAATTTGATTTCTTGGAGTTTTTTAATTTACTTCATTGCATGTTTGAGAAAATCACTATACATACCTCGGCGTGAAAAGGGGTTGCCGGCCATGAGGCTATCCGACCTCGCTACGCTCGGCAGTCTATATTTACTTGGCCGGCAACCCCTTACTTCCCGGCCTCTGTAGTAATGTACTATTACTAAGCAGAATGCCGCTCCGTAAATTAATCCCTTGTGTAGTAGTAGTTATTTTAGATGTATCCTTTCAACGATAGTCACCTCTTTTCAGTTTTCCTTTTTTTTGTTATATATGTAATTATATCTTGTTTCCTTCTCTTTTGTTCTTCTAGTTCGCTTTTAACTGCTGTGTAGCGACATAACTATAAGCATTGTTAATATTGACTTGGTACTTACGCACGCTATATATTTTACGCAGTTTTATCTGTGGAAACTTGTAATTGGCTTACTGTTTCTATATCACTATCTAACTTGTTATTCTAGCTATATGTTTTCCCATTTAATTAAAATAAAATAAAAAGCGCTGGTTGACACCGGCTTGTAATCAGTGACCATTTAGAATTTCCAGAAGCCCATTGCCCGAGGGTTTGTGAGTTGTAAAGTGGCCGTCAATAGAATTTGCTAACTATGTAAACAAACCGCCATATTTAAATTGTCTTTCACTATGGCAGTTTGTTTACATAGTTAGCAAATTCCATTAACGGCGACTTTAGTTGTAATACGAACTTCAAGGGAACAATATGAAGCTCCTACTCAAACCCTAATTAAAATAAACTTTTAACGTAGGTATATCTAATTAATCTGAATGCAACTGACGCCGTCGAACTACTTAACTTTATTGTCACTTTACTGTTTATATGTTGAATACTAGTTAATTTTTACCCAATGTGCGACGCAAAGCAGGGTAATGTGTTTCCCAGTCTATGTCTGTATGTATGTTTCTTCCTTTAGATCCTTAGATCCTAGAGATCAAACGCGCGTCAATTTTAATAAATCATACGTCAATCGATTTATTTTAATGTTGCCGGTGTCACTAAAGCCAATACAGTAATCAAAATTCAAAATGGCCGCAACCAGACGCCATATTGTAATATTTTTTTAAAGAAGACGATCTATGACATTTGCGGTGGGTATCTTTGAATATGTATTTCACAACTTAGAAACGTTGAAAAACCCCCGACATTTTCATTTCAAAGATCATTATCTCAAAAACAGCTGAACCGACTTTCATGAAACATGGCCAAGAACACTCGGGATAAAATTATCTATGACACAAAAAAACTAAACGAAAATCGGTTCATCCGTTTGGGAGCTACGATACCACAGACGGATAGGTACACAGATACACAGACACGTTAAACTTATAACACCCCTCTCTTTGCGTCAGGGGTTAAAAATACGTATTTTATGTATGTAGGTTTCTTTATGTTTTTGTTTAAATAACCAGTTAGGATTTGGTTTGATGGATTGTGGCATATGAGGTGTCGTTGGGTTCCTTATATAATCATGAGATTTACATAGAATATAATGTTTGAAAAATGCAGTTGGGTTATTTTTTAATCTTTTGATTGACAAACTAGCTTCCGCCCGCGACGCGACTTCATCTGCGTGGACCCGGGATAACACTTTCCTATTATTTAATCCAGGCTATAAACTATTTTCATGCAAAATTTCATCCAATTCGGTGTAGCCGCTTAAGCGTGATTTAGTAACCAACACCCAAACATCTAAACATCCCAACATTCGTATTTATAATATTAATAAGATAGTAGGATTATACTTAATGTTTCCGTACGGTAGCATAGATTTGAATTCAATCAGATTCTCGTTCGAGTATTCAGTCAAGAGTGGGTGCAACTTACTCATTACTAACTATTATGTCAGCAGATTAAGGTTTCGATACATGTTTATGAGAAGATTAAATCGATACATATTTTCGAACTTCACACTACATAATATGTGTAACATTCCTGTAACATTCAGATGAAGTTACATACTCTTTGGCATAACGTTCAATGATAACTAGTAAAAGTAATCAATCAACTTCAACAAGTTGGAGGAAAATATATTTCTTACATAAGATGTCTGATTTCTTTCGTTTTCTCTATTTAGATTAGATATTTAGGGAGAGACTTTGACTCTGACATAGAAATAAATAGAAACCAGTAGTGTCGCTGCGACACATCGCCTGCCGCTGGGGGCCTACCGCGAACTTGCTAGTTCGAGCGACAACGACGGAGATACACGAACGAAGTTAGTTTTCGTTTCGCGGCAGGCCCTCTGTTGTCTGTGGTTGGGTTCCAACTTGTAGCTTAAGACTACTTGCCCTACATGCCGTAAGCAATCACCGCCTGTGGGCACCTCTATCTGTAAGTTGTGTTTGTTTGTTTTTAAAATTTCTTTATTTAATATATCAAAGGATTTACACAACTTACTAGTCTAGTGTACGTTAAAAATCCTAGATAGTAAAAAAATATAGCTGCCAACAGTAGTGAGCTAAAACGCTCATTATAAACTTTTTAAATAGATAAGGTAATCACAATGCTTAATTAAGTATGCTTGCCTTGAACAGCGCGCATTTATTGCATGCATAAAATAACTAAATAATATTACTACTTATAACTTATCTACCATTACGTAGTAAGTAATTAATGAGTATACATTAAAATATCAGCAATTTCGTTAATAAAAATGTATAAATTTGGCTATTCGAAAAACATTCGACGCCATAAAACATAATTTTACTTGACAAAACATAAAAGTGGTGTCGGTAGAATAACATTTGTGTCGCTAAGTAAACAATTAGTGCATACAATGTAACGAGTGCGTAAGTGCAAGCGGTATGATGCGAGCCGTCACAGCGGGACCGGTTCCCGCGCGACGTCATCGGACCCGAGCACGTAGTGATGTGGTAGCCTGTCTATCTGTAAGTAAACTATAGTGGTATTGTACTTTTCCTGGTGCCCCCTAGACGTCATGCCTTAACCCTAAGCAACTGCTTAATTTACATACATACATACAGTCACGCCTTTATTCCCAAAAGGGGTAGGCAGAGCACACGAAACGTATGTTCCAGGGCCACTTTTAGCATACATGTGGATATAAAAGATCGACAAAATGTGATATTGCAGTGATAGGTTGCTAGCCCATCGCCCACAACACACTTCAACCTTGGTCCCTTAGTCGAATTTTACGACATCCACGGGAAGAAAGGGGGTGGTGAAATTCTAACCCGACACCACACGGGCTTAATTTACTTATGTGCTAATCCGGCACTGGTGGTGACCAGAATGAATGGTGAACAATGAACATAATTTGACTTAACCCTTTCAGCGTCAAACACGACACATACGCTTCAGAGGCGTAGCGGGCACTATTCTAAGGTTCTTTATTGCCTTTGTCAACGCTACTTAACAGACTCATTCGTCAGTTATCGTGTCATCGTTCTCTCGCGGCTATTACCGAGACGACTCGCATAAAATTTCAATACGTGGAGAGATACAGTCATGGGACTCATGGGTATTAAGGTGGTTCGACGACCATACAAAACTTTTTTTGACATTCGCATGTTAACGGCGTGATATTTTAAGAAAGTTATGTAACACACTTTCATAAGTTAGCTTTCCATTTGCGCGAAATTCCCCCTTTCCTAGAATAAACTTGTATTAACTAGAATAATCTGAGAAATTAGTTTGTCACGTGATACTTTGGGAAAACGATTATTCTCAAATTATTCTAGTTTATATACAAGTTCATTCTAGGAAATGGGGAATTTCGCGCAAATGGAAAGCCAATTTATGAAAGATTGCTACATAAGTTTCTTAAAATATCACGCCGTTAGCCTGAGAATGTCAAAAGACGTTTTTTATGGTCGTCGAACCACCTTAAGATAGGTACGTACATAAATATGACATTGACAATAGATTTCTGTACCGATATTTATGCCCTTTAATACCCCTGACTATAGGTATATTTAGTATCTGCGCAGTTTAATTAATACGGAACATTTGCAGCAAAACTTTTGCGTTGTTATTTCAAAGGCTTCCTAATTGATTTGATTATTGAAAACTGGAAATGTCAATATTGTTTATATTCTGCCAGTCACGTGGAATACTATTTATTGTACTTAGTATTTGGGTTGTTTTCTAACTTTTGCCATATCTATTCTATAATGAGGATAGTTTAATCCATACTAATATTATAAATGCGAAAGTGTGTGTCTCTGTCTGTCTGTCTGTTACCTCTTCACGCTTAAACTGCTGAACCGATTCAGATTACATTTGGTGGGATATTTTTTATCCCGGAAATCACCTCCTGAGAAGGTGAAAGGGGGTGAAAATTAGCATGAAGCTACGATAAAAGAGTTCCACGCGGACGGAGTCGCGGGCAAAAGCTGTAATATATATTACTAGCTGTTGCCCGCGACTTCTTCCGCGTAGATCTTGTTATCGTCTTAGAAAAATTAATGCTATTTTTATTTGGCGCAAGATTAATTACTTATCCCTTTCCCAAAGAAACTTTTACCATATAAAGAGACGATTTCCAAGATAAAAACTATCATTTATAACCTTCCAAGGGTCTCACATTATCTGGACGCCAAATTCCATCTAAATTCGTTCCGGCTTTAAAAGGTTTAAATTAATAAATCTAAATTGAAATGTCCGTTTTTACAAACATAAATATTTAACCTATCATCAACAATTGTATTTGTATTAACACTTTCGCTACCAGGATCCCGCCTAGCGGGCGCCTACGCCGTAGAAACTTTCCGCTACATAGGAGGAAAAGCACAAGATCGGCTACGAGCGTAGCGCGTAGCTATTCTTGGTCGCGAAAGTGTTAACTCTTTCAGTGCCAAGAATCGCTACGCGCTACGTAGCGGAAAACGGCTAAGGCGTAGGCATCCGATATTCGGGTTCCCGGCAGTGGATGTGTTAAAGGATTTTTTTCACATTTAAGGTGGTTCACCGACCATACAAAACGTTTTTTTGACATTCGCAGATTAAAGGCGTGATATTAGAAACTTATGTAACACACTTTCATAAATTGGCTATCCATTTGCGCGAAATTGCCCCTTTCCTAGAATAAACTCGTATAAACTAGAATAATTTGAGAAATTAGTTTTTCACTTGATGCTTCAGGAATACAGTTATTCTCAAAATATTCTAGTTTACTAGGAAATAGGGAATTTCACGCAAATGAAAAGCCAATTTATAAAAGATTGTTACATAAGTCCCTTAAAATATCACACCGTTAATCTGCGAATGTCAAAAAACTATTTGTATGGTCGGTGAACCACCTTACCGGTGTAAGGAGAATAAATTATTTTGGTTAGCCAAAATAAACTTCTTAAATAAAAAAAAAGTCGCCAGGTATTCGATTTAGACCAGCATTTCATTATATCAACAGCGTACACACTTTGAGACAACCGCTGTTTCAAACGGCTGCCTCGTAACAAAAAAATATGTTTTATACGTTTTTTCTATTTCCACCCCAGTCCAAGTTGGCTCAACTTGGGTTGCACAGGGCGGTTCCACAACACTTCCGGAGCTCAAATAGCGCGAGCCATCCGGTTGCCTCTTGACCACTCAACGCGTTATTGCTCTGAATAAAAATAGTATAAGTATGACCGAAGAATTCCCTTGTTTCAGAAATTTTGGGGGAACACATATACAGTTTCCACAAGGAGGTTAAGAAGGTAAGGAATGGATAAAAAAAACCTCTGTAATTGGTTTTCTAGTCTTTTGACAAACAGGTTAGGACCGAATTTACATATAATGTAATGTTAATGCTAGGTTAGGTTAGTTATGTTTTATGTTATAAAAATTTGTATGCTGCACGTACAGTTAAGAAAGGTGGTACAAAAAAACATGTATAGTTTACAGCTACAACTATGTTATAACCCTTTTTTACGCAAATAAATGATTATGATTATGATTACAAATCTCTTTCTTCAAAAGTTTCGTTCTATCCATACAAACTTTGAACCCCCCCTCCTTAGGGATAGAATTTTCTAAAACGCTGAAAGTATTATTTTTGTATTCTAATATACTAATCTACAAAGTTTCAAGTCTCTAGCTCAAAAAGGTTCCCTCATACAAGTTTTGCACCCCTTTTTAACCCCCTTAGGAGTGGGATTTTGTAAACGCTGAAGTTACTTTTTTATATTTTAGTAAGTAATCTTTCTACTGCAGGGTTAAAGTGTGTTGTGGGCGATTGGCTAGCAACCTATCACTACAATATCACATTTTGTCGATCTTTTATACCCACATTTATGCTAAAAGTGGCACTGGAACATAGTTTCATGTGCTCTGCCTACCCCTTTTGGGAATAAAGGCGTGAATGTATGTATGTATGTATGTATGTAATCTTTCTACTAAGTATTAAGACTCTAGCTCAAAAAAAGTGTTCCCCATAGAAACATGCACAAATACAGACGCGCGCAAAGATGAATCGTGCCATATGCACTGTCTAGTACATACATAGAATTGATCCGCTCACCGCAAAGTGAAGTATCTTGCTCTTAACTAAGAAGATTACTTCCATAGAACCTACGAGCTACTTGAAAGTAATTCTGTTTTCCAATCCAATGAAGGAAGTACCTTATCTATACTAATATTATAAATGCGAAAGTGTGTCTGTCTGACTGTTATCCTTTACGCTTAAGCCACTGGATCGATTACGATGAAATTTGGTATAGGGATAGTTTGAATCCCGGGGAAGGACGTATATTGTTGTTATCCCGGAAATCATCTCCTAAGAGAGTAACGAGTAACGATATAAACGAGTTCCACGGGGACGAAGTCGCGGGCAGAAGCTAAAAGTAAGTTTTATAAAACATTAATATTGACAGTATCTATTCATAAATATAATTAAAAAGTGCTCATAATACATTTTCACGTTGGCCATGGACAACCTTTGCGCCTGAAACGACTCGGACGGAGCCGTCTTCCCGTTGTTTAGTAATACTCGTATTATATCGGCAAGTGCAAAAACATATATTATCATTTATTTTCTAAAGTATATATAAGATGATAATTAACATTAATCAAATTAAAACTAAGTTAAACCAAAAAAGGCCCTCGACGCATTGTACCGAGGATGCTGGCGGCATTTCTTCGCTGAATTGCAATGCTGATGCGTTGCGCGAGAAAGCTGCCAGCTCGTCGGTCACCAGTTACATCAACCAGACGCATAAATATGTGGCGATTTAATCAGCTCATAAATGTGTACCGAAACCTTAACCCGCTGACATAAGAGCGATGGGACTTATTTATGACTAAGTTGTATGCACCCATATTTTAACACTTGACGGTACATACCTAAGATTGAGATGCTTTTTATAATTGTTTGCTTGTGTTTTTAGATTGATTATGTTATTTTTTATTTATAGGGTTACGAAGAGCTGGCAGCTTCTTGGCTAAACCCATTACTAGCATTGCGATTCAGCGAGAAAACGCCGCCAGCATCTTAAGCACTATATGCCGAGAGGGCCCAAGTTTTTGAATAGTTTGTAGTTTTGTAGTTAATATTTATCTTAGTTTTAATTGTAAGTATATATTTTAATTGAGTTTCTATTTATTAAATTGCGTATAATTTTTCAAATGTTGGAAAATTTACTCACTGTTAAAATCATTCCCTCATGCTTACAAACTTTTTGATAGGGATCCATTGACTGACAAAAACAACACATGACATGACTAAAAGTCCAAAATGTTACGAAACTCCGTCAAAACTTACCTGCAAACTTCACTACCGGAGGGCGCTCCGATCCGAACCGTGCCGTGCCGTGCCGTCAACTGACGCGGCTTACCGCAGTCACCCTTATATGTAGCCTACATCGCGATTTTTCCACTGCTAAATATAGTTGATTGATTTTAAATATGGAATTTGTACTAATAACAGCAGTGGGTGCATTGTGGAGGGCTTTATAGATTGTACTAGAAAGTAGAAATTAGTTTCTCGACTTGCGACGGGAGTTGAGTACTTGGGTTGAGCCCGTCATGTTTATACTGTTTGAGGACATTCTAGTCTTCTTTTACAATATTATTGCAAAGAAAGTGGATGGGAATGGGTCGAGTTCAAAAAGTTTAAATACCGTCGCTCGGTAGTCAACCTTACCAAACGATGAAATCTAAACGTTTGTAATGTACATACATACATAGATTACTCCCAAGAGGGGTAGGCAGAGCACATGAAACTTATGTTCCAGTTCCACTTTTAGCATAAATGTGGGTATAAGGCTGGTTTTAGTGTCACGCTGACCGCACCGTCGGCGTCGACAGGCTAATATGTACGTTGTTGATGGAGCGTTTTAGAATAAAGCTGAGCGGTGAGCGCTGACCATCAGCATATCTTACATCAGCTGCGCGCCGACCGCTCGGCGCCGACAGTCAGCGTGACACTAAAACCCGCCTAAATCGACACAATATGATATCGCAGTCATAGGTTGCTAGCCCACCGCCCACAATACACTTCAACCCTGCTCAACTATGCTTCCTTAGTCAACTTTTACGACACCCACGAGAAGAAAGAGGGTGGTGAAATTGTAAACCGATACCACACGGGGTTTTATAATGTGATACGTAAATAATGATATGTCAGGTTAATTTATTTTGCACGATGGAACATTTTTATGGCAGTTTTAGGCAAAGTACCTAACCCTTATAGTTTCGGCATGTCTGTCTGTCCGTCCGTCTGTGGCTTAGCTCAATGTAGAAAGCTGTATTTCGGCATGAGTATCAATCCCATCGACAAAACCATAGACCTGTAGTTTGGTCTTATGGCACCTCTTTTTTCTACATATAATAATAATAAATCAATTCTTTCAGATATAAATCCATACAAGACACAATTATAAAGTGGGGCTGTATTATTTTCTCGGTAAACTTATGTTGTGGGATATCGTTGGATAGGATAGCTTGTTTAAAAAGAAGATACGTCTTTAGAAATCATTTTGCAATTCAATGCCTTTGCGTGATATTGGGCTTTAAAGCCCTAATTATTATTCGAGTCCTGTGTCCGGCCATCTGCCTAATTTAATAGGAAAACTATCATGAATAAGTAAGCATAACTAGTTAACGAGTAATAATCGCCAATAAATGTAACGTAGAATTAAGCTTTTTGTCTATGCAATAAACAGCTTAAAAATAAAAATAAAAAATAAAAATAATGTACTTGAAATCGCCAACAAATTCGGGCGACGCAATCGCGACGTTCAGTTGGCGCGCGTGTGTCGATGTAACAAAGACAGACAGGCAACTACGGAACCCTTACACTGTGCGTGGTCCGATACGCACTTCGCCGGTTTTTTTTTAGTATAGTTCGTAGGTCCGCCGCAATCCTTGGCCAATCACTTGAAAATGCGTTCAAGTCATCCCGCCATCTCCGCCTTGGCCTACCTCGCTGCCTGTGTCCGTCCTGTGGCAACCACCAAGTAGCCGCATGAGCCCACCTTTGTGGGTGCACATGACCGGCCCAGTTCCACTTAAGCAGTCTGTTAAGGCAGTCTTCTTGCCCACATCTGTTATTCTAGTTCTAGAGCGCAGTGTGTGTGTGGAAGAGTGGAAATCCAGGGGGGAGGCCTTTGCCCAGCAGTGGGACACTCCAACAGGCTAGCAAAAAAAAGTTCGTAGGTACATTCAGCTTCAAGCAATAAGGTCCTATAACCACCTAAGTAGAATGTACACATATTCATGATGCAGATTGTACTTATAGGTTTAAATTATCATCGATTCGTGTTTCTTTGTGTTATTTGTTTCGTTTGCAGTAAATAATTTCTCTATTTATAAATATAATATTATGTTTAATTCTTTTTTAAGTGCCACGTTATGTATACAATATTTACATTAAATTCAAACATAATATCAAAACAAACTAACAAAGAAAGAAAGTAACATACATACTAAAACGCAATTATAAAAATAATACACCATCCAATAGTAATCACATTCATAGAAATGAAGTAATAATAATAATAGCTTCAGAGACCCATAATTATAACTTCAGCGCGTGTAATTTGTTTTATTATATTAAGCCCTTGGTATGAATGGAAAACTATTGAAACTATTGGGGACTTTCTTTAATAGTAGTTTCGACACTTTCACTTACGATTATCCTACGTATTGGAAAACTATTAGAACAAAAGTGTTATTTTTGGGGTTTCTATAGTCGATCCTATTACACTTAACACATTTAGGGAGGTCGCATACGGCGAATTTTTTCGCAAAAAGTCGCAAAAAGGCCGCGATAAAGTCGCGATTCTGTCGCTAGTCATATGACGTACTACCCTCGCATACGTAAACACAATTCAGCATCACTACTATCGCGATACAACATCGATACAGGCGCGATACAACATCGATACAGCTGCAATACAGTATCGACACAGTCGCGATGCAAAATTAATATAGACGCGATGCAGCATCGATGCAGTTGGGCCGACTCTTCCATACCCGATATCGCGCGAAACAGCCGCGCGTTGGTAGCAATACTGAACCAATACGACCGCGCGTTTACATCGATGATCGATGCTGAAGCGATGCGGAATTAAGAGTCCGCAGTAAGCTCGATTCTCCATACAAACGTAGTTACGCTCTCATTTTAAAACTACGTGTTGAATTGTAACAAAACTTTGCATATACAATGACATGAGGTATATCTATGTCTGTAATTAGTTTATGTAGCTTCAGATACCACAGTAAGATAACACCGAATTTAAGTTTTTCATACAAAACTTGTTTTTGTTGTATTTCGTTTGTTTTATAAACTGGAATCTAAACTAACATAGATATACCTCATGTCATTGTACATGCAAAGTTTCGTCACAATCCAATACGTAGTTTTAAAATGAGACCGTCACTACGTTTGTATGGGAAGGTGAAATTCGGCCGAGCTTACTGCGGACTCTTAAAACAGCGCGACTGCATTCGCCTCTGTCACGCGTTGGAGATGTGACAGGGAGCCACATCCCACGAAACGTGCGACTGAATCGCTGCATAATGTGCGACCTCCCGTAGTGTTAATCTTTAGCTAATACTGACGATTTTTAACCGACAATTTAAAAAAAAAGGAGGAGGTTCTCAATTCGGTTGTATTTTTTTTTCTTTTTTTTTTATCAATGTTTGTTACCTCAGAACTCCGTCATTGATGATCCGATTCGTAAATTTTTTCTTTGTTTGTAAGTATATGCCAGATGGGTCCCATTTTTTTCAAAAATTCAATTGGATGATGGGATCCATGAGGAATTGAGGGAACTCCTCAATTATATTAGGCACGCATGTAGTGATTTTGGTATTTTCTATTATAATTCGTGTAATATAAATCATAAATTTGGTGGAGTGGAATTGATGATGAAGACCACAGATGACTTATAGAATTCCTCAATTATGTACTTAAAAGTACAAAAGTATATCACAGATTCTGATAAGATTCCGTTGAAATAGCAACTAATGAAGTGCCAAAGTGATCCTTGTGGAATCGATGGAAGTCCTCAAATATTATCGGGTTTTTTTCTCTAATAATCAACGCATTTGCTCTCGGAAATCAGTTCATGTGGTAAATTGGAAAAGAAATGTGGAAATGTTGTCGTGGCTTGGCGGAGTACTAAATTGAAGTCGGTTAAAACTTTGTTTTTAAAGTAAATTATCTCTACATGGAATATACAGATTAAACAACACATTATGTGTCATGCCTCTACGAGCGATATAACGGCCAGGGGGCCGATTTTTGACTTTCGAGCGCTCGAAAATTAAATAAAAGTAAATGCTATTGTAGTGTCATAATTACAGGTACTTACTTTCTACCGATAGAATTGAATACGAGTGGTCTATACCGCACGTTTTTAAGTTTTCTATCGTCATTTCAAAATAGCATTTCATAATATTTGTCAGTTTTCGAGTGAAAGAGTCGAGCGCTCGAAAGTCAAAAATCGGTCCCCTGGCCACGATATTGCGCGAATTGCGGCGCGGCGTACAAACGTAGCTTCACTTGGCCTCAAATGGGTTAAGTTTGCTACGGACTACGGCGTGGCGACACGAGCATAGCTTAGGATATTTAAATGTACAAGTGGGTTAATTTGAGACTTACATTGCGCATTCAAATAGCTTCAGTCAGCATCATTTAGGTAAAGTGGCCGTCAATAGAATTGGCCAACTATGTAAACAAACCGCCATATTAAAATTGTCTTTCACTATGGCGTTTTGTTTACATAATTAGCAAATTCCATTGACGGCGACTTTGGTTAGTAGCAGCCAAATTAGCCAAGTATTTCGGTAGAGGTCTGCATTACTGTAAGAATAAGGGTGTGTCACGATATATGTGCTCGCTTCTACGCTTGCTGGGAACTGGACCAACATGCGCTTGAGATGAGATGCGCGGGCGGCGGTCACAGGTAGCGCGTCGTCGTCGCGGACGGCGCGGCGACCCGCGAGCGACACTCGGCCTCACGAACCCCACCGGCAACGGACGACTCTCGCTTTAAAGGGGTTTGGGTAAAAATGTTGTCATTTTTTTTAGATGAGCGGCCACTCCTATAAGTGGTAGATCTACTCAAAACAAACATATTTTGTTATGGAATGTAATACCTACACTAAAATGCATCGGAGCCGAGATATTAGCAATATATATTTTCACAGGTCATATTGTAGTTATAAACTAAACTTCAAACTTATATATCTCGGCTCCGATAGTGTTTAACGCGTTTGTATCTATGCATATTAAGAGGTCTTCTAAACGATTATTAAATAAAAACTTTTTAACAAAAAACTAAACCGCCGAAAAAAAAAACTGAAAAGCAAGAAATAATAAACCCTTTTTTATTTAGTTTAATAACTAAGTTCTTAAACTATTGTAAGTATACCTAAGTAGGTATATATTTTTGTAATTATTTTGAGTTTTTAATTAACCTTAATAACCAAGTTCTTAAATTAATCTACGTGTACCTAAGTAATTTTTAGTCGGCGCCAAGCAATCAATTGTGGTCGCTCCCTAATTTGATTTGGTGTAACTTGTACTTGTTTGGAGTAATCTTTGTTCATTGATTGTTTGGCGCCGACTCAAAATTACTTAGGTACACGTAGATTAATTTAAGAACTTGGTTATTAAGGTTAATTAAAAACTCAAAAAAATTACAAAAACATATACTTAGGCATACTTACAATAGTTTAAGAACTTAGTTATTAAACTAAATAAAAAAGGGTTTATTATTTCTTGCTTTTCAGTTTTTTTTCGGCGGTTTAGTTTTTTGTTAAAACTTTTTATTTTTCAATTTTCTGTGGCTTACTTTAGTTAATGACTAGTTACATGCAAATAAGGTATTACACAAAGCTCACGATGAAGGAGCTTTAGCAGAAATGCAGAGACTGAGAGGTCGTCACACAAGACTGACAGGTCTAAAGCTTATTCATCGTGAGGTTTTTCACAGGACAACACATCACAACACACACACACACACACACACACACACACACACACACACACACACACACACACACACACACACACACACACACACACACACACACGCACACACGCGCGGTCATACATTACAATCAGTAAGTGAACAATCAATCATCCCCTGGTTTCCTACCCTTAGGGGGTTACCAACTTCAAGGTATACCCTTTCTAATAAAAAAGAACTATCAAAATCGGACTACTCTGTAAAAAGTTATGCGTGGTCATACATAAAAAAAAAACGCATGACTTGAGAACCTCCTCCGTTTTTTTCGTCGATTTAAAAACATCCTTGGCCGCTTCAAAAAAAACTAATTTTTTTCTCATACAAGGTTACCCAATGCCCTTTACCTTCTGTTTGGCCGGGTTTATCACTGCCGTTAGCTTCGCGTATGTCAAATGACTTTTTGTATGGAAATTTAACCACCTTAAGGCGGCATAAAACAGCCTATTTGAATTTTCAGTGCATTTTTATTTAAGTCACAGGACCCTAAAGCTTGCCAAGCGAACGTCTCGGAATAAGCTCGCGAATCACATTGAAATCAATTCGCTCATATTTAACAATGCTCTTTAAGAAAGGTATTAATAAACCTGTTTTCAACAAGTTTCTACCGATCAAACTTATATTATTAAACAATGTTTGCATATTAAATCTTGAACCAAAATCTTTGAGTTATGGAAACAAGCTAGGTTTTCAAACCTCATTGTTGACATTTAATGCTTTTATAATACGGACGTCAACCCCACTCGGAAATAATTACAGATGTAAGAAAATCGTTTCAGCGTTTCTACCCTACTAACACTGTTAATCAGAAAAGAGCCATTGTTGCCTTCAGATGAGGGATTTAAATTTTCCTCATAGAAGGTATGAAAAGAAGTATTTGCCACTCGGTAGCAAAATTATTTCCATCTTGGGCATAAACACTTGAATCCCTCGTTACGCTCAATATTCTACTTTAGAATCAGCGTTGACTGCGGTCAGGATGGTGTCCCCTTATTTTACCGACAAACGTTTCACCGAATGCATGGTTTCGCCGAATTTTAGTTCAATCGAATTTCTGTTACCTACTCAGAAACTGTTAACTTTTTAGGTACCGCTAAAAAGCCATTCTTAAAAACCTATTGGTTAGCTTAGGTTTGTTTTATAACATTCCTGAAAAGTTTACCGATTTTTAAAAGAATGGTTTTCGATGAAATGAAAATTCCGCGAAACATACATTCGACGGAACAATTGTCGGTAAAACAAGGTACAACCTTCCGTTTTCCGCAAAACGCACCTTCATATGAAACAATTGTCACTTACTATGACGCTCGCAGATCTGCAAGTGTTTCTCTCCCCCACAAGCAATATTAAAACGGTTGTAGCTTCCTAATTCTTTGAAATATCTGAATGGGATTTTTGTCACTATAGGCATATTTTTTGCCTTCTTTTTTTGGAGTAACAATACATTTTGAGTATACACCCGTTTTGTTATTGTTGCCGCTGCCGTCCCTCTCCGCCCGCACCTTCCGTGCAGCATTTACTAGAGCGTTCGCTAGAATGCTCGTGGAAATGTTCGTAGCGCTGTTTGGCTCTATGCTTGGCTCTGTTCCTTGTTCAGCTCGACCAATGTAAACACGGCGAATACTCGACGTTTTGTTTCATGTGAATGTCCCAGTGTATGCGCACCTTTATGGACGAGATGATAATTATGATTGCATTGTGGCTCAAGCCTCTCACATACCACCAGCGCAGGCCACGCCATGTTTGATTCAGGCTTTACTCCTCTTACATTTCATAGAATATTCAAGAAGTGGACATGTACCATGTACTATACATATATAGATTCACGCCTTTATTCCGAAAAGGGGTAGGCAGGGTACATGAAACTTATGTTCCAGTGCCACTTTTAATATAAACGTGGGATCGACCAAATTTGACATCGCTAATATCGCATAATAATAATAATAATTTATTACTTAATTGAAAGGAAGTTTACAGTAAGTACTTATTAAATTACTTAAGTGGTACAGTCAAGTGCACCAATATGTATACACCACAAAGTCTCAAAAATATGTAGGCAGAGGCTTTTTCCTGCAACAATAAGGTTGTAGTATACATATTTATGAAACTTTGAGTGAATACATATTGATGTCCTCGACTGTACCTAGTTATGTAATTCCTATACTATTAGTACATACACTTTATAAGAAATTTAAATGACATATATCATGATATATTTTTTTAAAACTGGATAACAATGAATTAAAAACAATCTAAAATGATCTCATAAATAAGGTTGCTCATGCCCACAACACACTTCAACCCTGCTCCCTTAGTCGACCTTTAAGACACCCACGTGAAGGAGGGGGGTGGGGAAATTCTGACCCGACACCACACGGGCGCAAAAGATCAGCACTAAATTAATTCATGGAGAGCATCTCTTACTGAATTTGTACTTATAATTCGTATGAGAACGCACTAATCATATCGAAATAAATAATAGTTATCTGTTATGCAAGGCTGCAAAGTTGTTGTTTGGCGCAAGTGCTTGTATTGAAAGCCGAGCTAGCGAAGGATTGTAAGATTTAACCATGAGCGAAGCGAATGGTTCAACAGTACAATCCTGAGCATAGCGAGGCTTTCAAGGCACGAGACGCCAAACAACTTTGCTGCCGAGCGAAACGCACAACTTTTCACCTCACCACCGCGAGGAAAATTGTAATGGAAGTAATTTGGACCTTATACTCATTCTCAATAAAGGTTTGTTTACATCTCATCAAGATTCTATAATTATTAAATGTAACATTAACATTTTTGCATTTTTAAATAACTCCACGTTTACCTACATTAAAAAAGTCAAAGTATTGCTGGGTACTCACGGGTAATCTAAGGCTCATATACGCTTATTTCACTTTTTCCGCTAACTTAGCAGGCATTAAAATTCATATATTGCATATCTTCTGCACTAAAATCTATAAATAACTACCATTATTTTGTTTTTACTGCGGCTTTAGAACAAAACAAAAATTAATGTAGGTATATGATTTTTTTTCTTAAATTTATTTTTCAAACGGTGCGTTCCAAATTTGGAATTCTTAAGCGAAAACTTTTGAAAAATAAAACTACATTTTAAAATTATTTATTCGTATTGTATCCTTATGTCAGTCTAAATATTAATATTTCGTATGTAATTAAAAAAAAATAAGTATTATTAATTTAATTTTATAATAACAATTAATTAACAATTGATTTTATAACAATTAATTATTGGCATAACACCATCAGTTTCTGAACGCAGGATAATGACCTCTCATTCTGTATAGAAAAAAGTTGGATCTCGCGATTGATCGTCACGTTCCAAATTCAAAAGCTCTTTCCACGCTAGCGGATATAATGGGCTTTTGGGCGCAGATTTTGAGCTATAAAGCAAGCCTTTTCGAGCCGGTGAGGTGAAAATAAATAAACTTCCGCTTCGTCGATCTACGTCGTCAAAAAAACACACATAAGCCGTGCGAAACTCAACCTTATGTCAATGGTTTAAATACGTTTACTAGCTTTTCTCACTTTATACTGATGAGTGGTTCGTAGTGCGTAGAATGGCTACGGTCGCCGTAGCACGCCTACGCCGCCGCTAACGAGCCAAACCAATTGTTGACGATAAACGAAAACAACCTTAATACGTACACATAATATGACGCATTTGCTAACCTCAACACATTCACTGCCAAGAATCGCTACGCGCTACGCTCATGGCCGATCCCGTGGTTTTCCTCGTATGTAACGAAAATTTGCTACGGCGCTGGCTAGACGGGTTCAATTTTTCGTTGAGGTAAAATATAGCTGTAACGTGGTACCACAAATTCGGTCGGACACAGGAATCTGCCAACACAGGTTTTGGCCGACCACTTTTATTTTTACTGCCCTCAACGGTCACTATCCTACCATACTAAGTTTCATTTTATTTTTCGATAAGGTTTTCTTTGATGAATTTTTGTACCACTTTTTTACCATTTGCGCAAAATTTGCCAAGTTAAGCCGCGGCCGACAGAGTAGGTATCATCTATGTTTTTATCAGGTAGGGTTTTTTGCAGTCGGCCACCGTACTAAACTAACTATATCTGTTTAAATTTAAAACACGCTTTGATTTGATAGTTTGTGTAAAACGTACGTTTATGCAACTATACTATAATCTAATCAGCAGACTTTTTTTTATATCACAGTGGTACCAAACCTTTTTATCACACCATGCGCATGGTATTGAGCGTACGATGCCTGGGAAATGGTAAAGGAGACGCTACACCTACGAAATTGGCGCACGGCCAAGCAAGGTCACAGAAAAAGTACGGAGCAACCTTGATTAGGTCCGCCGTGCCTCCGGCACGTATCCACACGGGCCGAAATCACGCGGCATGCAGCACATTTCGTACGTGTAGCACCTCCTTAAGCGGTCACCGAAGCATTGGGCGCTTGCAACTCCAGGGGGGTCACTAGCGCGTTGGCTGATGGTAACTGGGTACCGACTTATTAACTGCATAAGGGGAATTTTCGTTTTCTCGCAAGGTGGGCGCCCGGCGCCCTGCTCCTAGACGCTTCCCTCCACAAACATAGCGCTACGAAATAGTTTGCAGTGAATGTGTTAAGATTGAAAGTGTCAAGCACTGGACCCAGAGAGAAACTGATATTAGACCAGTTCCTTCATGATGTTTTCCTTCGCCGAAAAACCACTGTTTAATATCAAACGATAATTCGTACCTTCTGAATGGATAGTCGGTACAGTCAAGTGTAAAAATATTATTGATTTAATCTTCTCACAAATATGTACCGAAACCTAAATCCGCTGCCAAAAGAGGATGGCACATATTTATGAGTACTTTGTATGCACCCATGTCATATCACACTTGACTGTTATTTATCTGTAATTTTTATACCTCGGCGTACACGGAAACGAAAACGCGAATTGAAATCAATTTAGGGAGCGACCACACCGTGCACCGGTGCTTAACGCTGCGTACACGCGTTGACGTGTCGTATGCATCACGTATTTATTCTTCATACCTATATTTTGCTGCGTTTTACGCTGCGTTAGCGTACAGTTGCACCTTTAGAATACGAAACTTAACTTTTGTTAGAACCTCAGAGGGGTAATCACGTAACGTATTGAACGCGCGTTAGGTAGATCCAACTGTATTTTTTTTACATAAATTTAGAGCTACCTAACGTACGTACAATACGTTACGTGAGGTGATCGACTGCTGATCAATTTGTACGTATATTACTTGTTTAAAGTCTGCAACCAAGTTACAAGGAAAGCTGGCACATCATTAGACTAAGGCGAGGAACACACGGCGCGGTTTCGGCACGCGGCAATTTTGTATCACGCTGTGGGTAATCCATCTAGAGCGGACATACGGCCGCGGCTCCGCACGGAGTAACGGCCGCGGCACCGTATGTGCGCTGTACATCGTGATACAACATTTCAATCCGCTCGCCCGCGTGCCGCGGCGGGCGGTGCCGCACCGCTCCGTGTGTTCCTTGCCTAATTAGGTAGCGTTAAATATAACGTCACCAAATAAGAGAAACCTGAACAAAAAGACCTTTTCTTCAAACATACAGGTTTAATTAACTGTTATAAATATGCTTTGAACCTTTTGGCGAAAATATCACCCAATTATTGTACTAGTGGAGTACCGTAAAGTTTATTTTTATACCTCGGAATCCAGGTGTAGTGAACGGATTCTTGTAAAACCTTTTGGCATGTGTTTTTAACACTAAATAGGTACTAAGGGTGGGTGGCACCAACTGATGATTATATAGCGATCAACGTTACCTAAATATGGCACTGCCGGCAGCTGTCATTCTATAGAAACTTGTCAAGCTTTCCATACATTCAGATTTTAACGAACACCGCTCACGCTTACAGTCGGTTTGGTGTGTGTAATGTTAACCTATATACCTATTTATCGACACGCTGTCATCATTATCATACAAAATTAAGAGGGCCTGGCCCTCTGACGTTGCGGCATTCTAAATTCCAGTCTATCTTGGGATCTCGTCTTTACGCTTTGGTATATGTGTGGCTACAGAAACATATTTTTTTATACAACGACGGTGGCAAACAAGCGTAAGGCCCGCCTGATCGTAAGCGGACACCGCAGCCTATAGACGCATGCAACTCCAAAGGAGTAACATGGGTGTTTCCGACCCTTGATATGTTAGAGGATTCGCCGTGTCGACAGCTGAAGGAACAAATTCCCTCGCTCTCAACACAACGCATCCTCGGGAGCTCAAACCATACCTTCATTGTGGCATCTATAGTATTCTGGGCCTATATGGTATCCGCTATAGAAAAACGCAGAGCTAAATGCATCGGTCACATACTGAGACATGAAGGGTTGAATGTTATTATCCTGGAGTCAGCCATCCAGTCTCAAAAAAGTTTTATAATTATTTGAAAGATTACCAATACCTACGAAAAGAGCAAAAGTTCAGTCTATTAACTAAGATCAAGTGGTAATATAAAAGGACTTGAGCTGAACATTCTGAAATGATTTTTCTTTTCTTTTACTATAGATAACTCGGAAGTGATGATAGACTGATGTTTCGCCGATTACCCGGAGTTGCTCTTAAGTTTACTGTTTCGACGCGTGCCTGTGTCGCGTCGGACGTTAGTTCGGATTTGTTTTACTGTTTGTTGTCATAAATATCTACTGTGCTTCGGCGTCAGGCTTCTAATATAACAGAATATCTTTATTTCAGGTCATAGACCCATATTTGACGGGTTAGTGACATAGATTACTTTAATTATGATAGGTTAGTAAATCATCTTTTTTTGCATCGTCTCCACCACCTAAAGGTTGTCTGGAAGAGATCGCTTTTTAGCAATAAGACCGCCTGTTGTCTACCATTGTTTATGTTTAATTTACCTCTATTTTTCTATTATCTTCTGTCTGGTGAGCAATAAAGAATATTTGTATTGTATTATATTGTTAGTAGATATAATTATTAGAAATTATATGGTACGGGCAGTCAAATAGACTCTCGTTCGTAAAGAATCTCTTACATTACAAAATGTTATATTTTGTTTACGTTTAATATGAGAAAAATAACATTCAGTAGTTTTTCATGCAGTAATTCTTAAGTTTATATGCGGTGTACTTAAATTATTTTGTATTATGTTTAGTTTGTGGCAATAAATATCTTTATTATTATTTTTATTATATTCTTTACGAAATTAAATATTGCGAGTCCAACTCCCCCTTGCCCGATTTAGAGAAAGTACCTACCGCCTGTTACGGTCTGACATGAAGGGAGTAATTACGACACAAAAGGTTGGTTTACCAAAGGTAATTAAATATATAACTAACGGAAGGTTAATTTTGGAATGATTAAACAAGCGGCATACTTGTACACACCACCGTGTAGGTACATATGTAACCATTACACTATTGGCTCTGTGAGCTGTACGAATCGACAAAACTTAAATATGACTTGACAAAAAAAAATTAACGAACCTGCTCACAAAGTTTGACGAGAATCGGTTGAGAAATGCGACCTGAATAGGAGAACAGCGGGACAGATACCGGCACCGGACTCTGGACTGGACAGACAGACAAACGATTTTCGGCCCAAGCTGAAGCATAGAACTTCGTTCGCTTCGCTCGCTCGTTCGATAACGAGTAGGTAAGTAAAAAGTCGATAAAAGGCCATTTCGTTTTCGTCTCGCTAATAGGGATGATGACTAAGATTTTTTCAACACACCTGCTCGTAAAGTAGGTCTTATTACAGCGTATTTACACTGATAATGCAGAATATTACCCATGCCGTGCCTTTTACATTACATTATCGCACTAGTGCCTTTTCATTACATATCTTTTTAAATATTAGCAAGAAGTATTAATGTTTCGAAAACAGCTAAGTAGTTATTTGCGTAAATATAAAATTCAATTCAAAATGTGATAAATAATTAAAGAATTTCATGAAACTGCTTGTTAGCTTGTTGGTATTTATATTTTGACGGTGTATTTTTACCTATAAATACCCAATTTCAAAATTTATAAATATGTGGCTGATTAGCTACTTTGCCGGTGCCCTTATCTCAGACTTGGGCGCGCATGCAGCGCTGAGCGCGCATGCAGCGCTGAGCGCGCGAAAAAATAAAATTACGGCCGCCATCTTTTAAATGGGTTTCTGTTTGTTAAGTTTATTCACAGTATTGCATTTCGTTAGTGTTGTTTTGTAAAATGTCGAATTTAGATAACGAAGAATTACTTATCGAGTGTACGCCGCCAGATATCATAGTTGAAGCGCAAAATGCGAGTGATAGTCTTTTGCCCTCAAAATCAAAAGATAAATACATGCAAGCCTACGCAAACTTCATTCAATGGAAAAATAGCAAAAATGCAAGCTCTTTCTCAGAGAACGTGTTCATGGCTTACTTTAGTGAACTGGTGAAGAGGTATAAACCTAGTTCGCTTTGGTGTATATATTCTATGTTGAAGAGTACCGTGCAGAATAAAAATGCAATTGACATCAAAGCGTACACCAATCTAACTGCATTCTTGAAAAGACGTTTAGACGGCTTTTACAGTCGAAAATCCAAGGTTTTAACACCTAATGAAGTGGAGAAGTTCATTAAAGAAGCACCGGATAATCAATATCTAGGGACAAAGGTCAGTTCCACTATTTAGTTTTGTATTCATTATTATAATATTTGTAGGCGGTATTGTGAGTGTTGATATAATAGGAACTAAGTACGATTATTATAACTTAATTATGATTTTATTTATTTTCAGGTCGCATTAATATTCGGAATTACTGGTGCCTGTAGGCGTCAGGAATTAAAAAACATTACGACAAAAGATATAGAGAATCACGGAGAGATGCTACTTGTCAAAATTCCGAACACTAAAAATAAAATTCCTCGGTCATTTACTATTCACGGACCATTTTATGAAATAGTGAAAAAATATGAAAGTTTACGTTCAACAAAAGGAAAATCTGACCGGTTCTTCCAAAATTTTCAAAACGGCAAATGCACGAGTCAGCCTATCGGAGTGAACAAATTTGGATCGATGCCTAGAGAAATTGCCAAGTTTTTAGGCTTACCACAGGCTGACGCTTACACCGGACACAGTTTTAGGCGGACTTCGGATATCGCCACCCGAGCCGACTTTAAAACGCCATGGGGGATGGCGATCTAATAATGTCGCCGAGTCATATATTGAGGACTCCATCCTAAATAAAGCCGACATAAGTGCCAAAATAACACAAGCAATCCATTTAGAGCCACAATCCAAGAAGTTCTGCCCTGAACCGCGTCCTTCCACCTCATATGCCAATGATGATTTGGGATTTCATACGTTTGCTAATGATGAAACGCAATGTTCTTCTACCTCCTTTCAGAATGTTGCATTATCACCGACATTTACAGTTACCCAAGAACAAAGCAATGAAATAATTAATAATACAATTAAACATACAGTACAAATGCCTCATAAGGCGGTAGCATATCATTTCAATAATTGTACTTTTAATAACTGTTTCAATAATGAAAGTTTTTAAATAAATGTGAACTTTTATTTACTTTTCCTCGCAAGTGTGTTGAAAAACGTCGTATGAAACACGTGAGCATTGGTCATTACACTTCTCGTCTCCATTATTATACCACAACATACCACACTTGTATCATAATGTACTATTTTATGATGTCATTCGAACCAGTTTTTGGAGACGAACATTTGTATGGTAGCAACTACAATTAAGAGTCTGCAGTAAGCTCGATACGTAGTTACGCTCTCATTTCAAAACTACGTGTTGGATTGTAACGAAACTTTCCATATACAGTGACATGAGGTATATCTAATAATTAGTTTATGTAGCTTCAGATACCATAGTAAAAAATTCAGCGAATTTAAGTTTTTCATACAAAACTTGTTTTTGCTGTATTTTGTTTGTTATATAAACTGGAACCATATAAACTAATTACAGACATAGATATACCTCATGTCATTGTCTATGCAAAGTTTTGTCACAATCCAACACGTAGTTTTAAAATGAGAGCGTAACTACGTTTGTATGGGAAGGTGAAATTCGGCCGAGCTTACTGCGGACTCTTAAAGAACATAAATACCCAAAAATTTGAGACAAAGATTGACGTCGCTGGCGGCAGTGCAAAACGCTTCATACCTACTGATAGACAGACAGGTATGACGTCACAATCACAACTGACATTTGTTAGTACAAAGTAGTTGTATCATTGTACGGAAAATCCGGTAAATTGTTGTTTCGGTCGCGAAATACTTTTACAATTGTGTTACTATAAAAGCGTAAGGATTCTATTGGTAGCTTTAAATTTACTCTTGGACAATAAAAAAATGCATATTTTTTCGAAACTTTCAAGGTATCTCAACAACTTTCAAGGTATCAACAAATATCTCTATGATTTTAATTATATTTTATAATTTATACTTTATTACGATAATTTGGGTGTTTACTATCCATTTTGCATCACTACGTTATCAATTTGAATATGAGGCATCATGCCTATTCCAAAACGGATCTTTCTTTATACCAGACTGGTGGCGAAAGCTTAGGACCACATGACGCTAAGCGGTCACCTACCCCAGAGTCCTCAAATAGAGCAAGGGATTGTAACACTAGTGGCACCTATGCTGTAATAAGTTTCTGTAAAAAAAAACATTTTTGGTAAGTACAAGCTTTTATTGCCGACTGTACTGTTCTATATACCATACCATCATCAACTACTCATTGAGACGATTCAAACGAGCCCAAACTCAACGGGGTTACGTCGGTTAAATACTGAATTCCCATGGCCACCTTCTGTCGCCATGGTACCATAATATTGAATTGTCATCCAAACTATTAAAATACCCAAGATTTCAGCTCAGCCGGATAACGGCAAGTGACTGAAAAATAGATTACAAAGGCCATGGCAGGATAAGCTTAGTGAATCTGCCCCCAGCGAGTTTTGGCTTTTTTTTTTGATGATGTGGCTGTATCGTTAATAAGTTTGCAAAATTTGAGCCCTCAAAAGTTTATAGTTTTTTTTTAAGGAAATATGATCTTATTTCGATATATTTTTTGTAGCTAGCCCATTTTGACGTGTGTCACCTAGATAAGGCCTCTCACAGACTGAAGCGGCCTGCGGTGGCGGTCAATAGAAATTTTGACAGCTAATGACAAGTGGTCACGCCGCGGCCAGGCCGCGCCAGTGTGTTGTGGGCCTTATGTGTATATAGTATAGACAATTATATATGACATCAATTATAGGATATATTGCCATACAAAAAAGAAAAGAAGAAAAATAAAAAGACCGGGTTGCACGCAAACTTGAATATTAACGTTGTGCATTTTTGTTATTTGATGATGATGAACTGACATCATCAACTATCGATAATCGTTTACCGTTATTATTTGAATCGAATCATTGAATCGATTCAAATAATAACGGTAACAACCGATATGTCTCGCAACTAGAAAGCCGTCAAACCCTCCCGTCGCCCCCGCCACGTACACATACCAATTACTTGTCTTTCTGTACCTTAAGACTTTCACTGCCGGGAACCCGCCTAGCGGGCGCCTACGCAGTAATCGCTTTCCGCTACAAGGCTACGAGGAAAACCACGGAATTAACGGAATTATTGGTTTTTTAAATTAACAAATGATATTGGTTAAGACATTGTACGCTAAGTGATAATTATTTTAGTTCTGTATAATTTTTGCATGCCGTTCACCGGCTGAATACTGTACTGCTGTACCTGAACACCCTGTACTATGTTTATAAGTATTCTGGCAAATAAAATCATTCTAATTCTAATTCTAATTCTAATTCTAATTCTAATCGGCTACGAGCGTGGCATTGAATGTGTTAAGATGAAGTTCTTTCCAATATTCGCCCATAATACCCATACAAATAAGTACACAGCCGTATCAATAAAGGTCTCATTTAATTGTTCGTTTTGTATGTTCATTGTTTACTGCCTTTTACCGACTATCACCATAAAACCGGACTTAACCTTGGACTTGACTGCCTAGTTAACTTCAGTTTATAGCGTAGTCAATGTTTGATAATGATATACCTACCTACCCACTTGGATTCTTCGCTGGGTAAGCGGACTTCAGGGGCTACCCGAGGTTTTCATAGATTTTTGACGAGTTTTGAATCGTATCTCCTACTTTTGCATTACTGATAGAATTATAAGTCAAACGGCTACCGGTTCTTCAATCTTTTATCTCCATTTTTGTCTATCGGATTTTTAAAGAAATTAATACCTACTTAATTTTGTATGATTTTTTTAAACATTGTCCAAAAATACGCTTATTTCGTATCTCTATTGACGTGAACGATGTATACGAACTCTAGATATTTTGGTTCGTCTATGACGTCTCTGAAAACGTGTCTAGGGTTTTCATTTTAAACTAATTAACACAAAAGTTATGGCCAGACCAGTTTTTGGCCTAAATTTGTTCAACTTTGATGCTAAATATCTCGAAAACAATGAACTTTGAAGTAAATATGGGATACTATATTGCTTAAAGCCGTTGTTCTTAATATAATAAGCTACAAGAAAACATTAGAAAACTAAGAGATTCAGATCGAAGGTCATTGGCGTATGGGAGCCCCTTAAGTAGATACTGATCAGTATTGCCATACAACGTGGCAATGCCGCAAGCCTTCTGGGTACACTACCGCCTGGCAGTGATCTGGGGCTCTTTTTTTCCTTTCGTTTTTTTCTTACCCTAAATTAGTTTATATTGTAAATAAATAGATATTTGAACATTAATTTGACAGTAGATGATTTGAGAGAGAGACTTTTACGACTATGTTTAGGTGAAAGCACCAAAATAATTTCCTGACCAAAAAAATTTTGGTACAAGCTCAATATTGCCAAGTGTATACTTTCCTTTGCCTAGTTATCATCGTCAACTTCTTTGAGAGGTTTCCATTGAGCTCAAGCTCGACGGGCTTATCTATTTAAGGTTCACTGACGATACAAAACTTTTTTTGACGTTCGCAGATTAACGGCGTGATATTTTAAGAAACTTATGTAACACACTTTCATAAATTGGCTATCCATTTGCGCGAAATTGCCCCTTTCCTAGAATGAAATTGTATAAACTGGAATAATTTGAGAAATAAGTTTGTCAGGTGATACTTTGGGAAAACGATTATTCTCAAATTATTCTAGTTTATCACGCTTTGTATGTCAAAAAACGTTTTGTATGGTCGGCGAACCACCTTAATAGGACCTTCTGTCTCCATCATCAGATTGGCTCGGTAGTGCCATAATATTGTGACCACTGAACTTATCGAAAGAGCGAGCGAAGCGAACGAAGTTTGTCTGTCCGGCGTCCAATGGCCGGTATTCGGTGTCTGTCAGGCTGTTCCCTCTACAGGTCGCATTTCTCAACCGATTCTCGTGAAATTTTGTGAGCAGGTTTGCTAATTTTTTTTTTGTTCAGACAAGTTTTCAAAATACAACATCTTTAAAAAAAAGTAAAACAGGCTCGCTAGTTCGACAGCTCACGGAATCACTAGTAAACAGGGTGTATCAAAAATGGGTTGTGAGCCGATCAAGGGCATGTTCGGTAGCGTATTGCGATTCCAAAAATGAATTTGTTTATGTTTTTTATTTTTTGATTATTTTTGTTTACAATGATATTTTTGTTTTTGTTTACATTACAGTTTTTTATTTTGTTGACATTGCTTGTGTATGACAACATTCCCCCGCACCCGCAGGAGTGAAGGGCGGGAGGGTTTATTTCATTTTCAACTGCTGCGTGCACAGCTGTGTTATGGAAACACCCCCTGGCGTCCAGACCGCGGCCTTATTATCGACAACAATCCGTTGCCACTTGGTACAGGAAAGCACTAAAATACTTAAGGCCCACAGTACATCCGGCTCGGAGGACCAATGTTTGTACTCCTAACTAGCAAAAAGGGCTCCCTATATATCGTAGAATTATTAATGAAAACAACCAGTCTCAACTTCAAGCGTATATTTACCTCGACCCCTATACATTCTACGTCGAAATACCATTCGCGTGATGCAGGATTCGCACCGGACAGCGACATCTAGTGTGGAATTGGGTCAACTTTACTGTTCAACGGAGTGTACAGTCAAGGACACCAATATGTATTCACTCATAGTTTCATTAATATGTATACTACAACCTTATAGGTGCAGTAATAAGGTCGGTGTACATATTTTTGAGATTTTGTGGTGTATACATATTGGTGCCCTTGACTGTACTGGTATAGACGCAAACAACGAGTTAATCGAAAAGCTATTCGTACCTAATTGATGTTCAAAGTGAAACCGGAGTGTAAATAATCATACATTAATCTGACCAATAAGTAGCTTTTCGAACCGTGTAATTGTGTCTAACTATATTTCACAAATGTAAACGACCTGTTGTTTTTCAACCGTGAAAATTTACTATTTAGAGCCAAAGAATCGTTTCTCGATTAGTCTCCAAGACGTGAAGAGAATAATTTAGCATTCCGGTCTGTTTGTGGGGTGTATAACGCGGGACTTAGAAACGAGCACGTTGAGTATATCCATACTAATATTATAAATGCGAAAGTGTCTGTCTGTCTGTCAATGGATCAACCCTACGTGTGCATCCTGTAGAAGAATTCTTGAAGGTTCGAAACATATCGCCCATCGCGGATTAAGTATGTACGTTTATAAATATGAGGGTAAAGCAGGTTCTGTTCAGGCCTGTTCCCCTTGACACTATGGCTAAACTCGGCTCTCGGACACGTGTTCTAGCTGCCAAACGACCGATTTGAAAAAAGGAGGAGGTTCTATGTTGCACTCCATGTATTTTTTTAAGTGTGTTCACCGATTTATCCGTCAATTCTTTTTTTAATCGATAGAGTACTTCTTTTAATAAATAAATAAATATTAGGGGACAATCTTACACAAATCGAGATAGCCCCATAGTAAGCTCAATAAGGCTTGTGTTATGGGTAGGTACTAGAAGACGATATATTTAATAGATAAATACTTAAATACATAGAAAACATCCAAGACTAATCCAACATTTAATACAACAAATAATGATGCTCATCACACAAATATTTGCCCTTACCGGGATTCGAACCCAGGCACTTCAGCTTCGTAGGCAGCGTCACTACCCACTAGGCTAACCGGTCGTCAAAAGGTGGTCCCATTGTCACTAAGGCAGGATCTGATGATGGGATCCCAGGGAAATTGAGGGGAGCCCTCAAATTTTATAGGCACGCGTGTGGTGATATCAGTAGTTTCTATTACAGCTCGTGTATTTACCTTCGGAAATCGCAAGATTGGTGAAGTTGAACTGATGATGTCTTAATGGGACTACTCAATGATGTAGCTTCGGCAGTTCAGTAGTTGCTACTTCAACGGAATCATATCTGAATCTTAGGCGCCAAAGATTCTGATGTGTTTCCGTTGAAGTAGCAACTACTGAACTGCCAAAGCTAGGTGATTCTGAGATCCTTGAGAAATCGACGGAACTACTTGTACGAGTAGGCCCACATATAGCGACTAGAGTTTTTTCTGTAATCAAAGAAATCATTTGCGCTCGGAATGAAGTGGCATGGAATGGAAATGTTCATGTGATTTGGCGAAGTAGGTACAGAATCAAAGTGAAATGAAATGAAATGAAATGAAAATGAAATGAAATAAATATTTATTCTCTTTTTTCCTTACATGCTTAAAGCTAGACAGAAATCTGCCAAACCACAGTGCGGTTTGTTGGCAGACGAAGTAGGTTTGAACTTTGATTTTTGAGTAAATTATGTTAGACAGAAGGCCGTCTGTGTGTAAGTAACTACTAATATTTATACTGTGGTTAAAGTAGGACGTGTTCAATAATTTTCTAATGAAGTTTGAGCGCTAGCTTTAAAGACCCGGTTCATGCAAATTCCTTAGCAAGTTTCAATAATCAGCCGCCATAAATTCATTTTGTTCGATAATTCAGTTGGCAGGCTTCGTTACGATGCTAATAACAACTAATTAGCGGCATAATGAATTCTTCGTATTTTGACGAAACGAAGGTTCTCGAACTGATCAACATAACTGAGCGCTACCGTGAAACGCCGGCGAACGTAAAAACCATAGAAGTTGTAAGTAGCGCCGCAATATGGCCCCACAGAATGGGTGCCATGCGGGGATGGGGGCGGGGTGTCAAAACGATGCCAGGCAGCCGTTTAGTTCGAACATGCTACACCCGGTATTTTAGGGCACGTGTTTGGGTAGACATTTGTAAGGAGCTCGCATTGGTTGCATGGTTTTTTCGATCGCTGTGAAACGCCAACTTCGTTCGTTCTTGTGTCGCTCTTGCCGCTCTTAAATGACTATTGTCCACTACTTTACCGCTAAATGATTACGCCACGACGACGCGACGTGACGTACATTATTACTCGAAATTAAACTACTTTTTTGTGGCTCGTAAGTTTGACAAGGTGTCGTGAAAGACAAAATGTAAATAGCCAACAGTGGTATGTCAACATCGCGGATGAATTTTATAACATTGTATACTAAAGGGCATTGGGTAACCTTGTATGAGAAAAAATGACGTTTTTTATGCAGCGGCCAAGGATGTTTTTTTAATAATAATTTAGAGGACCTCTTAATATGCATAGATATATAAAATTAAACGCGTTAAACAATATGGGAGCCGAGATATATAAGTTTGAAGTTTGAAGAAACCCACGATCGCCGCTTGACAGCCGTATGCCTGAACCACTAGGCTACCGTAGCTTCGTAATAATAACTTAAAGAAAAGAAATTGCCTGCCCTGTGATATTTCAAGACACTATAGCAGGAACATTTAGCACAACTTGCTGCCAAGCCGCATCGCGCGTGACTCTCAGGCACTCCTGTCTCACTCGCACTGTGCGAATTTGGGATAGGACGGTAGATTCTCTCGCCTCGCGTCGCGGCGCGAGCCGTGCTAGCCTCGCAGAGTCGGTACATCATCCGCAATATTTGACAGAGAGATCTCCACTGTGATTTTCTGTCTTCCTCGGCCAGTATTACATCTGCGATATTTGACAGCATGGGTCGTATCCTCACTTTCTTTTGTCTATCTTTGAAAATGACTAAAACATTCCCAGTTGTTTGGACGGAGACGTGAAAGTGTACATAACATGTACTCTCTTCCCTCAAATATCGCAGTCGAAAGAGTTGAAGTCGTACCACCATACAAACCTCTACCCGCCATTTCACTTCCAGCATAAAAAGTGTCCTATTTATGTCCTTACCCGCGATTGAAACTATCTGCATCCCAAGTTTCATCTAAATCGGTTCAGAGACAGGCAGACAGTTACTTTTACATTACTAAGACCCTAAAAAGCTATTCTATATTTTAATCCAGGCTATAAACTATCTGCGTGCAAGATTTCATCCAAATCGGTTGAGCCGTTTAAGCGTCATTGAGTAAGAAACATCTAAACATCTCAACATCTAAACACCTAAACATCCAAACTTTCGCATTTATAATATTAGTAGGAAGTATGGATATGGATATGGATGGAATAACGGAATACCGGCCAGACATTTTGTTTCGGAACTGCCAGTACTGCCACTGTCGTTTCTTTTAAGGCTCCACATTCTAAATTTTCGTGAAAATGAGTTGTTTTGTAACCGTTTTATACATTATAACGTAACATTTTTGCCGTCGGAAAAAATATATCATAATCTGCAAGATATGCGACGGGTCATAGTTTTCGTAGAAATCCATTTTAACAATAAAAATGACAGAAAAAGAAATCTAAAGTCACTCCTATTTTTTCACTTGTAACCATTTTACTGCTCCATTTTTTATCAGAATAATATGAAATTTTATAACTTTCTTCATAAAATAATAAACAAGGGCCTCATTTTCTTACTTTCTTTATTTTCTTAAAAATTTATCTCGTTTTCTGAAATATTCCGCCAAAGTTCCTGCGCCTCCCCGTTTTCGTCCATACGGTCAGTGCGGGACAAGACACGTTGCATGATGGACCTGTGTCAATTTGCGCTGCGCCGAAATTTTTAAATATTTGTGGAAATTGTGGACTATATTTGTTGCATAGAGTGGACAATCCGTTTTGTGATTCGTATAGTAGGTAACTAATAAACATTTGCGTATAGTTTAGTTTTTAGCGACAGATAATTTTGTTGCATAGAGTGGACAATCTATTTCGTGGTTTGTAAAGTAGTAGGTACTATAGACAAGACAGCTGACTGACCATCCGTGCACTTTATGTGCATTGTAATAAGGTTCTTGTATAAATACAGGATTGTCAGTTAACTGTGTTGGCGTTTGTACCTAATTAACATTTACGTAGGTATAGTTTAGATTTTGTTTTTAGTTCAAGATGGGAAATAATAATAATAATAAATTATTTATTTCAGGCCAGTTTGCCCATAGATTGTTAGTAACATACAAACTTACGATACTAGAGTCAGTACGTCTTAGCTTAGGTCTCACAAATGTTGCAATAATTATTTTGGGTCTTTGGGGTTAAATAAGCGCAGGAGGAAAATACGTAATATCAAGAAATTTCACAAGAGAAAAGGAAAAAGAATACACAATTAAATACCTATTCTATCAAAGTACCAAATATCAAAATTGGGAAATCGCTAAAACCAAAATTTTTATTAGTAAATATATTTACAATATCTATTGCTAAGGAGCATGAACAATTATAGAAACAATATTGTTTTATCTGCTCGTATTAATGACTGTCAAGTGTTAATAGAATAAGTTATAATAAAAATAGTGGGCTTGGCAAATATTGTAAGTACCTACCTATGGGTTGCATGCCAACTCCAAGTTCGATACAGAGTTATTATTTGATATGAAACAAAGTATGGTTAACGTACAACTAATCTATGAGTATATATTTACCCGAGGCCGATTTCTGTACAGTCAGCATAATATAGTTAGTAGCAGCCAAGTTAGCCAAATATATCGGAACGTACATTCATCGAAATAGTCTTTGTTACTATAAGTAGGAGTAAGGAATGTGTTACGATATATTTGGCTACTTTGGATGCTACTAACTATCTGATGCTGACTGTACACGCCATCATCATCAAATCAAGGAAGTAGAACGTAATAAATATACCGAAAATTAGTTTAAAACTTAACAACCTTACACTTACACAAAAGGTAACGGACAGACAGACACACTTTCGCATTTATAATATTAGTATGGAGTATGGATATGGAAGTATGGATAGTATGGATTATATGTCTTTCCCGCTCACGGGACAATGATGTCCCGGACCTTTGGGAGGCGTGCGTGGAGCTCTGAGCCAACACGTAGAGGCCCTTTTGGCAATTTAATGAAATGCAAGGAGTACACCAAGCGGATGCTGTCTCTGGCCGTGTCATGGGACGCACACAGAAACAGCACAGCAGATGGAATCTAAATAAAACGGGTTATTGGGTGAAAATGATGGACTAGTAGCTGGGCTATTGGATGAAACATCGGACGCCTGCCCAATAAAACTGTTTCACATTTTATCTCTGGCAGACGGTGACTCGCTAACTGCTAGATGGGCCCCTATTAATAGCGACATAAAAAAATGGCCTAAGGGCAACAGTAGGTATGGATTATTATTATTACCTTTATATTTTTTCGCACTATCCGTCTCTCTCTTATTAGAATATTTAGTAACAGAGGTATAGTGCGAGAAAAATCGAAAGTATGTCGCGGCCGTCTAGTGCTAGGCGTGCTGAGGGCCTACCGCGAAACGAAACCGAACTTCGTTCGTGTATCTCCCTCTCTGTCGCGCTTGCTAGTTCGAGCGACAATGAGAGTTATTCGAACGAATTTCGTTTTCACTAGCACGGCTAGCACGAGACGGCCGCGACATACTCTCGATTTTTCTCACACTATACCTCTCTTTCCTAATGTTCTAATAAGAGAGCGACCGATAGTGTGAGAAAAATCGAGTGTATGTCGCGGCCGTCTCGTGCTAGCCGTGCTGATGAAACTACACTAATCGTAAGTAAATAGTATTATAATAGTAGGGACATAATTTTTGAACTTAATCAATTATGTAATTTATGTATGACAAATATCACGTTTCAATTAAGCATGACGAATGTCACCCACCCACGTCCGCCCTTGCATTGGTAACGATGCGCGATGACGCGTCTGTAACTTAATCTATGTAACGCATAATAAACGACGGCGGGTTGTGCGACTTGCGCGGGGAGAGGGTCGAGGCTCCGCCCATACGCTCAAGGACTTTAGCGGGTATACAAGCCTTAATCTGTCATGGACGGCGCCGTAATCCGCAGGCTTACTAGTCGCCGACGAGTGTCGGGGAACATGTTATTAGTTTGATACAACTTGATCGCAGAAACTCGAAATAAGCCGTATGATTGGGATTCTTCAGAATCTCCAGCATCGTGTAAACTCTCTGTAAGTATTTTTACTTGCTTTTTACTTGCTTCATCAGATCAATCGAGATAGTACTTACTTGTACGGAATCAACAACTCGGCCAGATGTACATAAGTGCATTGAATTCATGGGAATTCAACGCACTTATGTATGGGATGGCCCATTGGCATTACAACTCTCTACATTAAGTATATACTTAATGTACAGAGAAGAAAATTCGAACTAGTCAAGTAGATATATACTTGACTAGTTCGAATTTTCTTAATCATTAACTGGTCACGAATCGCTTGCGCTGACTTAATTATTATTCAATGAAACTATTGATAGCATTACGACAAGACTGTATTTTTCAGAAGCTCCTCCAGATTGAATCAGTTTGCTACAGTCTTGTGCGGGCATCTCGAAACGTTACCATTTTTGCAAGAATTTGGTTTAAGCCGAGCTGAAAGCTTTTATTGTCACAGGTAAATCCTGTTTTACTTCAAGTTCCAGTTTGAGAGAGAGCGTGCCGTCGACTTACAACCATCATCCTCCTAGCTCGGGGTCCGCTTTGACGCCTAATCTCAAGATTTGGCACAGTAACTAGTTTTAGGAAATCGACTGCCATCTGGCTTCCAACCCAGAGGGAAAACTAGACTTTATTGGAATTAGACCGGTTTCCTCACGATGTTTTCCTTCACCGAAAAGCCAACGGTACATGCGAATACGTGCCGTCGTCTTACAAAATGGAACTAATTCAGCATAATGCTGGCGTAGCTTACGCTGAAGTCTCTTTGGTATTGTGAATGCTGTACACCTTAAATATGAGAAAAACTCGTAGTTCTGTAAACTAAAGTGATGATTTAATTCTTTGACTTTAGTGACACAGAAAAATTACATTAACCGTTAAAAAACTATAAAATTACAAATGCCAGCAGCCAGGTAACAGGTCATCGTCAACAGGTACCATCGGGTAAATTCTCTGAAGTCCCATTGACGCCGTTAGGTAAATTTTCTGTAGTCCCATTAGCACCCACTGGTACGCTCTCTGTAGTCCCGTTAGCACCCACAGGTATGCTCTCTGTAGTCCCGTAAGCACCCACAGGTACGCTCTCTGTAGTCCCGTTAGCACCCACAGGTATGCTCTCTGTAGTCCCGTTAGCACCCACTGGTACGCTCTCTGTAGTCCCGTTAGCACCCACTGGTACGCTCTCGGTAGTCCCGTTAGCGCCCACAGGTATGCTCTCTGTAGTCCCGTTAGCACCCACAGGTATGCTCTCTGTAGTCCCGTTAGCACCCACTGGTACGCTCTCTGTAGTCCCGTTAGCACCCACAGGTATGCTCTCTGTAGTCCCGTTAGCACCCACTGGTACGCTCTCTGTAGTCCCGTTAGCACCCACAGGCATGCTCTCTGTAGTCCCGTTAGCACCCACTGGTACGCTCTCTGTAGTCCCGTTAGCACCCACTGGTACGCTCTCTGTAGTCCCGTTAGCACCCACTGGTACGCTCTCTGTAGTCCCGTTAGCACCCACAGGTATGCTCTCTGTAGTCCCGTTAGCACCCACTGGTACGCTCTCTGTAGTCCCGTTAGCACCCACTGGTACGCTCTCTGTAGTCCCATTAGCATCAGGCACACTCTCCGCCCTCACAAGCTCCAGCTCGAGCGACAGCGTACTGTCCACCTGTATCGGGCGGCGCGCGAGCGCCGGGAATGTCGTCTCCGCCGCATGCGCCGCTGCCATCACCTCCGCGCGGAAGTCTCGCTCGCTCCCGAGTCGGGCGCACAGCATTTGTAACGGGTTCCTGTAATGTGAGGATTAGAAATGAGCTGATCCGCAATCCACAACAATGGCAATAGCCATTTTCCGCTGAAGTAATTTTAGATTTTTCAGGAACAAACATTTTCGTTTAGCGGAAAATTGCTTTCAGAATTCAGAAATTTCGAATGAACGATGCTTTCGTGCAATTGACTCTTCTGATTTTTAGTGTATTCCCCGTTTGGCTGATATTAGGATGATGATACGAGTATAATGTTACTCTTGATCACGTTGAGGCAGAATGAGGTGAGGTTTGCCAAAATAAAGTCAGATCGCCATCTCGCATTGCCTAGAGAACAGAAGCTAGCATGAGACTTCTCAAGACGGTTGCAGTCATATACATCAATAGGGTATACTAGTATATGCATCTTTTTTTTTAACAAAATTCTAAAGTATAATCCAGAGGAATACTGTAGCACGACTGACGTCACAATCCATATTACCCGACGTGATAAATATAATAAGTTTGTTAACAAAATCTCCACAAATGAAAAATCGTAACAATATTCTTGTAAAGATGGCATTGTAGTTACTTATAGCACTTTTTATACACCGTGGGCCCGAGTATCCCGAGAGATTTTAACCACGCATTCTTGAGGTCATTTGGAGTAAAAAATGTTATATGAACCCAACTCAAACTCGGCAAAAAAAAAAATTTTTTTTTCCCATTTTTTTTACGGTTTTTGTAAATAAGGATAACTATCGCTTCTTAATGGAAATTATCCCTTTTAATAAAACGGTAACGATTTTTTTTTCAAAAGTATCAATTTTGTGAGTGGTAACTGGCAATTTGATATCTGTCAATAGCGACGCGGAACTGGCCAACATCGGTAGCAATGTCGCAATCAACAGAGCTAAATGCGCTTTAGTAATCACAATAAATAGTTTACATGAAAATTGATAATATCTCAAAACTAAGCCGGATTTTACGGGGTTCATATAACATTTTATTGCTCCTAATGACCTAAGGAATGCGTTGTTAAAATCTTTTGGGTTACTCGGGCCCACGGTGTATATTAGTTTAATACTAAATGACAATGCAATGCCAGTCATAGATCATTTTAGGCACTAATTTTACGTACCAATATCTTTTAATAAAAGAGGTTGATCAATCGTAACTGTTTTCAAAAAGACTTTTGTGGGGTTTGAAGTCATCGGCACGAAAAGGACGAGCCTAGCAGGTCGATCACGTAACGCATTGTACGCGCGTCAGGTAGATCTTAATGTCACTTTTTATATTGAAAAATGACAGTTCAGTTATAACATATACTTATCTAGGTGACAGTTACACTGTCCTAACGAGCGTTCGAAGCGTTACGTGATTACCCCTCTTGACTAATCTAGTGTCACGTCTGCTTGGCGACCCTCCCCTAGCAACGAAATTGTAGGCAATTGCTAGTAGTTACTGCTAAAGATTTTATTTACAAGCTTTTATTTAGTTTCACCTGTCCCGTTGTCTGTCTGTCTGTCTGTCTGTCTGTAATCAAATCTTGCAAGTTAAATTTAACCCACTTCCCGGTGACCGATTGAGCTGAAATTTTGGGTATAAGTATAGTTTAGATGACAATTCAATATTATCAAGCTGATCTGATGATGGAGGCGGAAGGTGGCCATGGGAATTCAGTACTTAACCGACGTAACCCCGTTGAGTTTGGGCTCGTTAGAATCGTCTCAATGAGTAATTGATGATGGTATACAGAAAAGTACAGTCGGCAATAAAAGCTTGTACTAAAAATGAAATTGTTGACAGAAACTTTTTATTAAACGTACTATTCTCCTTCGATGATAACAGGGATGTGGACGGCGATGACGTCAGGGAAGCTGCTTGTGATAGGCGGGGAGTATGTGCCGTAAACGTCCGCCGGGCCACTGCGCGCCATCTGCACAACAAGAACAAGGTCAGACTTTTAAATAGAGGCTTCTTGGCGACCGTCTAGCAGCCGCTTTAGGCTGCTAGATGGTCGCCAAGAAGCCTCCGACGGCGTGACCTTCGTCGGTGGCTCGTGAGATTTCTGGCTAGACGGTGCCAAACACGCTATACTCCTCGCGGCTGAGGACCTAGCGCGTTCGAAGGTAAAACGAAATTTAGCTGGAAACAACTGTCTACACGCTCCGTCCGGACCAAGGTCGCTCTGTCGGAAGGGCTTGTTGGCGATTAGACGATCGCAACAGGGATCGGCAAACTTTTTAGAAAGAGAGCCAGATCCCGGAAAAATTACGATTTTTCGGAAACTCAAAGAGCCACAGTACCAAATTATAGGGAAAATAATAATTTCGGGTGAGTCTGCAAAGTGGATATGCTGGTTTGAGTTCGATAAAAATAATTATATTTGCCTTGCGCTATTTACGATGTTTTTGTCTGATTTTCATAAAAAACTATTTTTTTTTGGGAACCTAAAGAGCCGCAACAAACCTTTCAAAGAGCCGCATGCGACTCGCGAGCCGCGGTTTGGCGACCCCCCCGGGTCTAGCAGGCGCTTAAGTCTAAGCAGTTTAAGAGGCAACATTTCTGAACATGGCATCCTTAGGGTGAATATATATCTAACAGAGCTGTGCGCGGTAGCGGAAAAAAAACACCTACTTATAAGAAGCGATCCGTGAGCGAAGCTTACAATGCTTTTGGTGGTTTTTTTTGCACGCCGCTCCGCTACCTCTCTCACCTCAGCACGACTATCACAAGACGGCGCGCGAGCGCTCTCAATTTCTCTCGTACTATACCTCTCTTTCTAAGTGTTCTAATAAGTGAGACGGAGAGTGAGAGAAAATTCGAGAGAGCTGGCGCGCCGTCTTGTGAGAGCCGTGCTGTTGGATACTCACCGTTAAAGCAGGACGCAGCAATACGTTACTACGTTACTACCCTAAAAAGGGGATTTAGGTTGCTACATTTAGGAAGAAGTCGGTAAAAGCCACCTCAGTGATGTAGATCTTAGGTCGCCCGGCCAGCGCGCTCGGCAGCTTGTCCGTCAAGTTACGCAACACGCGCGACTCGTGACGCGCCGCCTCCCTCCCGCCCACCACCGCGACGCACACCGCGCCCACACGAGAAAAGTCGCGGCTGAAAACTGAAACAAAATAAGGTTACTCCTTTAGTTTTTGCTCACTTTGTTATTTAATGTATTGCATTGATGGTTTACAGCCAACTAACGAAGAAATGGGCAGCTAATTTAAATGTAGCTTGGACAACACCCAGTGGGCATCTTATTGAAAGATAGCAAGATATTAAGGTCACTACTGTTAACGGAATTATTGGCGAGTTTGTCTAAACTACCGAGCAACGGCAGTTAAGTCCCAAAGACGCGCGACTCTCCATACCAACGTACATTGGTTCTCATTTTAAAACGGCACGCTGAAATAATATGAAACGTTGTGTGCGTATTACTACAAGTTGTTTCTGGTGTTAGAAAGTATAATAGAAAAAGAATAGAGACAGAAGACGAAGTTTCTCAAATTAGACTTCTTTTCTCTCAATTCTGTTCTATTATTATTTCTAGCACCAGAAACTAGTTTCCGACCTAGATATGGCGGATTCCATTGTGTATACAAAGTTTTACGTTTCATGCACGTAAAATGACAGCTGATGAACCTCTTTTGTATTTAAAGCCGACTTGTGTCGAGCGTCCTGGGGACTTTTTATAAGCAAACTCGGTGAAATCATCATAACTTAAAGAAATCACATAAAAGCAAAAAGGTTACTGAATAAAAAACGTTATTGAGTAAATTAATGTTACAGCGCTGCTTACATCTTCTATTTAAGTATATGTGTCTTTAGGAGTCACACTTTTACATTGTAACTATTGTTGTTTTTCTTGTATTGTATTGTATTGTTTTTGAAAATATAGTGTATTATATACTATTAATATAATCAAGGTTTGGCATACTCACACTCCTCCAAACGAGCCTCCACTTGCTGCGGATCCAAATCAACATGCGCCTCAACGTCGAAGCGGAACGCGCCGAAGCTGCGCGAGAGCAGCTCCACTCTTTGATCCACGAACTGGCGCCCCTGCGGCTTGGTCCGCGCCAGTATCAGTAGTGCGTTCCTTTCGAACCTAGAACAATGGCCACGAGTTAACTCTCATCACAATCATCATCATCCGAAAGACGAAAGACTGCTGGACAGAGGCGGCTAGCTCTAGCCCATGAAGCAGGCGCGTGCAATCATGAACGTTACTGTGACGACGGTGCTCGGTAAGGGCAACTATCGGTGTGATGCACGAACAAACCTTCGGGCCATTTTATTATATCGTTAAATGGGCGCACGACAATGGAATTGTTATCAACATAAATAAAACCAAATGTATGCATGTGCGATCCCCGTACAGTAGACAGGTTAATCGGCCGCCACACGTAATTGGCCACACGTATGGGTGCCTGCACAGTGCGCTTCAGAACTGTCAGTGTGAGAGTATCGAGGTGGTATCAGAGTACAGGTACCTGGGCTTATTAATAGATTACAATTTTTCTTGGAAAAATCATATCAATAAGTTATGTGACAAATTAAGGACGGTACTTGTAAAACTTTACCACTTAAAATCTGTACTGGATAGGAGCACGATGTTTACGTTATACTATGCGCTGGCAGACTCTCTGCTTTCTTATGGACTGGCATGCTATGGTAGGACATTTAAAACTTATCTAGACAGGGTCAAATCATTACAAATACGCTTTATGAAACTATTAGTGGACAATAAAACTAAAACACGCTGTAAAAAAGTAATTATGAGGAATTATTCGTGGAATGCCGTATGTTGCCGGTTCATGAGGGGGTATTGCTGTTGATGGCTTTAGAGCAGTTCAATAAAAACGAATTTAAAATCAAAATAAGTCACTCTAAATTAACAAGAAAAATTAGTAAAAAAATGTAAGAGGTGCCGGCGTGTGGTAATAATTATTATGGGAAGAGAAGTAGGAAGTACTTGGTCCCTAAAATATATAATGATATACCGTATGATATAGGGGAATGTAACATATTTAGAATGTTTAAAGTTAAAGTGAAGGAGTTTTTCTTAGAAAAGATAAAATCTAAACTGGAAATGTAGTCTAAGTAAAGAGAAAAGTAGTGGAACGCTACAACCGTATAAATACCCTATTGACATCGATTAGTTCGTTTGTCGAGGACGATCATCGAAATTGGGACCTTAATATTCCTAAGATTCAATTTGCCATGAACACCAGTGTTAATGAAGCCACAGGATTCAGTCCCGCTTTCTTGGTTCACGGCAGAGAGCTCGTTCCGTGCGGCTCGTTTTATGATGCCGCCGTCTCTAGTGACGTTGACTATGATGACCTTATATTTGCACCGCGTGATAAATACGCCGAAAATTTAGGCCATTTGTCGCCTATTTTAGATAAATTTGGGATGCCCATGTAAAGAATTGTAAATATTATAACTTAAGACGAAAACATGCTGAATTTAATGAAGGCGACATTGTTTGGCGTCGTAATTACCAGCTAAGTGACGCTGGAAAATATTTCACGGCTAAATTAGCGCCTTAATGTGTAGTGTACAGTGTTAAAAAAAGTTGTCGCCCCTGGTATATAAACTTGCTTATCTTAATGGACGTGCGATTAGTAGGTGGCATATTAAAGATTTGAAATTGTAAATATTCCGTTAGTGTTAAAATTAGGTTTAATGACTACTTGCTGAATTTTCCTTAATTTTCAATTATGGAAAATTCTCCTGGGCGCGCGGGGTACTGTAACACGGCAAAACCTGCGCCGCGCGGCCGCTAGCGTACTGGCCGGCGATAAAGAAAAATGTAGATTTTTCACGGCCGTGTTTTGTTTTCTCCTGTCAAAAGTTTTCACTATAATTACGCATTCGTTTGGAGAAAACCTATTTTATAACATAAAACTGAATGATTAAATAATGTATAGTTCTCGAGATTACCTCTGCTCGTAAATAGTGTATATAGTTCATGCATACAAGGGCTGCCACTTATGCAGGTATTTTTTGTATCCTATAAGTTCTGTGTTCTGTGTAAACTCGTATTTTTGTTAAACCCAATCCAAGACTCATTTAGCCGTCACTGGTCTAAACCTATGAGGCTCGGATAGGTTTGAACCTTAAGTAACTAAAAGGATTGCTCCCAGCCCTTTATGCCTGGTTAAACCGCAACAACTGACCGCTGCTCGGCTGCTCATATACTTACGCCTGCGCCGCTGCCTTCAAGCTGAAGGTGTGCGCTAGACCTGCCCAGCCCAGCGAAACCTCCGAGGTTATCTTAAACCTGCGGCTATCACCTTCCAGACTACGAACGTCTCTACTAATCAGGCCAGTGACTTTTAGCTAGTAGGTACATGCTCCGTACTGACTGACTATTTACCCATTCTGTACATACTTCTTCTTCATTTTGTTATTATATTTTATTGTATATAAACTATTCGTTTTATTTCTTACCCGCCGGCTAGCCGGGCTACAATTGCCGACTGTACTTTTCTGTATACCGTCATCAACTATACTCATTGATACGATTCTAACGAGCCCAAACTCAACGAGGTTACGTCTTAAGTACTGAATTCCCATGGCCACCTTCTGTCTCCATCATCAGATCAGCGGACGTAGCATGGTTGCCATTTTATCACTTATCGCTGTGGATAAGAATCCGTCTCGTTCAGACAAGTATGCGAATGCGAGAATGAAGAGATGTCTTATACACAACGATAAGTGAGAAAATGGCAAACATGCTACGGCTACGCCCGCAGCTCGATAGTACCATAATACTGAATTGTTATCCAAACTATACCTTTACCCAAAATTTCAGCTCAATCGGATAACGGCAAGTGACTGAAAAATGGATTGCAAATTTTGACGGACAACTTACTTACATGGTATTCTTATTACATACGAAAAGTGCAAGTGAAATATTAAAACCTAACCTAACCAAACAATCTTTCTTCTCAGAATTGAAATTTTAGGTTATCCCCACGCAGTATCGAAAATCCTATTTAGGAGAAAAAAGTGGGATGCTGTTTTTCATATAACTTTCATATAATACCTAAGTATGGTATTATTTGATGTTTCATTAATAATCTAAACGTTAGTAATTCGGTCCCTATTAGTCATTGCGATATATTTAGGAACAGCGAGGCATTATGGGAATTCGCGAGCGAGATATAACATATCTGCGGTTCGCAGAATCACGTTGCTATGCTGAGGCGTTATCACGTGTCGAACAAAACCAACTGGCGGAAACTATCGCGACGACTTCCTCGTTGAATGCAAGTAAGTACCTTAATTTGGATATAAATTACGCACGGTACCACACACTGCACCGCAGTATACACGCACCATAGTAGTTATACAAGGAAAAGGAAAATGCTAGACCGTATTTGCCAGAACAATTTAGAACAATTTCGAACTATTCACAGTTGTACGTATTAGAACAGAACTACACGGTCTACACGTAAAATTATGGCACAGAGATGTTTGTGGGCGAATTTAAATAAACGTAGGTAATTGGGCAAGGGCGTGTCTACATTGTTTAAGAACATAGATTAAACATCCGTCATCATTCATCATTTCGTTTCTGAGTCTTGGATGTTTTCTATGTATTTAAGTATTTATTTATATTACACAAGCCTTATTGAGCTTACTATGGGGATGGGGCTATGGCTAGGGCTAAAATTGTCCACTATTTTTTTTTTGAACAGACGTACAGGTTCTGAGTTAGGTCAATTTCAAGATGCGGAGAGATTCTAATACACCTAGATAGGGTGTTTACCCAATAAAGCTCAAGGTTTTAGGTATTTAGTTACTATGATAATCCGCCGGACCAGAAGGCCGGAGGCTATTTACCCATTGTTGACATTACAGTAGGGACAGTGGCTAAGGTTATTTATGAAAACAAGGTACCTAATACACAATGAAATTCTTTAAGGGTTGAATGGGATACGAACAACAGCATACCACTAGGGATTGCAATCCGGTCCGCCGGATCCGGTAGACTCAAAAAGATTGCTAAGAAGCAGCACTTCAATTAATCTTGTTTTACAAATCTTACTATTCCCAACCCCAATGTCATGCTAGTTTCCTTGAATCTCGAATTAGAAGTTAATATATAAATCCAGACATTCCAGATTATCTCAGGAAAAAAACTATTTTAGTTAATTATAATAATAATAATATTATGTGATGTTATCCTTAATTTCGTTTTAATCGTGATAGTTTCCTTGAATCTCGATATTCTCGATCTCGAATAAGAATTGTTTATTTTGTTTATTAGTTATGTTTACCTATGTTCATTATTGATTATAAAATTTCGTTGTGTTTAGGTACTTACATACGTTGATTATTGATTATACATTAATAACATTTTGGCAGTTCAAGTCATCTTTGCGCGCGGCTGTATGTGTGCGAGCGGTTGTACCTTGTATTATATACCTATGCAGTTTTTTTTTGCGGCAGAGACACGGCAGCTTTCGTAAGCGCAAGCAGAGGCTAGCCTCAGACCAAAAAAAAAAGACAGACGGAGCGTTACGAACAGTCAAGTGAAGCCAAACCACATACAAACAAAACCAAGCTACATCAAGTTTAGCACACGCTCACGCACACATATACAAACAAAATTGCACAAAACTCTTCAGCACGTGTCGCAATGCTGTCAAGATCATTTATTTCGAGTTTTTATGTAGTATGTTTAGCGTGTGCTAAACTTATGGGGCTTGGTTGAAAACCGGTTGGCTTCACTAAACTGTTCGTAACGCTTCGTCTGTCTTTTTTTCTTGGTCTGGGAGGCTAGTATAAGTTTTACCGAAACAAAACTTTACGATCGCGTTTGCGTTTTACCCTCAATTTGTATGGGATTTGAAAGCTCTGTGAGTGTGTATCTCTATGTCAATTAGTATGAAGCGTTTGGTCTGCCGCCAGCGAGATCCGTCTTTAACTCTTTAACTATGTTCTTTAAATGGAGTTGCTCCCATACAAACATTTGTTCCGTTCCAAAATCTGGTTCGAATGGCATCGCAAAATCTTAGTCTTGTGGACCTATTACCAAAGAGACATTATTGTCAAGGAAATAGGAAATTAGACAACTGTGTTGAGCATAAATAGTGATCAATAAATCAAACGCAAGCGGCTTTTACTCGTACCACGCGGTTCGGGATACTTCAGGCCATCGCCTACATTTCAGCAGCATTCTGGTTATAAAAGAGCGGAAATTGTAGCTAAGTCGCGGGAAATATATATAGAAACATTAAAGGTATTAGCTGCACTAGTCACTACTTATCGCATTCACTGCCGTAGATTTCGGCGCCCTACCGTAAATGGGTAAACTGTATGTAGGTAGAGGTATTCCTCTACGCCACCGCGCGGAAGGAGGCGGTTTCTTTCACCTACTAGCAGAACGTGTGCTACGGAAAGTGTTATTGAAAGTACCTCTCTAGTCCATAAGTACCGGTATTTTCACGGGCAGACTGAACCTTGGCACCACCATCCGCCACAATCCACTCTCGCGCAGGACGGCATCGGCAGTAACAACAACACAAACACACACACTTCAAACAATGATCCACAATAGATTCTGACATTGTTTAGATAATTAAAAAATGGGCAACGAATCGGAGTTCCGTTAGCAGCAGTATTCACACAATAAATGAGCAAGAGATTGAGCCGGGAACGGGTGAGTCACTACGGTGACATCGCAACAAGGAATTCCTAGCAGCTAATTAAATTATGTTTCCCGTTGTTTATAGTGTAAAACAAATGAACGTGTAATTGGTATAATTTTGATAAATTCTAACTGAAAATATACACGGTGGTTTTATTCGTGATCAGGAACCAAATTTTTCTAATTCAGTAATTGATGCCAAACACGATTAACTCGTAGCTACCTAACAAATAGCCTTTTTATCACACTCGCACTTAAAGGGCTTAATAACGCGAAGGCATACAAATCTACAATTACCTATATTACGAACACGGGAGTTATGGATTTTTTTCTTTAATTGTATCTGTCATTCATGCGTCAGTTATAAAGCAAGGAGCTTTTAACTCAAATACGGTGTTAGAAAACGTTTTTATATATTTTTTTAACACAAGACCACTAATAAAATATGTTAAACAGAATTATTTCAATGTTTAATAATTAAAATGTAGTAATTTAGTGTATGTTTTTTTTTTACAATGAATTAAAACTAAATACAACGTCCCACAAAACTGTTTGCACAGTTTGACTGTGGGATCCAAGAGTCTATATAATTTGAGGTAGTCTTAATGATAATGAGTCTATATAAAGTGGTAAAGTCCTAATCAGTCTATATAATTAGTAGTCTTAAGAAGTAAGAACAGCTTTAAATGATGTTGTATAAAGTGGATAGGTAACTAGATATAAGATAATTTAAGTATTTAAATACTATCGAGATAGTGTTTCAACAGGGCTCTTTTATTTATTATTAAATTTATTTTTGTTTTTCTCTTGTCTAATAGCCGCAGGTAAAGCATTAAGCAAATATGGTAAGCGTTTTTCGATGCGCCTATCCCCATAGTAAATGGATTTAGAAAAATGTATCAGATGAAAGAAAAAATCCCAGTAGATCCATTGTAAATACGAATGTATCTAGCGGTAAAAAAAATCTCAGTAGATACACAGTGGATTTGATTGATGGATCTTATGAGATAGATCGAGTTACTTTCTTGATTGCCGTGCTGATTGACTAAAATTAATTATTTATGTCTAAGTGTTGCCGGAAGAATTTTGCATACTTTGAATAACTGATGATAATCATTTTTATATTTATTTTTAGTTTTATTGTTTACTAATAGTTTGAGAAATCTAATTTGCAATTTTTCAAATTTTTCCAAATTCGTTTTAAAGGTGAGGCCATAGCAATCCAGGGAGTAACTTATAATCGATTCCACTAGTGATATATAGATACATTTTAGGGTGCTTAATGGGACTAAAGCTTAGGTGGTAAAATCTACCAAGTAGGACTCTTAACTTAGCACATATATACTCTATATGAGATGACCATGAAAAGTTTTCATCTATTTTCATGCCAAGGTAAGTCATGCATTTAACACGCTCAATTGGCTTACAATGGCATGAAACTAGATTATTGTGGAAACAGGAGAAATCATGCGTAATTATTGTAAGCTCTGGCGAACAGGAAGGGATTAGATAAGGTGAGTGTAAAATTAGTAATTTGGTTTTATCTGCATTTAAAACTATACCATTACCGTGCGACCACTTGACAACGGCGTCGACATCTTGCTGCACGGAACGGTAGGTACTGGCTAGGTCGGCGGCGGCGCCGGCTCTCAGCACGCACAGGTCGTCGGCGAACATGTGCGGAGAACAGTACCGCAGCACGCCGCACAGGCTGTTCACGTGCAACAAGTAGCACACCGGGCCGCATCCCGAACCCTGCGGCACTCCGCACCGCACCCCCCGCTCGTCGCGCGTGTGTAATAGTATTTTACGCAATCGTTATATAATGTATGCTTTTTCAGTCGAGTAACACGTTTTCTACGAGTCAACGGAAATACTTAATAATTTATTATACAAACTTGGTACCTATCTATTGAAAATCGCCTTCTGTAAAACGAGCCTCGTGATTGGTCAAAATTCATTTCAGTTCTGTGTACAATTAAATAATTATTATTTCGATTGTCCATAGAGCATAAACTTTTGCATCAGAAAAAAAGTATTCAATTGCGTTATGGTTCGCGAGGTTCTAATTTAAAGATTGTAGTCGACGAGTATAAAAACTTCTTTAGCGGCGCTGTGCACTTTTTGTGATGGGGAAAGAATGTTAAACTCGCGTCAGGTCACGTGTCCGTCCGATTCGTAAGACGTAAGACGTCAGGTGTATGGATGGAAGTTGATTTTTCGGAGATAAACTTTTTAATGTTAAATTATTGTAATAGTTCTGAAGTGTTAAATTTTTAATTTAATATAAATTGTCATGTTTGTGTACTGTAGCGCAATAAATGAATATTGTATTTTACCACATAAATGATAGTACTTTTATACTGATAATTAAAACAATTCGTGCAAAATTATTTCCTAACCATTCCAAAATATTAAAAATGCACAACGTTAATATTCAAGTTTTCACTTCTGCCGGCACTCCCAGAGTGCAACCCGTTGTTTTTTGAAGTGAAAACTTCTTTAGCGGCGCTGTGTACTTTTTGTGATGGGGAAAAAATGTTAAACTCGCGTCAGGTCACGTGTCCGTCAGATTCGTAAGACGTAAGACGTCAGGTGTATGGATGGAAGTTGATTTTTCAGAGATAAACTTTTTAATGTTAAATTATTGTAATAGTTCTGAAGTGTTAAATTTTTAATTTAATATAAATTGTCATGTTTGTGTATTGTAGCGCAATAAATGAATATTGTATTTTACCACATAAATGATAGTACTTTTATACTGATAGTTAAAACAATTCGTGCAAAATTATTTTCTAACCATTCCAAAATATTAAAAATGCACAACGTTAATATTCAAGTTTTCACTTCTGCCGGCACTCCCAGAGTGCAACCCGTTGTTTTTTGAAGTGAAAACTCCTTTAGCGGCGCTGTGCACTTTTTGGGATGGGGAAAAAATGTTAAACTCGCGTCAGGTCACGTGACCGACAGATTCGTAAGACTTAGACGTATGGATGGAAGTTGATTTTTGGGATGGGGAAAAAATGTTAAACTCGCGTCAAGTCACGTGACCGTAAGATGCGAGAGGTTGAAAATTCGTAAGACGGATACGTGACCTTATCGAAAACGGTTACAATGTCATTGAGTTTTACACTTCTGCCGGCACTTCCGGAGTGCAACCCGGTCTTTTTTACTAAGTACCTATCAAAGAGTATAATAAGTATATTTATGTAGTACCTATAGGTACTACATCTAGTTCCCTAGGCGTGAATATATTCACGCCTAGGGAACTAGATGACACGGGTCCTGATTCGCCCCATATTCGGTTAATACCGTTCAACCAATCTCACTGGAGCGCAAACTCGTAGAGTATTCCAGTGTATAAACTTCCCCTTGTAGCGCCAGCTAGCTCGGGTTCGTGCGACGGGGCTATGTATTTAAGTGAAACACACGCGCAAAGTTTGTTACAGTGTTTATTGCCAAATAAGGGCACGGTTTATAACAAACAAATGAATAATCACCACACTAAATTTTTTATCGTTGGGAATATCAGACATTAGTAATATGGAGTTAATCACTATAGCGCGTCGGATTCCGGACTGCGCGGGAGCGGCGGGAACGTGAGATACGGCCTCGCCTCGCTCACGCGTAGTGCGTGCCGATTGTCTGCCGCTATTGGCTGTTGCGGTGCAGCACGAGATTCGTCCAATCCGCGGGCCTCACTAGTGATGGCCGGGGTTTAAGTAGGCCGCGTTATACCCTGGATTTTCCCCAGGCTACCCTCCAATCACGCAATTCGACCGCTATATTGGGTCCGTCCTATTATAGCAACAGTCAGGTTCAAAAAAAAAAGGTTCCTGCCTTGTATTCTGTAACACAGTTTCGGACATGTTTTCTTGTAGACAGTTTGTTTCGGTGTATCATCTTGACAGTGGTTTTCATTTTCAGAAACGCTGATAGAATTTCACTTGTAAAAGTGCCATTGCGGCCTACTTGCAGAATAACATTCAGTTATTTATCTCACAGCATCCTGCGTGCAAAATCACGTAATTTTTACGGCATCGCCACCAAAAGTTCGAACAAATAATCTATGACAGATTTCGGCATTGTTTAGCCGATAATATTTAATATAAAAGTAGATGTTACGCAGCCGACGCGGACGACTCCCGCAGTTCAAATGTACTAGATATACATTTTTACTCAACTAGATATAGGTACCTACGAGTAAGTAATTAATGGGATGGGATTCGCCCATTCGGGAGGCATTGGCATTGGCAATTGGGATAGTCCACGCGTTTTACGACCACGTCATAATCAGCGGTCTAATAATAATACGGTTGTATAATATAAACATTAATTTACAATAGCGTGTTTTTTTTTGTTTTTCTAAGATGCTTTTTATTCAAGAATCCTTCAAACTTTCTACCCGGAAGTAATTATATTAGAATGAAGCATTCATTTACTTTTTGCATGACATATATTCATTAGTAATACCTAAGCGTATGTAAATATAAATTAACCAAAATAAAGCTTAAAATATTTAAATATTTGTACTGACTTTTGAGGAGCTTTTCTTACTGTCGGGTATTTTGATGGTATTTAACGGATATATCATGACATAATTACGTAAAATATGATATATTCGGCACTTAAACAGAAAAAAACTGCTATTTTAAACTAGGTAGGTACTTCCATCTTTTAATCCATATAAGTGAAAATAAAATGACTGGACTAAAGTGACATTGCGTGGAGCTTCAGTTACCACAGTCCACATGGCGGGCAAGGTTTTCCAGGTAAACACAATTAGGTAATATGGGTCTTGCTGTACCTACCTACCTACCTAATAATATTCAACAGCCTGCCAAAAAATATTTTATACACGAAAAAAAAACGACAAAAAATACATGTATCCTTTCAGATTAACAACTGATTTTAAATATTTGTGGTCGCAAACAATTGAGTGGGCACACTAAATGGTCGCTAACCGGCGTAATGGTTACTTTGATTTTGATATAGGTATAATATGGAATAGGCGCCGGCTGCAATGCAAGAAAACTGACAAACTTCCCATACAATCCATACTTCCAAACTACTATTATAAATGCGAAAGTGTGTCTGTCCTGTCTTCACACTTAAACTACTGAACCGATTTAGATGAATTTATGTATAGACATAGTTTGAGTCCCGGGGAAGGACTCAGATCATCAAGACATCAGATCAGCTCGATGGTATCATAATACTGATTTTTCATCCAAACTACACCGAAACCCAAAATTTCAGCTCAATTGGTTGAGGTTTCAAATTCAGTTCCAAGATTTGTCCCACACTAGCAAATTGAGTTCTAAGATTTGTCCCACACTAACAAATTCAGTTCCAAGATTTTCCCTCAATATAAAGACTGACAAAGGAACAAGGCAAGTTAAATAAAAGCTTGTAATTATTAAAAGGTGTCAAAAATATAGTCGATTTCTTATCACATTCAAATAGGTCGGTTCAGCAAGATAACCTTGAACTTCAGACGAACTAGATAAAGCGATATACCTACATAAACTTCAGAGCAAATTCAACCTCATTACCGCCCACTATGGTCGACATTAAAAAAGAAACCGCTAATTAATGGTAGAAGATGATATGGTTGGCTAACTAAAATAGGACATTCCGATCTGTGACTGTGACCGCATATTTATGTCGATTAGAACTTACATTGGAAAAACGCTTACTACGCTTACGCTACACAAAGCGCTTACTATTAGGCGAAGCCCGGCGCCCGCACGCCGCGCGCTCCTCCGTTATGCTCCCCGCGCGCCGCTCAGGCGAAGACCGAGTTAAGCGGTCGGACTATACGTGAGCTGCATATAGTCTGTAAGCCCACCCCCAATACACCTACGTCTCATGACATTATAAAATGCATGGTCGAGAAAGTTGTGCTGCGCAATAAAAAACAAAAATACATTTAAAATTGCCCGAAAGTTTGAAAATAACGGTGCCAAAGTTGGCAACTTTGACGCAGTCTGCCATATTACGAGGGTGGTTTGATATAAAAAAAATACTTATTTAGGGATTATATATGTCGCGGGGTATCAACAGGGGCGCTGTTCGTGGCAAATTTAGGATTTTTTTTATATTGCTCAGCACGATGTATTTTGTTAGCTTAAGTAGACTGATTATTATTGTTGATCTTGTGCCTTTGCAACGCCATCTATTGACAGTATTCAGAAACGTCAAGCGATTTGCTTGGGTGCGGTCGGCGCAGAACTAGTAACGGTTAAGTTGGCTAACCTGATTGTCAAAAGTGACAGTTGACCAACCTGACGACAGAAAAGTGTGTGGGGAAGAAAGAAGGAGGGTGCCATTGGCGGCCATGCCCGGCATTCGAAATCGAGCGTTGAATCGTGACGGACTTTATACTAGTTCTGCGACGAACACACCGCGTTTCTAACCTTAAATAGGTTAATCCAATTACATCGTTATAATCGATTAAGTTTTTGCTGTAATCGTGATTGTTTATTGAAAATACATACCTGAACTACAATTACCGCGTCTTATTTCGTGGTTATCACCATGCACGAACATGGGGACGATGTACCCTCAGAAAAGGATCCTACATCAGAAGTGGAAGCCGAACGCCAATCTCCACTGCTACCAATGAGGCATAATGGTGATGAAAAATGGCGACTTCTCTTGGAACAACAAAATCAAAATTTTCTGGCTTTGCTGCAAACTTTAAATAAACCGCAGCCATCCACATCCAGGGAACTTCGACTACCTGACTTTGACCCGGATAAGCAAGATGTTGACGCGAGGGCCTGGATTTCTACCGCGGACATGTGTATCGACGACCCACAATGTCAAGGGACGTCTTTAATTATTGCCTTAAGCCGCGCACTCAAAAAACGTGCTTCAACCTGGCTTTCTACAGTAGCCTACCCCGGGATGAACTGGAGCAGCTTTAAGGAACTCTTTATAGCAAGGTACGAGACTTCTGAAACTATTGCTGCCTATCTCATAGACCTTGGTACCAAGAAACCAGACGAAAAGGAATGTTTAGCTGCCTACGCTTCTAGTTTGATGTCTTCGATTATGTCAAGGTGGAATGGCTTAACTACGGAGCAAATAGCAATTGCTACAGTGTTAGCACACATTTCTCGCTTTGAGCCGCGTATTCAACGGTTAGCCGTTACAACCGATATTAAAACCCGAAGTCAGTTGCAGCAAGAGCTCAAATCCGTATCATTTTTGAAAAGAAAGGCTTATTCAAGATCAAGTGAGGAACCAGATATCAAGAAGCCCCGCAATGTAAGTTCTCAGGCGAGCATCAAGTGCTATTACTGTGGTAGACTTGGTCATACGTCTCCACAATGTTTTGTTAAAAGAAGAGAAGCGAACCAACAAAATAGCCGAACGAACACTGACGCAACCACCAAGGATCCAGTTGCTGAGAAACCCATTAAATGTTATACTTGCCGGAAGCAAGGCCACTACGCGTACAACTGTCCGAAGAGGAGCAGCCAAGATGGAAGCAGCAGCGAAGCCAGCACCTCAAAGCAAAAGCGAGTCGACATGTGCATCGTAGACGCCCCTACAGGACTTCTGCGACACTGGTGAGCAATTTCCATTTTATTATGATTCGGGGGCAGAATGCTCGTTAGTTAAAGAATCTGTGGCATGTAAATTTAGTAGCAAGCGTATATTTGACAATGTAACCATGACAGGTATAGGGCAGACCTCTGTTATGTCGACAATACAGATTTTGACTACCATAGAGATCGACGCTATTACGTTAGAGATTCTTTTACATGTGCTACCTGACAATTATCTCCGACATGGAATCATGATTGGACGCGAAGTCTTGGCAATTGGATTGGCTGTTCATATGACAGCAGATAAATTAAAATTCGAAAAAGTCCGAGTAATTGAATCATGTGACCTTGTCGAAGATACCAAGATTGACTTTCAACTGATTGACACTGATTGTGCCCCCGATACGAAACCCAAATTGATAGAGGTTTTAAAATCTTTCGAACATTGCTTTACGGCTGGCGTGCCTACATCTGTGGCCGATACTGAACCAATGAAAATACGACTAAAGGACCCCCATAAAACTGTTAACCGTCGTCCCTACAGGTTGAGCCCTGATGAGCGACAAGTTGTGAGAAGTAAGGTTGATAGCTTAATCAAGGCTGGTGTGGTTCGTCCTAGTTCTTCGCCATTTGCGAGCCCCATATTTCTAGTAAAGAAGAAACTTGGCACTGACAGAATGTGTATGTATGTATGTATGTAAGCACTTTATTGTACACAATAACAGGTTAAAGAATATACATGTCACACAATAGATCAAAGTACAAAGGCGAACTTATCCCTATAAGGGATCTCTTCCAGCTAACCTTTGAGCAATTGAGAGGAAGGTAGGTAGACCGAGATAGGCAAACTTATACCGTGTACAAAAACAGAGAAAATGAAAACAAAACCTAATAGGTATTAATTGTAGACAAATAAAAACATGCCAATACATATATAAATATACAGTATAAAATATAATACACACTATATATATCGCAAATATACAATAAATAAATAAATACTATATTCAACCAATTCACAAGTCATTGGAAAGCCACAACTTCTTCAAATTCATCTTAAGTGACGCAACAGACCGCGACTGTCTCAGCGACAAAGGCAACTCATTCCACAACTTAACAGCGTGCGCGGTAAAAGATCTGGAGTATGTTCGCGTCTTTCTAGACGGTACAGCAAGAGTAAGGTTAGCACCCGACCGCAAGCGGTGGCCACTGCCGTCTGCCATATAGTTAAACCGCTCAGAAAGATAAGGAGGGGAAGTAGGGCTGAACAGTGTGTTGAAAAGTAATGACAGGATATGCACGTCCCTGCGCCGGCGAATCGGTAACCATCGAAGCTTAGAGCGGAATTCAGATATGATCATACTTGCGTAGACCAAAAATATATCTGATACATACATTTTGCAGGCGCTCCAGCCTATCAAGCAGCTCCTCGTTGAGGTCCAGAAACGCAATATCACCATAGTCCAGAAGAGGAAGCAAAAGAGATTGAGTAAGGGTCAACTTGGTACGAAGTGGAAGGAAATTCTGGAGACGCCTTAGGGAGTGAAGGGATCTAAAGATCCTCTGACTCACCTCAGCTATATGGGGTGACCAAGAAAGCGTCTGATCCATGGTGATACCCAAATTCCTGACAGTAGAGGAAAAAGGAATAGAAATTCCATCAAAAAGGATGTCAGGCACCACCACCTCTGAGAGCTTATTTACATAGTAAGGACTACCAATAACAATCGCCTGCGATTTCTTTGCATTAATTTGTAAACCAAACTTACACGCCCAGCAGCGTATCGACTCAAGGTTTCGATTGACTTCTGAGATTAATGAGGAGATCTCATCCACAGTAGCCGCTGCATAAATCTGTAGGTCATCTGCGTAAAGGTGATATGATGTAGTTAGGGATTCGGTGATACTATTTATGAAAACAGAGAACAATAATGGAGAAAGCACACCTCCCTGGGGAACGCCAGCGGAGAGTTCGCACCACTCAGACATCTTGTCATCGAACATAACGCGCTGGCGCCTGCCAAAGAGGTAGCTGCAAAACCAGGATAAGGGAGTTTCAGAAATGTTAAGAGAGCGGAGAATACCTAGCAGAATATCAAAATCTACCGTATTAAAAGCACTGCTAAAATAAAGAAGAACAAGGGCAGTAAGCTTTTTGGATTCAATATTGAGACGAATGTCATCGGTGACGTTAACTAAAGCGGTGACCGTGCTATGCCCGGGGCGGAATCCGGATTGGAAAGGATTAAACAAAGAATTTCTGTTAAGGTGTGAAAGGAGACGACGATTAACATAATGTTCAATGATCTTTGACAAAACTGGGAGAATAGAAATAGGGCGGTATTGAGTGAAAGATACAGCATTAGGGATTTTGGGGAGAGGAATTACGTTAGCACACTTCCACGAAGCCGGAAAGGTTCCAGTGGACAAGGAGAAATTTATAATATCCGAAAGGGTAGGAACAATAAAATCCGCTACGAGCATAAGCATATCCACACTGAGGCTATCGTCACCGATGGCCTTCGTCTTAACAGATTTGAGAATGGCAAGCGTCTCTTGCGGTGAAATCAAACCAAATTCAAAGGGAGATAAGTCAGGGTGTGTAATACTGGCAAGAAGTGATAGAGTGGATTGTTTAATGGATGGGTCAAGAATAACCGGCGACGCGCTGAAATGTTTGTTAATAGCGTCAATGTCAAGGGTATTGGAAGAACATTGCTGAGTTTTGCCGACCCCAAGAGACTTTAAAAATTTCCACAACTTAGATGGGGGACACTCCTCTATCGACTTGTGAATATGGAGGCGCTTTGCTTCCCTACAGACTTTGTTGCAGCGGTTACGTATGGAAACATATCTCTGGCGATTTACGTCCGAAGGAACCAGCCGGAATTTAATACGAGCTCGATCGCGCCTGGCCATGCACTGTTTGATCTCCGGCGTGAGCCACGGTGCAGGAAAGTGCTTAACTCGAGTTGGTTTTAAAGGAGCATGCTTATCAAAAATCGCAAGCAATATGCCATTGAAAGCCCTTACTTTCAGGTTAATATCATCAAGACACCCCACACTGCTCCAATCAGCATGTGAAACATCATCGCAGAGCGCTTCCAAATTTACATCTCGGAGATTTCTACGCATGATTATCTTCTGTCTCTTCTTCGGGGGACGTATGTTAAAGGAGGCGTAGATTAAATCATGATTGGAGAAACCTGCAGCATTGAATTGCCCGTGGAGGGATACCAAATTTGGAGAAGTAGTAAGAATGAGATCTAAAAGAGATGGGGGGCCGTTATGAGGAAAATGCGTAGCATCAAGTGGCAACACGCTTAGATTTATAGAAGTGGCAAGAGAATGGAGCTTAGAGGAACGATGGTCGTTTTTAAGGAGACAGGTGTTAAAGTCACCCATAATAATATTGTGATCAAACTGAGGGCTAATATTGACTAAAACATTTTCGAGGGAATCAAAATAATTAATTTGAGATGAAGGGCTATAAAAAACGCCAAGAAGAACTTTAGAGTGATGTAAAGTCACGTCTAAGAAAAGATACTCGGAAGAGTTCGAGTAGACTGATGGCGACTGAGCAACTACACGATAAGCAAAATTGCTTTTTATATATATGGCAACACCGCCGCCCCGAACGGTTCCCGAACCGCTATCGCTAGCGCCAATCCTGTCATTACGAATCAGAATATACCCAGGCAAGGGATATAAAGTTGAAGGAAGAGAGGGCTTTAGCCATGACTCTGAGATAAGAATTGCGTGGATATTGTTATTGGAGCTGAACGATGCAAGCAAGTCAGTGTAATGAGCAGGCACACTGCGCATTTATATGAACGACATTGAAGTTTTTAGTAGAAGATTTAAAAGTACAGTGCAAGCGTTCACTAAGATCAGGCATATCTGATGCGTCACTCAAAGAATCGTAAAGACATGAAGAAGAGAGTGAAAAAAACTCGCTGTCCAAACTACCATTAAACACGTCCGACATTGTAAATACGGTTGAGTACAAATATAAATATATATATATAAGTATATAGAAATATAAATAAATACTACAAAAGTACCCAAGTCACTAGCTAAATCAGCAAACTACTAATTACACTAAAGAGCAAACTGCCTCAATCGCTCGCCAGCTAAAACAAGTTACATTAACGAAAGCCATCCAAACAAAAGTAACGCAAACAATACAAGAAAACTAAAATTACAGACGCACCATCATAGAGTATAAACATGTACACATAGAAAAATACAACAATAAAATTTTACTGCGCAATAACGAAACGCACAAAACGTCACACAAATTTTAACCTACTATTGATATTGACAAGAATGACAAGTGACAGTGATGACATTTCGAATGAATATTTTAAGGTGTACCGCGTATAAAAAATAAGAAGAAAAAAATTATCTAGATTAGAATTTGGAATAAGAACAGCATACAATAGGAAACTAAATATGTGCGTGGACTACCGCGGATTAAATGACAATACTGTGCCTGACCGATTTCCCCTACCGCTCATCGAGGATCAACTTGCTCGACTAAATGGAGGGCATGTTTTTTCAATTCTCGACTTAGCGTCAGGTTTTCACCAGATCCCTATAGTCAGAGTCAATCGAAAGGACGGCATTCGTGACACCCGATGGCCAGTACGAATATCTTACGATGCCGTTTGGGCTCCGTAATGCGCCATCAGTTTTTCAGCGGGCTCTCATTAATGCTCTTGGGGATCTTGTGAATACCTACGTTGTGGTGTACATGGACGATGTTCTCATAGTAGCAGAAAACGTGGATGAGGCTCTGGAACGACTGCAGGTAGTACTTAAAGTTCTTACTGAAAAAGGTTTCTCGTTAAACCACAAAAAGTGTTGTTTTCTTAAGCATAAAGTTGAGTACCTTGGATACGAGGTAACTGAAGGCCAGATTCGCCCAAACAACCGTAAGATAGACGCTTTAACCGATCTACCGCCCCCAAAACCGTGATGTAGCTGCGTCAGTTCATTGGGCTGGCCTCGTACTTTCGTAAGTTTGTGCCAAAGTTCTCACAGCTCATGGCTCCTTTATATTCCTTACTTCTGGCAACGGTAAGATAAAATGGAACCCTGAGCACGAGTCTGTCAGACAGCAGGTAATATCAATCCTCACCAGTGAACCAGTACTGACAATTTATGACCCTGCGCTTGCTACAGAACTACACACTGATGCCAGTTCGATAGGGTACGGTGGAGTGCTGATGCAACTGAAGGATTGCGTATTATAGCAAGCGCACGACAGACGCCGAATCAAAATACCATTCTTATTAGTTAGAGACTCTTGCGGTAGTCAACGCCGTCAAACACATTCGCCATTACCTACACGGGCGCAAATTCACCGTGGTAACAGACTGCAGCTCTCTCCAATCTACTCGGACGAAATTAGATTTAACACCGCGTGTTCACAGATGGTGGGCATTTCTACAAGGGTTTGATTTTGATATTGTTCACCGAAGTGGCAAGCGTATGCCCCATGTAGATTTCTTTTCCAGGAATCCGCTACCGATTAAAAGTAATAGCATCATGGTCGAAAAGGTAAAGCACAAACAGGTGAACTTAACTTAGTTAAGTGATAATTGGTTGATGGCAGAACAGCAGAAGCATGAGGAGCTTTCGAAGCTTATGACCGACCTGAATGAGGAAAGTCTACAAGCTGACGTAGCCAAGACTTACGAAATACGATCGGGCGTCATTCATCGAAAGGTCCAGTGCAACGGTAAGACTCGTTGTTTGCCAATAGTGCCTCGATCATTTCGTTGGTCAGTCATTAATAACGTGCATGAGGGATTGCTACACTTGGGATGGGAAAAGACGTTAGAGAAGGTATATGATCTCTATTGGTTCGACAACATGGCAAAATACGTGATAAAGTTTGTTGAGAACTGCATCACATGCAGAATCTCCAAATCACATTCCGGTAAGATACAGGCGGAAATGCATCCCATACCAAAAATAGCAATCCCGTGGCACACGGTACACGTTGATGCTACTGGTAAGTTAAGCGGAAAGAACAACAAGAAGGAGTACGTTTTCGTGCTCATCGATGCGTTTACCAAGTACCACGGAATAAAGAATCCATTGGAAGTGGTGACTGGGCGTTCCCGTGTCGCCGAACATGAGCAATAATAAGCATACTTCTTGCACAGATTATTGTCAGTCACCTAGCGACCGCACGCAGCGTATGACATGAGTGAATATTTGTTTATTTTAGGAAAATGCCGTATTGCGTTATTGAAAGCTGCTCCAATAATAGCACATAAAAAACTTGTCTCATGGAAGTATTTCGTATCATCGTTAAGTAATATTTTAGAATACGTATAAAAAAATATTTAATTTTCAATTTCTTAGACACAATTTGCAACTGTAGTCAAGGAAATATCAATTCTATTTCTCTAACAATAAAGTTCATAATTCTGTGTATTATTTCGCTAATCAGATCGTGAATGCGCAGCAAATTTCCCGAAGGTTCGCTACTCAAATGCTGTGGCTAAGGTCGATACTTGTTATCGATAAACCAAAATGAAAAAGATTATATTTTTATGAGTAATATGCAGAGCCCGGAATTCTCGTAGCACTTTTGAGCTGTCATAGGGACTTATCGTTTATCGACTTCCGTTTATACATATGTATTATTGTATAATCGGAAGTATTGTAGTGTTATAAATATAAATTAAAATAATAATATTTTATTGTTTATTGCTTATTCCTTTGATTGCTTTTTAATTTTTATAATTTATGGATTGCTTACCTATTCCTTTTAATCAGGACGAAGACCATTCTTATTATTTATAAGAAATAATAAAATATTATTATTTTAATTTATATTTATAATTTCCTAAAAGTTGGTATCCAAAGGTTATCTCGAAGAGATCGCTCATTCGCGATAAGACTGCGTGTTGTTACGTTTACTCGTAATCATATTTTACATATTGTATTCTGTATTTATTGATATACATAATGTATAATCGGAAGTCAATAAACGAGAATTCCCTATGACAGCTCAAAAGAATTCCGGGCTCTGGTAATATGTATCTGAATATTGTGTCATACACAATAAAATAACTATTATAATCTTATAGTTTTCCTAAAGACACAAATACTAAGGAAAAATACATTGATGCCACGGGGAGGAAGGATTGGTTTCCGCAACGATTCAACACCATTTGTTCGAAACATTTTGATGCAACTCATATTTGAGTTTCGCAAAAGGAAATCGCTTCATTCATGAAGATTCAATTCCCACGCAGAGTATTGTATGTAGCGTAATTACGAACAACTAATTCAATTCGCAATACGCACGGCGTACTACTGACATTTAGTTTCCTGTTATCCCGCACAACGAACAATTTGACGGTAAATTCTCACTAGACCGCACTCGCACAACGTCGGCAGTGTAGATTGCTGTTAAAATAATTCTATATAATATTTGAGATGTGCTTGTATTAAATTAAACAAATTATATTCTTTGTTTATTAGAAATCTGTGTTTAATTGCTACTAAATTTATAACAAAAGTAATTTAGTATAAATGTTACCTACTACTTATTATATCATAAACAAGATTTTATTAGAAACAATTTGTAAATAAGTCTTAGCTTAATATTTACCGTATGAATATCATAAAAATTACGATAGTCAAACTCAAATCATACCCACATCCCTATTCCGTTACAGCCAAATAGTCGTATCATCATACACATTTTGCAGTACATACGACTTTTCGGTTTCAAGCGGTCGCATCTTATGAATGGAAGGATGTTTTGAAAACACCGCCATCTTGCGTCGAGTAGCCGAACGACCACGCCTCTTGCAAGTCTTGCAACGCATATGGTAACGGACGTAAGAAATATTTACTTGACACTCTAAATGAGACCGTAAATAGTACTAGTTAAAGTAGATTTTGCATATAAAATTAGCTACCGTTAACAACATATTGGCACAGCACGTTTTAACAAATCGAAAGCGTATTGCAATTGTGTGTTCGTGGTTGTGTGCGTGCGGCGACAGTGGTTCTCTATGAAAATCGGTTGAATGCCACTTCCAATGGATTCTTTATTCCGTGCCAAGTACGTATTGCTACACCATACGCGAAACATTGATACTGCTAACAGTATTAAGACCCTCAAAGCTAGTGTGGCTTTGTTTGGTGCGCCAACTCGCCTTATAGCCGATCAGGGTCGGTGTTTTGCCAGCAGAGATTTCAAAGATTACTGTGAGTCAGTCAACATCAGACTTCATTTAATAGCGACGGGTAGTTCGCGAGCCAACGGCCAGGTAGAGCATATAATGAGTACCTTAAAAAATATGCTGACAGCAGTCGAGACCAGTAATCGATCATGGCAAGAAGCTCTACCTGACGTTCAGCTCGCTCTTAACTGCACCATGCACCGAGTCACAAAGGCCAGTCCGCTAGAACTGCTAATTGGTAAGGTTGCACGACCTCTTGATATAATGTTTGCTGGTGACGAAGAGCCAGAAATCGACATCAAGCAGGCCAGGATACAGGCAGTAACGAGTATGGAAAGAGCTTCTGCAAATGATATAGTAAGATTTGACTGCACTAAGGCGAAGGTGAAACCCTTCGAGAAGGGTGATTTTGTTTTACTAAAAAACGAGGAGCGCAATCAAACAAAGCTTGACCCCAAATTCAGAGGCCCTTTCAAAGTATCAGAAGTGCTCGACGGAGACCGATATACTCTTCGAGCCCTCAATTCCAATCGAACTTACAAGTACGCACACGACCGACTTCGAAAAATGCCCGACAGTCATTTACAAGACAATGACCCAGACATATTAGACAGTGGAAATATCGATAACGATATAATTGATAATGACAGTTTTGACGCAGATAATTAATAATAGTAGTAAGTAAAACGACGGATCATTTTGTGACATGGATTCCCATTATCAGTTCACTTTCTTACTAGATGGTTCCAAATTGTTATTGCTAAAAGTAAGACGTAAGTCGGTCGTCCTTGAGGATTGTCCATAAGATATCGGTCGTTCTTAGGGGCTGACCATGGATTTCGGTCGTCCTTGAGAATTGTCCAGGAGAGTCGGTCGTCCTGGGGCTGTCCTCGGAGTTACCTGGCTAAGGCAAGGTGACTGTCGGTCACCCTAGGATTGTCCAGGAACATTGGTCGTCCTTGTGGGTTGTCCATGTCATTGTTCGGTCGCCCATGAGGACTATTCAGGAAAGTCGGTCGTTCTTAGGGGCTGTCCATGGATTTCGGTCGCCCTTGAGAATTGTCCAGGAAGTGTAAATATAATACTTAGTAGCAAGGGCTTAAAAAGTAAATAAGACTATTTAGTATGTTATCTTGTCTATCTCTATGTTACCTTGCGGCACGGCTGATTCCTTTTGTTTCTAATTTACATAGTCACAATGGTCAGTTTGGCCGAGGTTTATACCAATTACTGTGCAAGAACATTTTCCTCTTTCAGATACCTCACACTCACACGAGTACGTGTGAGATGTCAAGATGGCCGTGTCGCGGGGTATCAACAGGGGCGCTGTTCGTGGCAAATTTAGGATTTTTTTTTATATTGCTTAGCTTAAGTAGACTGATTATTATTTTTGATCTTGTGCCTTTGCAACGCCATCTATTGACAGTAATCAGAAACGTCAAGCGATTTGCTTGGGTGCGGTCGGCGCAGAACTAGTAGCGGTTAAGTTGGCTAACCTGATTGTCAAAAGTGACAGTTGACCAACCTGACGACAGAAGTGTGTGGGGAAGAAAGAAGGAGGGCGCCATTGGCGGCCATGCCCGGCATTCGAGATCGAACGTTGAATCGTGACGGACGTTATACTAGTTCTGCGACGAACACACCGCGTTTCTAACCTTAAATAGTTTAATCCAATTACATCGTTATAATCGTTTAAGTTTTTGGTGTAATCGTGATTGTTTATTGAAAATACATACCTGAACTACAATTACCGCGTCTTATTTCGTGGTTATCACCATGCACGAACATGGGGACGGTGTACCCTCAGAAAAGGATCCTACATATATATTTTTTTTTTCCACGTAATCTCCCCGAAGTTCGACACACTTGTCCCAACGTTTCTGCAACTTCTCGATGCCTTCGCGGAAATAAGTTTCTTCAAGGCCCTCGAAATATGCGTTTACCTCCCGTATCACTTCCTCATTCGAATTAAATTTTTGCCCTGACAGAAATGTTTTGAGTTTTGGGAATGTGTTGTAGTCCGAAGGAGCTAAATCTGATGAATAAGCAGGGTGCGGAAGCAGTTCAAATCGTAACTCAGTCAATTGTTGTACAGCGACACGACATGAATGCAGCGGTGTATTGTCGTGATGAAACATCACTTTTTTCTTCGCCATTCCTGGACGTTTCTCAGATATCGCCACCTGTAATTGGTCCAAAAGTGAAGCATAGTACGCCCCAGTGATGGTTTTCCCCTTGCCAAGGTAGTCAATTAAGAGGATTCCTTTTGCGTCCCAAAACACAGACGCCATCACTTTTCCAGCAGATGGGATACATTTTGCCTTCTTTGGAGCTGGCTCACCACGACTCATACATTTTTTAACGTGGGGGCTGAGGTTTTTTTCGGTACCCTCTCATTTTTTTTCCGTGTAACTACAAACGAAATGCTTTTCACTACAATCAACTACAAACGATTCTGAACCAGATTCAATTACAAAATTATTATTAATATTGATTTTTTTTTAGAGCCCCCCATTTCTTTTTTGTGCAACTACAAACGAAAAGCTTTTCACTACAATCAACTACAAACGATTCTGAACAAGATTCAATCGCCAAAGTATATATTTTTTAAAGTGGGGGGGCTGATGTTTCTTTCGGGACCCCCCCATTTTGTATCCGTGTAACTACAAACGAAATGCTTTTCACTACAATCAACTACAAACAAAATAGTTACAGAAAAAAAATCGGAAGAAGAAGAAAGAAGTTCATACATTGCCTAGATTGTTGTTTTGTCTCTGGGATATAGTGAGTGATTAATCCAGGTTTCATCCATAGTAACAAAACGGCGAATAAACTCTGCTGGATTCTTTTCAAACACCTTCAAATTGTCAGCAGATGTTCGCATGCGAATTCGCTTTTGTTCTGGAGGGAGTAACCGCGGCACCTATCTTGCTTTTTCATGTGCTATTCCTTGTGATAAATAAAATGTAACCGCTCAGAAGAGATCACAAACATCTCTTCGCTAATTCGCATATTTTCATTCGTCTGTCCGTTAAAACTAAATCATGGATTTTACGACGATTTCGGGGCTCCTGGACGAGGTGCATCTTCAATGCTTGTCCTGCCACGCTTAAACTCATATCCTAACTGGATACACGCTTAAACTCATATCCTAACTCACCCATAGCCTAACTGTTTGGTAGGAAGGACACGAATTACCCAACAACGTAGGTAAAATCCTTTCATGAGTTTCTTTCGCTGATTTACCATCCAAATAAAAGATTTGAATAACAACACGAATTCCAATTTTCTCCCTTTTGCCGCGTTCTACGATCAGTTTTGTTTTAACTACTGTTAAAACAAAACCAGCCAGAAAGATATTTAGGTAATATTTGGGAGCAGCAGTAATAAAACACACGTCTACCGATGCAACGTATAATCGGAACGAAAGCTACCCACATATATGACACCTCCACACTTAATATTAACCCCTTCACTAACTTAATAATACATAACAACTAATTGCTTCCCTGGGCACTTAACATTCGGGTAAGCAATTCACTCTATTCCGTTTAATCCCGCCGAAAATGTCATAACTCCACAGATTACATAATCTTTAGTTATTAAACTTCATCTAAATAAGGCCTGATTCGTTACGGATTCGCCAAATTTAAAACGCAATTTTAATAAAATTAGTCACTATATTGTGTTTAATTATGGGTGTAAAATTTGACATTTAACGATATTTTCAGGGATTCTTTTTTTTATTCCACTCATGTCGTAGTTTCGGTCTGATGCCCTCCATCAACCGTGCGACAGTGTCTTAGACACTTGTTTACATGCCCAATCCCATTTTTTAAGGAAATCCTTGTGGTCGCTTGCTGTTTTGCCTGATTTTCGTATGATTCCTTTAACAAAAGCCCAATATCTCTCAATTGGACGGCACTGTGGAACATTTGGAGGGTTCATGTTTTTGGTACGATTTTAATATTATTACGTTCAAGGAACTTTATCGTATCTTTTGCGTAATGAGCTGTTGCCAGATCGGGCCAAAATAATGTCAACATATTGTGTTTTCGCATAAAAGGCAAAAGCCGCTTCTTCAAACACTCATTTATGTAGACTTCCTTGTTGATGGTACCCTTTGCTACGTAAGCACGGCTACGATCACCACAGGGGCAGATAGCTTGCCAAACTAAATATTTTGATCCAAATTTTTCGATTCCAATTGTGGTTTCCGAATCAGGAAGAGTTTCTCCGTCAGCTATTATAGTATTGGTCACCCGGAAGTGTCGAAAAATCGGCTTTTACATAGGTTTCATCGTCAAGAATTATATGAAAGTTTTTTGAGCCCAAAAAATCGTACAGTTTTCGAGACCTAGTTTTAATTGTTGCTTTTTGCTTTTCTGACGTTTTTGGTATCTTACGCTTTTTTTTGACTTCATAGAAGCACGTTGCTTGACACGTCGAACCATGGATTGATCAGTGGATATTTTTTTGCGATATCACGTTCGGACATAGTGCGATTCTTACGTATGGTCCTTAAAATCTTTTTTTCCAATGCGGGGTCACGAGGACCATTACGTTCTCTGGTTCTTGGCCTCTGAGCCGTAGACTGGGTCTCGAAGTACCGTTTTAATACATCATCCACAGTTTTTCTTGGCATTTTGAGGTCCCTGGCGATATAATGATTCGGGCGTTGAGTATTTTCTAGCCATTTGGTGATGATTAGTTCTCGGCGTTGCCGTTGATTCATCTTATTTGGTGTTTAGTAAATATTTAACAATAAACATCGCAATCGTCATATTCTTGTGACATTAAAGCTGTCAAAACTCGAAACCCCAACGAAAAAGGTTGGTATATAGTGGAATAAAATAATTTTGAATTTGGCGAATCCGTAACGAATCAGGCCTTATATAAAAGAAGTCCTGATCTACCATCAACGCAGAGCCGAAACTACTGGGAGTAAAAACTTGAAATTTACACCAGAACTTCCTTTTATGACGTAGGCAAGGGATAAGACGGGATTTTTGGAAATTCTATCCCTAAGGGGGTTAAATAGGGGTGCAAAGTTTGTATGGGGGAAACTTTTTTTTTGAGCTAGAAACTTGAAACTTTTTAGACAGATTACTTATTAGAATACAAAAAGTAATTTGTGTTTTAGAAATTTTCACCCCTTAGAGGGTTAAAAAGGGGTGCAATGTTTGTATGGGGAAAACATTATTTTTAGAACTAGAGACTTGAAACTTTCTAGAAAGATTACTTATTAGAATAGAAAAAAAGTAATTTCTGCGTTTTAGAAAATATCACCCCTAAGAGGTTAAAAAGGGGTGCAATGTTTGTATGGGAATCACTTTATTTTGAGCTAGAGATTTGAAACTTTGTAGAAAGATTACTTATTATAATATAAACAATTACTTCCAGCGTTTTAGAAAATTCTATCCCTAAGAGGGTTAAAAAGGGGTGCAAGCTTTGGATGAGAAACACTAATTTTTGAGCTGGAGACTTAAAGCGTTGTATAAAGATTTCTTATCAGAATAAATAAAAATTCTTTCAGCGTTTTGGATTATATGAAAACCAAGAAAATGTTATAGTAAGAGATTTTTAACTTCGGTCTTAGCCTGTATGTTAAAAGACTACAAAACTGATTTCAGAGTTTTTTGAAATTCATTCACTATAGGGGTTAAAGGGGATCAAAGTTTGTATGGAGAGCAAAACATTTTTAAAGTAAGGGATTTGTAACTTCTGTTTTAGACTGTTTTAAATTGATTCCATAAGGGGGACACATTCATCCCCTAAATGGGCTAAAAGGAGTTGGATGTTTGTACGGGGAACAAGACAATTTTAAAGTAAGGGATCTGTAACTTCGGTTAAAAACTAGGAAACTAATTACAGCGTTTCTTAAAATTCATCCTCTACGGAGGTTAAAAGGGTTGGAAGTATGTATAGGTCATACATAATCCGACTGCTAGCAGAAAAGTAGGTTAGGTTAAGTTAGAACCACGACCCTTACAGAACCGAACAGCTACCAGAAATGTTAGGTTAGGTTAGGTTAGAACTGGGATGCTCCCAGAACCGAAAGGTAGGTAAGTAGTAGGGGTTAGTAGGTGCGGATTATTTTGTTAATTTAATTTTTTTTGGTTAATGGGAATAATTTTATTCTCTAACACAGTTAAATGGGGACGGCGGATGGAGATGGAAAGTTCTACGTCTTTTAGCATTAGATTACGTTTGCTTTCAAAACTATTTTCAGTAATGTAGCTTTCTTCATACATTATGAAAAATATACTATTTTAGCTGAAACGTTTGTTGATGATTTTTAAGATATTTATATGTGTGAAAACAGAGTTTTCAATTTAAACTAAAGAACTCATCGCACTGCTACCTGGTACGATTAATCCCTGAACTGATTTAGATGAAATTTTCCGTACAGATAATTTGAGACCCTAATCTGAGGATGTAGGATAGTTTTTATCTCGGAAATCATCTCTTAAGATGGTAAAACTTTGTTAACAAGGGCAGCGATAATTAAGGTTCCGCCTACAATCATTTAATAGCAATCATTTTTCTAAGACGGTAACAAGTTCTACGCGGCCGAAGTCGCGGGCAACAGCTAGTGAATAAATACAAAGATAACTCTAACGCCATCTATCCGTATGCGAACCAAGTTACTTCTCAAACCGCCCTCGTAGAGTGTAGGTGTATTGGGAGTGGGCTTACGGACTAATAGCTCGCATTTCGGGGTGGTAATCCGAAGATATCGATCTTCCGATCACCATGTCTAGAAGCTTTCGGCTCATCATGGAACAGCTAGTCAGTAGCTTTCGTGAAACTAGTGCCTATGCCAAATCTTGGAATTGGGTGCCAAAGGGGACCCCGGGCTCCTTTAGGGCACAACTGGGAATAACGCTAGGATTATGATGAGTTAGCATGGATATATTAGGTAGGAATATTCGAGATAAGGATGTGAACAAAAGAAACACAAATCAGGTAAAAGATTGTATTCTATACATAAAATTCATGGCACCGCATCAAGGCACATCCGAATGTTCACAGTAACAGCTATATCTATATACATCTATATATACGGTGCGTATATTATTTAATAGAACGGGATTGGAGGCGACAGTGTTGCCATTTAAATACGCCAAAGTTTATATGAACGGCCAGCTAATCCATTCCATAATTCATTGCGGTCAAGTATCGCGACTCAATACCAAGGACCGGAAAACCCCTTTTTAGGCTTAAGCCTATCGATTTGATAACCCTATCAATTTGGTTACCTATGAAAGGGGTACCCTATTGGTATGGTAAGCATATCGGAAGTCGTAACCATAAGTTAACCGATTGTTATTACCATATTGACAGGGTTTTCAAATGGGTTAGTAGCAAGCCAAGTTAACTCTATCAATAGGGTTACCTATCAATAAGGTTACCTTATCTTATGATAAGGTAACCGGTCCCTGCTGGATACTGACCCACTTCATACAATTAAAGGACGTATTTTTATAACTTATTGTTATAAGTACAGTCGATGGCAAGCGCATTTCTCGTCCAATTACAATAGAAGTAAGGTGAAAGTGGTGACGTAGACTTTACACAGGTATCAGAATAGAAGACATGTGTTGTTATTGCAATTTTGGTCCTCATTAACTATGGTAAACTCAAACTTTGTCGCAATTGAGTAATCACACTGTTTTATTTATAAAATGTTCAGCACTAGTACAGCCCAGCATGCAAGATATACTAAATACTGTACTGATAAAATTGACATCGTAATTTGATTCTTCAGTTTTGTATGAGTCTTTGTAGTTGATTAGGCTATGTTAGGCATATTAATACAATCTCAAGTCTAGTTTAAACCAATCATTAAGCAATAATGTAAGACTAGGTCGTCGTTGTTACTAAATAAAATAAGTTCATATGTTTGTGCGTTTCCGTGGGGATTTCGGTTATCGAAGTAAATATGCTATTTACAAAATATTAAATTTAACTAAGCAAATGGCTTACTTATAGAGAAAATAATTAATTACAATGAATTCAATAAAAACATCCAAAAATAAAATTCCCTGTGATCTCATTGGAAATCATTAAGTATATTCACATAAAGGTAATTTTCAGTTAAAATCATAATTCAAAACAAAATCATCAATGGAATGGCTACCATGATTGCCAGCGAATTCGGCACTGTCTGTCTCTTTTGCGTTGTGCTGAAAAGAAAGGGACGAGTAACAAGTCGTCCTACATGGCGATGGATGTGAATAGACCAGTGTTTTTCAAGCTGTGGGTCGCGACCCCTTCAGGGGTACTGTAGTATCTTCAAGGGGCTCACTGCTAATTGTATTTATAAAGTCTGTAAGGGGGTTTAAAAAAACAGGTTAAGGTCTTACCTGTCGGTTTTGTTACTAAATGTATGCGATTGACATTGACTGACGGTTGACTGGGACATACATTAATAAATATGCTAATAAGGATAAAAATTTTTGTACAATAAAAAGATATAAGTTAACTATGGAGGTCCTAAAATATTTTTTCAACTAAGGGAGTTGCGTTATAAAGGTTGAAAAACACTGGAATAGGCCATCAAAATAGGCAGAACTATTATACTACAATTATATTAATTATCACTCGAATAAATTAACGATACTTATAAATTACTTTACAATTCATATCACTATGGCTTATGTTGCGTTTACGTATAAACCTTATAAGTTATAATATATGGACATATTATTGATTGTGTGATGTTGATTTGGCTAGGATGCCGTTTTTACACTTGCGTGGAATGTAAGTGACCAAAAACGCAAATATTTTTGTACTATTTGGTACATCACTCGTTTTTTTAACCATGGACTTATAATACTCAGGACAAGCTATGGTAATAATAATACCACGTCCGAGCGAGAATGTAGCATACAAATCTCAATGAGTGTGACAGAAACGGAAATATCATTCGTTGTCCTTTTCATAGTTCCACTTTTTTTTATTTGCCGCAACTGATTCAGTATGCGGTTTCGGAAAATAAACCATTACCCGCCTCAATTAAGTATGTTGTTTATGGTAAGCCATCAGCCATCTGAAGACTAGTTTTGTTTAATTTAGCTGCATGAACCATAACCACCTGTAACCAACATGAAAGCAATAAAGTTATTTCTATTTCTATTTCTATGAAGCCTTTCCGTCCCTTATTGTGGCAACACGTATAGCTCGTTCTGAGTAGTATATGTCCATGTAAATAGCAGTTCTCACGAGTATGTCAATGTTGTTTTTTGAGTAAATAATAAACGACAACACTGTTAACTGACCATCCTGTGTTTATATAGAACCTTATTACAATGCACTTAAGGTGCACCGATGGTCAGTTAGCTGTGTTGTCGATAGTACGTACTTTTCCATTTTGCCACTTATAGAGAACGCGCACAGCCGTCCCGGTAGGAGGCAGCAGCAGTCTCCCGCCAGCATGGAATCGTTTGTAGATAAACATGGTCGATGTAGACTTTCTCGTCGAACGTTCTTGGAAACGTAGTACGATGGACCGATTTTCGACTTTCGAGCGCTCGACTCTTTCACTCCGAAACTGACATAAATTATGAAATGGTAGTTTGAAATAGCGATTACCACTCGTATTCTATTCTATCGGTAGAAAGTAAGTGCTTGCAATATTGACACTACAATCGTATTTACTTTTATTTAATTATCGAGCGTTCGAAACTCAAAAAGCGGCCCCCAGGTTGATAATTTAAAGTGTACTGAATATTAAATCACCACGCGAATGAGTTTCGTTTTCGGCATTTACAGGCATATGACGAAATGTAATCCTATGGACTGCGTTCCGCACCAACGAATCCATCCTTCATGACCTATATAAAGACAATGCTTTCCACTGTCTATTTGCGGAGAATCTTGGATTTTTTTTCACATCACCCGGCACAAGGGTAACAACATGGAGCAGCTGACGGTTGCCAAACGACCAAGAGAGGAGTCTAATAAGGTGAGCTGATCAAATACGCTCGACACTGGATACCAACTTGCATGAAGCACTCCTCGCTGCTAAGGACCTGAACAGGTGGAGAGACGTAGTGCGGAAAACTTCACATCGGGGAGTTCACGACCCTCAGCAATGAGGGACGCGACGCAAGCAGGATGAAATGTAAAGTGGCCGCGGGCGGGTCACTTCCCATCGCCATGCAACCAAAAAGCCGCTAAAATGTCCAGATCTGCTAGCACCACACTCCAGAAGGAGAGTGTATGAAGACGTAGTATCGCCATGCAGAAATCGCTTGTCCATAAGCGACGCCCTGTCCCGCTCGTCCCGCTAGGCGCGCGCGGAGGCGGGATGGTAGGTGATGACGTTGTGCGCGTGCGTGAAGGGCGGCGCGGGCGCGGGCGCGGGAGCGGGCGCGGTGGCGGTGGCGGTGGCGGTGGCGGTGGCGGTGGCGGGCGCGGGCAGCTGCAGCGCGCGCGCCTTGCCGCCGAGCGTGCAGCGCGTGGTGGCCCCGCTCTCCACCTCCACGGGGAGCTCCGAGCCCGTTAGCCTGCAAGGACACCACCGACTTTACACGTATAACTAATGATGGAGTTTACATTGTTCATTTAGTTTGTCAATGTATAACGTGCCTTTTTTGTTTATATTTATTGTACGTTTGGTTTTATAGTAGTTTATGCAACTGATCCATAGTGAGACTCGTGTGATCCTATTATGAAATTCGCTCACGCTCGTTTCATAAAACCACACTCATATTTTAAGGCCTAATTATGTACAGTTGCATACACTACTTTATCTACACTCATATCGATGAGTTCACAATTCTACTTTCGTAACAGCAAAAAACCAACAAAAAGTGTGAGGTCTGCAATAATAGTACATTACTTACCTAGGGCGGTAAAACAAAGAATATCTCAGATCGGAGGTAGTTGACATCCGAGCCAAAGGCAAGCACAAAAAATATGCGATATGAGGTTTTCTTTATTACCGCCCGTGGTGAGTTCAAATTGTTACGACTCTCCCTGGCCAGGAAGAGGGATTTTCCACACGCTAATTTGTATTGTATGCCCAACTCACATGTGGTACCGGTTGGCGAGCACGCCGACCAGCTCGCCGACCAGCTCGCCCGCGTGCGCCAGCCCCAGCACCAGGTCGTTGCGCGCGTGCGGCACGCTGATCACCACCAGCTGCGCGTCCGAGCTCATCACGCGCACCGCTCCCACCTACGACATACAATCATATAACTAACGAAACAAAAACTAATTATACATATTTATTAACATGGAAAAACAACAGCCAAACATATTTATACACGCAATAGTAAAACCATATAGCCAATTACAGATTCTTAAACTAATACAAAGAAATCTATAGCCAAACTTAGACTTAGCGTACATTACGGTAAGGTAGCCAACAATGACCCAGTGGTACACAAAAAACCAACGCTTTTTTTCGAAAATGCGACGTTATCAAACCGTACTACGAACATAGACACGCTTCAATATGTGCATTGCGTCTCACTCACTCTTTAAGCAAAATGTGAGACGCAAATACACACTGGACAATGATCATGGACAAGTGGAATACCACCCTTATCAGTTTGGTTCTTATAGCCTGTACGCTATCACAAAATATGTCTATATTTAAATTAACCCAAACTTTGTTGGCTAAAAGGTTTAGTCTAATACCACGATTTATTGTGGCAAACAAGCATACGGCCTGCTGATGATAAGCAGTCTTAGCACCCAGCTTCCAAACATCGTGTAAGACTTTATAAGCCAAGAACCCTGCCAGGGCAGGGCTGGGCTGGGAACTCTTTCACGAGGTCCCAGGGGGAACTCGTGAAAGAGTTCAAGTTAAGCATTGACTCACATCAGTGTGAGAGGTATATATCTTAAGCACTTTGATGTAGTTGGCATCCAGTATGTAGATATTAATTTCATTGACGCGATATAGACATTCAGGCAGCTAGTTGATAATGTACTACTTATGCAGATGACCGCAAAGACCGTTGACCGTTTGGACGCAGATTGCTGGCTTGCTGGATGGTCGGATGAGTGTTGTCGGGCTGGACATTGCTCGCCTGAAGTTAGAGTAATGTTCTTGCTGATTTAATGTCCTCTTTCTTTCTTTTATGATAGTTCGTCATTTTTATTAGTGCGACAACGACACGACTTAATAGTGCAACACCCTATTTTCCATACCTACTTTTACTGTTTTTATTTCTGTTGTCTTGTGTGTCACGAATAAATGTTTCCGATTCTATTCTATTCAAAGAATACCTTGGGGAAGACTGTGTGAACATTGAATTACATATTTACTAACCACGGTAATTGGAGTAGGCATCTTGAAGGTATTGCCATCAAGTTTGAAGATACTACGATCAGTCACAGGGAGGCAACTCTGAGGGACCTGGCTCTGAGGGATATTGCCCCAGAGAACTCCTGCAAGAATTATCGGAAATGTTGACCAACCTCGGTGATAGGCGTGGGTTTCTTCAGCACTTTGAAGGCGATAGTATCCAGTTTGTTGATGCCGTAGTCAGTGATGGCCAGTTTGTTGTAGCGGTTGAACTTGCGGACCAAGAACATTGCCCTGAGGAACTCCCTATAGGAAGGACTGAAATGTTGACCAACCTCGGTCATAGGCGTGGCTTTCTTCAGCACTTTGAAGGCGTTAGCATCCAGTTTGTTGATGCTGTAGTCAGTGATGACCAGTTTGTTGTAGCGGTTGAACTTGCGGACCAAGAACATTGCCCTGAGGGACTCCCTATAGGAAGGACCGAAATGTTGACCAACCTCAGTGATAGGCGTGGGTTTCTTCAGCACTTTGAAGGTGTTAGCGTCAAGTTTGTAGATGCTGTGGTCTGTGATGAGGAGGCAGCGTTCAGCGAGTTTGTTGTAGCGGTTGAACTTGTGCACTCGGCAGGAGAACAACGCCGCGCCTGCTTGTTGCGATTTCTGGAGCGACGCGAGCGCTGACCGGTACACGGCTGGAAATAGGCAATAAAATACTAAAATGTTGTTGAGTGTACACTCAGTTGTGTTATAGTATTTTATGCAATCGTTACATAATGTATGCTTTTTCAGTCGAGTACGAGTCAACTGAACTAATTAAACAAACTTGGTATCTATTGAAAACGAAGTGCAACCAACGGGTTTTTCTTTTTTGTGCGTTGATGTCTATTACCTTTTGACTTTCTCATGACGACGTCCTATTGGGCAAATACATTATAGATCAGTAAAGGCGCCACGTGATTGGTCAATTTCATTTTAGTTGTCTCAACAGTTACGAAATGTTGAGTTGGGAGCTCCATAGTAAAAAGTATGTGATTTAAGTTTGGTGTACGAAGTCTTAATTCAAACATTAAAGTCGACGCGTATAAAAAATATTTTATAGATTCTACAGTTCAGTTCAGTTCAGTTTTTTATTGATAACATAAGTTACAAGTCAGGTAATTTACATGTCACAGATATTGCATATTTCATTTTATCTCTAATGTCTTATTATGTACTTATATAAACTTAATTATTTTTGTTTAGGAATTCATCTACGGAGTAAAAAGCCTTATTTATTAAATATTCTTTTAACTTACTTATAAATATGTTTTCAGACATGTCAGGCTGCTTAATGTCTTTTGGCAACCTGTTATATATTTTGGGACCTATGTACCATATACACTGCTCCGATTTCTTTAATCTGTGCCTATTTGGGAGAAGGTCATTTCTATTACGACTGTTATGACCACGTCGCTCAAATTGATGCAAGTTCCTACGAACAACTTTTGCAATTTCTAGTATGTAAAGGCTAGGAACTGTTAGAATTTTTAACTCCCGAAATATGTCACGGGCAGGCGTATCCCACCGCACCCTAGCCATTATCCTAATAACCCTTTTTTGCAGTATGAATATTCTTTGCCTATCTGCTGCCAGCCCCCACATATCAATTCCATAGGTAATTGTTGATTGAAAGTAGGCAAAGTATGCATTTCTCACACATTGGTCATTGAGCATTTTTGTCAAGCGTGAAATTGCGAAGCATGCTTTTGTCAACCTCTTACTGAGTTCTTCAATATGACTATTCCACTTTAACCCGGAATCTACCACGAAGCCTAAATATTTCGCCTTATCTACAGTTGGAACGTTTATGTTATCCAATTCAATTTTGAGGGTATTTGGTGGTACGCCCCGGAGGCTAACTTGGATTACATTTGTCTTTTCCGGGTTCAGTTGCATACCATTTACAGAGAACCAATTCTTTACATCCAAGAGCAGACTATTTACTTTACGTTGTAGTTCTGAGAAATTAGTTCCTGAAACAATAAAAGCACTGTCGTCTGCATATGCAACCAGTTTACCATTGATTGTACAGGCCGATAGGTCATTTACTAGGGTTATAAACAAGTAATTACCAATAATAGAACCTTGTGGAACAGAAGTGGCGTTAAGTGATAGGTATGTTGATTTTCCTTTTTTTCCATTAACATCCACTTCACACAATTGTTCCCTGTTTTCTAGAAATGATTGAAATATTTTTAAGAAATTCCCCCTAATGCCATAATGATTCAATTTTTTTATAATTAGTTCGTGGTCTACCAGATCGAATGCTTTCGACAGATCACACAGTACCACAGCAACTTTGTGTCCCATTTCTTGTTGAGTAACTATTGTCTTTATTAATTCTCTAGTTGCATCTACAGTCGATTTGTGAGATTGATAAGCATGTTGTTCCTTAGCTAATATTCCCCTTTCAGTAAGATGACTTATTAACCTATTTGCCAGGCCCAACTCGAATATTTTGGACAATGCGGGTATGATCGAAATGGGCCGATAGTTTTTAAAGTCAGTTTTGGGCCCTTTGCCCTTGTAAACGGGTACTACCTTAATTTTCTTAAGTGTTTGAGGGTAGGATCCATTTTTCAAGCACTGATTCATGGTATGACAAAGTACATCAATAAACGATGGTGGAAGTTGGTGTAAAATGTTCGTAGGAACTTCATAAATGTCCTTCGTTGCTTTCGGTTTGATTTGTTTCAATAGGCTGAAAATTTCTCCTACGGAAAACGGCTTCAACTCTGCAGCATTTGTTAACGCAGGGGTATATGTTTGAAGCAGTTGTAAAGAGGTCGGTATGTCAGGAGGTTTCAGTGCCCGCTTGACAGCGTTAATGAAATAGTTGTTAATTTCATGGGCTAGTTGATTGGGTTCAGAGGTCTCAAAATATGACTTCTTGTCAGTTATTTTGTTGGACTCGTATTTGATTATATTCCATACTGATTTAGCTTTGTTGGTGGCTCTAGATATTTCAATTCTAAAATAGTTGCTACGTTTACATACTAATAATTTGTTGTATAATACTTCGAACTCATCTTTAAAGTTAGACAATGCATTATTTTCAGGAAATACGTTACATAATTTTTTGATGTCATCCAATACAAATTTCTTTGAGATTATTTCATCAGTGACCCATTTTTTGTTATTTCCTTTAATAGGGTATTTACGTATGGGTAATGCCTGATGGAAGGTGTGTACAAAAACATTGATTACAGAATCTAGTATTTGATCAGGTTCTTTACCTGATTCTACAATTCTTTCCCAGTCATAAATATCAATATATTCATAGAAACAATTTAATTTAGCAGGGGTGATACGTCTCATTTCTACCATCTTTGCACAATTCTTTTTATCTTGAGTTTGGTAGTTGATAGTCATCATCTGACCGTCATGATCAGAGATATTACTTTTAATGGCAGCAAACTCCATATTATCTATATCTGAGTACACGTGGTCCAGACATGATTGCCCTGAGTCATAGTATCTTGTTGGGCACATAACTTTAGGATGAAGGTTGGAACATCTCATAATATCAAGCAGTTTGTCTTTTGTAGACGAGTCCTTGAGTAAGTCAACATTGAAATCCCCTAGAATCAAAGTGTTTATATATTCATCAGAGTCACAAATAATATTCAAAAGTAATGTCAGTTTGTCAAAAAATACATTTATGTTTCCAGACGGAGGCCTATATATACATACTACGGCTATGTTAAAATCTTTTATATAGTTTGCTGCAATCTCAATCTCCATTTCACCTGATAAATTGACCAAGTTAGTAATTTCAGCTGCATTGATACTATCATGTACATATATAGAAGCTCCTCCGTGAGCATTATTAATTCGACAATATGATGATGTTAGCCCGTAATTCATTATCTTTATGGAGTCTAGTTCCTCCTTAGTTTTCCAATGTTCCGTTAAACAAACTACATGTGTTGTTTCCATACTTTGCAAAATAGTTTCTAGTTGATATACTTTATTTGCTAGGCTCCTAATGTTTTGGTGAAATACTTTAAATACAACTTTAGATTCATTGTTATCCACAACGACACCTTTTGTTCCTGTTAATTTACTTACTTCACTAACTATGCATAAGTTACTAACTAGGTTTTCGTGTTCATAATCCTTACATCTAAAAAAGTTTCACTATTGTAGAAGGATTCATTAACATCCTTTAGAACTCTATTGATACATTGAGCTTGTTTCCATTTTCCGCTCCAGCTTAGGAGATTACCACTAGCTTTATAATCATTTACTTGCAAATCCATATCAAAGTGCATTCGCCACAAGTTGGCCGCTCTGTTAAGTTTTTTGTGAAGAGCCATATTAATTTTTTTAACATAATGGTTATATTCGTCAGAATACTCATTCACACTGTAAGGTACATCACATATTATAACATTGGTATGTGATGCTAATTTGACAGTTTCATTTAAAAGATTTACAGATTTATATATCGGATGAACATTATAGTCCATTGAACCAGATACTAACACTACACAGTCACTTTTCCCAAATTCTGCTATTTTTTCCTTGAAGTTTTGTAGGATCCGGTCAGTCGTCCCATTTTGTATTATGTCCGCTGTTGCATCGTAATCATTTCGCCTAATTTTAGATAGCGGCCTTAACAGGTCCAATCCATGGGAGTCTGCCAGCAATAACAACTTTGGCTTCGGGGCGGGTTCCTTTTCTGAACGGTCTTCTGCGTCCAACCCTGACTCCTTTCCATTTTGATTTGAAGGTGGTGCCTGATATGTGTTGGTTGGCGGTCTTTCCGCCAATTCTTTAATCATTTGTTGTAATGCCAGGATTGATCGTCTTATATACAATAGTGTCCTATCTTCTTTCTTCTGCGATTGCTGTATAGTTTGTATATTTTCGGTGAAAACAATATCAATTTTTTGTTTCAGTATTAGTATATTCCTCTTTAGTTTCAATATTTCATTTTCCAGTTGGTCTATTTTTAATTTTTCTCTTTCATTTGTAGCTGTAGCTCTATGAATTCTCGGGGAAGTGCGTCTCTTTGGGGTATCTCCACTGAGTAATTTATTGTACACATTATGCCTTTTTTGGTATTCGTCCACTTGTTTTTTGAGGTCATTGTTTTCACTATTTAGTCGCATTATTTCACCATGAGCACTAGAGAGCTCAGTGGTAGCGTTTTGGAGTTGATCTTTCAACTCCGATATTTCAGAATTTTCCAAAAATGACATATTTGGCAAGCTCTTAGGACTGTCATCAATTACTGGCGAATTAACCAGGTCTTCGTGTTTTGAGCTGCTTTCGAGATTCTCAACCGATGAGGTTTTCGATAAAGAAATTTCATGCCTGTCTGTGTTGGTGAAGACTAGAGTTTTGCTTGCAACTTTTTTTTGTTTATTACTAAGGCATTTGCGGCATTTCCAACATGATTTCTCCTCTATAGTCATCATCTTAAACTTTCCGACCGTGAGAGTAGTGCAAGACAAGTTAAATATACTTTTACATTGAGAACAGCTTACATATTGACTGTTTTTGAAGGTTTTTTTGCATTTGCTACATTTAAATGAAGTAAGTTTTGATGCTGAGTTAGGTGACATTCTTAATTATTTAGTCGAAGTAGCAGAATCAAGACAAAAACAAACAGTAGCACGCTTAAGTAAGAAAATGCGCAACAGTTTCCGAACGCACCGTTTTTTTTATTTTTTCACTAGCAACACTATCACTGCTTGTCATCTGTGACACGAGTCAGTTGTCCAATCAGCTGTGCGAGGTTATTTGATGCCGTTACTTCTCTGCATCAATTTTTTATTGTTTACATTGTTTAAAACCGATAACCGTCGTTTATAAGTGAAACAGTTAAATACACAGTTGATACAAAGTGCTGGTACAGCGTACCTGAGTGTCTTGGAGATGTGCTTCTTTGATTTTCCGATGCAGGTAGCCGGTCTCAACTTTTTGTACCACATCAACAGAAGTAAGGAGTGTTTTAATTATATTTATTTATATTTAGGAGCTTAGAGCTTTCACTTTTAGGTGTTACCGTGGCTAGGGTTGCCAGGCCTCGCCTACAGGGCGAGGCATGAACGTTGCACCAAATACAAACTTATTGTATTTTGTCAATTTTCAATATATGAAGTTAATGTTTAATCCAGGTTATAGTTTTATTGTTTTAAACCCAATGGTACGAGCCGGGGTTCGAACCCGCGACCTCCAGATTGAAGGTCGCGCGCCTCACCGCTCGGCTACGGTGGCTTTTTACTATTCGTCCGTTTCTAAGCGTTCGTTCGCGGCCCGGCCTGTGCTACCCGTGCCAAGTTCTTTACAACAAGTTTCTGTCAAAAAATTCATTTTTGGTACAAGCTTTTATTGCCGACTGTACTTTTCTGTATACCATCATCAACTACTCATTGAGACGATTCTATCGAGCCCAAACTCACCGAGGTTACGTCGGTTAAGTACTGAAATCCCATAGCCACCTTCCGTCTCCATCATCAGAGCAGCTCGATTGTACCATAATATTAAATTGTCATCCAAACTATACTTATACCCAAAATTTCAGCTCAATCGGTCACCGGGAAGTGGGTCAAATTTAACTTGCAAGATTTGATTACAGACAGACAGACAGACAACGGGACAGGTGAAAGTAAATAAAAGCTTGTAAAATATACCGATACGGAATAAATAAAATAATGCGTAGACTATATGAGGATTTGTCTAAACAGGTAGATACCTACCCATTAAAACATTTCGGTAATAGGGAATATGCATGCGATTCAGAAATGGCCAAAAAAAATCATGAGTAATCTTTATAAATAAATATACTCACATGATAATTTTTACAAATGATCATGTTTCTATTTACAAACTTAATTATTTAAAAGTAGTATTTTTCAAATTCCCTCGCAAATTTTCAAAATGCAACGCTATTGGCCGAGCGAATCGTGACGTCACCGTGCACTCGGTGTCTACTGTTAACAGGTCGTTTGTATGATTATTGAAAGTTATTCGCATTGTTTTGGCGCTGTTTATGATAAACAATCGAGTGTTTTTTGGGAATTATTAACTGAAAGCAGTGACTCCTTGTGAAAAAAGACTCGCCACAATGACTGGAAGCGGTTTTGTCAAGGCAAAGTCGGATAATCTTCCTGAAATTGATGTGTTCATGATGACGTACCTCGTAGGTGTCTTTCTTAAATAAGTGGAATAAAAAACTAGTACATATGTTCATTATATACCTAATCAAAGATATGTTGGTATTAGGAATGTTACATGGTGAGAACATCTTTATAAACATAGCAAATTATTTTGTTTTCGTCAAGGCTTATAAATAAACAAATTTTCAACACAATTGCTCATAACGTACCTCTTATTGTGTCGCTTTTAGGCTCATAATCCTGGATATTAAACACGCGTGTTTTATAACATTACGACACTTGTGTGTTACGGTTATATCCCGATTAAGTCACGTTGGCACCTTGCAGCAAGATGCACGCATGCACACGGTGCATTCTTAAATTAACCGGGTTGTACAGAATGTACAGCTTTTTTTAAAATTCTCGCCAAATGGATTCTTACTCAACTAAATAAAATAATCCTTTTTGTTAATTAATTGACCATTTCTTTTTGGATATGATATAGAAACGTTTAATTTAGTCAAACTATTCACTTTTAATGACATTTTACATGAGTTGTTAATGCGTGTTTGGTTATTAACAAAAAGATTGACTCGTGGTGACTAGAGAAGTGATAAAAAGAATGGACGCCACTGGAAATTCTTGGCGATGTATACAACATGTGAGTTAAACAACATGTTAGTTGTTACCTGTTGTCATCAATAAGTAAAGAAAATAACTTGGCAGGCCAATAAAATTTTCATCTTATGAAAAGGATTTTTTCCTCGCAAAATGTGTTGAAAAACGTCGTATGAAACGCGTGAGCTTTGATAATTACATCCTTGGCCCTCTTATCACGCTCACCTGCGGTTCGCGTGATAATTCCGCCTCTGGTGTCATTATCAACATACCTCACTTGTATCACAATGTACTATTGTGTAGGACACTCAGTAGCAAGGATTAAATTCTTTCAACTTCGATCAACAGTGCAAACATAGAAACTTAGCTAAAACGTTTGGTGATCAAAATCAACACTCGTAGTCAGCTGTTGATCAACAAAAATCATAATATTTTGTAACATTAATAACTAAAAAAATGGGAATCAAAAAAATGGGAATAAGGTTAGGTTATTGTTTATATTGTTCGGGAGTCCTAATAAAAAAGATTTTAGGTACAAACATAGCTATTTAATAATCACTTCGAAATGATGTTCATAACAATATAAACTACTCAAACACGATACATTATATCTCCTTATCGCCTTACACCCCTTTTTCCTTATATTTTGCATCTTTGGGCATATGAAAATATATCATGTCAGGTGCAGTTTTAGTGTTATTTTCACAAATAGGGGCAATACAATATTTATAATAAGCTTTTGTGTGCGCTTCCGTTACAATAAGTTGATCTTACAAGCTTTAATAACTCACTTTTACTAAAACTGTGAATCAAACACTTCGTTGTTTATTTATTCTTAGTGCACGGTGACGTCACAAAGTGAGCGCGCCAAAATGGCGGCGTTTTAATCGTTCGAAAATGATAGTAGTTTTCAATATAATTTTTTAGCTCATTCAACAATATTGTGAGTGTTATATTTTTTTCCGGTTATATAATTACTTATAGAATAGTTTATAGAATTAAAAAAATGCATTTAGCACATCAATATTTAAGGAATGTAAAAAACAGACAACACACGAAACGCCATTTTACTCCGTCGAATTAATGAGCAGACCTTAGATGAGGAATCTTTTGGTGACGTCAACCACATGGTAAGGCCAATGATAGACTTTCTATGTGCAAAACAGCGGCGAACATTGGACTAAAAGCCGAAACGCACTGACAGCGGTGGCGGAGCGGCGCGGAGGCGGTATCGGTTGTAATGTTCGCGCTAATATGAAATGATCCGCACAGAGCGGCGCGGCGCGGTATTCTGTGTGGACCCTTTCATATTAGTTCGAACATTACAACCGGTACCGCCTCCGCGCAGCGCCGCGCCGCTCAGCCACCGCTGTCAGTGCGTTTCGGCCTTAAAAACGAAAGTGTGAGGGTGAGGTAAGCTCGCCAGCTGTAAGCGCCCTGTAAGATAATGTCTAGATAACTTACCAGCTTTAGGATTGTATTTGTCATCCGCCAGATAGTCCCCAAGCCACTGTCTGCCCGCGCCCCAGTCTCGCCGCCTCGATTTGAAAGCACTTGCGGCACAAATCTTCATCTTGAGCTGCGGCCACTGCGCCCTCGGTATGGGTTTGAGCGTGAGGTAGGCTCTCCAGCGGCGGTAGGCGGCGTGTATGATGTCGGCGTTGACGCGGCGCGGCGCGGGCGGCCAGCTTCTGATGACGTTCCGGTTCCGGTGCAACTCGTGCTGGATGGCGGCGATGTAGCGCCGGTAGCGGTAGCGTCTGGAATTAGGGGTTCATTCGTTTTGGATGGCTACGATGTTATTTCTGCCCTGGTTACTTTCTTCTTCAATTTTAGAGCTGATAACATTTTTTTGATAGACGAGTCTTGCGGTTTTAAATACAAAAAAAGCAGACAATAATATTGTGTAAGTAAGTATACACCTGTTGTACAATATCGTATATACTCGTAAAAGCTCATTTTAAAACCATTAAGGTTGAGCAGGGCCCGGGTATGTCTTAAAACTACGACCAGGACCACCGGGGGATGGGCAGCAGCATCCCTGGAGTTCGGTGGAAACACTGCGATCGCCAACCCGCATGCCAAGCGTGGCGATTATGGCATATACCCCCCCATGCAGAATACAACAAAGCCACGGCCCCGAGGTTCCGGCGACCCCCGGTACCCTGGTTATGGTAGCGGCCAGGGTACTAGCGGGGTCAGGGGTGCTAAGAATCTCCGGCGAAGACCCGGCTACCACCACCGACGACCCCTGGCCCTGGCAACATACAACACGCGCACACTGCGGACCGACGAAAAGATAACGGAACTGGAGGAAGGATTGAGAAAGTTGCGGTGGGACGTCATAGGGTTATCGGAAGTCCGAAGAGAGGGGGAGGACACGATAACCCTTAAATCGGGCAACTTGCTCTATTTCCGGGAGGGCGACCAACAGTCCCAGGGAGGTGTCGGGTTCATCGTCCACAAGTCCCTAGTGAACAACGTGGTGAAGATCGAGAGTGTGTCGACTAGGGTGGCGTACCTTATACTCAGAGTATCCGACAAGTACTCGTTGAAGGTCATACAGGTTTACGCGCCGACCTCGACACATTCCGACGACGAGGTGGAGGCTATGTATGAAGATATATCTAAGGCCATGCATAGTTCCAAAACCTACTTCACCGTTGTCATGGGGGACTTCAACGCTAAACTAGGCAAGAGAGATGGTGAGGAGCTGATAGTGGGGCAATTCGGAGTCGGAAGTCGGAACCACCGGGGCCAACTACTGGCTGGTTTCTTGGAGAAGGAGGGACTCTACATGATGAATTCCTTCTTCAAGAAACGCGAGCCGAAAGAAACCGTTTCGATTGCCTAGGTGGCGATGTGGACGAACTCAACGACGGGTTTGTGGAAGCTGTCCGTGCCACTGGGTCTAAGTTCTTCAAGGCCCAGCGGCCCAACAGAACTAAAAGGGTCTCTAGCTCCACTCAGAAGCTCATGAAGGAAAGGAGTGAAATGATTCTACAGTCTTCTACCGATGCGACTTTATACCGGCGGCTCAATAAACGGATCTCCAAGTCCCTTACCCGCGATCTGCGCCAATTCAATACGAACCGTATCGAAGAGGCCATCGAGCGAAAAAAGGGCTCAAAAGTATTCGCACGAGATCTGTCTATTGGGCAGAGCCAGCTCGCAAGGTTGAAAACTCAGGACGGCAGAGTCGTTTCTTCCAAACCTGAGCTTTTGAGTGAGATAGAGCGTTTTTACGGACAGCTATACACGTCAACTCGCAAACCCGAAGTTGGTCCGGCAGAAGACCCTAGAGCTAGACTTACCCGACACTACACCGACGACATCCCGGACATCAGCCTGTACGAGATTAGAATGGCTCTGAAACAGCTTAAGAATAGCAAGGCACCCGGTGAAGACGGAATTACAGCCGAACTCCTGAAGGCGGGTGGAAAACCGATCCTTACGGCCCTTCAGAAGTTATCCAACACCGTCCTACTGGAAGGGAGAACGCCAAAGGCGTGGAACAGAGGTGAGGTGGTGCTGTTCTTCAAAAAGGGTGACACCACTCTGCTGAAGAACTACCGACCCATCTCACTTCTGAGCCATGTCTAGAAGCTGTTTTCAAGGGTCATTACGAATCGTCTCGCACGCAGGCTTGATGACTTCCAGCCTCCCGAACAAGCCGGTTTCCGAAGAGGTTTTAGTACCGTAGACCACATTCATACGCTCCGCCTGGTTATACAGAAGACTGTGGAGTATAACCTGCCTCTCTGCTTAGCGTTCGTGGACTACGAGAAAGCCTTCGATTCGATCGAAACCTGGGCTGTACCACAGTCTCTCCAACGGTGCCAAGTAGACTGCCGCTACATCGAAGTGCTGAAGTGTTTGTACGAGAACGCCACTATGTCAGTCCGACTCCAGGATCAGAGTTCGAAGCCTATTCCGCTGCAGCGGGGTGTCAGACAAGGGGATGTTATTTCCCCAAAACTGTTCACCGCTGCACTGGAGGACGTGTTCAAGACTTTAGACTGGAGAAGGCTAGGCATCAACATCAACGGCGAGTACATCACTCACCTTCGGTTTGCTGACGATATAGTAGTCTAGGCTGAGACCATGGAGGACTTAAGCACGATGCTCGATGACCTCAGTAAAGCCTCCGAGCGAGTTGGTCTAAGGATGAACATGGATATGACAAAGATCATGTCAAACCTCCATGTAGTAGCAACCCCCATTTCAATCGGACACTTTACGCTCGAAGTTGTAGACGATTATATATACCTAGGACAGACTGTTCAGTTAGGTAGGTCCAACTTTGAGAATGAGGTCAATCGTCGAATCCGACTCGGCTGGGCAGCATTCGGGAGGCTACGGCACATCTTTTCGTCCAATATTCTGCAGTGTCTCAAGACGAGAGTCCTTGACCAGTGTGTGTTGCCAGTGATGACGTATGGCACGGAAACGTGGTCGCTTACTATGGGCCTCATAAGAAGGCTCAAAGTCACCCAAAGGGCAATGGAGAGGGCTATGTTGGGAGTTTCTCTGCGCGATCGCATCAGAAATGAGGATATCCGCAGCAGAACCAAGGTAACCGATATAGCCCTCCGAATTGCTAAACTTAAGTGGCAGTGGGCGGGGCACATTGCACGTAGAACCGATGGCCGTTGGGGCGGAAAGGTTCTCGAGTGGCGACCACGTACCGGAAGGCGCAGCGTGGGTAGGCCCCTCACAAGGTGGACTGATGACCTGGTAAAGGTCGCGGGAGTCCGCTGGATGCGGGTGGCGCAGGACCGGTCATTGTGGCACTCTTTGGGGGAGGCCTATGTCCAGCAGTGGACGTCTTTCGGCTGATATGATGAAGGTTGAGCAGATCATCATTTATATCATTTATATTCACTTTTATTGTACTCGAATCACGACGAATGAGGATTATTCAAAATGCATTGTCCCCTTCTAGGTAGGCAAAAAGTTCTCTTGCCAAGGTACTACCTGCTACTGACATAATGCACTCTATAAAATCCTCACGCAAACAGTACAGTGCTGGACATGACGTCCCCACCGAATGCCACGATGATTAGTCGCGGAAGACCTCCAGCGGACTCCCGCGACTAATCTCCTTCACCAGGTCACCAGGTGCATTGTCCCCACAATAGGGTAGTTTCGTCATGTTAGCCTAGAGATTGAAAGAGCTACTAACTTCCAGGCGTTGTATATGGTGAGCGCGGCCCTCATCTTCTTGTAGCGCATGCGCGCGAGCGCGCCGCGCCACAGCTTCTGCAGCAGCACCACGATGGCCGGGACCAGCGCCGCGCGCGCCGCCTCCAGCCCGTGCAGGGTCTTGGCGCTCCTGGGGGGGAACCAAACTATAACTCGTCATGCTCCTAGCGTTCCCGGGATGAGGAACCAATGTGCCCTAAAGGGGCCCGGGGTCCGCTTTGGCATCTAATGCCGAGATTTGGGTAGGCACTAGTTTTTATGAAAGCGACTGCCATACCACCTTCCGACCCTGAGAAACAGTTCCTGAAGGAAAACTCTTTTCCCTGAGGTTTTATTGAGATTAGACCGGTTTCCTCACATCATACATTTATTCCATTTTAATACGCTTTTCTTTCAAGATTAGTTTTAATTCTGTCCCTTCTTCTAAGCGTTCTAATTAGAAAGAAATGGAAAGTCTCTTACCGCGACAAAGCTCGCGCGCTGTCTTATGCTCACCGTGCTGAATCGTTAAGCAAATTTTTACCGTGTGTTAAACTGTTTGTCTACTGTTGTGTGATAGCCATTTCCACTTTAGAAAAACCTTAAATGAATACAAACGGTTTTTTCTTGAATTGAACACGTTAAGCCCATTCGTTAAGGTGAATTTAATTGATGATCACGATGTTTTTCTTCACCGAAGAGCTAACGGTAAATATTCCGTACATAAGTTTCGAGAAAGTCATTGGTACGAGCCGGGATTCGAACCCACGGCCACCGCTTGACAGCCTGAACCGCTAAGCTACAAGTACACTGAGACCAAATGACCTTGGACGGCAAATATAACACAATCATGTATAATTCTATTTTATTCCGTATCAATGTTAAGTAATATCAAAAATCCAAATATCGAAGAAAAACATAATACGGCCATGCCTTTGTTTTGCTCGACTTGGCAATAAAATTTTTAGGGTTCCGCCAAAAAACCCTTATAATTTCGCCATATCCATCTGTCCGTTTACGGCTTAGCTCAGTGACCCTTACTACCAGAAAGCTGTAATTCGGCATGGATATATAAATCAATCATGCCGACAAAACGGTAAACTAAAATCATGAAGGGCGTTAGCGTAAGCCATCATCTTGTATCGCTTGAGGAAGCGGTCGTAGCGCTGTCGCGAGGCGATGCAGAATATATGTCGAGATTAGAGTTTCACTGACCTGATAAAGAGTTTCGTATGTCCAAACTGGACATCATTGACTTGCAAGTCCTTGAGCAGCACCATGACTGCGTCCTTGTCGTTGGAGCCTCTGAAGTTAGGCCACGTGTATTGGGACAGCATCTTGTATCGCTTCAGGAAGCGGTCGTAGCGCTGTCGCGAGGCGAAGCCGGCGCGACGGACTCGAACATTCTCCACGAGACCGAGGTAGGCTACTTGGTGACGCACCTGAATAACACAGACATATTTATATAGAAAACTCCCGTGAGTCTCGGATATTTAAAAATACTAGCTTCTGCCCGCGACTCTGTCCGCACGGAACTCGTTTATAACGTAGCTCCATACAAAGTATACCCCCCATTTCAGGATTTTTTGACATTTAGAGGATGATTTTCCCGAGACGCAAACTATCTTTATAACAAATTTCATCTTAATGGGTTCAGCTGTTTAAGCTTGAAGAGGTAACAGATAGACAGACATACAGACACACTTTCGCATTTATAATATTAGTATAGATTATGAAACGGGTCACTCACGTCCTTGAGGTAAAATATCGCTCGGGCCTAAGGGGCACTTATTGTTTGGAAACATGTCGAGTCTCATTATTATTTTAACAGACATTATTTTACCATAGTAAAAGGACGAATATAGGACTACTGTTGTTTTTTGGTCAAAAATCGTTCACAAGACTTATTTTTTATCCCCGAGTGTGTCTTAACGCACAAAGACTCTAAAGTAACGATAAAAACCACAGATGCTCTTAGTCAAGCTCGAAAGTTGAAATGGCGATGGGCCGGACATGTGGCGCGACTAAAAGACGGCAGATGGTCGAAAATCATCACTCTATCGAAAGTCCCTCAGGACAAACGCCTAAAAGGAAGACCATATTCTCGATGCGATGATGACATCATTAAACTCGCAGGACCAAATTGGCGAGATGTTGCTCTAGACAGAGTAAAATGGCAAGCTTTGGAAGAGGCCTTCACCTGAGAGGGGTTCATGTTATGCAACATGGTTTAATAATAAAACATAAATTTTAAAACTAACATCGTTATACAGGGTGTGGCCTGGAATATGAGCAAAAAATTAAACGGTAGATTATTGAGCTTGTGAGCAATTATATACAGGTGGTTATAATAGAAAAAAAAAAACTTTTTTCTTTCTTTAAAGCAAGTTCACGTGTATTTTTTACTCTTCTGAGGTGACACAAGTAGTTTTTATTTTATTTTAAAAACAAAAAAAAATAACAAAAAATCACAAAAATATCTTTTGAAAACAAAAATGCAAAAACTATTATGACTCAAAATCTGCATTGACTGCTGTTCTATGATCTCGTCTCGCGGTGCCAAGATACATTACATGAAGGTCATAACTTTAGATAAACACTTCTCTGAATTAAAAAAAAAACGGACACAAGGGGCTACTACAGAAGCAAGAAAACAAAATTAAATTAAATTAATTATAAAAAAAGGCTTTTTAATTTAATTTTATTTAGTAATTTATCTCACCAGCTGATCGTCCCAGGCGTTAGGCGACTGTATGGGGTTGGGCTTGACGCAGCGCACGTAGAACGGCTCCTTGCTCTGCAGGCCCGTCACCAGCGCCGCCATGGAGTTGCGGAACAGGGTCGCCGCCGATGGAGGCCGTTTCGATGTCTGCAAACAAGGGTGTCTGTGAGATGATGATCGGGAAGGGAATATTTCCCCATAACAGTGCTTATTTGGATAGGTTTTGATTTACATTGGGTCGATTATCACATTTAAGAACCGAGAATTCTATACTACTCTGTCCCTTTCTCGGCTTTCGCAGACAATTCACCTGAACGGGGTTGACAGTGACACTGTGGTGACACTCATCGACCATCGTACAAACGACAACACTGTTAACTGACCATCCTGTGTTTATTTAGAACCTTATTACAATGCACTTAAGGTGCACCGATGGTCAGTTAGCTGTGTTGTCTATAGTACAAACGACAACACTGTTAACTGACCATCCTGTGTTTTATTTAGAACCTTATTACAATGCACTTAAGGTGCACCGATGGTCAGTTAGCTGTGTTGTCGATAGTACAAAGGACAACACTGTTAACTGACCATCCTGTGTTTATATAGAACCTTATTACAATGCACTTAAGGTGCACCGATGGCCAGTTAGCTGTGTTGTCGATAGTACAAACGACAACACTTAACTGACCATCCTGTGTTTATATAGAACCTTATTACAATGCACTTAAAGTGCAACGATGGTCAGTTAGCTGTGTTGTCAATAGTACAAACGACAACACTGTTAACTAACCATCCTGTGTTTATATAGAACCTTATTACAATGCACTTAAGGTGCACCGATGGTCAATTAGCTGTGTTTTCGATAGTACATGGGCCGACGTTATACAGTCAGCGTCATAAATATTGTTACGACGTCAATAACAGTTTGGTTACCATGGTTATAAAAAGACCGTCAAGGTATTTCAAAATTCACCGTATTGTCATAAGGGTAAGGCCGTTATTTCTTGTTCCTGATTAAGCAGTTTAACTCGTCCACATTTTAATCACTTCCAGTGTGTTACGAAGATTAGTAATCCATTTATATAGCTTGTTGGCGTAACACACTGGAATTGATTAAAATGTGGACGAGTTAAACTGCTTAACCAGGAACAAGAATTAACGGCCTTACCCATAAGTCAACAGTAGCCTGGCGGACAGACTGTGGCCTTAGAGTGGATTTAGGGTCCGAGACCAGCAACCGGCGTGCAGTTTTTGTATGTTTTAAATTCTCAGTGAGTACATTTTCAAAACGCTGAGTAGCGGAATTGACTTGCGCCCAAAAAACCGACAAAACATGGAGCGGTGGGCATGACGAGGAGCAAGATAGTGGCATGACGAGTAACGTTGCCACACATATCTCTGCCTCCCTTCCTCGCTATTTTCCATGGCACTCGAGTGTGTGGGTGGTATAATGATGTGACGCTTCCAACTAGACTAGATGTGCTATGCGGTAGAACGGGATGACATAGTTTGAGCGTTTTGGCTGTCAAATATCGGTTTTCGTCGGTCGAACAATGTAAAATTTACGAATGTAAACGGCTCCTAAGGAATTCACAGTCATTAGAAACAATGGAGGATATCAGTGGGAACTTCAAATTGTAATATATCTGTGACTAAAGTTAGTTAAATTTAATTGTAATGTATATAGTTCCATTTTTTTTTAAGTGGAAACCTCTTTAGCGGCGCTGTGCACTTTTTGGATGGGGAAAAATTGTTAAACTCGCCACAGGTGTAGGAGCGTAGGAGGTCACGTGACTTTAAGATGGTGAGAGATTCGGGACGAGGCTTGGGGGCGGGGGGGACGGATGCCGTAGTACGAGACTGGTTTTGATGTAAGACGTACGCGGCTTAGGGGTTTTCAAGTTTTCACTTCTGCCGGCACTCCCAGAGTGCAACGAGGTCTTTTTTCTATATGAATTGAATTGTGAATGAATGTAATTATGAATTTTTATCTAAAATAAATGATCATTCGGCGGCACATCTTTTCGTCCAATATTCCGCAGTGTCTTAAGACGAGAGTCTTTGACCAGTGTGTGTTGCCAGTGATGACATATGGCACGGAAACGTGGTCGCTTACTATGGGCCTCATAAGAAGGCTCAAAGTCACCCAAAGGGCTATAGAGAGGGCTATGTTGGGGGTGTCTCTGCGTGATCGCATCAGAAATGAGGCTATCCGCAGCAGAACCAAGGTAACCGATATAGCCCTCCGAATCGCTAAACTTAAGTGGCAGTGGGCGGGGCACATAGCACGTAGAACCGATGGCCGTTGGGGCGGAAAGGTTCTCGAGTGGCGACCACGAACCGGAAAGCGCGGCGTGGGTAGGCCCCCCGCAAGGTGGACTGGTGACATGGTAAAGGTTGCTGGAGTCCGCTGGATGCGGGTGGCGCAGGACCGGTCACTTTGGCACTCTTTGGGGGAGGCCTATGTCCAGCAGTGCACGTCTTTCGGCTGATATGATGATGATGATGATGAAATGATCATTATTATGAATGTTACCTTCTGTATGTGAGCGCCGCCCTCGGGCCACATGTCGGCGAGCGAGTTGTTGGACGAGGAGTGTAATAGCCGCTTGAGGTCCTGCCACAGAGAGTCCTTGTTCTTGTCCATGAAACCTGTGACCGCGTACGTCACGTCGCCCGCGTAGTGCCTGGGACGTTATGTTTAAACCCGTTATTCATCATTCTTAACAAATTCTGGTGAATAATATTACATTGTTTAACGAGGGGCGTAAGTGGAATATTGCGAACAAGAGTCTATCAGAAGCCCGACGCCGAAGGCGGAGGGCTTTTGATGACTCGACAATGTTTTTCATCACATTTGCGAGGAAACAAATACATTTTAGATGAAATTTATACAAATCGTAATAAAAACTGCCACATGTCAGTTGTCCATTTTGTTGAATTTGACGTGAGGCGCGTATGGCAAAGACCCTTCGGTATACAGCCACGATTTGAAAACACTTAAAAACATTATACATAGAAATGAAGTAACTACATATTAAATCTGTAAATTATTCTGTTAAACATGTTTTAGTAGTGATTTTAAGTTTTAATTTATTTATAAATACGTTTTCAGCCATCGTATTTGATATAAAACTTCTTTGCTATGTAAATGCCGCATGAGTGACAGATACAATATAAGAAAATAACCATTACGCCCACGGGCGTAACACAGGCTATTACAGCTCTGTATGTTTGCGTATTATGAAGCCCGTATCGAGCAAGTGTGATGAAAATTATGTTCTGGCCTTGCCTCATACATACCTAGTTGATTACTAAGTTCTGTTACTCGTTTTGTAACCTCTTTTTCTCAGTTAAAACCACATAAATATATCAAGATAGAAGGAATAAGTGTATGTACTTCGCGTGGCGAAATTATGCCACTTTGGCACAATTGCTCGCCGCGAGCTTCAGTATGCTCCCGACCGCGGTCGGCGGGCGACGTCGCATTTAAAAAAAAAAATGGTTGTTTGCGCAATAATTAGTTGCTCACACACTTCCAATAAAGGTGAAGCTGTTAATCGAGGTATTTCCTTTCATTGATAAGTACAATTTGTCCTTAAATATCTGTTATTAATTAAAAAACCATTTATTTTATTATTTTCATCAAAACTGTAGCGGGCGATTGTAGGCCAACGCCAGTTTTCCATTGCTGCTTTAATTTGACGAGCCAGACTTGGTGTGCGTTCTAAACCAGCGATGTAAAAATAAGCTATTCAAACTGTCGAGTCATGTTCAGGGTAGATTTCTCATTTTTTCTGTCGAAAGTAAGAATAGTGCTGTACACTGCGATTTTCTTACTCGTGTATTATAATCGTTTTTGAAAACAGAGGAAATGATAATTACGTTCTTATATTATTATGCAGCTATATAATGTACGTAGTGCAAAGCAAATATTATTAACACACAGGTTATGGCTCCTTGTATATTGCAAGTTTATTTCAGTTTTCCGAATAATCCTAAAATGAAAAATAAATGGATTGAAGCAACTGGTCGTAAAAAATGGTTTCCTACATATTTGGTTTCCTTCTGGCCATTACCTAGGGTATCTGGTCACATATTTAGAGGACTTATGATATAGCTCGGCCAGTGATTGAAGTGTAGCGTCCGTGAGCAGGAACGTAAGCAATCCATGCAGAAATTTGATCAGGATGCTTAGGGACTGAACATACTAAACGTCTCCACAAGTTCTTTCCTTCTATAATGTAAAAAACTAAGCCCTTTTTATTTTTACTATTTTTGATTTCCTCTGTTGAATCTAATTATCATTTCCTCTGTCGGTTCTTATCGATATTTTGAATCGATACAAAATAAACCTACTAGTTATGGCAACTGCCGCGTGCTAATCGATGTTGACGAATCGATGTCGCGTGGCTTATGTTTCTCGTCACTAAATTAGGCTCGTGACGTCAAAGTACCTACGCAAAATGTTACACGCTCGGTTCTCATACTAATCGACGAGCCCTTTGCTTCTATCTAGACATAGTTCTGTGGTTAAAACAATTGCTACAAATTTTGGCAGATTTGTAAGCAATAATTCTGTACTACGCATAAAACTTATCTTGGCGTATTTACAATAAATTGGGGTCTGAAAGAAAATCGTGTTGCTGTAATGGCCCTCTCACCAAGTACAGTCAAGTGTAAAAATATATATCGATAACATCATCTCATAAATAAGTAGGTACTAAAACCTTAATCCGCTGACTTAAGAGCTATGGGAGATGTTTATGAGTAAGTTGTATGCAACCATATTTTTACACTTGACTGTGCGACATCAAAGGTCTCACGAGCGACGCAGTAGACTATTTGAAAAATCGTAAATTTAAGTTGTAGTAATAAGTACCTACTCGTAATTATCATAGTGTATAATTTGCCATACGATAAATATATAAATGGCGTTGCACAAGTGTGCGCATCCGCCAAACTAATTTTGAAATTGCTTCAAAACCTAAAAATTAATAAGCAATTCATTTATCGTACTATACATAGGTATAATAGTACCCTAAGCTTTGATGTGCGAACGTATGTGAAACTGAAGACACCCTAGGTGTTGCAGTTCTAAATCGGCATCAGCCTGTGTAGTGCCATCGCAATTTGCGCTATAAACTATTAACAACAAGGTCCAAACTGACGTGATCCTGAAGTCGACACCGTGTTTGAGCTTCTTGTCCGCGGGAGCCAGCTGGCGCGACGTGTAGTGCTTGTGCGAGCCGAGCCGCTTGTCGAGCGCCTCCAGGAGTTGTGTGTCGGAAATCTGCATAAAAAATAAGAGAAACGCATGTGACGATTATAGTTACATACTGTAAGTAGTTCTGCCCGCGACTCCGACCCCGTCGAACTTGTTTATACCATAGCTCCATACAAACTTTCACCCCCCATTTCACTCTCTCAGTGGATGATTTCCGGGATAAAAATGATCCTATGTCCTTCCCGGGAGTCAAACTATCTCTATACCAATTTTCATCTAAATCGGTACAGCGGTTTAAGCGTGAGAGGTAACAGGCAGGCAGGCAGAGGCACTTTCGCATCCATACTAATATTATAAATGGGAAAGTGTATGTGTGTGTTTGTTTGTCCGTCTTTCACGGCAAAACGGAGCGACGAATTGACGTGTTTTTTTAATTGGAGATAGTTGAAGGGATGGAGAGTGACATAGGCTACTTTTTGTCTCTTTCTAACCCCCCACTTCCCTAAAATGGGGGGAAGTTTGTATGGAGCTACGATATTAACGACTTCCACGCGGACGGAGTCGTGGGCAGAAGCTAGTTTATAATATTCCTTCCCATTCATAGGACGCCTGCACGGCTATCACGCGACGGCGCGCGAGTTCTCTCGATTTTTCTCGCACTATCCGTCTCTCTCTTATTGGAACACTTAGAACAAGAGATATGTATATAAGTGCGAGAAAAATCGAGAGTATGTCGCGGCCGTCCCATGATAGACGTGCTGTACCGAGGAGTGAGACATGAAAAGAGACTGATGAAACTGATGATGATAAGACGTAATATTTCGGTGAAGTTACATTACCCCCTAGCCGCTCATAATCCTATTAAAAGTAGAGATGCAACGGATATCCGGTCACTATCCGGTATCCAGCTTATCCCGTCACAATTTTAGTATCCGGCCGAATACCGAATGGCATAGTATCCGGCCGGATATTAATAGTATTTTATACCGAATATATAACTTTTTTTTAATGTAGGTAATGTAAAGGTAAAATATTACAATGGTAAAAAGAGAAACAAGGTAAAATAAGGGTGAGTAAATAACGAACTACAAAGTAATCAATTGTCAAGTCAGTTTAAAAATTGCGCCTGTTTCTATCATAGCGATTGATAAGTTGCAACCTACACAGAGCGCCGCGCACGGGTGCGGTCGAATTTGTTTCATTTTAGGCATGTAACTTTCGGCCGAATATCCGGCGGCCGGATAGCGGATATCCGGCCAGCTGCACCGCGGATATTCGGTATCCGACCACACCACTATCCGTTGCATCTCTAATTAAAAGCTATAAGGTACAAGTTGGAACCGGACCGCAGATAGCAACAGCAGACATGTCGCGGCGACACGACCGGTTTCCATGTATTTATATGACGGCGACGTGTCGCTAGAGGTATTTCATAGATAGCTCAGTTAGTAGCGACGGGTCGTGTATGCCTGTGTTCGCCGGTTCGAATCCGGCTCGGAACTTTACATTTTTCCTTTAATTTGATACAAAAATAATTTTAACTAAGTGTGTACTAAGGCGCGGCGTGGGTAGGTCCCCCACAAAGTGGACTGATCATCTGGTAGGGTTGCGGGAGTCCGCTGGATGCGGGTGGCGCGGGACCGATCACTTTGGCACTCTTTGTGGGAGGCCTATGTCCAGCAGTGGACGTCTTTCGGCTGATATGATGAAGTGTGTACTAAGGTCCAACCTTGGTCGGGTTGAGGCAGGCCTCGTCCATGACGGAGATGATGCCTTGGTGCGGAGCGTCCACCAGCTCGCAGATGACGCGGTTGTTGAAGTACTGGACCGGGGTCCACTGAATACCCTCGCGGGCGTATTCCTCCTGCTCCTGTTTTAGCACCAGTTCTAAAAGAAAAACAATTGATTTCAATATAATGAAGAAGAAGAAATAAAATTCAACGTCATAGCAACGTACAAAAGGAAACTAAATAAGAGAAACAACATTAAATAGGATCCCCACTCAGAATGGTGCCACGGCATGCCAAGGCGCTGGCGTATGGTGGGAACTTGACTTAAATCTAGGATAGGTGACAGCACCAACGCCAGCGACCGATCACGTGCTAAGGTTTATCTAAGAGGTAAAGGTTCTACCTATACTCCCAAAGTGTGACCAATAGTTAAAGAAGCAACTCTTCCTTACCATCCGATCAAGGGGAAAACTGGACTAGACGGAGGAGAAAAGCTTTAAGACATGTCTGTTCCAGAATACATCGGAAAAATAAATATTTGTCGGGTCTCAGGGGACGATAAGGTCAATTGATGGTAAGTACTTCTGAAACAGCTACTCCCGAAAGAAATTCCAAAATGGTCAAAGGCAACAGGTTCGCCGATGAGTGTGACCGACTTACCAATGAAGAGCTGCTGTAGCTTCTCATTGCAGTAGTTGATGCAGAACTGCTCAAAGCTGTTGGTGTCGAAGATCTCGAAGCCGTAGATGTCGAGAACTCCGATCAGGGTGTTCTTGTATGTGCCTGCCGGGACCTCGATCGCGCGGTTAATCTGCAAACGATAATGCACCTTATGACTGGAATTGTTAGGCTTAATTTAGACTTAGAAACATGCATCGATAAATCCATAGCATTGGTTGGTCAGCACGTGAAATTACATCTTATGAGTTGAGGAGTGTGGTTTCATTGAACAATCATCGACACCTTGGGCACACGGTTATTGTTTTCCGGATTTCGGAGCTTATTAGGAAAGGTATTCGGTTCAATTCAAATCGGTTAACATAGTCAGAGCACAGCCCACATAGTGGACATAAACTTTGCAAAACAGCATCTTTAGGCTAAGCTCGCACGTTAAGTTTCCGGGTCCGTATCGCTGACACAGTTGTTGGATCAGGGCGCCCGAAAACAGCACCAAGCGCTTTTGTCGCTCTCGAGCGCTGATTCGGAAACCCTTGACAACGCTCAAACTCAACAATAAGCGCTTCCCGGGCCTGAACCGCCAAACCAGGTTAGCTGCTGGCTGTCTTGTTTGATTGTTTTAGAAACAGTCACGGGACCCACCTGCTGCACTATCCACGTGAACAGCCGGTCGTAGGCCGCCTTGGCGAGCGCGAGTCTCGTGTAATGTGCGTCGCTCAACGAATGCTCCTTTGACACCAGGTCACCGCCCGCGGACAACACTCGCCCCGCCATGGCGCCGCGTAGACCGTCCTCCGTGACCCCCAGAGCAGACACGCACTGTTTCACTGGACCACCGATCTTTAGTTGCCCGTCTTGCGTCTCTGTGAATGTTAGCTCGCCCTGGAAAACATAATAGTAACATGAATAACACTAAATGATACGTGTCGCGTGTTTCTCGAAGATAATTTATAGTACGACTCTTCTCAGGTGAATTTTTCGCTCCGAGCCCTAATCTTTTAAACAAAGGCCTTTGTCTCCATTATCGCATAGTCGCTAGCTACCGACTAAGCACTTGCCACTACAAAATTCATGTTGAAAAACAAACGGTATCGACATAGTATTAAGGTTCAAATTTAATGTCACTGATATTCTAGATATTACGTTTTGTAGTAGGGGCAGTCTATCGTTCTACACTACCAAAACGTAATATCTGGAATATCAGTGACATTAAATTTGAACCTTAATACTATGACGATACCGTTTGTTTTTCAACATGAATGTTGTAGTGGCACGTGCTTAGTCGGTAGCTAGCGGCCATGCGATAATGGAGACAAAGGCCTTTGTTTGAAAGATTAGGGCTCGGAGCGAAACATTCACCTGAGAAGAGTCGTACTATACAAGTCGATACCAGTGGCCCTTTTCACGAAGCTATTGAGATTTTAAGGAACACCGCTTAGGCCCGGTTCGGACGAGCACTTTTTCAACGGGCGTTAAATTGATAAATTCGATTTAATGTCCAACGCTCAACGTCGAAAATCGAACAGTGCTCGACAAAAAAGTTCTCACACTTCGTGTGAATAAATACATGGTTATCAATTTGTGTCACTTAAACATTTTTTTACGAAGAATTGTAACATCTCTGTATTTATGCAGCCATCACCTATGTTTCACAAATAAAACACGACTTTTTTTTACTTTTAACGCCCGCTGAACGCTCGTGCGAACCGGGCCTTACGATTACAGAACGGCGACAACCACCCTAAACCGACAACACTGGTCAAAAGGCCAGTCGTTATTGTCTAAGCGCCTCAGTGTAGCCAATTCAGACTTGTAAAGTGGTCACTTGTAGCAACACTGATACTCATATTGAAAGACTGACGGAAAGACCATTAATGACGGTTATTGATTCACGCCGGTTAAAGCTACATATTCAGAGCAATGACGCGTAGTTGCAGTCCAAGAGGCAACCGGATGGTTCGCGGTATTTGAGCTCCCGAGGCGATGTGGAACCGCCCTGTGCAACCCGAACTGAGCCAACTTGGACTGGGACGGAAATAGAAAAAAAATATGAAAAAGATTATTTTTTTCGCGAGGCAGCCAATTGATACAGCGGTTGGCTGAAAGTGTGTACGATGTTTATATAATGAAATGCTGTTTCAATCGACAGTTTTTTTTCTTCACCTCCACTCCAATTTCCGCGCCAGTCCAAGTTGGCTCAGTTCGGGTTGCACAGGGCGGTTCCACATCGCCTCGGGAGCTCAAATACCCATCCGGCTGCCTCTCGGACACTGAAACTACGCGTCATTGCTTTATCTAACTGGTATACCTGTGACACACTGCCACGCTTCTACGCGAGGTGCAAGGTAATAAACCCTCTATAGCTTAAGAAATAGAGCTCCTGCCGTCACCCGTACGCTGCCTCCTACCACATCATTGTCAGAGAACACTACACCTAATAGCAATACGGCTAGGGTTCAAAATAACTCACCAGCAGTACAACCCCGGCGACGATGCTCCAGATATCATCAAGCACTGACTGCGCGAAGCCCAGAGCATTAAAGGCGCTATTCGTTAGTGAATAGAGCTTAGAGTCCTGTGACGTGACCCGCTCGCTGCCTAGGATCTTGTACTGCGCGTTCAATGTCAGCCCAAACTTCTTTGTGTGTGGGTTGTTTGTGCTCAGTAACTGGAAGAAAAGGCAAATACTCTATAAGTATAAAGGTCATGATTTTGAGTTTGTAAGTAGCTTCTACCCGCGACTTCGTCTGCGTATAAATCGTTTACAGGTCCCGCTTAGAGGATGCTTTTCGAGATAAAAATTATCCTATGTCCTTCCCCGGGATTCAAAATGTTCCATACCACATTTCACCTCAATTGGTTCAGCGGTTTGTAACTAACAGACAGACAGAGAGAGTTAGTTAAGCACGTATAATATTATATAGTATGGATAATTTTGTTTCGTAAAAGAAACATTATGTTGGAACTATGGTATTAACGGACTTTCTAGTGACCATCTCAGAGACTGTATAATGTGGTCTAAATGATGTCAAAACAGAATTAAACGTAGCCAGGTAACACCTGACGTTAATGATATTCCCTCCCTAAAAAAAACTCGTAATACAAACCCTTTCCCAGCCCTTCTATTAGAAAGAGACTTGTATTACAAGTCAAGTTAAAGTTTTTTTGCATACCTCCGGTTGGGAAATAGGGGGTTATGTGGGACTCACTTAGATACCCACTAATGGCCGGTTCCAATAATCAATCCACCGGATAGTTTTCCTTACCAACAGTTACAGTTTGACACATTTTCTACGGGTAATCTGTCAAAATGTAACTGCCGGTAAGGAAAACTATCGGTGGATTGATTATTGGAACCGGCCATAAAACCACACCGGCGTTGGGCCAAATGGGGGCCGATTCGCCGACTATCCTGGGCGGTCTACAGCCATTCTGCTCCCGACAAACGATAAGGACTACCGATTAAAATCCTGCTAGGTTAAAATATTTTTCAGTGTGTTACCTTTAAGGCCTCTTTTATGGACAAGCGGAACTAGGGTTGCCAACTTCTTTTGGGGGAGATGGTATTTTTCAGAAAAAAACGACTAAAATATAGTACACCGTTAAAAGTATTTGGTACTTGGCTGGGCAAAGTTGCTATTTGGTAAAATTGAACTGAAACCTGCACGGCTATCACAAGACGGCGCGCGAGCTCTCCGTCTCTCTCTTATTAGAAAACTTATTAGAAAGAGACGTATAGTGCGAGAAAAATAGAGAGGTCGCGCGCCGTCTTGTGATAGCCGTGCAGGGCAATTTGAAGCACTTCGTAGTTAAGGCCCTCCCAATATATAGTATTTTTGCGTACTATATATTTCTTCAACAGTATATAGTACAAAGAGTCAAAATATAGTACAATACTATAAAATATAGTACGGTTGGCCACCCTAAGTGGAACCCTAACACAAAAACATGGCATTGCTCAGATAGGACTCTTAGGAGTACTTATGTAGACGTGACCGTTACTAATTCTGACAGTACATTCAGCAGAAAAAGTACCGAAGTGGCTCAAGTGGTCTAAATGACCTAAACACAACTAATGTCAAGAGGATAAGGACTGTCTAGATAATTTTGAGCGTGTTATTTTGCGTAGCTACTTCTGCTACTGACTGTACACGTATTGTGCCAACGCAAGCGTCGTCCGTCCATAAACGAGATGTAGGAAGAAGAGTAATCGACTATTTAATTATTCAAGAAAAGAAAATCGTGGCAGTGAAACATGATTTTAGTTCAATAATACACTCGCGGTCAAATATTTCGGGTCACCCTAAATTAAATAACTGCAATAGGTTTTTAAAATATTTAAAACTTGTTTTATTTACATAATATGCTATTCTTTACAATACCCAACTGTATAAGCAATTTCCTGGATCCTATAATAAAAATATCAATATCCAAAAATCACGATTTTTGCACGAGTCCGATTTAAACCTGGTAATGTTATATTTTTTACTGTTATTTTAGCAGTTTAGATGTAAAATTAAATAAAGATCATGACAGGATTAAACAAAACTACAACCTTGCACTATTCTAGGAAATATGACGGTATTTTACCAACCCGTATTCTTTGTCCGCGAGTGTATGATCCGACAACATCGCGAGGAAACCAGTCTAATACCAATAAAGACTAGTTTTCCCTCTGGGACGCAAAGTCAGATGGCTGTCGCTTTAATAACACTAGTCTATAAGAAAAGCAAGCGCAAGACTTTCAAGCGTCCACAGGCTAAGGTGACCGCTTACCATCAGGTGGGCCGTAAGCTTGTTTGCCACCGACGTGGTATAAAAAAAAACAAGAGATTAGGTGACAAATCGGCCCCCGGGCCCCGTTCCGTACATGTGAGCTCCGTCGGGTTTAGGCCACAACCGGGAAAAACGCTAGGAGGATGGTTGAATACGATGGTATGCCACGGTATAGTGTATACCAATAGCGCAGCGGGTTGAAGTGTGTTGTGGGCGATGGGCTAGCAACCTATCACTGCAATATCACATTTGTCGATCTTTTATACCCACATTTATGCTAAAAGTGGCGCTGGAATATATGTTTCATGTGTTCTGCCTACCCCTTTTGGGAATAAAGGCGATAATTGTATGTAATGTGATGTAATAGCGCAATAGCAAAGAAACCTGCCTACAATTTGCATAAGAAACGTATAAAAACTACCCGTATGGTACTACAAGTATACATCTCGAGTACAGTTCTACTAAATTACATCATCTGCCGCAATTCGCACGCATCCCGTCCACATTGTTTCATTGTTACGGGAATACGGAAACTGCAGGGAGCGGTGCAATTTGTCGCATAACTGCAACGGCAACTGCATACTGTCGCTCGCGATCCAGTGGCATTCGTTCGTAACCATACACGGAATCGGTTGTGGAGAATACGATTTTTGTATTTATTTATTTACTAGCAAGCCCGCGACTCCGTCCGCGTGGAACTCGTTTATATCGCAGATCCATACAAACTTTCACCCTCCTTCTGGAATTAAACCCTGGAATAAAACCCTATGTCCTCCCTCGGGACTCAAACTATCTCAGTACCAAATTTCTTCTAAATCGGTTGAGCGGTTTAAGGGGCTCCACGCGCTATTTGACGACTTTTACGTTGTACGAGTTATTGGCTACTTTTGACGAGTTTTGAGTTGATATTCCTCCGTAAAAACTATAGATACATTTATGGCACAAACACTTATCGGCACTTCAATCTTTTATCTACATATGCTGTCACGTTACGTGGACTTACAAACCTTTTTGGAAGCCCACGTAACAAGTATGAAAGCTAAATACAAATTACAAAAGAAAAGTTAGGGTCGAGGTTCTTTATTAAGAGAGTTTCTTGACAAGCAAACAGTAGTACCTAGTTACCAGGACACGTGGTGGTTAAATTAGGAAAGAGTTAAACGGAACCAGTGGGATCCCCAGGAAGTCGCGCCGTAGGATGTGAGGGTTCCGCAGGTAGAAATGACAGGCCGGAGGCGTGCGTAGCAGCGCGTGCGAGGAGTAAGCGTACGGGCGTACCGTCAGGGTATAAGCCTCCGCCAGGCGCTCGGTAGGGGCGCGTGTAGCGCGGCAGTCGACAACCAGGCGCGTAGTAGGGCGTGAGCAGTAGGTAGGCGAGAAGTAAGGCGCATGCAGCAGATAGGAACGTCCCGTAGGGCGTGAGCAGTGGCCGGCGCGTAGTAGGACGCGTGCAGCAGGGAGTCTTCCAAGCCAAACGCTCGGGAGGAGCTCAGCTGGGCCGTTCCGTAGGGTGGTGTACAGATGTAGCGCTTCGGGAGGCAGGTGCTCAGTAGGGGAGCCCCGCAAAGGCAGTCGTCCAGCAGGGATGCAATTCGTAGTAAAACTGACGACCGACGAGTAGGTTTAGGGACCCTCTTGAGTTGCGGGGCCGGCTGTGACCCCGCAACGGATCTGTTCTGTACTTCTTGTTTGGAAGTCGAAGGTAAAACTCATTTAATACAGCGGCTGTATCGGCTTTTATACCCAAGGGATCCCATGTTCTAGAATTACATATTATAATTTCATATTTCAAAAATTACAAGCTACCAGGGTTTCATAAGTACCTAAAAGTATACAGACTTAGCCGAAAAGTATAAAACCTAACCTTTATGGTAGTGAAAATGACTATTTAGAAGAACACAACGTTGTTGACAGATTGTCAACAGAAAATAACAAACGTATTTATTATTTTTAAGAATTTCAGGAATAGGGAAAATATAGGATTAAATACGGTTCAAATGAACAGAAACCGATAATAAAAGTAATCCTAAGGTGCACGATATCAAAAGCAGTGTACAGAAGTATACCCTTTCTTAGAAGTTGGGGTTACAAGAACCAAGAGAGTGAATCAATGATGTAAAGAAAGCCTAAAAAGACGTAAGATGGCAATTGCAAGGTCTTGCATTAACTGATGTGACCTACAGATGCAACGCAGATAAAGGTAAATGCTACAATGCACGAGAGTTCTTTTGAAAAGAATTAATACTTATTGTTATATGATTTATTATTTTCGATATTAGTATGTTGTTTATGCACTTACTATATGAAATCTACATATAACTGTTCCTTATTGACGTCTCTTACAACCCACGAGAGATTTTTATTTTGAACTCATTTTCACAAAAGTTACGTCCAAAAAACTGGTTTATTGGCCTGAAATTGCCAAAATGTAGTGCCATATATCCCGAAAACTGTGGGTTTTGAAGTAAATATGAAATACTATTTCGGTAAACCTCGTTGTTGTTAATACGATAAGCCATAAAAACACGAAAAAACCGACATTTACAGGTCGAAGGTCATTGGGATCTAGGATCCCCTTATGCGTGAAGAGGTAACAGAAAGACAGACAGACAGTCAGACACGCTTTCGCATTTATAATATTAGTATGGATTCATGGACTAGACATAGACTGTTGCCACTCCTGGGGAGATGCGTCCTTTTAATATATACCAGGATTCGCGCGTTGCAACTATGGGATTAAGGAAACTGCAGCTGCAGTCGTCCCAATCAACCCACCACGTTTGGCCTCATGGCAACTCTCTTAACGTGCAGTTGACCGTAAAAAAATACAGCCAACAATATTGAAGAGCTAGTACCACTTTTTTTTTCAGAAACTTTAAAAAATCTATACTCATTGCCCTCCTTCTCGTATCCGACGAGGGCGACCCTTGCAATTTCCTCTGATCAACACGTATATAGCTCGCAAAGCCGAACTTTGTTTTAACTCGGGTATAATAACTACAGGTATGGGACCTTAAAAATCCGATAACAATCTTAAGTATAAAAACGTCTCGGCAAAAGGATTTCAAGTGATATAACTAATGAACTCCTCAAACAGTGACATACCAGACTTAGTCCAAGACAAAAAATATTTTCAGTAGAGCAGTATTTATATTTAGAAATGTGTGTTTAGAGAAATCACTCTTTCGTAGAATTTTTACTAAAAACAAATCTAAGCCCTACCCTAATCGCGGTCACAACACAAATAGTTTACATAATAGTGCTAATACAAAGGGCAGTGACAATAACGATGCACGTCGGTCGGTTTGTAAACATGGCATCGTAGATATACGCTCGATGACACGGTTTAACTTAACAATTACACCAATCATAAAGCGAACATGCCTTTCTATTGTAATGTTTGTTGAGTAGGAAAGGGAACTGATACAACCGGCGAATAATATATTCTTTAGGTCTGAAATAGTTATTTATGATACAAGTGCGGAAAGTAGGTAAGTCCAATGCATCATGCGAGGAAATTAAAAATTATACATAAAAGGTGAAATTAGAATTGTCCTGAAATCTCATTCTCGCACGTGTGTGTGGGAATATTGGTCCGAAATCCATTCCCGCACAGCCGCCCCCCGGCACGCCCCGCCGTGCAGGCATGGAGGGCTTCCCGTGTTTATTTTAACCCATATAAAGGCACACTTTCAGAGCAAGTGCATTGTAAATATATGTACTTATGTACGGAATATTTACCGTTCGCTTTTAAGTAAAGGAAAACGTCGTGAGGAAACCGGTCTAATCCAAATACGGTCTAGTTTCCTCTGGGTTGGAAGGTGAGATGGCAGTCACTTTCGTAAAACTAGTGCCTATGCCAAATATTGGGCTTAGGTGTCAAAGCGGACCCCGGGCTCCTTTAGGGCACAACCGGGAACAACGCTTGGTGGATGATATCTGAAAAATTATGGGAATTGAGTACGGAATTATACCTTCCTTCCGAGATCGTATACCTTGCTTTAAAAACGAAGTATTAACCGACTTCAACTCAGTACTCCGCTTCAAGTGTACCTATAAAATTTGAAGAGTTCCCTCGATTTCTTTATGATCCCATAATCAGATTCTGACCTGATGATCATGGGACCCTAGGAAAGGCGAAGCCCGGTGCCCGCAAGCCACCGCGCCCCGTTATCGTCACACCCCTGCGCGCAGGCGAAGACTGAGTTAAACGGTCGACCATTACATACATACATTTGTTCTAAAATTGAACGAATCCAAACAAATTGCAACTCTCATCGTTTCAAAATTCATTTATATTCCATTGAACTATTTTGTTCGTTCTTTGGGATCCTGGGACTCAAGAAGCTACTTGGTTAGTTGCTTGGCAAATAGCACTTGAATTCTCATGTTTTCCAGGAACTGATATGCTTCACTCTTGAGTGTGGATATAGATTATAGTTACCACTATCAGGCTATCACAGATACCGTTATCGGACTGACTCACAAGTTAAATATTATTCACTTGTACACAAATTTACGCTTGTTTTATTTAATCTTCGTGTTTACTGTCTCCGCGTATTTATTGCTTCGTTGCAGCGTGATTTTAATGGGCATTTTTAAAAATTCGTGTACCCAATTAGCGTGAGTTGTTAAATAAAAATTAATTCGGTGTCAGTTTTGTGACTCCAATTAAGTATACAGTTTGTATACAAATTAACTTTTTTTTTTCAATTTATAAATGCTATGCATATACACGTTATTTACATGTGAAACAAGTTCAATTTCACCAAAACTAACACCGAGTTAATTTTTATTTAACAACTCACGCTAATTGGGTACACGAATTTTTAAAAATGCCCTTATACTAACTTTAAATGCCATCAAAAGTAAAAGTGCATACAATGTAACAAGTTAACCCTTTCTACTTTATTGTCTATTTTCACTTTGCAACGTACAGTGAAAATAGACAATATATTTATTGTAAATGAGTACATCACCTTACTGCGGGCATACAGAGTGCACTCATTGTTAGATAAGCCTATAGTGGGCCCGGGGAACCTTGATCCCTATGACAGCTGTCATCTCCGTACAATTTATTACCGTAAAACGTAAAATTGTACTGAGATGACAGCTGTCATAGGGATCAAGGTTCCCCGGGCCCACTATTGGACTGGGGTCCTGTGCCCTGGACTGGGTAAACCTGTCTTATAGGGAACAGCGCTAAATAAATAAATAAATAAATAAATACGCAACGCAATACAAACATAGGTATATACAAGTTACCTCCGTTGGCTTTGAGATACCCGTATTATTGAGTGAAAATTGATCACTCACTTGGCATGACAAATTCTAATGCAGTTACAAGCTCATAGCCTAGCGGCGCCTGCGAGTCGTAAACGATAACGCAGGTTAAGCATAGATGGCAGCGGTCAGTCTTTGGATGGGTGACCGCCTGATGTTTGAGTGGTTAATATAAATTAGCGCTTCCGTGCTTTGGGAGGCACGCTAAGCAGTTGATCCCGGCTGCTGTCTATGACAGTAGTCGTTAAGCCGAGAGGCCTTCGGGCGGCTTAAGAACTTCTAACAGTCGAGTTGCCCACTCACTTGACAAAGGGGGGACAACTGTCACTCACAGTGGGTAATCACTGTGGGTGACTGTACCAATTAATTAACAACTTGGAAAAGTTGAAAAACCGCCGAAATTTAAATTTCCAAGTTTAACATCTCAAAAGCGGCATAACCGATTTTGTTGAAACGTAGCTAAGAACCATCTCGATCACGTCAGCTTACGGACATAAAAAAATTCAGAACTGCAATGGCTCACACACTCGAAAAAAAGGTAATCCAACGCGACTGAAACAGAATGAAGTTAGCACATTGCAATATTCACCTGATAAAACGCATGGAAGTTCCTCTCCCCGGGCTGCAAGCAGACCACTCTGCTCTTCTCCAGCAGATAATTGCTGATGTGGCCACCAACAGGGTCCCCCTTGTAGTCGAAGTGAATGTCCATGTACTTCCCGAAGCGAGACGAGTTGTCGTTGCGATTCGTTTTCGCGTTGCCGAACGTTTCCAGGATCGAGTTGGATTGGATAAGGACGTTCTTTACTCTGGAACAAGAAAGTTAATAAGTTTCTGTCAAAAATTTCATGATTGGTACAAGCTTTTGCATTATTGTCAACTGTACTTTTCTGTATACCGTTATCAACTACTCGTTGAGACGATTCTAGCGAGCCCAAACTCAACGGGGTTACGTCTGTTAAGTCCAATGGCCAGCTTCTGTCACAATCATCAGATCAGCTCGATGGCACCATAATATTGAATTGTCATCCAAACTATATTTAAACGCAAAACTTCAGCTCAATTGGTTGAAGATATCTGTTGCAAGATTCATTTCCACCCGAACAAACATAGATTGCAAGTTAAATAAAAGCTTGTAATAAACCTCTAACCGTCCACAGACCTATTAAAAGGTCTCTTAACCTCTTGTTGGTTGCATTTGTTTTGTTTGGTTCCATTTGAAAACAAAACAAACTCGTACTCTATTTTCTATAACGGTTGATTCAAATTTAATTGTGACGACCGCTTTAGCCTTGTTGGTAGTGACCCTACCTACGAAGCTGGACATCCTGGGTTCTTATTCCGGTAAGGGCATTTATTAGCGTGATGAGCACGAATATTTGTTTCTGAGTCATGGCTGTTTTCTATGTATTTATTTATCTATTTGTATAAGTACGTATATCGTCGTCTAGTACCCATCGTACCAGCTTTGCTTAGTTAGGACCTATGTCGATTTGTGTAAGATTGTCCCCACATATTTATCCGACGCGACCAGAGACGACGAAATCTTCTTTCGTCTTGACAGTGCGAGTGAGACAGGAGCTGCTGAACTCGCGCGACGTGATTTGTGCATTTGTTGTTGATCAGGGGTGATCATTTTGAAGACATGTGGAGACAAATTATTTGTCGATCCTCTGAAGCGAGAACAGACAGATACATTTGTGTCTCATCGTAATTGTGTGTTAAGGCAGTTCTTCAAACATCAGCGAATAATATCTTTTTCGACTGGATCCCCTAAAATAGAGTGTGGCGTAGGGCAGCCAGAGGAAGATGGCGGATGAACTGGACGCTTTTCAAGCGGGTGGTATAGTTTAGCGATTAGCAGTAGCTAGCTACTGCTAAAACTACTAGGTTTGCTTTAGACGCGTGGGAGAGAGAAAAGGAATCCTTAGCCCAGTATGGGCTGAAATTAGATGAAATTAACTTCTTCGAGGTTTGAGAACCTGGAAAAAGCTTACCTATCTATGTAATCCCTGTGGACCTGTGTGGTGTTGGCGGCGATGTATTTCATGATGAACTTGGAAGCCTCCGTCTTACCCGCGCCGGATTCCCCTGATATGAGGACGCATGTGTCTTTGCCCTGAAACAAGCAAACATATAAATGTTAATACCTTTGACGACAACTTTAGCCTAGTAAGTTGTGAGCCTGATGTTTCCGACGCTGGCGGTCTCGGGTTCGAATCGCGGTGAGAGCACTTATCTGTGTATAGAGCACGATTGTTCCTGAGCCTTAGAGGTTTTTCATGTATGTATATCGTCGTCTAGGACCCATACAAGCTTTGCTCAGTTTTGGACTAGTTTGATTGGTGTAAGATTGTCCGGAAACATATAATATTTTATATTATTATTTACATTTTACCTACAGACAACAGTCAAATAATAATAGGAACTTTTCAAGTTCTCACTGGGTGGAACACCAGTTTAAGTCTTTGCACTCTTTATAGTGTCCTCAAATGTCACGTCTGGCGCAGTCGTTGCTGTCCGCATGTAGTCTAGTTCTTTCATTTCTGTCCTAGAAAACGCGACGCTATTTAGAGTTATTATTACTATATATCATTGCCTTTTAACAGGATGGTCCAAGTTCAGGTTCATTTCATTCATTTAACATGTAACAGTGCAAGCACAATGTACGGAAAACGTGACCAGAACACGATAATAGATCGAAAAAACGCATTATGCTTGCAGCGCCTATAATTATCTGATTTGACGCGTAACCTACATCAAATTATACATAACAAATATCATTTTGTTACTATTTAGGTATTAATAAGAGCCAGACCAAAACCTAAAACTATTTCAAGATTTGCCCTTATCAGTCACAGCTTATAATCTCGGATTTATCCGCCACCTTTATATGTGTTACCACTCAACATTGTTGCATGTCACGGTATGTGAATAAAGTATCCTTTTGCTTTTAAACCACCGTAAAATCGGGGCTTTAGAGCCTTAAAGATCTTTACGACCGCGCTGACTGTCGGCCCTCCGACGACCGGCGATGTTGCCTTTATGAAAGACAATGGGCGACTTGCGAAGCAGCTGATTTAACTGCTCACGGCGCGGCGGACGCACACACTCCAACTTAACCCCTTGAGGTAATAACCAGGTTTTTTATATACATATCCCCTTATTCATAAAACTTAAAATGCCTCTGCTAAATAAAATCCCATAAAAAACATTCCATGTAAAAAGAGGCCAAGTCTCGAAACTCAGGCATTCTTATTAATCTTTATTTGCTTGCTAAATAAAATTCTGTAACTTGGCAATCACACTGCTTTCCTGCATTTTTGGATTTCTGTATACCTAAATCTATGTAGTATTGTGTGATTGCCAAGTTACAAAATTAAGAATGCCTGAGACTTGGCTCTACGAAATATCTCACAACTTTTTACGGTGGAAGAGGTTCGAGACTTGGCCTCTTTTTACATGGAATGTTTTTTTATGGGATCTCACTTCTTTTTGTACGATATTGTGTTATCAATACATACGAATTATGGATGCAGTCCCATTCTTGCTTTTTCATGTTTTTACTATTCACTCAATTCACTGCAAATATAACGTTGTAATCCTATATGTTTATATGATTACAAAGTTATTTATGCAGTTGGTGTATCTAAAAAACTGGAGTGAAATTGCATTTTTTTTGTCTTGATTTATTTATACACTAAACACTAATTGTATTCTAAATTTGAAGCTTCTATATCTGCTAGAAGTGCCTTAGACTTTTGATGATCGGTGAGTCAGTGAGTGACAAAATTAAGAAACTTTGACTAGTTATAATTCTTAAACCACTGGTTCAAATTGGATGAAATTTGAAATATATCGTGGTTTTACAATGCGTGCTTGGTTACTGAAAATTCAGGCTTCTAGTTTTATCCACAACGAAGTTATAGGGGGGTCGAAAATGGTCTGAACTGCTTCGAGAAAAGGATGGTACGGCCGTGCCGCTCGCTGTTTTGCTCGACTTGGCGGGGGCACTGCCGTGCCCCCAGATGTTCTACCTTTCTTGCGAACACAAATGTCAAAGCCCCAGATAAGGACAGACGAATTTCAACGCCATTTTAGTTAAAACAGGCTTGTAGGACGTTTATGAATACGGCCTATAGTCTTTAAATGATCAAGGGGTACTTGCTATCTTACGGTAACAGATTATGTCGAACCATATTAGTTCACAATCGTACTAATTACGGGGAAAAAGTGGTGTAATTAGTATGATAGTGCTCAAATCATAAAGTTACAATTTCAGTGACAAAAAAAATGTAATTAGTACGACTGTGAACTAGGTCGTGATCGTAAGCCCTTTAAAAAGAAAATTTTTACGTACGTAACTGCATAATATGCTTAGAATAAATAATTATTGATTACTAGCTTCAGCCCGCGACTACGTCCGCTTGGAACCCGTTTATATCGTAGCTCCATACAAACTATCACCCGCCATTTCAGCCCATTAGGGGATGCTTTCCGTGATGAAAACTATCCTATGTCTTTCCGAGCGGGCGTAGCACGGTTGCCATTTTATCACTTATCATTGTGGATAAGGCGTCCGTCACTCTCGCACTCGCATACTTTTCAGAGCGTGATGGGCGTCTTTATCACAACGATAAGTGATAAAATGGCAACCAAGCTACGCCCACTGGAATTCAAACTATCTACATACTTATCATCTCAATCGGTTCAGCGTTTTAAGCGTGAAGAGGTAACAACAGACAGACCACATTCGCATTTATAATGTTAGTATGGATTAGTATGGAATTAAAATAAGTATTCACTTTAAATGCATCACTAAAAATTGCACAGTTTAAACTTTAAACAATAGATTAGATAATGATTAATGACAGACGAAGACAACGCAAGTTTTGTAAAAATTGATTTGTTTTGTTCGACTGCAGATCAAATCTTCTGCTTTCCACGAGAAGGGATGTGTCTCCTGCTAAGCTGATTTTCCGTCCAATGTATTATATATTTATCATTACCGGCGCAATATAATGATAATACTTAATCATTTATTTCGGTAGATTTCCATAATTCGTTGGTGAGAAAGGTGTTAAAACTATATTAGTACGATTACAATTAGAAATTCATCAGTTGGATGCCCTATTCAATCTATCCCATCCCAGTGAAACAGGGTTGGACCATCCAACCCAGAGGATACGTCAACCTAGAGGATATGTCAACCTAGAGGTTGCAAAGCCTACAGTGACTTTTTCTGTTTGTTGGCAGTACAGCAACTTTTTTCTTTTGTATCAGTAATACTTTTGTGTTTAACTTGTTCTGTTTGAAACTTAACACTCAAAGCCTTTATAAAAAAAACCTTTTACAAAGTATCCGCTTACATGACGATCACAAAGGATGTAACCAGGACAAGGGTGCTTTGTACTGACGACCTTTAAAGGTCCTTAACAGGAGAGGGTGTATCTTAAAGGCCGCTTAGAGTAACCCTAGGGCATCAGCGATTTCATAACGACACGTACTGACAGTTTTGAAAATTGTATGCAATTTTGAATATTTTCCGCCATATTTTCTGAAATGTATATTTTTGAGACAGAACTGGACGAAGAGTCGAGTCCAGTCCAAATATAAATAAATAAAAATAAATAAATATTAGTGGACAATCATACACAAATCGACCTAGTCCCATAGTAAGCTCAGTAAGGCTTGTGTTATGGGTACTAGACGACGATATATATAATAGTTATAAATACTTAAATACATAGAACACTTCCATGACTCAGAAACAAATATTCATGTTCATCACACAAATATTTGCCCTTACCGGGATTCGAACCCAGGAACTTCAGCTTCGTAGGCAGCGTCACTACCCACTGGGCTAACCGGTCGTATATAATAAATTAGTATTCATTGCATGATGCGTATTGCATTTAAAATGGTGCTAGTCAAAGCATAGAGCTGAAAATTGCAGTATTATAGCGGTGTTGTATTCAGCGGACCATAGCATATCCATGAACCGAGCGCCCTAAAACACACCCCTGCCATATGGAGGACCAAATTAAAGTAATGAATTACCCTTTACACGGTCACCCTTTTAATTCACTTACATTTTACAAATGCATGACGCAATGTTTGATGTCGCACAGGCACATGTGACCCGTGCTTTCTACCTACGTTTCACGTCAACGTACCTACGTGTACCTACACCAACGTAAATACAGACATGCCCAGCTAGCACGATGGGTTTTATAAAACGGCCCAAAACGTCGCGTAGAACATGACCATAAAACCTATCATGATAGCTGGGTTGATCCAGTTGTCTTCTTCGCTGGCAAGAAACCGCAGTGGCTTCTCTTCTCGAATGCTGATTTTTCGCTACGAGGCGAAGGGTCACGTCACGTTTTGCACGCTACTGACATGAGTAGGTACTTTGTGATGTCTATTGCCACTGATCTGGCGAGAAATATACCCGTAGCCACGGACCCGCTGCCGTCGTCTTGAACGGGTTAAGGAGAAGGGTGCGTCGTGATGTGCGTGTGTTTCTATAGTTGGCGATCTGCCGAGCAATGCAGTCACGGATCCAGCGAACAACAGTCCACAGACCTGCTACACGGTATAGTGCCTGACCTGCTGCCGCAGCACTCGCTGGCACGCGTCCGCCACGGCGTACACGTGCGGGGACACCTCGAACATCTCCCGCCCGCGGTACTGCGCCATGTGCTGCGCATTGTAGATGTCCAGCGTCTTGTACGGGTTCACTGACACGAGTACCTCGCCGATGTACGTGTATATCTTGTTGTGTTGGAATCTGTAAAGAGGGAAAGGAGATTACATTACTGTTTAATAGCGGCGTAAATATTGATTGCGTCACAGGAGGCGTTATGCGTGAGAGGCGAACTGCATTTTTGTAATGAAAACTTCTTTAGCGGCGCTGTGCACTTGAGCACGAAGGGGGGAGGGGGAGGGGGCGGTGGGAGCGGGGGTTTATTTTTTGCAAAAATTATTCAAGTTTTCACTTCTGCCGGCACTCCCGGAGTGCAACCCGGTGTTTTGTTTTATATAATTCACTGCATTTTAGATGTGGGCCGTTTGTGCGGACTTGTGTAATCTTATAATTAGGGATCGGATTAATCAGATAGATAATAACTTTGGCGGCGGGCGTTGACGTTGAGTCGTATATGAAGGCGGTCTTATTTAGATAAACTACTTATCCATACTGTGACTACTTTATACATTAAGCACATTGTAGGTCCAGTAATTTACATCGTTACATCTGAAACTACTAGCGAGGTATTACAATCTCGTGACGTTGCGACGGAGCCTAAAATGGAGCTCACTGGTTCAGTAATAGCGTATTCACTCTTTGTTTTGAAGGCACCTAGATCGTAGTTCTCAGGAAATACAGATGAAGGGAGCGAATAAAGTTTAAAGTTAAAGTAGTAAGACTATCATTACGTTGTCTGCGCTCACGGTCCGAAACCGACATAGACAGTAACTGTCTTGGTGCTTGCGACGTGACATAACATATGATGTAAACACTGGCACATCATACTTATTGTTCCGTGCACTTCCCTGTTCAATTGAATATAATACTGTACATTCTCTGGGGTTTTAGCAGTTTTTTCTTTTCTTGACGAGTGATAATTTACTTTAAAAACAAAGTTTTAACTGACTTCTATTTAGTACTCCGCCAAGTCACGAGAACATTTCCACATTTATTTTCCAATTTACCACATGAACTGATTTCCGAGAGCAAATGCGTTGATTATTAGAGAAAAAAACCCAATTGCTGTATGTGGCCCGATAATATTTGAGGACTTCCGTCGATTCCACAAGGATCACCTTTGGCACTTCATTAGTTGCTATTTCAACAGAATCTTATCAGAAACTGTGACGTACTTTTGTACTTTTAAGTACATAATTGAAGAATTCCATAAGTCATCTGTGGTCTTCATCATCAATTCCACTCCACCAAATGTATGATTTCCGGGTGTAAATACACGAGTTACAATAGAAAATACCAAAATCACTACACGCGTGCCCAATATAATGAGGAGTTCCCTCAATTGCTCATGGATCCCATCATCCAACTGAATTTTTGAAAATATGGGACCCACCTGGAAGCGTATACTTCCAAACAAGAAAAAATGTTTACGAATCGGCTCATCAAGGACGGAGTTCTGAGGTAACAAACATTGAAAAAAAAAAATACAACCGAATTGAGAACGTCCTCCTTTTTTTGAAGTCGGTTAAAAACAAGCATAAAAAGAGAAACCCAACTATGGAAAACTAACTGAAAGAAAAACTGGTTCTTTTTTCATACAAAATATGTAGCCTGTGTCAATCGGACCATAATTCGGGCGTTTTCTTGTAGAACAACGCATTATAATGTTTTTAGAGTTCCGTACCTACCTCAAAAAGAAAAAAAACAGAACCCTTAGGATCACTTTGTTGTCCGTCAAAACCCTTTTTCTCAGGAACGCGTGGAGGTATCAAGCTAAAATTTATACCAAATACTCAAATTTCCGCAAATTTTCGAAACTCGCAATGGAATCAAAACCTACAGGGTACTTCCCGTGAACTCAGAATCTTGAAAGGTACGAAGCAACGTCTTATTAAATTAAAATTAAAAATTAAAATTAAAAAGCCTTTATTTGATCCAACAGTTTCAGTACAAGTGATACAGCATCATGCATCATGCATTATTTCCTACTTGCTTTACAATTATCTTATCAAGTAACAATATTTCCTTTTTATAAAAAAAAGCAAGTATGATATATCAAAAATTTGTAGCTTAGATAATTTCATCTAGTTTAGAGTAACATAATTCAATTAGATTCAATTTAACTTATATTAATTTAATAATTTGATTCATTTTAATTTAATTTAATTGGGATATACTTGTACGATTCTAATTCGTTATTAAATGTCTTGCGTGTAATTAATAAGTATTAATAATATATTACGATTATACATTCATTCACATGACAAGTACAAAAACAAGACAAAACAAAACAAAATAAGTTAATTAATTGTGATACAATTTGACAAAATGTAATCATAATTTTAAAATGCTATGAATTTGACTATTACCTACTACAGTGACTAGAGAATACTAATTATTTATTTATAAGTCTATCCCAATTTAATTAAGGGACCCCCTTTCGGGTAAAGGCTTCGTCCAAGCAACGTCTTATAGCACAGATAAAAGAAAAATTGCGAAAACCGTAAATTTTTAGTTACATCATATAATAAAAATATTTTTAATAATTTCAAAATTATTACTTATATAACTACAGATTTGTACGGAACCCTCGGTGCGCGAGTCCGACTCGCACTTGGCCGGTTTTTTCTTCTTCTTTGTATTCATATTCAGTTTGACTTATTTTAAGTACGGTACATTAAGAACTATCATTGTAATAGGTTTTTTTTGGCAAAAAATATCTGACTTTTGAGTTTGTTTCGGCGTTTCTTCTTAACAGTGGTAGTCTTTTTCAGAAACGCTGGTAGAATTTTTTACTTGTGTAAGTGCTCTTACGGGCAAAATAAAAATCCATTAATTAATTTATTTCATTTCGAATCGATTGATACCTCATTTATCAAAATCGGTTCAGTATCTTAAATCGCTCCTAAAATATATCCTCTCCTTTCGGCTCTTCCGTAGTCGGGCAAAAAGAACAGTAAAACTACTTTACTACGTTCAGGTAATATATTATTTTGTTGAACAGTGTAAGGTAAAGGCAAAAGATCGCCATCGCCGAGTCCCAAAATATCAAAACTGCATAACGATATTGTATTCTTTTGACCAAAAGAAAAGACCGGGTTGCACTCCGGGAGTGCCGGCAGAAGTGAAAACTCAATGACATTGTAATAGTTTTTCGATCAGGTCACGTGTCCGTCTTACGAATTTTCAATCTGTCGAATCTTACGGTCACGTGACCTGTCGCGAGTTTAACATTTTTTCGCCATCCCAAAAAGTGCACAGCGCCGCTTTTGTACATTACTACAGAGGCCGGGAAGTAAGTATATGCCTCATAACTATCCGACCTCGCTACGCTCGGCCGTCTATATTTACTCGGCCGGCAACCCCTTTTCACGCCGAGGTATGTTTAGTGCTTTTCTCAAAACATGCAATGAAATAAATTAAATAAACTCCAAGAAATCAAACTTTAATTTTCATGTCTGAACGCCGTGATCCTGTGCCACAAATTGTGGACAGGAAACTAAAAAAGACCATCTTGCCGGCCTAGGCCTCCAATTTTGTATGAAATGCCATTACGGGTCTCTCGTCTCGCTGCGCCCAAAACGTGACGCTTCGAAGCTTATTATGAAGAACACAACGTCAATATTTCATTGCATGTTTGAGAAAAAGAAGTTTTCACTTCTAAAACCCTTAGTAAATAAATTGAATGGCAAGTATAAGTAGGTACAGTTGCTATGATATGGGCCAGATTTTGTACTGCGCAAATTTGTCGTACAGGAAAATGTACATTTCAATTATTTTGTACTATGCGAACATAAATCCCAGTAAGGAGACGACGCCCACATGTTTAAATTACTTGCCCATCAAATTGAACTGACGTGAAGATATTGCTTTAATGTTTACCCGGGATATAATAATTTGCTTTAAAAACAAAGTTTTAACCGACTTCAATTTAGTACTCCGCCAAGCCACGAGAACATTTCTTTTCCATTTACCTCATGAACTGATTTCCGAGAGCAAATGCGTTGATTATTATAGAAAAAAACCCAATCGCTGTATGTGACCCGATAATATTTGAGGACTTCCGTCAATTTCACAAGGATCACCCTTGGCACTTCATTAGTTGCTATTTCAACGGAATCTTATCAGAATCTGTGATATACTTTTGTACTTTTAAGTACATAATTGAGGAATTCCATAAGTCATCTGTGGTCTTCATCATCAATTCCACTCCACCAATTTATGATTTCCGGATGTAAATACACGAGTTATAATAGAATATACCAAAATCACTACACGCGTGCCTAATATAATTGAGGAGTTCCCTCAATTCCTCATGGATCCCATCATCAAATTGAATTTTCAAAAATATGGGACCCACTTGGAAGCATATACTTACAAAAAAAAAAATATTTTATGAATCGGTTCATCAATGACGGAGTTCTGAGGTAACAAACATTGAAAAAAAAAATACAACCGAATTGAGAACCTCCTCCTTTTTTTGAAGTCGGTTAATAAAAATACAGTTGCTTGATATTAAGTTACGTGTATTTTGTCCTCTTCCAACTCAAAAACCTATATCTTTTAGCACTACGTTTTTGCAGCATTGTCATCAATCAAATAAAGATTAATATGAATGCCTGACTTGACTCTACGTAATATCTCGCCACTTTTTACGGTACAGTCAGCAGCAAAAGTAGCTACGCGGGTGAAGTGTTCAAAATGACTTACACACGACTAATGGCAAGAGGATAAGGACTGTTTAGAACATTTTGAGCGTGTTATTTTGCGTAGCTACTTCTGCTGCTGACTGTAGAAGAGTTCCGAGAATTGCCCTATTTTTTTCATGGAATGTTTTTATGGAATTATGTTGTAACTGATATCATTGTAGTGGTTTCTGCAAATAACGTCAATACAAATGGAATTAAAGTAGTATTGGCCGTATTAATAAACGTTCATCAAAGGCATTTTAGGTAAAATGCCGTTAAACTTAATTTGTCTTTATTTGTCATTAACTCATTAGTGATTGTGAAAAAGGGATCCAACACCTTTTAAGATAAATATTAGTTAAAAGGTATTATGTTTAAAAAGGAAAGTTTGTCACTGGGAAATTCCATCGCGCCTTGCGAGTTGCGGCGGAGTGAATATAATATAATATAGTATTATGTGGCCAAATAATGTTTCACGACTGCTCGTTTCATTTAACATATTAATTATAAAAAAAATATATATAAATAAGGGCCATTGCGATTCAATAAGGTTTTTGTTTTTATGACAATGGGCACCTCTGCCACAGATTATATTATATTCTACGAAACTTTGCTTCTGGGGGACGCCGGCTTTTAGATTACTTGAGTTAGTATTTTACTTTGTAAGTTAGTTAAGTATTATTTTTAACATTTTATTTTTTATTTTTCTGTAGTCTTACCTAATTTGTTAATTTATTCATAGTTTAAATTTAAATAATAATGTGATTATGATTCAGTTAGCTCCGAAACAGAGTGTGGTCATTAGTCATTCATTAATTAGAAACTCCGGCAAACAAGAGTCATGTTAAATTTTATACAATTAGTGTAAGTAAACCTACGGACGATAAGATAAAATGACCAGTTCACATTGGTTGAGCTGAGCGACACCTAGCGCGAACGTAAATTTACAATGTTTATGTTACTTTCTGACTCGCGAAGTTAATAAACTTTTGTGCAACTTAAAATAACATATGGAATAGTTTATTGTATTCTAAACCAAACAGTACAGCCGACTGCTAAATTACCTACGTTATTACAATGAAATAATGGACAAAAGTGTAAACATATATTTCACGTCGCCTGTAGTAGGTAGGTACTTACCTAAAGGCTACAAGGAGTTCAAAGTAGCATGATCATTGTTGACTTATGGCTAATCATCCGCGTATTATAAAAACCTCTTTTTAAAATATGAATAGACTAAGCTCACAAGTATGGTAAAGCAATCAATACTAACACAATATAACCATTGCGTGTACCGGGCGATCATAACCATGGAGCGGCGGACGTTGACCCCCGAACGGCGCGAAGACAAATGGCAGCCGGCAGACTGTCACCAGTTTATGGTGCTCTGGTATTTGCGACTGAAACAGCCAGTCCGGATTTAACTAAAACACCGATAAAAAAAGTCCCGAATGGATTGTTTCTGAGGTCGAAGTTGGCTTTATAAAACAAACAACCTAAAGGCCGCTATTAGGTAAAGTGCGGAATTGTTTACGGTTCAAAAAACCTGGCTAAATGAGATTCGAACTCGCACACAAAAGGCACAGGTCCCGTTGGCATTTTTGGTAAAAAACCCTAGAAAATGATTTCTAACAAATGAAACTTACGCAAACTCCGAGTCCCAGACCTCAAAGGCCATATTCTTACCATAATTAACAGCGTCGCTGTCGAAGCGATCAGTCACGTCATTTGGAATTTCTTTGATAGGTTATGTTTTATTGCTATAAAGTATAGAGCTTATAAAAGATCTCGTATTATTATTGTAAGCCTATAAGCTTTATCGGACCTACCTTTCCCTCTACAACAACCGAAGAAAGAGTTGAAGAAAATATGAACAGACCGTTGTTTCTATATTATTCGTACATATGTATTATGTATCTCTCCGCCTCCGTACACCTTCATTATTAGTCTGTACTGCATTTCATAGGCCTCCTTTCAAGAACTTTTGTGCATTATTTCTTATGAATGGTCTAACTAAACACTAGTACCAAAACAATATTTATGAGCTCTACTAATACATAGGTCTACGATTCCATTCAACGCACAATGTGATAATTTAATAGCGAGTAGAGGAGTCTGTTCGAAACATCGCATATTTTTTATAAGTCATTAGTTAGAGTTGACGTCATCGCGCGGGGTAACAGGTTTGCTTCCAAGATTACGAGCAGGTCGGACGAAACACGAAGAGCGAGTATAATCAAAGCATTTGGTCGCCTTAGCTAATCGAAGCCAACTCCAGGCACCCTAAAACGTTTTCAATCACAGCTACTTATATACTCAAACCTAGGCGCCTAGGTTAGGTTTCTCGTGCTACATATTATTTCTAATTAATAATGGAAACTATAGGTCTAGAGTTAAGAGATAAAATTGTAACAATACTTTGTGTATAACCGTTTGTTTCATATTTACATAAATAAATAAATACAGTGAATAGTCGACTGACTGACCGTACTTCTAACATACTTAGCCGCATTTTTTGAATATATTATTAGTCAATATCTTACGTATAGTCGCCATCAGATATATCGGAGCGGCCAAAGTGTTCACAAATATCTGAACACGTCTCTAATGCCTCGACAATAGAGACGTGTTCAGATAGTTGTGAGCATCTTGGCCGCTCCGATATATCTGATTGCGACTGTACAACATTATGGTATACATTTTTCACCAGCGGAAACCTCAGGGGATGGATCAGCACATGGTTTTTGGGTTTGAAGATGGAAGACTTATTTGTACGACTGTAATTCCACAATCTCACTAGAATTTAAGGACATTCCACAACCAGTTACGAGTAGCTTAGCGGATATCCCACAATTTCCTCGCCTAAGATATGCTAATCGATGACCGATGATGCGCTATGACGTCACTCAGCCTCCACCTACTCTATAACGACGTAACCGACAACACTTCCCTATGCGTACACGCCGTTTTGTCATCGCAGGCGCAACCGCCTAGTTCAAGACCTTCGAGACGAAGGCTTCGAGGTCGGTATGCTAATGTCCGATGGATTATTCATTGCCTATTGAGCTTTATTTGTATTGGCTACCGACACGATACGTCAGCGGTTTTCAAATATACTGTAATGATTAAGAAATATGTTTTGACTGGAACATTTGATTTATTTAGAAGTTTTATTAACAAACAATCTCCTGCCCGCGACTTCGTTTATACGCGCCTGTTTTGTAGCCTTTGTTCTATTCAGAGGCTCTAGTATAAGTTTTACCGAAACAAAACTTTACGATCGCGTTTGCGTTTTACCCTTAATTTGTATGGGATTTAACAGCTAAACGCAAACGCGGTCGTAACGTTTTGTTTCGGTAAAACTTATACTAGAGCCACTGATGTCTAAGCTACATTACTGAAAGATTTCGTAAAAATATGTTCAGTAGTTTTTACGTGATTGAGTAACAAACATCTAAGCATCTTAACCTTCACATGTATAATATTAGTAGGATTAGTACGATACCTATATCAAGAGAAACGCGTTAATGTCAAAATTATTGACCAGAAATTTTGACAGAGTTAAGAAATCCGTTAGTGCGAAATATTTCCACAAAGCATTATTCAGGGCTACACTAATTTACTCAATCTTCCACTCAGTAAATTATATTTACCAGTTTTGATTTTAAATCAGCTATGGCCACACGCAATGTTTTCTATAAAAAAGTAGTGTTTTATATTTATGAGCGCCACTATACAAGAATGTAAGAAACATAACATTTGGTGGTATTTATAGCCTTTGAAGGACCAAAATAAATTTGAATAGTTTCCTATATCTCTGTTTCTTTTTAATTCATGCAAAAAGAGCGAGAGAAAGATAGATGGACGCGGATTATCGGGCCGTACATTAACCGACACCATTTCAGATATTGTTTAGACTGCAATATCTCAGCATGGACGCTGGGGCGTCTTAGGGTGGGTTGCAAACTGTTTGTAATCGTAAGCGGTGTTCGTTAAAATCTGAATGTATGGAAAGTTTGACGTTTCTAAAGTTTGACGTTTCTAAAGTTTGACGTTTCTAAAGTTTGACGTTTCTAAATGAAATGACAGCTGCCTCAGCGCCATATTTAACGTTGATCGGTCTGTAATCGTAAGTTCTTGCGACCCGCCCTTGATACTTTTTTATACTACGACGGTGGAAAACAGGCATACAGCCTGCCTGATGGTGAAGCAGTTAGCAGACGCCGTGGCCTAATATAACCGCGTACGACTCCAGAAGAATCACAAGCGTTGCCGACCCTTTATTGATTTGAGTATTCGTTGTGTTGACAGTTAGAGACAAGTGCAGGTACCGCACTCTGAACACAGCACATCCTCAAAGGTCTTGCCACCTTAATCACCACCAGGAACACAACACCACATACCTACAGAGCAAGTACTAGGGGTGTCATTCTCAGACCAAGTAAAAAATACAGACAGAGCATTACGAACAGTCTTAATGAAGCCGAAAAAAACCAAGCCTTATAAGTATACACACACTCACGCACACATATACAGACAAAACCAAGCCTCAGACCATCAGTGCGTGTCGCGACGCAGCCATGTTGCGCAACCACACATCTTTAAAAAAGTTGCTTCACTTTGTAGTTCTTAAAGCGGCCTCTGCCTTATTCTTTGCTCTGAGGGTGCCATTATGGCTCCTCAGCCATAATGGCGAGAGACCTCTCTCTGTAATGTCACATAATAAATAATAGTACTGAAGGTTTTAATAACAAATACCCTGTATAGGTATGCCGAACGAGCCTAAACGTGGCCGTCCCTTTCTATTGCATGCAATGCGCTGCGATAGAACGCTTGCGTGCCGTAGCTGACCGTACTTCCCAGTTGGACAGCTCAAATATAAGTGAGATGATATTTCGCTGTAACTCTCATTCGCTATTTTTATACCTTTTTTTACGTGGAGATAAGAAAACCAGGTACCCAGCTCTCGGGGGAAGTCTGGGGTTATGTGGTGTTTCTGCCCACTAAAAACTCCACGTCAGCCGCCATGTGCGCGAAGTAAGTGATTCGGAGAACTCTATTGTTATACCTACGTATAGCTAAGGTTCAACTACTAGTACGAGTGGATGATATATTCTACGGTGCGAAATGAGTCATGATCGTTTTGGCACGAGTCTCGGTGAGTCACCGTCGGTGCCCTCCTGACGTCACTGAATCCTCCGTATATATTTCCCCGTTCCATTGTAGGTACCTCTACACAGCTTTCTATACTAATGATATAAATGCGAAAGTGTGTCCGTCTGTTTATCTGTCTATCTTTCTGTCTAACTGCCTGTTGCCTCTTCCTGCTTAAACGCTGAACCGATCTAAATCGGTCCATCGGTCATCGGTCGGTAATCGGTTCATCTAAATGAATTTTGGTTTAGAGATAGTTTGAGTTCCGGGGAAGGATATAGGGTAGTTTTTATCCCGAAAATCATGCCCTGGAGGTGAAATGGGGGTTGAAAGTTTGTATGGAGCTAAGATATAAACGAGTTGCACGAGGACGACGTCGCGGGCAGAAGCTAGTTTCTTATACCGTGATTTATGGTCAGAGAAGAGATCAGAGTAAGTAATGTGACAACCGCCGCCCCGCCCCTGACCGTTCATATATGGAATCATATCATATGCAATCGCCTCACTCCACACAAGAATGCACCAAGACAATTGCACTGAACACCGACCACATAAGGTGGTCCTTCGACACGCTTTCTAGTTAGTTACCACTAGTTGGCATGCAGGTCGCGTGCCTTGGTGGCCGGTATTTGCATAGAACTCCACAAGCAGATGACCTTACTCATTGGTCAAGTGTGGTGAAGACTGGATGTCGCCATAGCGGTGACTACGGCTAGAACTGATGAACTCATAAACCTTTTACCGAGACAGAAATACATCAAATATCTCGTAAAAAATGGCTAATCTTCTTAATGGTGTTTTTTAAATGGTAAGTGCCATACAAATTTCAATTTTCGCCTCGCCTCGCCTCGCCTCGTATCGCCTCGCTAGTGGAAAATCAGTTTAATACTTAGAAACTCATATTAGGAAGGGAAGATACAGTACTCTAATCATCATCATCATGCCAGCCAAAAGAAATCCTCTGCTGGACATAGGCCTCCCCCAAAAAGAGCAAGACTTGTCCATCCGCACCCAGAGTACTCCCGCTTAGTGTGGTACAGTACATTTTACTCTATGACATATCAGTTTAGTATAGGTTTGACCTATTTTGAAGAAAAAACAGTCGTTAATACGATCACAGTTGGGGCGGAGCAGGGCACCATCAGAAAGCTAAAAGTATAATGTAGAAGTTTGAATGCGTAACCCTTTATTCGATCGCAGAGTCAAAATATTACAATAGAAACTTAAACCTATACTACGAATCTATATTTTGCGCAATTGTCCCGTAATCTCCCCCTATTCCAGTCTCCATCACGTTAACTAGTCAAGTGACACATACCTTCGCGTCTTGCATATAAATTATATCCTCACTAGCTTCCGCCCCCGACTTCGTCTGCGCGGACCCTGGACTAAAACTATCCTATATTTTAATCCAGGCTATAAACTAACTTCGTGCCAAATTTCATCCAAATCGGTAGAGCGGTTTAAGCGTGATTGAGTACCAAACATTCAAACTTTCGCATTTATAATATTAGTAGGGTAGTAGGATCGTTGTGGACTCCCATAACTCTTTTACATATTTCATTCACAGCCCTAAACATAACAGCGACTATCGCTCTCGCAGATAACCATCAAACGAATTAAAACTGCATCTAGCATGTCTTCCGAGGCGGTTTCCGTGCACGCGACCTAGATGGAGGTCAAAACGCCTTGCCACTCAATAAGCCTTTATGAGGTTCGAATGGATTTACTAATAGGTTTGTGTGTCGCCCACTTATATACGACTATGTGCAGGTTTTTAATGTTTGATTTCGTTTAACCGAGCTAAAAATTGTGTAGTCGCCTTTTTCTAAAACATGACATTTGCCGCTTGCAACCAAAAACTATTTATATTTATTTATCCAGCCAGTTTCCACCTCCTGAGCATAAGGCTATTCTTAATTACACCACTCTCTTCGATCCTGTCGAGGCCCTACCGCGAAAACGAAGTTCGTTCGTGTATCTCCTTCTCTGTCGCACTGGCTCATTTGAGCGACAGAGAAGGAGGTCCGCGAACGAGCCAGAGAATACTGTTATCATCGAAACTCCTGTTTTCTTTTCGAGGGAAAGAGACTAAGACACCGCTCTGGTCTGGCAAAAACATCCCACGCGCTTCTTCAGATCAGTGACCAAGTTGCGGCAAGTTTAAGGTAGGTACGCTCTTGACAATTGGCGCTTGCTTAGCAACTGCGAGCGGTTTTCAACCAAGTACGGGGTGTATCCACTTCTACTCAAATAACTATTTAATGTCTGCACAGTGCTTGAGCGCCATTTGGCCGATTTATGTCCGCTCCGCTCGTCTTAGTGGTAAAGCACCCTACCCCAGAGTGCAACGAACAAGTTTAATTTGCCCAGTTTCAGGAATCCAGTGTATAACGCGCGCGCGCATTGGATATTACAGAAATAGCCGCACCCACGTGCCCTGCCCCCATTCAGGAAGGGCTAAGAATATCAAATTATAGAAAACTTCGCCTTATCGCCGCGCCGGCAGTAAAAGTCCTTTTTATTATTAGTCTTTATTTAGCTTCAGCTTTGTTTCTTGCCTGGTGATTATTGTACGATTTAACCCATTCAGGGCCCATGACGACACATATGCGTCAGACCGCCGTAGTCGCTTTCCGCTACATACGAGGAAAACCACGTAGCGCGTAGCGATTTTGGGCAATGAATGAGTTAAGTCAAGAGCCTGCAGTCACCAGCATTAATATCTGCCACAACAACGCGCGCATAAATATCTGGAGACTGTACCTACCTACTTTTAAATATTAATTTATGACCAGCGAACCTAAAAAACCATACAAGTCTAAGTAGTGCGCAAAAGCCATTATGCGGGGTTAGGGGCGGGGTGTCAAAACGATGCCAGGCAGCCGTTTAGTTCGAACATGCGCATACCGGGTTTTAAATCCTCCTAGCGTTATTCCCGGTAATGCCCCTAATGGAGCCCGGGGTCCGTTTAGACACCTAATCCCAAGATTTGGCGTAGGCACTAGTTTTACGAAAGCGACTGCCATCTGACCTTCCAACCCAGAGGGAAAACTAGACCTCATTGGGATTCGACCGGTTTCCTCACTATGTTTTCCTTCACCGAAAAGCTAATGGTGAATATTCCGTGCATAAGTTCCGAAAAACTCATTGGTACAAACGACAACACTGTTAACTGACCATCGGTGCACCTTAAGTGCATTGTAATAAGGTTCTATATAAACACAGGATGGTCAGTTAACAGTGTTGTCGTTTGTACGAGCCGGAATTCGAACCCACGACCGCCGCTTGACAGCCGCATGCTTGAACCACTAGGCTACCGTAGTTCTCGTAATGATTAGAGCAAAATATGCAGAAATATCGCATTATCGTATGTAAACATAATTGAAATGCGAATCTAACATAACAATAATGAATCAATACAATAATGAATAGCTAAAGGCCGCCGCGGCAATGCGGGCCGGAATCGGAAATTACAGCAATTTGCTACTGAACGGATAATAGCTCGCACGCGCCGTCGAGGAAGCTTTCTTGTAATAGGAGCTTTTGCAGTAACATTGTGAGCTTGGAAAAGAATAGTACATCCATACTGTCCATATCCATCCATACTAATATTATAAATGGGTGTCTCTGTCTGTCTGTTACCTTCTTCACGCTTAAATTAGATGAAATTAGGTATAGAGATAGTTTGAGTCCCGGGAAAAGACATAGGATAGTATTTATCCCGGAAATCATCCCCTAAGGGGGTGAAATGGGGGGCGAAAGTTTGTATAGACGTACGATATAAAGGAGTTCCACGCGGACGAAGAAAAGTAACATTTGCAGTCTTCGGAATTCACAATGGCATAATACTGTTGGAATTAAGGGACCTCGTCGAACTTTTTCCGACCCAATCGGAGAAATCCTGAAGACAGGTCAAGTCCAGAGTACCCTAACCGACGAGCATGTATAAAGAATGTAGTGAAAGTGAATGAAGCAAGAAACTTTTGTCAAGATCGTAACAAGTGGAAATCCGTGATCACTGCCTACTCCTCCGGGAAATAGGCGTGATTGTATATATTGTATCAGACTCAATTATCGTTGGGCAATTCGGAACAAAAAAGCTATGAAAGAATATAGATTATATAACTATAGGCCTGCCTAAAAAGATATTTTAGGCAAGGCGGTGAGAATTGGCTTGCGTGGGCGCTCCGACACTAGTAATATGTATGTACAATGGCATTTTTCCTACGGATAATGCGCATTTAAAATAGTTTGGGAAAAACGTGCATATGCCATAGCAGAATTAATTGCATGAGTCAATCGGTGACACATCAGTCGTACTCATAAGGCTGTGGAACATGTTTACTTTACTATGGTCATCTGAAGAGGACGCCGTTCGGCTGCACGGCTGGTAGCGAGAGGTGTAAACAAAAGACAACCTAAAACTTTTATTTTTTAAATCGGTCCGTTACAAGCCACGAGAAAACACAGAGCCCGATACGATGACTCACGATATACAGCGTGTATATCCAATACGAGCAAATCTTTAAATGGTGGTTAGTACAGGACCTAATAAGTGTATTAAGATAACTTTTGTCTAAAATTACAACGAAAAAATTAACCATACAAAATAATTCAGCCCGCAATGTAACGCAACATGTTCAAGTTAAGGCTCGTTTGACAGTTGTCAGCTGTCTAAGTATCCACTTCCGAAATGTCTAAAACCAAAAGTTAATAAAGCTATGTCGTATCTCGGTAATGTCCTTGGCAATTGAGTTAGGTATAAACTTATAGCCAAAGTTGTTATGAGATGAGTGTTTTTTCAAACTACCTTATGGTGTAGAACTGTAGATGTTCATCAAGTAAAACAAAAAATAGGCTACAAGTAACTATTTATTTACATACCGGTCAGAAACACAGTTAAAAGTTTTAATCACGCCTGTGTCTCCGCCTCAGGTATCGATTCTCCACGTGGCTCCCGTGCAATCGAACGCAAGTTTCGCAGCGTCGTTTAATTCCCTAACGTGGTAAAGATCAGTATTGTCCCTGAGTTTTTGAAAAACTTCGGTTATCTTGTTTTTCAGTTGTTCCACGGATGTCCTAGGTTGTGAGTACACCTCGTTTTTTACTGCCCCCCACAGAAAAAAATCGAGCGGTGTTAAATCAGGAGAGCGAGCAGGCCAACGACGTGGACCAAATCGCCCGATCCATCTGTTCTCGAACATGTCGTTTAGCACGTTTCGGACACGAACCGCCGCGTGAGCCGGGGCACCATCCAACTGCAACCATGTTTCCCGGCGATCTTCTTCAGGCAGCATGTTCATGTATTCTGCTAATGGCCCTTTGATAAGCTGGATAAATTTGTCCGCATTCAGGTTACCGTCGATGAAAATGGGTCCTATGATCCGGTTGCCGTGTATTGCGGCCCATACGTTTACGGCCTAACGATACTGGTGTCCGGTCTCTCTCATGTCATGGTGATTTACGCGTGACCAGTAATGGCAATTACGTTGATTCCAAACCCCATTCCTGGTGAATGTGCTTTCATCTGTCCAGATAATTTTAGACATGAAATCACCGTTTTCTTGATGACGACTGAGTAACCACTCCGAAAACATTAAACGTGGTATTAAGTCTCTCGGCAGCAAAGCATGTACCTTTAAAAATTTATAAGGATGTTGCTTGTCACGTTTGAGTATTTTGTGTACCGTCATATGACTCATATTAAACCGTCTTCCAGCTATTCTCGTACTACTTACTCTCTGGGTCAGCTGAAAAATGGCGAAGGATCCGGCCTTCTAATGAGACTGGAAGCTCATAGTTAACAGCTGCTCCCTCCACCCTCCCTGTCACTGGCAAACCTTCACGAGCTCGCTGTAACGCGTTGACGATCACTCGAGCGCTACTTGGCACTCTACGATTTGGAAATCGCTATCTGTATATTTCTAATGCTCTTCTGCCATTTTGATGTGCTTCACCATACATTAAAATCATGTCCATTAATTCCGGAGCACTAAAATTGGTTTGACGGGGCATTTTAATTTAATGACTGAATTGTGACTGACATTGTCAAATCATAGTTGAAATAAAATACGCGAAAACTTACCAAACAGTTCGGTACAATTTACAACCTTGTATGTAGGTAACTATCAAACTTTGTAGAGTTCAGTTAATAATTGTAAATCGAATTTAAATTCAGTTATCAAATTAAATAACTATTATGAGTGCAATCTTGTTGGTAAATAATTTACAAAGAAGATTACCTATTTAAATTAAATAGAATGATTTTCTAAAAAAAGGTGTCATTGCGCGTCGTGGTAATTTTATTTTAATATCAACGACGCTGTCAACTAATTTTTATCGTGACTGATCGTGACTGATTAAAATGGCACAAGATAATGTCAATTGCTTGTTGATAAACAAATACTTAAGTATTTAATAATTCAATAACTTACATATCTAGTGGTGTAGTCTACTAAAAATAACCACACAACGTTATGAACCATATTTTTTTGTGCAGTTAAGTATTGATTTTCTTATTTAAGGGTCAGTGGGACACCACTGCTGGGCAAAGGTCTCCTTACGTTTCAATGTATCCCGGTCTTGACCAGTCTCCCACCACCCCCACACTGGTGCATATCAGTCTTTATCAACAAAGCAGTTAGCTAACAGTATCTAAATAATTAATATCACTACACACCAAGATTTATTTTTGGACAGCTACGTGAATTACATGTTTACGTTACATTGCTGCTCGGTAATTTTTCAAAAAAAAATTACAGGCTTTCAATTAAGTTTAACTTAAAAAGTTCATTTAATTAATGATTACGCTACTAAACTCTGCCTCTGGTTTAATTCTTTGCTCGTATTGGATATACACGCTGTATATGTAGGTTGTGGGTGCCCTTATATTGAATTTCCATAGGAAGCGCACCCTTTATTTGCTCTGGATATAACGCTTCTGCTGAAAATGTATAACGAAAACCATCAATCAATTCAATTCAATTTAAAACTAGTCTGTCTTTTTATCTATATAATTACACTATAGATGTCTTTGTTTACAGAAAATGCATTTTCCTGTTTAAATGCATCATTCTGCCAAAGGCCATTTTCTGTTGAAGGAAAACTGCGGCGCAGATTAAGGAAAACCTAAATAGGTTACTACTTAAGTGAGATACAGATACATTTTGTGAAAAAATTGCCAAGTACCTATTGGTAAATATTGCCTTGCTAAATATGCATTAGCCCAGTGGACCAACGGGGAGGGAAGGCTAAGGGATTAAAGCCTAGCTTACCTAAATCTAACCTCAGCCTCGTCACCTCACCTCACTTAGAGGCGTCTCTAGCCCATGTAGCGCCCGTGTGCAAATATTACTCTAGCGCCCCTTAGCAAGTGCGTGGTCATAATGGAATGGTTAGCGGGCGGCGCTCGGCGCCCCCTAGGATCGCTGCGCCCGAGTGCAACTCACACCCTGCACTGTGGTGCAGGGTGTAAGTTGGTAAAGACGCCTCTGACCTCACTCTCCTCAAACCAGTATCCTGAATTTGCCACTGTTAGCAAGTCTTACTACTTGTCAGAATAGATTGTTGCTTGTGATAGTCTCAGAGACAATGGCACAGCGGCATTGGCGTCAAACATGCCCGTCAGTAAGCCGAAGACTTACTTTTTCTGTACGAATTTACAGAAAAAGCAAGGATAGAGCACAAAAATATAGTCATCATCCTCCTAGCGTTGTTCCCGGTTGTGCCCTAAAGGAGCCCGGGGTCCGCTTTGACACCTAATTCCAAGATTTGGCATAGGCACTAGTTTTACGAAAGCGACTGCCATCTGACCTTCCAACGCAGAGGGAAAACTGAACCTCATTGGGATCAGACCGGTTTCCTCAAGATGTTTTCCTTCACCGGAAAACTAACGGTAAATATTCCGTACATACGTTCCGAAAATCTCATTAGTATAAGTCGGGAATCGAACCCATGACCGCCGCATGCTTGAACTACTAGGCTACCGTAGCTTACCGGAGCACAAAAACATGGTAACCCGACAAAAATCAACCTGTATTACCTATATATAGACTCCTCGCCACGCTCGGTTTTCATGCATCCAGACTAAAATTTTCCAATGTTTACTTGTCGATCGACTGCGTCAAAACGCTTACGCGAAGAGTTACGCCGAGCTCTCGCGTCAAATCTATTTCCGCTCACCGCGCACGAACGAAGTGACGGTGACGTGACTTGCATGTGTGCCGGTGACCTCAGGGAAATGGAGCGCCTTAAGGACGCTTAGGGTTGCCACCAGATGAAAAAAATATACGTTTAATGATTATTATTAATAATTATTATTATCGTGGGTTTATGTGATAGTTGAGATTGAGATTATTAATTGTGGCCGACTTCTTATAAAACTGTCAATGGAATCTTCTACCTTGGATGGTAATAGAGTTGCTTTTGAATGGACTCATCATATCAGCCGAAAGACGTCCACTGGTGCACATAGGTCCTGCGTCACCCGCATCCAGCGGACTCCCGCGACCTTCATCAGTCCCCCTTGTGGGGGGGAGGGGGCTACCCACGCTGCGCCTTCCGGTACGTGGTCGCCACTCGAATACATTTCCGCCCCAACGGCCATCGGTTCTACGTGCTATGTGCCCCGCCCGCTGCCACTTAAGTTTACCGATTGGGAGGGCTATATCGGTAAACTTGAATGGAATACTTTGAATTAATTCGGCCAACTCAAATAATCTTTTTTTTTTTATTATTTGAGATAAAAGCGAGTCAGAAGATGACAACAAGGTTAGGGCTTCCTAGTAGGTAAAAAACCTGTGTCAGGAAGTCCCGCTCCTCCATTACATCATAAAGTAAATTATTTATGATTACATGCATAAGCTAAAACAAATTAAGTTTCTATTCTTAGGACTATAGGTACATTCTTACTTTCTATTTAGACGAAAAAGGCTACACGTATGTGATTACACCAGTCTGAGTGTGTGGGTGTACGCGTGTGTACGCGTTTCTGTGTGTGTGTGTGTGTGTGTGTGTGTGTGTGTGTGTGTGTGTGTGTGTGTGTGTGTGTGTGTGTGTGTGTGTGTGTGTATGGGTGAGCGTGCGCGTGCGGGTGTTTGTGTGTTATACCTGAAATTCGTGGATAACATTTTACATTTAAAAATCTTGAGTATTTACATATAGATGCAACAATAGTTTTGGCTATGCTGCAGCCGTATGTTTCAAACTTGTTGATAATAGATGCAATACTCAGATTTAGGTTACGGGTAAGCTTTGCTGTTTCAGATTCCTTTTAAAAAATCCGCAACATACCTATGCAAGCGAGAAAGCTCTTTGGTCTATTCGACCAAATAATAGAGTGTATTTTGAGATTAAGCCATAATATTACAGTAACAGTGTTTAATATCTGATTAAGCATTTATTACAATTTGGTATAATCGGGTAGTAATGAATAGATAATCATGTCTTGAAGAAACTGCATTTTTTAATTTGTGTATCTTTTAACTATGTAAATCACTCTCATATTTTTCCTCATCCGTACATAACTTTCAACCTGGCGTATACCTATCTTGCTTATATCAATATTTCAATACGATATCTACGACGAATAATCTTAAAAAGATACAAGCCACAAAACCAGAGCATCGTTTTGACAACCCTGCCTAGCGTAGGCATGAGGTCAATCCTTTATTCAAAAGAAAATGACGCCAAAGCGCAAAACGCCTCGTCAGCACTCTGTAGGTGAGCTGAGCAACGAACCGCGACCTTACTGCCCGGCCTTTAGGTCGATTTCCGCTTTTCGGAAGGTTGTATGCATTAATCGTGACTCGTGTCGTGAGGTACGGACGTAGGCTGCCAACTATTTCGTGGGGCATGGAGCCGACATACATAAACGCCGTTGCACCGGCGGTTTAATTTTTGTTTCTTTTTTGGGATTATACAGTTCGGTTATGTTCCATCTGTCTCGCTCTCTCTATCAAGTTTGAAGGTGGGATCCTTGAAGAATCTACTCAAATGTTACATTGTTGTATGGTGAATGCTGAATATTGTAAATATTGCGGGTGGCACAGGACCGGTCATTGTGGCACTCTTTGGGGGAGGCCTATGTTTAGCAGTGGATTTCTTTCTGCTGATATGATGATGCTGATTGTGGATATGTCTGTGAAATGAAACGAGGACAGACACAAATGAGCTCAATAATAAGTAGATAAATACTTGCCGGATTTATTATTGAGAAGTGGAATTGCTGCTACCAACACTGTTCCTTTAGAAATCGGCAGAACTCCTGAAGATGAAAGGAACTTTGGGTATTTCCTATTTTTACCCGACTGCCGAAGGAGAGGAGGGTTATGTTTTTCGAGCGTATGTATGTATGTATGTGACCTTATTCTTTGGCACGCCCTGCAGCCTAAACCGTTTGACGGATTTCGACATATGAGGTGTCGTTGGATTCCTCTAGATCGTGGGAGTGACATAGGCTATAAGATTTGAAAAAAGCAGTTGGATTTTTTGAAAAATCTTTTAATTTCACTTGTTACTCATGCGTTTTTGTTTTAACGGTGAAGAAGGAAAAAGTATTTGGTTATACGCATTATTTGGAGTGCCGAGTAAATAATATTTTTTTTCTGTTCTTTTTTTATTGTAAATGACTAGTTATTGAACGCGACTCCGTCCGCGTGGAACTCGTTTATATCGTAGCTCCATACAACCTTTCACGCCCTTAGGGAATGATTTACGGGATAAAAACTGTCTTATGTCCTTCCCCGAGACTCTAACCTAACTCTACCAAATTTCATCACAATCGGTTCAGCGGCTTAAGCGTGAAGAGGTAACAGAGACAGACAGATAAACAGACACATATAATATTGAGTGTGGATTTGTATTCTGATATTTCTTCTGATGAGCCACATGTACAATTTTGAAACCATATCAGAATATTGCCAAGTTTTCTGTAACTCAATACTTCTCGTATTGTCCTGTAGGCTGTAGCCTCAAGGTTTTTAGCGGATACGGTAACATGCCCTCAGTTTTTATGAGTTGATTACAATAGTGTTCATTTATCCTTGTTTTATCTACCATTGGATAGAATGAATAGAATGTTATCGTCTTATCTAGTATTCATGATAAACAATCGATGTCAATATATATTTGAAGTTTGTTATCTTAGTATAGAATAGATATGGATAGGTGTAAGTTATATTTTAGATGTGCATACTTAATATTATAAATGCGAAATTGTGTCTGTCTGTTTCTCTTCACGCCTAAACCGCTGAATCGATGTAGATGATATTTGGTATAGAGGGTGTGTCGCGGGGAATAGTTTATATCCCGGAAATCATCCCCTAAGTGGATGTAATTGAGGGGTGAAAATTGTGTATGTAGCTTCGATATAAACGAATTTCACGCGGACGGAGTCGCAGGCAGAAGCTAGTATATAATAAAACATCATGTATAATCAAATATGCTTAATGGTACTCATGTAAATTGTAAATGAATGTAGGCCACACACCCACACTTGCCTTGGTGAAATCGAAAATATGCGTACAATTTTGAGCTCTATGCCACAGTCGTAAGTTCTATAATATATGAATTCTGACGATGCCCGAATTGTTGAGAATCATAGTGTTTCACAAGAGATGATACATAATGACAGTAGGATATTAATATCAGTTTGTACGGCAATAGGGAGCAGATTTACTAGATTGCGTTATATAAGCCAAGTCCTGTCGTATTTTTTATGGTGCTGGTACAGTTGCGAAACAAAAGCCAAAAATGATTGTACATAACTCTATTATCACTGACGTAATCGCAAGTAGGTATGGTTTTTTTTTATTGTTTTTGTACGGATATTAATGTAGCTGACTAAACCTAGCTCTTCTATAACGTATATATCTATATAACGTATATATCTTCTAAAACAATGTCAGTTCCGTACAGTCCGAAGCAGAATAACACGCTCAAAATGATCTAGACAGTCCTTCCTTATACTCTAACATTTAGAGTCATGCGTGATCATTTAGAGTCATGCGTGATCATTTTGAGCACGACCCGCGTACTGCGGCGCTTGAGCTACTTTTGCTGCTGACTGTAATAAAATTGACGAAACTGCCTCAGAAGGAGGGTTAGGTTTTTCGAGTGTATGTATGCATTTATGTGTGTAGGTATCTCTCATTCTTTGGCACGCCCTGCAACCAAAACCGGTGGACGGATTTCGACATACAAGGTGTCGTTGGATTCGTCTTATTCGTAGGAGTAAAGACTGTAATATTTGTAAAAAAAATAGGTAGGTTTTCGAAAAATCTTTTGATTTGACTTGTTCCAATAATAAAGACAAGAGCAGGCCAGGAAGCAGAATTTCACGGGTTTTAATAAACCCGTGAAATTAATATATATTAATATATATGGTTATCTCACAACATATTTTGCGGTAGTAAAAAGTGACGGTATGTCTGAGATAAGATCTTAAGCCAGCATCCGAGCTCGCGAACTGTAAATGAGCCCCAAGTGGGGTCAGTGGCCGCGCTTCGGGGGTCAACCGGAGACTGCGGATCCCTGTTCTGACACTAATTGCAACTCGCATTCATAGACAAAGACTTAAATAGCTTGTTGTTGTGTAAAAAATATGTTAGCTTGCAGAGAAGAACAATCCCATATGGCCGAGGTATGGTACGTCCTTATCCCTATACACATAAAGCCAGAGCCGGCTCACTTCGTGATTTGGTCACGCCGCTACACGTACTTCTTGCCAGCCTACCGGCCCCAGGGGGTATGTTAGCACTGCTACAGCACACACGGTTGCATTGCATGCGATAAAAAAGGAAAGCCACTTTAGGCTCCTTCGGCATGCTTAAACAGGGGATTATTTAACAGAGAACCTTCTGTGCTTAGAACTATTATTTATTCTGTGATACAGCACCGAGTTGTGTTATAGGCACACTCTTATAATGTAAATACATTTTGGATCTTATGTCTAGAGAATAAGGCTCTAAATAGAGAACATTTTTTTTTTTTTTAATGATATAGGAGGCAAACGAGCAGTCGAATCACCTGATGGTAAGCGATAATCGACGCCCATGGACACTTACAACACCAGAAGAGTTGTAGGTGCGTTGCCGGCCTTTAAGATGGGAGTACGCTCTTTTCTTGAAGGCTTGAAGGTTATAACGGTCCGGAAATACCGCAGGCGACAGTTCATTCCAGAGTTTTTGGCTGTGCGAGGCAGAAAGTTTCGGGAGAAACGCACAGTTGAGGACTGCCAACCATCTACGTGGTGAGAATGGAAAAGCTGTCGCGTAGGGCGATGGCGGAAGGAAGCGGCGGGGATTAATCCGAACAATTCATCGGAACACTCCCCATTGTACATGCGGTAGAAAATGCAAAGCGAGGCTACATTCAGTCATTCAGTCAGTTGTTTATTTGGAACAGTTCATCAACCGAATATCGACGCTGGCTCTCCGAAGTAATATAAAATTCAGATTCAAATATAAGTCCTCTCGTCATCTACACTGTGTATCCTCAGGAGCTCCGACTATTTTAATAACCAGGAAAATAATCATGAACTAAATGCTCGTCTCGTGTCTCGATTACCCCTCGAGCGTCTAGTAGTACAGCCCCGCTATTCTGTAACAAATTTTAAGCTCACCCAACAAATATTTCTTCACGCCTCGATACGTAGTAACTAAGCGTAGGTAGAGGTCTATTTTCGGCGTGACGAGTGATGGGGAGAGGCGCATCAGCGCGTAAAGAATAACCAGCCCAGGGTAGAGTGGAAGAGTCCCGAGCGCGCGGCAGATAGCCAGGGCGGTGGACGGATCAAGTGCTCTCAATGGCTGCAGGAGTGCACGAAGAAGGCAGCCGTGAGGGACGAATGGTGGCGTCTGGTGAAGCAAGTCACCATCACCACCATCACCAACGACCACGACTGCCCTGTCTAGAGTATGACGCCCAAGAAGAAGAATTGAATTGTACTTTCTTCAACCGAACTTTCATCTTATTTTGACATCAACGCGCGCAATTCCAATGTTCTCCATAGCTAATTATGTAAACACTGATGACTCAGCGATGACGGCACGATGACTATTTGCCCATTAGCTCGCGATAGTGCAGCGCACAACATAATGACACACCTGTTTGTGGCTGAGTAAGGTAAGACAAATACGCCGTTGTGCGATAATCGGTTGAGGAGGTGCATTTTGCGTCAACAAGCCTCATTTAACCTTTTCACCGCCCGACGGCGAAGCAATACGCTGTGCCACTGACGCCACGGGGGTAAAATTAAAATGGGTAAAGAAATAACGCCACCATAAAAATGGGCTGTTTTTCAATAGGTATTCATGAAAAAATGTTTGTCGACCAGCGCCGACTGTGGCGTGGTAGTCACGATTTTGCGTAGCCGACTGTGGCGGTGAAAGGGTTAAAGCCTTTTAAGAGTCCGCAGTAAGCTCGGCCGAATTTCACCTTCCCATACAAACGTAGTTACGCTCTCATTTTAAAACTACCTGTTGGATTGTGACGAAACTTTGCATATAAAATTACATGAGGTATATCTATGTCTGTAATTAGTTTATATGGTTCCAGTTTATAAAAAAAAACGAAATACAGCAAAAACAAGTTTTGTATGAAAAACTTAAATTAGCTGTATCTTTTTTACTATGGTATCTGAAGCTACATAAACTAATTACAGACATAGATATATCTCATGTCATTGTATATGAAAAGTTTCGTTACAATCCAACACGTAGTTCTAAAATGAGAGCGTAACTACGTTCGTATGGAGAATCGAGCTTACTGCGGACTTAAGTGTTTTGAAGTGTAAACTTCTTTAGCGGCGCTGTGCACTTTTTGTGATGGGGAAAAGGTTGCGTGGAATTGAGTAGATGGAGAGCGTAGTTACTTTGAGCTAAATCAACAGGGAGCATATCTCTCGAGGTTTTCATAGATTTTTGACAACTTTCGAATCGTATCTCCTACTTTTGCACTACAGATAGAATTATAAGTCAAACGGCTATCGGTTCTTCCATTTTTGTCTACCGGATTTTGAAAGAAATAAATGCCTAATTTTGTATGATTTTTTTAAACATTGTCTAAAAAACACTTATAATCTCTATTGACGTGAAAGATGTACCTAATCGTGAGTCTTTGACGTCTTTAAAAACGTGTCTAAGGTTTTAATTTTAAACTAATTAACACAAAAGTTATGGCCAGAAAACCAGTTTTTTGGTCTAAAATTGTTCAACTTTGCAGTAAATATGGGATACTATATTGCTTAAAGCCGTTGTTGTTAATATAATAAGCTATAAAAAACATTAGAAAACTAAGGGATTCAGATCGAAGGTCATTGGCGTATGGGGGCCCCTTAAGAGAGAAGAACAATACAGAATAAATAAACAGTAACAATACCGTTTAAACTGATCGAAATACTTCCAAAAGCCACGGTAATTATCTCCATCACGAGACAGGAGCCGTCTCCAAATAAATGATTGTCACATGGTGTTGTAATTACAAGTGCGAAGAATCAGTTCGCCGCGGCGATTACACGGGCTATTATGCGCCGTGCCGTCATCGCCCGGCTATGGCGATGGCGTGAGGGGCTAAGTCAGGAAAAAATCGCCTAAGTTGACAAGTACTAGGTTTACTTAATAGCCCCGGTTTTTGTTTTACCTATAAGCACATTGGTAGCCTGACTAGCCTGCAAAAAGAGAGGAAGATAATGCAGGAGATGAGAAGGCGACAGTGACGACAACGGAGGAGTTGCATAAACTAAATAGACGGTTGGTGAACGCAGACGGCGGAAAATGTCAACATTGTCAACAGTAGTCGAGTGCGGGATAAAGGGCTATAAGACATATGAGTATATGATATAAAGATAAGATATATATAGATAGTCTCCACTTCAAAGAATCAGATTGAGATACTAAATCCAAGAAAAGTATTTTAATAAATAAAAATCGTCCAAGTGCGTGTCAAGTTTTTATTCTTCTCTTTTGTCGGCGTGATTGATTTATGTACCGATGCCGAATTACAGTTTTCTAGTAGTAATGGTTATTGAGCTAAGCCGAAGACGGACGGACGGACAGACGGACGGACGGATGGCCAGACGGACATGGCGAAACTAAAAGGGTTCCTTGTTAACCCTAAAAATTATAAATCTTGCCTAGCCCCATAGTAAGCTCAATAAGGCCTGTCTTATGGGTATAGTAGACGATGCTATAATTAAGAAATAAATTCTTGAATAAGTGATATTGAGTGAGCAGACAGTACGCTTACCATGAGTTTGACAATGACGGCTTACGCTAACGAGTATCGAGTTTTCTATCTGTGCATCCCGCTCGTACTGTCAAAGTGCAATAGAGATGCACAGATAGAAAACTCGAGTCTCGTTAACGAAAAATGACAATGTCAAACTCATGGTAGCCGTACTGCAGTAAGCAAAACCGTTCGTTATATCATTGTCCAGAGTTGACAGGGCTGGTTTATCACTGGATGCCGATCAATGATGACATGGCATCAACTATCCAGTCCTTCAATATCAGCAAATGCAGTTTGTAACGCAACGCCATGTCAACAGTGAACCAGCACGTGTGTTTGTTTTGGTGTCGTCCGCGCCCCTGCCTCGCGCCGACCGGTATAGTTGACCTTCTTGGCTAACATCACACACACCACACACCTTTAATAGAGGTATTTATTTTGTCCTGATTCTTTTAGGTTCTTAATTATGGAGTATGGAGAAAGTTTTGGTACTCAAATGACATAATTTTCGCCTGCGAGATGGAATAACTACAGCCCATGTTCATCCCCAAGGTCCCTTCGAAGTACTGGTGATAGATTTTATTCAAATTGGATAAGTAGTTCCACAGATTTCCTACTGCACAAAAACTTGCATTTCATGCATTTTTCGATGAAAAGTTTAATGACCTTATTCATAAACGTTCACCATCTTTATCTGCCACTTTAATATGTCTGTTTGTGAGAAAGGGAAGAAATAATGTTTACCTAACAGAGATGTTTTAAGACTAAAACAAAGGGAAAAAAGTTTAAACATCTATCTGGAACAGTTCTAACAGAAACAGTTATGATCCAACAAGTGTCAAAACAAGCGATATTATAAAAAATGGATTATTGTTATGAAACAAATGAACCGACAAAATAAAATAAACATCCCAAATTCCCCATCTCTTTGTTTTCTTACCGACGACACATTTGGGTTGCTTATCACATTACACATATGATATAAGTAACATGTAAGAATACCTTGTTTGTCTGTTTGAATGCGACTTGAGTTCTCGCGCTTCAAGGCCAGTCTGCGGCATCATTTGACCTTTGCTAAGAATCAGAGCACAAAAACGGTTCCGTGGAAAAACTCCACACAATAGCTCCCGTAACGTAGATAGGTCACGATCACGATTTATCGCTTTTTTATTCATTATGAGAACAACTTAGCATACAACCAGTTGTGTGGATGGGATTTCAATAATGACAAAGGAACATTCATAAGGAAGCCCTAAATTGGACCTGCACAATGCAATGCAAATGCAGAGAGCCGAATCCATAAGCAGTCCTCAGTCTGCTGTTATCCTGGCGTGCCCCCTTTTTTTCAGGAATCCGATCATGGTACTCATTGCTAGATCATTCGCAAGTACCAACGCCCAGCCCTGCGTCGTTCTAAAGAATGGAGAATCAAATTTACTAAATATTTGAGTTCTACTATTTTAGTGTCGGTTCGACCAAACAAGAATACAGTTTGAATCCAAGTTTAATTGATACAACTTCTTTCAAGTTGTATCTTTCAAATCTTTATTCCTGGTGTAAACAAATCTGGCTGTAATATAATTATTGTAATACTTAGATTCATATGAAGAGATCCATAGCATATCTACGAACAACGTTACAACGCAAATGCTGGCAGTTTGTCAATTTTAACGCCCCTATGCAAGTTCCTGATAACCGTTTGTCTAGAATGTTTAACGATACCTATTCAACCGTTACATGGCACGATTATTTCTAAAAAATAATGTCAAAAAACATTCCAGTTCGCGTCAGTATGTTGATGTGTTATTTTGCGATCAGATCAACTACACGCAGGCAGGTCTTACTCCGTCTTACGTTTATATATTTAGGCTCGGTTCTCGGGATGCTAGAGAATCAAGTCAATAATTATAACGTACAATATAAGACCATCCACTCCCTTTCATCTGTGACAGTCTGACAGGACACCTGTGCGCAACAGTTTGACGTAGGCGAGGGGCTGGATCGGGATATTTCTTGACTTCTCGGGTAGAGTCTATACGACAACATAACGTATATGCATGCGTATGTACTAAATCTATTCTGCCCTCTAAGATTCCTCAAATGATAGATCACCATCTGTTCCATACAAAGCCGGCGCATACGGTAAAACAAAACTTAAAAAGTCCCTGCCGTAAAACGAAGTGAATATACAACCAGTGTGGTCGAACCATCAACAAACCTCACTCATTTCCAACGGATCGAAGTGTCTGTATCGTCACGTGTACATTCCACGGATAGCAGTGATAAGTTGCTCGTTAGCAGACTTATCTGTGGCTTTATGAGGTGCACAATATACTGCCCGGCGATACTGGTAATAGACAGGTCGACGTAACAGGCACAGAAGCGTTAGCGACATACAAGCGGGCCAAAGGATCAACCTGTGGGCGTAGCACGGTTGCCATTTTATCACTTATCGTTGTGGTAAAGACGCCCATCACGCTCTGACAAGTATGCGAGTGTGAGAGTGACGGATGCCTTATCCACAACGATAAGTGATAAAATGGCAACCGTGCTACGACCGCTGAATGTGACTTGGTTGAAGTCATACACAGATTTATGATCGTGTTTTTCCTTTTTAAGTAAGTCGAAAGTACACAAAGCCAAATTTTTGGTTGGACTCTTAATCCGCATATACGGCGTCTCCTCTTATATATTTACTATAGGATAAACACAGTAGGTATTTATATGCACGTAAGCTCGAACTATTGACCACAGGAAAGACGAATTTTGTTTTAAACACTGTGTATGACCCGCTTTGTTTAGAGATGGGTAGCTTCCAGCTGTGTGCCGCCTACCTCCAGCTGTACTGTGCTGATGATGGATGTTGGGACCTAGTGGATGTCTGTGAACTGTGTCCTATATATTTGTAAATAAATAAATCATCACAAATTTCAGAGTTATCTTCTTGTCGGTGGAGTTTTTTCCAGTTCTCTCTCTCTCGTACGCACACAGCGCACCCAGCTTTTCCTTTTATTTGGTCCATTTAACTGCGCCCCCTGCATCTCCTTACTTCTACCTGTCCTTCCATGATGGTTGAAAAACTTGTCGTGCCTTATCGAATGACTAACGTTAACTTCCTTTTGTTTCTTGATATGACACTACACCCGTACTTTCCTTTATTTGGTCCATATAACTGCGCCTTGGACTTCTCCTGCCTCTCCTTCCTTCTATTATGGTTTTAAAGAACTTACCGTGCTGTTATCGAATGTTCAGTTTTTCCCAGTCCAACGGTCCAATGGATAGACAATTCAAATTAAAAGAGAATTTAAAAAACATTATTAGTTTAGTTTATGCCAGTCATGCAATTATAAACCTTATAATTTAGTAGCTTGAAGTATTTAGGTAAAAAGTTCAGTAATTAATCACCGAAGGGAAACAAACAATACTGGAACTACTGAAAGGGTATGGCGAGCATAACTTATTTTACTTTGTACAAGCATATAAAGCCGTGCTTAAATTACTGTTTTCATTGTCCAATTTTACAGCAACGTCGTCATTAGTCTTAAAGCCAGACAAGCTGTTCAGCTTATATCATTTATTATAATTTTCGTATTATACAAAACACCAAACAACACCTATAACTCGGCAAAAGGTCGTAAAAGCAATAATAACTCGTAGGAGAAGGTCCGTGATTCAGTTTTACGACTTTTCCGTTTCTATATAATGTTGTCAAAATATAATGTTGTCAAAAAACGCCTAAGAGGCCTCATTCGACCAAGACGTCTATTTTGATTACTTCCCGGTTTTTAAATAGTAAAAGTGTTTTTAAAGAACTGTGCTATCGTAGAAATAACGAAATGTTTAAGAAATTATTATGTGATATGAATAAGTGTTTTAACGTCCCCGGATTACAAGAAAAACTGTGAGTTCTGATCAAAACAATTCATATACCCGTTAAGATTTCAACTTCTATTGACATTTCTGTGGAATGTGTTTTTATCGCGCACCAATCAGCGCCCGCACATCTAAACACACAAGGACACAATTAAGGAGTTTTTAAGAACGTGTCAACCTCGAGCGTGCTTGCGAAAAAGTACGGTCCGAATTGGACTCGCGTGTCACGGGGGTACGTTCAAAAACGGGCAAAATTTCAATAAAGCTCTGCCATGATTTGCCTTGCATGCCGTTTGAAAATTGACCGAGGTGAATTGCTCAACTGCACAGATTGTAAAGGGACCTATCATTTTGCATGTGTTTGTATAACTTCAGCCTTCTATAGAGAACACCGCATTACATTACAAAAATCATGGAAATGTCCTTCATGTGAGGCCAAAAAAAAACGCCGCTGCCGTAATGATGACACACCCGCGTCTCCAATGGGCATACATCAACCAACTCAACAACTGCTAGACACCGCGAGTAAATTAGAAAAAATACCGGAAGTGAAATGTAACACTACAGTCCGACGAAAACCATTGACCCCAGAAATCATATCGGACTCCGAACAGGAACCTGAATCCATGGCAATAACTTTACTTAGCGACTCATCAGAATCCTCAATGAATGCTACAGAAGACATCGAAATTAAAATCAGCAGGATTTCCATAAAATTAGTTGGAGCATACGAGGAAATCGACAGTCTCAAATTGGAGGTCGGGGAACTCAAAAAAATGCTCGAAATACAACGGCAAAATAATGAATCGTTAAAAAGACTGTTATTCGAAAAAGATCTTCAAACAAATACCTCAAAATCGGAAAAAATAACTACGCCTCTAGAAAAATTAATGATGATAAACAAATTAACAAAAGCAGATATTATTGATAGCGATGATGATTCCTTGCCTGCGACATCACCGAAACAAAAACGTAAAACATCACCACTGAGCAAGTCGAGCACAAACACAATAGATACTCGTATAGCAGATTGCAGTCACGTAACGCATAAACTCGTGGGTGAAAATTTCATCGCATCTGAAAATCCAAAGGAAGGTGCCAAACAGCTCTCTGAAACTCATAAAACAAAGACGAAACTGTGTATAATTAGCAATCAGACGTACAATGGAACCCTTACAGCGATAGAAAATGCATTTGATTGTGACGTAGATTATTGCCATCATATCGTGCCAAACTGTGGGATAAGCGACATACTAAAGACATTGAGTAGTAAATTACAAAATTTTACGCTAAGTGATTATTGTACAATATTTTTAGGCGAAGTAGATTTTAAAAACGACCATGATGTTGATGAGCTTGTTCGCAATATAAGGTCTGAAGTACAAAACATAACCAACACCAATGTAATTATTTGCCTCCCTACGTACATTTGTGGAGCTCCTATATATAACTTTATTGTAGAGGCATTTGGTAAAGCATTAATTCATGACATGCAAAAAGATTATTATTGTTACATTTTTGACACCAATTCAGAGTTATCATTTGACATGTTCTCTAATTATTCTGGAAAAATTAATAAACATGGAACTAAAAACGTATTCTTAACCTTAAAAAAATATATTACAGATATACAAACATTTTTTCGTGAACAATAAGTCTGGTCGTTCTATAGAATTAATCTCTGGCTCTATTTTTTTCGACCATGAAACGGATATATCTGGTAATACTAACAATAATTCTAAGAAACTTGTATACATATCTAGAACTCTCGATAGGTTAAATGCTTGTAATCTTACTCCTACAAATAAGCTTAGAGTTATGCATCAAAATGTAGGAGGGTTATTGAATAAAATAGATTTTTTAGAAATAGCGCTTCAGAATTTTAGTCTTAAGAAACAAGAAATTGATGTACTGTGTCTTAGTGAAACGTTTGTCAAGCGGGGGTCGGAAAGCAATATCAAGTTTGACAATTATAAGCTGGTTGCGTCTTTTTGCAGGAATAAAAGTCGAGGTGGAACTTGTATACTTGTGAAAAAAACTTTAGAGGTTAAACCAGTACAATGTACGTCAGATTTATCCACCAGCTGTTATTTCGAATGCTGTGGGGTCGAAATAACGGGAATAAACTTAATCGTAATAGTCATTTATAGGATACCAGAGCAGACTCAATCTCATGTCGGAACTTTTATACATAAAATGGATAACCTGGTATATCGTTTAACCAGCAAATACAAGAATAAGAATAAAAAAATCATTATATGTGGAGACTGGAATATAGATATTCTTAAGGATAGTCAGTTTTCCAAAGAACTTGCTAGTACTTTAAAAAATCATAACTTTTCCTTGCACATTCGAACACCAACAAGATTGAATGCATGTCTGGACCAAATGGCCAGCAATATTAATATTAATAATGTCGAGCCTGACAATCATAAACTATGCCTATCAGACCATGAAATGGCGCAAACGTTGACTATCAATGTCAACAGAAATAAAACAATTGTCACTTGGTTCGAATATAAACGAGACTATAGTAGCTATAACATTGGTAAATTTTGTGAGTGTATATCAGCCCTTTCTTTCTCTGAAGTCTCAACATTGGATGACTTTAATGATGCCTTCTCAACTTTTTATGACCTAATATGTTTGCTTTTTGAATTATGTTTTCCAATAGTTAAGGTAAAACTTAATAACAAACGCAAAAATATGAAATGGTTAACAAAGGGGATAAAAAGGTCATGCCATGTGAAACGTGCAATATATCTAAACTATAGGAATTCTGGTATAAACAAAAACACGAACAAAAACTACCTTAAGAACTACAATAAAATCTTAAGGAATTGTGTAAGCACATCTAGGAAAATTAATAATAACAAGTACATACTTACGAATAAGAACAAATGTAAAGCTACATGGAATGTTATATCATCGTCCACTGGCAATGAAGTCCACAAAAACGACATCCAATCTATAAAATTCAATGACATGACTTATGAAAATCCACAAGACATTTGTAATACATTGAATAATTTTTTCATTGACATTATTAATTACAATATCCCTCCTAAAACTAATACTAATTCCAAGATTAAATTATGTAACCACCCTAATACGATTTTCTTAAAACCAGTATCTGAAATTGAAGTATACAAATTAATTATGTCATTAAATAATAGTAAAACATGTGGTTATGATAATTTATCGACGGATATCTTAAAGCTAAATGCCTTGAACTTAAGTCGACCTTTGACCCATGTGATTAACCTGTCACTTAGTCAAGGTATTTTTCCAGAGCAACTGAAACTCTCAATAGTAAAGCCCTTGCATAAGAAAGGTGACCGTGATGATCCTAATTGCTACAGACCAATAACGATTGTACCAATTCTGTCAAAAGTTATCGAAAAGGCTATGTGTGTCAGATTAACCGACTACTTAACGAAAAATAATTTGTTAAATTCTGATCAGTATGGCTTCCGAAAGGGTCTTTCGACAGAACTAGCTAGCTTTAACTTCGTTAAATTCATCACAGATGCAATAAATCACAAATTGCCTGTTATGTCCATCTTCCTAGATATGAGTAAAGCTTTCGATTTCGTTGACCACACTATACTCCTTTCCAAACTTGAATCATATGGAATCCGAGGAAAAGCTTTGGAATGGTTTACAAGTTATTTAGGAAATAGAAAGCAATGCACGGAAATAACAAGAGTGGTCCCCGAAAATAATCGTTTTGTTAAGAAAACCTACAGATCTGAGTTCCGTTCAAATAACTCTGGAGTACCTCAGGGGAGCAATTTGGGCCCATTGCTATTCCTACTCTATATAAATGATTTACCACAAGCAACAAATGAAAAGTGCATTCTGTTTGCTGATGATACGACGCTCATGGTAAAAGGTGATAGCGTCAATGAATACGAGACCAATATAAACAAAGCCTTAAGAGATATTTATACATGGACATGCAATAATAATCTTAACATCAATTTGACTAAAACCAAATACATGCAATTTCGTTCTTACAAATCTAATCCTAAACAGCTAAATATTAGGTATGGCAACACCTTAATAGAGGAAACCAGTAGCATAAAATTTTTAGGTTTAACCATTGACAGCCACCTGAATTGGAAAGACCATATTGATTCCGTTTGCTCCCGATTGGATAGATTTGTTTTTGCACTAAGAAAACTCAGTAGAACAGTTTCTACTGAAGCTGCAATAACAGCGTACTATGGATTCGTTTCGTCTACTTTAGATTATGGTCTCTTATTGTGGGGTAACACGGTTCAGGTTGAGAGGGCATTTAAAGTACAAAAAAAGTGCATACGTGCCATCAGCAACACATGGCTAATGGACAGTTGCAAACCTTTCTTTAAAAGATACAATATACTAACATTAGCATGTATGTACATCAGGAAGGCTTGTTTGTTTGTCAAGGCTCATGGGGACTATTTTCAACTACGTTCCGATGTGTCTTTCGGGATACTAAGGGCACAGTACAGAAATCTTATGTACCAACCTCGATGCTGCGCTGATATATATAGACGCAATGCCTACTATTCTTGCATAACAACATATAATAACCTACCAGACGAAATTAAACTTTTGCGCAATTTAGAATTTAGGACAAAATTGACGAGATGGCTCCATGAACGTTGTTTTTATTCTGTAAAGGAATATTTGGACATTGCACGAAAATAATTTATTAGAACCTTAAATTGTAATTATTAATCTATTTTGAATGTAAATTGTGAATTTATTGACATTACTGTATTTTTTTTTCTTCTATTATTATTAATTGTGTTATTTGAAATTATTTATAATTGGCTACTAGGCTAATATTTGCATGCCGTTGAAGGCTGAATACTGAGACTCATCATATAATGTTAACATCTAATGTACATATTCTTGCAAATAAACGATACTTTACTTTACTTTACTTTACTTTGTAAGCGCGGGCGCAAGATGTATGCCCCATTGTTGGCATTGTTCGTGTGCAATAAAAACATTGGCACACCAAATGCATTATAGTCTGTGGCAGAGCGACAATCTTGCGGTACCGCACGGTCATGGTATGAAATGTACAGTCAGCTGCAGAGAAACGTGACCCTTCGAATGAAAGTTTGTATGTAGTTGTAGAGAGTTTCTCTTCTAGAGTACAGACGCACAGGAGAAGCAGAGGTTATGATTCAGGTCTTTTCTCTCAGACATCCGTTAAGTCGGTAAAAGTGTATCATGTCGACGTCGCGAAAACTGGTTTAATTTTGGACTATAATGTGTACAAAACTATCTTTATATAAATAAGCAGTTTATTATTATAAAAGTCGTGTTAAATTGTTCACGCCGTACGCGTTTTACGAAAAGTACATCACAATACATTTCTTCAGCCTCAGCGACACTGCGCAGCGTACAGCAGTTAGCGGAAGACACCCCACGAACAAAATGCACTGCGCCGCAACCGCTGCAGGTGTCCCCAAGCCCTAAAGAAAGCCTTACGTATACCGCTGTCCTATTCAAGTATTAACACATAAAACTTTACGCGAACACATGCATTATGGTGAAACAATTTGCCTCCTTTAGAAAACCGCCGCGTTTTACGACTGCATTCCTAAAATACATTGCGATTCGTATTGCAGTGGCATTAGAGTTATTTTCGAATGGCAAAGCTATTCCTGAAACATGTAAATATGCAGGGTGGAAGTTAAAACGGGCGCCTTTGTGAGTGGGGTTATTTGCAATACATGTTACCACAATGTGGTGGAGGCGATGGGTTTACCGGTATTGTGATGATTTAATTAATGGAAATCAGTGACATGGGTTGCCTTGCCTTGGATGGTTCTATAGTTTTTTCTGGTTGATAAAAACAAACTTGCTCAACCTTTACATACAGGGAGTTACTAGTCAATATGAAAATACTACCACATTTTAACACGATAACTACGATAAGTCTTAAAACCTGTCGGCTCCCTTGGGGGCCAGGGAACTTGAAAGTATGAAGTATCTATCACATGTACTGTTTACATTCGAGCATTTAACTTAAAAAATAACAAGTAGTTCTCAGTTGTTTATAACTTATTCTAAAAACGATATTGAAAGGGCTCATAAAGCAATGCAATTATGACCGCTCGTTAAAATCATATTCAAAGAATGTTCCCCGTAATTTTTTTCGAAATCGTCACACAGGAGACGGCCATCGTGGCAACGAGCTACAGGACAATGCATAATGGCCGCTCCGCACGATGGGCCATCCTGACCGATCATACAGGACGCGGCTATGCGGTAGAACGAGACATAAATTAAATATGTCTTACTCCCTTTAACGCATAGTTGCGTCCTGTATGATGGGTCAGGATGGCCCATCGTGCGGAGCGGCCATTAGCAGCGCGACATGTTTTACAAACTGTCCCCAGCATGGCACAGGGCTCTTCCATATTTTCATGCCTCTTTCTTTACAAATTAAGAACGACAAAGATTTTGTAAATCGAACACCGGCCAAGTAGTACCGAAACTGTTATGAAATTTTTCGCAGTAGAACCTCCAACTTGAAATGTATACGATATTCTGCGGTCAGCCCGCATAGACAATGTAATATGTTGGCATGCATGCCGTTATTTACATAATAGTGGATATATTAGTCAAGAGCAATAAATTGTATTGAATTTCCATTTAAATTGACTCACTCTCATTGCCGTTTAGAGAACTAAGACTGATGGACGCATCCGAAACTTCAAGGTATGAAAAAAAGAAGATAATGCAGCAGAAAACAAAGGCAACACACACCAAATAGAGGTTTGGCGTAGTGGCAAACCCAGGCAGAGATGGCGGAATAACCTCATCGCTTTTCGGGAGGGTTGGCCTATAGTTAAGCAGTCGATAGAGATGCCTTTGCCCAGCAGTGGGCGGGAGTACAGGCAAGAAATTAGATTAATCATAATACTGAACCTCGTAAGTCCTGTATTTTTTCAATAGCAGTATTCATATCTGCTGGATGTACTATACCAAGTACAAACCAAGAATAGTGCTGCAGACCGAGATAAAAAAACTACCCGGTACATGGGGAATGAAGAATTTGTACTTGGGTAAGTACATTAGGCAGTTATTCGTGCTTATGCAGTTTCATTATCAGGTCTGAACTACTATGCTTAGTTTGTACTTGCACAAGTACGCGGGGACTTACGAGGTTAAACAAAGCAATTACATTTACTTTGTTTTTAACAGTTATGCCGCCAAGTAGTTTCGGAAGATTTTAGAAGAACGATACTTTTAAGAGAGTATTCGGTGAATCCACAAGACCTAGCATCTAATTCAACTGCTACTAGCACTAGGTATTCGTTGTTATGTCTGTGACAGCAGCAGCCCCCCTATTCTGTAACTTGTTTTAGTTCACCTCAACGCTCACCCACAAATATATCTTGACACCGCGATGCGTAGTAACCAAGCGTAGGTAGAGGTCTAGTTTCGTGACGGGTGACCGGCGGGGTGAGCCGCATTAGCGCGTAGCGAATAACAGCCCAGCTGATGTTGACTACACATCTCTAAGTAGCCCACTGAAGTGACAAATCGATAAATGAGTATTTTCTTACTGTGAGGTCTTTACCTCACAGGATCAATGATTGACCAGTCAGTAAGACATTTTATCTCGAAGCTAATTAGCATTAACAGACCGTAGGGGATAATGGATAGGTGATGTCACCGCCACAGCAAGGCATTGTCTCGGCTATCAACATCTCTATATCAATGTGACATCGACGTACTTGGGATTATACAACAAGAATAGCTTTTATTCCAAGGTTAGTCAACACAAATATGAAGCTAACCTCAGATTAAGGGATCCGCAAGAGATGTCCGATTATGTGTATGTGGGAATATGCAATGCCGTAGCAGCGCTAACACACCGGCCGGGGCCAGTAGGCCATGTAGGTCGATTTAGACGAAGACTTATTTACAGCCGCCTAAAAAAGGCACCTTAGGCAGGCTTGTAGCGGCGCGACAAAATCACGGATTGCGCCGCTCCTGACCCCGTATCATGGTCGGCCTTATCACGCGATAAGTGACAAGATAGGGGCGTCGTCTCGTTCTGTCGAACGGTGTCAGCCAGTGACGGACGCTCTATCCTATCACTTATCGTGTGATAAGGCCGACCATGATACGGGATCTTGCCAAACATAACTTTTGTGTAATTTACATGTCATCTGAAAGGAGTAAAAAGATCCAGGTATTTCATATTATCCAGATTTTATCGTCATAAGTATTTTTATAGCTGCTTTCTCTTTTAACATGACCAATCAATGCCTGGTGTTCTTCACAAGACATTAAAATAACTATAACACAACACGTACGAGCAATTAATATAAAACACGTCGTACCATGACACAGATACCATATAAACGTTAATGGCTCGTGATAGTGATTCACTCATGACTTCACATTGCTTACTATTAGCTGATACTTATTTACAATCTATGTTTTTTGCAACGAAAGTTTGGGCAGTTTGGAAATACTGGGCCTTCTTTTGTCTTTAGTACAAATGCGGCCGACGCAACCGCACCGTTTAATAAATAAATAAATATTAGGGGACAATCTTCCACAAATCGACCTAGTCCCAAACTAAGCAAAGCTTGTACTATGGGTACCAGACGACGATAAACATACTTATATAGATAAATAAATACTTAAATACATAGAAAATATCCATGACTCAGGAACAAATATTCGTGCTCATCACACAAATAAATGCCCTTACCGGGATTCGAACCCAGGACCTCTTGCTTCGTAGGCAGGGTCACTACCAACTAGGCTAAAGCGGTCGTCAAAATTGGCGCGCGCGTGTCGATGTAACCAAGACAGACAGGCAATTACAGAATCCTACACTGCGCGTGGCCCGACACGCACTTGGCCGATGTTGTTTTATCGCAGTATGTTGCATTCGGATGGATGGATTCGAACCCGCGATGGTTTTTCATCAATACGGACATGTATTACATATAAATACGTCAAAGTTTATATGAACTGACTATTCCAATCCCAAACTCATCGCAGTTAAATAATATGTTTATTTGATAATGATTCAATAATAAATAACCACAACTTAGAAAAGTTGAAAAACCCCCGACATTTTCATTTCAAAGTCCAATATCTCAAAAACGGCTGAACAGATTTTCATAAAACATGGCTAAAAACACTCAGGATTACATCATCAAAAATAACCGCATTCAAATCGGTCCATCCGTTTGGGAGCTACGATACCACAGACAGATACACAGACACGTTAAACTTATAACACCCCTCTCTTTGCGTCGGGGGTTAATAAATAAAGCCAAGCCGCGCAATAATAATATTTTACATACGCATTTAACATTACTGACAACTCATACTGATAATAAATGTTACAATGCTTGCCAGTTATTCAAAATATGCTGCATTATTTTTTTTATGTATTGGAGTTGGATATTTATTCAAGTGGCCATCGCAAGGTTGTTGTATCAGGCTGATACATACCTACAGTACACGAGTACACAGTATCACACACATCACATAAAAATGTTTACGTCACACCTGGCCATAATGCGAGTTTTACTGCACGCTGCGCGTACGGTAAAACTCGCATTGTGGCCAGATGAAGACGTAAAATTGTGTACTCACCACGGGCGGTAATTCGTAAAGCGTATTCATGGCCCTCACCTTCGGTTCGGGTCACAAACACCTGCGATCTGGGCCTTTCACGAATTCACCGCCCTTGGTACGTAATGTACTATAATGAAGTCCACAATCACATGTGCTCTCAACTCGAGCTTTTGCACCCTTGTGAAGCAAAACTGACCATTAATATGAGACCACATTTTTTTTTTATAGTATGTTGGTAACAAGCGTATGGCTGAATGGTAAACGGTTACCATAGTCCATGAACGCCCGCAACTCCAACGGACTCTCATTTCGACAGGCCAGGTGAAATAACTACAATCTTTTATCCAGCGAACGAAAAAAAGCATAGAATGCGAGCTACTTACAAACTACCCTAATACGTGCCTAAAACCCGGTATGCGCTTGTTAGAACTAAACGGCTGCCTGGCATCCTTTTGACACCCCGCGTACTGGCAATGGCACCCATTCAATGGTTTTTATCAATGTCATAATTAAAGACTGATCGGAAAACTTCACACTTTACCTATTATTTTCTCTATGTCAGAAATATCTAAACACAACCCTACTCTCAAAGATAAAAAAGTGTTCAGATGTTTTTAACCACCTCCAGCCCCTGAAGGTGACTCCAGAGGAATCACATACAATACAAGACGCTTTTATTAGATAAATAAATACTTAAATACATAGAAAACATCCATGACTCAGAAACAAATATTCGTGATCCTCACAGAAATAGGTAAATGTCCTTCCCGGGATTCAAACTTAGTACCTACACTACAGTACCTCTAGCGTCGTAGGCACGGTCGATACCAACTAGGCTAAACTGGTCGTCAATTTGATAGATATATTTCTTTTTATACGACGGTGGCAAACAAGCGTACGGCCCGCCTGATGATAAGCAGACACCCCAGCCTATAGACCATGAAACTCCAATGGAGTAACATGGGCGTTGCCGACCCTTAATATGTTTTAGAATTCGCCGCATTCGCGTGTTATTATGGCTGTGGTCTTCTGCAAGGTGGAGGTACTTACTCCAGTCGAATCCGCTCGAATTTGGAAGCTGCTCCAAATTCGAGTGGGATGACATTTCACTGGGCACAGTACCTCAATAAAATATGATCAATTAATGTGTCCTTCTACCTCACTAAAATATGATCAATTATGTGTCCTTAACATATATTATTTATAAATATTATATTATGATCATGGCTATAATAACTGGTGTGGCAGGAGGAATTCTTGAGGGATTCTATTTAACTGAATAAAGGAATATTATTTATTATCATAACATAAGGCTAGTGATGAACTTGTAGGTATAGTTTAGTTTTTTAGTTATGGGTTTGTTTTTATATGTGGCAGACACTGGGACAGTGTATGCAAACATTCCTTGCTGTAAGGGCAATTAGAGAAAGCATGGCAGAGGTATGATATGAAACATGACACTGAAAGGAAGACTATAGTTTTTTATATAATTAGTCACCATCATCCTTCTAGCATTATTCCTAGTTGTGCCCTCAAGGAGCTGAGGTCCGCTTTGACATCGAATCCCAAGATTTACCTTCCAACCCAGACAGAAAACTAGACCTTATTGGGATTAGACCGGTTTCCTCACGATGTTTCCTTTCACCAAAACTCTAACGGTAAAATTACTTACATATTTTCTGAAAAACTCATTGGTACGAGCCAGGGTTCGAACCCACAACCGCCACTTGACAGCCGCATGCCTGAACCACTAGGCTACCACAGCTTAAATGATTAATATATAGGATCTAATTGTATAGATATTATACTATGGTTTACTATGGATAGTACAGTCGGGTAAAATAAAAGTATGTTTAATGTAGTATGTATCTGCTGATCTTATTAATATTTCGCACCTATTATGTATTCACATTTGAATTGGCTACCTACAGGACAGGCTGTGCCTAGTGTAGGGGTCAGTGTATTTCTATTCTGAAAAATTGATTGTACACAATGTTCATTTGGTCCCAAGCTCCATGTATGATAAGTGTAAAGTTTGTATATCCACGGAACTAATTGTATATTTGTGTAAATAAAATTATGAAAATTTTATTATGAAATGTTTTTATCCTGCTAATAAAAATATCCCAGTACAATAAAACATATAACTTTGGTTTTAATTGCAAATGACAATTAAGTTGGTATTGAGATATTTTAGGAGTATTAGTAGTTTAGATTTTTTTCCAGCAGTACAAGAAGAAACTTTGTTAGTACAATGAGTAGAAAAACATATATCACAATGTTATAATTATAAATTATAAATAACATGCAGGCAAAACTTAAATAATTTTATTTCAACTATGTAGTTCAGGCATAATTTATAAAATGTGTGGCGATTAAGTGTGGCCATGACCAGAGATTAGCAGACAAACTAACAGATTTATGCCCGCTTATCCAATTACACAAACATCAGTAAAATAAAGAAGGTGACTCCAAATACCACATATTACTTACTTAAAAACCAGGACAAGGACAAGAGGGAAAACTTAGAAACCACATTATTCATAGTAGGTGAGTACTGTACTTATATATTATGTAGATGGTAAATGAGTAATTGAATGTATGTTCATGACATGACTAACTTGTAAAAGGTGTTTAAGTGAAGCATGTAACATTCACCTATTTATGTGTTTTTTTCTGCCTATAAAACGGCGAAAAATAATAATGGCTCAAATTTAATGAGTGAGCAAAGCGAACTAAGCTTGGGACAAAATTCATTTGTATTCCGGATGTCCCGCTGTCCTCCCCTTTGGGTTGCATTTGTCAACCGATTATCGTGATTATGAGAGCAGATTCAATAATTACACAGAGCCACTGGTAATAATAGGTGCCTACCGAAATGTTATGCCGGTTTTATCATAGGCACTCAAGACGAGATAAGTAGGTATTCAATATCAGCTGTTTCAATATTTATTTACGTAATTAGAATAATGCTGCTATGGGACTATGTGCTTGCACATAGTCCTACAACGGTTCATGACACGAAGGTCAAACAACAGCTAACAAAATACAAGAACGTGAGCTAAGTGGAACACCATACAGAATTTTATAAATTACAGTTTACTCGAAATTATTCCACGCGGATTTGATTCTTTTGTTTACGAAGCACTACAGAGGAATCCCACGCACGGCGCCAGCCGAAACGTGAAAAAGTCACACTTACCTCAAATGCAAATTCTCAATAAACTTGTCGGCAGTCAAATTGTCCAGGAGCACGAAGTCGGACACCCCGACTTCGGGTTGAGTCGCCATGGTCACAACCACACTTTATAACTCACAGAAAAATGATGATGAAATGTTCATACAAAAGTTTCTTTCTTTGCGTATAAATTGTCAACAAACCGTTAAAATTTAACGGAGCGAGGAACGACCTTCCACCTCCGACATTTCATTCAAACTGACAGATTTTTAAATTATTTATTGAGGCTGGCAACTTTGTAAAGTTACCATATGATATAAAACATACACGAGATAGGACATATTTTTATATTATTTTTTACGTATTTGTGGTTCAGTTCTTATTATCATTCAATATTGTCCTGTTTATTGTTAAAAGATGTACTAGCGGATGAAAATACTGTAATCCGATGGCAATAAAAAAAGAACAACGAATGATGACCGCCGCCGCCATTTTCCTTGTTGTAGGTTGTAGGCGCCTCAAATGTCATAATAATTTCAGAAAATTAATTTTATTTAATTTTTTATCTTATTTTCCATGTTTCATTAACGTCTTGAACTATATTTTAGTGTCATTGCATTTCCTCGCTCCGCGCGCCTTCTCTGAGTTCGCAATCAAAGTATTCTGTAACATCGTAATTTCAAGGATCCGCGATCTTGGTGTTCTACAATGAAATGTGGGGATCCTCTTCATAAAAGGTAGCGAGCGTGCGTTACGCCCACGGACTAAACTCGTTGGGTGTAGGGTGATCTAAACGGTGTTGTTTTCTTTGTTAGGAATGGGTGGTGAGGTGTAGTGGAGTGGTGGTGAGTGGGACAATGAGCGACTCGCCCGGGGTGGAATGGCTGCCGGCGTACAGCCCGGGCCCGCCGCGGCACAGTCCGCTGGGCCCGATCCCGCGCTTCCTGTTCGAGGGCGTGCAGCCGCTGGGGCTGCAGGAGAACAACAACAAGGAGGCTGACCAGAAAGAGAACGCCAACAAGATCAAGCACGCCAAGCCCGCCTACAGGTAAACACTCTTGAACCAGGCAGGCTCCTGGGCAGCTGATAAAAGCTCAGTTCAAATAGTTTCAGGCTATTCTCCATGATGAAATTATGCTAAACTTGTTTTTTTTTTGTAATCCAAATTAATTTGTGTGTCAAGGGCTCAGGGCATGATACCCCCATTGGGCATTAAATTAGGCACATAGTATAGGGCCAGTGACTGTAAAATTGTTGTACAGTGTTAAAATAAAAATTAATGATTTAGTCTGCAAATAGGCTATAAGCACTTTTACATTGTGAAATGGTAATTTACAATAAAAAAATATAATAATGTTAGCATTGTCCTGTATACCTATTTGGACTTCTGATCTGTATTGTCAGGAACATCCAACCAAACCGTGAATGTACTCTGCAATACGCTGAAGTTAACGGAAATTCCCGGGAACACCGTGTATAAATACTATATCCTAAGACTGAAAAAAATCAAAAATTCAAAATTTAAAATTATTTATTTTCAACAAGGTTTTACATTTAGTGTTTGTTTCCCCCTTTTAAGTTAAACACTTGTATTAGGAGGAAACGCTCTTTCATACAGGTGGTAACTGCATGTTAAAAATAAGACTAAACATAGTTTGTTTTCAGCTTACTACTAAATAACAGTTTCTATCTTATTACTATACTTAGATTGGCTTCCGTTGTTATTAAGGTTACACATTAATTAAGTGAACTAAAATTAATTTAATCTAAATGAATGAAATTATTGAATGGAGGTGCAAATATAATTATAATTACGAGTTAGCGACTAACTGGGACGATATGGAATCACTTATGACTAACTGTTAGTCATAAATAATTCGATATCGTCGTAATTTTGGCTTTTAAGCCAGTTAGAAATAAGTTTTTTACATTCTCTGTAGGTTGTGCTGTAAATTTTAGTTTTCCTATTTATTTTATTATAAAGATTTACAGATGCTACTTTAAATTGTCGTTTAGCAAAATTAGTCCTAGCTCTTGATAATTGCTTTATTACTTCATAGGGATTACGTTTTTGTATTATATAGTGATGAATGAATTTTCAGAATACAATTTAGGATATATAACTTTCTTATTGTAAGAACATTAGAATCTCTGTAAACATCAATAGTGCTGTATCTTTTTTTTAGGGAGATATGCCTCAAGTATTTAAATAGCCATATGAGTTTTCGTATTCTATTAGCAGTAATTTCGATTTGTTGGTTCCAAGAAAGTAATTGGTCTATGTGGACACCTAAATACCTAGTGGAGGGAACATTTTTGAGGTCAGAGCAAGTACAGTTATTTGTCAAATGATTTGAGCAAGTGTGAGCTTTTAATAAATGTGTAGTTCTATCAGGCTGAGTGCTGTTTTGAATAGAAAACGTTATGTAATTGGTTTTTTTAATGTTTAATGAAAAAAAGTGTGACTGGCAAAGTTTAGGGTGAGAGGTTCTGGGTCAGACCATCCACTAGACGGAGCACCGAAATTACCACTAACTAACTAACTACCACTAACATCTGCCTAAGGCCATGTATAAGGCAAGTGATGGGAGCTTATGGAGGAGTAATCAGCATGTATTCATGCTGATTAGCTGGAACAACTGATGATGATCTAAGGCCTTAACTACCACTAGATAGACTCATGACAATAAGTCAGTAAAAAATATTAGGTAGGTGTAGCATTACATCATTGCCTATAATTGGTGTATGGTTTTCCTTCAGTTAAGTAAGTCTTCAACTGTTCCTAGAACAACTTATGAATCATAATATTGAATCCTTGTAGTTAATACATAGGCAGTCACCTTATGGGATAAATTTGCATGAAATTATTTCATTTTGCCAGCTATTCCAATCCTATTCTAATTGAGGTTTAATAATATAATTATTAGACAGAATAAGAATCACTCAAATAAAAGATGAACGAAATTTATAGACACAACCCAACATATACTGAAACAAAAGTTTAAGTGGGCAGGCCACATGGTTAGCTTAGAATGCCAAACAATAGATGGACAAAAACAATAACAAATTGGAAACCAAAAATGGGTAAACGAAAAGTGGGTAAACCAAATACAAGATGAGATAAAGACCTGTTAGAAACAGTAGCCAATGATTGGAAAAAGTAGCAATAGACAGACAAACATGAAAGAAATTGCTAGACAAATACAGTCAGCATCAGAAGTATCTAAGCAAAATAACACGCTCAAAATGACCTACACAGATCCTTATTCCCTAGAGTTTATATCTAGATCATTTTGAGCACTAGAACTGCTTAGCAACTTCTATTGCTGACTGTACCTAGTAATAGAAAACGGCGATTCAGAAGAGGCCTAGGTTTAAAAAAACCATGTGAACATGAATTAATGTATTTTAAAATAAATTGAAATGTGAAATGAAAACAATCAGTTTGTATAATAAAGGCTTAAATAAATATAATTATATCTTAGCGAAACTTCAGAAACATTTATGAAAATACACAGAAAACCTAGTACACCTTTATTCTGTCCAAAAAAGGTGGCTTAATCATGTTGAAATGTGACATCATACCTAGTAAGTTTTTTGTTACTAATAATGATGTAATTAATTTTCAAAGCTATTATCCAAACTCAATTGTTTTTTTTTGTACAAGGACTTGCTACTTATTACACTGACGTTTTATTTAGATACTCAACCATTTGCCTCATGAAAGCAATATATGTAATTCAGTCAGAATCATATAGTTAGTAGTAGCCAAATACACTCGCTGGCAAAGAATACGGGTCGGTAAAATACCGTCATATTTCCTAAAATAGTGCGTAGAGGTTGTACAGTTAATCCTGTCATGATCTTTATTTAATTTTACATATAAACTGCTAAAAACAGTAAAAAATATAACGTTACCAGGTTTAAATCGGACTCGTAAAAACCCATTAAAAAAACAACGTTAACAGAGCGAGATATCGCAAGAATCGTGATTTTTGGATATCGATATTTTTATGATAGGATCCAGGAAATTGTTAATACAGTTGGGTATTGTAAAGAATAGCATATTACATACCTATTGCAGTTATTTAATTTAGGGTGACCCGTATTCTTTGCCCGCGAGTGTATATCGCAACACATCCTTACTCCTATAGTAATAAAGAACGTGTTCCGATAGATTTGGCTGCTACTGACTATATGATTCTGACTGTACAGTCGGGATCAGTAATAGAGACGTGATATTTGGCGATTTTGACTTACAGTACGATTACTGTTAGTTAAGACCTGACAGATGGATTGCCTTCATTTAATTTTCAACTTTAATCTTATACAAATAAAATAGTTATTACTAAATCGGTAGATGTGGGTAACAGTATTCTGAAAAATGCTTTATCTATATGAAATTAAATTTGAAAATTAAATGAAGGCAATCCATCTGTCACGTCTTAGCTAACAGTAATCGTACTGTACACTAACTGTATTATCATTTATCATGCTGTAAAAAAATTGTGCTATTGCTATAGAGAACCGTCCCCTTTCCAGCTACGCCAGCATGATCCGGCTGGCTATCAGCAGCTCGCCCCACGGCAAGATGACACTAAACGAGATCTACACATATATCTGCAATGCTTTTCCTTACTACAGGGAGGCTGGCAAGGGATGGATGGTAAGACTCTAGTGTTTATATAGTCCGCACTAGTATTACTAATGCGAAAGTGTGTCTGTCCGTCTGGTTATACCTCTTCACGCTTAAACTGCTGAACCGATTTAGACGAAGTTTGGTATAGAGATAGTTTGAGACATGGGGAAGGACATTGGATAATTTTAATCCGGGAAATCATTCCCTAATGGGTTGAAAGCTTGTATGGAGCTACGATATAAACGTGTTCCACGTGAACAGAGTCGCGGGCAGAAGTTAGTTTACCCATGTTCTGGAGAAAACACTGTGGTTTTTGAAATTAAAATTGTAAGGTGGAGTCTTGTAATTGCAACTAGGTATATCTGTCTGGTAATTGCAACTTTTAATAATGCCCCGTATAATCACTATCCTAGAGGGCATTATTAAATTTAGTTGCAATTACCAGACAGATATACCTAGCTGCAATTATAAGACTCCACCTTACTAGTTTTGGCTAAAAATAAACATGTTCCAACAACACAGTAATCTTATTCATTTTGACATAATAAAATTAATCCACCTATGACATGATATAATAAACTTCCTCTTTGGGGGAGGCTTAGGTCCAGTAGTGGATGTGGCTGATATAATAACGACGGTTGACTTATATCACTTAATAAATAATACGTTTTCTTTTTTTTTTTCTTACATAGGTAATGATTGTATGCTTGTGGGTAACACATTGTAAAATTTAGTGATAACCACCAATTGTATGTTAACCTGTTGCTGGTTAACCTGGTGGGAACATTTAATTGGCTTTCTGTTACTTAAGTTATATAACTAGCTTATATTATTATTTTGAATTGTTAGCTGTTGGTTCTCCGAATAATAAATAAATAAATAAATAATGATGATGATATAAATTGATATACATATTGTCTGCTTTTTAACCCCCGACGCAAAGAGAGGGGTGTTATAAGTTTAATGTGTCTGTGTGTCTGTCTGTGGCATCGTAGCTCCCAAACGAATGGACCGATTTGAATGCGGTTTATTTTATTCGAAAGCTGATGTAATCCCGAGTGTTCTTAGCCATATTACATGAAAATCTGTTCAGTCGTTTTTGAGATATTGGACTTTGAAATGAAAATGTCGGAGGTTTTTCAACTTTTCTAAGTTGTAGTTATAAGTATACACACTGCAACACGCTACATCTAGCGATGCTAGTCCTTATTTACTCTCAGATGTTAAGAACACCTTGCTTACCTACATGATTCTTAATATATTTTTCACTAAACTATTGTAATTTCAGAACTCAATACGGCACAACCTTTCACTCAACCTACATGATTCTTAATATATTTTTCACTAAACTATTGTAATTTCAGAACTCAATACGGCACAACCTTTCACTCAACAAATGCTTCATGAAGGTGGCCCGGAGCAAAGATGACCCGGGCAAGGGCTCATACTGGGCGATGGACAGCAGCTACAAACTGTCTGAGGTGACGCCGCGCCGGCGTCGCTCACTGCGGGTCAGTACAGCATTGAAGAGCAGATTTAGTTGAATTTTTATTGCCCAAGGGTCATGACCTCATGACTACCACAAATATCTTGCACCAACTTCCTCCAAGCACTTCTATTTTGCGCCATCCGCAGGCAAGCCTGAGCGCTGGTTCCTGATGAAGCTTTTACAGTCTATCCACCGGATAGACAATCTTCCTTGACCTCTCTTCCCTTCTACGTGACCGACCAGTATCAATTTCTTTAGACTGACTTCCTGTCTAGCCCCTTGTCCGAAAAATCGAAGTACGCGTTGAGTACATATTGGTGGAGAGTCGAATTCGAAGCTTATAAATAGACATGCAAATAAATTAGTATTATTACTTGTATGAAAAGTGCCTGATTTGCAAACAAATGATGATTGGCCTTCCACACAATGCATCCGAACCGCCTACAGAATTATACCTTTAAAGGTCACAACTTACTCAATGATAAAATGTAATTAATTTTCATAAATAATACATACGTAGATGCACGCCTAAACGGGGTAGGCAGAGCACATGAACCTTGGGTTCCAGTACCAATTTTCGCATGAATGTGGGTATAAAAGATTGACAAAATGTGATATCGCAGTGATAGCGTTGCTAGCCCATCGCCCACAGCACATTTCAACCCTGTTCCCTTAGTACGACTCTTTTAACCTGACGCCACTCGTGATAAATAATTATAAGTTAGCAGTTTAAAAAAAAAGATAAAGAGAAAGAAGAACCCAAAGTGGATCATTATTGCCCCCGCCTATTGCCGGAGTCCCTCCGATGGCTCGGGCACGTGGTCCGTATGGGCGACGTCGTAGTCATATGGAAAAAAAAGTAACTAAAGACAATAAATAATCACATAGTTATAAATGTCCATAGTTGTAAAAGGGGGTATACTCTGTTCCTTTTCCGCAAAAGGCACCTTCATACGAAACGAAAGTCATTTACTATGATGCTCGAGGACCGTGACGTCATGATAAGCGTTTTCTCTCTGTAACAAGGAACATTGAAAGGGTTGTAGCTTCGTAATTTTTTGAGATATTCGATTTTTGTCATCAGGGTTTTTTATGCCGTTTTTTTGTAGTTATAATACATTTAGAGTGTACAGCTCTATTGATGAGATGTTCTGTCACAGATGGCGCCATACAGCCCGGAGTGCAGTTCCAACAGCAGCGGCGAGGCGGCCGGGCTGGCGCCCGACGCGGCGCCCACGCCGCCCGCCACGCCCACCGACCGCGGGCCCGACCCGCCGCCCAGGGACACGCAGGCCCAGGACATGAGGACGCCAGGTAACCATAACCGCTACTCTCTAACTTTCATCAAAGCGTAGAGTCCGACCTGGAAAAAAAAATCTGCTCTGGGGGCGCTTAATAAGCAATCAGTATGGCAACACTAAAAAAATACTATATGATGTGCCTACCAGTCATGTTGACAACAAGATCGGTGATGTAATTTAGAGGAATAGAATCAGACTTTTCTCCGACAGATACGTCTGTAAATGCGAAACAAGAATGATATATCCGCAACGCAGGCTTCGTCAATTGCGTACAAACAAACATCCCCCTAGGCACTTAACTAACAAAAAGAACAGCCCCGGATCGTTGGTGGCCCGAATGTTCCCATGACACTGACTGCGTTGCCACGCTGAATGGCCAAAGAAATTTGTTGAGCCAGGAACTATCCGGAACGAGGATCGCAGCCCCTATCCCTTGAGTTAAGTCACATTTTGTAATTTCGGCGTTTTAACGCAATACAACACGCAACAACGACACCTGACTTTGACAGCAATTGACAGATGGCATTAATGACGTCTTCAAAGTTACTGTTGCCAGTTGAAGAAATTAGTTCCAATAGTTTTCCGCAATATGGCGAAGTTTTTTTATTTTCCTGATCGGGCTCTAAAACGGCGATTAAACTGCTTTGCTAATGCGGTCGCCAAACTTGTTTCAAACTACTATTTTCCTCAAGCTGTTATAAACACTATATCAAGCGTAGGTTCTGTACTTCCAGAATCAAAACACACGGACGACGCGCTCACGGCGCTCATGAATGAGGAGCTGATAGCAGATGTGGACATCAGTGAAGGTAAGTAGAATCCCCCATAATATAATATATAGTATCAATTCAATACAATCCTAATTTACTAATATTCTAAAAGAAATATGAAAAGAAGTACTGAATTGGTCCTTTTTTGCCTGAAACCGAAACTTCGGTCAGGCAATAGTAAATTTCAAAGATTGCCTTTGTCTGTACAGACGCGTTTTTTTCAAAATGGTAAAAGCCAGTAGATATAAATATTTTCGGACAATCTTACACAAATCAACCTATTCGCAAACATTTTACCACAATCTCACAGTAGTGAAACTAGCTACAGCAGGCTTGATATGGTATATAGACATTGGCGACCTGCTGTCTGGGTGATTTCGGGGTCACGATCCGGATGATAAAAACCGAAGAAGACGCTTTTAACATTTCCCATGAAACTAACCACTAATTCAGCTTTTCCATAAACTAACTGTTCTCTGAATTAACTTACGTTAATTCTTAATAGGGGTGTAGACACTAAATAAAATAATCGATAATGTCATATTTTCTCGAAAAGGGATTAAAAATGTAGTCAAATGGAGAAGAAAGAAAATTAACGCAAAGGGTTAAATAATCACGAAGTTATAAGTGTCCAAAGTTTTAAGAAGGGGGTATGTTCCGACCCTTTTTTGCAAAACGCAACTTCATATGAAACGATGACGCTTGTAGATTGTGACGTCACTATAGACGGCGACGTGCTGCGCCGCATCGTGTTCGGCGCCGCCGTCGACGCAGCCCCCGGCAGCATCCCGTAATGTGACGTCACACACTATTTGCGTTTTTCCTCTCTAACAAGCAATATTAAAACGGTTGTACCTTCGTAATTCTTTGAGATATCTGTATGGGATTTTCGTCACTAGGCATATTTTTTTGCCTCCTTAATTTGGAGTAATAATAATTTTCGAGTCTACACCCCTATTGGCTCTTAATTCTTCGCAACTTCGTGATATGGTTCAGGATCATGTTCGTCTCTTGTCATTTCGGATCATCACCCCAAAGCGATGTAGTATATAGCGACGACCGGTTAGCCTAGTGGGTAGTGACGCTGCCTACGAAGCTGAAGGTCCTGGGTTCGAATCCCGGTAAGGGCAAATATTTGTGTGATGAGCATAAACATTTGTTTCTGAGTCATGGATGTTTTTCTATGTATTTAAGTATTTATATCTATTATATATATCGTCGTCTAGTACCCATAACACAAGCCTTACTGAGCTTACTATAGGACTAGGTCGATTTGTGTAAGATTGTCCCCATATATTTATTTATATTATTTATTATATAATGAACTAGTATCTGATTGGATTGGATTGGTGTGAGCATCCCTATAGAGTGTTGTGTTGTGTTGTGATGTGTCAGAGCGGTCGCGGTGCTCCGGCGGGCGGCGGCACGTGTGCTCCACGCTGCTGACGGCGCTGACGGACGACTACGGCAACTTCGTGGTCAGCGACGACTGCGACTGCCCGCCCGACGACCCGCTCACGCCCGCCTCGCCGCGCCCGCCCGCGCCGCTCTACTGGCCCAACGACTTATAACACACCGTCTGCTGAACCCGACGCTGAACATACGCACGTACGCTAAACTTCACTAATATCTGAGCAGCAAATCGTGTTCATGTGTTTTTGATCACTTTTGGTCCGTGCATGTGATTTTGAACTCGACTGAACAACGAGGAATAGCGGATTATACTCCTGGACGAATGATCCCGCTTTCGAAGGGGATGGATTAAATAGAACATTTAGTTAAGGAGTAATTTCGTCAACAATCAATGATCCCATTGTGTTGCAAGTTTTTTTCTGAAATGTATTTTAGTGGCACGATGCTTAGAGGAAGAATCGAATAAAGAAGCCACACGCGCGCCACCGTAATGGGCGAAGATGCTCTAATGCAGCTAAATTGAGAACTTGTTTAAAAGTAGCTTACAAACAATTTAATCTGCATGAGTTATTGTTTGATTGCCACAGGCATATCAAATAGATTATGGCAAACAGAAAAAGCTAATGCTATGACAAAGCCAACAATTTATATATCTTTTTCGCACTTATTGTATACCATCTCGCCCGGTAGTGATATTATTCTTTACTTGGCGAGGCTGGATATCCTGAGGACACAATGACATCAATTAGATTGTTGACAAAATTAAACCCCATATCTATGTACTTTTTAATCGACTCAAGGGATGACCCCACTTCTGATGTGGTGATCCCACTTCTGAGGGGATAATCTCGCCTTTGGGGAATTATCCCACTTCTGATAAAGGTTGGAGTTAAGTGGTGATCCCACTCATTAGCTGGAGGTGTGTGGTGAACCTGATGTACACCAGGTTAGAAATCAATGCAATATTGTATTACGATATCGTATGATAATCTACGAGACAGTATGTGAAGTTTTATATCGACCACAGTGAACTAACAAACAGTGAAAAATTGTTAGGAATAAGGGTTGCATCACATTTGGTATACCATGTCACCTAACTTGGCGTGATATGAATTAAGTCCCAGATCAGAAATTAAAGAAATGTGTTTACATGGCACTAACATGTTTTCTCACTATTGTATAATCTCGGCATTTTGACTGTTTGTAGGTCACTGTGTTTTTACTTAAGAATTGTTATGCGCTTATATGACATGACATGACATAAAAAATGGCTTTTTGCCTCAAATACGAGTTAGTAACCTTAGTTTAGGTAGGTTTTAGTTAACGAATCACTAATAACTAATCTACTTGGATATCAGACCAATGCAACGTTTATGTTGATATAATACTCTACGTTATTCACATACTGAGTGCCTGCGCGGCTACGCTATTTTTTGGAATCGCATGAGTGGATACGGAGATTATCCCCTACATACAAACTTACAACCGAACAGACTTCTCCTCTTTATATATTTGTATATATTGACATTACACTCGCTCGGGCATCAATAAGTGAAGATTACAAGGATGTTTAGCGTTGACTGACGCGAATTTTCTGTTGGATTTGATACTGATACAGGATCATGTACCGAACATTTGTGACCAACCCTTGACCGTATGGCAAAGAAATGAGGTCAAACGTTTCAGTCAGTTTTCATTAAGCAACTAAGGACACTAAGGTGTAACTTATATTTGAGATAAATATGCGTAACTTAAATATTTGTTGATCAAATATAGGCCAACGGTCTTTGTACATTGTATTTTTGTGGCATCTCGTATGGAAGATGTCACGGCGCGTCGTTTGGCAAATATATTATTTCGTCGACGCGCAATGCCAGTAGCGTAGATATATACGTAATATTTAAAAAAAAAACGTGCGTTTGGTCGCCGTTAGACATCACTCAGTCTTTCCGTCAAGCCGCCCTGTGAGGAGCCAATCCTGTCACCCTGGTCTAGATTGAGGGACATTCAGATGTATTCAATGCAAGGGTAATTCTAACTGGCCTGAGTTTTTACTGGTTTAATACATTTAACTTTTTCGCAAAGGCTAACTATAACCAGCGGTAGTCTCTTTCTAATATAATAAGTTGAAAAGAGGCTTAACTTGTAACTACGTGAAACAGGCCGCTGGTATACTTGTGTTTAACACATTCACTGCCAACAAATTCATACGCTCGTGGCCGATGTCGTGGTTTTCCCCGCTAAGTAGAAAGCGTCTAAGGCCAGAGCGGCCGCTGCGGGTTCCTGGCAGTGAATGTGTTAAGGATGCTATCTCCCGGGGTGATGGCTGACGGCAAACGAACATTTAGAGTAGTCCGGCGGAGTCGCTGCTCGACTCGAGTGTCCGAGCACTTCATGTTGCTAGGGGTATAAGGGGTCGTCGCTGAACGAGCACATGTTGTGAAATAATAGAAAACCCGATATGCATTGCTGTACGGGAAGCTGCTACGCAAAGTAACACGCTCAAAATGATCTACACAATCCTCTTTCTTTTGACACTAGTGGCGCATCGAGATCATCTCGAACACTAGGCGCGCGCAGCTACTTCTGATTCTTAATTCATTATAAAAATTGCTTACGGTATCAGTCTGTGTTTAACTTAACAGAAGGAGAATAATATTTAAAGGAGCGACCACACCGGTGCGTAACGCTGCGTATACGCGTTGACGTGTCGAATGCGTCACGTATTCTTCATACATTTTGCCGCGTTACGGTGCGTTAGCGTATTTTGTGCAGCGGTGTGGTCGCTCCTTTATTTCATATTTCTCACGCGATATATCCAAGAAGTACCCACAAATAATCTTAAAAATTGGCATATTATCATTAATACAAAGATCAAGCACAAAGAAGAACTGTTTTGGAATATGTTCGATATTAAAATTACGAAACAACAATGTAAAAAAAATGATTCGGCATGTAGTTACTCATATACACAGACTACGTATGAATATCCTCTGCATACGCAAATATTTATTTCATCTAATAACGTGTACTGGTTCAGTGGCGGTCTACTGTAAAATTAAATAGTGTTCAATGATAATTTTGTAACGGATTAATGTGGGGCGCGGTTCAGACAATGAGACTCCCTCAACGTGGCTCACATACCATCATATATGGCAACCGAAGTGGCCAAATAATATAGCTATTTTACTACTACTACAGTAATTAAGTCGTGATATTGCGATATATTTGCCTACTTACCATTATGGTGCTGAATGTACAGCAGGTTGCAAAAAATATCCATTTTCATTTTAATTCAGCTTATTGCCAGGTAATAAGATGAAATAATGGATATAAAAATATTTCTATGTCACATACTCAAAAATATCTTGACTGATGCTATTCCAATACGAGAGAATGATCACAACAACGGCAGAGCTCTGTCAAGTTGTTGTCTAAAGTAGTCGCCACGTATGTTAGTAATTCGGCTTGTTCATGGGTTTAACCTTGATATTGAATGTATCATAATTACAAATAACTCATATCTGAACCCTGCCCGTAGCAAAGATATTTTTCAGTAATTTACAAATGTTATTTTACATATAATATACGCCACGTAATAAGCTATCGACATCACCAACATATCTGCCAATTAAATATGATAGTTGTAATTAGACTAGACTTAGTTACCTCTCCCTAGCTGTAACTATAGCAGTTTGTTATATGTATTGTATAACAAGTAAAATGGACCATAGAACAGGAATAAAGAAATACTCGTGTCACGATACAAGTGGAATGAGCAGTAATTGATTCTTTATACAAGCTTTTATTTAACTTGCAATGTACGTAACTATATTTGTTCGGGTGGATTCTTGCAGCTCAATTTTGAAGCAGATATCTTCAACTGATTGAGCTGAAATGTTGGGTTTAAGTATAGTTTGGATGTCAATTGAATATTATGGTACCATCGAGCTGATCTGATGATGGAGGCAGAAGATTGTCGTGGGAATTCAGGACTTAATCCCGTTTAGCCGAACTCAACGGGGTTAAGTCTTGTCAGAATCGTCTCAACATTCGTTCTCGTATACAGAACCATAAGAACCACCAGTTGGCAATAAAAGCTTGTATCAAAAATTTAATTTTTGTCAGAAACATATTATTGCTTATAGCACTTATATTGAAGCTTGTGTTTGGAGCGGGCTCTGCTTATGCATATTGTTATGCTGCTATGGGCGAGTGACGTAGGCAGGCATTGCGTTTATTTCGTGTTTAACTACAAATCGTGTTAGAAAGTGCCAGATGCCTAATATGTTGTTAGTTATTATGTGATAAACGCACATCACAAGCCCGCAGACTCGGCCGAGTAAGAAGCTACAGTATTGGAGCCAGAGGTGACGTACAGATCTCAGAGTGACCAGTATATTGTAATAAATATATTAGTTATTTTAATATTATATACATGCGGTAATCGATTATTTTAACTGTGCATAATACTAACGCAACTGGTTCGGGTTGATTTAATTGTCGATACGAGATGGTAGTACATAAAAAAATATGAATTAGTTGGTACGAATTTATTATTTAATAAAAAATAAATATGGATAAAAATAAAAATGTATGTAATATTCATGTCGCACTTATATACGTAAATGCTTATTAGATAGTCGCGTAAATGGGGCCTATTGGTAAATACATGATATGATATATATAAATATAGCTCAGTACCCGCTTGTCCGAGGATTGTAATTTTATTGTTTCGGAGAGTATGTATTAGTATCGTCGTGCCATAAGTATCGTCGGAGCGCGGCACAAGGCGGTAATGTCCCATATCTTATTGAAAATGTGTTCAGAATTTTTTAGATACTATACAAACATGATAACATAGTTTTGTGTGTACATAGCGTTTAACTGCGCAGGTTTATTTGTGTACTAGTTAAGGTTAAAACGTATTACTAATGTTACGCTAGGCCGGGCTGGACGCGACGGAAAATCTGTATATTTTGTCATTTTGCCAGGAGTGCAGTTCGCGAGAGTTGAAAATGGAATTAAAATTTAATTAAAATATGAAGTTGTGTGTTAAAACATACTGCAGTAGCGATCAATCTCTTGCGAACTGTAGAGGAAAGTTGATACTTTTTAGGTGGGATTTTATCATTTTGACCGCCGCAGTTGTGATTATGGCATATTTGTGTTAGTATTGGGACTTCTAGACGGTCTATACTTTTCCGGAATTGTGTGGCCGGCAACTATATAGTCGTCTTGCTCTTACTTCCATGCTAGAACAAGACGCCGATAGTTGCCGGCCACACATTTCCGGAAAAGTATAGACCGTCTAGAGGCTTCGTAAGATGTTGTATTTCTACCTGTTTGGCAAATACATCAGAAAACTAAAGATAAATAAGCTGTTGTGGTTAAAATGGTACAATTGTTAATAAATTATTTTATATTACGATCACAAATATAAGAGCCAGTGTATCCAGTGTTAAGTAGGTTATGACTGTTTTGATATCTAGGATGTAATGTAACCTTGGTTAGCGAACATTACTTTAAGTCTATATGTCGCTCTAAATCTTATTGGTTTTTACTTTGAAATTACATTCCGTATTTATCGATTATATTTAAAATATGAAATATTTAATCCAATTTTAATATTATTTTTTTACGATTCCTACAGAATATTATATTTATCTATATTATTTTAGATTTATAACTAATGGTAATCATTCGGAGCTAAGGCGTATTTTGTTTGGTGCATATATTTGAGTTGCCATCTATTGTTTGATAGTATTAATTATTTTCTGTGATAAAAATTTTATTTTTTGAAAAACAACGTGCTTCAGTTAAGAAAAAAATATTTGATATGATGCATCACGATCCTATATTACGAGTTTATATATTTGTAGCAAAATATTTTAAATTTAGGAATAAATGACGTGGTTTCAATGTCGGATCCAGTGATCCAAAAAATGTCTAGTTCGCATTTTGCAAGTACAGTTATTTGCCATATCGTATTCACCGAGCGATTATGTATCTGAAACAGTATTTATAATGTATGTAATGTAATGTAATGTAATGTCTTAGTGTATGGGCCATTGCCCATTACACACCTAATGGGTTATACAGATTACGTGATTTTACCCCAATTTGTCAGTACAACATGTCGAAGTCATAATTGGGTGTAGCGTATAGATGTAACAATCCGACCACAGGTGCATGCAATTTCTCAGTACAACTCGTTTGACAGGTGGATTAGCAGCGCAACATGCCTCCAGACGATAGCAATTAGTCAGCTTCTGCTAAATTGGGGCTGACAAATCTTGACATGTATATACCCCATAACCGTAACATACTTCACAACTTGCTATAGTTAGAATGCATGGTATGTATTGCTCTTCATTCCAACTATAACCAGTTGTTGTGACAAGTTGCTAGTTGTGTGGCCTTATAAACACTGTTTCTGAAACATGGGTGAAATCAAGACTACAAACTAGACTCGTCATGTAGGAGGGTGGTATTGTATACAAAGGTAATATAGTTAGTGTATTTGTGTTGATCAACTCGCTCCGCCTATCGTGGCACACGGCGGCGCACGCGCACCTGTAACCGCGTAGCCGTTTACTCTAAGCGTAGGATGTTCTACCTCTAAACAAATCATAGTTGATGTACAATATAATATAAACTTTTAACAATTATGTGTTTCTTTTGAAATAACCTTTCCTCGAACTACTATTGTATGGAGATACAATTTATTTACGAATGGTGCAGATGACAAACATATGAAAAGTAAATATCGATCTCGATAACTTGTAACAAAATATCTTTCGCTGCACTAAGTTCTGTCCGAAATAAAAAGATTTCGAATTGCAATAAACGAATCGAATTTATTATTATTAAATCTCGAGCGAGCGAGAGAGCGAGATACATCGTGCGAGCGAAAAAGCAGAGACAATGACGTACGAAGAACTGGCAAATAACATGGTTTTATCCCTTTCTTACTCGTTGTTAGTACCAAAGTAAGAAGAGATCGGGTATAATAGAATACATTCAATTGATTAGAGCCTTTCTGCCTTTTTCTGTAATCTGTGCTGCAAAGCCAAAAGACAAATATCTAAAGGCGTACGAAAATCTCATGAAGTGGCGAGAAGAAAAGCATGCCTTGTAATTTTCAGAAAGTATATTTTTGAGAAGGGCAATTGCTGGCCGAGTATTAAATTAAAATGGACTCCCAAGGTCGTCCGTGTAAAATTAATACTCAACCAGCAATTGCCTACTTCCCTTGCTTCGACAATAATGTACTATTATAAGATATAGTAGAATGAAAAAGTTTGGCGTGTCAGCATCACTTCAGTGGGCGTAGCATGGTTGCCATTATATCACTTATCGTTGTGGTAAAGACGCCAATCACGCTCTGACAAGTATGCGAGTGCGAGAGTGACGGATGCCTTATCCACAACGATAAGTGATAAAATGGCAACCGTGCTACGCCCGCAGTACGCGAAGAAAAGGATAATTTTAGGCAGTAAGATAGATATTCGGACGGTTTCTTTAAAAATTGTTTATGTCAAATAATTTCAACTATAAATGCCAAAATAACGGCGTGGCCAAACTTTCCATACCAAAGCGGTCTTCAAGTCTATTAAATAATTTTCTCCAAGACATTGAAGAAAGAAAAAACGTATCGTGCACAGATAGTAAGAAAAGTTCCTTTTCCAAGTCCACTATATAGTTAAACCACCCTGTGCAACCCGACTCAACTTGGCCTGGGGCAGAAATTATAGAAGTTGGCTCAGTTCGGGTTGCACAGGGTGGTTCCACAACGCTTCGGTAGCTCAAATACCGCGAGCCATCCGGTTGCCTCTTGGATACTGCAACTACGCGGCATTGGTCTGAATAAGATATGTGTCAATTGTAATGGATGTCTACTCTAGAGAAAAATATTTTAGAATTGTGCACCAGAATGGGTAACCAAATAATGAAAGAACAATATGAAATATCAACAACTTTAATTATTGGATATATACAAGAACAATATACATACAAAAGTTAACAAATATTGTGTTGCATGGTGCTAGCACACGGGTGGTGAGGAAACGACGGAAAACATACGTTATCACTATAGACGTACGGTCTAATATAAGACGGCAAAGTGTTTTGCAGTGTCGATGGCTGAGGCGGTACAACCCTATGTAGGTACATTCGCGTATACCGAGCATATTTGACGCGTTCCTTCTCTCGACATACGCGAATATTTAGAAGATTCAAGAGTTTTAAAGGACATAGGCAGCTGAAAATATCTTAAATCCCAACACATTCACGTAAATAATATCCAAAGCAAGTGTCAGTGCTGTGAGCTTCCAGACACCTATGTCCCTATTTCTATATTCTTGCTAGCTTCACTAAAAACTACTCAATTATCGCATGATCAGCAATTCGTTAATTACAAAAATACATTAAATTTCTAAATAAAATCGGAACATTAATAAAACATTCTGAATGAATCTTTATCGCGTGTAAATACACATTTTAGCAACAACATAACTTAAAGTTTTGACGCCAAACGCTTCTTTAACCTATAATAACGCCGGAGTCCGGATTGCACGAGAAATAATCAGATCTTATACTATTGAATACAGTAACAAATATTTATAGATAACACAATGTCGCGCTCTGACGCCCACAGCGCACCTTATTGTCTTACATCGAAATAAAGTATGTAGTTACATTGATCGGCCAATGAAATTCAAAATGTCAAGCAAAAGTGACTTCAAGGTGCATGTAATAGGAGTCACAATCGAAGGATAGGACTATTCATAATGTGTCCCAGCCGATCCATGCAACCACAAATAATGTTAAGAAACAAAGCTGGATTCCAATAACGCATTGCGTCACTAAATAATTTAGAATTAACTCTGTAAATTATTACACAAACTTAATTTTAATACCAACATGATTTAAGAGGTTAGAAGCAAATATCAATAATAAACTCGGTACTTAGTTGTATAAAACTGGCGTTGAATATAAATAAGTAAATAATGGTATGGATTGCTGTTTACATGAAAACGTCCACTCCACGAACGACACCATGTGATTGTTCTAATGGTTGTTGTTACACTACGCCGTTCCTTATATCAAAGTTGAATGAAGTCTTTAATAAACGGCAATAGGGATCGCGCAATGTGGTTTGACCACTCTCTTCAAATCCCGGTGGAGTGGACCAATAGCAAACCAGCACGGCTATCACAAGACGGCGCGCGAGCTTTCTCAATTTTTCTCGCACTATCAGTCTCTCTCATATTAGAAAACTTAAAAAGAGACGTAAAGTGCGAGTAAAATCGAGAGTGCTCGCGCGCCGTCTTGTGATAGCCTTGCAGTAAGAGTAAGTAATAATTTAATATGTTACATCTAAGTTACATCGGCAACCGAGTCAACAGTACATGTTCACAGCCAGGCGCGGCGCGCGTATTGACCGGCGTATATACACATTTGTGGAGCTCGTAAAAAAGCGGCAACCTCACAGATGAAGTAAATAAATAATAAGGCGTGACAACAGTCCTAATTTAAGACAATGAAGCCCAGACGGTACAAGAGGACTAACATCACAAAAATATCAATAAAACAACAAAAAACTTTGCGAGTGCTATAGACTCTTCGCTCGGCATTCCTCGAGCGAATGAGTCATGGCCCCCAACTGTCTGCGGTCGTGAAACAGATATCAGACATACCCCTATGTCGTTCGTCGAAAACAAGTAAAATATAAATCACAAATCAACTTCCCCCATTGACCTTTGACAAAATAGACAGACTATCTAATATATACACCCTAGCTATCTAGAAATCAAGATTGTGGTCTAACAAAGAACAATTTTACTTTAAGCAATACCTAATGTATAGCGGCATCGTCACGCATATCTAATACCAAGTCTACATAATAGTTGATGATAAAGTTGTAGTTACATGATCGCCGGCCGTGGCCGCTAGTGTGGGAGCACTCTTCGCGGGTATGTACAGATGAGTGCAAATTCGGTTCGTTGCTGGATCAAGTATGCGGCGTGAGGTCGGCTCCGGTGACTTCTGCACGGAGCTCGGCGGGCAGCTTCATGTCGGCACTGTTAACGAGAAAAACATGTCATTTTAATCTCCCTCGCAGTTAGAAATCACTTAAGGTAATAAGTTGTATTAAAAAAAAAACCCTTTCCAAACTCTTCATCAGACTGTTGCGCAGTCATCTGCAAGATGTCTGTTAGTGAAATCCAGTTATGTAATAATTCAGTAGGTTACATTTACATATATTTAGTATTTCCTAAGAATATGATCCCAGTTTACTATACGAGCTACTGGAAGACCCTACATTAACCAAAGGTAGTGCACATTGATGGCACAGTCACCAGCATGAATACCTGTCATAACAAAGCGGGCAAAAACATCAGACAGTTTCAAACGTCCTTAATAGAGTCGTAACAGATATTTTCATCACACTTCCTCGAAACGGGCTTCATAATGCGCACACATACAGAGCTGTAATAGCCTATGTTACGCCCATGGTTTTTTTCTTAAATTGTATCTGTCACTCATGCGGCAGTTTATTAGCAGAGGTTTTTTATCAAATACGGTCTGAAAACGCATTTATAAATAAATTTAAACATGAAAACACAACTAAAACATGTTTAACAGAATTCCTTACAGATTTAATATGTAGTTATTTAGTGTCTATGTAAAATGTTTTTCAGTGTTTTCAAATAGTGGTTGTATACCGAAGGGTCTTGGCCATACGCGCCTCACGTCAAATTCAACAAAATGGACAACTGACATGTCGCACTTACGCCCCTCGTTAAATAATGTACTATTACGTCACACCTGGCCATAATGTGAGTGGTGGATACCAGAAGGGTAAACTAATGGGAGGAGATAAATGATTTGAGTACCTTTGTCAGTCAGGTGTAAATTTTAAAGTACTTGCGTGTCCCACGTTGGCGGCGCCGCTTTCTTGATGGCCTTAAGTTTTTCACCTTGTCTGTCTTGTTACACTATAATGTTGAGTACTAGGATTGATAATGCTAAAGGCAGACGAGACGGAATCCACTGACTCTATTTGGATTGGAAGGGTTTTTCGAGGACGCGTGAAAGCGTCCCGTCAGACATTTTTTTTACGAGAGAACAGTGAATGGGAAGTCGAAAGTGACCGAATGTAATTGTTGATTAAGGATATGGAAATGAACTTAAAAGGAAAGGTTGTCCCTTAATGTTGCTAGAATACAATAATGTAATTTCTAAACAGTGAGTTTTACCGCACGCTACGCATACGGTAAAACTCGCATTATGGCCAGATGAAGACGTAAAATTGTGTACTCACCACGGGCAGTAAAAAAGTATCTACTCGCCTGGGGCTCGGGTAAGCACCTGCGATTTCGGGCTTTCTTTCTTTTACAGTCCTTGGTAAGTAATGTACTATTACGCGCGATTTGTAGAAGGAGATGCTGGTATATGTAAGTAAACCGTGGCTAAAGGACGTAACCCTTATACCTCAGCCACACTATGCTCCTCGCGCCGCTGCCGCGAGGTCGCCGTCTCGGGCCGCACGCTGCTCTACTCACGCGCGTACTCGCGACGCTCCGCACTACGCTAGTTGCCATGTATTAGATACCTGCTCAGAGCGAGTCGCGGTGCCACACCCAGGTGCGCTTGGTGTGGTCGAAGCGGTGCGCCAGCCACTGCGCTTGGAGCAGCTCCGCGCGGTCGTTGGACAGGTAGAGAGGCTTGCCGCGCCTGCAAGAGTACAGTGTATTACTGTCACGTCTAAAATGGGTACCGTTCTGTAAAACAAAGTCCACCACATTGGCTAAATCACCCCAGTGCATCTTGATTAGACATGTTAGCTTTATAAGTGGGTATCTGCTGTTAAAATAGTAGCGGAGCAGCATAAAGCAAACATAATTTCTATGCCAGATATGTCGTCCCTATGTGGTAGTGGCTAATTACAACACCCAAACACACTCAAATCGGTTCATCCAATTGGGAGATACGATTCTACAGACAGACACACAAATACAAAGGCCCCTCCCACTCATACCGCAAAACAAAACCTCAGGAGAAGAAGAATTGCATCTTAGTGACTTAATTAAATAGCTGGTAGTTCTCACTTGAGGTCGCGGTCCTCCTCATCGTAATCATCCAGGTAGAGCGATCCCCATAAACAGGCGCGCCGGCCCCGGATCACGATGATGTACGTCGACGTCACCACCAGGAAGATGCCCGTACCGCCGCCGCACTCCATCGCGTGCTGTAATATATACACAAGTGACAATCGTTTCTTAACCAGCGATCCTACCGACTGCGCCAGCGTCAGGTTTACGATCAAAGTACGTATGTAAAAATGTACTTTAAAAAGACGCGAAAGCTGCGCAACACAACGGGCCATTACACAGGACGCAAGGGAGAGAGACCTACTTTCATCTTATTCCACCACATAACTGCGTCCTGTTCCACTTACACAAGGCCCATAGTGCAGAGGAGTATTGTCCGAACGATACGGATTGCATTGTTATTATAATTGTGACTGCGAAAAGTAGTTAATATTACCAGGTGCAGTTTAATATAAGATAGGAAAATTTATCACGTATTGGTCAAGCAGATACGTTAAGTCTCTCATTTATTTCGCAGGGCGTTAGGTCACACTAAACATGCAAAGTTTTATTACACACTAGCTGCCCGCGTGGCTCCGCCCGTATAGTACAAGAATTCGGGCAAAGCCACGGGATAATATAGCCTATGACCATTACGAGGATCAATTATAAATACTGGTGAAATCATTCATTTTGAAATCGGATGAGTAGTTTCAGAGATCACCCATTTCACACATTACTTACTGCTTAATAAAGGTTGTCAGTCTCACCTGTACGGCCTCTGCGACCTGGTGCTGGCGGCAGCACGGCTGCTTCAGACACACCAACGTGCCACACAGCAGACACACGGACGCCTCCTTCGGCACCGCGCCACACTGGAGACACACGCGCTCGTGGTAGTACGAGAACAGACGGTCGTAGTCGCGCGGGAGCGCCAACAACGCGGGCGGGAGCCAGGACACGTGGAGCGAGCGGAGAATCCTCCGAACCGCGAGTCTGCCGCCTCGCGCCGCTTGGCTGAGTCGCCTGGCCGCAGCCCTGGCCAGCTGCGGCGCGTGGGCGGGCAGCGCTGCCGCTGCCACGTCGCCTGCGGCCTCGGTACACAGTTCCAGGTAGTGGACGAGGGCTGGGAACTCCGCTTCGGCCGCTGGGATGGTTGGCAGCGAGCCGCCGTACAGGTGGTGTCGGAGTAGGGCTGACACGCGCAGGAACGGGAGCAGTAGCTCTTGTAGCTGTGGAAGACAAATACAATCAGAAACGATCACAACTTATGTCTTAATTGTTATCTTACTGGTAACGTGATAAACATCATCATATCAGCCTAAAGACGTCCACTGCTGGATATAGGCTACCAAAGAGCGCCATAATTACCTGTTCTGCCACCCGCATCCAGCGGACTCCCGCGACACATGATAAAAACATGATCGATACTCTCAATCGAATTGAAAATTATTATTACTCCAAACTAAAGAAGGCAAAAAAAATGAATGAATAAAAAAAAAATGCATATACGAAAATCCCATTCAGATATCTTAAAAAATTACGAAGCTACAACTGTTTTCATATTGCTTGTTAGAGAGAAAAAACGCGAACAGTGTGTGACGTCACAATATCTGAGGCTACCGCGTCACGCGTCGCGCGCGCGGCGGGGGGGCGTTGGGCCGCGTCGGCGGCGGCGCCGAACACGACGGGGCGCGGCACGTTGCCGTCTCTTAGCGACGTCACAAACTACGAGCGCCATCGTTTCATATGAAGTTGCGTTTTAAACTTTGGACACTTATTTCTTAATTTGACTACATTTTTAATCCTTTTTCGAGAAAATACGACGACATTACTACTTCATAATTAAGTACTTATTTCTAAATAGACTAATATGAAGTGTTGCCTAAACTATTGTTCAGTTGTGTCCATTCCGTGACACAATCGACAATTATTTCTGTATTCCGTTTGTCAGTGTGTGCCGCTGCCGTGTTGTCGCTGACCTGTCTCTCCATGAGCGCGACGTCCACGTCCTCGCTGGCGCCGGGCTCGTCCTCGGTGAACAGCTCGGAGCCGGCCAGCGCCTGCAGCAGCAGCCGCGCCGCCTGCGCCAGGCCCGAGGGCTGGCCCGCGGCGCCGAGCGCCACGCGGCCCGCGGCCGACGCGCACGCGAGGAACTGGCACACGATCTGGTAGTAGCTGAGCGCGTACAGCGCTTGCACTATGCAGGTGAAGTGTTCTGGAAAAATATTTGTTTGTCGTAAAGATTAACTAGTACGAACGAGTGAGTTCGAGATATGAGAGGAAGATCTATTGAACTTCTGGCAGTTTAATTTAATGGATTTCACGGCTACTGTGTGGAATTATCAAAGTATAATACCTAGATATAAGTAACAACTCAAATTTAATTTAATTGTAAATAAAGAAACATTTCAGGCCGGCTCGGGCGCGGCGGTATACTCACGTGCGGCTATGTAGGGCGGGTCCGGCGCGAGCAGCAGGAAGTGTGTGAGCAGCGCGAGCGGGTCGCGCAGCAGCAGCGGCACGGGGCGCATGGCGGGCGCGGGCACGGGCGGCGCCGGGGCGCCCGCAGCGGCCGGCTCGGGCGCGGCGGGCGCCAGCTCCTGCCACGTGGCGGCGGCGCCCAGCCCGCCGGCCGCGCGGAGCATGCGCGCGTGCGCGCCCGCGACTACCATCAGCGGGACTGCAAGTGCATAAAACGGGTTATTGTGGCTCCAAACCGGCAAAACAATGGAACATCTAACATCTAAGTGGCTCATTGATTATATTCTAACTGAACAGTGAGTACGTCAAAGCTATGATCACACTTTTGCACCTCATCCTGTTGTAAACATGGCCAAAATATTATCTTTGACGTCGACTGCAGAGATGGGCATTAATCGATTATTTTTTTAATCAACTAATTATTCGATTCTAATCTGATGGATACCAGAAGGGTAAAATAATGGAGAAGATAAATGATTTCCTTGTCAGTCAGGTGTAAATTTTAAAGTACTTGCGTGTCCCACGTTGGCGGCGCCGCTTTCTTGATGGCCTAAGTTTTTCACCTTGTCTGTCTTGTCACACTATAATGTTGAGTGCTAGGATTGATAATGCTTAAGGCAGACGAGACGGGATCCACTGACTCTTGAGATGTAGTACGTAGAGGAGTAAATAATAGAACGAAACTCGGTGATATAATGAACCTTTATTTAGGTAGAAACAGGACTTTATATATAGTTTGTGTATCGTAGTGTGCGTGATACTTACATAGGTTTAACGATTCTAGATCCTTATCGTTAATGGCTTTTAATGGTAATTGTATACACGAGCGTAAACCAGATGCTAGGGTATTGTATTTCAAGGCTAGAGAATATTACACAAGATTATTAGATATTGTGTCATACACCTCATGTCCACCGTTTTTTTTTAGACAAAAATTTGGATACATATTTTTGGCTTAAAACTAACTTATACATGTATTACATAAGTATTTAAATTTATCTTATTTCTATTCTGTATACAATACTATGGGTGTTACAATATTTCTGTGAACATTTTGAACGTCCTGTATATGGCTTCTACATATTATCTTAATGCTTACATTGCGAATACATTGTTATGGTTATCAAAAATTCGCTGGTGGTCTTAGTTCGTGGAATTGTATGTCACTGGCTTGCTGCAAGTTATTTTTAGATCAGTTTGTTCTGTTCGCTTGTTGGATTAAACTATGTTTGAGTTATATTTAATTATTAAAATATTGAATTAGTAAATGAGTTAAACAATTTTATATGGTTAAGTGCCGTGTTCGTGTGCGTTTCCGAATGTTTTTTATGTGCTAAACTTTGTGTAAATTTATTTAAAATGTAGAGACGCCTTTATTCCCAAAAGGGGTAGGCAGTGCTCATGAAACTATGAGAGATGAACAATAACTTTGTGTGTAGTTTGTTGCTGTTTGCTGTGAAACGGTAAGTTTTTAATTTGGGTTTTATTGTTAATAGCAATAGAGTTTAGTTCTGATTGTGTTTTCCTGATATTCCATGGTATTTAAACTTTAACTTTAAATGGTGATGGTGGTTAATTGAATTACGTTTTATGGTTTCGTTTATAAAGAGTTTGATTACCGCTGTTTTTTCAGTTTTTTTAAACTTAATATTAAATCTCTTAACCTATAGTAACTAGTTATTTTAAAATTAATATTTTTTTTATATATTTTTATTATATGATATTTTTATCAGGTAGAAGTCTACGTGATAAAAATACTATTCTAGTATTTCCTTATTGGTTGTTAAAAAAAATATTAATTGAATAAAACAAAATATATATTACTTTAATGCTGCCAAATAATTGCAAGTTTGTTATGAATTTATGTCATTCTATACGTTTCCTACGTTTTGATATTTTTATTTAATTCAATTTTGACCTTTAATATTTTTCTTTCATATTTATTTTAGAGAGCGTTTTCATGATTAATTTGTCTTGGTTACAATATTTCTTTATTTAATTTTACACGTCAATAATCTTCTTTGATTATATTTATTTCATAAAAAAATATTTTATTTTATTTTTGTCGGTGTTCTTACTCACTTGTAGCCTGGTTAATCTGTTGTACCTAGGTCTATAGCTGTTGGTTTTGGTTCTTAGTTTTTAGTTTGTATTATTTTTTAGTTTTTTTTTTTTAAGATTTTAGTTTTTAGATTTTTTAGGGATACGAATCTACGTGGTCGGCCGACCTTACATATAATATTATTATTTGCTCAAGGTACAATATACTGTTTAGTTTATTTATAAAGCGCGCACACATATATCAATATATGTATATGTGTAACCAGGCAGTTCATTTAACACTTCCTCACTTTAACCCTTTATCCTTTCCATGTGTCTAAAGACCTACACGATTGACAACTCGACCGAGTCATAATCAGGTTCCAAAGATTTCCTGCCTGCTTGTACCTGGCGCATCCCTTATATCACCTATATGCTTTCTGTCGTGCCACGGTGCGCGGTGCACGTATGCGTTTACGCGACTGCGCGAGGAGTCTCTCGGACGCTTGATGCTGGCAAAAAGTATATTTGTGATACAATGTTGTTCTCAATTTATTTGTTTTGCATCTTTGCTTGTTTTTTTTTGCTCTTTTATTTGTGAATTATTATTAATATTATTTTTTGTCAGTTATTTAATTTAATTTGCTGAATTTAAATTTACACGAACAGTTATTAGTTTTTCTTTTTTTAAAGTTATTTAGTGAACTGAAATATAATGATTATAATAGTTTTTTTCTTCATTTTAATTTTATTTTGTTATTTTTATATTTTGGGTATTTTTTCTTTTAAATTATTATCTAGTAAATTGAATATAATGTTAGTAATAGCTTAATCTTCTATTTAAAATAGTATCTAATAATGAATTGAACATAAGGAAAATAGTTGCTTCTGTCTATATAAAATATATTATAATTAATTGAATATAATGAAAGTAATATCTTATTCGTCTATATTAAATATAATCTAGTGTCACTGTTTATAAAAATAAATATATTAATTTTCCCTACTATTTAGATTTATTTTAATGATTTTTTACATATTTCTTTCTTTCCTTACTTGTACCCTGGCTGCATTTTGCTAATAGATTTCTCTTATTTTCTTTATCACTACTACGCACGATCGTTGAAGACATTGTCATATAAGAATTTCATCTACTTTTAGGTGATCAGTCTAATCGTACTGTGAAAAACTTACACGTCTTAGCCTTCTCGGATACATTCTGATTTAAAAGAAATTGATTTTACTATATCATAGCTATCTGCTAAAATAATTTTACTACGGTATGGTTAAAATTCGGTGTTTGTAGGTATTTGCGTCTATACTAATTATTACGAATATTTGTGCGCTATGAAAACTATTTCTATACGGGTCATCGATAATATTTGTTCGTAATAAATAATTTTTAAAAAAATGTAATGGAATAGTAAGTCTCGAAAACAATGCACGAAGATTGATATAAAATTTGTAATTCGGGCTGTTATATCAGCTTTCGCGTGCCATAAGGACACGTCTTATTTGCGCTATTTTGAACTAAATCTAAAAAGCTATAAGATTTAAAATGCATATTGCTAAGAAATTATGATACCGTAATTTTAAACATAGGATTTCCTTATTCATCAAGCGGCGTGTTTTTGTATTTGGTATTACAGTTTTAGTATATATGTAAACAATAAATAGTATTTATTTTGAATACGACCGCTTTGCTCCAAAGCAGCGCGCGACGCGACACTGTCGGTAAAGTAGCGTGCTGTCAATACTGTCACGTTGTCACGAGGTAAAATAAATAAGATGTAAATATCATTGGATTATAATTTAGAATAATTGTTGTTAAAGATTGACGAAATGAGAAATAAACTTTAAATGTCGTTTCTTTGTTTACAGGTAAGATTTTAGTTGTTAGTATGTACTTATAATGTAACTAGGGAATAAATTCCTTACTGATTGAATAAAACTTTGTTTACAGAGCAACGCTGTGGTTTATTTTTGTCAATCTACGTAATTGAAGAACATTCATATTATATATATACACCGTGCCCGCGAATAACCCGAAAGATTTTACCTACGTATTCCCGAGGTCAAAAGAAGTAAAAAATGTCATATGACTCTAGGTCGATTTCGCCTTAGATTCAGGGTTAATGTCAATTTAAAAAAAATTAACACTTGTAACTCAACTGAAAATGCCCGTTTGGTGATGATGTCACCGGTATGGGGCTAAGTATAAAGACATCTTAAGTGACAGATGTCAATGTGATAAGGAACACATTGCTTAACTAGTTATTATGGAAAAAAAACTAAAAAAATCATTTTAACCGACATTTTTTCTAGTAAAAAATGCTTTTTTTGTTTAAAAACGTTCAAAGAGTTACAAAAAAAAAATTAAAAAAAACAGAAAAAAAAATTTTTTTTGGTGAAATTGACCAAAAGTCTTATGACATTTACTTCTTTTGACCTCGGGAATACGTGGGTAAAATCTTTCGGGTTATTCGCGGGCACGGTGTATATATCATAATGTTCTATATATTACTACCGTGGATTAACATATGGCGCGGTAATTTCATCCTTTACACTAGATGAGTCACGCTATTGAGTACGTGACTTTTATATATCCATAAAAAATAATTTATATTTGAACTTGATGGGATTATTGGACAGACATAGTCTGGTTAGAAAAAAAAACATGTGCATAGGCACATGTTTTTTTTTGAGAGCATAGGCTCCCTGTGTTAATCCGCGTATTTTATGCGCTTAGGCTGACGTTCATGTTTATAAACCATATCTGTGTAGTGCTGTTTGTATTAAATCGCACTTTGTTCACATGACTATAAGTTAGAATTTAGTTCTTAGTTACGAACAGAGATGAAACGGCTAGTGTGACGTTGTTTTCTTGGGTATTTGTTATCGCCGTGTTTACTTGATGTCGCGGGGGACCCGCTATTCTTATTTTAGTACTTTGAGTTAATCTGGTTTTGGTTACGTTTTTTTTTTAATAATATTAATTTGGATTACTGTCTGTTTTATGTACCTTTTGCAATTAATTAATTAAATAAGTAATATTTATATTGATAACTGAACTGAAATAATGATTAAAACATTTTATTGTTATAGACTGGATTAACTCATTGTAGTGTTTTGTGATCTTTCTAACTTTGAACTATATTCTTCAACATTCTTATCTTTTAACTTTTATTATTTTTGTGTTTTAATCAATTATACTTTTGCTAAGTTATCAGATGGCCAGTCCAATAATTTAGCTAATGTACTCTTGTCAATAAAGGAATGTCTGTAATATTGCGGTATTTAAATTTACTCGGGTTTATTAAATTTTAGTGACACTAAATTTACACATTATTTATCTATAATATATGAATGAAGTAGTTATTACTTAGCTACTTTTCTAAAATACGTTAAAATATATATATATGTCGGGAGAAGGTCCGGCATTGTTGAAATAAACTAGGAGATACTTTATAGAACTTCACTTTTATTGATTCAGTAAACTTATTTCACAATAATAATTTTATAAAATTAATGAAACTGCGTTGCACCAGCGATTGGCCGACGCCACAGTCAGTAGAAGAATGCCCCACCGAAGCCGGCTACCTGTCTTTTATACCGGAGCGTAAACAAGTCTAGTGGTGGGGCGGAGGGGATGGCGTGATCGTCGGCCCATCGCAGGTGTTTATAAAATAGTACGATGACGTTGCGCCGTCACGGCCATGCTGACGCGCGTACGTCCTCGTACGTGCACTTTCACACATTGGTTTCTGAGAAAGAGAACTTTGCGTTAACGCTCGTTTATCCTGACAAAGTATTTCTTAAGTATTGAAACTTGCTAAGGATTAGGTGCCTGGCATTGGTCCGGCCCACTCGGCCCTTCAATCAACTACGCTAGCCTGGTCCAGTCTGTTAACTCTTCAGGCTAACATTACTGGTCCGATCATCAGTGATCCTTCAGAATCCCTTCAGTTTTCAAACTGGCCCGGATCATGCTAGTCCGGACTAAATTAGCCCCTATAGCTCCGTACACTCACTTTTTTCCCCCTTTTTTTTTTACTTTTCATTGCTATGCACTACAGCATTTGTAATGACATGAATAGGTTGGGATTCAAGAGAGTCCGATGAGGAACTACGTGAACTACGATGTTGTACAATGATAGCACTACCGTCTGACAATATAGTATCACTATTACCGTTAGCAGTATGGTGATTTGGCCGAGTTTCATGAACAAGCCTATCGTTATTATTATTAGTCGCCGTCACGCCATCATTGCCAAGGTTTCCTGCGACTTCTATCAAGCCAGGTACACCACGAGGCACTTCTCGAAGTTTTTCATGGGAATATTTGAACACCCTATTTGTTCCATTAATATGTGTCATCTCATACCTGTCACTATCCAAGACAGCAGTTATTTTAAACGGTCCCTTATATTTGCGGTTCAATTTGGTTTGATGCCTTTCTTCACATTTTACAAAAACGAAATCTCCTACCGAAAAAGGTCGTACTTGAGCTTTGCCTTTATTAAATCGAATGGTATCTGAATATGATTGTTTTTTTATACTATTTGACGCATTTAACCTAACGGATTCGAGGTCAAGTCTGTCTGTTTTGCCAGAGCCCATTGAAATTTTTGAGAGTTCTAATGAACTTCCTTGAATGCCAAACATTAATTCTAAAGGTGTGTATCCTGTCACCCTGCAGCGAGTACTGTTAAGGGCTAGTTGGATATCTCCTAGTTGGTCTTGCCATCTGACTTCCGAATCACACTCTACTATAGTTAGTAGATCTTTTAAAGTTCGCATAACGCGCTCAACTTGCCCGTTGGCCCTGCTAGCACCGGTAGCTATTAAATGGAGTTGAATATTATTATCTTTGCAGAAGTTTTTGAAATTTACATTATCGTAAGATCGCCCTCTATCAGCGATTATTCGCTTAGGAGCACCAAATAGATTAACTGCGTTTTTGACAGAACTAATAGCGTCTGTAGAATTCAAAGTTGAAGTGTGTTCAAGGAGAACGTATTTGGTAAAAGCATCTATAATTACAGAGCAATATTCTTTACGCTCACTTTTCCCGCTTAGTTTACCAGTTAAGTCAAGATGAATCGTATGCCATGGGATAGCTAACTTTGGGATCGGGTGCAAGCGTACCTGTTGAGCTCCAGATGAACCCTTGGACGCTTTGCAAACCACACATGAATCAACGAATGTTTTTACAGATTTTGACATGTTTTGAAACCAATAGAGATCGTATAATTTATCCAGAGTTTTTTCATAGCCAAGATGTTTAATTTCATTATGCACATGATTAATTATAGACCAAACCAATGCGCGTGGCAAAATAGGCAGCCATTTTGTAATTTTACCACGTTCAATTTTTCGATAGAGGACGCCCTGTCTGATATCGTAGGTATGTGCAATATCAGTAGGAAGTTCTTTAGCTCGTAATTTAGCTATAATATCAGTTATTTCAGGGTCGCGTAATTGTTCGACAGACAGCCATCCTGTTTCTAATTCGGAGAAATTAACTATTTTCTCCGGGGGACATGTTTTTTTTTCGATTTTTCCTATTGGGTTGCGTGAAAAAAAGTCTGCATGGGCCATAGATTTACCTTCTTTGTATACTACATTAAAAGTATAAGGTTGCAATACGGCCCACCATCGGTGGACTCTGGGTGTTAAATCCCTTTTAGTTTGAGATGATTTTACAGCGTTGCAGTCAGTGAACACTGTAAACTTGCGACCAAAAAGGTAATGTCTGAAATGCTCAACAGCTCTGACGATAGCTAACGTCTCTAACTCATAGGAGTGGTAGCGACTTTCTGGATCTGTAGTTTTCAGGCTCAAATAAGCAACTGCGTGTGGGACATTGTTGTGTCTCTGAATAAGAACCGCACCATATCCTTCACTACTAGCGTCTGTATGGAGTTCAATAGGCAGCGTTGGATCGAAAATCTTCAAAACCGGTTCATTTACAAGATAATTGACTATCTCTTTATGAATTTTGTCATGTTCGTCAGTCCAGGTTATTTTGCCTTTACCAGCGGCTGTGAGCGGATACAAAGGTTTCATGACTTTTGAAAAGTTTGGAATGAATTGCCGAAAATATGTCGCTAACCCAATAAACTGCCTGACCTGTGTAACCGTTTTCGGCGGAGGGACATTTTTTAGAGCTTCAACTTTACGAGGATTTGGCCTGACTTCTCCTGCTGATACAACAAAGCCCAGATAATCAACTTTCCTTTTCATGAAAGTACATTTTTTAAAATTAAATGAAAAGCCTGCTTTGGACAAGCCCTCTAGCAGCTTATCGAGTCGGGCCAATCCCTCTTCTATGGTTTCTGAAGCAGAAAGTACGTCATCCATATAAACTAAAATTTTACTGTCATTAAGGGGTTTAAGCGCTGTGTTAATGGCTCTCTGAAATACTTGGGGAGCGTTTTTAAGCCCAAACGGCATGCTTAACCATTCGTACTGACCCGACGGAGTCACAAAAGCAGTTTTCTCAATAGCATCTTCATGCACTTTGATCTGATGAAAACCAGATGCCATATCAATTGTGGAAAAATAATGAGCTCCACTTAATTTGTCTATCTGATCACTGATGAGTGGTAGAGGGTAGTTATCAGAGCGAGTATTACTATTTAGTTCTCTATAATCAACAACTAAGCGTTCCGAACCGTCTTTTTTCTTAACTAACAAAATCGGGCTTGCAAAAGGTGACGAGCTTTCTCGTATTATATTAGCATCTAATAACTCCTGCACCTTCTCATTAACAACCTCGGATTCGGCAGGGGATAATCGATACGGACGTCTTTGCACGGTTTTATTAGGGTCTATCAAATCAATTTTAAGTTCGCCAGTCGTGATACGGGACGACGGAAACTTGTGGATGAAATTTGTCGAATATTTAGTCAGTATCGCTATCAGTTTTTCTTTGTCTTGTCCTGTAAGGTCTGTATCAATCGTTGTCACATCAAATAATTGCAATTTGGAACAAGTGTTTGAAATTTTGGACTTAGAAAAGGTTAAACTGTCATCTTTTATTTCAACTGAAATTCCTTCTCCTAGAATATCACGACCTAACAAAACGTCATCGCTTATGCATTCATCTGGCAAGACATGATACGTCACATCAAACTGAGAGCCTTGGACAACAGTCGGGCATTTAATTTGTGTCGAACAAATTACGTTATTGGGGCCTATACCTTTCAAAATAACTTGTTCATGAAACTCTTCACCCTTAACTAGATCACGGCTACTTTGTTTTAAAAGACTGCATTCAGAACCTGTGTCGAATATAAATGGTAATTGAATATTACTTATCTGTAACACACCTCGCGCTGATCGGGAACACAGGTTTACTTGTTTACTACTGGTATTGGCATCTTCCTTCTTCTTCCAACGCATGGGGCAGATGGCAGCTATATGTCCTGGATCGTTGCACACGTAGCAAGCCCCAGTAGATTTTTGTTGATCTACTTTAAAAGGAAGAGACTGGTTTTTTGAGGCAAAACGCTGTTTGTCTCTGCACTCGCTACCGCGGTGACCTATTCTTCCGCAAAAGTGGCATGCTCCACGAAACGGGTTCGAAATGCGTTGCTTCTTCATGTCATGTTCGGAACTAGATGTTTCTTCAAGTTTCCGTTTCAGGGTGAAACCGCGTAGAGTTCGGAAAAATTGGGTCTTGTTACATATGACCACTGAATTTAGTTCCCTGCGGATTTTATCATCACACTGGGATAGCACAGATATAGCAAAACCGGTTACAACCTTTTCTGGAAAATTCGCATCCGGGATCTTCTCTATAAGCTGCCATAGTCGCATACCTGCTTCAGCTGGACTCTCTTGGTCATTAAGTCGGAATTTTATTACTTGATCGAAGTAATCCTGCATCATCATGGGTTTGGAAAATGTTGATATCAGCGTTTCTTGGATGATCTCCCAAGACAATTTATCTGGCTGTATTTTTGTAAGACACGTTGCAGCTCGGCCCTTAAGAGAATGTGTAAGGGCTAAAATTAAGTCGACTCCCTCTAGCTTTTTCTTTTCGATGATCATTCCACTCAAAGAACACCAGTTCACTATATCGGTATCTGTTGTGTCTGGATCGTAAGGCAACAGCATAGTGCGTGTACTAGTTGCCGGAGCAGAAGTCATACTTTCGGCAATTTTTTGCAGAATCACTTCAATACCGGAGGAAAACATAGCGAGCATTTCCGTATTATGTATAGGTTTGTGTAGCGATGGATCCGGCACTTCTGATGTCGGGAGAAGGTCCGGCATTGTTGAAATAAACTAGGAGATACTTTATAGAACTTCACTTTTATTGATTCAGTAAACTTATTTCACAATAATAATTTTATAAAATTAATGAAACTGCGTTGCACCAGCGATTGGCCGACGCCACAGTCAGTAGAAGAATGCCCCACCGAAGCCGGCTACCTGTCTTTTATACCGGAGCGTAAACAAGTCTAGTGGTGGGGCGGAGGGGATGGCGTGATCGTCGGCCCATCGCAGGTGTTTATAAAATAGTACGATGACGTTGCGCCGTCATATATATATATATTAAGATTATTTAAAAGTATACGATACGCTTTCGACGTCTTCGTTATTTCGTCTCGTCTGGCTGGCTGGCTGGCTGGTGGCTGCAGTGTGCTCCTCCGGGGTGGCTGCTGCGTCGGTTGCTGATGCGGGCCGGGAAAACCCTGGACTCCCTCGAACTTGGGCCGGGATAACCCTGGACACCTCTTTTGTCTTGTTGTATGTTGCGTGGCGTGTGTGAAATTGTGTGAAACGCGGCGTGGTTTTTATCTTCTTCGCCGCAATGCAGGTCACCGCGAAGCGACCTGCCCTGGCAGGATCACTATGAAAAATGTCCTGCCAGGCCTGGCAAGGTCGCCATGAGATGTAGTACGTAGAAGAGTAAATAATAGAACGAAACTCGGTGATATAATGAACCTTTATTTAGGTAGAAACAGGGCTTTATATATAGTTTGTGTATCGTAGTGTGCGTGATACTTACATAGGTTTAACGATTCTAGATTCTTATCGTTAATGCCTTTTAATGGTAATTGTGTACACGAGCGTAAACCAGATGCTAGGGTATTGTATTTCAAGGCTAGAGAATATTACACAAGATTATTAGATATTGTGTCATACACCTCAGTAGCTCAGTAAGAGAGAGCGCCGATATACAAACTGTCATACACCTCACTCTAATTGGATTGGAAGGGTTTTTTGACCGAATGTAATTGTTGATTAAGGATATGGAAATTAACTAAAAAGGAAGAGTTAATGTTGCTAGATTACAATAATGTAATTTCTAAACACAATCCATCATCGCAAAATTAATCACAATTAAATTAATCGACAGAGCATTCGAATGAAGATTGATTAATCTAATTGAAAAATCGTCTGTCGTTACGTCGTCAGTGACTAAATGAGAACGGTGTATAATATAAGATACACATGTAATTCAACCTTGAACTTGATGAAAAATCTTTAACGCAACTAGCCAGTCAGAAAAATATGACTGCTTAAGCCACCTCGCTTTTTCATTTAGGATTAAGGCTACACAAAGTTAATGCCACGAGTATAAAATATTTCTTCTACTTGGGTAATTTTGGATCTTTTACACCTCGTAAATTGTTTTGTAGCTAATAAAAAACACGTGGCAATGAATAAATCTGAGTTCACGTACCATTTGTCCGTTAGTTGTTTACGAAGGACTAGATTGCAAAGTAGGCAAAAATCGATTAATACATGTAAGTGGGTATGGGTACCTATATTACGGTTGCCATTGACAGTCGATAAAGCGTATTGGCCATTTGACACCATGTGTCAGAAAGTGACAAATGCTTTGGCATGTTATTTATCAAGCGATAAGTAAGACCATAATATGCCTCCAGGTATAGCCGGACTGAGGTAGTGTCACTGTAAACCGCATTATATATGGCAATAATGTAAATACGTCATGTATCGTCGGGACACTGTATATTGGCACTTCTATGCTAAATAAAATAAATACTTTGTATAGTTATTAAGTTTTTACTGTATTTAAACGTAATTTTTTATGGTTTGCAAGTATGTTTAAATTAGTTATACTGATCTATCCTACTGCCTGAAACACAGGGTATCCTAGTTCAGGCCCTCGTAAAAATGTATCCTTTCATATAATATTTTAGTAATAAGCCAATATTCTGTAAAATATATTTTTAATAATAAATGAAATGAAAAAATGAATTAATTATTCGTTTTTTTTTCGCTGGTGATTAATCGACGATTAATTTAATCGTGACTAAATTAATCGGAGCTCGTAACGACTAAGATCAATTAGAATCAATCGCCATTTTTAATCGTTGCACGCAATTAAATAGGTTAATCGTTAGTCGATTACATTTTGCCCATCTCTGGTCGACTATACCTGTCTCGATGAGCGAAACCGAACATATCAATCATATTCTCCGTGATGATCGATGCACTTTTGCATACGTGTAAACCAATTTTTAAAGCACTTTTGCCACTGATTGAGGTATCTCCAAAACGTGTTGTTTGAACTCGTCGACCGCATCTTCACGGGTCGAAAATCGTTAACCACGTAATTTATTCTTTACATTTGGAAATAAATAAAAATCATTGGGTGCCAAATCAGGGCTGTACGGTGGGTGAACCGTTAATTATATATTTTGATCTTCCAAAAATCGAGTTGTTTCGCGTGATGTATGACAGCTGGCGTTGTCATGGTGAAGAATGATTCTGGGTCGCTGGTTGTCTTTACGTATTTCTTCAAACACTTCTGGCAAACAAATGGTCGTGTACCACTCCGAATTAACCGTTTTACGATTTTCTAGTGGCACTGTAGCCACATGGCCATTCATACCAAAAAAGCAGGCGACCATTTGCTTCAAGGTGCTTTTTGCACGAGTAACTTTCGTAGGGTTCGGCTCATTTTGAAACACCCACACTGTTGATTGCTGTTTAGTTTCGGGATCATACGCATATATCCAAGATTCGTCACCTGTGTAGATATTATAAACAGTTTTTGAGTCACCACGGTTATATTTTTTCAACATTTTTTTGCACCATTCGACGCGAGCCTCTTTTTGATCCTTAGTTAAATTGTGCGGTATCCAACGCGAACAAATTTTTTTTACAGCTAAATGTTCATGTAATTGTAATATCTTATTAATGCTCGTCATAGATATCCCCAGAATTGCCTCTATCTCGCGATACGTAACATGACGGTCATGCATTATAAGTTTCCGCACTGCTTCAATATTTTGTGGTACAACGGCCGATTTCGGGCGACCTTCCTTAACTTCGTCCGTAAGCATACTACGTCCACGATTGAACTCACTAAACCAGTGATACACAGTAGTTTTCGACGGAGCTTCATCACCAAAAGTCAAAGTTAATTTATCTATTCTCTCTCTCTCTCTCTCTCTATACATTGTTGTTGCGTTAAGCCACGCCGAAAATCGCAATAAATCATAGCACGAATATTTTCACGAGTAAGTTCCATTCTTGCAACGAGATAACATTTTAAACCCGCCAAAAACAAAAGACTAGCGTACTCAAGAAAAAAAAATATAGCGGCCAGTATTAAAAGAAAGTTCAAATTTTACCATGGAGGTCAAAAATTGTGTTTAAGAAAGTTGGAATCCTGGATTCCGGATACATAAGTAGCAGCCCCCGTATGCATATTGTGTTTCTTTTGTACAACATAATACTGTATTTTATTTTTCAAATGAACGAATCACTTGACCGGCAGCTCGAAACTTTGCATATGTAACGCACGTTTTAAGCTACGTTTTTACTTACAGTTCTAAACGGAGCCAGCGAAAAAACGTTAATTATTACGGCAAATAAAAATATAGGCTAGACCATTGTTCAGTCAAGTGCAAAAATATGTATCCATAACATCCTCTCATAAATAAGTACCCAAACCTTAATCCGCTGACATAAGAGCGATGGGACATATTTATGAGTAAGTTGAATGCACCCATATTTTTACACTTGACTGTTCACTTGTAATCGGTTGGGCTCGACGAACGATTGCTCGCTCATAGGACTATCTAAAAAAGGGTGACATATTAATGGACCCGACAGAGAAAATTCACGAAAAAAGCTATGACAATGCTTCGAATATTCCTACGTGTCAAGGTAGATATTTGTCGTATATTTATATCCAGTGAAAATTGACAAACTTCAGAATTTATAGATACAAAAATGTATCGTGTTTAACTACCTTAAATACCTTTGAGGGAGAGTTTCCATTGAAAAGGGTAGTTAGTTATTTATAGAACCTAATCACTAGAAACACACAGTTACACGAAATCACACAGAAAGTTGGATACTGAGAAAAGTTTATACTTTACACGTTAAGGTAACGAGCGAGTTACGTATGTGAGTAGCGCTTCAAATACCGCGGCTTACTGAAATTCGCCTCGCACCTTGCCGTCTATTTTTCGATATGCTGAATACATATGTAGCGTGTCGCTACAAACACTTACTTTTTTAATTATATCGATTCAAAATTGTATACTTCTTACTTGCCCACACATAAATAATGTAGGAAAAGAACCGTTCCGTCAGTCACAACTGACTGATACAATTAAATCGAACGTAACATGTGGTACTCTACAACTCACCTATGCAGTCGTTGCGCGGCTTGTACCGCGGCCTGGGTTCCGCCGTAGACGAAGAAGCTGGCTCCGGTTCCAGCGTTACCAGGGAGCCGCCTAGCTGCACCAGCTCGCACTCCAGATTCGTGCGCACTGACAATGAGATATTAAATAAATATTGGGAGACAATCGCATACAAATCGAACTAGACCCTTAGGAAGCTCAGTAAGGCTTGTATTATAAGGTGGAGGAGCATATAAATTTAATAGATATAAATACTTAAATTATTATTATATAGTGCCTGATGTGTCCCACTGCTGGGAAAAGGCTTCCCCGTTCTTCTTCCACTGCTCGCGGTTTTGAGTTTGATCGGGCCAGTCCTTTAAAAAGGAGTCCAACTCATCCCGCCATCGCCGACGAGGTCTGCCGCGTCTCCTTTTTGAGTTCCGACGTTTGCACGTCGTGGTGCTATTTGCCCATAACTCACCGCCCTCACCGGGCATGCGGCAGACGTGACAAGGCCAGTCTTACTTTAACTTGGCCGCTTTCCCAGCTACGTCTACAATTTGAGTATGTGAGCGCAGCGTGGTGTTCCGGATACGATCCATTAGTCTCACACCCAATATGCTGCGCTCCATTGCGCGTCGGCAAAACCCGATTTTGAACTTCTGAGCTTGCGTCAAAGACCAGGTCTGTGCATGGTACTTAAGTACATAGAAAAAAACCAAGACTCAGACAAATATAAGCCCTAACAGGCAAAAATAATAAAATATCAATGAGCAAAAAAAAAACAGTAATTTTAAGACCATTTTCGACTATACCCATCCGTTAAGGAATATCTCCACTTTACAAACGTTTACAGCCCAATAACGGTGAATATCCACTAGAAATGCCAAGCAGTGTTTTCGGATATTGAACGGATAGACGAGCTGTCAAATATTAAAACGCATCTTATATCGCTTGGATATTTACCATAACGGTGTTCCTCATAGTAAGGTTACAATCATCATCATCACATCAGCCGAAAGACGTCCACTGCTGGACATAGGCCTCCCCCAAAGAGTGCCAACGTGACCGGTCCTGCGCTACCCGTTGGGGCGGAAAGGTTCTCGAGTGGCAACCACGTACCGGAAGGCGCGGCGTGGGTAGGTAGGCCCCCCACAAGGTGCACTGATGACCTGGTAAAGCTCGCGGGAGTCCGCTGGATGCGCGCGGGTAGCGCAAGCTTACTATAGTTAGCAGGAATTCTGCAGCCTTTTCGCTCCAAAGCACGGTACAAGAAAAGAAGCCAACTAGCGTGTTCTTGGCAGCGAACATGTTAAAATAATACACACTATAACTCTAAAAGCTCTTGCACATGAAATAGAAGCCAGTATTTCTTCCGGTGTTCATTGTAAACACATCGATGAGACAACCACTCACCCAGCGAGGTGACGAAGGTGAAGATGGCAGCGGGCGAGGATCCGTAGCGCTGTCTTAGTTTGGTGCTGGCGGTCGCTGTCATGTCCTCCATCGCTTTGTTCATGGCCTCTGTCAACGCACTCGGCGACTGCACGAACAATAACACAGCATATTAATGTGATTCAAAATTCATAGGTCCATGTGAGGTCAAATTAAAATTAAAAGTAATTTAGTTTGTTGCGATTGTTAAGTTGGCAACGGTGTTGCCTTACTTTCGCCACAAGTAGCGGATTTTGACAGGTGTACTTTTTTACCTGTCTGTGCTTGGTGGTAGAAAAATGTAAATTGTAAAATAAACTTCGAATTAAACAGTGCGAAATTAAATTCGTGTATTAATTAATTACCGGCTAACTAATCCCAAAATATAGGGATATAACAGTTTCTGTCCAAATTTTCATTTTTATTACTTTATTTATTATTTATTTATTAAGAGAACCAACAGCTAACAATTCAAAATAATAATATAAGCTATTTATATAACTTAAGTAACAGAAAGCCAATTAAAGGTTAAATTTTTGGTACAATCTTTTATTGCCAATGGTACTTTTCTATATACCGTCATCAACTACTCATTAAGACGAGTTTAACGAGCCCTAACACTACGGGGTTACGTCGGTTAAGTACTGGATTCCCATGGCCACCTTCTGTCTCCAGATGAGCTCGATGGTACCATAATATTGAATTGTCATCTGAACTATATTTATACCCAAATGGAAATTTCAGCTGAATCGGTTGAGGTTACATGGTTTAAATTTAGTTTCAAGATTTTCTCACACTAACAAACAAACGGACAGGTCATACATTACATACATACATTCACGCCTTTATTCCCAAAAGGGGCAGGCAGAGCACATTAAACTTATGTTTCAGCGCCACTTTTAGCATAGATGTAGTGATAAGAGATCGACAAAATGTGAAATTACAGTGGTAGGTTGCTAGCTCAATGCCCACAACACACTTCAACGCTGCTCCCTTAGTCGACTTTTACGACATCCACGGGAAGAAAAAGTGTGCTAAAATTCTAACCCGACACCACACGGCGGACGAACAGGTCAAGTTAAATAAAAACTTGTAAAAATAAAAATGTATCGCTTCGAGCACACTTCCGGCATACGCGGCCTAACGCTCTAGCCAACAAATCTTTTATCCAGTTCCCTCTTACAATGCCATAGAAGTCAATGTCAAGTGTCTAACCCGCACCGATCCGGCGCGGACTCACCGCGACTCCCTCTTCCATTCCTTGGCGAGATTGGGAAGTGTATGGACTGATGAATGATGATGATAACGTTGTGGCTTTAGAAATACTATCATACCGATATTTGCCACGAAAATGTAGTTTGCAAAATTGCTGTTATACGCCGTTCTGCTTTTGGCCATATTACTTTCATACTTTCGGGTCTGGCTTTTATAGGTCCAACCCAATAAAGCGATCGAAATGCGTAATGAGAGAGTGGCCCGGGGTAAATCCAACCGCAAAGCGGCTGTTTTAACACTGAAATACTTTTTTCAACACAATTTCTCGTAACGTACCTCTTATTGTGTCGCTTTTAGGCTCATAATCCTGGATATTAAACACGCGTGTTTAATAGCCGTGTCCACACCGGCCGAACGGTTCGCCCGAACGGCTCGCCCGAGCCATCAAAAACGCTTGCCCGAACGGTTCGGGCGAGCCGTCAGAAGGCTCGGGCGAGCCGTCAAAAGGGTCGGCCGCAAGCGCTCGGTCGGTGTGGACGGGCGTTCGGGCAAACGCGCGCGGCTCGCCCGAGCCAGATCGGCTCGGGCGAATTTACCTACCGATAGTTGAGCTCACGATCACGATGAAGCCGCACGTGCGCGTGCGCACAGCTGTCGCTGCGACAACGTTAATTTTGTTTTTGCTTGTTCGAATTCGAAATCTGAAGAAATGTATTTAAAGAAAAGCCGCAAAATGTGGATGCGCAAAATTTTTGAGAACCGAAAAGAGGCCGGGATAAAATTATTTGATCAATTGTGTTATGATCAGAGCGAAGACGCCTACCTATTGAAATTCCTACTAGGTAGGTACTACTCAATCTACCAATCCTTTCAGCTGACAAACAAACCCATGCGTGTCGAAATCAGTTACGCAATTCCCAAATCCGCCTCAACTCGTCTCACTACCAAGTTACCAACCGCCAGTAGGTATAACTTGATCCCTAATTTCCCAATATCAATATGTAATGTAGGTTCAGGGGTCAAGCTAGTTTTGACCTTTTCCAACGCAGCGACTTCAAATGAACTTTAATAAGTTACCTTGATAAAAAAAGACCGGGTTGCACTCCGGGAGTGCCGGCAGAAGTGAAAACTTGATTAATTTTAATTTTGCAAAAAAAAATCCCTTCCTCTCCCCTCTCTCCCCCTGCGTGCCAATATATCTAATAACAACCTTATTAGTAGTACGCTATACTTAGTTCAACCTAACTCAGCAAAATTGATGAAGGAGACGAAGAAATAAAATACCAATTTGTTTTTGCCATTGCCAAATATTTTTCAAAGCTTTATCTCTTTAGGAATAACGTCCAAATTCGAACTATTCGAATTTGCTCAATAGCAAAACGGTAAAGGACGCGTGGACAAAATTACTTTATTGCATATTCTATGCAATTGCAAAAAGTGTTTAACGGCTTTATACTCTTACGAATAGCGTTCAGTTTTGAATGAAGTCGAATCGGCTAACAGCAAAATATAAAAGTGTGATGTGAAAACAAAATGGAATTTGCATTTACGAAAAATGTCTTACGACCTTATACTGTTAACAATAAAGTACAAATTAGAATAATAATACGTAGGGCAAAAATCGCCCTCGCCTTCTGTCGTTCGGCCGAACAAAACCACCGTCCACATAGGCTGAGCCGCTCGCGGCTCGGGCAAACCGTTCGGGCAAGCATTCGGGGGCTCGCCCGAACAGCTCGGGCGAGCCACCGTTTGCCCGAATCACGTCCACACCGGGCGAGCATGTTTGGGCGAACGGTGTTCAGGCGAGCCGCTCGTTCGGTGTAGACACGGCTAATAACATTACGATACTTGTGTGTTATGGTTATATCCCGATTAAGTCACGTTGGCACCTTGCAGCATTAGATGTATGCATGCACACGGAGCATTCTTAAACGAACCGGGTTGTATAGAATGTACAGCTTTTTTTTAAATTCTCGGCAAATGGAATCTTACCGGACTAAACAAATTAAATCCTTTTTGTTAATTAATTGACTATTTCTTTTTGGATATGATATAGAAACGGTTAATTTAGTAAAACTATTCACTTTTGATAACATTTTACATGAATTAATAAAGATAACATTTTAAAACGAAATTATTTATTTTATTTTGTATTGGCTGTTTAGAGATTTCATCTAATGCGCGCGCACTGCGCAAACTTCCCAAAAAAAATTGATGCGCGCCATTTTAGGTTATTTCACAGATATTTGTAAACATTGTTAATGCGTGTTGGGTTATTAACAAAAATGTTGATTCGTGGTGACTAGAAAAGTGATAAAAAGAATGGACGCCACTATAAATTCTTGACGATGTATACACCATGTGAGTAAAAACCTGTTGACATCAATAAGTAAAGAAAATAACTTGACAGGCCTATCAAATTTTCATCTTATGAAAAGGATTTTATCCTCGCAAATTGTGTTGAAAAACGTCGTATGAAACGCGTGAGCTTTGATAATTACAATCCTCGGCTCTCTTATCACGCTCACCTGCGGCTCGCGTGATAATTCCGCCTCTGATGTAATTATCAACATACCTCACTTGTATCACAATGTACTATTTCTCAAACATGCTCGGAAATGTATTCGTTAATATCACGAAATGAAGACATGGAGTTTCTCGTAGGCTCCCTACGTTTCTTCTTGGCCTTACGCCAAGAAGTAATGTATGAAGACCCTAAGTAAAACCATTATTGTCCGCTACTCTAACTTTTTAAATTTGCTTACTAATATTAAACTGACAAAGGAAAAATTACATACTGTCAAATACCACGAGACTGTAAGCATACTTGCGACATAAAAAAAATAAAAATAATCTATGGTACTATACTTATGTGCGGTTACACATGGTGCTCGAACGGCTTGTTCAAATGGTATGTTTAAAAAATAAAAAAGGCGGCAAATTACCTATTATTTAATTGATTACCTTGTATTTATTTTAATTTAATTATTTCCTCACATCGTTTGAGAAAATCACTATACAATCCTCGGCCGGAACAGGGATTGCTGGACTCGTTGTATCCGGCCTCGTCTAGGACTCGGCCGTCTACTCCAAACTCGTCCAGCAATCTCTTACTTCACGGCCTCTGCAGTAATGTACTATTTTGCGCTGCAGTGAGATTAGTTAAGGTGGTTACAACCGAATCGAGCGTGTGAGTTGGAATGGAGCCACTGGGATTTTTATAGCTGCCTGTAAGTTTTATAATTAGACTGGCATACTCACAGGTTGTGGGTAAGTGCGCAGCAGCATCTCCCGCACGGCCTCGTGCGGGAGCAGGGCCGGCGCGGGCGGGACGGCGCTCCGCGGCGGCAGCGGCAGCACGCTGCAGCACAAACACGTCTACGTGAGGATTGCATACGATATGGAACATGACATAACTCTTAAAATAGATCTTTAACTCATCATCATATCAGCCGAAAGACGTCCACTACAGGACATAGGCCTCCTCCGAAGAGTGCCACAACGACCGGTCCTGCGCCACCCGCATCCAGCGGACTCCCGCGAGCTTTACCAGGTCATCAGTCCACCTTGTGGGAGGCCTACCCACGCTGCGCCTTCCGGTACGTGGTAGCCACTCGAGAACCTTTCCGCCCCAACGGCCATCGGTTGTACGTGCAATGTGCCCCGCCCACTGCCACTTAAGTTTAGCGATTCGGAGGGCTATATCGGTTACCTTGGGTCTGCTGCGAAACCGAATCGCCTTAACTCATGCCTCTATTTTTTTTAAACCTACACAATTATTCTTAAACCTAGCTTTCGTGAGGGCCCGCTTTCCTACTCGCTTTTCTCAACTCGGCAAGATCTTGGTCCTCTTTTGTGAGCCCATTTTGGTTCATTTCGGCCTTTACGACGGCCAGCCGTCGCTTCTTTGGTCTTCCACGGGGTCGAAGGCCAACTAGGTCAAGGCATTCGTTCCCTATGTAGTCAGATGGCATACGAGAGACGTGACTGCACTATCAAAGGCACATCCCAGGAGTTTCTCTGCTACGTCCCGAACTCCGAAGCTGTCTCGTGTTATGATACCCCTGCTACACACTCGTCGAGTGCCGCGAGTAATACCGAGGAAAGGAGACAGAGACACGGTGTGCCGCTCATCTTGCCCCTCGTCATGCCCACCGCTCCCTGTTTTGTCGGTTTTGGACGCGAGTCAAACGAGCGGCAATAAAGGCAAGCACCGTAGTGCGGAGCGTCGCGATGAATCGCGTGAGTAGAGCAGCGTGTGGCCGAGGTTAAGGGTGAGTGACCTGTTGGCGAGCTGCCGGCACACGGGGCACAGGAACTCGCCGCCGGCCACGTGCAGGTTGTGCGGGCGCGCGGGCGCGGCCAGCGAGCGCAGGTAGGCGTGCAGGCAGCGCACGTGCAGGTGGTGCCCGCACGACGCCACGTGCACGCCGCCCTCCTGGCCCACCGACACCGAGAGCAGCCATGCTGCAACATATACAATTCATCTATACACATACACATACACATACACATACACATACAAATGCTGGACTATTGAAGTTGTGAAAGAGCTCGATGAAATATTCAATCTGTTTATTTTGTTCTACAAATTGGCCACAAGAATACCACAAGGATAGTTGCAGTCTCTTCCGTGTGGCGTAAGGTCGACGTCGAAAATATGTTCACAGCTTCATTACTGTCTCAAGGCGAAACGCACTAACAGCGGTGGCGGAGCGGCGCGGCGCGGAGGTGGTTGTAATTGTCAAACTAATACGAAAGGGTCCACACAGAATACCGGCCGAGAAAAAAGCGTTCTGCACGTCTAACACAACTTGCTGCTCAGTCGCTTCGCGCGCGACTGGACATCTCATGTTTCACTCGCACCGTGCAAATTAGAAAGGGAAGGGTAAACCATTCTCGACTCGCGTCGCGGCGCGGCTCATTTCATATTAGCTGGAACATTATAACCGGAACCGCCACTATCAGTGCATCAATGACTGACCGTGAGTCGACCGTACAAAGCGACTGCATGTGGCCACGTTCTGATATCGCATGTCGCTCTTTATTTGCGCAATTGCGGGATATAAGACATTTTAGTCTTAACCAGCTAAGTAATAAATGTAGATAGAATAGAAGAGAATAACAAGGAAAGAGAGAAATGGGCTGAGCAAGATTAAAACCGATATGAAAAGGAAAATAATAATCACATGGATAAGAGCAGCTGAGTAGAAGCTACGGTATCCTAGTGGTTCAGGCATACGGCTGTCAAGCGGCGGTCGTGGGTTCGAGTCCCGGCTTGTACCCATGAGTTTTTCGGATTTCATGTACGAAATCTTTACCGTTAGCTTTTCGGTGAAGGAACACATCGTGAGGCGGTCTAATCCCAATGAGGTCTAGTTCTCCCTCTGGGTTGGAAGGTCAGATGGAAGTCGCTTTCGTAAAACTAGTGCCAATGCCGAATCTTGAGATTAGATGTCAAATCGTACCCCGGGCTCCTTTGGGGTACAACCGGGAATAACGCTAAGAGGATGTTGGATAAGAGCAGCCGAGCCACTAATGGCCGCACCAGATGCGGGACGAGTTCTTTCAAATGGCTGCGTTTAGTGTAGCAGAGAGGCGTTGGCGAATCTGAAACGAGCCTAACCTTCCTGGTCGAAGTGCTGCTGCAGTTCGTCGTGGAGCCGGTAGTGGTGCGCCGCGGCGGTGGTGTCCCGTTGTTCGGCCAGTCTCGCGCGCTCGCGCTCGCACAGCGCCAGGCGCGCGCCGCCGCTGTGGATTCAACCATTATTACACATCTGTTACATCCATACAGAGACTAAGTAGCAAATAAGTACAAATAGTACTTCGTGGCAGAGGTGTTAGATTTTAATTTACGGAAGTTTATTCTTAATATCGTAACAACTCTTGTATGTATGTACCGAAAGATTTAACTCTCATGGAACAAAGTTGAATGTGTTTTGTTTTTTGGAAATAAAGCTTTTTGTATTTCATATCCTCTTGAGACTACAAAAATAAACGGAATTGAATTTGAACCAAACCGTTAACAGATTTGCTCGCTTAGTATTTTGCTCTTAGTAAATATTTATGCAATTCGCAACTCTTCTTATTTATAACGCGCGCAGATAAAAAATAGATCTGAAAATGGCACAGTTAAAGTGTGAGTATAGACAGCGATAGGGTGTGAGCGAGATAGCATGCGAGCGGACGGCCATTTTCAGATCCATTCTTTATCTGCGCGCGTTATACAAAATAAGACCAAAGGGTTTTTTCACGAGTGAGAAGCGTTGACGGCAAACCTGTTGGACACACTGTTGAGATCTAATCGGCTAGAGCGCGCTAAAGAGTAACGAGTATAAGGGCGTCTTTAAACGAGTTGCTGGAAGAGGTCAAGACCTGCTGCATATCGTCCTTATGCCGTCAATGGAACTCCTCAATCAGTGTAGCCACACTAGTACTTGTCCTGGCGCCGCCTGTGGCCCAGCGCCGAGGTAGACTGAGGAAATGCTGACGCTGGAACTCCTCCATCAGCAGCTACACCAGTACCTGTCCTGGCGCCGCCTGTGGCCCAGCGCCGAGGTGGACTGAGTAACTGCTGACGCTGGAACTCCTCCATCATCAGCTACACAAGTACCTGTCCTGGCGCCGCCTGTGGCCGAGCACCGAGGTGGACTGCAGCAGCACGACGCGCCCGATGGGGTGCTGCGGGGTGCTGACGCTGCTGGTGTTGCAGATGACGCAGTCGAAGTCGGCCTCCGCGTCCAGGTCCATCGGCTCGGGCTCCATGCGCTGCATCGCGCTGAGGAACTGCTGCTGGCGACGCTGGAACTCCTTCATCATTTGCTGTTGGCGCTCGCGCGCGCGCCGGGAGCGTTCCTCCTTCTCGCGGCGTTCGCTGAAGAAAAGAGCGTATCAATTAGTCCCGATTAACTTAGTCTTTATGGAAAATTACTTTGTGCACTAGAGTTTAAAAGTGGCATTTTGTGCAGCTTACATCCAGCACAAAGATAAACTTTGTAAGCATGAGAAGTGAAAAGATTACTTTAAACGAATCTAACCTAAATCTGATGCTTAGGTTGTGTTGCACTAAACCGTCTGTAGTTACGACTAGACGGTTTAGTGGAGCTGCAGCGGTGTTCATTAAAATCGAAATGTATGGAAAGTGAGACCAGTTTCTATAAGATTAAACCTTATCGCTGGAAGATGTAACATATTTTTTCAAATAAAAAAACAGTTCAATTTTTTTTTTTTTTATGTTACCGTGCGCGCTGCTCGGCCTGCCGCTCGCGCTGGTGCGGCCACAGCGAGTGGCGCACGTGCGCGACGGCGCCCGCGCAGCCCGCGTCCAGGCGCGCCAGCTTGCGGACCACCTGCCCGATGAAGTGCGGCCCGTCGCCTGCGAGATCAAACACATAATCGCATAAATTAAAGGGCAAATAATTCAGGCAGGGGCAGGTAATTCAAAGCCCGACTAGGAATAGTACATTGTTGTAAAGGCTAGAAAGTAGGCAATAGATGGACTGACGAGTGGGTTAACGCGTTGACGGCTCCGGCCGTCAAGGGCCACAAAGGCATAGGAAATTGTTTTCATACTAGTATGAAAACAATTACAGGAAGCTGTGGTATGCGTTTACTTGTCATATCGATTATGATTCTAGACCAAACAAGCTATTACAAACCTAAATGTTTTCTTTTTAGAGAGGTAATAATATGAAATAATAATAATAAAAAAAACCTTTTGAATGGCAGCATGGCGCTGTTGCACGTGCAGGTAAAGATAAAAAGGAATTTGCCGATTGATAAGAAGTGACCCCGCTGTTTTGTGTGAATGCAAATAAGCGTGGTATATTTTGATTCGTATTTATATCTATCTAGAAAGCGCTTGTTTGTTAGAGATGTGCGAAACTCGTCGTGTCGATTATTATTACTAACTACAAAATGAACTATAACTATTCATTTCTTTTTGCTATGCGTTTGGGGATGCATGGTAATAAAATACACAAAACCACAACCAACATTTATTTTAACTATTATAGATAGGATACACTGTGAGTTAATTTTGTTTTGTTTGGCGGGCACATCCCTATGCGTCGTTGATGGCCGCTCGTGGCGCTGAGAGCCGCGCAATTTACTTCAGCCAATCATAGCCAGACAAAATATTAATAAAATGAAACTTCTGATATATATTTATAAATATTGGCATGTTGAAATTGATGTACCTACTATGAACTATTAAAATAAATGCCTGAAGTTACTTGTAAAGCATTTTATTACATAATATTAATTCATAATAATATAATGTATGGTCGGCTGTAGCCGACGTGGCGGCTACAGTGGCACGACTTTCCGTCGACGGGCATAGCCGACTGTGGCTGTCAAAAGGTTAATGACGTTTTCAAAGTTATTGTTGCTAGTTGAAGAAATTAGTTCCAATAGTTTTCCGCGATATGGCGAAGATTTTTATTTTCCTGGTCGGGCTTTATCTAATGAAACAATAAGCTCAATAAGGAAAATGTTGTGAGACTAGATAACGATATACGTACAGTCAGCAGCAGAAGTTGCTAAGCAGTTTTAGTGCTCAAAATGATCTACACACGAACTCTAATGTCAAGGGAATAAGGATCTGTGTAGGTCATTTTGGGCGTGTTATTTTGCTTAGCTACTACTGATGCTGACTGTACTTTAAATACATATATAATACTCATCTCCATCACACAAATATCTGCCCTGACTGTGATGTGTATACAATTTCCCTTACCGGGATTAGAACCCGGCACCGCACTGAGTTGGCTTCGCAGTTTAGTCATAGCAAGTAAGTAGTAATTTTGCGATACCAACTAAACTAAGTAAGTGGTTAAAAAAAAGCAACATCATTATCATTAACCTCTAACCAAAGCCTGCCAAAGATATATTAAAAGAAACCCTCTTATTTATTGGGTATACCATTGCTTTTCTTTTGTTTGGATCAATTTTAAAACAAAACAGTGTTGGATCTACTTTTTTTTGTACAACGACATGGCAAACAAGCGTACGGCCCGCCTGATGGTAAGCGGACACCGCAGCCTGTAGACGCATGCAACTCCAAAGGAGTAACATGGGCGTTGCCGACTATTGATATGTTTGAGGATTCGCCGTGTTGACAGCTGAAAATGTCTATTTTGATTAATAATTGAAGGTGTTTACCAATAGGTTCGTCAACTTCCGGTGCGGGCTCGTCGAGCGAGAAGGAGTCGAGTCGGCCCGACAGCTGCGAGTGCAGCTTGAGTAGCAGCGATATGATGGACTCGTTCACCGGGACCGAGTCGTCCGCGCCCGTGTGCAGCTGCACCTGCGCACACACAGTTCCTTAGCGATCTTAGGAGATACTGATTGACGTACAAGTATGACGTCACAGTTTGGTATCCTACTAATATTATAAATGCGAAAGTTTAGATGTTTGGATGTTTGTTACTCAATCACGCTTAAATGGCTGAATCGATTTGAATGAAATTTTGCACGACGATAGTTTATAGCCTGGATTAAAATATAGAATAGTTTTTATCCCGAGTCCACGCCGACGAAGTCGCGGGCGGAAGCTAGTTAGTACTAATCGTATGGAGAATCAAGTAAATTGCTGTTTCGGTCGCCAAATACTGCGTTAACACCCTTGTTGTCATACAATTTTGTTACTATAAAAGTGTAAGGATTCTATTGGTAGCTTTAAATTTACTCTTGGACAAAAAAATGCGTTACATTTCTAAACTTTCAAGATCCTTATCTTTCTGAGTTTGATTATATTTTGTAATTTATACTTTACTAGCGACCCGCCCCGGCTTCGCACGGGTACTATATTATACATATAAACCTTCCTATTGAATTACTCTATATACACTCGTGGACAAAGAATACGGGTTGGTAAAATACCGTCATATTTCTTAAAATAGTGCAAGATTGTAGTTTTGTTTAAACCTGTCATGATCTTTATTTAATTTTACATCTAAACTGCTAAAATAACAGTAAAAAATATAACGTTACCAGGTTTAAATCGGACTCGTACAAACCCATGAAAAAAACGTTAACGGAGCGAGATATCGCAAAAATCGTGATTTTTGGATATTGATATTTTTATGATAGGATCCAGGAAATTGCTAATACAGTTGGGTATTGTAAAGAATAGTATATTATGTAAATAAAACAAGTGTTAAATATTTAAAAAAACCGCATCAGAATCTGTTGCGTAGTTTTCAAGATCTAAGCATACATAGGAACAGACATCGGGAAGCGACTTTGTTTTATACTTTGTAGTGATTACAATAATTTGATGGTTTACTATCCATGTAGCAACACTAGGTTATCAATGAACCATGAGCCAACTAGCCTAAGGTAAACATGTATGAGGATAGTTCTGTCGTCCGTGTGTCGGCAGCGGGTACTCGGGTACTCGGGTACTCGGGTACTCGGGTACTAGGTACCTGCGTGTTGGTGGAGGGCTGCGGGTCGGCGGCGGCCAGCGCGTGCGCCGGCGCCGGCGGCGAGCGCGAGCGCAGGCTCACGCTCCACTCGGGGGTCGACACGTCTGGAACGACCACATTAACGAATTAAATAATAAATCAATAATTATATTACCGGACTTTTACTAACGTATCTAAAGCGCCATTTAAACATGCAATCGTTTATATTTCTGAATGTCCCGTTGTTCTCTCCAGGTCGCATTTCTCAACCGATTCTCTTGGAATTTTGTGAGCAGGTTCGTTAGTTATAGATTTAATTGTTAATACACTTTTTCGGTGATAATAGTACATTGTGATACAAGTGAGGTTCGTCTGCGGCTCGCGTGATAATTCCGCCTCTGATGTAATTATCAAAGCTCACGCGTTTCATACGACGTTTTTCAACACATTTTGCGAGGAAAAAATCCTTTTCATAAGATGAAAATTTGATAGGCCTGCCATGTTATTTTCCTTACTTATTGATGTCAACAGGTTTTTACTCACATGTTGAATACATCGTCAAGAATTTCTAGTGGCGTCCATTCTTTTTATCACTTTTCTAGTCACCGCGAACACCATTTTTGTTAATAACCAAACACGCATTAACAATGTTTACAAATATCTGTGAAATAACCTATAATGGCGCGCATCAATTTTTTTGTGAAGTTTGCGCAGTGCGCGCGCATTAGATGAAATCTCTTAACAGCCAATACAAAATAAAATAAATAATTTCGTTTTAAAATGTTATTTTTATTAATTCATGTAAAATGTTATCAAAAGTGAATAGTTTTACTAAATTAACCGTTTCTATATCATATCCAAAAAGAAATAGTCAATTAACTAACAAAAAGGATTTAATTTGTTTACTAGTAAGAATCCATTTGCCGAGAATTAAAAAAAAGCTGTACATTCTGTACAACCCGGTTAGTTTGAGAATGCACCGTGTGCATGCATACATCTTGCTGCAAGGTGCCAACGTGACTTAATCGGGATATATCCATAACACACAAGTATCGTAATGTTATTAAACACGCGTGTTTAATATCCAGGATTATGAGCCTAAAAGCGACACAAAAAGAGGTACGTTACGAGCAATTGTGTTGAAAAAATATTTATTTTGAAAAATATAAACAGGCCTGCGAGATCAACAAACAAAGCCAACTAGTCTTTACTTTCTGATATGACACAAATAACTTTCTTCTTTATTTGTTCGAAATTGTTTCTTCTCGACCTTCCCTCGCGTTTCTTAAGAGTCCGCAGTAAGCTCGATTCTCCATACAAACGTAGTTACGCTCTCATTTTAAAACTACGTGTTGGATTGTAACGAAACTTTGCATATACAATGACATGAGATATATCTATCTCTGTAATTAGTTTATGTAGCTTCAGATACCATAGTAAAAAAAATACAGCGAATTTAAGTTTTTCATACAAAACTTGTTTTTGCTGTATTTCGTTTGTTTTATAAACTGGAACCATATAAACGAATTACAGACATAGATATACCTCATGTCAATGTATATGCAAAGTTTCGTCACAATCCAACACGTAGTTTTAAAATGAGAGCGTAACTACGTTTGTATGGGAAGGTGAAATTCGGCCGAGCTTACTGCGGACTCTTAAATTTTCCTATCCACGATAGTCTTAGTAAAGGTCGCGTCTTAGCAAATGTCCTAGAGTAATATAGATTACTGTGCGTAACGTACACTATTATACTTAAGTTTGGCTATAGATTTCTTTGTATTAGTTTATTTTTATAAGTGATAACCTGTAATTGGCTATTGTCAATACGTGAACTAATTGACAGCGCCATCTCTAGGATTTCTCCCGTACTAAGCGTAATCCTGGATGGCTTTGTCACATAATCATGTTCCCCGGTCGATTGAGGTCCAATTAGTGCCTAGTGGCCCCGATAGGGGGCGTTGTAATTAATAGTAAGACTTCAATCTAGAATATAATAGATCTGTTAGCAAGTAAGTACGTTCACTTTCCCAATATACATCATATGAAGCACACGGTCGTCTCTCTTCACACCGCAAGCTACCTCGATCTCCTGCCACGTGTTAACAGCTATATGTTTTAACTATTGGGTCTATGAATATGTTGCGCTGTTGGTTTTCCATGTATTAATTCTACGCTGGCTCGATGACCCAAAGAGGATATGAGCTCTGACAGAAGTTAACGCCTCTCTTCCATATTCTGCGCCACCTCACGCCAGTTGGATGCCGCAAGGGTGGTCAGATCTTTGAGGGCGTCGTCACTCCAGCCGTGCCTGGGCCGGCCCACTGTGCGTTTTCCACTGGGCCGACCCACATACGCTCTCTTCACTGTACGATCGTCCCCCATATCCTCTCCAGATGACCGAGCCAGCGAAGTCGCGTAGCCTTGACTTGTCATGTGTGAATAAATAAATATAAACAGTGGTAAGTACCGTATTCGATGGGGATAGAGGCCGGCGGCGACCGCTCGTGCTCATGCAGCGCCAGTGACATGTCATCCATATCAGAGTCCGCGACCATCGGTATCGCCAGCGCCTGGCTTGTTTCTGCGATGTCTGGTGTGCTGAGACTGCCACTCTGCGGATATACGTTACAGTTAATATACATCAATAAATCGGCCACGGATTTTTTACGATGGCAGAGGGGATGCGCCATGTGGAAGAGCGAGACAGGAACGAGGCATCTCGCTCCCACGCATAGCATATCGCTGTCGTTGTCACAGCTGTTCAAAATCATGGCCGGACCCTAACACTTTCAAATTTGCTCTATTGACCTGAGACCGCATATAAATAAAACTACAATGACCAATTTAAGCCGAGCTGTCTATCTAATGTAAACAAGTGAAATTAAAAGATATTTCAAAAAACCAAACTGCTTTTTTCAAATTTTATAGCCTATGCCACTCCGTCCAAGAGGAATCCAACGACACATCATATGTCGAAATCCGACAAACGGTTTAGGCTGCAGGGCGTGCCAAAGAATAAGGTCACATACATACATACATACGCTCGAAAAACATAACCCTCCTCTCCTTCGGCAGTCGGGTAAAAAGCAATTAAACTAGGAAACTATCTCTCCTCAATCGTGCACTCTTGACAGAGTGGTCGTGGTTGTTCCGATGGTGTATGAAGTTAAGGGTACGTGTATATAAATAAAATATATATATATATATATATTAGGGAACAATGTTACACAAATCGGATTAGCTCCATAGTAAGCTCAATAAATCTTGTGTCATGGGAACTAGACGACGATATATATAATACATATTAAATTCATAGAACACATCCAAGACTCGGAAACAAATATTCATGCCCATCACACAAATATTTGACCTTACGGGGATTCGAACCCAGGACCTTCAGCTCAGTGGGCAGCGTCACTACCTACTAGGCTAACCGGCCGTCGAAGTATATCGGTAGATGGTTAAGGCTGTGCATTGAAAATTATCGCGTGCTTTGAAACGCCGTTCTGACTAGATTAGGAAACAATAAAAAATCCAAAGTTGGGTCTGTATTTTCATTTTTTTACTCAGCCTACTCAAACGATACATTATTTTACGACACAATAAAGTTAATACCATAGTATTTTATCTCATCTAAAATCTCACTTTATGAAATTTAAATAAAACGTCTCTAAGTTAGGTATCTATCGAAATTTGTCTAAAAAGACATTCCCGAAGAGTGTTATATCTCTTTTCCTCGTGCGCGGAAGGCATCAGCGTGTCTCTGTCTAGGGGGCGTGTTCGACTCAAATCAAGGCATCGCCCTAATCTTCGTAAGTCATTTCGGCTTCAATTGCTTTCCTGGCAACGTCTCTCCATTTTCGCCGGTTTGCTGCGTTGCGAGAGCTTTCTGCTATAGTAGTTTACGCGGATGATTTAATTAGGTCTGTCCATCGGGTGGGTGATCGGCCTCTAGATAGTTTGACCTATACATGGCCCTGCATCAGCAGTCTGAACCAATCAAGGAATATATCCTTTTAATTTCGACTTTCATTCCACTAAACTATTTTGTCCAGGGACTCGGGAGGCTAAGAACAGTACTTGATAAGCAGGGCTCGAACAATTCATGCGGATGACGTAAAAATGACGTAACTTTGTACACAGGATGACGTTTGTATTAATCTTCCGTGTGACATATCGCACGAAGTAAAACAATAATCGTGAGTAAATCCATGAGATTTATACAGAATGACGGGACGATGTCGTGCATGAAATAAATGTTACGAAATTTGCTATCGTAATTACGATTATTTATAATAAAAGTATATATATAATTTTTTTTAAAAGACAATTTTATGTTATTATTTATCCTATTCATTTACTCGGCTCATTCCAAGTGACGATGTCGTTTAATTAAAGATGATAAATGATAAGTAGTAATTGTTTATGAAAATACTATTTGAAATCATCCTACGAGCGGTTTGACGTCATCCGCATCAATTGTTCGAGGTATGTTGATAAGCAAAGTTAAATGCAGTTTACCTCTAAAGCTCTGATCTGCGGCGCGTCACCGCCACCGTCCGACTGGTCGTCCGCGTCCGCAGGCTCCGAGGAGTTCGGTACCATCTGCAACAAGTGTAGTAATTAGTAATAAGTTTATGTAAAATGAAAAACATTTTTGGTACAGTCAAGTGCAAAAATATGTATCGATAACATACTCTCATAAACAAGTACCAAAACCTTAATCCGCTGACATAAGAGTTATGGGACATATTTATGAGTAAGTTGTATGCACCCATATTTTTGCACTTGACTGTATAAACTTCTATTGCCGACTGTACTCTTCTGAATACCGTCATCAACTACTCATTGCGCCGATTCTAACGAGCCCAAACTCAACGGGGTTACGTCGGTTAAGTACTGAATTCCCATGGTCACCTTCCGTCTCCATCATCAGATCAACTGATTTGTCATCCAAACTATACTCATACCCAAAATTTCAGCTCAATCGGTTGAGGTTAACTGGTTTCAAAGTTCAGTTGCAAGATTTATACAAACAAACGAACAGGTAAAGTTGAAAAAGCTTGTGAAAGACATTCGTAGGCACAATGTCAAATAATCTTTTCACACCTTTCATTCGGAAAAGTAAGTTTTGCTCCACGACGAGAGGGATCAAAATGCTACTTTTCTGTCCAAGCTACTTTTTTAATTTATTCATTGGCCTGTAGCGTTTACGCAACGTGCCAATTGAACACAGATCTTAATAAAATAATCGATTGTAATTTCATCGTAATCGATTAAAAACGAACATATTTCAAGTTTTAACTTTAACGATGTTATATGAAAATTTATGAAGATTTCGTAATATTTAAAATTATTAATAAAAATTAAGAAAATTTGTTAAAACTGGTTAAATAATTTTAACGGAATCTTTTTGAAATTTCTTCATAGTCGGTGTGAAAAATAGTATGTGTCACTCGGGAGCAAAATTATCTTCGTCTCGGGCGTTAACACTTGAATCCCTCACTACGCTCAGAATCCTACTACGTTAGAATCCCTCGCTACGCTCAGGATTCTATTGTAGGATCCCTCGTTACGTTCAGGATTCAATACACCGCCTTCGCCGTAAATATACTATTTTGCTCCCTTGCGACACAAATAACTATTTCATACATTTCATTCGGAAAAGTAAGTTTTGCTCCACGACGAGAGGGATCAAAATGCTACTTTTCTGTTCAAGCTACTTTTTTAATTTATTCATTGGCATGTAGCAATGTGCCAATTGAACACAGATCTTAATAAAATATTGACTGTAATTTTATCGTAATTGGTTAAAAACGATCATATTTCAAGTATTTACTTTAACAACGTTATTTGAAAATTTATGAATTTTTCGTAATATTTAAAAATTTGAAATAAAAATTAAGAAAATTTGTTAAGAAATTTTAACAGCATCTTTTTTTAAATTCTTCATAGGGCTTCATCGGTGTGAAAAATAGTATGTGTCACTAGGTAGCAAAATTATCTCCGGCTCGGGCGTTAACACTGTATCCCTCACTATGCTCAGGATCCTACTTTAGAATCCCTCGCTACGCTCAGGATTCAATACACCGCCCTCGCCGTAAATATACTATTATGCTCCCTTGTGACACAAATAACTATTGGAGCGCTCACGGGCGGTTGAACCAAGGACAGGAAAACCCCTTTTTAGGCTAAGCCTATCGATTTGGTAACCCTATTAATTTGGTTGCCTTGTAATGGGGTTGCCCGATCATAGGGTTACCCTATAGTTATGGTAAGCATATCGAAAGTGGTAACCATAAGTTAACCTATTGTTATTGACATTAACCTATTGTTAGTGGTAACCATATGTTAACCTATTGTTATAGACATTAACCTATTGTTAGTGGTAACCATATGTTAACCTAGAATTAAATCTATAAATTGTATTATGCTTATTGATGTTATGACTTGAAAATGTAATTAATTTTACCAATAAAAATCTGAATCTATTACCATACTAGCTTCTGTCCGCGACTTCGTCTGCGCGGACCAGGGATAAGAACTATGCTATATTTTAATCTGGGCTATAAACTATCTTCGTGCAAAATTTCATCCAAATCGGTCGAGCCGTTTAAGCGTGATTGAGTAACAAACATATAAACGTCCAAATTTTCGCATTTAAAATATTAATAGGATTGATTGGTCAGTGCCAAGCCAAGTTAACTCGATCAATAGGGTTACCCTATCAGTAGGGTTGCATAACACGGGGTTACGCACGCACGCACGCACGCACGCACGCACGCACGCACACACACACGCACACACGCACGCATGCACACACAATGAGACGATTAAAGACTACGTCTCCTTGCGTGGCGCTACGGAACTTACCTCAAGTGGCGGAGGCACGGCCAGCGCCGTGCTCATGGCAGACAACAGCGCGGATTTCATCGGCGAGATCCGCGCCGTCTCCGCTTCGGTGGGCTCCCATTCCGTGTCACCTGGCGGAACATTCGTGTCGCTAGTTATTTGTCGGTTGGGTGTACAGACAAGTTCATAATAGTATATCATTACAGAAGGGAGTAAGGGGTTGCCGGCCAAGTACAAACGCCAACACAGTTAACTGACCATCCTGTATTTATATGGAATTTATTACAATGCACATAGTGCACTGATGGTTACTGTATTGTCGATAGTGTACGTTTGAGAAAATATATGTACGTCCCCAGGGGTTCAAAAATCCGGCAACCTTATGGCGATGACAATAAAGTCACATTTCTGCGGAGAATAGTTACTAAGTAGGAGTGCATTGGTTTATCATATGTTACTTACTACCTTTTTTAACAGAAAATAGTATCATATTTACGTTCGGTTATAAATTTAAGAAACAGGGTTGACTTGAGAGGGACGTTGGACTACTTCTATGGTAGGTTTCTTTTGTCTTTTTGTTTGAAAGTTTATTTGGACTGCGCCTACACAATGTCATTGTTAGCGGACACACGTCGCAACATGTAACCAACTAAGCCGAGCGGTAAGGCACGTAACTTTCAATCTGGAACAACTGGGTTTTTCAAAAAGTTATGTACGAATTATGGTAAAATTGTCTTTTTATTGGCTATTTACGTTATATAAACTACCCATTGTGAAAAAAAACAGCTTTCTAAGTTAACGGTTTGGGCTGCTGGGCCTTGCTTTAAGTCAGTTAGTGAGTCAAAACTTTTACGTTTATACTCGTATTTATAGAAGAAGATTAACAGTGGCTTTTCGATGAAGAAAAAATCGCGAGGAAACCGGTCTAATCCCAATAAGGTTTAGTTCGCCCTCTGGGTTGGAAGGTCAGATGACAGTCGCTTTCGTAAAACTAGTGCACACGCCAAATCTTGGGTTTAGGTGCCAAAGCGGACCCCGGGTTCCTTTGACACGCCGCAACATGTCGCAAAAATTTGACCGATGCAGACAGCACATGTTTTTTCTCTCTTCTTCGCTTGTTACGATTGGTAAATATAAGTGTTGTACTCACTGTCTGAATGCGCGTGGAAGTGGTGCGGGTAGACGGGCCCCGGCTGCGCGGGCGGCGGGCGCGGCGGCGGCACGCGCGCCACCACCGTGCGCGCGTTGTCGGGCAGCGAGCCCGCCAGCGCGGCCAGCAGCGGCCGGCCCGACACCACGGCGCCGCGCGACCCGCGCTCGCCGCCCGCCACCATCACGTCGCGCTGCAACATTATTCCACCGTTATTGTCGACCTCCCCACTCTTCTGTTAATCAATACGTTACTTGGATTGTTTCTACATATAAACATCCGTTGGACCTTGTTCGTTAATAAATGTCCACAACTAAAGCGTGCAGTTAACTAGCTGATCACCTTGTGTGTGCGACTGTACGTGGTCGGGCGGCGCGTGCGGCGGGCTGACGTCGGGCGCGCGCCGGTGCACGCCGCGGTGCAGCACGGCCAGCAGCGCGCCGTGCAGCACGCCTGGGAGGACGACCGTACTAGTGATACTAACGTCATGGTCCTTAGCCCGCTCGGCGGCGAGCTGCGCGCCGACGTCGAGCAGATACACGGCCAGCGCCAGCACGTGGTCGGGCGGCGCGTGCGGCGGGCTGACGTCGGGCGCGCGCCGGTGCACGCCGCGGTGCAGCACGGCCAGCAGCGCGCCGTGCAGCACGCCTGGGAGGACGACCGTACTAGTGATACTAACGTCATGGTCCTTAGCCCGCTCGGCGGCGAGCTGCGCGCCGACGTCGAGCAGATACACGGCCAGCGCCAGCACGTGGTCGGGCGGCGCGTGCGGCGCGCTGGCGTCGGGCGCGCGCCGGTGCACGCCGCGGTGCAGCACGGCCAGCAGCGCGCCGTGCAGCACGCCTGGGAGGACGACCGTACTAGTGATACTAACGTCATGGTCCTTAGCCCGCTCGGCGGCGAGCTGCGCGCCGACGTCGAGCAGATACACGGCCAGCGCCAGCACGTGGTCGGGCGGCGCGTGCGGCGCGCTGGCGTCGGGCGCGCGCCGGTGCACGCCGCGGTGCAGCACGGCCAGCAGCGCGCCGTGCAGCACGCCTGGGAGGACGACCGTACTAGTGATACTAACGTCATGGTCCTTAGCCCGCTCGGCGGCGAGCTGCGCGCCGACGTCGAGCAGATACACGGCCAGCGCCAGCACGTGGTCGGGCGGCGCGTGCGGCGCGCTGGCGTCGGGCGCGCGCCGGTGCACGCCGCGGTGCAGCACGGCCAGCAGCGCGCCGTGCAGCACGCCTGGGAGGACGACCGTACTAGTGATACTAACGTCATGGTCCTTAGCCCGCTCGGCGGCGAGCTGCGCGCCGACGTCGAGCAGATACACGGCCAGCGCCAGCACGTGGTCGGGCGGCGCGTGCGGCGCGCTGGCGTCGGGCGCGCGCCGGTGCACGCCGCGGTGCAGCACGGCCAGCAGCGCGCCGTGCAGCACGCCTGGGAGGACGACCGTACTAGTGATACTAACGTCATGGTCCTTAGCCCGCTCGGCGGCGAGCTGCGCGCCGACGTCGAGCAGATACACGGCCAGCGCCAGCACGTGGTCGGGCGGCGCGTGCGGCGCGCTGGCGTCGGGCGCGCGCCGGTGCACGCCGCGGTGCAGCACGGCCAGCAGCGCGCCGTGCAGCACGCCTGGGAGGACGACCGTACTAGTGATACTAACGTCATGGTCCTTAGCCCGCTCGGCGGCGAGCTGCGCGCCGACGTCGAGCAGATACACGGCCAGCGCCAGCACGTGGTCGGGCGGCGCGTGCGGCGCGCTGGCGTCGGGCGCGCGCCGGTGCACGCCGCGGTGCAGCACGGCCAGCAGCGCGCCGTGCAGCACGCCTGGGAGGACGACCGTACTAGTGATACTAACGTCATGGTCCTTAGCCCGCTCGGCGGCGAGCTGCGCGCCGACGTCGAGCAGATACACGGCCAGCGCCAGCACGTGGTCGGGCGGCGCGTGCGGCGCGCTGGCGTCGGGCGCGCGCCGGTGCACGCCGCGGTGCAGCACGGCCAGCAGCGCGCCGTGCAGCACGCCTGGGAGGACGACCGTACTAGTGATACTAACGTCATGGTCCTTAGCCCGCTCGGCGGCGAGCTGCGCGCCGACGTCGAGCAGATACACGGCCAGCGCCAGCACGTGGTCGGGCGGCGCGTGCGGCGCGCTGGCGTCGGGCGCGCGCCGGTGCACGCCGCGGTGCAGCACGGCCAGCAGCGCGCCGTGCAGCACGCCTGGGAGGACGACCGTACTAGTGATACTAACGTCATGGTCCTTAGCCCGCTCGGCGGCGAGCTGCGCGCCGACGTCGAGCAGATACACGGCCAGCGCCAGCACGTGGTCGGGCGGCGCGTGCGGCGCGCTGGCGTCGGGCGCGCGCCGGTGCACGCCGCGGTGCAGCACGGCCAGCAGCGCGCCGTGCAGCACGCCTGGGAGGACGACCGTACTAGTGATACTAACGTCATGGTCCTTAGCCCGCTCGGCGGCGAGCTGCGCGCCGACGTCGAGCAGATACACGGCCAGCGCCAGCACGTGGTCGGGCGGCGCGTGCGGCGCGCTGGCGTCGGGCGCGCGCCGGTGCACGCCGCGGTGCAGCACGGCCAGCAGCGCGCCGTGCAGCACGCCTGGGAGGACGACCGTACTAGTGATACTAACGTCATGGTCCTTAGCCCGCTCGGCGGCGAGCTGCGCGCCGACGTCGAGCAGATACACGGCCAGCGCCAGCACGTGGTCGGGCGGCGCGTGCGGCGCGCTGGCGTCGGGCGCGCGCCGGTGCACGCCGCGGTGCAGCACGGCCAGCAGCGCGCCGTGCAGCACGCCTGGGAGGACGACCGTACTAGTGATACTAACGTCATGGTCCTTAGCCCGCTCGGCGGCGAGCTGCGCGCCGACGTCGAGCAGATACACGGCCAGCGCCAGCACGTGGTCGGGCGGCGCGTGCGGCGCGCTGGCGTCGGGCGCGCGCCGGTGCACGCCGCGGTGCAGCACGGCCAGCAGCGCGCCGTGCAGCACGCCTGGGAGGACGACCGTACTAGTGATACTAACGTCATGGTCCTTAGCCCGCTCGGCGGCGAGCTGCGCGCCGACGTCGAGCAGATACACGGCCAGCGCCAGCACGTGGTCGGGCGGCGCGTGCGGCGCGCTGGCGTCGGGCGCGCGCCGGTGCACGCCGCGGTGCAGCACGGCCAGCAGCGCGCCGTGCAGCACGCCTGGGAGGACGACCGTACTAGTGATACTAACGTCATGGTCCTTAGCCCGCTCGGCGGCGAGCTGCGCGCCGACGTCGAGCAGATACACGGCCAGCGCCAGCACGTGGTCGGGCGGCGCGTGCGGCGCGCTGGCGTCGGGCGCGCGCCGGTGCACGCCGCGGTGCAGCACGGCCAGCAGCGCGCCGTGCAGCACGCCTGGGAGGACGACCGTACTAGTGATACTAACGTCATGGTCCTTAGCCCGCTCGGCGGCGAGCTGCGCGCCGACGTCGAGCAGATACACGGCCAGCGCCAGCACGTGGTCGGGCGGCGCGTGCGGCGCGCTGGCGTCGGGCGCGCGCCGGTGCACGCCGCGGTGCAGCACGGCCAGCAGCGCGCCGTGCAGCACGCCTGGGAGGACGACCGTACTAGTGATACTAACGTCATGGTCCTTAGCCCGCTCGGCGGCGAGCTGCGCGCCGACGTCGAGCAGATACACGGCCAGCGCCAGCACGTGGTCGGGCGGCGCGTGCGGCGCGCTGGCGTCGGGCGCGCGCCGGTGCACGCCGCGGTGCAGCACGGCCAGCAGCGCGCCGTGCAGCACGCCTGGGAGGACGACCGTACTAGTGATACTAACGTCATGGTCCTTAGCCCGCTCGGCGGCGAGCTGCGCGCCGACGTCGAGCAGATACACGGCCAGCGCCAGCACGTGGTCGGGCGGCGCGTGCGGCGCGCTGGCGTCGGGCGCGCGCCGGTGCACGCCGCGGTGCAGCACGGCCAGCAGCGCGCCGTGCAGCACGCCTGGGAGGACGACCGTACTAGTGATACTAACGTCATGGTCCTTAGCCCGCTCGGCGGCGAGCTGCGCGCCGACGTCGAGCAGATACACGGCCAGCGCCAGCACGTGGTCGGGCGGCGCGTGCGGCGCGCTGGCGTCGGGCGCGCGCCGGTGCACGCCGCGGTGCAGCACGGCCAGCAGCGCGCCGTGCAGCACGCCTGGGAGGACGACCGTACTAGTGATACTAACGTCATGGTCCTTAGCCCGCTCGGCGGCGAGCTGCGCGCCGACGTCGAGCAGATACACGGCCAGCGCCAGCACGTGGTCGGGCGGCGCGTGCGGCGCGCTGGCGTCGGGCGCGCGCCGGTGCACGCCGCGGTGCAGCACGGCCAGCAGCGCGCCGTGCAGCACGCCTGGGAGGACGACCGTACTAGTGATACTAACGTCATGGTCCTTAGCCCGCTCGGCGGCGAGCTGCGCGCCGACGTCGAGCAGATACACGGCCAGCGCCAGCACGTGGTCGGGCGGCGCGTGCGGCGCGCTGGCGTCGGGCGCGCGCCGGTGCACGCCGCGGTGCAGCACGGCCAGCAGCGCGCCGTGCAGCACGCCTGGGAGGACGACCGTACTAGTGATACTAACGTCATGGTCCTTAGCCCGCTCGGCGGCGAGCTGCGCGCCGACGTCGAGCAGATACACGGCCAGCGCCAGCACGTGGTCGGGCGGCGCGTGCGGCGCGCTGGCGTCGGGCGCGCGCCGGTGCACGCCGCGGTGCAGCACGGCCAGCAGCGCGCCGTGCAGCACGCCTGGGAGGACGACCGTACTAGTGATACTAACGTCATGGTCCTTAGCCCGCTCGGCGGCGAGCTGCGCGCCGACGTCGAGCAGATACACGGCCAGCGCCAGCACGTGGTCGGGCGGCGCGTGCGGCGCGCTGGCGTCGGGCGCGCGCCGGTGCACGCCGCGGTGCAGCACGGCCAGCAGCGCGCCGTGCAGCACGCCTGGGAGGACGACCGTACTAGTGATACTAACGTCATGGTCCTTAGCCCGCTCGGCGGCGAGCTGCGCGCCGACGTCGAGCAGATACACGGCCAGCGCCAGCACGTGGTCGGGCGGCGCGTGCGGCGCGCTGGCGTCGGGCGCGCGCCGGTGCACGCCGCGGTGCAGCACGGCCAGCAGCGCGCCGTGCAGCACGCCTGGGAAATAAGTACATAGCTTTAGACAGTCAAAAATAAAGTACACAAGGTTTCAAGAGATACAGCTGATAAATGTCCCTCGTCATTTGAACATCGCATTAACAGTTCACCTGAAGCACAGAGAGCCCTGGGATCGCCGGCCTCAGGAGGAGGTGCTGCCGCGGGTCGTAGTGGCGGCCATAGGGCGGTGCCTTCGCCCGCTTTACTCGTGCCCGGGGCGGCTGATGCCTTCTGTTTCTCGCGCACACTGGAACAAACACATCCATTTTTAACCCCCGACGCAAAGAGAGAAGTGTTATAAGTTTAACGTGTCTGTCTGTGTATCTGTCTGTGGTATCGTAGCTCCCAAACGGATGAACCGATTTTCGTTTAGTTTTTTTGGGTAATTTTATCCCGAGTGTTCTTAGCCATGTTTCATGAAAATCTGTTCAGCCGTTTTTAATCACTCGTAAAGATTCAGAGAGCTGCAAAAATGCGAGAACGTCCGACCTCTAATGCGTTCCGCTCGAGACTGCCGCGGTGCGGCGGGAACGGAGCGGGAGTGAATTGTGCCATAGTTTCATTGATTTTGATTGAAAAAATACATGTCTTAATAAATTAACAATATTATGACCGACATCGCTCACACCATCATATACGTTTATTTTGGTGTAATTTTCTATTCATCAAGTTACGTAAGATTGGAACACTTAATGTCAGTTTTAAGATGAAGAATAGAGGTATGTTTGGCATTTTTTTTCTATCGATTATCCAATTATGAACGAACATCCGACGGAACTATATAAAGGTCTTAAATATAATATTACAGTTTTTTTAAATTTTTAATGTGTAGTATTTCAAAATAAAACCATTTACAAAATCACATATCCTAGAAGAACCCCGCAGCTACTCGCCTTAACGATGATAGGAAATACCTCCACGAGACAAGTTTTTATGTGCTGTTATTGGAGCAGCTTTCAATAACGCAATACGGCATTTTCCTAAAATAAACAAATATTCACTCATGTCATACGCTGCGTGCGGTCGCTAGGTGACTGACAATAATCTGTGCAAGAAGTATGCTTATTATTGCTCATGTTCGGCGACACGGGAACGCCCACTCACCACTTCCAATGGATTCTTTATTCCGTGGTTTTACTATAGACTAGGAGCTGACTATTAGAGGCAAGTAACATGTGCCTGAGCTAGGATACCGTGTTTCAGGCAAAAAAGAACTAACAATTGGAAATCAAGTTATTCATAATATAATATGCATAATATAATACAATATCATTCTTAGTTATGTAACAAATTGACTTGTAAATGCGAAAGAATAAGGCAATTCATCGAATCACAGAGAGCTTGTCGCGACTGAATACTACCTCTAATGTAACTCACTATGCCGTAAACCGCTCCATGGACGCGTGGAAGTCCCGCCTGTGAACCGCGCGCCGCAGCACGTGCAGCGGGTCGTAGTACTTCTGCCACACCAGCGGTGTCGGCACGAACAGACCCTGTTCTAGGTTCTCCGAGCCGCGAGGTGGCGGCCGGTACGTCGATAGCTGAAACAAATGACCGTTTTATTCATGCGTCCTCCTAGTTTTCCTCCGTTTTCCTGGTACCTCACAGGAGCCCGGGGTCCGCTTTGGCCCTTAAGGGGATGCCTTGATTCGAGTCGAACATGCCCCCTAGATAAAGACACGCTTATGCCTTCCGCGCACGAAGAAGAGAGATGGAACCATCTTTGGGAATGGATTTTTCGGACAGATTTCGATAAATACCTAACTTAGAGAAGTTTTATTTAAATTTGATAAAGTGAGATTTTAGATGAGATAAAATACTATAGTATTAACTTCCAACTTCCGGGTGGCGCAGGACCGGTCATTGTGGCACTCTTTGGGGGAGGCCTATGTCCAGGAGTGGACGTCTTTCGGCTGATATGATGATGATGATGAGTATTAACTTGATTGTGTCGTAAAATAATGTATCGTTTGAGTAGGCTGAATAAAAAAAGGAAAATACAGACCCAACTTAGGATTTTTTTTCTATCGAGGAAATTTTAAGCAATCATGTATCGGTAAAATCAGAAAAACAATCATATAGTCAAGAATCATATATCTGAAAATCAGACCTTATTGTTTCTTAATCTAGTCAGAACGGCGTTTCAAAGCACGCGTTAACCCCAAGATTGGGCCTGCTTTCTCCAACCCAGAGGAAAAACTAGACATTGTAATTAGACCGGTTTTCTCACAATGTTTTCCTTCACCGAAATGCTGCTGATACCGAATGATATTTCGTAGATAAGTCTTTTTGAAATACCCAGTGGTACAAGGCGGGGTGTATCAACACCTCGGAGGCGTGCGAGAGCCGAGTTTCATCGAAACGGGAAAAGGAACAGCTCTGGCGGTACATACCTCCTTGAGTACAGTCTCGAAGTTCCTGGTGTGCGCGTTGCCAGATCGCTCCGGCATGAGTTCCAGCAGCTGCGAGTGCGTCTTGTCACCGGCGGCCAAGAGTGTGCTCACTTCTAGTCGTGATTGCGTCAGCTCGTCGTTACCTGAACACCAAAACTCTGGTTATTGGCAAACTGTAGCCAGTAAGTCTGTTTGGACTGAAACAATTTCATGCTCAAATGGCAGACATAGTTGTTTAAGCTCCGTGAGTTCCGAGAACTGGGATTCCCGCTGTGCCTCGGCCACGAACGCTTTTAAACAGTTTCGAATTCGGGTGTAGACTCGAAAATTATTATTACTCCAAAAGAAAGAAGGCAAAAAAATATGCCTACTGAAGAAAATCCCATTCAGATATCTCAAAGAATTACGAAGCTACAACCGTTTTAATAGTGCTTGTCAGAGAGAGAAAACGCAAACAGTGTGTGACGTCACAATATGCGAGACTGTGTGCAGGCCGCGTCGACGGCGGCGCCGAACACGAGGGGGCATGGCACGTTGCCGTCTATTAGTGGCGTCACAATCTACAAACGCTATCGTTTCATATGAAGTTGCGTTTTGCGACAAAGGGACAGAACATACCCCTTCTTAAACCTTTGGACACTTATAACTTCGTGATTATTTAACATCTTGCGTTGATTTTTTCTTCATTTGACTACATTTTTAATCCTTTTTCGAGAAAATATGACAGTATTGATTATTTCATTTAGGTCTACACCCCTATTTACATGTAATAACAATCGACCACTAAGGCGAGTTGCATCAACCACAAAGGCAGGTAAATGTTAAATATGCCGCCAGCAGCCGTCATCGCATAGAGAACTGACAATCTTCTCAAACATTCTGTTTTAAAACTTTTGGCCGCCATACCTCACTCACGTACAAAAGTGACACACGCCAACTTCGCCAGCCTCGTACAGGCCAACTTTTTTCTCTTAGAATATCATAATCTAAATTCATTATGTATGAAACTGTGAACCTTACTTGAAAGCACGAAGGTGGTTTCGACAGCGTTCGCCTTAACAGCACTACAAAATGTGACACTCTTAGGTGTTTTTGGCATCCAAGGGGTTAACGGACTTACGATTAACAACGGTTTGAAACAACCGACTCTAATTGAATTTATTTTGTTCTAAAATTGAACGAAATTATAGAAATATAACTTTCAATGTGTCATGAAAGGTCTAAGTTTTTTTTTTATACAACGACGATGGCAAACATGCGTACGGCCCTGATGGTAAGCGGACACCGCAGCCTATAGACGCATGCAACTCCAAAGGAGCAACATGGGCGTTGCCGACCCTTGATATGTTTGAGGATTCGCCGTGTTGACAGCTGAAGTAACAAATTCCCTCGCTCTCAACACAACGCATCCTCGGGAACTCTGGCGACCTTGCTTATCTCCAGGAACACAACACTACTACAGAGCAAGTAGTAGTGTTATTTTTTATGGCTGTGGTCTTCCGCAAGGCGTAGTAGGTACTTCCCCAGTTGGGCTGCTCCAAATTCGAGCGGGATGACATTTCGCTGTGCCCTACCTCACCAAACAAAAAAATTGAAATCGAGTGTACATTTTTGCACATTGGGCATCACGAACTTGTTTCTTAGCCTGACATTAAACATGAGGTATGAGAAAGAAGCCCATCATGTTACCGAGGTTGGTCCGCGATGAGACGAGGATGGCGAGGAAGGTGAGCAGCCCCTCCACCATGGCGTCCTGCTCCGCAGCCTGCACCGGAGGCATAGGCAGCATACTCAGCCACTCGCGGACGCCGAACCTGCAACGCATTAACTAACGTTCAGCTGTTTCATAATACGCGGGTCTTAGGCGCGGCGTGGGTAGGCCCCCCGCAAGGTGGACTGATGACCTGGTAAAGGTTGCTGGAGTCCGCTGGATGCGGGTGGCACAGGACCGGTCACTTTGGCACTCTTTGGGGGAGGCCTATGTCCAGCAGTGGACGTCTTTCGGCTGATATGATGATGATGACTTAGTCATCGGACGCACTTGTCCACTCAGAGCAGATGGGCTTAAATGAGAACTTACTTCAACTCGGTCGTATAATAGTTTAATGTATTGGTGAGTTGTAAGGAAGAATGTGCCTCTATTGTATTTCATATTATTATGCTCCATGCGAAAACGTCATGGGCGGCAAGAAGCAGCCATTACAATAGTTACGTATAGCACCGTTAAGTCAAGAGTTTATATAATATTAATATAATTTGTGTTTGTGAGAATTACTCGAATCAAATATAGAAAAAAATAAGTGCGAAAAAGGAGTTCTCTCAGCACAATGTCGAGCCACAGGGGATGATTAGACGCTGATGTTATGTGATTTCTCGATTTACGAGTCACAGGACCATGTATGTATGCATATATGTGTAGGTAATAGGGGTGTAGACTCAAAGTTTATTATTACTCCAAAAGAAAGAAGGCAATAAAATACATATTACCTGTATATACAAGAGGGAAAGCATTCTACTCACATATCGATGCACATATCGAGGAACTGGTCGGCGGGGAGGTGCGCGGCGCAGATCTGCAGCCAGTAGATGTCCATGTCCACCATGGAGTTGCAGAAGTTGGCCTGGATGTACGTCATCGCCTGACCCTTGATCTGGAGGCCGTTGCGCACCCAGATGCCGGCCAGGATCTCGTAGAACAGGCTCTGTGCAACAAGTATGGCTTTTAGTTGGACATCCTTTTTTAATTTTAGTTCGGACTATGTGTTTTAGAGAATACAGTTTTATGATATGCACATACGCTCTAAGTTATCGGTACCATCGATCATGTTTTAAAAAGATAGTGGCAATCTTGCGAGACGCATATGGTATTGGTATTAGTTTACGTATGTTGAGGCGGGATCTTTTCGTGAAATTTGTCTGAATTTTTTTTTATTTTTTTTTCCGTCGGAGTTAACGTTTATATTTTTTTCGTTGTCTGTCACAAAAAAATGTTTTTCTTTCTAATACGATATTTGAAAACATTAAACATGTATTATTTCTAACATTTCATGGAAGTTGCAGATTATATATGATCAGTCAAATACCGTATTTGTTTGATTTCGTGGTAGACGGTAGTCTCAAAATACATATACGTAGGTACAAAACTAGATGATTGTATAAGTTTACAACTTCTCAGTTTCGTAACTGAACCGATATATATATATTCTGCATTTCACCCCACATACTTGAATACCCACCCGGTGCATATCAGAATATCTGTTATATCGATGCGGGTCGGAAGCGTGCCCGCCGTCCCCTCGCTCGAAACGAGGGGACATTTACAATGTGCATCTTCAGTATTATCGGGCCGAATCGTCCGTGCGTGCTGTAGGGTAACTGATGTTTCCTTTTCATATTTAATCAATTCCGATTGGCGTCTGCCTTCCATTCGTTGTAATTCCGAATTTATTCACTTGGAATTTTACATGTTTATTTTATATCACGATACTCAGGCCAGGGCCCTTAGGCACTTGGCATTTGGGGCTCCCTCAGGATAGAACCTACTACTGGGACTGGGCCCCTAGAGGCTACCCGGACCCCTAGGGCCTTGTAAGCATAGGCGGAAAGCCGGCTCGGGCGATGCGGATAATTATTAGCATAAGGCTGGCTAATGGTAAACGTGGTTGTCGGACGATTGCGATTCCCGTGGCGTCAAATGTACATTATGAACCAAGATAAACCGTTCTTTGGTCTCAAAAGTAAGTACGGTTTTTGATAAACTCTCTTATTTCACGCTCCTCGACTAAAAACCGCACGGTCATGAGCTTTCTCAACATCAGTATGTATATATTTATTTTTCTACAGCGTGAGTGCGGCACGGTATTTAAATTACATCGCTAACAAGAAATCCCAAGCCTTCATTTTGAACTTTCAAAAGCAGGTACAAGAGTGCGAAATTAAGAAGGTAATTGGGAAGGTACCCAGATAGATATTCTGGCCAAATCTTCGACAAAATCACGACAACTAGTTGGGCTCTCGTGATTTTTAGCCGACTTCGTTCTGGGTAAGCTTGGCCTAACCTTAGCTTAATTTCATCATACAATTCAATATAACATAAAATGGTAAGGACTAAAGGGTTCCTTTTTTATCATTTATGTTATTTTTAAGTATGTCGACTGTACTTTCCTGATTCTTAGTCATTACACATACAAACACCAAATGTCAAGTCAACTTATACGACATATTAAAAACCCTGTAAATTGTGAGCATAAACTTGACAAAAAAAATTTTTTTGCCAACTTTTTCGCTTACAACCGTACTTATCGAAGATAAAATCATGATGAATAGTGAATTAGTCACAAATAGTGTAATGGTGTGAAAGTGCCTGGTAATTAGCAATTTGTTGTTCATCTAACAGGAAATAAACAAAGGTCGTATGATACAGCTGGACTAAAGAAGAGCAAACGGAATCATGCAAAGTAAAATTTGTATAATAAAATATTCAGCTCGCCACAAGGGGCACAAATACAAAGTATAATGAAATGAATTGGACTATTTGTCACCCTTATCATTGTTTTATCGCAGAAGCTACTTGTTTCGGGGATTTCCCAGGTGATATTTATTTATTTATTTATTATTCGGAGAACCAACAGCTAACAATTCAAAATAATAATATAAGGTAGTTATATAATTTAAGTAACAGAAAGCCAATTAAAGGTTCCCACTAGTAGCAACAGGTTAACATACAAAAAAAATATATTCATATTTAAAATGATATAAAATGAATATTTTGTACCACAAGATACGCACAGCTATATATATAGCACGATAGGTTTTATGGTCAAGTTTTACGGGTCAAACCGTCACGTAAATCATGACTAAAGAACCTATTATGCTAGCTGCTCTGGTGTACTCAAGTATGTTAATTTTTGTACGGAATTTGTTTCGTTCTTGGCCGAAAGAAATTCCGTACAAAAATTAACATACTTTCATCATTCATTGTTGGGATAGCTTGTTTTACTAAGTCGTCTAGTATTCATTCAATCCATTGCGGGGAGGCAAAGTATTGATTTTTTTTTGTACAAACTTGTTCAATAATGTGTGCAATGTATATGTCATACAACAATAAGTATGATCACGGAACATTGCACAGGCCCAATAAGAACTATTATTACAGCCGGCACACACCTATCTATATCGTTGATCCGTACATTGTATTTTTTATGCCACAGCAGGTAGAACAACATTAGCATATCCCTATTTTTTAAGAAAAAGCGGCAAAAAACGGGTGAAGCGGCTAACAATGTCTTTGTTGACATAAGTGGCGGTTGGAGGCATTTTACTTTCAGTGTTGCTAGCGGCAGCTTTTTACGTAAATATGTGTTTATTAGAACGTTCTCAATTTCCAATTTGTGTAAATTTTCCAAAGCAAAATGCTAGCCTAAAAAAAATGCGTTAAGTAAATAAAAGTTGTCACATCAAAACATATTCAAAAGTGAAAGAAACACGCGATCCGATCAAATAATACAAGAGCTAGAACAACCTACAAGTGCTTCGCTAAACCCGTCTACAGTTATACGGAATCGCTCACGCAACCTAACCGGTTTCTCCTTCACTTCCATCTATAATATTGTACTTGCAAAATATCCTAGTAAAAATCATCAAACGTGCGTAGTACCTAATTATTGATATTTTTGTTGTTTCCCGCGCTGGCCACCCCACGGCCTCGATCGCTCTGGGCCAGTGCACGCGCGACCTCCGTAATGGCTGTCCGACTCTTGCGCACGTTCCTCACGCTGCTCACGCTCGCGGCGTGCGCGCGCGCCTTCGTCGACGACGCCCTCGACGTGATCAGACTCGGCAAGGAAATTGGCGAAGAAGTGTTGAACTCATGGGATATTGTAGGGAAGTCGATTAACGCTTCAGGGGGCGTGGAGCTACCGATTATAAAAAGAAAGGAGCGGGAGATACTGTCGCGTCTAGCGCAAGTTTCTCGAGCGATTCAACGGTTGGAGTTAGGGGTGGAAAAGACCGCAGCTATGGCGGAGTTGTTGGCTAAAAGTGGAGGTCGAGGAGCACGGTTAGAGCTGAGACTGCACGAGATGGCAGACTTGTTGAGCCGGGTGGCGTCAGCCAACCGTCAGATGCGGGAATACGTGAGCATACAACAGGAGTTGGAGCCGAGTACGCTGCAGGATTTCGCGGAGTGGTGCGTGTCGCACGACCCGGGAGCCCTGCCGGGGCTGCTCGAGCGAGTGCACTCGCTGGTCGTGCCGCCGCACACGCATCTCTTAGGACGAGGTATCCTGCGGCTCGTCTTAGATGATATACAGGTTTGTAGACAGTTCCTGTATTTTAGTTAGAAGTCGGTGAGCTACATAGGACAATAGGGCCGGTCGGTGACAGTGACAGAGTGATAAAAAATTTAAATTAACGACCGTTAATCATTTCGGAGTAGACGTCTGTGTGCTATGTTTAATTTATTACTGGGTTTATTTACCTATCGCGATACACAAATTGGTGCTTGTTGACATTACGGTCGGATGCGAATTTTTCGCTTGGTTTCGGAGAAACACGACATACCGCGCATTGTGAAATGCCGGATGGCGAACGACAAACAGTTTTCAACGGTGGGGTAAACAAACAAAATCTTTACAAAGACAATTGCATTGATTACATTCCTTCTGACTTGCACTGCACCCTGATGGTAACAGTGTAAACAACACATCATTTACGAAAGATCCTGGCCTGAACCTATACCTACATGTACCGTGTTATATTGTATATATATAACTCAGCGGTATTTATACAAAAAAAATATTATCCTTGCTGCACATCGAGACAAAACATTCGTATGTGTTAAAATGTGCAAGTAATCATAATAAGCTCATTATAACATACACATCTAGAATACATTACATTATCTAAAATAAACTAAACTTGTTCAATAATGTGTGTTTTATATACATAGAGAATCTAGATACATGCCAGACACATTTAAATGTAAGGCAGGTAATGCTCTTTTATGCCTGCGTTTCTAAAGAATGCTCCTGTATCACGCTCTTCATATGTACCTACGTCGAGTTTTTTAGTTGTATTAAATTCATTCAGTTAATAAAACATAGAAAAGATGGATACTAAAAGTTTAGTTCAAGTTCTTTTTATATTGCCGCTCGCTGCACCAAATTACGTAATGAAATGTCGCAAACGAGATCGAAATTCGTAACGAGTTCGAGACCTTTATCCAAAACACTCAGTAACAGATGTCAATGGTGACTCAGTCCAAAAACCATGAAACCGTTTATGAACATGTGTTTTAAGTTTTTACGTGCACGGGACGATGATATTACAGGTTTAATGATCGAGCACCATTTGTTCTATTTATATGTGGGTAATAAAAAAGAAAGGGTTACATGTGTTAATGTTCAAACTATCTGTTCAACTGTTCCCTTTCTCATATAGATATTTAAAATATTTCACCGTTATATAATCAACTAAAACCTATAGCTTATGACTGTGACGGTAATAAAAAACGGATGTGTCCCGGTCTAGTCCCCAGTTTTGTATCATGTCTCTGTTCTATTCTTATTTTGAAAGACTCCTTTCTTATTTTTATTAAGAACTAGCTTCCGCCCGCGACTTCGTCCGCGTGGAACCGGGATAAAAACTATCCTATATTTTAATCCAGGCTATAAACTATCTTCATGCAAAATTTCATTCAAATCGGATCAGCCGTTTAAGCGTGATTGAGTAACAAACATCCAAACATCTAAACTTTCGCATTTATAATATTAGTAGGATGTAGGTAGATATCCCTATGACAGACATGTTGGAGACATGGACATGACACAAAATCAACGCACTGTATATTACTCCTCCGCCTATTTAAATAAACTACACGTTTACCATTTTTCATCACTACCGTATTTACTTAGCTCTCACTAAGTTTTTTGCAATTAACACGTTAAAAATCACTATCTCAAACAAAAACGATGACGCTAATTTAGACCATCAGCCCAGTTCAGTATGGTACAAAGTCGCGGAGTTCGTAAGGTGACATTAGCAAGACAGCTCGCGAACGGGATCAATGAGTCAATGCGTGTAACTGTGCGCGTGAGTCACGGGTCAAACAACTTGCTTTATTGATTTAGATGCTGCGCGGGCGACGCCTAGTTAGCCTTACTGTATGGGGCTGAAGTGACAATGCGGGCAAATGGCATAGTCGGCATGTTATTATGGCTAGTATCGAACGTACCGTTTCCTTCTTTCGTCATTAAATTGATGCTGCATTCAATTGCATCGGTTCGAAAATTAGGGTGCATTTATGTGTAGGTGGATTGAATAATTTTGGCTGTACACGGGCCCTTAGAATATATCAGAAGTCAGCAAGGAATTCTGAAATAGTTTATCCAGGCAGTCAATGTCATCCATCTTATTAGGTATTATTACAAACGATTAGTGTGTAAAATAAGTTTCTGTTAAAAATTTCATTTTTGGTACAAGCTTTTATTGCCGACTCTACTTTTCTGTATATCGTCATCAACTACTCATTGAGACGATTCTAACGAGCCCAAACTCGATGGGGTTATGTGATTTATTACAAAGTTCCTATGGCCACCTTCCAGCTCCATCATCAGATCAGCTCTACGTCATCATAATATTGCATTGTCACGCGATTTGCATATTCGTGCAAAATTTCAACTCAATCGGAAACCGGGAAGTGGATTTAATTTAACTTGCAAGATTTGATTACAAACAGACAGACAGACGTCTGTCTGTCTGTCTGTTTGTAATCTAACGGGACTGTTATCTAACGGGACAGGTGAAAGTAAATAAAAGCTTGTAAAAACAGCTTTGTTTTTAGATGAATTTTAGAGGTATATTTAGTTTGTTAACCCCCGACGGAAAGAGGGGTTTTATAGGTCTGCGTGTCTGTGTATCTGTCTGTGGCATCGTAGCCCCTAAACGAATGGAACTATTTTAATTTGTCCGTAAGCTGACGTGATCGAGATGGTCCTTAGCTACGTTTCAACAAAATCAATCAAAAGCCGGTTTTGAGACTTGAAATGAAAATGACGGGGGTTTTTCACTTTTTTAAGTTTTTAATTATTTTTATTTTTATTCATATTTATAGATCTGGATTCTAGAAATCGTAGCCATTACAAACATCCATGACGCATGATTCACGCATGTCAATATGCATCACCTTCAACAAACAACGGTATTCGGTTCCGCATAATCAGTGCAACGATGTAACCTAACTAAGTAGCAGCCAAAGTAGACAAATATATCGCAACACGTCTTTATTACTATATATTAGGGAGATACACTCCCTGTTACGATATTTTTGGCTACTTATGAGTCCGCAGTAAGCTCGGCCGAATTTCACCTTCCCATACAAACGTAGTTACGCTCTCATTTTAAAACTACCTGTTGGATTGTGACAAAACTTTGCATATACAATGACATGAGGTATATCTATGTCTGTAATTAGTATATATGGTTCCAGTTTATAAAACAAACGAAATACAGCAAAAACAAGTTTTGTATGAAAAACTTAAATTCGCTGTATTTTTTTTACTATGGTATCTGAAGCTACATAAACTAATTACAGACATAGATATACCTCATGTGATTGTACATGCAAAGTTTCGTTACACTCCAACACGTAGTTTTAAAATGAGAGCGTAACTACGTTTGTATGGAGAATCGAGCTTACTGCGGACTCTTATGGCTGCAAAATGATGCTGTCCGTACTAGCAACCTATACGAAATGACCTAACAATCCTGATTGGGGCCGGCTTCGATGGAAGTTGGTTTGATTCAACAAACAACAGCAAGTTCATAGCAAAAAATAACATAAAATTGTAGCTGGTAGCGATTACGTCACCGTAATATCTATTCCTGTGCTTCAAATATCACATTTACTTGTTCTAATCTGGTTATGGTTCACGTTATTTGCGTGTGTCTATCATCTGTTCTCAGGAATCACCCGTGTTTCCGAATTGTAATAACCTGGTATACTATGTCTACCCTCTTTCATTTGTACTTTGCAAAGCTGGATACTTGATGTTGGCAGAATTATGCACGGTTAGCCACAAAACAATAGAGTGCAGTGAAGTGAGTTAGTCAATGCGAAATATGGAAAGGCACGAGTACTCAAGTAGGTACTGCCATGGTTAAATATAAAATATTTTTTTGGTATACTTAAAGCTCTCCTCTATCCTACTAATATCATAAATGCGAACGTTTAGATTTCGAAGTTTGGTACTCAATTACGCCAAAACGGCTGAACAGATTAAATTTGGCATGGAGATAGTTTATGACTTGGATACTTTTTATCCCCATAGCCATCCTCTAAAGGGATAAAAATAGGGACGACAGTTGATAAGGGAGTTCACGCGGACGAAGTCAACATAATTAAAAAAAGACGTAAGCGCTCCAAAAATAAAATAAATAAAAGTGACACACTAAAACTGAGTCAATTGCACCAGTTCCGCGTCGTCAATGGAAACGTATGCTGTCAGATTTGGTGGCCATATTTAAACACGGAATTTTGTAATTCGTATAGACAACGTATTACTACTATTACCTTTTTTATATTACATCATTGGCCACGAATATTTCGTTACGATTCGCGATCGCTTGCCCGTGACCTGTCAATATGATGATGGTATGTTCAGTAGTCAGTAGGCACCGACGGAGCCGGAAGTCAGAGTGTAACGCACTGCCGCTGATAACGCTTCCCAGAGACGGACAATTTCAGAAACAATGTGCGGCTGTATTGAAACTATGTAACGGTTCAACATGTTGATATATATAGGAACAGGTTCAATACAAAATACCAACAAAATGTTTTTTTTATAAAACTTTGCCCTTTGAAAATGTATTATATTACACACTCCTTTTTTTTGAAGCACCCCATACTGTAGTTCAGTGTTTTTCAAACTGTGGGTCGCGACCCCCAGGGGGGTCGCCAAGCCTTTTAAAGGGGGTCGCGGCTACTAGTATTTTTAAAGTTAAAGTGCTGTAAGTATTTTGAACAGCGTAGGGTGGGGGTCGCGAAATATTTTATTCTATACTAAGGGGGTCGCGGCATGTAAAAGATTGAAAAACACTGCTGTAGTCTGTCGGGAAAACCTCGGAAGGGAGCTCATTAATCTCAATATATGACGACAATTTTACACAAATCGAACTAGGCCTATAAGTAAGCTCAATAAGGCTTGCGACGACGATATGTATACTTATATACATAGAAAACATCCAAGACTCGGAAAGAAATATTCATGCTCATCACAAAAATATTTGCCCCTATCGGGATTCGAAACCTTATTAGCTTCGTCGGCAGCGCTACTACCCACTAGGCTAACCGGTCATCAATAGTATTTTATGCAATCGTTATATAATGTATGCTTTTTCAGCCGAGTAACACGTTTAGGCCACGAAGCTTGCTGAGTGGCCTAATTAAGGTACGAGACTTAAAAAGCTAATTATATAACTATTGTATACAATACTTTTTCTACGAGTCAACTGAACTAAATTAAACAAACTTGGTACTATCTATTGAAAACGAAGTGCAACCAACGGCTTTTTCTTTTTTGTGCGTTGATGTCTATTTAACCTTTCGACTTTCTCATGACGGCGTCCTATTGGTCAAATACATTATAGTTCAGTAAAGGCGCCACGTGATTGGTCAATTTCATTTTAGTTGTCTCAACAGTTATGAAATGTTGAGTTGGGAGCTCCATAGTAAAAAGTACGTGATTTAAGTTTGGTGTACGAAGTCTTAATTCAAATATTAAGGTCGACGAGTATAAAAACGTTACTTTATTACACACCTCAAAATAAGAACGCATTACAGAACATAAAGCTGACAGTAGGTTCAATTTTGTTTTTGACTGCGATCGCATATTTTATAGAATGGGCGTGTTATTAAGAAGTTTGTACATGACCGTTCAAGACCTAATTGTACTTCGTTTCGTAAAGACAGTTGGCTGTTAACAATGCCATCTGTGGTGACGACCACTTCAGTCTTATGGTGGCCATGTCCAGAGCTGTAATACCATAGTAGACAGAGTGCCACTCTTTCTACTATGGTAATAGGGGACAACTTATTATTACTCCGAAAGAAAGAAGTGACGAAAATCCCATGAAGCTACAACCGTTTTAATATTGCTTGTTAGAGTGAAGTCACGACACTGGAGCGTAATAGTAAACGACAATCGTTTCATATGAAGGTGCGTTTTGCGGAAAAGGGACAGAATATACCTCCTCTTAAAAATTTGGACACTTGTAACCTCGTGATTATTTAACTTTTTGCTTTGCTTTTTTCTCCATTTGACAATATTTTAAATACCTTTTCGAGAAAATTCATCATTATTGGTTGTTTTATTTGGTGTCTACAGTTTTAAACCCCTATTAAAACCGATCGAATTACGCCCCTGATTTGTTTTAGTTCTAGCATGGGCACGGCATGACGATGAGTTCTCCTCACTGTATTAGTACACAGTCGAGTTCTCCAATATCTATACAGACATCCTTTCAAAAATATCTATACACATTCTTACATAAGATGCATGTGTAGATATTTTTGAATGGTCACTCATTGTATAAGATAATGATATACTACAGGTTGCCTGGAAGAGCTCTTTAGCAATAAGATAACATAAGAAATGGAAAATAAAAGAGCCAAAGAGTATTTGTATCGTATAAAAAAAATTAACCGTATTTGTCGTATGAGTTGTAATGAGTAGTTTGCTACTTTTGAAATAAAAGATTTATTTAGCTACTTTAAGTAAGTAGTTTGTAAAAACCGTTATCAACGTGATTAAACGAAAGTCGAAAAAGAAAGATCAGTCGAAAGAACAATAAATTATTACCACGCTGGGTCATTATCATTAGTCTAATTACAATTAGATTGTAATTCATTTGGTCAAACAGGCTAAGTACGTATTTTCATTTTGCAAAGTGGCTAATTTTGTACGGCGTTTTAATTTAACTGTTTAGATTAACAGTGATGATTAAGGGCAATGAACTGCCTATAGGTAGCATGTAAAGTCAGCGTCATATAGTTAGTAGCAGCCAAGGCAGCCAAATATTTCGGTACACGTCTTTATTACTGTAAGAATAAGGGTGTGTTACAAAATATTTGGCTACTCTGGCTGCTACTAACTATATGACGCTGACTGTACTATCGACAACACAGCTAACTGACCATCGGTGTACCTTAAATGCATTGTAATAAGGTTCTATATAAACACAGGATAGTCAGTTAACAGTGTTGTCGTTTGTACATCGCTGAACAAAAAAGTTCATTAACATTTTACATCTACCCATTTTCATGAAAGTATGGTATTATACCTTCCAAATTGGTGCTTTAACCACCGAAGCAAAAAGAGCGGTGTTGTATAAGATTGAAGTGTCTGTGTGTAGTGCTATCTGTGGAATCGTAGCTCCTAAACGAATGGACTGATTTTAATGTGTTTTTTTTGTTTGCTGACGTGATCGAGATGGTTCTTAGCTACGTTTCAACAAAATCGGGTCAGCCGGTTTTGAGATATTAAACTTTAATAATTATTAATTAATAACAATTTATTGACAAAACATAATGTACATAAAACTGGGAGCTTACTATTAGAGGCAAATAGCACGGGCCTGAGCTAGGATACCCTGTGTTTCAGGCAAAAAAGAACTAATTATTGAAAATGTTATTCATATGCAAAATATAATACAGTAAGTATCATTCTTATTGACTAGTACACATAATTAGGAAGTTATAACCGAGGCGGTACCTATAAAAGATAGAATAAAATTATATTAACGATAAATAACTTTGAAATGAAAATGTCGGGGTTTTATCAACTTTTCTGTTATTAATTGTTAATGCGGAGTTATATTAACGTACCGCGCTTTCGCATTTTATTTCTCCAAAAAACATTTTTTATTAAGTGAGTGTCTAAATAATTTGTTATGTAAACATACAAATACCACTTCATAGGCAATTCTCTTTGATCTTTGGTCTGTTGCGAGCATGTTACATACCGGAATCCCAGGGCTATGACTATACATTATATGGGATTATTATATATTCTATGGGATTATTAATTAGAGTATAAATACGCGGTCGAATGCCAAAGGCTAGATGTCGTTGGTGGTTTTAGACTGTAGTCCAGCATCGGTTAGTCTGTCATACCCGTCCTGCCTCCCCGGACAGGACGTGTAAAAGCATTTCCCCAATATAAAAACCGGCCAAGTAGTGCGTGTCGGGCCACGCGCAGTGTAGGGTTCCGTAGTTGCCCGTCTGTCTTAGTTACATCGACGTGCGGTGTGGTTGCGTCGGCCGAATTTGTACGAAAATTGGCCTTTTCAATTACACATTAAGTTGGTCGACTATTACTCGGTAACTACTTATGCCTACTTGTTCGTGAAGTTCATTATATGTACTACTAGCACGATTTTTTTCACATTACCAGTAGTAGCCATTTAGCCGGCGGGGGGGGGGAATTATGGTTTTCGAAAACCCATAATATTTTTGAACGAGCTATCCAACGATACCCCACACCAAGGGTTTGACGAGAAAAAAATACATTCCCGCTTTAGGTGTAGGGGAGGTACCCTAAGAAAAAAATCTTTTTCCAAATTGTATTGTACTGTTTTGTCGGCGCGATTGATTCATATATCCATGCCGAATCACAGTTTTCTAGTAGTATTGGTTACTGAGATAAGCCGAAGACGGACGGACATGGCGAAACTATAAGGGTTCCTTGTTGACTACGGAACCCTAAAAAGGGCTATTTCTAAAACACCAAGGAGCTTGGTCTTATTCAGGTGACCTCTACTCTCCACTGTCTTTTCATCAGTGACTAATGTTTGTGTCAAGTCCATGTCCACACAGAATGGCCGTGAAGGCCAAATGGCCGATTGTCAACAACGGTTTCGGGCTCCGTTCCTCGAATTCAATGGGCGCAACGGAGATATGCAAAATACGTGGCTATGCTATCCGTGTTATCGCTCTGTCCGTTTGCCAATAGGAGACAATGATGTAAATAAGATGTAATATAAAAAACCGGCCAAGTGCGAGTCGGACTCGCGCAAGAAGAGTTCCGTACCAATATCTATAAAAACGGCGAAAAAATCATGTTTGTTGTATGGGAGCCCCACTCCGACTTGCACTTGGCCGGTTTTTTAGTATTTGTAGTTATAGCGGCATCAGAAATACATCATCTGTGAAAATTTCAACTATCTAGCTATCGCGGTTCTTGATATATAGCTTGGTGGCAGACAGACAGACGGACAGACAGCGAAGTCTTAGTAATAGGGTCCCGTTTTTACCCTTTTGGTACGGAAACCTAAAAAGAGGTAGATAGGTTATAAGCGCTCCAAATGTGGCACACTAAAACTGAGTCAATCGCACCAACTTGCCTCAGTTTCGCGTCGTCAATGGAAACGTATAAACGTGTCTCAGCCGTCAGATTTGGTGGCCATTTTTAAACACGGAATTCCGTATAGAGAACCTATCTACCTCTTTTTTGTATTACATCATTGATTGTACTATTGTAGTGAGAGATATTTGGCGTTTGTCTTTTCTGTCACTTTGACATTTGTATAATTCACTAATCTGATTAATTAAACTGGTTTTTGCAGTAGGGCATTTTCGCGAGTACAGATGCATCGTTAGTGACGTCACCGAGTATAAGTTAAAAGAGTTCCATTTTGTAACTTTTATTTGTTATACAAATTGTATGGTTAATTTTGATTTCGGGATTTGGGTCGACGGCTTAGGGATAGGGGCTGTGATCCTCGTTCCGGATCGTTCCTGGCTCAACGGATTTCTTTGGCCATTCAGCGTGGCAACGCCGCCAGTGTCATGGGACCTTTCGGACCACCAACGATCCGGGGCGGTCCTTTTTGTTAGTGTAGGTTATATTATAAGTTTATAACGTGTTATTGACGAAGCCTGTTGCGGATTCTATCACTGTTAGTTAAGTACCTACCTAGGGGGATGTTTGTTTGTACGCAATTGACGAAGACTACGTTGTGGATATTTTTATGTACCTACCCAATCATTCTTGTTTCGTAAACAAAGGTTTCAATTTTGGTTGCAAAATGGATCATTTTTAACTTATACTCGGTGACGTCACTAACGATGCATCTCTTCTCGCGTAAATGCCCAGTAAGTATAAATACGAATCGCTAGCCATTATAATCGAGTAATTAATGCAAGTTACGCACAAGGCACGTATAAAAGCGTGAAACCTGTTCTGTGTACAATGCTCTTAATCGGCATTAAATGACTCACGAAGACTATAGCTTTTTATATTAATACATATACTAGCTTCTGCCCGCGACTCCGTCGGCATGGAACTCTTTTGTATCGTAGCTCCATACAAATGTTCCCCCCCATTTCACGCCCTTAGGGGAGGATCTCCGGGATAAAAACTCCTATGTCCTTCCCCGTGCCTCAAACTATCTCTATACGAAATTTCATTTGAATCGGTTCAGCGGTCTAAGCTTGAAGAGGTAACAGACAGAATTACACAGTATCGCATTTATAATATCGCCTGTTGACAACCAAAAGTCACTATCAAAACTGTCACTGCTCTTCAAAACCTCGTATCTCGGTACGTAGTCGATATCGAGATACGAGCTTTGATTTACCTGACAATATTAAGTATAGATATAGGTACATACAAAAAGTTAAACGCAACACAAAGTAGTGTTCAGAGAAATATCTTAGTCACTTTTAGAGAGAACATAGAGATTGTCGAAATTCGCGGTATGACAAGTAAAAAATAGCAAAACTAACGTAACAAGTTTTGAGGAAAATGCATAAAGTCAGGCATTATATGCTGACATAGGTTTCTATAATAAAAGATATATGTCTAAGAAATACTATTATACAATATTAACATATCCATGATATCCCATTGAATACCATTCAAGTCAAATGAGCGAAGGCTCGAAAACTTGTGACGTCACGTTTTTTGTGGTCAAACAGCGTCCATTGATTTCTCTTTAAGTATTTAATGTAACCTTTAATATAGAACATAAATTGTAAGCTTGACGTTATCCCAGTATTTTCTAAAGTTTTGTTTATTCGTACTTAAAATTCATTTATTATATTGTTGTCAAATACTGTATCGTTATACAGTATTATTTTCCAGGCTTGTTCAGTTTTGACTTTTTTTTTCATGCAAATATAGTTAGCTTGTGAATTGTATTTTTGTGAACATCTGCTATTAGGCGTTTTAGTATTATAAGTTTTGAGTTTTTTATGTATTGCTGTTGATGCCCCAAATAAACCAAAATAATAAAAAAATAAATACATTTTAAATATCTAATTACTATAACGACCACGTTCCACGTGCACTAGGATTCTAGGAAGCTTGATAAAGATTCACTGAAGTCACAATCCGCACGTCCCAGTGGAAAAATTAGCACATAACTGCAAACTTCAGTTTGCCACGTGAGCCCCATAAATATCATTAAAGTAATGTCGAAACGTGGAAAGTTGTCGGATTCCACCAGAAGTAGGCATTACATCTACTTATGAATTATCCGAGTCGACTATTCTGTTACTTATACAGTGTGTGACTTCCATAGGAACAAATATTTTAAGGGCTGAAAGTATAAACACTAGTAAACGTAAATTTAACAAAGCTAAGTAACAACTTACAGTAACATTTAAAACTAGCTCTGCTTCTCTGATACCTCAAATAAATGTTCGCAGTACATTGTTGCTCGGGAAAAAATATAGTAATATATAACACTCCATTAGAAAAGGTTAATATTATTTCGATAAAACGGTTCACAGCACATAAAGTTATCGTTAAGTACTTAAAATGTATGTTCTAATGGGTGGTAGACGTTGTAGGTATATAATATAACACTTTAAACTCTCGAGCTTTCTACGCATATATTATTTATGTACCTTTTTGCCGTTGTAAATAAAGGTAATTATTTACACTATATATATTTAGACCCGTGTAAAGCAAAAAATTAAACATTCTGTTTCATGTTCCTTGTTTGGGGACCATGTGTTGGGAAAAATACTTAATATATAAATGCCATAATTCCGCAATTTATATAATTTCGAAGCGGTCTCGAAATCATTGTAAATACTTTTATCATTGACTACACACATTGTGAGCAATAGGATTATTTGAACAGATGTTCCGCATTTGCCCGTAACTTTGACATTCAGAAACCACAACAAAAACGGTTTCGATGTGAGCGGGGCAAGAAACGGACACATAATTGACATAATGCAGCAATCCCTGCCACCCTATTCCGTAACTTGATTTAAGCTCACCTCAAACTCTCACTCACTCACCCACAAACATATCTTGACACCTCAATGCGTACTAACTAAGCGTAGGTAGAGGTCTAGTTTCGTGACGGGTGATCGGCGGGGTGAGCCGCTTTAGCGCGTAGCGAATAACAGCCCTGAACAGGATTAGAGACATATTTTAAACTATTTCACCCTTACACACACACTATGTCCTTCCAAGTATGTATTTCTAAATAACTCCATACAAATTTTCATCTAAATCGGTTCAGCTGTTAAAGCGTGAGGTACAGTTACGTAACAGACAGTTACTTAACTCCCATGTATAGGACTGTGTTTGGTAAATTAGCCAAACCATTTATTTTTTAATCTTAATACATAACCTTTAATATTACTTTATATATTTTATTACTAGCTTCTGCCCGCGACCCCGTCCGCGTGAAAGTCGTTTATATCGTAGCTCCATACAAACTTTCACCCCCCCTTTTAGGAAAGAGACAAAAAGTAGCCTATGTCGCTCTCCATCCCTTCAACTATCTCCACTTAAAAAAACACGTCAATTCGTCTCTCCGTTTTGCCGTGAAAGACGGACAAACAAACACACACATACACTCCCATTTATAATATTAGTATGGATTATCAAAACAATGCAAAGATGTTTTTTTGCAAAAAATATCTTAACCCTGACTGGAAAATTCCGAGAAATCATGATAAGGTTAAATACCCTATTGAAAGACCCCTGGTAATGCCCATTCGCTATTCCCCGAACTACAATTAAACAAAAACAAAAAAATAACAATAAGTGTATCACGCATCACGCACGACATATTGCGCGGGAGTGTGTCGAACCGTCAGCTGACGTGATAGTTTAATAAACATTAACATATACGTCGCTCGTTCAACCGAATATGATCCTTGTCACATGGACATAAGGACATCAATGAATGCTATATGCACAAGAGTACGTGAAATAATAAAGCACTAACAATAATAAGAGTAGCCGCCGCGTTATCTGCGCAATCAGTGTATTGCCATAAAGGCCGTATTGTTAGGCCGGTAAGGGTCAACGAGGTTGCACGTTGAGGTTGTGCCGAGTTAACTGCATTATAGGGGCCGGTGCTGCCTGCGACCGTTGTCGATACGGGCTGTTAAACCTGATATCGAAATGTTGAAATCAATCGTATGCTGTAAACTGGTCAATTAGGGTTTCGTGTGTTTATGCCATGTTTAGACTTCGATGGTTCTCGCTAAAATGGGGAAATAAACGAGGTATGTTTTTGCGAATGTGACTTTTGCGACCGTTTTATTTGTTTTTTAACGTAAAATTTTTAAACTTAAAAACATAAGCTTCGTATAGACTCCATGTAATTAGGTTAGATATGTTTTATGATAATCGTTAAAAGGTAACTGTTTAATCTGTTAATATATCGGGACGAATGAAAATTTGGCAATAGTACGTTATGTGAGAGATATCATTTGAAATTAGGTAATCGCTAATTCAGCTAAAATATTAAGCAATCTGATATATTGTCACAACATAACGCTAAATAGTTTTACTCCAGAGACCGAGAAAAAACAAGTGACTGTTTACTTTTATCTCAAACTGAATTATTCAATAAAATACTCTGTTGATAATGCTGAAGTAAACGTATAAATACAGGTCTTAAACTTAGACATGATTTTGTTTCCCTTGATATTTGCTGAAGATTCGCACGTAACATCGATCGTATAGTTAATAAAATAAACCGATCACTGGAGTTCGAACTTCGATATCGGCACGTCCCAACCCTAGCGACGGTCCCCACCTCGCATCGCCAGCGTCCCCCGGCACCGGCAGTGCTCGCCTGACTCTCGACGGAGGCGGTCGACCATGCGGTTCCTTATCTTATTCACATTGTTCGCGCTCGCGCTGGGAGACCTCTCCCCCGTAGACTACGTCCGCGACGGCTTCTACAACCTAGAGAAGGAGATATGGACGAACTCCTCCAACCCGGAGTGGGTCCAAGCGGGTTTAGGGGGAGACGTGGAAGTGACAAAGGCTTTCTCGGCGTTCAACGATCGATTCGAGGCTTTGCCGATGCCGCCGCGGCCCCACGTGGACTCTTGGCCGTGGAACAAAGCTATAGAGAAACTGAGTGTTATAGATAACTTGTATAAGAATTTCATGGAGTTTGTGAAGCGGCAAGCGGTGCCCGGCGCGGTGCCTTCGCCGGTGCGGGAGTGGCTGGATTTGGCCGAGGTGGTGCTTAAAGACCCGAAGCTGTCGGTGGTAGATGCTGTGCAGAGACTTGATGAGCTGATCGAACATGGCGATATGTTCCGCTCCACCTTGCAGGTACTACAGCGCATCAGAACAAGACATAGGAATTCTTCAACGCTTCTAATAGATCGGCAATAACTTATCTTGAGTTGTTTGCCAATGAACGAAGACAGACATATTCCAACTTTTACATTTTACAACTCGACTTGTAGGGTAATTTGCAAAAAAAACGAGGCAAGATATAGGCGTGTGAAATACATTCGAGTATTATTATAACTGTTTGCACAGGAAGACAGAAGTTGGCTGGAGTCACGTCGGCAATAACAACGTAATCTGAAACCTCGACAAACGGTGTCAGGTCAGCATAAACTTAAACAACCGTGTTTATGTTTCTCGCGGCGGTCGGCGATTTCCAGCTCCGAATCACATGTTATAAACAGATGCCTTGATATAACAATACCAGTGGGTAATTCTTGACGGACTTATTGACTGAGTACAACTGGAGTTAATTGCCTTAATTTGTCAAGCGTGGGATTAATTCACCACTTAGGTTCTCTACTTTAGAACTTTCTTACTAAGAGATGACAATTGCTTAGTAAATTTGATATTATTGAATGTGGTCGACTTTTTATAAAACTGTCATTGGAATTTTCTCCGTTGGACTGTAGAGTTGCTCTTTGAATGGACTAGTGTACTCAAATAATCTCTTGTATAGTAGTTTAATCTTAAAAGTCTGGGCACAGGAATTAGATTACGAATTAATTATTACACCGAGATTTATTTAATTGTAGCAGCACTTTAACATTTATTCCTTCCTGTTATCAACTTTAGCCTAATCTAGGCCGTTGTTATGAATATAAAACATCATCGGCTAGATTCCTACGGCGCGAAATCAGTCTTATATTATTGCTCCTTAACAAAACAAACCGGTGATCACTATGAGGAAAATAAATCTAAAGCTACGCCTAAGATAAAAATGCGTAATGAAACTAATGAACAAAGAAACAGTCATCAGATGACATCCCGCACGAAGTATTTATTTAAACGTGTGTTTTATGTACATTCTGCACAAGTTGGTCATTCTGGTCCGTTTGCGAGACAAAGGATTAGCCCAGGAGGCGGCGAGAACAATAAACTGATTAGCATTTAGGTCGAAAATACGTGTAAATGCACACAACGTGGAAACAAAACGCATACCTATCAAAAGACTCAACCAAATGTCATTACACTCTGCATAGTGGTGATTATATAAATTTAATACCACGAAACTTTGTTGCAACAAAGCCACATTTAGGGTGAATTTGCATCAGAGATGATATTTGAAACTTCACATGCGAGACAGCTAGTGTATTAGGGAATATATGAATATGAACGCATAGATGGATCGATATTCGCTCTTGAATATGCAGGTTTCCATCAGCAAGGTACAGTCAGGGATATTAATATACGCACATAAATAAGAACATAAATATCTGTACAGGGCTTTATTGTCGTGCTTTAAGGCGTGTATTTCTGTCCTTATTTATGTACGTTTAAGGTCTGACTGTAAAAGGAGGGGAGAGGCGATGCGATGCATATTATGTTGTCGTCGATAAAGTATTCTTTTGTTTTATCGCCGAAGTAATAAAGAACTAAAATCAGTATTCACGAAAGTAAGATATTATTCAAAATTGGTACAGTAGAATTTGGAGACAAAGCCACCCGTAACAGTCAGCATTACTCACGCATTAACAAACGAATCATGTCAGTAACCTTTACCGAGAAATTTTCTATATATTTCCACTAACAGGTATTCATAATATGGACCTTAAGACGCCGTAATAAGATCGTTTGAGTCGATGGGTAACGCAACAAGTTAAACAGTGGGGTTGCGCGATTTGCCGGCAGATTTACATAAGATATGCGCGTACCTACTGTTCACTGCGAGTTATAATGCTTAACGCTATCAGTGACAACCACTAGAAAACAGGTTTTTTTTATTAATTCTAAGCTAAAACTCCTGTCTAATGGGCACATGCCCACACACACTAGAAAACCCACAAGCTTAATAAAAATCATAAAGCAACGCATAGCACTTTACATATGTCATAAATGTCGGAAAATCAAGACGTATCTAAATATCAATTTGAAAGACAATCGACGCAAGTTTACCACAAAATAATCTTCCGTATAGATTTGAAGTCTGCGAACCACTCTGTGTCAAGATGCCTATTATCAGACGATATGATACAGAGAGAAAGAATATAATGGAAAAATAAATCATCTTCGTCTGTAGCCCCCGACAGGATTCGAAACTGCGACCTTTCTATTAAAATAACACGGTATAACTTCCTCGTTAAAATGACACGAAACAAAATATTTAATTCAATAATTTGTTTCGTTAGAAAGGTTATAATGCCTATTCATCGTCATTATTATAATTTTCAGCCTGTGGACGCCCACTGTTGAATACGTACGCCATTTTCGGGTACGCCGCAAATCTCGATCCTGTGCCAGTCTTATCCAGGAGCGACCCGCGCTCTTCCTATGCTTAGTATCATCATCGTCATCACCATATCAGCCGAAAGACGTCCACTGCTGGACATAGGCCTCCCCCAAAGAGTGCCAAAGTGACCGGTCCTGCGCTACCCGCATCCAGCGGCCTCCCGCGACCTTTACCAGGTCTTCAGTCCACCTTGTAGGGGCTGGCGCTTAGTATAGTTGAGATTATTTAACCTGACCGACTTTTTCCAAAACTGTCATTGGAATTTGAATCTTTCAACTTGAACGGTAGAGTTGCTTTTTGAATGGACTACTTTGATACAATGTCGCCAACTTAACTAAAATCTAATAACATAATGTGCAGGAACAGAACCAGGACCTCTGCGAGATGCAGATGTCTCCGCACCAGCTGATCTACGACATGTACAACACCATCGCGCTCACCGAGATCAAGGGTTACGCCATGATGCAGTTCTCCTGGATCCTCCTCAAGATCTACGGGAAAGGTAACACTAACGAGTGCGCTAATAGTTTACCAACAATGGCGCTGACGTAACGGTTAGTTTATTTTGAAGCGTGTGATTGTCTTGACACAAACATCGGAGGAACGGCGTCTCGTTTCCTTCCGCTTCGAGTTGTGTGCTTAACCAGGCCAGTGGCTCGTGAGTCATACGTGTATGAATCATGCCATGCCTCTACGAGCGATTTGCGCTACAAAGCGGAAAAATGCTGCAACAGGCTCGGTGTAGCACACGTAGCGTTGCTTGGACTTAAATGGGTTATTAATAGCATATACATAAATGTGTGTGAAACGATTGCCAATGTTTACTTTGCGGAATAACATCTACAATACATTGCAAATTGGATATACTACCAGTAAACGAGCTACGAGCGAGTGGTAACTGGCACCTCGTAAATATACACTGCAGCCTTGAACTTCACGATCTCAGTTCCCGCGTTGCGACATGTCCTCTGACTAGAAGTCACATCACGCTCGCACGCGCAGCGGAAAAGGGGACGGATGACGGCCGCTAGTGCACTGAACCTACCGCATTGTGAATTAATATATTGCCCTGAATACAGCACGGAAAAGGAAAGTTAGGTGTCACTTTGCGATGGGTTTACTTTTAATGCAATTCTTTATGTATCTATCAGTCACGTTACTACCAGTTCTTTATTGAGAATAATGCTAAAACGAAGAGGGATGACTACTTCTATCTTTTACCATCCCAAAAATACATGATTTTAATTGGACAGATGTCTTCTGTGTTCTGTTCTGTCGAGAGAGTAAATACTTGAGCAACAACCAAACGTGTTACAGGAAACTACACAGAGGAAGCCAGCTTGACCCGACAGCGCTACGCTGAGCGCTCGGAGAAGACGGCAGCGGCCGCCAAGGCAGCGCTCGCCATGGCCCCACGAGGGGTCTACAGATGCGACCCAGCGGAGCACAAAGAAGGTTAACACTAATTGATTCACAATCAAAAGAGCAAGCGAATCCCCCGTTAGGCTCAACCAAAGTAACCTGGGGTGTTCTGAGCTAGGTGGCACAGCGGATGAACAAATATAAGGACATCCAACACATCAATTTATTGTGTATTGCAGGGGAAACATTCGCCCAAGTGACCAAACTGCTGCAGGGCTACATCGAGAACGAGGTGGACATGAACACGGACGGAACGTGTCGGGACAACTGCGCGTACTACTCTCTAGCCAGCCGGCATGGGTGCTTCAAGGAGCTGTACTGCGCGAAGCAGCAGCCCTGCAATGGGCGGATCCTCGATTGCCAGTACATCGACTCGGACATGTGGGTCTGCCCGGCGGTAAGTTACTTCTTGACATAACTGGTTGACTATTAGTTCACGTCATTGGCTTTACAACATGTCACCAATCCTGTCTCAAAGCTGTATTACCCAGGATTTCCATGTCCCGGTATCGTTACTTCATTTCCACCAAAGTGGACGGCATCTAGTATAACCGATCGTGAAAACAACTCATGTAAAGTATAGTCATAACATCGATAAGCTTTATTTATTTATGTAACATAGCAATTTCAAGTTTCCAAAGCAAGGAACTCGCTTAAAATATATTTTCCAAGAATCATAAACACGGCAGACATTTGTGCGCGTACTTATCAGAAGTACAGATAATATAGTGAGCGGTTCATTAATGATGTATGCAACGGTTTCAGGGTCGAAACAGCAACCGGCGTTATGAGTGGATCGAGTACGAGAATGGGCGGACCCTCGGTAAAGTCGGCAGCTGCACGCGGGGAAGCACCAAGGTTAGACCAATTTATGCTGGCACAAACATTTGCCCAAGTAAGCCCGGCAGTGATCCGCCAATAAAGGCTTCGGTTATTGGTACAAATGTTGGCCACAGTCAGTTCATATTATTTGTTTAGTTTATCTGTTTGACCCGTTAGCAAAATGGGGTCAATAGATTACAAAACAACGATGTCGAGGAAATCTGAAGAATAATGTGCTATTATTGGTATTTAACGATTTAATATACATGTATATGCGCAGTCATTTTGCCCCCATAACTAAACTGTAAACTTAGTCTCTCTTAGTATACCAGCTAAGTATTTAGAGATTAGCATCGTCTTAAAACGCATCTAATGTAATGACCAATTGATCAATAACAAAAAGGTTCAAACACATTTGTTGAGCAGACTTCCAGGTGACATAGATCGGGTGCAAGCAAATTGCAACCCTAAATCATAAGATTAGAGTGTATTTCTGACAGCGCAGCCTTGCAGGTGGACTCCTGGTGGCGCTGGCTGTTCTGGCACTGCTCGTATTGCATGTGCCTCTGCGACGAGACTACTCAGGACTCCGACAGATACTTCAGCCTCATTGACGCCACATCGGACGTCAGGAACAACAAGTTAGTCCCTTGTATAAGGGACACCCGCACATCTCGATAGGCCTCGTTGAGTGCATGTCATAGACCTGCTGCTATAGACTGTTTAATGCTAGCATGTTGGAGTTATTGGCTGTCACAGACCGTTTTGAAGTACATGCCGTCACTGAAGTGTAATAGGATAGTTGTAATAGGATATAGTAGATACGATAGTTTCTTAGTGCGTTGGATCAGATAGCAGTGGTGGTGTTGCCTGGAGAAAATCCAGGAAGAATTCTCCACGACGCCGCAAGTCCATCTGTCTGTCTCGAGGTGTGACCAGTGAAGACAAGGAGTTACCTCCGTTTCTAACTAATATTTTTCTGTAAAGGTGGACTCTTGGTGGCGTTGGAACCTCCAGCACTGTTCGTACTGCATGTGTCTGTGCGAGGATCCCGCCGCCGAGGCCGAACGGGTCTTCAGCTTGCGGGAGGCCCTAGCGGACGTTCGCAAGAACAAGTCAGTCGACTACACGCCTTCTGTGACGCTTATTGTTCTTGTATTCAAGTATTAACTGAACAAAGAATCCTATGCTATCGTACCTAACTTCAGTTCAATTGATATAGTAAATAGAAAAGTAAAATGTCAATTTTCGTTTTGTTACATTTGCCTCAGTACTTTTACTAACAACTACAATAAATCACATTGCCGCCGCAATCAAGCATCTGTTGCCATTTTTTAAGTGATCGTTTTACTTGAATACAAACAGAACCAAGTCACAGAAACCGGCGTTTCCGGGGATTATCACTCAGCTTCCAGCGCACCAGCTGAGGGTCTTAGTTTCTCGGGTCCGCTACATCGCTTTGGGATCTTAGCTTTGGGTCTAATATTCTTTACTAATTGCATGGGATGGGATGTGCGGGTGTCCAATTACTTTAGATTAAGTAAAGTTACTGGGTACCATAGGCATCAAGTCATCATATTAGTGATTTAAGTTAAGCTTTTAAATCTTATTTTTTGTATAGCTTATACCAGACGCAGTAAAATTGACTAACAGTACTGAGTAAATACAGAAATGTACTCTAGTGTTGCCGCAAAATACTCGACAATATAACTACCACTATTTTATAATTATCTATTTCAGTAGGTATTAGGGTTTCGTTTGTTGCTTAGTAAACACAGCATTAAGTACTCTTCTTTATCTATAAAATATCGTCTAAGGGAAAGGAGAGCTTAATATATTGTTTTTTTACGCGACAACCGTGCAGATTTGTGGTTCTGACTCTAAGGCTGGGTTCACACGGCATTGTCCTGCACGTTTTCTACACGTATTCGGTTGGCTTGAGTATGCGGTGAGTATTCGTTTAAACGTATAAACAACATTTTGTATGTGCCACTATGTATACGTTAAGATTTATTCTGCAAAAAAACGTGTAGGACAATGCCGTATGAACGAAGCCTAACAAAACAAATTGTGTTTTTCAGGGTAGTAACCGGACTGCGTCTAGTGAAACTCGGACGAGTATTCCATCTACAAATCAGCGAGGGTGTGTTGGGCGAGCGCGGGGCGGTGAGCGCTGGCAACTGGGTGCCCTTGGTCAAGTTTGACCCGGCCGACCCGGGCGTCGCCGAAAGCGACTACCACACGCTCACCTACGAGAAGAGAGCTATAGACTTGGATGAGCTGGATTCGCCAGCGGGACACATCTTGACAGGCGTTAGGTGAGCATTTGAGATATAGAATAGGCGAAATATACGCCGGTCTGAGTTTGGTCGCAGTATTCGCGAGCACGGCGCGTTGAGCATTGACAACTGGGTGCATTGATTAGGGATTGATGTTTAAACGATTGCCGAAGCAGATGCCAGGACTTTGAAGGGGATTTACATTTCGTTTAGGGGCAGAGAATAGTTGCAAAAGATTGTATTTCTTAGGCCCAAGAACAGCATCCAATAACAAAACAGCAAATACCAGGCCGCAACGTATCTGGTTTCAAATAACAAGTAAATCCCTCCAAACAATCCATCCCATAGCCTTCAGTTTCAAATGTATCATTGCTGACAATCGCTGCTACAGGTTCCAAATGATCGGCGCGCATCTGCACTTCGAGATCAGGTCGACTCCGTTCAACTACACGACGGGGCGGCTCGCGCCCGACCGCAGCCAGTGGATCAGCAACGACAACACCGAGGGAGCTGAACAGCCCAGGTCAGTACAAGTCAACGCAAGTAAAAAGTGCTGCGGGCGCGATATAAAATGTATGGCCGTCGGAGCTCTTTTACGTGCGTTGCCTTATAGAATCACCATTTTCAAGGCCCATGCCTACAAACGTGATATTTTGCTTAATTAAATCGTCATCGTATTATCATTATTAGACGTCCACTTATAGACAAAGGCCTCTCAAAGATCTCTATCAGCACTGGTAGTGTGCAACCCACTTCCCCACTAAGTAAAAATCATCATCATCAGCCGAAAGAAGTCCAGTGCTGGACATAGGCCTCCCCCAAAGAGAGCCACAATGACCGGTCCTAAGTAAAAATTAGAAATGATAATTGTCTGGAACTTATAGAATCAGTTTTCTCGGGGGCGCACGGCTAGTTAAGTCGTCATGATTTCATTGGATTAGAATATTATCTGCTGGTACCTTTAGTAAGAATACTTCTAACAATAATCTAGTGTAATCTAGTAACCATTAGGTTCAAGTATCATAATATTTATGCATGAGATCATTAACTCGGCGTCAACACGATGATCGCACTGATTATTTTCTACTCACGACACCAGAGTCACAAATGACCAAGACTATGTATAAACAGCTGTAGCCGCTGTCTAATGACAATTGTCTTTATTTAATTACTTTGAATCGTGTAATAAGGCGATACTATTCAAACTACTTTAAACATCTACAACAGTCAAGCCAAATAAATGGTCTCTGAAGTCAATGGACTTCAGAGAACAGATTCAATGGAATCCAGAGATTTGAATAATGATTCAAATTAGCAATTGATTGAATCTGGTGTTACTTTGCGGAATTCATGAGTTAAAAAGTTACGCCCCTGTTTTCTTTATTACAGCCAAGATGATGAACTGGCGTTTTTAAAATTATCAGCTAAACAACAGGAAGACACTGATCTACTTAACCATTATTTCAGGAAGCGACTAGAGCTGTACCGACCAGACCTGCCCACGCGCAGCTTATCACCGCAGCCTGTGGACTCTACTCACGACCAGTACGTCGAGTTCGTCAACACCGACTTCGAGGCCGACGCCGCGCAGACGACAGTCCCGTTCTTGGATATACAACCCGTTGAGCCCATGAAAGGTGAGTTACGTTGACCGCTGGTATAGTAAAATTTTCAAGATTGGCGATAGCTACACCTACATGAACCTATATTTCGTGAACCGAATAAGAGTCAGACATTAGAGTTATCGTGCCGTAATCCCGTAACTGTCACAATTCTTACTAACTAGACATCTATAGTTTAAATACACTCCCTATAGCAAGGAGCTTTAAAACATTTTTTGCTTAATTTGCTACAATTTCTTTGTTTGAGTGTCGATGTACGTTTTCCCTTTCTTTCATAGATTCTGTGTACTTTGTACTGAAACTCCACATTAGGAACTTCAGCAGATACATTCATATTTATACGTCAACAGTCTATCACTGCATCAGTGTACTGGCCTTCGTGTAGCCAGATATGCCCATATTCCAAAGTGACACCGTGAGAAAACCGGTCAAATCATTTATTCATTTCATTTATTTATTTGCATTAAGGTCTAGTTTTCCGTCTGGGCTAGAAGGTCAAGTGGCAGTCACTTTCTAAAAACTAGTATCTACGTCCAATCTTGGGATTAGGTGCTCCGCTAGGTTACAACGCTAGTAGATAATGATGAGTATGGTTAACTTCTGTTTCAGGGTCATCGCTAGCCAGTGGGGCGGGGCTAGTCCACCGCGGCACCCGCGGCTCGGGCGGGTTCATCTCCGTGAAGCTGTTCACGTACGACTTCAGCCCGCACGTGCGTGCTGACCCGCCGCCTGCGCATGAACAGGAGTTCGTGCCGATAGTCAATTAGTTAGGAATGCGGCTGGGGCGGGGGGACACTTGGTTTCTTAACTTGGCAGTGTATCTTTAAGAGCGGTCGCACATTACAGTCACTAGTGGCTGCCACTAAATGCGGCTACTAGCAGCTTGTGGCTTGGATCGGGCAACAAACGCTCGAGGTGCGCCGATGCTATACAAAACTCGTTCGCTTGTGGCTCAATATGCGGCGGCTCGAAATGCACTTCTAAGCCAACTTTTTGCTTTTTTTTTCTGAAAGATTATTTGTGATCTATGCAGGGCGAACGAGGCTTTAATCCAATTTCATTTGATTCTGCCAAGTTAAAGGTTGGGATAACGCCGTGTGTTGAAATGTGTTCTAAACTGGCTAGCATATTTAGAATGATGAATGTCTTAATAGAGAAAGTATAGTTTAATGACAAAGAAGATTTAGCGAAAACATGAATCCCGGTCACCAAATTGTACAACATTTTTAAACGTTTAATAAAAAGAGGTATCAAGTCGTCATCTAGAAGCCCCCGCGCCGTGTGAAGTGTACTCATTATTGTAATGTAAGGTTTTGATAGCAATAAAGACTTCTTAATGAAATACTACGACGTGTTTCATTTAATCTGATACCCATGACACTAAACCTATACATTATATTCGAATTCAAGTTTAGTCAACGTTGAATAACTTCATTGACCGTAACGCAAAATAGTAGTTAACTTGGTAATTAGTTTAATTGGAATATTTTATTAGAGTTTACGGGGGCAGCAGAGCAGGAGCAAGGGGGGGGAGAGAAGTCCCGCAAGATTTCCACATTTGTCACGCACTGAAGATATGCAGTTTGTAAAAAAAATCGTTGCGATCCAAAGGCGTTAATCGGTATCGCATTGTGAC